>CM077349.1:4786186-6234823 GCA_039655645.1 Ammopiptanthus mongolicus
TGTGGCTGCTGTGAAGAGGAACTTGCCGCCATTTTACCTAACATAGCGGAAAAAATACATGATTAATAATACTAATTATATTATTGGTAATGAAAACATTGAAAACAACAACAACTAACATTAACAACAACAAAACTAATATTAATAATGCTAATAACAAAATAGTAAATTATATTAATTTTAAATTATTATTTAAATTATTAATTTTATTAATACAATAATAGCAATAGATAATACACTAGTGATAGACGAGTGAAACATCAAACTAGTGATAGCCAGATGTTTCACTCGTGATAGGCAGATGTTTCACCCGTCTAAAGCATCAGACAGGTGATAGGCAGACGAGTGAAACAGCTGCTGATCACTCGTCTGATGTTTCACTCGTCTGCTGCTTAGACGGGTGAAACATCAGACAGGTGAGCAGCTGTTTCACTCGTCTGCCTATCACCTGTCTGATGCTTCACCCGTCTAAAGCATCAGACAGGTGATAGGCAGACGAGTGAAACAACTGCTGATCACTCGTCTGATGTTTCACTTCTCTGCTTAGTGTATTATTTATTGTTTTTATTGTATTAATAAAATTAATAATTTAAAATTAATATAATTTATTAATATAATTAATTTAGCTAAATATCATAAATAATTAAATTAATCCAACAGCATTTGAAGATAAAATCTGCCACAATAATAGCACTAATTAAATTAAAAAAATTAATAATATAAATACCTGCAACAGCAAAGTGGTAGAGATGGTTGAGCTTGAGAAAAAGTAGAGAAACAGAGGAAGCAAAGTAGGAGAGTTGGTTGAGGTTGATAATACGTAGTGAAAGAGAGTATCTGTGTGAGAAAGGGTGTGAGGAGATCAACAATATTGTATTGTAGAAGAAGAAGAAGAAGAAGAAGAAGAAGAAGAAGAAGAAGAAGAAGAAGAAGAAGAAGAAGAAGAAGATTTGGGTGTGTTTGTGTGTGTGAAGAAGAGAGAAAGATAGAGAGATCAGACGGGTGGGTTTGATGAGTGGAGGGAATGGTGGTCAGACGGGTCAAAGAATGCTGCAAGTGGGGAGACAGGTCCTGCCCAATGGCGCTGCTTGCAGTAACGCCTTTGCCCAGAGCGGGCCACGTGGCTGCCTGGGCAGGACCTGTCTGGTGCAGGGAGAGAGATGGGGAAGACGCTACTGCAACTAGCGTTTTCCAAAAACGCCAGTCAAAGTAGCGTCTTTAGTGTCAGAGAAAAAATTAATAAAAAATGCCACGTTGGCGAAAAGTGGGTTAGTTTGGTAAATAGTTTCAAAACAAGGTTATATTGGTAAATAGTTTTTAAAAATGGGCTACTTTGATCAATTAGCTCTTAGACTTCATATGAATCAACTCTCCCTTCCAGAATTCACCAAAAAGAAAATAAAAACTCTCACTTCCAGAACTAATTACTTGTCTTTTTTTTTTTTTTTTTTTATGAATCTAAAAACTAAACCTCATTGTATTTTGGCAGCAATTGCTTCCGATAGTGTGCCTAACTCTTTTGTTCATTAATAAATCTTCCTCTTTCCTGTCAAAAAAAACTTCTATGCATAGATTAGTGAAAAATTAAATCAACTACATTGTATAGAAAGGACATATGCAAACCCCAATTGGAAAAACATCAAACTCTAACTTCTACGTTTTTCAAATCCCACCACGAGGGAACACATGCATGTATGTACCTATATAAGCAGTACTCCATAAGAGGCGCAAATTAATTAAGTGGCGGTGGTTGCTTGCTTGTGAAGGGGAGTTTTTTATTTTAATTTATTTTTGAGTTGGAAACCTCAGCACTCGTGCTTGAGGAACAATACAAAGTTACAAACCTAAGCCTAAACTGGGGCTAGCTAGGGTTTGATATGGAAGAATCTCCCACCAAACATATAACGCATAACCTTTTCAAGTGCTTCATTTCGAGGCGACACGAGCACTTTCCCGGCGTTTCCTCCCATCTCTTGGAAATTCTCAAACTTTTCTTTTGATCCCCGTGAGCTCCTTTTCCCCTAAATGCCCTCCATCCCTCAATGTACGTAATTACTGAACAATCCTCCTTCAAATGAATTCATTATTCTTTAGTTTTTTACAGTATTTTATTTACATTAAGCCTAGTATCTTTGGTAGTTACTAGGAAAAATTACATTGATATCTTTGGTAGTTTCAAAAATTATATTGACATCCTTTAAGATTTTTATTGTCATTATATATATATTTATTTTTGATGTTAATTAATCAATAGTGGTTCGGGGGTAAATGTAATAATTAATAAAAAAATATATCTTAAGGGAAGGTTGATATTTCTAAAGCAAGAACAATATCATGTATAATTAAGTTAAATCTTAAAATATATTAGTATAATATTCCCTAAAGTCACTTGACATGGAAGTTAGAGTTTAATCCAATTGCTACACATATTTGTGTTAAATAAAAATTAAATATAAGCACATAGTAAAAATGTACCGGTGTATTTTTCAGGTTTTAAGCTCGATATATTTTTAGTTGATGAAGTGTGTTTGAGAGGTATTACTATGAACATTCTCAGTTATCTATTTACACTTTGATTAGTTACTATAATTTTTTGAAAAGAAAATTTAATTTTTTCATCAATAAGTTGTGAAAGTAAATAAACAATTAAAAATTTGAATAATTTCATTCATGTTATAAACATAATAATGAAACTATTTATGTGTGTTTAATCGAGCTTAGACTTTCAAGAGAAATGGATAATGACAATTTGTGAACGAACCCATGAACTTGAAACCATACTTGAAGGGTATTGTCGTAATAACGGGGGGAAACATTGAATAGGATGGTCACACCTTGGTCAAAGTTCTTTTTGTAGTCGTGGTTTTTAATTAGCACAGGCATGCAAACCGGATAATTGGTCCCTCTGGCTTGCAACTTTGAAAGCGAAACGCCAAAGAGAACCCGATGCAGCAAAATGATAACCGACACGTGTCAATCACATTCCTTCTGGCCATAGAACCTGAAATGGTGTGAGCATTGAGCAGTGAAGCACCTGATTCAAAGGTTGACCGTAAATGGCCGGTGGTGACCAACGCACCCTTAATTTCTTCTATTCACTCAATACTCCTATTTACTCTCTTCCTTAATATCTCCCACATTTTCCAAGAAAGCACAACACAGAGAGAGAAATAGATTCTTGTTGTTTTTGTATTCTTTCAGTTCCATTTTAATTTCTTCTCTTTTTTTCTTTCCCCTTGATTCTGCTGTGCATTTCTCCTTGTTGGTGCAAAAGTCTTAAAAGATAGTAAGTTCAGATATGTATAGACAAAAGAGTTTTGGCCTTTTGGTAATTACTTTAATATGTTTGTTTTAAAAACATGAATATATATGTGCTTATATATGAGGTTTTTTGTGATAAAAAAAAATGAGGTTTTTGAATGATGGGGGATTTTACTGTGTAGGAGCTCTATTTCTCTAGTTCTCTAGAGGTAGAAAATTAAGTTGAAAGGAGGAATCGAATGAAGCAAGAGACGTGGGGTTTTGCTCCCTTATTGTGGTGCACTTCGGTCAAATAATGCCTTTGTTTATCTACAAGAATTTGGCGGGAAACGTGCGTGATCAACAATGGCACTATGGCAGGTATTTGGAATTGTTTAGTGTGTTTGCCAGTGCCACCCACTTATTACTATTATTATTATTATTATTTTTGTTACCACTGTTATTTTATTAATTAATTTGCTAAAACAGTATAATTACTTTAGATTCTTAGAATATATCCCATTGCTAATGAGATATTTTGGCTGGGTTGGGTCCAAAGTGGGTAATGGCTTAATAAGCAATCTCTGGACTACACAGTTTCCTTGTGAGTTTAATTATGAATGATTATAATCACTGGCTTCTCTATAGAATAACTGATAAAAGTGCAGATTTAGGAAATCGCATGTTAATAGACACATGCACACGCACACGCACACGCACACGCACGTATTCAAATGGTATCGTTCTGTTCTATATATATAGCGGCGCTTTCATTCTGCACTTCTCTCTCACTTCGTTTCTTCAGTGAAACATTTTATAATTGTAGGATCCATGCATGACATAAATGTTTATGTGATCCATATATATATTCATCCTTTTTTTTGTAGGGTATGAGATTCTAATACATATATTTATAACTTTTCTTCTCTATATTAACGGAATGTCTTTATGTATAGATTTGAACAACTAGTAGTAGTTCAAGTATGAATAAATAATACTCCCTCCGGATCTATATATAAGCAAAAAAACTAACTTCACGCGTATTAAGAAAGTTAGTTATATTAGTTTGATTGTCTTGATTTGTGTAAAAAATAATTATAGTTACTAAACTATCCTTCCTTGGGAGTGTATAATACTCTTGGAAGTTGTGTCTTGAGAGTGTATAGTGCTCTTGAAAAAATAAAAAAGTAATTAACCAAAGGGTATTTTTGAAATACTAGTATTAAATAGGATTGATTTGATTGACTTTTGCTTATATTTGAGTCCAAAAAATTTAGATGTTTTTTGCTTATATATAGGTCGAGAGGGAGTATTATTATAGTTCTATTAATTATTTCACTCTCTTTCTATAAAAGAAGTTAGATATACACATTTCTTTTTTGTTCCTATATATACCAATTCATTTTTTTTTTATAAAACAAAGTATGCATATATACAAGATAGTATAAAGCGGTACTTCAACTCGTATACAAAGATAAAAAAAAAAAACCAAAGTCTATGTAATTATCATACTAGCACAACCAAATTTTACTGAAATAAACTCTATACATGTCGGTGATGGAGCAATCTAACAAGTTTTAGTGACAAATCAACAATTATGCTGTGTAATTAATATGAAATTGAATTTTTAAATTCTAATATTAATTTAAATAAATATTTGAGATATATACTTTTTATTTATAACTCATGCGAAATTCTTCCTTATACTGCGAGTATATATAACTTGAGACACATTATACCATGGACATGACTAAATACGAAAGAATTGCGCACTGTTGTCTTTAGGTTGCTATGCCCCCGCTGCATGTATATATAATATCTTATTTATTTGTTTGTAGGTAATATGTTTAATATTATCTAATTACCCAAATGAAAACCTTTTCATGACAGATACTTGTAGGAGCTTATATATTTACTCACATTGTATTTTTGTGCTACATTTGCGGTATGTTACGAGATCCAAGTCTAGCTTGAAACATTGTCCCACTTGACATCTACTAGCTAGTTGAACATTCCATAAATTATTGAGCAATAACTTAATTGAACTGTATAACAAACTTAGACATTCCATAAAATATGAGTTTCATGCCATGTTATGTAATCATTTCATTTGGATAGATTGAAGATGCATTAGGTCAGAAATGCTATACTAGTGGGTAAATTAAGTCACTGCGCGTAAATGATGGTTAACAGAATCTTTATATTTTGTGTGTCCTAGATATGGGCCTCATCGGATGATCCTTAACCAAAGCAGAATATGCAAGCTTCTAACGTATGTGTGGGACATTAATCTGACCAGCCTTTCATTATATTATTATTTTAATTTAAAATTATTTCAATCTAGTGGCCTTTTGACCAGTGCGGAAACCGAGTAGGTGGTCAACAGATTTCTACTTGGGGGAACAAACGAAACCCTTCAAATTATATTTTTTTAATTACCCGTCAATTGAATCACGTTAATTAATTAATATTAATATGGAACCCAGCGTGGTCTTATTTTGAACTAGAGTAATTCTTACTCTATATTTCAGTACTTTTAATATTTAATATGTCGGATTTTTCTCTTATAATATTGCATGTCCGTACACATGCATCTTTAACACATGCACGACTCGGGGATCCACAAATTGGGTTTCCTTTGGTAAATATATATACCTATTTGGTAATCTTCTCAACCTAATATATATACTTTTAGTAAAAAAAAAAAACCCTAATATATATACTTGATCATGTAGGTGAACTTTGATCATTGTACTTTTCGATCCTCAGGTATTACGATTGTACAATTTTAATCCTTTGGGTTTTAATTGCGTCAATTGGGTCCCTCAAATATTACAATTGTGCAGTTTTGATCCCTGGGTTTCAATTGCACCAATTAGGTCTCCCAGATATCATTATTGTTTAATTTTAGTCCCCAAGTATCACGATAATGCAATTTTTAGCGTCAGTACCTCACATGAAACTGATTTGACACTTAGTAAAGTCAATTTAAAGCAGTTTATGAGACATTCTTATGTGACATCATTGATATCTCACACACTTTGATGGTCAAATGCACATCATTGAGTGTCACATAGGAATGACACGTAAGCTGCCAACTGATTAAGTGCCAAATCGGTCTCACATGTGTTTCATTGACTATTGATGTTAAAAATTGTACAATCGTGATATCTGGGGGTCCCAATTGGCACAATTGAAATCTGATGGATCAAAATTATACAATCGTGATATCTGGGGGACCCAATTGGTTCAATTGAAATCTAAGGGACCAAAATTGCACAATCGTGATACCGCAGTTAAGCCTTGTTATTTTTATCTCTTTTTTTTTTCATTTGAGTTCTTTATCTTATAGTTTTATTCATTTTGTTGGTAGAATATATATATATATATATATATATATATAGAGAGAGAGAGAGAGAGAGAGAGAGAGAGAGAGAGAGAGAGAGAGAGAGAGAGAGAGAGAGAGAGAGAGAGAGAGAGAGAAGGGTCGGTAGTCTAAACTTTACGTAGAGTCGTCGATTTTGAGACTTAGAGATGATTTGCAGAGTGTGGGGATGCTGGGCTTTCGGGAGTCATTTATTTCACAGAACGAGGACGAGAGTTCCAATGCACCAAGTGGGTAGAGAGAGAGAGAGAGAGAGAGGGAAGGGATTGGAATTTTCCAACTGGAATGGTGGGTTTGTCTCTGTACAAAGACTGAAAGAGTTGAAGTCATAGTTTAGTATGACACTCGTGTCCTCTATAATATATCCTATGAAGATGAAGATAATAGTATTATTTAATAATCATTATAGGCAGATTATAACTTTGTATTCTTGTGTTGGAAAGGGGTCAGGGTCTAAAAACACGACCTTCGTAAAAGGGGTGAGACATTCACAGCTAGCTCATTTGATTTATAATTTTATTAAGAGAAAGTAGAAAGGGATGATCGAGGAGTAAGAAGGTGTAGACTTTAAATATTATGTACCTTCCTCAAAATGTTTTCTTTTTCATCCTCTCTTCCTCCTCACCCCTTTATCTTCAGCTAGAAAAGTTGAAAGGTTTGGAGAGAGATACCATGAGAGTTCACTGCTTTAAACCCTAGCCAATACCCTTAGGTAAACCTATAACTATTACTCTTCTCATCACTTACTTTTCCAATATTTCTATCACTTCGATCTCAAAAACTTTCTTACTTCATATCTATCTCTTCTCATTCAATGTTTTAGATGCAGGTGTTGCTTGATTTGTTGAAGGGGCAAAGCAAAAAAATATGGGCTCAATGAACTCAAACAACTGGCTTTCTTTCCCCCTTTCTCCTACTCATTCTTCCTTACCACCTCATCTCCAAGCAACTCAATCTCATAACCAGTTTTCTCTTGGGACGTTAGTAAATGAGAACATGGAAACCTCTTTCCAAAATCACGGTAACACCTCTCGGTCTCTTTAGATTAGAGTAGCCCTTATACTCTTATCAATATATTTTATTTGCTTATAAAAAAACGGCAACACCCCTCTTTTTTTATGTTTGTCTCCTTCTGTATTTGGCTGGCTTCTATCTATTATTTCCCTCTCAACTTATTGTGTGTGTGTTTATTTTTTAATTCAACAGATTGGAATCTGATTAATTCTCACAGCAGCAATGAAGTTCCAAAGGTTGCAGATTTTCTAGGTGTGAGCAAGTCTGAGAATCAGTCAGATCTTGCAGCCTTTAATGAAATTCAGTCAAATGATTCAGATTACCTCTTCACAAACAACAGTCTCGAGATCGTGCCGATTCAAACCTCAGTGGTAGCCACTAATTCTAGAAACTATGAGTATCAAGAAAATAACGCTAACAGTAATCTGCAGTCGTTGACATTATCCATGGGATCAAGTGGTGGTAAGGATTCAACATGCGAAACCAGTGGTGATAATAGTACAAACAGTACTGTTGAAGCTGCACCTAGAAGAACTTTGGATACCTTTGGGCAGAGAACATCAATATATCGTGGTGTAACAAGGTGGAATAGCACATTATATATATGTTTAATTGAACAAATTTATTTATTAATTGCTTAATACAAATGTTATGCAATGCGAGTGCTGAAATAACAAGGTGTTGTCTTATTTTTGTCCTTATTATACAAAATCAATATAGACATAGATGGACTGGGAGGTATGAAGCTCACCTTTGGGATAATAGCTGTCGAAGAGAAGGACAATCAAGAAAAGGTCGCCAAGGTAAACTTCAAATCTCAATGGCTACTAGCTAGGGTTTTCTTCATTTATCATTTTTCTCCTTAGAAATTAACCGTTTCTTGAATTTGTTGCTAACACGTTTTTTTTTTTTTTCTTATCTTGGCTTATGTTTTTTCTCATATATCTATCAGTTTATTTGGGTAAGTGTCTCTCTACCTTTCGAATTATTTACCAGTCCCTCTTTGTCTTTTTCTTTTTTAATCGAAGGTAGAGAAATTAATGCACAATATATATTCATTTTCTTTTATGCCTGCAGGTGGTTATGACAAAGAAGAGAAAGCAGCGAGGGCTTATGATTTAGCTGCCTTAAAGTACTGGGGGACATCTACCACAACCAACTTTCCCGTAAGTTAATGCGGTTAATTACTTTGTCCATGGTTGCTAGCTAGATTAAGGTTTAATATCTTATGTTGTGTTGTGTAGATTGGTAACTATGAGAAGGAGTTGGAAGAAATGAAGCACATGACACGACAAGAATTTGTGGCCGCCATAAGAAGGTAATTAAGTCAATAACATGGCGCAATATATTGTTGTACGTGTGAAAAATTCGTTTTGTAAATTAAGTAGTCAAGGACATATTATTGAACGTAATGCTTTGGAGCTCATTGATCAATTTCCTCTTTCGTTGATTAATTGCAGGAAGAGCAGTGGATTCTCAAGGGGTGCATCAATGTATCGTGGAGTCACAAGGTACCAAGTTGGACTACTGCTATACGCTTTCTTCTCCCTCCCATTTATATGTACTCTATCCAATGTAATTCTACAGCATCCATAATTTTTTTTACGCATCATGATAAGGCACTGGTTGAGGAATGTAAAAAAAAAAAGAAGAAGATATTTTTCATTCAAAAATTAAGTATATTATCCCTTCAAGTATTAAATACACAAGTTTTCATTCAAGAATGTTATTATTGTTCCAGGCATCACCAACACGGAAGATGGCAAGCGAGAATTGGCAGAGTCGCAGGAAACAAAGATCTTTACTTGGGAACATTCAGTAAGCTAAATATATATATATATATAAGCTCGATGCACAAACACACACACATATATATATATATTTGAATCCTACTTAATTATTATAGGTACTGAGGAAGAGGCAGCAGAAGCTTACGACATAGCCGCGATAAAGTTCAGAGGTCTTAACGCGGTGACCAACTTCGATATGAGTCGTTACGATGTGAAAGCCATTCTTGAAAGCAACACTCTCCCAATAGGAGGAGGTGCTGCTAAACGACTAAAAGAGGCTCAAGCATTGGAATCTTCTAGAAAAAGGGAAGAGATGATAGCATTAGGCTCATCAAGCTTTCAATATGGAACTTCCAGCAGCTCAAGCAGGCTACAAGGTTACCCTCTAATTATGATGCAGCAGCAGCAGCAGCAGCATCATTTTGATCAACCACAAACTTTGCTAACCTTACAAAACCAAGACATATCTCAATACAGTACTACTCATCAAGACCCTTCGTCGTTTCATCAGAGCTATATCCAAACCCAACTTCAGTTGCACCAGCAGCAGCAGCAGCAGGAAAGCAGTTCATACAATGGGACTCAGTTCTACAACAACAGCTACCTTCAGAACCACCCGGCATTGCTTCAAGGGTACATGAACATGGGGTCTTCTTCTTCTTCTTCTGTGATGGAGAACAATGGTGAGGGTTCTAATCATGGGAGTTATAGTGGTGGTTTATTTGTGGGGAATAATAGTGGCCTAGGAATGGCTTCAAATTCTAATTCTTCAAGTAACGCGGAGGAGTTGGCGCTTGTTAAGGTTGATTACGACATGCCTTCCGGGGGATATGGCGGCTGGTCAGCGGCGGCGGAGTCTATGCATGCTTCAAACGGTGGTGTTTTTACAATGTGGAATGACTGAGTCTGATAAAGTGGTGGTGGAAGGGAGGGGGCCCTAGCTAACCAGTATGGTACAATAAGTTACCATACAACTTTCTTGTTTTTTTTTTTTTTTTTTTTTCTTTCTTTTATTTAGTTTTTTATTCTGCCGTTATCTCAAGTGGATTGACAAAGAAAAATAGGAGTTGATTAATTTTCTGTGGGATGATGTTTACTACTTACTGATCAAGCTCATATATTCTATCCTGTCTATCAGTACTTACTGACTGATATGATATACCACCAACTATATATATACGGTATGCTAAATATGGGTCAGTCTTGCGATATATGGGTGTGCAATTCAATGTATAACCCAAATTTTGTATGCAGATGGCTCAGTTTCTCCATTTAAATGAAAGTCTTCGTTTTATTTATTTCTTTCTTTTTTATGTTATCTTAGTTTTAAGGTAGCTGCTTGTTAGTTAAGTAATGCGTTAAATGAGGATTGAGTTCGAGTAAATTGTGAAACCACGCTGAATCTTTTTTTTTTTTTGAGAGAACCACGCTGAATTTTTTAAGCGAAGTAAAATTGATTTATGTAACCCTTTTTCTCTCTCTTAGCTAGTACATTGACATTGAGAAGTTGTATTATACTATTATTATTTTCTGTTCTAGCTAACAACAGAAAATGGTTAGGTGATCTTGTCAGAAACCAAATTACATATTAACTGGTGGAAGTATTCTATTCTGCATGTGTTGCAAAAGTCTAGGCTCCACTAATTTCAGTTCATGGGATAATGGAGGTTGTGAGTGTAGTTAGCTCCACCCTATCTGGTCCTGGATCAGCTCAACTGTCATGAGTTAATTGAATAACTTGGGTATAATGAAGGTTGAGGTGGGACATCCTGCATTAACCCGGCCCACTTAACAACGCTCTCTGGTTTAGACTAGAAATCTCAAAATAATCCAATATCATGTTCTAAGGTAATCTGGGCCATATTCAATTTTTACGTGCCAAAAATTGAATTAATTTTTATTCTTCTTATATTTATTTAAGGAAAAAACCGGATAGTACGAAGTAAACTTCGTACCATTGCACGAAAACTATTGTAGCAGTTGTATCCTCCTCATTTTATTTATCCACATCCGTGATTTCTACTCCTCTCAGAGTTTATACTAATTGGTTAAAAAGATTTTCATCCAGGATTCATACACATTCCATTCGAACTAAATAGCATTGCTCTTTATTTAAACATCATCTTTAGATTGTGGCCAGTTTAAACATCATCTTTATTTTCATCCAGCAGGCTGTTTTTATTTCTTTTGTTGGACAGTTTTGTAGTTGACACATTGTGGACAACTTCAGGGACTTGCAAACTGAGCCATTTGTGTTAACTAGTAGTTAAATCCCGTGCTATGCACGGGGAAGTTTTCCTTTAAGCTAGCAATTTTGATATACATTATTGGTTTAAAAGTAAACAACTATTATTGAATGCATATATCTTACAGCAATGTAAAAGTAGAACATGTAAAACAAATTGAAAATTTTAATTTAACATTACAAATGTCATTAAATAGATTGGACTACAATACTTACAACACTCAAAACCTTGATTAATAAATTACAACTGACTGGTTTTGGAAGCAAGAAAAATGATCCAACCTTCTTTCAGGACCCATTTTGAATAGAAAATAAGAAACAATACAGTTTGGAGACCTTCCACACTCATCCTTAGCTTTATGTCCACCAAAAGAAACATGTCCAACAACACGGCAGCTCTAAAGTGCTAAACACTATCCCTAAATCGATGGAAAAGGATTCGATAGTTTAGATAGGTTAGTTTTTTCATCTATCTTGCAAAAGCTACCCCCTATCCTATTATGTTTAGATAGGCTTTATATCCCTTCAACATAACTTCATTGTGGTTGACATTTCCGAAAACACAGCAGTCCCTTTAAAATGAAAAGAAGCCTAGAAACATCATTTATTTTTAAAATGAAAATGGTCCCAAAAGAGTAAGGAGCCAGCAAGTGTCTTTGCACAAGTTTCATTTGCACAAGTGCACACATCAAAGGCCTCTTCCACCTAGTAGCAAGCCTCCACCGGCCATCATGACAAAGCCTCTACCATTCGACCATTGCTATATTGATAGCGCAAATAGATCCTTCAAGACAACCCCCCTTCTGCTATTGAATAGAATTCACGTAAGGGATTGATCGAATAAAAAAAAGAAATACCAAAAATCCATCAAAGCTTAGGTAACCCATGTGTTATGCACCGGTAAATTTTCCATAAAAATAAATTGTTATAATATTTAATTCAAATGAAAAATATAATTATTATTATTTACATTTTGAAATATATTTACATTACATTTTATAGAAATTATTGATACATAATTATATTAAGCTAATTAACATATAAATAGCAAGTGAGTCTAAACTTGCACCTAACATGTCCCCTTAAAACAGCTCAATTAGTTGAGTTACGTGACACAAATTATGAGTGCACAAGTTCAAACCCCCATAATACATTCCACCCTTTCTCATTCTCTTCTTCCCTCTCCCCCTGACACATATCATAAAAGGATCCATTAATTCATATTGCTCACATAGAGAATATAAAATTAACCAAATACATTCACTACTAAATATTTATTGTTATACTGCCAATCGTATAAACATTTGAACATAAAATATCTCCAAAGTACTAATATAACTCAAATGCTTCTAAATATATAGAAAAATATACCAAGTAGACCGGGACCAACTTTTGAATAATCACTCAAAAAAGACCAGTTTCCAGACAATTTGCCTCTATTCATCTTTTGCAAATTTTTCTGCCCCCCTTTTGTTGCCCTTTTATGCACCTTCTGAACGTTAGACTCGTTCTTCTCTGCAAACCAATGAAAAATAATTAATTATAATAGAATATCACTTTTAGAAACCTTGACAGAATTCATAAATCCACATGTCTGTTACATGCTAAACAACATGATCAATTAAAACAAAAGCAATAACAACATGATTAATTATTCATATTTTTGTCAACCCCATTCAAAATCCAAGAGAACACTCGAAATTGAGATTACCTAATTGGTCTAAAAAGATAACCAAAGAAACCACTTGTGAGATCTTAACTCAGTGTACTTCCCTCTCAGATACTAATCTGGAACTAAGACACAGCAAAAAAAAAATCCCACAAAATAATAAATGCAAACTGTTTAAATTTCTTCTAAGATTAAAAAAAAAAAGATAACAACTATCATAGAGAGAAACTGATTAGTCTATATGATGCTTCAAGTTAAGCTTAACCCAATTGAGAAACTAATTGGATATATGGAAAAGCAAAATGAGGGAGGCCTAAGATAATGAATGTGCAAACCAAATCAGGAAAGAGTAGAAAGACTCACAATTTATGCAAGGATTAAAGAAGAAGGGAAACCTGATTTTAGAAAACTAAACAAAACTGTTTTTATCCCCTTTTCCTTGATGCCTGCCAGAGCAACAAATAAAGAGAGAAGAATTGGTAAAACAAACTAAGCACAAAGAGACTTTGCAGGTAAGGCGCTACAGTGTCCAGCCTTCTGTTTTGTGGGCATTAAGTCTGAGACTTTGCTGGTAGGCATTAGAATTATTGACTGAGTGTACTACATGTTATCTGACTAAGTATAAGTTGATTGGTTAATTATTCATATTTTGTGAAGCACATTCATAATCACTGCGTCTTCCTTAATTACCAATACTTTATTATCAATTAACAATGCTTCTAGTTGGACTCTTTGGAGATCTCCTCCCACTTTGATGGAGACGCTGCTTCTTCATGATTCTTTAGGCATTGTTTTTGTTGGCTAGCTGTTCTGTTTCTTATCTCCCTTACCAAAATAAACTGATGCTGTGAATGTGTTTCAATTTTAAATAGAGCATGCAAAGTAAGCAACAATGGTAGCAATTTGATTTGCAGTAGCTACCCTTCAGTTGTTCCATTTCTTCTTGTTTTTCTTCTCAACAGGGACCCTGCGGTACCACAAACTTAAATAGTTAGCACCAAATTATAATGCAAAGAATAATGCAAAGAGTGCATAAAAAAGACAAAGGAAATCCAGCATCCTAAATGTCCAACCTTGAATGTCTCCAGAAAATTACTCCTTTAGAATAAAATTCAACAGAAAACCAAGTAAGACTTGAAGATTAGACATCTTTATTGTATTGAATTCCAATTTACTGAATATATAAAAACAAACTGAGAAGGAAAACTCAATTTTCAAGGTCTTAGTTGCAATACAATATTGAGTTCAGTTGACAAAGTGTTCTAAGGAGGATTTAATCAACAAAAGAGGAACACAAATTTGGGTTGGCATACCAATATTAAGAATAGATGGTGCTAGCAGGTCCAGAAGATCCATTTCCAACTTGGGGAAAGGTGGGGCAAAAACTGACTTCAATTAAAAGGAAAAAAAAAAGATATGCATAGTAAATTGTAATCAGATAATAAAATAGTTAACTGTATATAAGAAAAAAAACTGAAATCCAAACCAAAACAAATAATAATACATAATTAAAAAAACTAAAAAACACTAAAGTTACCAACAAATAACTTAGTAGGAGCAAAGTCTGATCCCAAAGCATCAAACATACACAATACAGCCTCTGAAGCTTTCATCCTTAAAAGAATCATCCGCCCCTTCAAGGGCTATAACAATTTTGGCCTTACAAAGAATGTCTATGCTTCTCAATGATGGTGGTAGCCTCTATTGACAAAATGTTGTTGCATATCTATTTAGTGTCTTAGTATGCAACCTATGATCGCAGCAAGACCCAATACGTATCCTTTTAATAAGACCAAACATTAGTCATAAAGCTACCAATAGCTCAAATATATCTGTATCAACATGATCTCCCATCCTTAAATGTTCAATAAAAGAATGAAGTTACATCCAAGGCTAACAAAACTATCTAGCAGCATGACTTTGAAATCACACTCTTGAAGCTTCAAACTCTATCTTATTGCAATTCCAACAAAGTTGATCAAATACATGCAACAGATCAAAATTTCAAAATCAAAATTAATATAGTTCAAATCAAATAACAATGATTGCAAAGTTGCTACTCCTCTAATTACAAACTTCAACATATGTCCTTTCTTGCTTAACTGTCCAGGAAAGTATTATGGAACTTTTGACATTGGAAGATTTAGTATTCCATCAAACTCAATGTAAGTTCTATAGATTTCAGACGATTAAAATTTTACTAAATGAAGAAAGAAGCAAACAGTACCTCCTCAACGAAACAGAAGCTACTAAATTTTAACAAATCAAATGAAACATTATAAATTTATATTATACTTTAAAGAATGTAAATGTTATTCAGCTATGTTATTTAGCCTTAGAGTTTATTCCAGTTCTGATAATAAGTGTAACAGCAATGATCAAGCCACAGATTCCAAGGACTCCAGCCATAACCATAGGGACAATGGATTTCATGGCAAGCTCAAGCCTCATCACATGCAAAAGTATGATCTATAAAAAATACTTCAACATGCAATATGAAGACCTCAGAAATAGTCTTCTCCACCCTGGGTTTATTAGCAGCTTTACTCAATCAATTAGAATGCAATAGTGTTATTGTCAAGTAGCCAGTGCCTTGCAAAAGTATTAGAATATATATAAATCTAATTAAAAATGTTAAGAATGACTCTTAAATACTAAAGAAAATATGGCATATTTGATTTTTCAGCTAGCAACCTATAACAAAACTTACGAAGAATTGAAAAATGGATGATGGTCAAAGTCAAAGGTAATGTCTTAATTTTATTTATATCTACAGAGCAACAAAAATATAAAAGAACTCAAATGAATATCAGCGTGATTTAAGTTACGCCCCTCGTCACCAGAAGAACTCAAAATGAAAATATAAGATTAAGCTGGAAAATAGAAAGTCTCGAAAACACCTACAGATTGTAAATTTGTATGTGCTGAAAATGATTAAAAGACGGTCCAGCCTAACACAACCTCTTCTAACTCCTCCTCAGCCTCATCAACACCAGCAATATCAGCAAAAGTGATTTTTTCACCTTATTAATTCACATGACTTTGTAACAGCAAAAGTGTTTGATTTGTAACTCCTAATCTGACCAGCTGTGTGCTGCACACAACATAAAATCAGTTAGAACAAAAATGTATTGTTTTAAAGGCATAGGTACGGCAGTTTGAATATGAAGGCCCAATAAATTAATATGGGGCAAGAATTCAAGTCCACACCTGAGAAAAGCTTATAAGGTATCAATGGAGAAGCCATGCAACCACAGCAACCTAGAACATGGCTATTTGCATATGTGAGAATGAAGTCAACATGTCAGATATATGACAAGGAAATTTAAAATGATACATTTAACCAAATGTACATAAGAACACTTGCTATTTATTTTGCATTAATAATATGATAGTATTAAAAAAAGTAATCTGATCACAAACTATAACATGGCATATATTTAACGCATTTAAAAGGTTTTTTTGTTACTTCACTCTGATTCACCTCATGAAGCCAATATAAAAATTAGCTTCTATTAAACAACCAACGATGTTTTATGTTGGCCCATTTAAATATAACATAATCTCATCTTGCACATCTCATGGCATAAACAGATGGACATCTCTGGATGACAACCAATTTTATCACTAATAGATAGATACATTAATTTGAAGATAATGTGTTCATATATTCCAACTTGTTGCCTAGAAAAAAAATAGGGATCGGCTTGTTCAACATCCCAACAAAGGAGGTGCACTGCAAAATACTTGTGAGTGTGAGACAAATCATGAGTAAATGGATAAAAAGGAATGAAAAGGGTAAAAACATTTTGTATTTTATCTTATAATGAAGGAAAAAATGGGAAAAGAAATTCAAGGTTGAAAATATGGCATTAATAAATACAGAGATATTGTCTGAGCTTAGATTCAGTAACCTTCTCCAGTTTGCAAGTTACGTAACCACTGTGTCAATAGAGGAATGAATAGCATCGTTCAAGTGGAGACATAAAAAACAAAACCAAATGTGAGTTACTTTGCTAGAGCTGGTCTATGTTTCAGCTGGTATTACTATATCGGTATATCCTTTATACCACCTACGTGTTTCTTTTCCTTCCTTATGTTTGCAGAGTGGTAGAAACATTGAAGGAATATGCCATCAAAAAGAATTGATAGCTATGAATAGCATCGTTCAAGTGGAGACACAAAAAACAAAACCAAATGTGAGTTACTTTGCTAGAGCTGGTCTATGTTTCAGCTGGTATTACTATATCGGTATATCCTTTATACCACGTACGTGTTTCTTTTCCTTCCTTATGTTTGCAGAGTGGTAGAAACATCGAAGGAATTAGAGCTGTCAAATGGGCCGGCCCTAGCCCCCATAGCCCTAGCCCACATGGGTTAGGACCAAAAAGCCCACAAGGCCAAAAAGCCCATAGGGCCAAGTGGGCTAGGGCTGCCCCATGGGCCAGCCCACTATGAGATTTTAAATTTTTTTGGGAAATCTTCTCAACTCACATTTGTAACAATTAGTGTACATTATATTCCAGGAAGGTTATAACCTACTATAACCTTTTCTGTGTGTTTCTCTCTAATTCCAAAACAGCTTTGTATGCACATAATAGATACACAGCCTCAAAGCCCCTTAAATTTCAGAATGACTTTAATGACTCGGATAAGTCTCACCACACCACACCACCTGGAAATCTAAATACACATTAATTCTCTGACTTGATCAGCAGCAGCTAGAAGCTGTCAATGAAAGTGAAAGACATGATGAGTAGGCAACAAGCACTTAGTTATTTGACTTATTTAGACATAATATATGTTTAAATAGACTTCTGGTCATGTTCAATATCTATTTTCACATCTTAAACATTTAGCTGTACCAAACCTACTTAAATATCAAATCAAAGAACTAAAAGTGATGACAGCTTTGAAAGTAGTAACCTCAAAAACTTGAATTAAAATTTCATGAAACAAGAACCGCACAGGATTATATGAACATCCTCCTGTTCACATGCTTAGAAGTCATAACCACTATAAAAATACACATTTCACATCATGATAAAGAAACAACGGACCACTGCCAGATTAACAGTGAAGAAGTTATAAACTCAAAAGCCAAACAAGTGAGCAATCAATTTGCTAAAATTAAATGGTATGCCATCAAACTCTCCGCATCAAAACAACTTGAATTGATCAAGGCATTTTATCAAACAGGCACAGTGCAATCAAAATAACCAAAAGACTTGAGAAGACAAGTGTATTACCAACCCAACAACCAAGACAATGCTAACTGATTCAACTTCACATTCAATCACATTTTAGCAAACTACAACAGAGGAAAGGAACTATGTGAATCAACAATAAATGTCCTCATTCCAGCATTTTCTTGAACACATGAAGGGCCTTTGTAATCTAGCCAATTTACAAACAAGCAATGCAATTAAAGGAGCATTCAGCACAACCCAGCACTGAATCACAACAAAAACATGACATAGTTACCCTCTAAGACAAAAAGAACTCAAATTTAGCACACTCTAAATGGTGGGTAATTTAAGGATTATGTTAAAACAGAGAACCCCATTAAGCACCTGTTCTCCTGTTACCCATATCCACATAAACAAATGGATTTTGACAATGAATAACGCAATTACGTGAACAACAATATGGAACCAATAAAAAGTAAATAAATAAAATGAAAGACCTTCTTCCTGAACCAATAAAAAGTAAATAAATATCCATGGAAGTTGATGTCTACAGTCATGTCATGGCTAAGACCATGACCAATCTTCTAAAAGAAACCATTTTTGGTTTATAGGCCATATATAAAAACTTCAAATTAATGACATTATCCTACATATGGAGTATGGATAGCTGCAATTCAATAGCATGCAATCACTGCACCTCGTTATTGAACTTTCCAAACTTCCAATTGCGATTCTTAAACTTCATTCTATAAATCACATTCCTGATTCAAATTTATCCCCATTATTGTTACAATTTTTAAGTACATAATACAACATTACACAATTTTTCATTTCAGATGTACTTCAACACAGCAATGTGAAAGAATCTATCAAATCTTTATACCATAAGAAGAAGAAATGGTAAGAGAACGAACCTAAAGGAAGCTGAGCTAAAACCCTAGCCACAACGCAACTGAGAGACGACGGTTCCGGTGGAGGACGGCGGTTCCGATGTAGGACAAAGGCTCCGGTGGTGGACGCGCGGTGGTTCCGGTGGAGGACGGCGCTAGAAGGTTGGAGTGAGCGTTGTTGCATTGCTTCAAACTTGTCTGGCGTTAGCGTTGCTCCAAACTCGTGTCTCAAAACAAGTAACGCTTCTTTCACGTGCAAAAGTGCAAAGTTGGGTATATTTGAGAGACAGGGCTAACCCATGATACATCCCTATCCTAACCCACCTAATGTGTGGGGCTGTGTGGGTTAGGGCCAGATAGCCCCATAATTAAATGGGCTAGAAAAACAAAGTGACCCCATACAGGGTCAAGGGGGCTGTCCCATGGGCTTTGGCCCTAATTGACAGCTCTAGAAGGAATATGCCATCAAAAAGATTTGATAGCTAAGCATGCACCCAACTCAGGAAAAAGGAAGAACAAAATTTCTTGTGTGCTATCATGAGGTCTATCATATAATTGACTACAAATATGCAAAATGACCCAGTAAAAAACAGGCACCTTTGAACTTACTTATATTGATGTCAATATGTTGTTACGTGTGTAATATTAATTGGCTACTTTTGTGCAGCAAAAGCACAATACAGGAGGTGGTCCAACAACTTGTTGCAGTTAGCATAAGGATTTGAAGAGGAAGATATGCATTGACAAAGAAACATGGATTGATTGTGTAGAAGCAATAGCAAAATAATTTATCATTTAGAAAAGCATATAAAGTAAAAGGAGAGGAAGATATGCATTGACAAAGAAACATGGATTCATTGTGCAGAAGCAATAGCAAAATAATTTATCATTTAGAAAAGCATATAAAGTAAAAGGAGAGGAAGATATGCATTAACATAAAATTAAAAAACCCACAACAGGTTAAGAGATAGTTAAGTGCAGCTACACTGAGTGCAGCGTTAATTGTACTGATATAAAATCCTTGGTTTCAATTTTCAACTCATCCCATAGTATTATAGTGAATATCAGCAGCATGCTAGTAGGGGAAAAGAAAAAGGAAGAAAAAGAATAGTGATGCAACATATAATCTAAGAGGAATTTTCACAAACAGAATAAGTGCACAAAAAGAAATCTGTCTCAACCCTTGACATAAAAGATATGGGGGTTTTTGACCAAACTAGTGTTATTTTAGAAACTATTTACCAAAACGGAGTTGTTTTGTAACAATTTACCAAAATAGGTTGTTTTTGCCAGCGTGAAATTTTTTATTATTTTTTTGCTGATGTGGAAGGCGCCAGTCCTTCCATAAAAATGCCATATGCTACACACTCATTGGTCACTCGTCTGCTATGATCCGTCTGCTGTTTCACTCGTCTGCTGGTCACTTATCCGTTGAGACTCGTCTGCAATTTCACTTGTCTGCTGCGTCTCGTCTACTGTTTCACTAGTCTGCTTAGACGAGTGAAACATCAGACAAGTGACCAGCAGACGAGTGAAACATCAGACAAGTGACCATCAGATGACTATCAGACGAGTCACAGTAGACAAGTGAAATTGCAGACGAGTCTCAGCGGACAAATGACCACCAGACGGGTCACAGCAGACGAGTGAAACATCAGACGGGTGACCAGCAGACGAGTGAAAGAGCAGACGAGTGACCATCAGATGACTAGCAGACGAGTCTCAGCGGACAAGTGACTAGCAGACGGATCATAGCAGACGAGTGAAACATCAAACAAGTGACCAACAGACGAGTGAAACATCAAATGGGTCTCAGCAGACGAGTGAAACATCAGACGGGTCTCAGTAGACGGGTCACCACCAGACAAATGTCTCCAGCAGACGGGTCTCAGCAAGGAATGCTACAACTTTTGTTTTTTTGTTTTTTAAAAAATTTCTGTAGAACCAATGAGTGTGTGACATGTGGCATTTTTATGGAAGGCGCCAGTCCAAGTGGCGCTCTCCACGTCAGCAAAAATAATAATAAAAAATTCTACGCTGTCTAAAACAATCCTATTTTGGTAAATTGCTACAAAACAACCCCATTTTGATAAATAGTTTCTAAAATAACACTAGTTTGGTCAAAAAACCAAGATATGGCAACATTATAGGAATCCTGCTTCAAATAAAGCAGTTCCAAACTTTTCATGTCTGCGTTCAGATTTGCAGAGTATAGAAAAATTAACAATATAAAAATGAAAGGATAGGCTAATTAACTGAAATATTTTTTTTTTCCCTGATAACCAAAAAACTCTAAAGCTGTAATTTCAAATTTAATGAAAGTGTGTGAGTTTTATAGTTTGAGAAAAATAGTTCTGAGCTGAAGAATTGCATCCGAGAGGGAGAGAGGGAATAGTGCAAAGTGCTTAAACACTTGTAGATACCAGTCATATCAATTTTGCAAAGATACCAGTCATATGAAATGGAGATAGAAGGTATATCATTGAAGAATGCCTCTCGAGCTCCAGCTACTGTGCCTGAGTAAACACTGCATAAAAATGTAATCTACCCATTACAGCTATGAGCCAGAAAATGCTGAATGTATTAATGATTATCGAAAGTTCGTCTAAATATTTAAAATACAAAAAACATGCAATCGTGTAATAAACAAAATTAGCTAAGATGACAATAGAGTAGGAAAAAAAAACAAATCCACTCTAGCAATGAAGCAAAACTAAAAATTAAAAGGCTACCAGATCACCAAATGTAGGAAAGAGAAGTAAAATCAGCTGGAGTCTCTGCAAGAATTTGCGGACATTTTGTAAGACATGAGAATATATGTAGCTAAATATAATTTAAAAGTATTTCCAAAATTCTTTTCCCGGTTTCTTTTTCTATCCAAAAAAAAAAAAAAAAAATCAAAGGACAGATAAGCATCTTAAATTTTAATTAATACACATAAGTCGACAGGAAGTGAAACATAGTGCATCAAAAACTCTTGTCTGCTCCACATGGATTTGCTCTGGAAACTGCTTGAAAAGCAAGCATGAAAGAAAGGATGATTTCTTTTTCTCAGAACTGAAAAAGTAGAGCACCCACACAACTCACAGTCAGACGCAGTCAAGAGCCTTCTCGGAAATCATCAACAACCTAGGAGAAGGGAGATTTGGAGTTAGTAAAAGGTTGATCGCCGCCACCGTCGTCTTTACCTGATCGATGCCACATAGATGATCTCATCACCCCTCTCTAGAATTGCAGTAACAAATCCACTATAGTTCAACCATTTGAATTGACCTGATGAAGATAATAATAATATAACTACAATATAGGTATAAGAATAATCCCAATCCATGCTAAACACAGTAACTAATTTTTAGATGCATGAAATTAGGAGTGAAAACGATGTACATTCCAACATAAGACAGTGTAAAAACCAGAGCAAAGCAAAGACATTTGTGTGAAAATTTGATCCAAGAGAAACACCTTCCTCAATAAGTCTTTGATATTCAGATGGTTCCATTTTTCCTTTCATTTTGATCCACCATCAAAATTATGTTGGGAAGCACTAGCAAAGAACCAATTCTCAGTTCCATAAAACAACCCAAAAGTAATCAAACAAATTATTAGAAATTTATGGCTATCAGTATTTGTTCAAATTTCCAATCACAAAAGCAATTAAGCAAATTCCTTTACTGTCAGGAATATGAATCAGATACCCACTGTCAACTTCATGCTATGTATGTTCATTTTGCAGAAGTGGAAATGGATGGTGAACAACTATAAGATTGAAAGAAAACTCACCAACACTCTGCCATTTCACTTGTCGGTATCTATTTTGACAATGACTCGTAGAAAATCCTTAAGAGTTCTTTCTGTCAACAAAAACCATAACAGTTCATTACCATATATAGAAATTAGTTTGTCAATTTCTATAATCAACTGGAATATGTTCAGAACCTGTTCGAGAGCACAATAACTAATTATAAGAACATGTAGTAAGCACAACAAAAAATCAAAAATCATGTAAAACAAATCAAATGCAAGTTCTTGTAATAAATCACCATGTATTTATTGGAATAATCCCTGAACTCTGAATTTACTACCTCAAGGAGCACAACAACATAGGAAGAGGAAATGATTTATCACACAATATTTTCTTTCAAACTCTCGGCACACACACAGAGAGTACATGTTAGATGCACATGGTTATTAGAAGTGCTAACGAAGTAATTAAATACTGAGGACATTGAACCGGTATAGTAAGCTAAACACCAGTACATGTTCCAGAAATTTCAAACTATGGAGAGTTAAGTTTTATGTATAGGCATGTATCTGCAAGCAACCAAAGATGAAAACCATCATTTATGAGAAAAGCTAAAGTAGTTGATAGTTCACATTCAGAATGTCACAGTAATAGGGCATACTTTAAGTTATCACATGCATATGTTAATAGATGGATTGCTTCTAGCGAATGCAAGCAGACTTTCATCCAACTTCCACAGAATTTTGAATAGGAGGCTATTGGAAGACTAAAGCCCTTGTATTTATAGCACTATTTAGTCTAGCAATTTTTTAGGGTCAAAGAAATAGTTTAAAGTTTTTACCCTTATCAATTATCACCTATCTCTTTCAGCTGAACCATAATACTTATGTATTTTTACATTCTAATGATGCATATAAAACGCAAATATCTCTGATGACAAATAGTCAAATACCATACCTGCTTCCAATGCTGGAGAAGAGACTGCAGATTACTTTATCTTCATCTTCATAAAACTTGCCCTTCTTAATGTTGTGACTGAGATAATTAAGTCATCTAAGTCTACAACTTTTCCCACATCTTTTCAAACCTGCATGAGATGGAAGAACATACTATCCAATCAGGAACACAGGAAAGAAGGAAGAACATTCAAGATCCCTGCATATTAGTTAGCACACTCTGAAGAGTGAAATATGACTCATTTTTTCACACTTCATAAGCTAACACAGCTAGCTTCTGATTAGGGGGCAAATATCACAGACAAAACTGTTACAGCTAGTTTTTTGCTTTTGTTTTTTCTGTTATACTCTCAGTTAAGTAGTTAGGTGGTTAGTTGGGTCGACAGTTGGATTGGCTTGCATAAAAAAAGAAAGGATCTAAAACAAACAATTAATCCAAAGTAGTTACCAAATAGTCTTCAAGAAGGATAAGAATATATGTTAAACTTCCTTTATAGTTCCTAGAAGTTGAACTGGATCACCAACTTTTAGAAAACCAAAAGAACATATCAGCAGTAAGGACAAGATTACTTTGGATTGATCTATAATTAATACACTGGATAAATAATGTTATATGTTATGGTTGTGAATATCCAGTTCACTGATCAGAGTGATCAGACCAAGTTTCAATATTTTTTCCAAATAACAACATGCAGTGACCAACACTTTATAATCAATAGAAAAGAAGAATCAAACCAAACAGATCTTAAATTTTGAAGCTCAGAGGAGAGAGAGGGAAGGGAGAGTCAAAATGTAGCTCATATTTGGCATTTTAGAGACTGATCGCCAACATATTAAGTCACTCAGTAGATTTAAAGTAGTTTTCCCTGGTGTTGCACAAAATTCCTCATAATTTATTCTCACATCTTGTTTGTTTAAAAATAATTAGTAACAACAATGATATTCTATAATAAAGTTCACCTGCTTAAATTAGAACCAACTTACATTATTTGTATCCACCTCAGATATTATTTCCTTTATGGTAGCTTCATCGCCGATTCCATGCTGTCTCACAACAGTTTCCAATTCATCTCTAGTAATATAGCTCTGAATGAATTTGAAAAGGCAAAGTTTATGAGGGTCAATCTCAGCCATATATTAAGCTATCAATAAACTGTGATTTCCAATATGGAATTCAAGCTTTATTCTTTAACTGCAAAAGTATACATGGATATGACAAAAAATGGCTTGTATAAATACATTTCAAATAAAATAGCTTACTTTGACATGTTTTGATGGGGAAAGGTAGTTATTAGCCGGACAAGAATAGTTGATAAAACACAGACAATACAGATTACGGACTACTGCTGGCTGTGGAGTAAATAGCCAATTTGATCCCTGAAAGTGTAAGGCGGTATCAACTTAGTCCCTGAATTTAACGAAATAGCAAAAACGTCCCTGAAGTTGTAAAACGTTAATCAACTTGGTCCCTCTGTCAACCCCAGTTAGCTGACGCCGTTAACGGTGCTGATGTGGCACGTTAAGTGCCTTGTTGGTACCGTTGTCACTGGTTAGTTGGTGTCCACATGGTCAGAGACCAATTTGAAACTCTGAACCAGGGACTAAATTGATACTCGCAACAGTCTTCTTCTTCTTCTTCTTTGTCTTTCCCCTTTCTCTCTCTGCTCCTCTCTCTCTTTGCTTTCTCTGACGGGTGGTTAGAGAGAGAGCGCGAGACAGAGGAAGCAAAGAGAGAGAGAGAGAGCAGAGAGAGAAAGGATCCATCTATAGATGGGTGGTTAGAGAGAGAGAGCGCCAGACAGAGAAAGCAAAGAGAGAGAGAGAGAGAGCAGAGAGAGAAAGGATCCATCTATAGATGGGTGGTTAGAGAGAGAGAGCGCCAGACAGAGGAAGCAAAGAGAGAGAGAGAGAGCAGAGAGAGAAAG
Organism: Ammopiptanthus mongolicus; assembly: GCA_039655645.1. Lineage (NCBI taxonomy): Eukaryota > Viridiplantae > Streptophyta > Magnoliopsida > Fabales > Fabaceae > Ammopiptanthus > Ammopiptanthus mongolicus. The sequence continues at coordinate 4,812,232 of CM077349.1, forward strand.
GGGAAAGATAAAGAAGAAGAAGAAGACTGTTTGCGAGTATCAATTTAGTCCCTGGTTCAAAGTTTCAAATTGGTTCCTGACCACGTGGACACCAACTAACCAGTGACAACGGTGCCAACAAGGCACTTAACGTGCCACATCAGCACCGTTAACGGCATCAGCTAACTGGGGTTGACGGAGGGACCAAGTTAATTAACGTTTTACAACTTCAGGGACGTTTTTGCTATTTAGTTAAATTCAGGGACTAAGTTGATATCGCCTTACACTTTCAGGGACCAAATTGGCTATTTACTCGCTGGCTGTGACAATGTAGCATTGGAGTTTAAAATGTCCACAGAAACTATGGCAATGGTATGGAATAATGAGAATACTGATCAAAACAAACAACTGAAGGTTATTCGGCCACCAAACACATATCATGCCTTGCTTCCAAAACCTGCTTTAAAGGCATGACACAACACCATAGAGCCCCAAAATTCTCATTGAATAATGAATATATAATCAAAATATCAGTCATTCAGAAAGTAGAGAATTGAAACATCCAATCTACCAATGATAATCATTACCTAGAGTTCTAGCACCTGTTACAACAATGATAATCATTGGTATAAGCTGCACTGTAAACAATAAACCAAAAAATAAAGGAAAAAGAGAAATATAAGTTGGTGAGAGCTATGTGTTAGAAAGAAGACAATATGCAAAAACTGAACCAAGAATGAATTAGTCAAACTTAACTTATATACCTTTTCAACCTCACCCATAGAACTCCCACTATTTTGTTGGTTATTACCATATTCTAAGCTGTTCATGGTATGGGTAGCAAACAACAGCAAAACGTTTGTGGACATTCCATACATTCTATACACAACATTTGTACAATGATTCTCTTAAGATGCATAAACAACAGAGGATCACAATGTCGAATATCAATAATTTGAGTTTAAAAGCTTCCATCACACTAATAGCTTGTTGAAATATTCAAACCTTATTAAATAAATTGATAATAAACGAAATAAACATAAAATAGTACACAGTTAGATAAATAACCGACCCCAAGTAGGCTACACAAAAGTTTAGTTTATATTATTCCTCACAAAATCACATGAGAAAATTTATTTGATATCACCATTTCAAGTAGCTTTGCAGCCCTTAGTCTGTTACCGAATTCTTCTGAAAAGATTGGGAGAAGCCTGTTGCAATGATAGTCACATGAATCTCCCCAGTATAGTGATAATCAAAAACAGCCCCAAATATAATATCAACCTATAAAAATTGAGAAATGTTAAGTTGACAACCAAATTTGGGACACCTACGGTGACATCGTAGGTGTAAATGGCAAAATAGTAATAAAACAACTCAATAATCATCACTCCCAAGACACATAATTGCTTTCCCACTTATTTATTGTTTTCTTCTCTCTCATCATGTATTTCATCACTCCCAAGACACTCACCTGATATTTCTCTCATCTCAACACTCGTCTAAGCTGATCTTCACCCGTCTGATGAAGATATATGACCCGTCTGACCGAGAAAGCTCACCCGTCTAATGAAGATATATGACCCGTTTGACGAGAAAGCTCACCCGTCTACTCTCAGTTTCACCCGTCTGAAGCTGAAGATCTTCACCCGTCTGATGACTCTGAGTGAAGAAATGTTCACCCGTCTGAATCACTGTCTGATGACTCTCAGTGAGTAAATGTTCACCCGTCTGAGAGTCATCAGAAGAGTGAACCAGAAGGGTGAGCATTTCTTCACTGATAGTCATCAAACGGGTGAAGATCTTCAGCTTCAGACGGGTGAAACTGAGAGTAGACGGGTGAGCTTTCTCGGTCAGACGGGTGAACCAAACGAGTGAGCATTTCTTCACTGATAGTCATCAGACGGGTGAAGATCTTCAGCTTCAGACGGGTGAAACTGAGAGTAGAAGGGTGAGCTTTCTCGGTCAGGCGGGTCATATATCTTCATCAGACGGGTGAAGATCAGCTTAGACGGGTGAGCATTTCCGGGTGAGCATTTCTTCACTGATAGTTATCAGACGGGTGAAGATCAGCTTAGATGAGTGTTGACATAAGAGAGGTGAGTGTCTTAGGAGTGATGAAATACATGATGAGAGAGAAGAAAACAATAAATAAGTGGGAAAGCAATTATGTGTCTTGGGAGTGATGATTGTTGAATTGTTTTATGAGAAATGTTATTTGGACACCAAATTTGGGACACCTACGATGACACCGTAGGTGTAAATGGCAAAATAGTAATAAAACAACTCAACAATCATCACTCCCAAGACACATAATTGCTTTCCCACTTATTTATTGTTTTCTTTTCTCTCATCGTGTATTTCATCACTCCCAAAACACTCACCTGATATTTCTCTCATCTCAACACTCGTCTAAGCTGATCTTCACCCGTCTGATGACTATCAGTGAAGAAATGCTCACCCGTCTGGTTCACCCGTCTGCCCGAGAAAGCCACCCGTCTACTCTCAGTTTCACCCGTCTAAAGCTGCAGATCTTCACCCGTCTGATGACAATCAGTGAAGAAATGCTCACCCGTCTGATGACTCTCAGACGAGTGAACATTTCTTCACTGATAGTGATCAGACGCGTGAAGATTTTCAGCTTCAGACGGGTGACACTGAGAGTCATCAGACGGGTGAACATTTCCTCACTGAGAGTCATCAGACAGGTGAACATTTCTTCACTCAGAGTCATCAGACGGGTGAAGATCTTCAGCTTCAGACGGGTGAGCTTCTCGGTCAGACGGGTCATATATCTTCATCAGACGGGTGAACATCAGCTTAGACGAGTGTTGAGATGAGAAAAATATCATGTGAGTGTCTTGGGAGTGATGAAATACATGATGAGAGAGAAGAAAACAATAAATAAGTGGGAAAGCAATTATGTGTCTTGGAAGTGATGATTGTTGAGTTGTTTTATTACTATTTTGTCATTTACTCACCTACGGTGTCACCGTAGGTGTCCCAAATTTGGGTGTCAACTTAACATTTCTCTTGTTTTATTACTATTTTGCCATTTACACCTACTGTGTCACTGTCGTAGGTGTCCCAAATTTGGTGTTAAAATAATATTACTCATAAAAATTATACGTGTTAATAATAGGGCACACATACGAAGAAGGGCAGAAAATGTAGATGTTAAACCAGATAACTACACACATATTAAACAATGTACACCAAAAATAAATAATGTTTCATCATTTTACAACAATCACAAAATTAATACTAAGGTAAAATACCTGTAGCAGCCTAGAAAACCATGGAAGAGTGATAAAATAGGGTGTCTACCCGAATCCTCAAACTCATAGCCACCGTAAAAAGCTTCATTTTTTGGGTAAAAATCTAAGTTATCTGATTGCAATACCCATTCATTCTACCTTGAAAATTCTGGGTTTTTTTTAAAAAAAACTATAAAATAAAATTTTGCCTCCCCTCTTCTTACATGGTTATTGGGCGTCTCAACAAACTCAACCAAAGATGAAGACCCGAACGAAAGAACAGGGGCTGTCGATTCCGGCGACATTGGCACTGATGACGACCTTAACCAAAGAACGACAACCTTCTCTGCGTTGCTTTGCTTGTTCGTTGAAGGTGAAGAAATAAACCGCTGCCGCGATGGAAGCGAATCAAGGATGAGAAGTAGGTAGCGATTTGAGGTGAGAACAGAAGAGTCTCCACCACATGGTTTGAGGTGAGTAATAGAAGATTGAAAATGGAAGAAGAGAGGGAGATACCGTCTAATCACCAGCAGGAAAAAGTGTCTAATGGATCAAGTGACCCACTTTTAATAGTTTTTTTTTTTTTATCAAACTAATGTTATTTTAGAAATTATTTATCAAAATGAGGTTGTTTTATAATAATTTATTAAAATAAGATTATTTTAGATAGCGTAAATTTTTTTATTATTTTTTTACTGACGTGGAAGGCGTCAATTAAAAATGCCACATGTCACACACTCATTGGTTCTACAGAAATTTTTTAAAAAACAAAAAAAAAACAAAAGCTACAGCATTCCTTGCTAAGATCCGTCTGCTGGAAACACTTGTCTGGTGGTGATCCGTCTGATGTTTCATTCGTCTGCTAGTCACTTGTCTGATGTTTCACTTGTCTGCTGTGACCCGTCTGTTGGTCACTTGTCCGCTGAGACTCGTTTGCAATTTCATTTATCTGTTGTGACTTGTCTGATAGTCATCTGATGGTCACTCGTCTGATGTTTCACTCGTCTACTGGTCACTTGTATGATGTTTCACTCGTCTAAGCAGACCAGTGAAACAGTAGACGAGATGTAGCAGACGAGTGACCAATGTGGCATTTTTATAGATGACGCCAGTCCAAGTGGCACCTTTACTGGTGCCTTCCATGTCAGCAAAAAAATAATAAAAAAATTTCACGCTGACAAAAACAACCTTATTTTGGTAAATTGTTACAAAACAACCCCATTTTAATAAATAGTTTCTAAAATAACACTAATTTGGTCTAAAAGCCAATCAAATAGACCTAAATAATGGAAGAGATGCATTATTCTTTTTTTTTTTTTATCCAGTGTGTTTAAATTTTGATGCATTACGCTAACACACAATCTGGATGTGGATTGGGCCAATGCGATAAAGGTTGGCCCAGAAGCCGAAGCAACTGCTGCTTAAGCCCAATGTTTATGGACAACATTGTAGTAGGGGCTAAACGCTTAATCAAGGGCTTTAATTTTCATACCCCCTAAATTAATTTTCATACCCCCTTTAACCCACCAAAATTACCAACTCACCCTCCATCCCTCAGTCCCCCTCTATCCATCACTCTCCGTCCTCTCTCTCCCTCTCTTCACTCTTCTCTCGCTTTTCTCTCCCTCGCTTCTTTCTCCTCTCTCGCATCTCTCTCTTCTCTCGCTTTTGTCTCCCTCTCCCTCACTGTTGCGTCACTGTAAATCCTGCTTCAACGGTGGTTAACTGCTGCTTCACTGTGCCACTTAGCAAGGTTACATCACTCTCCCTCGTAATTTTTTTTTCTGGTTCGCGATTTCTCCCGTATGAAACCACACGGGGGTGTAAATGAACACACTCTCGTGTGGTAGCATACGGTAGTATATATGGAAGCCAAATACAGTACCGTATGGAATCATACGGTAGGTTGATTTTTTAGCCAACCGTATGATACCATACGGTAGTGTACCAAAGAATGGTATACCCTACCGTATGAAATCATACGCGTGGATAAATTTGATATATAACCGTATGATTCCATACGGTATTATATTTTTCTTCCAAAATATACATATCGTATGGAATCATACGGTTGAGCAAAATTTTTATGCAAACGTATGATTCCATACAGTAGTCTATACCAATTATTTGATACAGTACCGTATGGGTTTATACGGTTGGCTAAAAAATCAACCTATCGTATGATTCCACACGGTAGTGTATTGGCTAGTGATAAATACTACCGTATGGCATCATATGGGAGGTAATTTTTTTAATGACAGCTTTTGGTTTTTAAAGTTTGAAGTTTTAAATACCTAATAGTTAATGCCTTGGTTTTGCAGAAATGGGAAGAACAAAAAATCCTAGTTATGTGGGCAGTCAGCCTGAGCAGGTTGATGACGATGTGCAGGCTCCCGAGAGGCGCAGGGTACCCACGGCGTCTGACAGGAAAAGGCGTGCAGTAGAACATGCAGATGATGCGGGTTCATCTTCTGCTGCAGAGCCGGTAGATGCATCTGCAAATGCCCCTGCAGAGTGTGGACCATATGATGGGGGTCCTGAGGATTTGTCCTTACTGAGATCATATCCTGACCATGTAGCGCGATGTATATGGCGTGGTGAGGTACGTAGTGAAGAACATTTACAGTTTCAATTGTTGTATTCATTTTAACTTGATATTTTTAAAATCTCATTTAAGTAAATTTGTACCTTGCAGGAGCGGAATCCCTTGAGGGTGAGCAACTATGTCTTCAAGCTGCCTTGGTTGGGTGGTTTGCCACAGGCTGTGAAGGACCATGTCACCCGTTCTTTACTGACCCCGCTTATAGGCTGCACATATGAGACAGTCGACAGGAGATTACTGTCTGTATTTGCTATGTGGTGGTATTGTGACACTAGCAGCTTTCACCTGCCTTACGGCGAGATGACCATCACGCTGGATGATGTGTCATCCATTTTGCACATCCCCGAGACTGGTGACCTTATCTCAGTTACCGGGCTTACGAAGAATGGTGCTATCGCCCTTCTCATTGAGCTGTTAGGAGTGGATTATGCCGATGCCCATGCTGAGATAGAGGCGACCCGGGGGGCAAATATTCGCTTCTTAACCATGCGAGAATGGTATGTCAGCTTCGTCAGTAACAATCGACCGGAGCATGCTGCCAGGGTATATCTGCTATACTTAGTTGGGTCGACTCTGTTTGCTGACAAGAGTACGACTTATGTGGGAGTCCATTACCTGGAGCTGTTTCGTGATCTGCACCGCGTCCATCACTATGCATGGGGTGCATCTGCCCTTGCATATCTGTATGATCAGCTGGGGGACGCCAGCAAAATGAAGACACGCCAGCTTGCAGGTTATATGACGTTGATGCAGGTAAAATGAACGTTTTAGTGGGTATGTTTGTTAATATTGAACAAAGCATTAGCATAATATTGTTTATATAACCATTGTTTATTTGTATTTTAGGCATGGATCTTGGAACATTTTCCGATGATCGGCGCTGCCATCCCACTCACTGATTACATGGAGCAGACGCCATGAGTGTGGAGGTGGGCTTCATATAAATCTAGGTCTGGTTCAGAGATTCAGTTTCGCACATTCCTGGATAAAGTAACGGTCAATCTGATCGAGTGGACACCATACACAGAGCATAGAGCGCATCGTCGGTTTGTGGATGTAGCTTTCTTTTCTGGATATCTTAGAGGTGGTGGGGCTATGCGGCCGTATCTGCCCGAGAGAGTGCTTAGACAGTTCGGATATGTGCAAGGCATTCCCCGATCTCCTCTTGAGGTTACTGGCGGCACCGTTAGTCCAGATGAGATTGACCAAATTTTTCAGGAGTGGCATCTGCATGTCATTGATGACGACACTAGAGGACAGCCCGTTGTGTCCAAAGGCGAGTGTGCTAGTGGCTACATAGAATGGTTCCACAGGGTATCCCACCCTTATCTTATGCCTACATCTGCGCGAAGGGACCATCAGATTGACCATCAACAGTCTCAGCAGGAAGTCTGGGACGTAAGTTATTTAGTTTAAACAATCATTTATAATTATATTGACAATATTCGGATTCATTTACTGATAGAATATAACATTGTATTTGGCAGCGGTACCGGGAAAGAATGCATACGATCACTCAGCTCATACGACCCATGGTGGAGGACAATCATTCTAACATGGATTCATTGAGGGTTGTACTGGACTTGGCTGCTACTTCTATTATGGATGACGTTCCTTCGCATTCGAGGATAGCGGCGGTTAGAGGGAGGGGTGGGTCCAGTAGGAGGGGTGGATCCACTAGGGGTAGGCGTAGCTGATTGTATGTAGTTATTTAATTGATGTAAATGACTTTGATTAACCAGTTTACTTTGATTATATATATCTGAATATTTACAGTTACAAATCTGAATATATATATATATATATATATATATATATATATATATATATATATATATATATATATATATATATATTTACACGCCCAAATGAAGAAGCTTTAAAAGCTTTAAAAGACCACCCGTTTGAAGAAGCTTCGGAAGGGTGAACATTTAAAGGTTCTTCAGACGGGTGAACATTTAAAATATGACCCATCTAAAGCATTTAATTGATCACCCGTTTGAAGCTGTAAAAGATCAACCGTCTGAAGCTTTAATTTAATTGATCACCCGTCTGAAGAACCTTTACAAAATCACCCGTCTGAAGAGGCTTTAGCATTTAATTGATCACCTGTCTAAAGCTGTAAAAGATCAACTGTCTGAAGCTTTAATTTAATTGATCACCCGTCTGAAGAACCTTTAAAAGACCACCCGTCTGAAAAGGCTTTAGCATTTAATTGATCACCCGTCTGAAGGTTGTTCAGAAGGGTGAACATTTAAAGGTTGTTCAGACGGGTGAATATTTAAAAGGTTCTTCAGACGGGTGAACATTTAAAATATGACCCGTCTGAAGAACCTTTTAAATGATCACCTGTCTGAAGCTGTAACAGATCAACCCTCTGAAGCTTTAATTTAATTGATCACCTGTCTGAAGAACCTTTAAAAGATCACCCGTCTGAAGAAGATTCAGAAGGGTGAACATTTAAAGGTTGTTCAGACGGGTGAACATTTAAAAGGTTCTTCAGACGTGTGATCTTTTAAATGTTCACCCGTCTAAAGAACCTTTTAAATGTTCACCCGTCTGAACAACCTTTAAATGTTCACCCTTCTGAAGCTTCTTCAGACGGGTGATCAATTAAATTAAAGCTTCAGAGGGTTGATCTTTTACAGCTTCAGATGGGTGATCAATTAAATGCTTCAGAAGGGTGATCATTTAAAAGGTTCTTCAGACGGGTCATATTTTAAATGTTCACCCGTCTGAAGAACCTTTTAAATGTTCACCCGTCTGAATAACCTTTAAATGTTCACCCGTATGAAGAACCTTTAAATGTTCACCCTTCTGAACAACCTTCAGATGGTGATCAATTAAATGCTAAAGCCTCTTCAGACGGGTGATCTTTTAAAGGTTCTTCAGACGGGTGATCAATTAAATTAAAGCTTCAGACAGTTGATCTTTTACAGCTTCAGACGAGTGATCAATTAAATGCTTCAGACGGGTGATCTTTTAAAAGGTTCTTCAGACGGGTCATATTTTAAATGTTCACCCGTCTAAAGAACCTTTTAAATGTTCACCCGTCTGAACAACCTTTAAATGTTCACCCTACTGAACAACCTTCAGACGGGTGATCAATTAAATGCTAAAGCCTCTTCAGACGGGTGATCTTTTAAAGCTTCTTCAGACGGGTGATCAATTAAATTCAAGCTTCAGACAGGTGATCTTTTACAGCTTCAGATGGGTGATTGTTCAAAGTTTAATTTTTTAAGCATTATTTGTATATTATACTCTTCATTTGGGCATGTAAATATATATATATCAATGAATATTTACATTTACATTTACATTGAACACAACATTATATACAACAATTGTCATCATTTACAAGACCAGCTTTACAAAATCACTCAAGAATATGATATTGTGTTGTTGTATCTGGCAATAGACGCTGAAATAAAGCAATGCGATCAACAAATCGAGCCCCCCATGCCTCAGCATGTGAATAACGATGATAGCGCCATTGTGGATGAACTTAAGGTAGTGGTGACCTCTCTTTCAAAATTACCTACAAGTAAACAAATTATCAATGCGTTGTTCAAATAAATACAGAATTATGAAAATTACGTAACTGAAATAAATATACCTACACCCAGTGATTTGAATGCACTAATCCAAGTACACAAATGGATGGATTCAACGGAGGTGATCTTCTTAATGGCAAGTAGGTCGTACACCTACCTAACACCCGATCAAGTGCTACAAGTGCCACATTATATCTTGTAGCAATCACATGTCCCATATCAGGTAGATTCATCCACTTTTCAAGGGGTACAGCTGTCATCATTCCCACATAGAGTGAATCAAGTGTGCATTTAAATCCAGTATCCCCCATGATACGCTTATAAAGGTCTTTAAATTGTGAGAGCTCACCAATCAATTCTTGACGGACTATCATCCAATGATCCTGACATCCGTACTGGAAAAGAGCAACTGTTCTATAGCCACAATTCCCATCTCCCTCCACATTATGTACAGCCTCAATATAACCTTGTAGCAAAAGAGGAAATTGAGACATAAATGATATCTGCTTCACTCCCTGCACAGAAGCCTGTGAAACCAGACGGTTCACTCGTTGCACAGAAGCCTGTGACACTGGACAGTTAGTCGCACTATCATAAAGGGAATCAATGTGCTCAAAGTATGAAGGGTCACGAGTAGTTGATCTTTCCATTTTTAAAGAACGACGACCCTTTGTCTTCACCTTCTCTTTTGGTGGCAACATTGATGTAGTTTGTGGCCAAACTAGGTCACGCAATTTACCCATAAAACCCCTCTTTCCATCAATGTCAAGTTTCTCTAATTGCTGTCTGAATGCTTCAAACAACGGCTCTGGATCAAACTCTTGAGACAAGCTAGTGCCTACATCCGGGGAAGAAAAGGATAGCCTCTGCCAATGTACATGAATCGACCCCTATGGAATAGGCACGTTCAGCTTCAGATACTTATAAATCTCGCAGGCACAAGGTAATCCATGTGTCTTTCTAATTTTGCACCCACAACGACCAGCATCACCTTTGACAAAGTCAACTCATTTCACCTCTTCAAAAATATGCCCCAGTGCGCTCCTAGCAACACAGCAGTTCAACCGTTTATACAAAGGCCTGTTGAACCTATGCTCCACTATCTGAATGCTTCTCTCGAACGAGGCCTTTATTTTAGTGTGTTGCAAGATCATCAAGTTGTTCATGCTAGTCATACAAGTACACAGATCCCCCATGATGTTCGCCAATAAATTCTTCAATTGTGCGTGTGCGCCCTCAACCCTGTGCACATAGCATACATAAATGCACAATATATGTTAACCAGGACAAAATGATAGCTAACCAAGATATATGTTACCTATTCGAAGTTGTATTCCCAAGATGCATAACCTTATCCGTCCATGCCGAGACAAACTTCTTTTTGTTATGCTCCAACCATGTCTTATATACATAATCGAAGAAAAGAGGACACTCGGCACAAACACGTTCGAAATTATTGACACAACAATCATAATCATCCTCATTAGCACAATAAAGTATAGCCTCCCAGGCACCCATAATGGTAGGGATATCCTCCGGGTCACTGTATACCTTGCAGTTGGCCTTCACATTCTTGCTGATATGAACATGACATAATAAATGACTTGAAGTAGGAAAAATGGTCTCAACTGCATTCACCAAGGCGGCGTCCTTATCAGTAATTATGACTTTTGGCAAGGCATCCTCATTTCGAAGCAACCCTTTCAACCGTTCTAAAGCCCAATTGTCCTTTTTCTCGGCCTCCATATAACAAAAACCCACAGTAAAAGTCTTCTCTGTTGACGTCTGACCTACAATCTCAAGTAAAGGAAGACGATACTTATTGGTCTTGTATGTACTATCAATAATTAGGACAATACTGAAGGCATGCAACAGAATAAGGGCATCTGGGTGTGCCCAAAAAATGTCACGGACAATATCAGTGTTCTCATCCCTCCTATGCCAATACACATATCCACCATCTTGCAATAATTTCATGAGATGTTGGACTTCCGTTCTTGGCCCCATTCTATTTTTCCTGTACCGTTGCCGAACATTATATATTTGTCCAATGGTAGTGTAATTGCTCTGGTCATGATCTTTCAATATTGACAATATGTGTCTTGGCTGCTCCATACTCTTTGTCATGTCTTCAACTAAGGACAACTCATCAACTTTCAGCTTTCCGGGTAATGGGTGACCAATCAAAGTTTCTGCCTTTTCATGGTTGTGTGACCCACACAATACCTTCAGTGTCCACCCTCCACCATCATGCAAAGGCCTCCCATATAGTTTAAAAGGGCACGAACACTTTTTCGTTCCTGTAGTTTGTTTCTTTAATTCAGGTTTGTACTGTTTATACTTTCCACTCTTCTCACATCCGATGGTGACTCTTTCTTTCTTTAGAAAACCTCCTGAATCTGACCTTAAGATGATGAACACAAATCCATGTGAATATCCAACATGTCGAACCCAATTCACAAGAGCATCTCGATAAGAAAAGATCTGCAATTTTTATAATTACAACGTTAACTACACTAATTTATACTAAAACATACATTTGTCTTACAAATTAGAGATTACTTTACCTTTTTAGTCAAAAAGACATTGCTATAATCCACAAATTCTTTTTCATTGTCAACTATGTCAAGATCATCCGTTGGCTCAACGTATGGCATGTCCTCATCATGTGATATATCATAAGCCCACTCATCATCAGCATCCATAGTAAAAAGTGTGATATATACAAAACGGGTGTATTAAAATGTGGTTACTAGGCACCGAAACCAATTACCGTACAAAAATATACGGTAGTGTAAAAAATTACCTTACGTGTAGATCTATACGGCAGTTGCTTCATATAAATAACCTACCATATACAATCATACGGTAGTTTATTTATTTAAACAAAGCTATCGTATAGTTGTATACGGTTGTTTATTTATGAACATCAACTATCGTATGATTACATATGGTTACCTATTTATATAAATTTACACAACCGTATGATCATATATGGTCGGTTGTTTACTTAAACTACCGTATGGATATACACGGTACCTTAAGTTTTTCAACAAACTACCGTACTTGACTATACGGTAGTCTATTTATTAAAACAAATTACCGTATATATCTATACGATAGTTTCTTTGTTTAAACTATCGTATACAGTCATATGGGAAAACGCGATCGAGATAAAAAAATTACAGCGAACAATGTTACCTTCAATAGATTTTAATAGATGTTTAAGATGTTATTTTTCTTCACTGATTTAACTGGGTGAAGGATTTAAGTGGGGTAATGAAGTTAATTGGGATATGGGAAAGAGAGTGGGGTAGAAAGTGGTGGGGTAGAGAGAGAGAAAGAGAGTTGAGTAAGGGTAGAGAGTGGTGGGGTAGAGAGAGAGAGTTGAGTGAGGTGCAGGAGGTGGTGGGATAGAGAGAGAGAAGGAGAGTTAAGTGAGTTGCAGGAAGGATAATTTTGAATTTTTAAAAATAGGAGGGTATAAAAATTAAATTGAGGGTATGAAAATGAAAGACCCTAATCAAAACCTTTGTTGGGTCGGACCGACAAAGTGTGAGGGAAATAAGAACATACCCTCTGTCATATTTATTTTGTGTAATTTTAATATTGATTGATTGGTATCGATTTTTTTTACTATCGAATGTTCTTGTTCCTCTGGTACGCTCTCTCATTTCAATTTCAATATCTATGTTTGTTACTTGTCAGTGCTTATTGATTCTGTACATCCCATTTCTCTGCATACCTATGTTTCTCTATGATCTACCTTCCCAAAATTTTATTATATTGTTATTATTTCGTTCTTTATTCTGGATTGGAGGTTTTGGTTTTAAGCTCTTAAATTTAGCTTCTGTGATATTTACTTCTGAATCGAACAGCTCCTCAAAGTAGAACATGTATCAATACATTATACGACAACCTTCATCAACTATTGTTTATTTAGGTTATTTGCCATTTCATATGTTCATTGCTTGAGTCAAATTCCCTTTATTAGCTAAACCCTAAATCACAATTTCCATGTGTTTGTGTTGACTGAATTGCTGTTGTTTTTTTTTTTTTTTTGGGGATAGTTAAGAGTGAAGACATAATAATAGCATTATGGTGAAAGCGTACACACAAGAATACATTTACAAGCACCCCTGGGAGCGAGTAACTTGTGCATCTTGGCGAAAATTTGTTGACAAAGAGAACAAGCGCATATTACCCCATATTCTTGAGGTTGACACATTGAACAACAGCCTTGATTCTTCATCCGGGAAGCTTTATATCACCCGTGCTATCACGGTCCATTGGCCCGGACCGTGGTTTGTCCGAAAGATTGTTGGTCAGGATATTTGCCACTGTCTTGAATCAACTGTCGTGGATGCTCGGTCGCGGTCTATGCAGTTAACCTCTCGTAATATCAGCCTCCAGAAGTTCATAGAAGTGGAAGAGAAGACCCGGTATGATCCCCATCCGGATAATCCAACTGGGTGGACGCTTTGTCGGCAGGAGACTCGCATCCGGATTAAGCCATTGTCTGCTCTGGCTTCCATGGCTGAGAAGGTGGAGCAACGATGTGCTGAGAGGTTCCTTCAGAATAGTGTCAAGGGCAGAGAGGTTATGGAGCGGATCTGTAAATATCTTGAAGCAGAATCTAGTGGCCTTACTTTGTGATTCTGTCTTTCTCGTTTCAATTTTAGGCTGCTCCAGTGTAGCTTTCTTACATTCATAAATAACTTATATAACAGTGCAAGAATCAAGACGTGGAAGGTGAAGCTTGGATCTCTTCGATTAGCAAAAGGAAGTCTATTGGATATTCTCTGAAATTTGATATGGCAAAATAACTATTTCTTGGGACGATTGATATCTTCCTACTGCTCTTCCTGTTCATTTATATTGTTGTAACAGAACTTAAAAATTATTATATTCAATCTCTTTATCTGAATCTTGATCAAGTCTTGATAGTGACTGTGAGAGTGAATCTGTTGTACAGGTTTGTAACATTTCCTTGTACTTTATAAAGCATGAGTGGTGAGATTTTAATTGGATCATGGTCATGTGCCAATCGGGGTCCTCCATGAGCAGCCAAAAAGAAACCTATCCTTCATTGTGACATTTTTCTTATGGGAATGTCTTTTTTCAAGATTTTTCTTTTACTAAGGATGGATGTTGCAATTTGCCTTTACCAATACCAATTTTCCGTTATGTTCTTGTTTTCAGATCTCTTAAAATTAGCATCAATTACTTAATAATTACTCAATACGAGTTCAAGTGGTCATGATAGAGTTAAACTCACCCCAATTCACGATTCTAACATAACATGTGTACCTTATGTTCCTTTTGGTTTCTTGAGGCTAAAGACAACTTCGAAAATTCAAGTATATGAATGAAATCCAAGTAATGGTGGCAGAAACTGCTGGAAGTGAGGGATGAACTTATGGAGAAAATGAGGGATGCATCCTTGTAGTCTGTGGTGCAACAGGGTAAACTAAACACCGGGGTGGTTTAATATTATTCGGCATAAATCCAACCTTCCAAAGATTGCTTTCTTTGCCTGGATGGTTTTCCATGGAACAATTGCTTCAAAAGGCAACCTTCAAAGATTTGGGGTTAATGTTGACCGTAGATATGTTGTGTATGGAATAGGATTAAACTCAGGCCCACTTATTATTCAATTGTCCTTATTCTTTAAATGTTTTGAGAATCGTCATTGGTGAGAATTTGAGTTAGAGGATAGAAAACTACTTTATTTCGAATGAGGTCTGTTGCTCTGTGTATGCTTACATTTTATTTGGAATGTTGGAAATTTTCCTAGTTTCAGACAAAGACGAATCTCAGTTGAAAACCATTGCTTCAAAAATGTGCGTATGATCAAACTTTAGTGGCTGCATCAAAACATAAAGAAAAATATACTTAAGCCATACGAGTTAGATTTGACTTATTTTGAGCTGTATATAGAGGATATGCCCTCTTATGCAAAGTTTTACTCTCGTTAATGAAATTTTTCACCATCCTCCAAAAAAAATATTGTCCGGGAATGATCCATAGATAATGAAAGCATAACAATAATTTACAATCTAACTACATGTCCTGAAATCATCTGTAAATTGCACATACCATTCTGATATGTAGGGCCCTCCCTGAGATTTTGGATGCCCTGTGCGAACTGAAAAATTAGTGCCCTATTTTTTTTATAAGTCGAATATATATATATATATATATATATATATATATTATAAAAAGCGTAAAAAGAAGTGTAAAAAGCTAGCCATTAATTATTTTAATACAGCCTCAGGCGAAACAAAAAAATTACCGAAGAAAAGGAAAAGATTGCAGTAGCAAACTACAATAGAACTATAGCAAATTCCTAACTGGCTAATTCCTCCACAACAATCTCAAATTCACAATGAAGTGAGTGAAGCAATGCACCACTGGCAATAGACTGATAGAGATACGTGAGGCGTAAGGACTAAGGTTTGAGGTAAGAGCCGCAAAGCGCCGGACAGAGAGAAAGACATTGTCGTAGACATGAGTCAGTGAGTGAGGAAGAGTAAGAGTAAGTCTTTTGACTTTTTTTTAAATTTTTTTTTGTTAAAGTAAGTGAGGGAAAAACCTCAAAAACGGATAAAGATACATGAGTTACGGAAAAACAGTGTTTTGTGTGGCTCTTAATTTTCTTTTTTTTTAAAAAAATTATTAAAATAAGTACTAAAAGGATTGGATCCTGCATTTTAAAAAACAATTGGGCCCTTAAATTTCAAATATAAATTTGCTAACTATATAAAATTTTAATTATATAAATATTTATTTTAATTTTAATATATACATATATACTAAGTTAAAAAAAATTGGTGCTCCCCTAAAAAATGGGGTCCTGTGCGTCTCACCACCAAATCAGGCTAATTGACCAAACTAACCTATTTTTAGAAACTATTTACCAATATAACCTTCTTTTGAAACTATTTACCAAACTAACCCAATTTTTGCCAACCTGGCATTTTTTTTTCTGACACCAAAGATGCTACTTTGACTAGCGTTTTTCGAAAACGCTACTGTCAGTAGCGTTTTTATCGGATTGTGCCACGTGACAAAATCTGGTAAAAATTTAAAAATTTTACGTTTAGTGTCGGCCAGCGTCAGCCAGAGGTGTCACCCATATGGTATATTTCTTCACCTGTCTGAAGCTGAAGATCTTCATCAGATCAGACGGGTGAAGAAATGTTCACCCGTCTGACACATTTCTTCACACGTCTGAAGCTGAAGATCTTTACTCTCAGACGGATGAAGAAATGTATCAGACGGGTGAACATTTCTTCATTCGTCTGATAGTCATCAGACAGTTGAATCACCCGTCTGACAGTCATCAGACGGGTGAAGATCTTCACCCTCAGACGGTTGAAGAAATGTATCAGATGGATGAACATTTCTTCACCTGTCTGATACCCGTCTGATCTAGTTAAGATCTTCAGCTTCAAACGGATGAAGAAATATATCATACGGGTGAACATTTCTTCACCCGTCTGATAGACATCAAACGAGTGCGCGTCTAGCGTCGGCCGCCGACGCTAAACGTAAATTTTTTCATTTTTTTTTTTTTTACATTTTTACCAGATTGTGCCACTTAGATAGCAGCGTTTTCCAAAAACGCTAGTCAAAATAGTGTCTTTGGTGTTAGAGAAAAAAATAATTAAAAATGCCACGTTGACGAAAAGTGGGTTAGTTTGATAAATAGTTTCAAAACAAGGTTATATTGATAAATAGTTTCTAAAAATATATTAGTTAGGTCAATTAGCCATCAAATCATGCTCACGGGTACTATTACAGAGATAGGGAGCAGAATAGACGCATTACAATGCTAACACCAACTTCCACCAAACCAGCAGAGATTTAAAAACTTAAAACGGCTAATTGACCAAACTAGCCCATTTTTAAAAACTATTTACCAATATAACCTTGTTTTGAAACTATTTATCAAACTAACCCACTTTTCGCCAACGTGACATTTTTTATTAATTTTTTCTCTGACACCAAAGACGCTACTTTGACTAGCGTTTTTGGAAAACGCTAGTTGCAGTAGCGTCTTCACCATGCAGGGGACAGCCACTGCCCAGGTTGCCACCTGGCGAGCTCTGGGCAACGGCGCTACTTGCAGTAGCGCTTTTATGGCTGATCAGATGGGTGAACATCAGACGAGTGAAGAAACGTTCACTCGTTTGATGACTATCAGTGAAGTTCACTGATAGTCATCAGACGGGTGATCATTTCTTCACCCGTCTGACTATCAGTGAAGACATTTCTTCACTGATAGTCATCAGACGGGTGAACCTTCACCCGTCTGATGACTATCAGTGAAGAAATGTCTTCACTGATAGTCATCAGACGGGTGATCATTTCTTCACTCGTCTGATAGTCATCAGACGGGTTCATTGTGATAGTCATCAGACGGGTGAACATCAGACAAGTGAAGAAATGTTCACCCGTCTGATGACTATCAGTGAAGAACTTCACTGATGGTCATCAGACGAGTGAACGTTTCTTCACTAACAATCATCAAACATGTGAATAAATGATCACCCGTTTGATGACTATCAGTGAAGAACTTCATAGATAGTCATCAGACGAGTGATCAGACGAGTGAAGAAATGTTCACCCGTCTGATGACTATCACAGTGAAGAAACTTCACTGTGATAGTCATCAGATGGGTGATCCTTTCTTCACCCGTATGATGACTATCTTCTTCACTGTGATAGTCATCAGACGGGTGAAGAAATGATCACCCGTCTGATGACTATCAGTGAAGACAGACGAGTGAAGAAATGTTCACCCGTCTGATGACTATCACAGTAGGGATGGCAATTTTACCCGTACCCGTGGATATCCGTGGATAAAATCCGTAACGGATACCCGTTTGGGGAGTTTAATGGGTACCCGCTTGTTAATGGGTGGGGACGGGTATTGAGGTACCCGCGGGTGGGGACGGGTATTGAGGTACCCGCGTACCAGATGACACTATAGTAATCTTAATGTTTTTAGTCAATAAGTTTGGTAGAAGAGCATTATTTCTATGCTATTGTTCTAGAGTTCCATCAATCAAATATAGTGATAATCGATAATCAATGCAGCAATGGTCATTTAATTAATTGCTTATTGGACTCTTTGTATATTGATATATGGATAGGATATCCATGATATTGGATTTTTATGGTGAACCAATGCTCATAATTCCAAAAGCAGGTATTTTTTTTTTTTTATGAGTCCAACACCATGTAATTATATATTCTTTGTATATAGAGATATTGCTAATAATTAAATGAGCATTGGTAAAATGATTCACTATTGAAATTTTAATATATCCGTGGATATCCGTAAAACCCGTGGATATCCGTAAAATCCGATAGAAACTCGTTTAGCGGGTACCCGCTTGAGCACGGATGGGGATGGGGGAGTACTACCCGCACCCGCCCCGCCCCGTTGCCATCCCTATATCACAGTGAAGAAGATAGTCATCAGACGAGTGAAGAAATGTTCACCCGTCTGATGACTATCAGTGAAGAAATGTGTCATCAGACGGGTGAAGAAATGATCACCCGTCTGATGACTATCAGTGAATCTTCACATCAGACGGATGATCATTTCTTCACCCGTCTGATGACTGTTAGTGAAGAAACGTTCACCCGTCTGATGACCATCAGTGAAGTTTTTCACTGATAGTCATCAGATGGGTGAACATTTCTTCACTCGTCTGATGTTCACCCGTCTGATCAGCCATAAAGGCGCTATTGCAAGTAACGCCTTTTTCCAGAGCTCGCCACGTGGCAGCCTGGGCAGTGGTTGTCCCTGCATGGTGAAGACGCTACTGCAACTAGCGTTTTTCAAAAACGCTAGTCAAAGTAGCGTCTTTGGTGTCAGAAAAAAAAACAATAAAAAATGCCAGGTTGGCAAAAAGTGGGTTAGTTTGGTAAATAGTTTCAAAACAAGGTTATATTGATAAATAGTTTCTAAAAATGGATTAGTTTGGTCAATTAGCCACTTAAAACACTGAGGCATATATTTTCGCCAATCACATCAAATAGTCCTTCAAACTGCAGAGATGTCCTACAACTCCAAGTCCCCCCATCACATATAAGAACACCATCAAAATATGCAGGAAATTCGGATTATGTCATGATGAAATTGAGCATTAACAGCATCTCAGGACATCACATCTAGATCTTATCAAGCTTCTCAGCCTTAATAACCGGGTTTGCTTTAGCTATGGCATCCCGTGTAGCAGTGCGGTAATCAAATGGGCAATTATGCTTGTCTGAGTAGCGATGTACAGCACAGAAAAGGTTACCAGACGGACAATTAAATCCTGTCAAACCAACCCGCTTATTGCAGCTGCTGCAGCGTTTTGGGCCGTCCTTGGGCTTTGCCTCACCACTCTCCTCTGAGCCTGAAGCAAATGAAGGTTGTGCAGAGATAGTCTTAGGCTCTATTGAATTGGCAGAGATATCCACATTAGCAGCAATGACAGGTTCATTTCCACTGTCGCTTGATAATCCTTTCATTATATTCCCAATGGATGATGCTGCAAGTTTGGCCTGCCCTGTTTCAGCATCATGTCTTTGTGGCACCTAGAACACATGTTCATCGTAGCTGCACTTCCAAAAAATCCACAGTTGTTGATGCATAATATAGGTCCTTCCAGGGGAGCTTGGCATCCGGTCTTGTCATGGTCCATCTTTTTTCAACTTTCCTGCACCATGAAAATTTAAATATGAAATCATCAGGATCAAGTTATCACAACAACAACAAGAACAATCCAGGCCTTTTTCCACTAGTTGAGGTCCCTTACATGGATCAAACAACACTACTATGTACTGCCAAAAACCAAATTCGCCGATAGGCCATTTAGGTTTAAATCCTTCCTAATGGTTTCACCAAGAGTCATTCTCGGTCTTCCTCTCCCTCTACTTAAATAATAAATATGTCATTTCTGAGCAAAAAAGTATCCAGGTATGCATATTCACCAATTAATATGTAGCATAAATATGAGCACCCCTTCCTGGTACTTATGGGTATATATCCCAAAACTCCAAAACAAGTTTTTGAGCTGTTACACGTGCACCTAAACAAAGAAAGAATAGGGACATGGTGTGGAGCCTTGTTTATCTCTTGAAGCATGCATATGCAAAGGCTCATCTAAACAGAACTCCCCAAGTTCAAAACTTAGTTAAGCAAAAGGTAACTCTTCATAAATAGCAAGTAACTGAGTTAAGAGTACATTTAGTATATTGGAATGGCAGATTTATCCCTGCTGCTATTCAATGGGAATGAAAATGTCCTTAGTTTAGTATGGAAAAAAATTATGTAATGATCATTCCATTCCAACCCTTGATTTCACAAAGATTGGAATGACCATTCCTTCCCAGAGAAGTGAGAGCCATCATCCGTTGCAGAGTGGAAAAAAATAATTCTTGTTTTGTTTCCTTATATATTTTCAATAGTTCTTATTATAATTACATGTACCAGACATATAACATAATAAAATGGAATTAAATAGATTTGGTTCCTACATGAAACAAATGCAGGAACAGGAATTATCATCATTCTCTACCAAACATACCCTAAGAGCATGTTAAAATCACAACCAAGGATTGGTTAAATACATCATAATAGAACACAAAAGTGTGATCAGTGTACTTCAAATAAGCGAAGAGGCAAACTTTGTTAGAAATTTTGTCAGAAGCTAATACAAATTGCCTGCCTTCAACTAGAAAAGGTTAATTTAAAACAATTCCACCACCAACCTTAATGGCACTCACAAAAATTTAACACTCAGTGATGGCACAAAGACATAACAACAACAACGGCAACAAACCAACCTTACACCACTTGATGGTTTCGGCTACATAGATTAAAGAACACCATGGGGCAGCACAAGGACATAACACGGTAAAAATTAGTTTTATAGCATATCCATTTCAATTAGCATATGACACACCGAAGTCACAAGATATCAATGGAAACTACCAAATTCATTCTAATTTATACAATGAATGAAGAAGAAGAAGAAGCTCAAGATGTTAGAAGCTAATGGAGAACGGTCTACTAAGCCTTTTCTTAACTAGTCCTGTGTTCAGAAAAGCTTCATTTTTGCTGAGCATATATGAGTCCTCAGCTCATAGTCATACTAGGGCTCTTACACATGTTTTGGTTCGTGCATTCGACCACAAAACTTACCAGTTCATATACAACTGAAAATCATTGCATCCTCTCTAGTTCCGGAGTAGATTATGCATGCGTAATTGCATATAAATGTTAGTGCTTGCTGCTTCAAAATAACCGTCACTACAAGAATCAAAACCATTTGAAAAAACAAAAAAAATCAGAGAAATGTGTAAACATTAACATCACGTCATCGACCTATTGACTAACTTGGAAAAAGTTTGATCTGAACTTCTGAAACATAAACTAGGAAAAAAAAAATAACAAAGCCCGAAAAGCAATGAAGTATTAATCATTAGTAGCAGCTATCAGGCAATATAGCCCATAATTCAAACAACATATGAATACATGATATTGAGCCTATGCATTGAAAAATTAATAAATTGATTGCAAAATCAATAAAGCAACACCATGGCATGTGAAGAAAAATAATGACCATGCACCTCTACCCTATGTATCAACATGTATAGTTTACTATTTCAAAATTTCTGCCTAACCAGGACTCAGATTCCTTAAAAAACAAGAAGACAATCAAAATTAGATAATAACATTAAAAACATATAGACAGACACGTCATCCACCACAGTACATAACCTAACCTGCTATCCAGGAAAAAAGTAAAAAAAAAATCTACGAAACCTTTAGGCCGATCTATGAGCTCATAACTGATCGCATTGAATAGTGGGTCCTGGATTCACCAAGTGCAAACCAAAATAGAAACGAGTGATTAATAATTAATAATTAATAATCAAACAATATAACATATTAACAGTTATAAAGAAAAACAATAATCGAAAACAAGAGATAAGGTAAGGGAGGCAAATTTAGCACTATTTCATTTTTATTTTCTAAATTACCACCGTTTCCAAATTATATACCAAACTATCACTATTTGAAATTACATTTAGAAATCGGTTTCACTATTCACTACTTCTCAACATGGCTTTCAAAAAATTCTGTGTTAACTCCCATGGGAAGTCAGATTTGCTAACCACGACTTCTTAAGGGGTTTTTATTTATTTTTTTCTTTATTTATTTATTTTGAAATGCTATTGTATTTATTTAATTATTTATGATAATTAGATAAATTAATTATATTAATTTTAAATTATTAATTTTATTAATACAATAATAACAATAAATAATACACTAATAGAAAATATTTAACATTGATTAAAAATAGAAACGGTGTAACGATACAAGTGAAACTGCTGATCACTTGATGTTTCACTCGTCTAAGCAGACAAGTGAAACATCAGACAATTGATCAGCAGATGTTTCACTCGTTTGCTTATCACTCGTCTGATGTTTCACTCGTCTAAGCAGACAAGTGATAGGCAGACGAGTGAAAATCTGCTGATAACTTGTCTGATGTTTCACTCGTACATCTGACAAGTGATCAGTTGTTTCACTTGTCTGCTTAGACGAGTGAAACAACAGACAAGTGATCAGCAGATGTTTCACTCGTCTGCGTATCACTTGTCTGATGTTTCACTCGTACATCTGACGAGTGATCAGTTGTTTCACTTGTCTGCTTAGACGAGTGAAACAAAAGACAATTGATCAGCAGATGTTTCACTCGTCTGTCTATCACTTGTCTGATAGCAGATAAGTGATAGGCAGACGAGTGAAACATCTGCGGATCACTTGTCTACTGTTTCACTTGTATACTTAGAAAAGTGAAACATCAGACAAGTGATAGGCAGACAAGTGAAACATCTGCCGATCACTTGTCTTTCACTTGTCTAAGCAGACGAGTGAAACATCTGACAAGTGATCAGCTATTTCACTTGTCTGCTTAGACGAGTAAAACATCAGACAAGTGATCAGCAGCTATTTCACTCGTCTGCCTATCACTTGTCTGATGTTTCACTCGTCTAAGCAGACAAGTGATCAGCAGATATTTCACTCGTCTGCCTATCACTTGTCTGATGTTTCACTCGTCCAAGCATACAAGTGATAGGCAGACTAGTAAAATATCTGCTGATTACTTGTCTGATGTTTCACTTGTCTGCTTAGACGAGTGAAACATCAGAAAGGTGATCAGTTGTTTCACTTGTATCGTTACACCGTTTCTATTTTTAATCAATGTTAAATATTTTCTATTAGTGTATTATTTATTGTTATTATTGTATTAATAAAATTAATAATTTAAAATTAATATAATTTATTAATATAATAAATTTAGCTAATTATCATAAATAATTAAATTAATACAATAGCATTTCAAAATAAATGAAAAAAGAAAAAAGAAATAAAAACACCTTGAGAAGTCGTGGTTAGCAAACCCGACTTCCCAAGGCAAAAGCAGCTAAATTTTGTAAAATGAGGTTGAGAAATCGTGGATGGAAAAAACTTCTAAATGTAATTCTCAAATAGTGGTAGTTTGGTATATAATTTGGAAACGGTGATAGTTTGAAAAATAAAAAGCGAAATAGTGATATAGTGATAAACTTGCCAGGTAACGGAACCCTAACCCTAGTAGATTTGGGATCGATGAGGAGGGGGAGAGAGAGAGAGAGCAAAACCGAGGGGCGGAGGAGAGAGAATGAGAAAGAGAAGCTGTCAGTCTCTGTTTTTATTTTATTTTATTTATTTAAAAGGCTTTTCCTTCTTCTCTGTCAACGACGAACGCTTTTTGCTGATTGGAGACGACGTGGGGAGTTATTATTGGGTGCGCGTGTTGCTCCCACATTCCCAATTTTGTCCTTTTCAGAATTTCTATTACCACTTTTGCCAGATTGGGAATGTTCACCTCTCCTCACTGTCTTTCTAGAAAAAAGATCATCTCCATTTTTCAAAAGAAATGGAGAGTTCCATTATTATAGTTTTGGATATATAAAAACATTTATTTCTAAAATGGGTGACATTTCTTAGGCTTTTATATGCTTTATACATCTAAAACTATAATAATGAAACCCTCCATTTCTTTTGAGAAATTAAGAGGATCGTTAAACGACTTTCTGAAACACGGTCAAAACAATCCAAAAAATATTGTATTACTTGCTTATTACGTAATGGAAGATTTGGTGAGGTGGAAAGCTTATTATTATCCTGACTAGAAGGTGGATGGATAAATAATATTTAAAAAATATAATTATCTATTATTTGAAAAGCCAAATTTTATTTATAAATTTAAAATAATAACAAGTAATAAAGCCCTCCCTATAATTTACAATAATTCATAGCGTCCTGCTACCGTGCCTCCACAAATCTAACTGTATTGGTGCAATTGGAGTAGGTATTTATGGTTGTCATAATTAGTATCTCTCCTCCATTTAATGCATTAGTGTCATTAAATTTATTTTTTAGTAGTGAAACTTCAGACATATTGCAATTTAATCTTTAATAATAAAATATTTTTTTATCCGTGATAAATTTAAAGGTGAATTCTCTGATATCTCAAGTATAACTTTATCCTACTTAGGTGGCCCAACCAAATGGTGAAAATTATTTGACTTGATCCATTAATATTACCCATTTAATTAAGGTGACGCATTCTGATTGGATATGGTAACTTTATCCCAAAATTATTGGGGGTACAAGAGAAAACATCAAATTTAAATAACCATTATTAAATTAGAAAATATATGATTTAATTTGAAATTTTTTAACCATCAGATTTAGAAACCCTATAGTCTTATCTTTTTTCTTCCTAGAACATTAAAGAGAGGGTAATTAGGATTGGTAAAACAGATTAAACAATAAAATCCAAAATGAAAAATGTTAAACATATTTTTGAACTTTTAAATAATCATTATTATTAATTTAAAAGTGAAAAAAAGAATTTACCTACCTAGGGACTAAACTGCAAAAAAATGAAACTTTTCCTACCAAAAGGTCAAAGCATGATATGACTACATTAAATGATACATCTTCAACTATTGGTCCATTATCCAACTGCACCAATGCAGTTAAATTTGTCAAGGCATCATAGAAATTCTCTAATTCATATACTACATTGCTCATGTACACACTGACACATATTTTTTCATTTATGATTTATGATATATAAAATTACATGGTATGCTATATTTGAAATCATGGAGGCCAGTGGATAATTGGCTTTGGGGGACCTATAGGTGAGGGAACTAATTTGGTGGGTGAGTTGCAAGCTATTAAGCATGGTCTACGTCTGCCTGGCAACAGGTGCTAGAAACGTTGTTTGTGAAACGGATTCGCAAGAAGCTGTGGAGTTAATCAAGAACAAGAATGCTGATGTGAAGTTTCATAAGTATGCTTGCATTATTAGTGATATTTGTTTTCTGCTCAGTCAACAGTGGACTGCAGTAGTTAATCATGTTCTTCGTGAGGCCAATCAAGTAGCTGATTTTTTGGCTAAGATGAGAGCTAAGGGTGATCAAGCTTGGACTATCTTACATCAGAAATGTTATTTTGACACACATTTCGGACAACATACGGTGGACACCATATAAACTTAAGATTATTATATTATTAAATGTTTCCCTCCAAACTTTCATTTCTGAACGAGAGTTTCCCTCCTCCTTCCTTTAGACAGTAAAAGAAAGTTTGGAGCCACAACTGAAAATCTCATGTTCCTTGCTCACACTCACACTTTCTCCTTCTATTCTTCTTCCCTCTTCGTCACTGTGCACCAGAAATTCATCCTCACACTTCGCGCTCAGTTCTTCTTCCCTCTTCCCCACCGCGTGCTCCAGCCCTAAGACATCCACCTGCGCGGCCCTGTTCCCATCTTCAGCTCTCACTCTTTGAACACAAAATGGTGATGAAGATGAGCCGTGGAAGACGGTGGTGAAGACGGTGGTGACGAGCCTTATTGACCACGGTTTTGATTACGGCGGTGACGAGCCTTCTTTAGTCAAGGTTATTTCCATAATCAAGCTCCCTGATATTTCACCACCGTTTTGTGTGTGTCTCTTATGGATAAATGCATCTGCTAGTGGCAGGATGTCCAAAAAGCCATAATTGAGTGTTTTGTATGTGGATTTTCCCTCCCGTTACTGTGACACGTTTACTGATCTTATGGTTAATGATATATGAAACCTTGGTTAATGAAGTACACTAAATGGTTAATGAACTTACTGTGACACGTTTACTGTAAATGGTTAGTGATGTGCAAATACTTGGTTAATGAAGAACACTGGGTGGTTAACGAGTTATCCTGCATTCTCCTATGTTGTGGCTTTTAATTTTACAACCTTATGGTGGGCATATTAGTTGTAATTCTAAATCCATGTTATAATCCTTACATAATTGTTGAAAGATCTAATCTGGTTATTTTCTCCAGTTTTGATTTGGCACCCACGGTTGATGGATAGTTCAAACCGTTTCGTGGACTGTGGTGGTGTTCATGGTGAAGCTAATGGATTTGATAGCTTTAATGATGATCACGCAAGGTGGGAGCCTGCAACAGGGATGTGTTTCTCTTGTATAGATGAGGTGAAATCATTTTATGGAGAGTATGCTTCCAAAAAGGGTTTTGGGTGGAAGATTAGAACATCACGAAAAGGAGCGGATGGGGAGATAAATTACTTAATGCTAGCATGCTCAAGAGGGGGATATCGAGTCTCAGAAATTCCATGTACGTTGAAGACACTTCCGACTAAAGCGACAAATTGTCCTGCAAAGATTACTATTAAGTTGGGCGAAGATGGACTGTGGTACATTAAAAAATTTGAACCTGCCCATTCTCACGAGATCAGCCCTACAAAGTCAAGGTTGTTCAAGGCTAACAAGAGAATGAACATGCATGTAAGGAGAACAATCCAAATCAATGATGGAGTGAGGATGAACAAGACATTCCAATCTCTTGTTACAGATGCAGGAGGGCATGAAAATATACCGTTTTGTGAAAGAGATGTGAGGAATTATGTTAACAAGGAAAGATGTGCAATTGGAAAAGAAGGTGATGGCAAAGCCTTAATAAGCTATTTTTGTCAAATGACGGAACAAAATGTAAATTTCTTCTATGACATAGATTTAGATGATGATTTTTCATGTAAGGAATGTGTTTTGGGCTGATGCAAGAAGTAGAGCTGCATATGAATATTTTGGAGATGTTGTGACTTTTGCCACAGCATATTTGACCAATAAATATGATATGCCTTTTGCTGCGTTTGTTGGTGTGAATCACCATGGTCAATTAGCATTACTTGGATGTGGTTTGCTTTCAGCTGAAGACACAGAGTCATTTGTGTGGCTTTTCCAATCATGGTTGCGTTGTATGCTTGGAAAGGCCCCCGCGGGTATTATGACTGACCAATGTAAGGCTATGCAAAATGCCATTGAGTTAGTCTTCCGTACAACTCGCCACAGGTGGTGTTTATGGCATATAATGAAAAAAAATTCCTAAAAAACTCAGCGGATATGATGAATATAAAAGGAGCGTGGGTTGCTTTCATCGACAAATTTGAGCTTGGACAGAATGATTGGTTGAGTGGGTTGTACAAGGAGCGTCATAGATGGGCACCTACCATGTTGAAGAAATATTTTTGGGCAGGTATGCCAACAACGCAGCGAAGTGAGAGCATACATGCTTTCTTTGATGGATATATCAATTCAACTACAAGTCTAAAACAATTTGTAAAGCAATATGATAATGCTCTCAGAAGTAGAGCAGAAAAGGAATTTGAAGCTGATTTTCGATCAATGGATACAACAATTCCTTGCGGGTCAAACTCCTCAATTGAAAAGCAATTCCAAGGGGAATACACTCACACCAAGTTTAAGGAGGTTCAAGCTGAATTTAGAGGTAAAATGAATTGTGCTACATCCTTGCAGAATGTGGAGGGTTGCCTTGCTACTTATCAAGTGTTGGAGGAGGTTTTAGTTGGAGATAGACCAAAAGATCGCATCTGTAAAGTTTCGTTTAATCGTGACAACCATAATGTCAGCTGTGAATGCTCGTTGTTTGAGTTTAGAGGTATTTTGTGTCGCCATGTGCTATGTGTGTGTACTCAAGAGAGGGTTAAAAGCATGCCAGTGAAGTATGTTTTAGCAAGATGGAACAAAATTATTAAAAGGAAACATTCATATATTAAGAGCAGCTATGGTGTGACGGAATTGAAGCCACAAATGGACAGGTTTGACAAATTGTGCAAGCATTTCTATGAGGTTGCTGAAGTAGCTGCAAAGTTTGAAGATGCAACTAAGGCGCTCCATGAAAGACTACATGAATTTAAATCCAATTTGCCCACCATGGATGCTACAAGGCAGGACGTTAACATAAGTTATAATGATGACTCAAAACCAAACAATGCTTCTGAAATTCGCAGTCCATTGCGAGTCACACGTAAAGGTCGTCCTCCATCAAAGAGAAAAATATCGGTAGTTGATAAAGTTGTAAAGAGGTGCAGGAAGCGAAGCAAGCAAAATGATGATAAAGATACTACTACGGTATGTGTTTGTTTTCAGAAATTATGCATTAACCACATATAACACATTATTAATCATATATTTAACCTCTGTTATCCAAGCTTTCAGAAACTGAGTTTCAGTTTTATTAACATAATGTGTACTGTTATTATGTAGGAGGGCAATATTGGAAGGGTGGGTAATCAGAGCGAAAGCAACTTACGTGTAGAATCATCTGTTGAGGTGGTGACTAGTGGAGATTTGTTGGATGCAAGTACCGTGGTTTGTGTCCATTATAAGATTGTGCTAAATGTGTAGAATTTGTTGGTTTGGTGTGTTGAGGGTTAAGTTTGTAAAATTTGATGGATTTGTGTGTTGGGTTATATAGTTTCTAAATAAATGATGTTGCAGTTGTTGACGATAAGTTGAATTTTTATTTGATTAGTTAACCCTTTTTCTATACAGTCAAGGGGTGTTTATATCAATACAGATGTTGCAGTGTCCATTTTTGAAGATAATCGTTGGGTTCCTCAAAATCCCAATGTTTCACGACCTGCATTTATTAACCCCTGTACACAGGCATGTAAATTGTCTGTTATTTATTAGTTCATTGTGATTTTATTTTAGTTTCTTATATGGTCTTCTCCAAGTTGGAGGTAATATATCATTCATGGATCTTCTGACAACTTCTGAAATAGACTTCATGGGATCCTCGCAGTTCAGTACAAATTCGTGACAATATTATTTTGACAGGAAACATTGGAAATATGCATTTTGTGGATAATTTTGTGCTGACTAGTGACATATTTTGTGAATGTTGGCACATATTTATTGTAAATGGTAGAGTGTATGGGTTGGAAGAATATGAAGATAATTTGTGCATTATGGTATGATGTTCAATAGTTATGTATTGTTGCTAATATAATGGTCCATTGTTGTGTCCAACACTTTACTAATGAATTTGTTGGTGGTGCAAGTTGGTCGGGTGCAAATGTTTTGTCGGTTTTTGTATGACATGTTTGCAGCACAAAACAACCATTATCTTGTAAAGGATGTAGGGTTGATTTTTTGTATTAGCTTGTATAAATTATACATTGGCTATAAGATTTATTATAGCCATTGGGTTTTGCTTCTTTGTAATTTAAATATTTATATGCCCTGTGAACCAAACAATGTATTTGATAATGATGAAGGAGTTTGTCATGATATATTTCAATGGATATTGTTTCTTATATGCCCCATGTGTGTATTTGATATAGAGCATCTCTCTTAAGAATGAATTGTTATTACTGAAATGAAAAGTAATTTGCACAAACGTATGGTTAATGGTGTGCGAATATTTGGTTAATGAAGTTATGTAGGTGGTTAATGGGTTACCCTGACACTACAAGTGTGCCCATTAACCATGTACAAAACAATATTATCCACTAAATTACCCTGGCACTACATGGTTAATGGTGTGCGAATATCTGGTTAATGAAGTGACATGGTTAATGCCTTGTAACTACATGGTTAACTCAGTTCAGTACGTGGTTAATGGCTTATCATGACACTTAGAAGTCTACAAAATTACATGGTTAATGCCTTGCAACTACATGGTTAACCCGTCTGCTGCTACCTGTCTGCTGTTTCACCCGTCTGCTGTGACTCTCAGTGAATAACCTTTTAAATGATCACCCGTCTGAAGCTGAAGATCTTCACCCGTCTGATCACTATCAGTGAAGAAATGTTCACCCGTCTGAGAGTCATCAGAAGGGTGAACATTTCTTCACTGATAGTCATCAGACGGGTGAAGATCTTTAGCTTCAGACGGGTGAAACTGAGAGTAGACGGGTGAGCTTTCTCGGTCAGACGGGTCATATATCTTCATCAGACGGGTGAAGATTAGCTTAGACGGGTGAACCAGACGGGTGAGCATTTCTTCACTGATAGTCATCAGACGGTTGAAGATCAGCTTAGACGAGTGTTAAGATGAGAGAAATATCAGGTGAGTGTCTTAGGAGTGATGAAATACATGATGAGAGAGAAGAAAACAATAAATAAGTGGGAAAGCAATTATGTGTCTTGGGAGTGATGATTGTTGAGTTGTTTTATTACTATTTTACCATTTACACCTACGGTGTCACCGTAGGTGTACCAAATTTGGTGTTCAAATAACATTACTCGTTAAGTTAATCTCCACCTTTTATCTATCTCAAATCTTAACAACATCATTTTAAAATAATTTTTTTAGATAAAAACATAAGGTTCCGATTAAATCCTGTTTCCCACAATAGGAGAGGATCTTAATCCTAAAAAACGGATAGAGAGGCACGATTCTGCTAGTTTAGCATAAAATAAATAATTATATAAATATATTAATGAAAAATACTTAAGTTTTTTAGTATTTATAACTATTTTTAGTATTATTTTCGTCTTTTACATTTTAATTAGAGTTTAACTGGTGTGCACTGACTAATCACCAATCATGGTATAAGTGACTTTTAAGTTAGTTAGGATAATGTCAAATATTTTTACTGATGTAACGATTTATGATTGATTGATAATGTAAAAAATCTTTATATTGTCAATGCATACCAATTAAATATTTTTAATTAATAAAACCCTAGGTTTTAAAATGTGGAATTTACAATCTTCATATATACCGATTAAAAAAAATGATGGACTGGTTAAAAACTGATTTGGATATCCAGATATTCCTCGAAAGAAAAGCCCAATTCTGAAATTATTCATTTCCATCCAGGCTTTTTGATCAAACTGACCCACTTTTAGAAACTATTTACCAATATAACCTCATTTTCGAACTATTTACCAAACTAACCCACTTTTTGCCAACCTGGCATTTTTTATTCTTTTTTTTTTTAACCAAAGACGCTACTTTGACTAGCGTTTTTGGAAAACACTAGTTGCAGTAGCGTCTTCAGCTTTCAAGAGACAGCCACTGCCCAGGCCGCCACATGGCGCCTTTAGTGGAAAGATCAGACAGGTGAACATTTCTTCAGTGATAGTCATCGGACGGGTGATCAGACAGGTGAAGAAATGTTCACCCGTCTGATGAGTATCAGTGAAGAACCTTTTAAATGTTCTTCACTGATAGTCATCATACGGGTGATCATTTCTTCACCTGTCTGATGACTATCACTGAAGAAATGATCACTCGTCTGATAACTATCAGTGAAGAACATTTCTTCACTGTGATAGTCATCAGAAGGGTGATCATTTCTTCACTAATAGTCATCAGACGGGTGAACATTTCTTCAGTGATAGTCATCAGGCGGGTGATCACTGATAGTCATCAGACGGGGTGAAGAAATGATCACCCGTCTGATGACTATCAGTGAAGAAATGATCACCCGTCTGATGACTATCACAGTAAAGAAATGTTCTTCACTGATAGTCATCAGATGGGTGAACATTTCTTCAGTGATAGTCATCAGACGGGTGATCATTTCTTCACCCGTCTGATGACTATATGCTTACACGTTTGATCTTTCCACTGAAGGCGCTACTTGTAGTAGCGCCTTTGCCCAGAGCACGCCACGTGGCGGCCTGGGTGGTGGTTGTCTCCCGAAAGCTGAAGACGCTACTAACAGTAGCGTTTTCCAAAAACGCTAGTCAAAGTAGCATTTTTCAGTGTCATAAAAAAATAATAGAAAATGCCACGTGGCTAAAAGTGGGTTAGTTTGATAAATAGTTTCAAAACAAAGTTGTATTGGTAAATAGTTTCTAAAAGTGAGTCAGTTTGGTCAAAAAGCCTTTCCATCCATCCCTCAAGTTCTCGTTCTCTATCCGCTCTATTATCTTGTAATTCAAATAAGTGGTTAGTTAGTTAGTTACAAGTGATTGGTAATTGTTAGTGTGCTGTAGCAGTGTATAAATACAGTTAGTGCAAATGGAATAAAGTGTGTGAAGTATTGTAATATTTTTCTCTGATACCTGTCTATACTCTGTATTTGTTACCCGTCTGCATACTGTTCACCCGTCTGTGTGTTGAGTGTGTGTTCTAACAACTGGTATCCAGAGCTTATTCTTTCTTGGACCTAAACACGAGTGAAGTGAGGTGAAACCCGAGTGAAGTGAGGATATGGGTTCCAATGGCAATTTTCCTGCGCAAATGCCAATGCTTGATGGCAAAAATTGGGATCGGTGGAATGTGCAGATGCGAGCATTGTTTGGATTCCAGGATGTGCTGGAAATCATCAAGAATGGCTACCCAGAAGTGGGTGAGGGTGCCACCGATGCTCAGAGGGCTGTGTACAAGGAGAACAAGAAGAAAGATTGCAAGGCAATCTTTACCCTGCATCGGTGTGCCGATTTGGCTAGTTTTGACAAGATTTCTGGGGCTGCAACAACAAAGCAGGCCTGGGATATCTTGGGGAAATGTTACACGGGTGGTGAAAAGATCAAGAAAGCGAGACTTCAAGTCTTGGAAAGGCAATATGAGCTATTGCAGATGGAGGATCAAGAGAAGGAGGCTGATTTCATTACAAGAATCAGAAACATCACCAATATGATGGCAGGGTACGGGGAAAGATTATCTGATCAGAAGATAATTGAAAAGATATTGCGCACACTGCATCCTCGATTTGATTACATAGTGTGTGCAATTGAGGAGTCTAAAGACATTGCAACCATGAGTCTTGAGGAGTTGCAAGGGACTATGGAGGTTCGGGAGATGAGGATGAATGAGAGAGGGGTGATTGAGAAAACCTTTGATCAGGCAATGCAAGCTCAAACCGACAAGAGAGGGTTTGATCAAAAGAAGAAATGGAGGAAATGAGGAAAGGGGAGATTTGTGAAGAGTTCTTGGAAGGGTGATGACAGGCCTGAATCCTCAAGTAAAAGGGGAGGAGGATCTGCCAAAACCAAAGGAGGATTCAAGAATTTTGATAAGTCACTTTGCAGATGAATGTTGGCATGGCAAAGGAAAATCGAAGAAAGGAACTAATGAGGAAGCCTGTGCTGCTCAAGAAGAGGATTCTGATGTTGATCCAGTTCTACTGATGGTGACTACAAGTGAGGAATCCTTTCAATCTGAGCTTTGGTATCTTGATACGGGATGCTCAAACCATATGACCAGTCACAAGGAGTGGTTGGCTGATCTGGACACAACAAGAAAGAGCAAGGTTCGATTTGCAGATGACAGAACCTTGATCGCTGAAGGTATTGGCAACATAGTGATCAAAAGGAAAAATGGGAAATCAGTCATGATTTCAAATGTTCTGTATGTACGAGGCATGAGAAGCAATCTTTTGAGTATTGGCCAACTGATTGAGAAGGGTTTTATTGTGGTTATGAAGGATGATCAAATGGAGATGTTTGACTCCACTCAACGGTTGATCTTGAAGGCTCCTCTCTCGAAAAATAGGACCTTTCAGATCAACATGCTTGCTACTGAGATTCAGTGTTTGAAAGCAGCTGAACATGTTGAGGCCTGTTGGCTTTGGCACTCAAGGTTTGGACATTTGAATTTTCGAAGTTTAAACCATCTCTCTTCCAAACAAATGGTTGCTGGCCTCCCCATGATTGCTGTACCAGAGAAGATATGTGAAGTTTGTATGGCAGGAAAGCAACCCCGAAATTCTTTCAAGTCACATCTACCAATGAGAGCAACAAGCTTGTTAGCAGTTGTGCATTCTGACATTTGTGGACCATTTGAGGTATCTACACTAGGAGGTAATCGGTATTTCATTTCATTTGTTGATGAATTTAGTAGAATGATGTGGTTATACCTGATTAATACAAAGAATGAAGCACTTGAAATCTTTAAAAACTTCAAGAAGCTAGTTGAGAAACAAAGTGAGAAGTCCATCAAGATTTTGAGAACTGTATGTGAGTAAAGTCTTGAAGAGATTCAACATGAATGGTTGCAATTCTGCAGCAACACCTGTTGAGGTTAATGTGAAGCTAGAAAAGAGCAGTGAAGAAGAGGCAGTAGATGGCACTTCGTTTAAACAGATAGTTGGCTCTCTGAGGTATATCTGCAACAGTAGACCTGATATATGCTATGGAGTTGGCATGATTAGCAGGTTTATGGATGATCCGAGGAAACCACACTTGATTGCTGCTAAGAGGATAATGAGATACTTGCAAGGTACACTAGAGTTTGGTGTTTTGTTCCCTAACAGAATTCAGCAGTAGGGGAGTGTTCTCATAGGCTTTTTTGACTCTGATTGGTGTGGAGATAGAGTTGATAGAAGGAGTACATGTGGCTACATTTTTCAGTTTTTGAATGCACCAATCTCTTGGTGTTCAAAGAAGCAGCCAGTTATTGCTTTGTCATCATGCGAAGCTGAGTATATTGCAAGCTCTTATGCAGCTTGTCAGGCTCTTTGGCTTGATTCACTGCTGAGTGAAATTCAGGTTGAAGTAGCTAATCCTATGAAGCTAATGGTTGATAATAAATCAGCTATTAATCTAGCCAAAAACCCGGTTTCTCATGGCAGGAGCAAACACATAGAAACCGGGTTTCATTTCCTTAGAGACCTTGTAAACAAAGGAAGACTTGAGCTAGTCTATTGTCCTACAGAGTTACAAACTGCTGATATACTAACTAAGCCACTGCAGTTAGATCGATTTGAAAAGCTTAGAAATGATTTAGGTGTTGTATCTTTTGAGTATTTGAATTAGAGAAATGTTATTTGGACACCAAATTTGGGACACCTATGATGACATCGTAGGTGTAAATGGCAAAATAGTAATAAAATAACTCAACAATCATCACTCCCAAGACACATAATTGCTTTCCCACTTATTTATTGTTTTCTTCTCTCTCATCATATATTTCCTCACTCCCAAGACACTCACCTGATATTTCTCTCATCTCAACACTCGTCTAATCTGATCTTCACCCGTCTGATGACTATCATTGAAGAAATGCTCACCCGTCTGGTTCACCCGTCTAAGCTAATATTCACCCGTCTGATGAAGATATATGACCCGTCTGACCGAGAAAGCTCACCCGTCTACTATTAGTTTCACCCGTCTGAAGCTGAAGATCTTCACCCGTCTGATGACAATCAGTGAAGAAATGCTAGTCATCAGACGGGTGAACATTTCTTCATTGATAGTGATCAGACGGGTGAAGATTTTCAGCTTCAGACGGGTGACACTGAGAGTCATCAGACGGGTGAACATTTCCTCACTGAGAGTCATCAGACGGGTGAACATTTCTTCACTCAGAGTCATCAGACGGGTGAAGATCTTCAGCTTCAGACGGGTGAAACTGAGAGTAGACGGGTGAGCTTTCTCGGTCAGACGGGGTCATATACCTTCATCAGACGAGTGAAGATCAGCTTAGACGAGTGTTGAGATGAGAGAAATATCATGTGAGTGTCTTGGGAGTGATGAAATACATGATGAGAGAGAAGAAAACAATAAATAAGTGGGAAAGCAATTATGTGTCTTGGGAGTGATGATTATTTAGTTGTTTTATTACTATTTTGCCATTTACACCTACGGTGTCACCATAGGTGTCCCAAATTTGGGTGTCAACTTAACATTTCTCATCCTGATATTGACTTCCAATTAATGTAATCTACAAATTGATCCAAATGTAGTCAAGCTTTAAAGATAACGTGTGGAGAGTGAAAATATCTCGAAGAGTGTCTCTATTTGGTGAACAACTTGCTTGGATATGTCAGAATTGTCTTTGATATGTAAACTATATGCTTCTTTTTTGGTACAATTTCACCAAATAAATAATAGAGTACTTCCTACCAAAAATAGAAGATTGATCTTCTACTAAACTACAAAACATGCAAGCTAAAAAAAACGTAGGGGGATTATATATTCAGTCTGTCAACATAAAAACTCTGATACATAAACTATCTTGGGCCAATCTTCACTAACATTCCTTTGGTATCTTGTAATTTAAAGGGGGCATTGGCCAATTTTCACATTTGTAAACCTGCAACACAACTAAATCCATTAGGCATTGCAGCAATGTCACGATCCTGAGGCAAATGAACAGATATTGCAGAGTTCTCGCATAACTTTAACTATGATAGACTATCGATGCCAAATGAGACAATCTGGAAGAGATATTAACTTAGAACTTAAAATTTCAATTTGAACAGTTGACAGCCTCCCGATAATCAAGAGCAATATAGTTATCATATTCTTTGGCAAATCATTTAATTTGCTGCACTTGTGAATATGCAGTGTTCAAACTTCAAACAGGACTTAATTTAATCATTGCATGCTGTAAGACTTAGACAAAAGAGCAAATATTATTACAACACACTATTGTGAAGGACTGAGGGAAGATCCAACTCTCAGAAACACATTTTAGGGGAGCTTAAGAAGAAAGGACCAGAAACTATTATGCAGCACAACACTACTGATTTCATTCATCTTAGAAATATTTATACAAAGTGCACTGGTACAGACTTGTTGCGGTCCAATTCAATTACAACTTTTGATAAGCTTTCCGAAAGACATGCTCACTTATGTTTTGTATCTAACCTAAACTGTCAGTACTTTGAGTGTGTACCAATACAAAATCTAAGGTATATGGGGTCCTGAGAAAAAGCTCATAGTCTAATACTGCATGATGAAATTTCGTCCAGGTTTAACTAATTTTGCATTTTTCTGCATCAACTTTTTCTGCTGCTACCTGCTGTTGAGAGCTGCATCATGGTTGTAGCTTCAGTGGTCCCCAATGTCCTGATGGGCATAGGAACAACAAGTGGCGTAATAGTAAGCAAATCATGTTCTCTAATCCTCAAATATGAACATTTGAATGACTTTGGTAACTAATTTAATTAGTGATGGATGTAGATATTTATGATGCCCTCCAAATTCAACAAATCCAGGACATACAAGTCTTGAAAGAATAATACAGTCTTTTCCATCAGTTCCCTGGTTTTCCTGCTCTTACATTCATTCAGTTATACAGTACAATACACAATGAGTTTAGAGTTTAAACTAGTTATATACCCGTGCATACGCACGGGTTCGGCGGTGTTGATTGCGATAATTATTTCTAGTATGACATATTAATATTAGACAGGCAGAAACACATACGTTAAAATTGTTGTTTCCTAAGAAATAAGACATGGAATAATGATAGTAAGTATAAAATGTCTAGCAACTAAAGTAAC
This sequence comes from Ammopiptanthus mongolicus, assembly GCA_039655645.1. Lineage (NCBI taxonomy): Eukaryota > Viridiplantae > Streptophyta > Magnoliopsida > Fabales > Fabaceae > Ammopiptanthus > Ammopiptanthus mongolicus. Next base: position 4,850,256 of record CM077349.1, read on the forward strand.
GGTGAATGCTAGTATGCACCCTCCATAACTTTGGTGCAGCATGCTCCTTCAATCACAACCACACATTTACTGTTTCACTCGTCTGCTCAGACCCGTCTGCACTTTCACCCGTCTGCTTTTTCACTGGTCTACTATGACCCGTCTGATTTGTTCACTCGTCTGCTAGTCACTTGTCCGCGAGACTCGTCTGTAATTTCACTCGTCTACTGCGTCTCGTTTGCTGTTCACTTGTCTGTTAGTAGACGAGTAAAACAGAAGACGGGTCACAGCAGACGGGTCACCGAAGACGAGTGAACCTGAAGACGGGTCATAGCAGACGAGTGAAACTGCAAACGGGTCACAGCAGACGAGTGGCGGCGGCGGCGGTGGTGTTGGTGGTTGTTGGTTCGTTTACTGTGTGGAGGTGGGTGTGGAGTAGTGATGGTGATGGTGGTGGGAAGGGGTGAGGGTAAGAAAGGAATTTGGGTAAGTGTGCAGCATACACCTCTTTGCAAAGGATGCATGTTAGACGGCACCCTAAAGTAACTACTTAAGCAAATATATTGTTCAGCTACGGGTATTCATGTATAATTCAAATGGGAAAGCACACCCGTTTGGTTAATGATCACCCTTGTAGTCATCAGACGGGTGAACATTTCTTCACTATGATAGTCACCAGACAGGTGATAATTTCTTCACTGATAGTCATCAGATGGATGAACATTTAAAAGGTCCTTCACTGATAGTCATCAGGCGGGTGAACATTTAAAAGGTTCTGGACTGATAGTCATCACACGAGTGAACATTTTAAATGATAACCCGTCTGATGAGTATCAGTGAAGGATCTTTTAAATGATAACCCGTCTGATGAGTATAAGTGAAGGATCTTTTAAATGTTCACCCGTCTGATAGTCATCAGATGGGTTATCATTTGAAAGGTTCTTCACTGATACTCATCAGATGGGTGAACATTTTAACTGATAACCCGTCGGATGACTATCAGTGAATGATCTTTTAAATGTTCACCCGTCTGATGACTATCAGATGGGTTATCATTTAAAAGGTTCTTTACTGATACTCATCAGACGAGTGAACATTTAAAAGGTGCTTCATTGATACTCATTAGAGGGTGAATATTCCCTGCTTCTGCAAGACCAGAAGTAAAAAGAAAAATGAAACTAACACAGGAAGTGACGAAAACTAACATTGAGGCACAAAGAAACTAACATTGGGGCGAAACTTGGGGTTAGCGATTTGGGGAAATTCAATCTAAGAAGAATTTGAGAGAGGAAGACTCGCTATGAGAGAACAATGAAGGGGAGGCTTGTTGCCCTGGTGAGGTTGTGAGGCAGCAATGAAGAGAGCTTTGCTTTTGGTGGTCGTCGTCGATTCTGTTTGGGTGTTGGTCAGCATCGATTCTTGCAGTGCAGGAAGAAAGAGGGAGAGAGTTGAAAATGATAGGGTTTTCTTGAGGTGAGGAGAAGAGAAAAATATTTCATCTCCGATGGAGAAGGTGAGGATAGCGATTGAAAGAGAGATGAGAAATAGAAAGCGGGAGAGAGAATGGAAAAAGGAAGAGGAAGGGAAAAAGTGAGACAGAAGATGATCTGGGAGTTTTTTTTAAATTTTGAATTGGGAGTCAGAGAGACTAATTTACCCACAAAAGTGGACATGTGGCAGCAATATAAGAGCTCTAATTTGGTATTTTTAACAGGTTGTGATTTGCGGATTTTTGACTGAACAAGTGTTATTTTAGAAACTATTTACCAAAATGGGGTTGTTTTGTAACAATTTACCAAAATAGGGTTGTTTTTGCAGTATGGAATTTTTTTTTTTTTTTTTGCTGATGTGGAAGGCGCCAGTCCATAAATGAAGTGAGCTCTGGCATGTTATCACCTGTCTGAACTAGGGAAAGTTCACCCGTCTAATGAAGCTTTCACCAGTCTGATGACTTTCACCCGTCTAATGAAGATTTCATCCGTCTGATGACTAACGGAAATAAATCCTTTCTGGACGCCATGTGTACGGCTACGATGAGAGGGGCTAGCCTCTCCATTTCTTTCCTGGACTGGAGAGGATCCGGCTTCAGAAAAGACAGTCCTATACTGGATCCGGATTGTCTAACGTTGGCGAGGGAAAGGCACCATGCCTTTCCCTCATTCCGGACCGTCCGATCAATCTGACGGTCCAGAGCCCGCCATGTGTCTTTTTTTTTTTTTTAATAAAAAAACACCACAATTAAGAAAAGAACCCAGGTTTGAATATCCCTTTGCAAAACGCGTCAGAGCCCTCCGCCCTCTGCACCCATTACCGCGCCAATGTACACCACAAGCCACTGCCGGGGTTGACTACCACCGCCAATTCCGTACGTACCAACCCTGGTCTGCATCGTCTTCGCCCTCTGCCCCCACCGCCAATTCCGTATGGGTCTTCTTTTGCTCCGTCACGGCAGCTCCACACCGTCGCCGCTGCTCTGCCTTTGCCTGGTTTGTCCGATTGTCATCTGCTAGTCATCTGATGGTCACTCGTCTGCTGTTTCACTTGTCTGCTGGTCAAGTGTCTGATGTTTCACTCGTCTAAGCAGATAAGTGACCAGCAGACGAGTGAAACAGCAGACGGGTCAAAGTAGACGAGTGAAACAGCAGACGGGTCACAGCAGAAGAGTGAGCAGCAGACAGGTCACAGCTGACGAGTGAAACAGCAGATGAGTAGCCCTTCCTTGCAACAAACAAACCTAATGTGGATATTAAAAAAAAAAAAAAAATAGACACGTGGCAGCATAACTTTGCACTTAGCTTGCATTGCTAATTTTGTATTGTTTTATTTTTATTTTTCTGTCAACGTCTAAGCTTGCCAACCATTTTTTTTCACGATAAAGTTGAGGCAAAGCACAAGGGTCATGCCTATTGTAGTCTGTAGAGAGTATTATTTATATCTACTTAGATTACAATTCCGCTTTTATGTTGCACATAAACCTATTATCTTGTAATTCAAATAAGTGGTTAGTTAGTTAGGAAAGTTAGTTAGTTAGTTACAAGTGATTTGTAACTGTGAGTGTATAAACAGAGGTGAGTGCAAAGGAATAAAGAGAGTGAAGTATTATTCAGCAATCAATTTTCTCTGATACCCGTCTCTGCACTGTTCACCCGTTTATACTCTATAATCGTTACCTGTCTGCATATTGTTCAACCCGTCTGTGAACTGTTCACTCGTGTATGCGTTGAGTGTGTTCTAGTGCACTGTTCACCCGTCTGTGCTGTGTGTGTGTGTGTGTGTGTTCTAACAATTGGTATCCAGAGCTTATTCTTTCTTGGACCTCAACACGAGTGAAGTGAGGATATAGGCTCCAATGGCAATTTTCCTGCGCAAATGCCAATGCTTGATGGCAAAAATTGGGATCGGTGGAATGTGCAGATGCGAGCATTATTTGGATATCAGGATGTGCTGGAAATCATCAAGAATGGCTACCCAGAAGTGAATGAGGGTGCCACCGATGCTCAGAGGGCTGTGTACAAGGAGAACAAGAAGAAAGATTGCAAGGCAATCTTTACCCTGCATCGGTGTGTCGATTTGGCTAGTTTTGACAAGATTTCTGGGGCTGCAACAGCAAAGCAGGCCTGGGATATCTTGGAGAAATGTTACACGGGTGGTGAAAAGATAAAGAAAGCGAGACTTCAAGTCTTGGAAAGGCAATATGAGCTATTGCAGATGGAGGATCAAGAGAAGGTGGCTGATTTCATTGTAAGAATTAGAAACATCACCAATATGATGGCAGGGTACGGGGAAAGATTATCTGATCAGAAGATAATTGAGAAGATATTGCGCACCCTGCATCCTCGATTTGATTACATAGTGTGTGCAATTGAGGAGTCTAAAGACATTGCAACCCTGAGTCTTGCGGAGTTGCAAGGGACTCTGGAGGTTTGGGAGATGAGGATGAATGAGAGAGGGGCGATTGAGAAAACCTCTGATCAAGCAATGCAAGCTCAAACCGACAAGAGAGGGTTTGATCACAAGAAGAAATGGAGGAAAGGAGGAAAGGGGAAATTTGTGAAGAGTTCTTGGAAGGGTGATGACAGGTCTGAATCCTCAAGTAAAAGGGGAGGAGGATCTGCCAAAACCAAAGCAGGATTCAAGAATTTTGATAAACGCAAGGGGCAGTGTTTCAATTGTGAAAAGTTTGGTCACTTTGCAGATGAATGTTGGCATGGCAAAGGCAAATCGAAGAAAGCAACTAATGAGGAAGCCTGTGCTGCTCAAGAAGAGGATTCTGATGTTGATCCAGTTCTGCTGATGGTGACTAAAAGTGAGGAATCCTTTCAATCTGAGCTTTGGTATCTTGATACGGGTTGCTCAAACCATATGACCAGTCACAAGGAATGGTTGGCTGATCTAGACACAACAAGAAAGAGCAAGGTTCGATTTGCAGATGACAGAACCTTGATGCTGAAGGTATTGGCAACATCGTGATCAAAAGGAAAAATGGGAAATCAGTCTTGATTTCAAATGTTCTGTATGTACCAGGTATGAGAAGCAATCTTTTGAGTATTGGCCAACTGATTGAGAAGGGTTTTACTGTGGTGATGAAGGATGATCAAATGGAGATGTTTGACTCCACTTAACGGTTGATCTTAAAGACTCCTCTCTCGAAAAATAGGACCTTTCAGATCAATATGCATGCTGCTGAGATTCAGTGTTTGAAAGCAGCTACACATGTTGGGCTTTTTTACCAAACTAGTGTTATTTTAGAAACTATTTACCAAAATGGGGTTGTTTTGTAACAATTTACCAAAATAGGGTTGTTTTAGACAACGTGGAATTTACCAACTGGCGCCTTCCATAAAAAATGCCACATGTCACACACTCATTGGTCACTCGTCTGCTGTGACCCGTCTGCTGGTCACTTGTCTGCGGAGACTCGTCTGAATCACCCGTCTGACAGTCATCAGACGGGTATCAAACGGGTGAATCACTCTTCTGATGACTATCAGATGGGTGAATCACCCGTCTGATGACTGTCAAACGGGTGAATCACCCGTCTGATGACTCTGATAGTCGTCAGACGAGTCTCAGCAGACAAGTGACCAGCAGACGGGTCACAGCAGACGAGTGACCAATGAGTGTGTGACATGTGGCATTTTTAATGAAGGCGCCAGTCCAAGTGGCGCCTTTAAAGGCGCCAGTCCAACTGGGCCCTTCCACGTCAGCAAAATAATAATAAAAAATTCCTCTGTCTAAAACAACCCCATTTTGGTAAATAGTTTCTAAAATAACACTAGTTTGGTCAAAAACCCACACATGTTGAGGACTGTTGGCTTTGGCACTCAAGGGTTGGACATCTGAATTTTCGAAGTTTAAATGATCTCTCTTCCAAACAAATGGTTGCTGGCCTTCCCATGATTGCTATACCAGAGAAGATATGTGAAGTTTGTATGGCAGGAAAGCAACCCCGAAATTCTTTTAAGTCACATCTGCCAATGAGAGCAACAAGCGTGTTAGCAGTTGTGCATTCTGACATTTGTGGACCATTTGAGGTACCTTCACTAGGAGGTAATCGGTATTTCATTTCATTTGTTGATGAATTTAGTAGAATGATGTGGTTATACCTGATTAATACAAAGAATGAAGCACTTGAAATCTTTAAAAACTTCAAGAAGCTAGTTGAGAAACAAAGTGAGAAGTCCATCAAGATTTTGAGAATTGATGGAGGAGGGGAGTATACCTCAAGTAATTTTGAGCACTTTTGTGTAGAGAATGGCATTCAACATGAGATTACAGCCCCTTATACCCCTCAACACAATGGTTTGGCAGAAAGAAGGAATAGAACAGTGCTTGATATGGCAAGAATTATGCTGAAAGAGAAAGCTTTACCACATCCCTTTTGGGGTGAAGCTGTCTCTACAGCAGTGTATATACTGAATAAATGCCCACAAAGAGATTAAAGGAAGTAGTGCCAGAGGAGATATGGACTGGGAGGAAACCAACTGTGAGCCATTTGAAGACATTTGGAGCACTATGCTTCAAGCATGTCCCTGATCAGAAAAGAAGGAAATTGGAGGACAAGAGTGAGTCAATGATTTTGGTGGGGTATCATCCGACTGGTGCATACAGGCTATATGATCCTATTAAAGAGAAAATTGTGATTAGTAGAGATGTGATAGTGGCTGAAACTGAATTTGGGATTGGAATCAGAAGTGCAGTAGCAGTAGCAGCAACAGTCTGACACAGATGTCCTCATCATTGTTAGATGAGGAGCAAGATCAACAAGAAGGTGAACATGGCATACTGGGAACTCAGACAGTTCAAGTCAGGCCACACAAGCATAGGCAAATGCCATCTAGATTAGCTGATTATGAGCTGTTCTCTGATAGTACAATAGCTCATGATGGTGATCCGGTGCATTTTGCTATGTTTGCTGATTTTGAACCACTGAACCTTGAGGAAGCTATGAAGGAGCAGGTCTGGAAAAATGCTATGATTGAAGAATTGAAAGCCATTGAGAGGAATCAGACATGGGAATTGTCAAGTCTACCTACAAACAAGCACCAAATTGCTGTAAAGTGGGTTTACAAGTTGAAGCTGCATCCTGATGGGTCAATTGCTAAGCACAAAGCAAGGTTGGTTGCAAAGGGTTTTCTGCAAAGGGAGGGAGTAGATTACTCAGAAGTATTTGCACCTGTGGCAAGGATAGAGACAATTCGGTTGGTTGTTGCTCTAGCAAGTGCAAGAGGTTGGACTCTATCTCAACTTGATGTTAAATCTGCATTCCTAAATGGACCTCTTGAAGAAGAGGTATATGTCTCTCAACCACCAGGATTTGAGATTAAGGGGAAGGAAGAAATGGTATACAGATTGAAGAAGGCACTTTATGGCCTAAAACAAGCCCCTCGGGCTTGGAACAAAAGAATTGATTCATTCTTACTTCAACTTGGATTCAGCAAGTGCTCAGTTGAACATGGTGTTTATGTACGATTTCAGCAGAACAGGTCAGAATTATTGTTGCTATGTCTCTATGTTGATGATCTACTAGTAACTGGTAGCAGTTCCAAAGAAATTGAAGAGTTCAAAGTGGTAATGAAGACTGAGTTTGAGATGACAGATTTAGGAAGGCTGACTTACTTCCTTGGTATGGAGTTTGCTGCAACAACAGCAAGGATAGTGCTGCACCAAAGAAAGTATGTGAGTGAAGTCTTGAAGAGATTCAACATGAATGGTTGCAATTCTGCAGCAACACCTGTTGAGGTTAATGTGAAGCTAGAAAAGAGCAGTGAAGAAGAGGCAGTAGATGGCACTTCGTTTAAACAGATAGTTGGCTCTCTGAGGTATATCTGCAACAGTAGACCTGATATATGCTATGGAGTTGGCATGATTAGCAGGTTTATGGATGATCCGAGTAAACCACACTTGATTGCTGCTAAGAGAATAATGAGATACTTGCAAGGTACACTAGAGTTTGGTGTTCTGTTCCCTAACAGAATTCAGCAGCAGGGGAGTGTTCTCATAGGCTTTTCTGACTCCAATTGGTGTGGAGACAGAGTTGATAGAAGGAGTACATCTGGCTACATTTTTCAGTTTTTGAATGCACCAATCTCTTGGTGTTCAAAGAAGCAGCCAGTTATTGCTTTGTCATCGTGCGAAGCTGAGTATATTGCAAGCTCTTATGCAGCTTGTCAGGCTCTTTGGCTTGATTCACTGCTGAGTGAGATTCAGGTTGAAGTAGCTAAGCCTATGAAGCTAATGGTTGATAATAAATCAGCTATTAATCTAGCCAAAAACCCGGTTTCTCATGGCAGGAGCAAACACATAGAAACCAGGTTTCATTTCCTTAGAGACCATGTAAGCAAAGGAAGACTTGAGCTAGTCTATTGTCCTACAGAGTTACAAACTGCGGATATACTGACTAAGCCACTGAAGTTAGATCGATTTGAAAAGCTTTAGAAATGATTTAGGTGTTGTGTCTTTTGAATATTTGAATTAAGGGGAAGTATTATCTTGTAATTCAAATAAGTGGTTAGTTAGTTAGGAAAGTTAGTTAGTTAGTTAGTTACAAGTGATTTGTAACTGTGAGTGTATAAATAGAGGTGAGTGCAAAGGAATGAAGAGAGTGAAGTATTATTCAGTAATCAATTTTCTCTGATACCCGTCTATGAACTGTTCACACGTCTATACTCTGTAATCGTTACCAGTCTGCACCAGTCTGCATATTGTTCAACCGTCTGTGCACTGTTCAATCGTCTGTGCGTTGAGTGTGTGTTCTAGTGCACTGTTCACCCGTCTGTGCTGTGTGTGTGTGTGTTCTAACAAAACCTTGAAATCTTGTACTGGATTTCCTTTTTCAATCTTGTCCCGGCCAGTGGACCTTCGATGAATCCTGACTAGATTTTTCTATTTTTCTAAAGGAATCGCCTGCAAACTCTCCTGTGGCAAGTCCTGACTCCTGCTTTGGAGTGCACCTGATCAACTGATGGGATAATAAAGTTACTGAAATGGAGGAAGACAGAAGAAGCCAACTCATTACTACAGATACAGGTCAAATCTTGAATTTGTTTTCCTCCAAGAGACCAAGAGCATTGGAAATATTCCAAGAGAAGTCAAGGTGCAAATCAATTTAACTTCTTGGATTGGTAGCAGTTACTTTTTTAGCTTAATTTTAAACAAGGTCTTCAGTGCAATTTTCCCCCCTTAAATTGTGCAGAAAGAAAATGCAATTGACAAAGAAAAAGATGTTAGCTCAGATGATTTTAGATTTGAGACTGGCGTCAAGGGGAGGAAAACTGTCTTCATTCTAGATTAGGTGCTTCCTAACATAAAAATAGTGGAAATTCTGATTTAGAAAAAAAAAAACTAAAACTGCACGAAGAGTCCTAGGTTGCTGATACTGAATTATGCTCCTTTAAAGGAAGTGATGATGATCATTCCCAACAAATGATGAGCATTGAAAATACTAGCCTTATTAATGCCGCATCGATTTCACTGTTAGAGATGCAAACCAAGAGTGCCCTGTATACTACTGGGTTACAGCCGACAGATGAAGAGAAACAACAAGCACAAGGCCTAAAATCCAAAAGTGCTGCTAACCTCAGCAACTGGAACATGAGTTCTCCTTCAAAGCTAAAAGCTCAGGGAAAGAGGAAAGCAGAATTAGAGGCATTTTCCTCCAGAGAACCACTTGACAGTCCTACAGAAGTTGATCCAAATACATTCATCGTTGTATCAACCAAGAGGCAGCAGAAATCTAAAACTAGTACTAGTACTGTCAGTTTGAATGAGTCCATGAATTCGAGGATTACTAAAACTGCAGTGCAACCTGGCCAGGAAGAAACTGAAGGTCGTGCTATTGTTCCTTACGACAGCGAATTTTCTGAGTTAAAAAAGAAAATGGGAGTTTCAAAGTTGTTAATCACTGCAGAAACACAAAATTCAACTGTTTACTTGGACATACCAGATGCAGACAAGGTTTCAATGGCCAATGGAGGCCAGGTAGATGTTGATATTTGCAAGTCGTGTTCCTTGGAAGATGCCCATAATGAAATCTCAACTTTACTGCCTATTAGCTAGAAGAGTTTGACAAAACAGCACAACGTGCGAAAGTACTATAAGCTACCAAAAATAGTTTTGATTGAACAATTGGTTGGGCCATTCGGTAACTGCTGAACAAACTATTGCACTTAATGGTAGTTTCTGTGATGCTTTTTTAGCGTATCTTTTTTGGTTTTGTTCAGAATTTGATACAGGATTCTGACATAGTTATGAAAAATAAATAGGCAAACCAAAGTGGATTTTGTGACAGGATATTTGTACAGCCTATGGATACCATACTAGGAGTACTTTGTACGTAAATGAAAGGAAGTATAGGTTTCCTTCCTTGTAACTGGTTAGTCTTTATGGTCTCATAGGAGACTTAAAACTTCGGTGTTGTGTCACATTCATGTGCTACCGAGATCCATTATGATGGATGATGATATATAATTTTAAATAGGAGAAACAGCGAAGCTTTGTCTATTGTCATGTCACTGGCTATGCAAGATTGTGCATGCTTCATGAAGAAGCAAAGAGACAGGTTTAACTTGGGTAATTTTATGTTGGGGAGGACTATTATGTATGTGGAAATTTCATTTGTTTAACGTCAGATTGCTTGATGGTAACCGTAAACCTTTTGTTGTTGAACGAAATATATAGCTTATGAGAAATCATCTAGCACTACAATTTAGGGTCGGTTTGTTCAAGTTTAAAATAGTGATATATTCTAAAAAATTAATTTTACAGCAAAATTCTAAAGAAGTACAAGATGGATAGCTCAAAGGTCATGAAAACTCCCATGCAACCTAATGCTAATCTAAGCAAAGATGAGGAAGGTAAAAAGGTAGACCAAACTGTCTACAGAGGTATGATTGGATCTCTTCTTTATTTAACATCCAGCAGACCTGATATTCAGTTTAGTGTCTGTATGTGTGCTAGATTGCAATCTGATCCTAAAGAATCTCATCTTAAGGCTGTTAAAAGAATATTTAGATATTTGCTTGGAACCACTAATCTTGGTTTAATGTATTTAAGAACACAAGAATACAGGCTAGTTGGTTTTTGTGATGCTGACTTTGCTGGAGACAGAATTGAAAGGAAAAGCACCAGTGGAGGATTTCACTTCATTGGAGCAAACTTAGTCTCTTGGTCAAGAAAAAGACAGACAACTATTGCACTCTCAACTGCAGAAGCAGAATACGTCTCTGCTGCTAGTTGCTGCTCACAGCTCTTATGGGTAAAACATCAACTTGAAGATTACTCCATATTTGAGCATAATATATCTGTCTGGTGTGATAATTCAAGTGCCGTTTGCTTAACTAAGAATCCCATACAACACTCTAAGGCTAAGCACATAGAAATTAAACATCACTTTATAAGAGATTATGTGCTAAAAGGTGTATTTGATGTTAAGTTCCTTAAAACTGAAAATCAATGGGCCGATATCTTCACCTTTTTGCGTCAAATAAAGTGATGGTGACATCAAATACACCTTTGGAGGGATGGTGACCAACCTTTGGTGACATCAAATAAAGTGATTAGGAAAGAAAAAGCCAGGGTTGATTGGCACACCTCTGGAGACAGGAATACATCTTTTTTCCACAGGCTTGCTAAGATTAGGCATTCAACCAGAAGAATTTCAGTTTTGAGGGATGGTGACATTGTACTTGACAAGCAACTGGATATTGAGAATCATGTGCTAAGTTATTATCAAAACCTGTTTGCTTCTCCTAATTCTTGTATTGATAATGGTTTAATTGATGATGTGATCGAGCCTATGGTTTCTGATTCAGATAACAGTATGTTAACTGCCATGCCAACTTGTGAAGAAGTCAAACATGCAGTTTTTAGTATGAATGCTAATGGTGCTCCCGGCCCTGATGGCTTTGGGGGATCTTCTTCCAAAAGTTGTGGGACATTGTTGGGCATGATGTCTTCTGTGCTGTCTCTCAATTCTTTAGGCAAGGATGGCTCCTTCCTAATATGAATTCTAATGTTGTGGTCCTGATTCCAAAAGCTGCTAATGCTGACACCATTTCCCAATATAGGCCTATTGCTCTTGCTAACTTTCAATTCAAGATTATAACTAAAATCCTTGCTGATAGATTGGCTTCCATTGCCCCGAACATCGTTTCTAACAATCAGAGGGGCTTCATCAAAGGAAGGGAGATTACTGATTGCATAGGTGTTGCCTCAGAAGCAGTTAACTTGCTGGACAAGAAATGCTTTGGAGGTAATGTTGCTCTTAAGATTGATATAAAAAAGGCCTTTGATACCTTGGATTGGAACTTTCTCTCAAATCCCTCCAAGCTTTTGGTTTTAATTCTGTGTTTTGCAACTGGATTAAGGTAATCCTTGAATCTGCAAAGGTCTCAATTCTTGTGAATGGTCATGTGGTTGGTTTCTTTTCTTGTAAGAGAGGTGTGAGACAGGGAGATCCTCTTTCTCCTCTCCTCTTTTGTATAGCTGAAGATGTCCTGAGCAGAGCTATTTCTCAATTAGCTAAAAATGGCAAGCTTTCTCCTATGTCTAGTCCTAGACGCTATACTGTTCCTACTCATGTTATGTATGCTGATGACTTACTCATTTTCTGCAAGGGCAATAAAAGGAATATACAAGTTCTTATGGAATTATTCAACACTTATAACCATGCCTCTGGTCAATGTATTAGCAAGGAAAAGTCCAAAATTTATAATGATTCTGTCCCTGCAAATAGAATCAATTGTATTGCTAATATTCTTGGATTTGGAGTTGGCCAACTTCCTTTTGTTTACCTTGGTGTTCCATTGTTCAAAGGCAAGCCTAGGAAGGTGCACCTACTTCCTATTGCTGACAGAGTCAAACAAAAGTTATCATCTTGGAAAGGGGCTTTGCTGTCAATTATAGGAAGAGCACAACTTGTTCATTCTGTTATTAATAGTATGTTACTGCATTCTTTCCATGTCTATGCCTGGCCTATTTCTCCGGTTCGAATGATGGAGAGATGGATCAAAAATTTCATTTGGTCTGGGGATGTGCTTATCAGAAAAGTAGCAGTAGCTTCTTGGTCCAAGGTCTGCATTCCAAAAGAAGCTGGTGGCCTTGGTGTCAAGTCACTGTTGTGCCTCAATAAATCTGCCTTGCTAAAGCTTTGCTGGCAGCTTGTTTCTTCTGAGAGCTAGTGGGCTATGCTTCTTAAAGCCAAAGTTTTGGTAAAATCCAAGTTCTCAATCTGCATATTGATGGCTTGGGGCTAATTGACCAAAGTAGCCCATTTTTAAAAACTATTTACCAATATAACCTTGTTTTGAAACTATTTACCAAACTAACCCACTTTTCGCCAACGTGGCATTTTTTATTAATTTTTTCTCTGACACCAAAGACACTACTTTGACTGGCGTTTTTGGAAAACGCTAGTTGCAGTAGCGTCTTCCCCATCTTTCCACCTGCACCAGACAGGTCCTGCCCAGGCAGCCACGTGGCGCGCTCTGGGAAAAGGCGCTACTGCAAGCAGGACCTGTCTCCCCACTTGCAGCATTCTTTGACCCGTCTGACCACCATTCCCTCCACTCATCAAACCCACCCGTCTGATCTCTCTATCTTTCTCTCTTCTTCACACACACAAACACACCCAAATCTTCTTCTTCTTCTTCTTCTTCTTCTTCTTCTTCAATATTGTTGATCTCCTCACACCCTTTCTCACACAGATACTCTCTTTCACTACGTATTATCAACCTCAACCAACTCTCCTACTTTGCTTCCTCTGTTTCTCTACTTTTTCTCAAGCTCAACCATCTCTACCACTTTGCTGTTGCAGGTATTTATATTATTAATTTTTTTAATTTAATTAGTGTTATTATTGTGGCAGATTTTATCTTCAAATGCTGTTGGATTAATTTAATTATTTATGATATTTAGCTAAATTAATTATATTAATAAATTATATTAATTTTAAATTATTAATTTTATTAATACAATAATAACAATAAATAATACACTAAGCAGAGAAGTGAAACATCAGACGAGTGATCAGCAGCTGTTTCACTCGTCTGCCTATCACCTGTCTGATGCTTCACCCGTCTAAAGCATCAGACAGGTGATAGGCAGACGAGTGAAACAGCTGCTGATCACTCGTCTGATGTTTCACTCATCTAAGCAGCAGATATAGTGATAAATTTGCCTAGACGTTGCAGAAAAATAAAAATAAAACAATACAAAATTAGCAATGCAAGCTAAATGCAAGGTTATGCTGCCACCTTGGCCCTTTATCCACTCTGTTCCTGAGATTTCAAATCTGAATGCAAGGAGTCCGGATCCTCTCCAGTACCTAAGGAAATGGACATTTCCAGTCCATGGAATCTGGGCCTTCCAATCAATTTGATGGTCCAGAGCCAGCCACGTGTCTATTTTTTTTTTTTAATATCCACATTAGATTTATTTGTTGCAAGGAAGGGCTACTCGTCTGATGTGACCGGACTGCTGTTTCACCAGTCTGCTTCGACCCGTCTTCTATGACCCGTCTGCTGTTTCACTCGTCTGCTATAACCCGTCTTCTGTTTCACCCGTCTACTGTTTTACTCGTCTTCTGTGACCCGTCTACTGGTTCACTCGTCTTCTGTTTCACTGCTAATCAGACGAGTGAAGAAAATGATCAGACGGGTCATTGAAGACGAGTGAAACAGTAGACGGGTCATAGAAGACGGGTGAAACAGCAGACGGGTAGCCCTCCCTTCGAACAAATATTGATTTGTTTTAAAAAAATATTGAGTTTAAAGGATTGAATCTCAGCCATCCATTTCATTTTGTCCACTTGTAAGGTCCAGATTCCATGGACTGGAAATGTCCATTTCCTTACCCACTGGAGAGGACCCGGACTCCTATTTAACATGATCAGACAGGTTTAACATTGTTCCATATCAGATAGATAAACAATAACATTATAACATAGCATTATTATTATTATTATTAGCTTACATCATTATAACATTATAACATTGTTCATATTAGTTGCTCCCCCTTTTGACAGCAGCAAAAAGAGAAAAGAAAAGATAAAGAAGATAATGAAAACATTCTTATTTATCCATCTTTGGCTATGTACAAGGTAATTTAAAAAAATTACAAATAGGTACTAAAAAGAACAAAAAGAGCTTCTACTCTATCTTCTAGATCAGCTCTAGCTCTTCTTTCTTCAGCAAGATCTCTGTGAGCAGCTTCTACCAAGGTCCTCAAAGATGCTACTTCATATTGCAAGTCTTTAAGAACTCTTCTGGGAACAATAATGTTGTCAGCAGAGGCTTCAGAATGCCAGGGAGGAGCATAGACAGGTGGTGCAGAAGGGACAGAGAAGGGCTCAGAAATCCTGGGAAAGAATCGTCGATGATGATTTCTATAGAAAATAAGAGGTAGAAAAGCGAATTTAAGAAAATCATCATCAGAGGAGTGATCCTCTTGAGGTGATGGAAAGATAGAAGATAAAATAGAACGAATAGGTGTATGAATGAGAGGGGGTAAGGGTTCATTAGAGAATAACCTATGGTTAGGGATTAGAAGATCTATATGTTCCACGAAAGAAAAAGAACCAGAAATGACATAGAATAGGGGTCTAGAAGGATTGGGTAGAATAACCAAGCCATTTGGGTGAGTGATAGCATGGTTAGGGTGATGAAGAAAGATAACAATAGGAAACATTAAATACATATCCCTA
Organism: Ammopiptanthus mongolicus; assembly: GCA_039655645.1. NCBI lineage: Eukaryota > Viridiplantae > Streptophyta > Magnoliopsida > Fabales > Fabaceae > Ammopiptanthus > Ammopiptanthus mongolicus. Next base: position 4,865,437 of record CM077349.1, read on the forward strand.
CAAGTGTTTGTCAAGTGAGGAGGAGGAGGAGGAATAACAAGTAGGTTAGAGACACTTGCATTCATTAACTGTTGCAAATCAGATTTGAACAAAAAAGGATGAAATGCCATCTGTTTTGTTGGGAGTTGAATCCCTTGAAACAGGAAGGTGACATACATCAGACCTAACCAAAAAGGATGAAGTATGAGTGGAATGAGAAGAAATTTCCTGGATAGGTGAAGTGGGGTGTTCTTCATGAGATGAAGAGGATGAGGTTGAAGATGAGTAGTCTGCAAGAAGGGTGGAGTTTTCAGACATCCTAAGCTTCTTGACACGTCTAGGAGCCTCAATTATAGCAGCTGGTTCAACAGGAGGAGCCTCTACATTAGCAGCTACAACTGTTATACCAGATCTTTTCCTTTTAGGAATAACTCCTAGACAAAAAACAGGCTTGTCCTTGGGTTTGCCTAAAGTCTTCTTCAGCTGCTCCCCCCGGGCAGGTGCATCCTCTACAGCCTTAGAAGTCTCAACTTCAGAATCCTCCACAACAAGAACTTTCTTCCTAGGAGACAGTTTCCTTCTCTTGAAGGTGAGAATCTTGACACTGTCTTCTGTCCCACTGGAAGTGGTTGGCTGTCTAGAAGAAGGTTTTTGGCCTTGTCTAGCAACCTTTCCAGAGGGCTCCCACAACTTCTCAGATGCAGGGGCCTCAGACTCGTCTGCTGATTCAGCAGGAGCCTTGCTTTGCTGATCTTCAGAGGCTTGATCTGTTGAGGTCTGAGCAGGAGTTGAGAATCTCATCAGAGAGAGGGTCTTCTTGTCCAAAGGAAGAGCTATGTCCACAAAGGTGACATCTTCAGGTACAAAGATTTTTATTCTGAAGAGCTTGGTCAGAAGCATGCCATATGGATAGGTAGGAAGACTAGGTCTCTTAACCAAAGATATGAAATGCTTGAATATGAGGTCATTTAGGTCTACCTTAATTTTGTGGATAAGATGAAAAAGAGCAAATTTATCCAACTTAGAGACACTGTCTCTAGATCCCTTCCTAGGTAAAACACATTCTTGCAAAAGTTTGAGCAAGAATCGACATTTGGGAACAAGGGTTATCGATTTAAAGTTGGGAGGGTTTGGAGTACCATAAAGAGCGACGTTGATGTCTTTCTGGCTTAAGGAGTGTTCCCACTCATCTGTAAAACCAGCGCCATGCCTAGGGCAACCAGTTGCATTTTCCAGAGTGTTGAGGGAGAAGGAGAAGCGTTGGTTGTGCACATGTGATTGAATCTCCGTGGGAAAGCCACTTGGAGAGTGAATGATAACGGCGCTTGTCCAGAAGTCAGTCACCAACTTTGGATACACAAGCTCCTTCAAGTTGAAGAACGGTGTCCAGTTGGAGTAGTTGAGTTCTTCAAACACGTCCACACCCAAACGACTTAGAGCCTTAAGATCAACGATCTTGCCAGGGTTAATTTTTTCAACATCTTGAACATCCAAGTTTTATCTTTGAGCAATGACAGCAGCAGATAACTTCTTCTTGGGTGCCATGACAGAGGGTTTAGGGTTAGAGAAGGTTGGAGCTAGAGAGGGTTAGAGGAAGATGAAGCGAGAGCGAAAACAAGGGAGGGTTTTTGCAAACGCAAAGAGGCAAATTTATCAGAATATCACTGTTTCAATTTTTATTTTCCAAACTACCACCCTTTCCAAATTATATACCAAACTACCACCATTTTCAATAACATTGAGAAGTCCCCTTTGGTGGCAACGACTTCTCTGCATGATTTGGGGAAATTTTTTTGTCACACCCAGTTGGGATGTCCGGTTCTTCACCCGTCTAAGCTTTCATGCTTTCACCCGTCTAAGCCTTCATTCGTCTAATGACTTTCTCCCGTCTAAGCTTTCAACCGTCTAATGAAGCTTTCATACGTCTAAGCTTAGACGGGTGAAAGCTTCATTAGACGAGTGAAAGTCATCAGACGAACGAAGGCTTAGACGGGTGAAAGCTTCATTAGATGGGTGAAAGCTTCATTAGATGGTTGAAAGCATGAAAGCTTAGACGGGTGAAAGCTTCATTAGACGGTTGAAAGTTTAGATAGGTGAAAGTCATCAGATGAACGAAGGCTTAGACGGGTGAAAGCATGAAAGCTTAGACGGGTGAAGAACCAGACTTCCCAACTGGGTGTGGCAAAAAAATTTCCCCAAATTAAAACCCACGTTAAGCAAGAGCTCAACCAATTCCACATTTGTCTAGCAAAAGTACAATTGAAAAATAGGTGCTCTGTAGATTCATAATCCTTGAAGCATAAGCAGCAAACTGAAACAACACAGCAACCTTTGTTCGAAAGGGACTCATCTGTTGGTAGGCAATTATTGATAGTTCTCCAGATTAATAGGGACCTAGATGGGGGAACAACAGCACACCAAATAAGTTTACTCCAATCAACTATAGGATCATGAGGAGATAACAAAATAGAAGCCTCCTTCCGAGATAAAGTTCCTGAATTTGAACCAGACTAGATCAGCTCATCAGGGATAGGCTTTTCAGGAATGACATATTCGGAAATCTCAGTAGCAAGGACATTAGACTTTTGTAGCAACAAATCAGGGATTGTCCAAGTACCATTTACTATGAAGTATTTCACCTTACAATGAAGCCAAGGATGAATTCTTTTATCAATTTGAAGAAGGTCAGTCACAGGTTTGCTAAGCCAAGAATCAAGCCAGAAATTAATCTTCTGGCCATCACCAAGGATCCACTTAAATTGTCTAGAACAATGCCAGGCCAAATGGATGAAGCAATATGCAGATTGGAGAACTTGGATTTTACCAAAACTCTGGCTTTAAGAAGCATAGCCCATTGGCTCTCAGAAGAAACAAGCTGCCAGCAGAGCTTTAGCAAGGCAGATTTATTGAGGCACAACAGTGACTTGACACCAAGGCCACCGGCTTCTTTTGGAATGCAAACCTTGGGCCAAGAAGCTACTGCTACTTTGCTGATAAGCACATCCCCAGATCAAATGAAATTTTTGATCCGTCTCTCCATCATTCGAACCAGAGAAATAGGCCAGACATAGACATGGAAAGAATGCAGTAACATACTATTAATAACAGAATGAACAAGTTGAGCTCTTCCCATGATTGACAGAAAAGCCCCTTTCCAAGATGACAACTTTTGTTTGACTCTGTCAGTAATAGGAAGTAGGTACACCTTCCTTGGCTTGCCTTTGAACAATGGAACACCAAGGTAAACAAAAGGAAGTTGGCCAACTCCAAATCCAAGAATATTAGCAATACAATTGATTCTATTTGCAGAAACAGAACCATTATAAATTTTGGACTTTTCCTTGCTAAGACATTGACCAGAGGCATGGCTATAAGTGTTGAATAATTCCATGAGAACTTGTATATTCCTTTTACTGCCCTTGCATAAAATGAGTAAGTCATCAGCATACATAACATGAGTAGGAACAGTATAGCCTCTAGGACTAGACATAGGAGAAAGCTTGCCACTTTTAGCTAATTGAGAAATAGCTCTGCTCAGGACATCTTCAGCTATACAAAAGAGGAGAGGGGCAAGAGGATCTCCCTGTCTCACACTTCTCTTACAAGAAAAGAAACCAACCACATGACCATTCACATGAATTGAGACCTTTGCAGATTCAAGGATTACCTTAATCCAGTTGCAAAACACAGAATTAAAACCAAAAGCTTGGAGAGATTTGAGAAGAAAGATCCAATCCAAGGTATCAAAGGCCTTTGTTATATCAATCTTAAGAGCAACATTACCTCCAAAGCATTTCTTGTCCAGCAAGTTAACTGCTTCTGAGGCAACACCTATGCAATCAGTAATCTCCCTTCCTTTGATGAAGCCCCTCTGATTGTTAGAAACGATGTTCAGGGCAATGGAAGCCAATCTGTCAGCAAGGATTTTAGTTATAATCTTGAATTGAAAGTTAGCAAGAGCAATAGGCCTATATTGGGAAATGGTGTCAGCATTAGCAGCTTTTGGAGTCAGGACCACAACATTAGAATTCATATTAGGAAGGAGCCATCCTTTCCTAAAGAATTGAGAGACAGCACAGAAGACATCATGCCCAACAATGTCCTGCAACTTTTGGAAGAAGATCCCCCAAAGCCATCAGGGCCGGGAGCACCATTAGCATTCATACTAAAAACTGCATGTTTGACTTCTTCACAAGTTGGCATGGCAGTTAACATACTGTTATCTGAATCTGAAACCATAGGCTCGATCACATCATCAATTAAACCATTATCGATACAAGAATTAGGAGAAGCAAACAGGTTTTGATAATAACTTAGCACATGATTCTCAATATCCAGCTGCATGTCAAGTACAATGTCACCATCCCTCAAAACTTAAATTCTTCTCGTTGAGTGCCTAACCTTAGCAAGCCTGTGGAAAAAAGCTCTATTCCTGTCTCCAGAGGTGTGCCAATCAACCCTGGCTTTTTCTTTCCTAATCACTTTATTTGATGTCACCAAAGGTTGGTCACCATCCCTCCAAAGGTGTATTTGATGTCACCATCACTTTATTTGATGCAAAAAGGTGAAGATATCGGCCCATTGATTTTCAGTTTTAACAAACTTAACATCAAATACACCTTTTTGCACATAATCTCTTATAAAGTGATGTTTAATTTCTATGTGCTTAGCCTTAGAATGTTGTATGGGATTCTTAGTTAAGCAAATGGCACTTGAATTATCACACCAGACAGATATATTATGCTCAAATATGAAGTAATCTTCAAGTTGATGTTTTACCCATAAGAGCTGTGAGCAACAACTAGCAGCAGAGACGTATTCTGCTTCTGCAATTGAGAGTGCAATAGTTGTCTGTCTTTTTCTTGACCAAGACACTAAGTTTGCTCGAATGAAGTGAAATCCTCCACTAGTGTTTTTCCTTTCAATTCTGTCTCCAGCAAAGTCAGCATCACAAAAACCAACTAGCCTGTATTCTTGTGTTCTTAAATACATTAAACCAAGATTAGTGGTTCCAAGCACATATCTAAATATTCTTTTAACAGCCTTAAGATGAGATTCTTTAGGATCAGATTGCAATCTAGCACACATACAGACACTAAACTGAATATCAGGTCTGCTGGATGGTAAATAAAGAAGAGATCCAATCATACCTCTGTAGACAGTTTGGTCTACCATTTTACCTTCCACATCTTTGCTTAGATTAGCATTAGGTTGCATGGGATTTTTCATGACCTTCGAGCTATCCATCTTGTACTTCTTTAGAATTTTGCTTTAAAATTAATTTTTTAGAATATATCACTATTTTAAACTTAAACAAACAGGCCCTAAATTGTAGTGCTAGATGATTTCTCATAAGCTATATATTTTGTTCAACAACAAAAGGTTTACGGTTACCATCAAGCAATCTGACGTTAAACAAATGAAATTTCCACATACATAATAGTCCTCCCCAACACAAAATTACCGAAGTTAAACCTGTCTCTTTGCTTCTTCATGAAGCATGCACTTCTTGCATAGCCAGTGACATGACAATAGACAAGCTTCTCTGTTTCTCATATTTAAAATTATATATCATCATTCATCATAATGGATCTCGGTAGCACATGAATGTAACACAACACCGAAGTTTTAAGTCTCCTATGGGACCACAAAGACTAACCAGTTACAAGGAAGGAAACCTATACTTGCTTTCATTTACGTACAAAGTACTCCTTGTATGGTATCCATAGGCTGTACAAATATCCTGTCACAAAATCCACTTTGGTTTGCCTATTTATTATTCATAACTATGTCAGAATCCTATATCAAATTCTGAACAAAACCAATTCTGAACAAAACCAAAAAAGATACCCTAAAAAAGCATCACAGAAACTACCATTAAGTGCAATAGTTTGTTCAGCAGTTACCGAGTCGCCCAACCAATTGTTCCATCAAAACTATTTTTGGTAGCATATGGTACTTTCGCACGTTGTGCTGTTTTGTCAAACTCTTCTAGCTAATAGGCAGTAAAGTTGAGATTTCATTATGGGCATCTTCCAAGGAACACGACTTGCAAATATCAACATCTACCTGGCTTCCATTTTCCATTGAAACCTTGTCTGCATCTGGTATGTCCAAGTTAACAGTTGAATTTTGTGTTTCTGCAGTGATTGACAACTTTAAAACTCCCATTTTCTTTTTTAACTCAGAAAATTCGCTGTCGTAAGGAAAAATAGCACGACCTTCAGTTTCTTCCTGGCCAGGTTGCACTGCAGTTTTAGTAATCCTCGAATACATGGACTCATTCAAACTGACAGTACTAGTACTAGTTTCAGATTTCTGCTGCCTCTTGGTTGATACAACTATGGATGTATTTGGATCAACTTCTGTAGGACCGTCAAGTGGTTCTCTGGAGGAAAATGCCTCTAATTCTGCTTTCCTCTTTCCCTGAGCTTTTAGCTTTGACGGAGAACTCATGTTGCAGTTGCTGAGGTTAGCAGCACTTTTGGATTTTAGGCCTTGTGCTTGTTGTTTCTCTTCATCTGTCGGCTGTAACCCAGTAGTATACAGGGCACTCTTGGTTTGCATCTCTAACAGTGAAATCGATGCGGCATTAATAAGGCTGGTATTTTCAATGCTCATCATTTGTTGGGAATGATCATCATCACTTCCTTTAAAGGAACATAATTCAGCATCAGCAATACATAATTCTTGAGGATAAACAACTTGAAGGGGTAATTTCATAGAGTCCAAATCTTTAGTTGGAGCTACCATGGACTCTTCGTGCAGTTTTAGGAGAAAAATCATAGTTTTTTTTTTTTCTAAATCAGAATTTCCACTATTTTTATTTTAGGAAGCACCTAATCTAGAATGAAGACAGTTTTTCCTCCCCTTGACGCCAGTTTCAAATCTAAAATCATCTGAGCTAACATCTTTTTCTTTGTAAATTGCGTTTTCTTTCTGCACAATTTAAGGGGGGAAAATTGCACTGAAGACCTTGTTTAAAATTAAGCTAAAAAAGTAACTGCTACCAATCCAAGAAGTTAAATTGATTTGCACCTTGACTTCTCTTGGAATATTTCCAATGCTCTTGGTGGAAAACAAATTCAAGATTTGATCTGTATCTGTAGTAATGAGTTGGCTTCTTCTGTCTTCCTCCATTTCAGTAACTTTATTATCCCATCAGTTAATCATGTGCACTCCAAAGCAGGAGTCAGGACTTGTCACAAGAGATTTTACAAGCGACTCCTTCAGAAAAATAGAAAAATCTAGTCAGGATTCATCGAAGGTCCACTGGCCGGGACAAGTTTGACAAAGGAAATCCAGTACAAGATTTCAAGGTTTATGCGCAACATAAAAGCGGAATTGTAATCTAAGTAGATATATATAATACTCTCTACAATAGGCATGACCCTTGTGCTTTGCCTCAACTTTATCATGAAGAAAAATGGTTGGCAAGCTTAGACGTTGACAGAAAAATAAAAATAAAACAATACTAAATTAGCAATGCAAGCTAAATGCAAGGTTATGCTGTCACCTTGGCCCTTTATCTACTCTCTGTTCCTCAGATTTCAAATCTGAATGCAAGGAGTCCGGATCCTCTCCAGTACCTAAGGAAATGGACATTTCCAGTCCACGGAATCTAGGCTTTACAATCAATCTGGTGGTCCAGAGCCAGCCACGTGTCTATTTTTTTTTTTAATATCCACGTTAGATTTGTTTGTTGCAAGGGAGGGCTACTCGTCTGATGTGACCGGGCTGCTGTTTAACCCGTCTGCTTCGACCGGTCTTCTATGACCCGTCTGCTGTTTCACTCGTCTGCTATAACCCGTCTTCTGTTTCACCCGTCTGTTATAACCCGTCTACTGTTTTACTAGTCTTCTGTGACCCGTCTACTGGTTCACTCGTCTTCTGTTTCACTGCTAGTCATTGGACGGGTAATCAGACGGGTCACTGCAGACGAGTGAAACAGTAGACGGGTCATAGAAGACGGGTGAAACAGCAGCCGGGTTACAGCAGACGGGTAGCCCTCCCTTGCAACAAATATTGATTTGTTTTAAAAAAATATTGAGTTTAAAGGATTGAATCTCAGCCATCCATTACATTTTGTCCACTTGTAAGGTCCAGATTCCATGGACTGGAAATGTCCATTTCCTTACCCACTGGAGAGGATCCGGACTCCTATTTAACATGATCAGACAGGTTTAACATTGTTCCATATCAGACAGATAAACAATAACATTATAACACAGCATTATTATTAGCTTACATCATTATAACATTATAACATTGTTCATATTAGTTTCTCCCCCTTTTGACATCAGCAAAAAGAGAAAAGAAAAGATAAAGAAGATAATGAAAACATTCTTATTTATCCATCTTTGGCTGTGTACAAGGTAGTTTAAAAAAATTACAAATAGGTACTAAAAAGAACAAAAAGAGCTTCTACTCTATCTTCTAGATCAGCTCTAGCTCTTCTTTCTTCAGCAAGATCTCTGTGAGCAGCTTCTACCAAGGTCCTCAAAGATGCTACTTCATATTGCAAGTCTTGAAGAACTCTTCTGGGCACAATAATGTTGTCAGCAGAGGCTTCAGAATGCCAGGGAAGAGCATAGACAGGTGGTGCAGAAGGGACAGAGAAGGGCTCAGAAATCCTGGGAAAGATTCGTCGATGATGATTTCTATAGAAAATAAGAGGTAGAAAAGCGAATTTAAGAAAATCATCATCAGAGGAGTGATCCTCTTGAGGTGATGGAAAGATAGAAGATAAAATAGAACGAATAGGTGTATGAATGAGAGGGGGTAAGGGTTCATTAGAGAATAACCTATGGTTAGGGATTAGAAGATCTATATGTTCCACGAAAGAAAAAGAACCAGAAATGACATAGAATAGGGGTCTAGAAGGATTGGGTAGAATAACCAAGCCATTTGGGTGAGTGATAGCATGGTTAGGGTGATGAAGAAAGATAACAATAGGAAACATTAAATACATATCCCTACAAGTGTTTGTCAAGTGAGGAGGAGGAGGAGGAATAACAAGTAGGTTAGAGACACTTGCATTCATTAACTGTTGCAAATCAGATTTGAACAAAAAAGGATGAAATGCCATCTGTTTTGTTGGGAGTTGAATCCCTTGAAACAGGAAGGTGACATACATCAGACCTAACCAAAAAGGATGAAGTATGAGTGGAATGAGAAGAAATTTCCTGGATAGGTGAAGTGGGGTGTTCTTCATGAGATGAAGAGGATGAGGTTGAAGATGAGTAGTCTGCAAGAAGGGTGGAGTTTTCAGACATCCTAAGCTTCTTGACACGTCTAGGAGCCTCAATTATAGCAGCTGGTTCAACAGGAGGAGCCTCTACATTAGCAGCTACAACTGTTATACCAGATCTTTTCCTTTTAGGAATAACTCCTAGACAAAAAACAGGCTTGTCCTTGGGTTTGCCTAAAGTCTTCTTCAGCTGCTCCCCCCGGGCAGGTGCATCCTCTACAGCCTTAGAAGTCTCAACTTCAGAATCCTCCACAACAAGAACTTTCTTCCTAGGAGACAGTTTCCTTCTCTTGAAGGTGAGAATCTTGACACTGTCTTCTGTCCCACTGGAAGTGGTTGGCTGTCTAGAAGAAGGTTTTTGGCCTTGTCTAGCAACCTTTCCAGAGGGCTCCCACAACTTCTCAGATGCAGGGGCCTCAGACTCGTCTGCTGATTCAGCAGGAGCCTTGCTTTGCTGATCTTCAGAGGCTTGATCTGTTGAGGTCTGAGCAGGAGTTGAGAATCTCATCAGAGAGAGGGTCTTCTTGTCCAAAGGAAGAGCTATGTCCACAAAGGTGACATCTTCAGGTACAAAGATTTTTATTCTGAAGAGCTTGGTCAGAAGCATGCCATATGGATAGGTAGGAAGACTAGGTCTCTTAACCAAAGATATGAAATGCTTGAATATGAGGTCATTTAGGTCTACCTTAATTTTGTGGATAAGATGAAAAAGAGCAAATTTATCCAACTTAGAGACACTGTCTCTAGATCCCTTCCTAGGTAAAACACATTCTTGCAAAAGTTTGAGCAAGAATCGACATTTGGGAACAAGGGTTATCGATTTAAAGTTGGGAGGGTTTGGAGTACCATAAAGAGCGACGTTGATGTCTTTCTGGCTTAAGGAGTGTTCCCACTCATCTGTAAAACCAGCGCCATGCCTAGGGCAACCAGTTGCATTTTCCAGAGTGTTGAGGGAGAAGGAGAAGCGTTGGTTGTGCACATGTGATTGAATCTCCGTGGGAAAGCCACTTGGAGAGTGAATGATAACGGCGCTTGTCCAGAAGTCAGTCACCAACTTTGGATACACAAGCTCCTTCAAGTTGAAGAACGGTGTCCAGTTGGAGTAGTTGAGTTCTTCAAACACGTCCACACCCAAACGACTTAGAGCCTTAAGATCAACGATCTTGCCAGGGTTAATTTTTTCAACATCTTGAACATCCAAGTTTTATCTTTGAGCAATGACAGCAGCAGATAACTTCTTCTTGGGTGCCATGACAGAGGGTTTAGGGTTAGAGAAGGTTGGAGCTAGAGAGGGTTAGAGGAAGATGAAGCGAGAGCGAAAACAAGGGAGGGTTTTTGCAAACGCAAAGAGGCAAATTTATCAGAATATCACTGTTTCAATTTTTATTTTCCAAACTACCACCCTTTCCAAATTATATACCAAACTACCACCATTTTCAATAACATTGAGAAGTCCCCTTTGGTGGCAACGACTTCTCTGCATGATTTGGGGAAATTTTTTTGTCACACCCAGTTGGGATGTCCGGTTCTTCACCCGTCTAAGCTTTCATGCTTTCACCCGTCTAAGCCTTCATTCGTCTAATGACTTTCTCCCGTCTAAGCTTTCAACCGTCTAATGAAGCTTTCATACGTCTAAGCTTAGACGGGTGAAAGCTTCATTAGACGGGTGAAAGTCATCAGACGAACGAAGGCTTAGACGGGTGAAAGCTTCATTAGATGGGTGAAAGCTTCATTAGATGGTTGAAAGCATGAAAGCTTAGACGGGTGAAAGCTTCATTAGACGGTTGAAAGTTTAGATAGGTGAAAGTCATCAGATGAACGAAGGCTTAGACGGGTGAAAGCATGAAAGCTTAGACGGGTGAAGAACCAGACTTCCCAACTGGGTGTGGCAAAAAAATTTCCCCAAATTAAAACCCACGTTAAGCAAGAGCTCAACCAATTCCACATTTGTCTAGCAAAAGTACAATTGAAAAATAGGTGCTCTGTAGATTCATAATCCTTGAAGCATAAGCAGCAAACTGAAACAACACAGCAACCTTTGTTCGAAAGGGACTCATCTGTTGGTAGGCAATTATTGATAATTCTCCAGATTAATAGGGACCTAGATGGGGGAACAACAGCACACCAAATAAGTTTACTCCAATCAACTATAGGATCATGAGGAGATAACAAAATAGAAGCCTCCTTCCGAGATAAAGTTCCTGAATTTGAACCAGACTAGATCAGCTCATCAGGGATAGGCTTTTCAGGAATGACATATTCGGAAATCTCAGTAGCAAGGACATTAGACTTTTGTAGCAACAAATCAGGGATTGTCCAAGTACCATTTACTATGAAGTATTTCACCTTACAATGAAGCCAAGGATGAATTCTTTTATCAATTTGAAGAAGGTCAGTCACAGGTTTGCTAAGCCAAGAATCAAGCCAGAAATTAATCTTCTGGCCATCACCAAGGATCCACTTAAATTGTCTAGAACAATGCCAGGCCAAATGGATGAAGCAATATGCAGATTGGAGAACTTGGATTTTACCAAAACTCTGGCTTTAAGAAGCATAGCCCATTGGCTCTCAGAAGAAACAAGCTGCCAGCAGAGCTTTAGCAAGGCAGATTTATTGAGGCACAACAGTGACTTGACACCAAGGCCACCGGCTTCTTTTGGAATGCAAACCTTGGGCCAAGAAGCTACTGCTACTTTGCTGATAAGCACATCCCCAGATCAAATGAAATTTTTGATCCGTCTCTCCATCATTCGAACCAGAGAAATAGGCCAGACATAGACATGGAAAGAATGCAGTAACATACTATTAATAACAGAATGAACAAGTTGAGCTCTTCCCATGATTGACAGAAAAGCCCCTTTCCAAGATGACAACTTTTGTTTGACTCTGTCAGTAATAGGAAGTAGGTACACCTTCCTTGGCTTGCCTTTGAACAATGGAACACCAAGGTAAACAAAAGGAAGTTGGCCAACTCCAAATCCAAGAATATTAGCAATACAATTGATTCTATTTGCAGAAACAGAACCATTATAAATTTTGGACTTTTCCTTGCTAAGACATTGACCAGAGGCATGGCTATAAGTGTTGAATAATTCCATGAGAACTTGTATATTCCTTTTACTGCCCTTGCATAAAATGAGTAAGTCATCAGCATACATAACATGAGTAGGAACAGTATAGCCTCTAGGACTAGACATAGGAGAAAGCTTGCCACTTTTAGCTAATTGAGAAATAGCTCTGCTCAGGACATCTTCAGCTATACAAAAGAGGAGAGGGGCAAGAGGATCTCCCTGTCTCACACTTCTCTTACAAGAAAAGAAACCAACCACATGACCATTCACATGAATTGAGACCTTTGCAGATTCAAGGATTACCTTAATCCAGTTGCAAAACACAGAATTAAAACCAAAAGCTTGGAGAGATTTGAGAAGAAAGATCCAATCCAAGGTATCAAAGGCCTTTGTTATATCAATCTTAAGAGCAACATTACCTCCAAAGCATTTCTTGTCCAGCAAGTTAACTGCTTCTGAGGCAACACCTATGCAATCAGTAATCTCCCTTCCTTTGATGAAGCCCCTCTGATTGTTAGAAACGATGTTCAGGGCAATGGAAGCCAATCTGTCAGCAAGGATTTTAGTTATAATCTTGAATTGAAAGTTAGCAAGAGCAATAGGCCTATATTGGGAAATGGTGTCAGCATTAGCAGCTTTTGGAGTCAGGACCACAACATTAGAATTCATATTAGGAAGGAGCCATCCTTTCCTAAAGAATTGAGAGACAGCACAGAAGACATCATGCCCAACAATGTCCTGCAACTTTTGGAAGAAGATCCCCCAAAGCCATCAGGGCCGGGAGCACCATTAGCATTCATACTAAAAACTGCATGTTTGACTTCTTCACAAGTTGGCATGGCAGTTAACATACTGTTATCTGAATCTGAAACCATAGGCTCGATCACATCATCAATTAAACCATTATCGATACAAGAATTAGGAGAAGCAAACAGGTTTTGATAATAACTTAGCACATGATTCTCAATATCCAGCTGCATGTCAAGTACAATGTCACCATCCCTCAAAACTTAAATTCTTCTCGTTGAGTGCCTAACCTTAGCAAGCCTGTGGAAAAAAGCTCTATTCCTGTCTCCAGAGGTGTGCCAATCAACCCTGGCTTTTTCTTTCCTAATCACTTTATTTGATGTCACCAAAGGTTGGTCACCATCCCTCCAAAGGTGTATTTGATGTCACCATCACTTTATTTGATGCAAAAAGGTGAAGATATCGGCCCATTGATTTTCAGTTTTAACAAACTTAACATCAAATACACCTTTTTGCACATAATCTCTTATAAAGTGATGTTTAATTTCTATGTGCTTAGCCTTAGAATGTTGTATGGGATTCTTAGTTAAGCAAATGGCACTTGAATTATCACACCAGACAGATATATTATGCTCAAATATGAAGTAATCTTCAAGTTGATGTTTTACCCATAAGAGCTGTGAGCAACAACTAGCAGCAGAGACGTATTCTGCTTCTGCAATTGAGAGTGCAATAGTTGTCTGTCTTTTTCTTGACCAAGACACTAAGTTTGCTCTAATGAAGTGAAATCCTCCACTAGTGTTTTTCCTTTCAATTCTGTCTCCAGCAAAGTCAGCATCACAAAAACCAACTAGCCTGTATTCTTGTGTTCTTAAATACATTAAACCAAGATTAGTGGTTCCAAGCACATATCTAAATATTCTTTTAACAGCCTTAAGATGAGATTCTTTAGGATCAGATTGCAATCTAGCACACATACAGACACTAAACTGAATATCAGGTCTGCTGGATGGTAAATAAAGAAGAGATCCAATCATACCTCTGTAGACAGTTTGGTCTACCATTTTACCTTCCACATCTTTGCTTAGATTAGCATTAGGTTGCATGGGATTTTTCATGACCTTCGAGCTATCCATCTTGTACTTCTTTAGAATTTTGCTTTAAAATTAATTTTTTAGAATATATCACTATTTTAAACTTAAACAAACAGGCCCTAAATTGTAGTGCTAGATGATTTCTCATAAGCTATATATTTTGTTCAACAACAAAAGGTTTACGGTTACCATCAAGCAATCTGACGTTAAACAAATGAAATTTCCACATACATAATAGTCCTCCCCAACACAAAATTACCGAAGTTAAACCTGTCTCTTTGCTTCTTCATGAAGCATGCACTTCTTGCATAGCCAGTGACATGACAATAGACAAGCTTCTCTGTTTCTCATATTTAAAATTATATATCATCATTCATCATAATGGATCTCGGTAGCACATGAATGTAACACAACACCGAAGTTTTAAGTCTCCTATGGGACCACAAAGACTAACCAGTTACAAGGAAGGAAACCTATACTTGCTTTCATTTACGTACAAAGTACTCCTTGTATGGTATCCATAGGCTGTACAAATATCCTGTCACAAAATCCACTTTGGTTTGCCTATTTATTATTCATAACTATGTCAGAATCCTATATCAAATTCTGAACAAAACCAATTCTGAACAAAACCAAAAAAGATACCCTAAAAAAGCATCACAGAAACTACCATTAAGTGCAATAGTTTGTTCAGCAGTTACCGAGTCGCCCAACCAATTGTTCCATCAAAACTATTTTTGGTAGCATATGGTACTTTCGCACGTTGTGCTGTTTTGTCAAACTCTTCTAGCTAATAGGCAGTAAAGTTGAGATTTCATTATGGGCATCTTCCAAGGAACACGACTTGCAAATATCAACATCTACCTGGCTTCCATTTTCCATTGAAACCTTGTCTGCATCTGGTATGTCCAAGTTAACAGTTGAATTTTGTGTTTCTGCAGTGATTGACAACTTTAAAACTCCCATTTTCTTTTTTAACTCAGAAAATTCGCTGTCGTAAGGAAAAATAGCACGACCTTCAGTTTCTTCCTGGCCAGGTTGCACTGCAGTTTTAGTAATCCTCGAATACATGGACTCATTCAAACTGACAGTACTAGTACTAGTTTCAGATTTCTGCTGCCTCTTGGTTGATACAACTATGGATGTATTTGGATCAACTTCTGTAGGACCGTCAAGTGGTTCTCTGGAGGAAAATGCCTCTAATTCTGCTTTCCTCTTTCCCTGAGCTTTTAGCTTTGACGGAGAACTCATGTTGCAGTTGCTGAGGTTAGCAGCACTTTTGGATTTTAGGCCTTGTGCTTGTTGTTTCTCTTCATCTGTCGGCTGTAACCCAGTAGTATACAGGGCACTCTTGGTTTGCATCTCTAACAGTGAAATCGATGCGGCATTAATAAGGCTGGTATTTTCAATGCTCATCATTTGTTGGGAATGATCATCATCACTTCCTTTAAAGGAACATAATTCAGCATCAGCAATACATAATTCTTGAGGATAAACAACTTGAAGGGGTAATTTCATAGAGTCCAAATCTTTAGTTGGAGCTACCATGGACTCTTCGTGCAGTTTTAGGAGAAAAATCATAGTTTTTTTTTTTTCTAAATCAGAATTTCCACTATTTTTATTTTAGGAAGCACCTAATCTAGAATGAAGACAGTTTTTCCTCCCCTTGACGCCAGTTTCAAATCTAAAATCATCTGAGCTAACATCTTTTTCTTTGTAAATTGCGTTTTCTTTCTGCACAATTTAAGGGGGGAAAATTGCACTGAAGACCTTGTTTAAAATTAAGCTAAAAAAGTAACTGCTACCAATCCAAGAAGTTAAATTGATTTGCACCTTGACTTCTCTTGGAATATTTCCAATGCTCTTGGTGGAAAACAAATTCAAGATTTGATCTGTATCTGTAGTAATGAGTTGGCTTCTTCTGTCTTCCTCCATTTCAGTAACTTTATTATCCCATCAGTTAATCATGTGCACTCCAAAGCAGGAGTCAGGACTTGTCACAAGAGATTTTACAAGCGACTCCTTCAGAAAAATAGAAAAATCTAGTCAGGATTCATCGAAGGTCCACTGGCCGGGACAAGTTTGACAAAGGAAATCCAGTACAAGATTTCAAGGTTTATGCGCAACATAAAAGCGGAATTGTAATCTAAGTAGATATATATAATACTCTCTACAATAGGCATGACCCTTGTGCTTTGCCTCAACTTTATCATGAAGAAAAATGGTTGGCAAGCTTAGACGTTGACAGAAAAATAAAAATAAAACAATACTAAATTAGCAATGCAAGCTAAATGCAAGGTTATGCTGTCACCTTGGCCCTTTATCTACTCTCTGTTCCTCAGATTTCAAATCTGAATGCAAGGAGTCCGGATCCTCTCCAGTACCTAAGGAAATGGACATTTCCAGTCCACGGAATCTAGGCTTTACAATCAATCTGGTGGTCCAGAGCCAGCCACGTGTCTATTTTTTTTTTTAATATCCACGTTAGATTTGTTTGTTGCAAGGGAGGGCTACTCGTCTGATGTGACCGGGCTGCTGTTTAACCCGTCTGCTTCGACCGGTCTTCTATGACCCGTCTGCTGTTTCACTCGTCTGCTATAACCCGTCTTCTGTTTCACCCGTCTGTTATAACCCGTCTACTGTTTTACTAGTCTTCTGTGACCCGTCTACTGGTTCACTCGTCTTCTGTTTCACTGCTAGTCATTGGACGGGTAATCAGACGGGTCACTGCAGACGAGTGAAACAGTAGACGGGTCATAGAAGACGGGTGAAACAGCAGCCGGGTTACAGCAGACGGGTAGCCCTCCCTTGCAACAAATATTGATTTGTTTTAAAAAAATATTGAGTTTAAAGGATTGAATCTCAGCCATCCATTACATTTTGTCCACTTGTAAGGTCCAGATTCCATGGACTGGAAATGTCCATTTCCTTACCCACTGGAGAGGATCCGGACTCCTATTTAACATGATCAGACAGGTTTAACATTGTTCCATATCAGACAGATAAACAATAACATTATAACACAGCATTATTATTAGCTTACATCATTATAACATTATAACATTGTTCATATTAGTTTCTCCCCCTTTTGACATCAGCAAAAAGAGAAAAGAAAAGATAAAGAAGATAATGAAAACATTCTTATTTATCCATCTTTGGCTGTGTACAAGGTAGTTTAAAAAAATTACAAATAGGTACTAAAAAGAACAAAAAGAGCTTCTACTCTATCTTCTAGATCAGCTCTAGCTCTTCTTTCTTCAGCAAGATCTCTGTGAGCAGCTTCTACCAAGGTCCTCAAAGATGCTACTTCATATTGCAAGTCTTGAAGAACTCTTCTGGGCACAATAATGTTGTCAGCAGAGGCTTCAGAATGCCAGGGAAGAGCATAGACAGGTGGTGCAGAAGGGACAGAGAAGGGCTCAGAAATCCTGGGAAAGATTCGTAGATGACGATTTCTAGAGAAAATAAGAGGTAGAAAAGCGAATTTAAGAAAATCATCATCAGAGGAGTGATCCTCTTGAGGTGATGGAAAGATAGAAGATAAAATAGAACGAATAGGTGTATGAATGAGAGGGGGTAAGGGTTCATCAGAGAATAACCTATGGTTAGGGATTAGAAGATCTATATGTTCCATGAAAGAAAAAGAACCAGAAATGATATAGAATAGGGGTCTAGAAGGATTGGGTAGAATAACCAAGCCATTTGGGTGAGTGATAGCATGGTTAGGCTGATGAAGAAAGATAACAATAGGAAACATTAAATACATGTCCCTACAAGTGTTTGTAAAGTGAGGAGGAGGAGGAGGAATAACAAGTAGGTTAGAGACACTTGCATTCATTAACTGTTGCAAATCAGATTTGAACAAAAAGGATGAAATGCCATCTGTTTTGTTGGGAGTTGAATCCCTTGAAACAGGAAGGTGACATACATCAGACCTAACCAAAAAGGATGAAGTATGAGTGGAATGAGAAGAAATTTCCTGGATAGGTGAAGTGGGGTGTTCTTCATGAGATGAAGAGGATGAGGTTGAAGATGAGTAGTCTGCAAGAAGGGTGGAGTTTTCAGACATCCTAAGCTTCTTGACACGTCTAGGAGCCTCAATTATAGCAGCTGGTTCAACAGGAGGAGCCTCTACATTAGCAGCTACAACTGTTATACCAGATCTTTTCCTTTTAGGAATAACTCCTGGACAAAAAGCAGGTTTGTCCTTGGGTTTGCCTAAAGTCTTTTTCAGCTGCTCCCCCTGAGCAGGTGCATCCTCTACAGCCTTAGAAGTCTCAACTTCAGAATCCTCCACAACAAGAGCTTTCTTTCTAGGAGACAGTTTCCTTCTCTTGAAGGTGAGAATCTTGACACTGTCTTCTGTCCCACTGGAAGTGGTTGGCTGTCTAGAAGAAGGATTTTGGCCTTGTCTAGCAACCTTTCCAGAGGGCTCCCACAACTTCTCAGATGCAGGGGCCTCAGACTCCTCTGCTGATTCAGCAGGAGCCTTGCTTTGCTGATCTTCAGAAGCTTGATCTGTTGAGGTCTGAGCAGGAGTTGAGAATCTCATCAGAGAGAGGGTCTTCTTGTCCAAAGGAAGAGCTATGTCCACAAAGGTGACATCTTCAGGTACAAAGATTTTTATTCTGAAGAGCTTGGTCAGAAGCATGCCATATGGATAGGTAGGAAAACTAGGTCTCTTAACCAAAGACATGAAATGCTTGAATATGAGGTCATTTAGGTCTACCTTAATTTTGTGGATAAGATGAAAAAGAGCAAATTTATCCAACTTAGAGACATTGTCTCTAGATCCCTTCCTAGGTAAAACACATTCTTGCAAAAGTTTGAGCAAGAATCGACATTTGGGAACAAGGGTTATCGATTTAAAGTTGGGAGGGTTTGGAGTACCATAAAGAGCGATGTTGATGTCTTTCTGGCTTAAGGAGTGTTCCCACTCATCTGTAAAACCAGCGCCATGCCTAGGGCAACCAGTTGCATTTTCCAGAGTGTTGAGGGAGAAGGAGAAGCGTTGGTTGTGCACATGTGATTGAATCTCCGTGGGAAAGCCACTTGGAGAGTGAATGATAACGGCGCTTGTCCAGAAGTCAGTCACCAACTTTGGATGCACAAGCTCCTTCAAGTTGAAGAACGGTGTCCAGTTGGAGTAGTTGAGTTCTTCAAACACGTCCACACCCAAACGACGTAGAGCCTCAAGATCAACGATCTTGCCAGGGTTAATTTTTTCAACATCTTGAACATCCAAGTTGTATCTTTGAGCAATGACAGCAGCAGATAACTTCTTCTTGGGTGCCATGACAGAGGGTTTAGGGTTAGAGAAGGTTGGAGCTAGAGAGGGCTAGAGGAAGATGAAGCGAGAGCGAAAACAAGGGAGGGTTTTTGCAAACGCAAAGACGAAGTATTTTTAAAATAAAAACGGTTTCCCCTTTTCAAAGAATAATAACCATTTAAATAGATTATTTAAAAAAAGACTCACAGGGTCAGACGGTTAATCATAGACAGGTAATGCAATACTTATTAGACAGGTTATTCAACAATGCAATGTATGCCCAAGTTATCTCTTATGTATTTAAACCTATCCTCGGCTAATGGCTTTATGAAGATATCGGCCCATTGATTTTCAGTTTTAACAAACTTAAAATTTTTTTTTTTTTAGCAAAAAGGCCTCATTAAAACCTTATGATGCAAAACCCTCCTTAGGGATAAAAGCATCAATAAGGAAAAAGAGTGCCCTTTATATTATTAAGAAAACCAAAAAAGAAAACAAAAAAGCATGGGGGGCATGAACCTGACCCATGAAAAAATTATCTAAATCTAAAATTGGGTAAGCCCAATCTATTCCTAAAAAACTCAACTCTAAGAAAAGGGGGGATAGAGTTCCACCAAGAGAGGCCACTACTAGAAGTGCCATAAGTGGCTAACAAATCAGCACAAGTGTTTCCTTCTCTCTATACATGAGAATAAATAAAATTCATCTTCCTAACCATAGACAAAGAATTTAGCCAACGGTTTCTTAAGCTCCAGGGCACTATAGAAGGAGAAGAAAAAGCCAGAATGACCAAGAGAGAATCACACTCCAGCCATAAGTGATTCCATCCTTTAGCAAAAGCAGATTCAATAGCAAAAATAGCTCCCATAAACTCAGCATTCAAAGCAAAAGAAATTCCAATATTGAGGGAGAAGCTACCAACAACCGCAGCTGACTTGTCCCTGAAGATACCTCCACAGGCAGCAATTCCAGGAGCACCAAGGGCCAAGCCATCAATATGCAGATTGAGAACTTGGATTTTTAGCTCTCAGAAGAAACAAGCTGCCAGCAAAGCTTTAGCAAGGCAGATTTATTGAGGCACAACAGTGACTTGACACCAAGACCACCAGCTTCTTTTGGAATGCAGACCTTGGACCAAGAAGCTACTGCTACTTTTCTGATAAGCACATCCCCAGACCAAATGAAATTTTTGATCCATCTCTCCATCATTCGAACCGGAGAAATAGGCCAGGCATAGACATGGAAAGAATGCAGTAACATACTATTAATAACAGAATGAACAAGTTGTGCTCTTCCTATAATTGACAGCAAAGCCCCTTTCCAAGATGATAACTTTTGTTTGACTCTGTCAGCAATAGGAAGTAGGTGCACCTTCATAGGCTTGCCTTTGAACAATGGAACACCAAGGTAAACAAAAGGAAGTTGGCCAACTCCAAATCCAAGAATATTAGCAATACAATTGATTCTATTTGCAGGGACAGAACCATTATAAATTTTGGACTTTTCCTTGCTAATACATTGACCAGAGGCATGGTTATAAGTGTTGAATAATTCCATAAGAACTTGTATATTCCTTTTATTGCCCTTGCAGAAAATGAGTAAGTCATCAGCATACATAACATGAGTAGGAACAGTATAGCCTCTAGGACTAGACATAGGAGAAAGCTTGCCAATTTTAGCTAATTGAGAAATAGCTCTGCTCAGGACATCTTCAGCTATACAAAAGAGGAGAGGAGAAAGAGGATCTCCCTGTCTCACACCTCTCTTACAAGAAAAGAAACCAACCACATGACCATTCACAAGAATTGAGACCTTTGCAGATTCAAGGATTACCTTAATCCAGTTGCAAAACACAGAATTAAAACCAAAAGCTTTGAGGGATTTGAGAAGAAAGTTCCAATCCAAGGTATCAAAGGCCTTTTTTATATCAATCTTAAGAGCAACATTACCTCCAAAGCATTTCTTGTCCAGCAAGTTAACTGCTTCTGAGGCAACACCTATGCAATCAGTAACCTCCCTTCCTTTGATGAAGCCCCTCTGATTGTTAGAAACGATGTTCGGGGCAATGGAAGCCAATCTATCAGCAAGGATTTTAGTTATAATCTTGAATTGAAAGTTAGCAAGAGCAATAGGCCTATATTGGGAAATGGTGTCAGCATTAGCAGCTTTTGGAATCAGGACCACAACATTAGAATTCATATTAGGAAGGAGCCATCCTTGCCTAAAGAATTGAGAGATAGCACAGAAGACATCATGCCCAACAATGTCCCAGAACTTTTGGAAGAAGATCCCCCCAAACCCATCAGGGCCGGGAGCACCATTAGCATTCATACTAAAAACTGCATGTTTGACTTCTTCACAAGTTGGCATGGCAGTTAACATACTGTTATCTGAATCAGAAACCATAGGCTCGATCACATCATCAATTAAACCATTATCAATACAAGAATTAGGAGAAGCAAACAGGTTTTGATAATAACTTAGCACATGATTCTCAATATCCAGCTGCTTGTCAAGTACAATGTCACCATCCCTCAAAATTAGCAAGCCTGTGGAAAAAAGCTGTATTCTTGTCTCCAGAGGTGTGCCAATCAACCTGGCTTTTTCTTTCCTAATCACTTTATTTGATGTCACCAAAGGTTGGTCACCATCCCTCCAAAGGTGTATTTGATGTCACCATCACTTTATTTGATGCAAAAAGGTGAAGATATCTGCCCATTGATTTTCAGTTTTAACGAACTTAACGTCAAATACACCTTTTTGCACATAATCTCTTATAAAGTGATGTTTAATTTCTATGTGCTTAGCCTTAGAGTGTTGTATGGGATTCTTAGTTAAGCAAATGGCACTTGAATTATCACCCCAGACAGATATATTATGCTCAAATATGGAGTAATCTTCAAGTTGATGTTTTACCCATAAGAGCTGTGAGTAGCAATTAGCAGCAGAGACGTATTCTGCTTCTGCAATTGAGAGAGCAATAGTTGTCTGCCTTTTTCTTGACCAAGAGACTAAGTTTGCTCCAAGGAAGTGAAATCCTCCACTGGTGCTTTTCCTTTCAATTCTGTCTCCAGCAAAGTCAGCATCACAAAAACCGACTAGCTTGTATTCTTGTGTTCTTAAATACATTAAACCAAGATTAGTGGTTCCAAGCAAATATCTAAATATTCTTTTAACAGCCTTAAGATGAGATGAGTAAATAGCCAATTTGGTCCCTGAAAGTGTAAGGCGGTATCAACTTAGTCCCTGAATTTAACTAAATAGCAAAAACGTCCCTGAAGTTATAAAACGTTAATCAACTTGGTCCCTCCGTCAACCCCAGTTAGCTGACACCGTTAACGGCGCTGATGTGGCACGTTAAGTGCCTTGTTGGCACTGTTGTCACTGGTTAGTGGTGTCCACGTGGTCAGGGACCAATTTGAAACTCTGAACCAGGGACTAAATTGATACTCGCATAGATTCAACTCCCAATGGTCTTCTTCTTCTTCTTCTCCTTCTTTAAATTTCCCCTTTCTCTCTCTCGTCTCTCTCTGCCTCTCTCTCTTTGCTTCCTCTCTCTCTCTCTCCAACCCTAACTTTCATTCTTCCAACGTGATGATGATGGGTGGTGGTTCGCCATTTCTGCAGTGAAGACAAGCTAAGAAAGCCACAAGTTCCTCTTGGTCTGGTAGCTCTAGGGTTAATGGAGCAGAAATCAACAACCCATTTGCTTTGGTTTGTAATTGTGAGAGGAGAGCTGTGTTATGAGTTTCTAGGACTCTTAGGAACCCAGGTAGGGCCTTCTATGGATGTCCTTTGCCAAAGGTACCACTAAATCCCAAATGCCATTCTCTTTACATTTTTTATTTCATTTATAGGGACATTCAACATTTTGCCCCTTACTATGTTACAACACAGAATCAAGTTTTAACCTTTGGTACCCAAATCATTTTGGGTCCTTGAGAGTTAGCTTTGGGTAATACGCCCTTTGGAACCCATGTCTTTATGCCATTCACTTCTTTATTTTTCCTAACATTGCAAATAGAAGCAGTGTGTCCTTTCCTACCACAGTGAAAACATTTGACAAAGGGGCTACTTGATGTGTTGTTTGGACAAAAGAATTTTTTGAAAGATTTTTCATGAATTTTCGGGCGAAAGCCCAAACCAGCTTTGTCATAAGTACCTTTTTGATTTCCTAAAAGAACATTTAGATTATCTCTTCCCATAGTAAATTTTGCAAGCGTGTTGTGTAAATCCTCGATTTTATTTTTCAAAGCGCTGCATTCATCACATTTAAAAACTTCATTCTTTTTGTTTTCACAAGAAGTGCATGGGGAGGTTTCGATTGGAATGACTTGTTTTTCTTTAAGAGCTTCCATTTCGTTGTTCAAAATACTTATTTTTGTTTCAAAAGAAGAAATGTTTTTCTTAGATGAAGAAATGCTTTTGCGCAGTCTAACATTTTCATCATTTAACTCCGCACAGGCAATAAGTAAATCATCATAAGTTAAATCAATTTCAAGCTCAAAATTGTTTACCTCATCTTCCTCATGGTTGGCCATGAGACATAAATTTGCTTCTTCATTATCCGATTCGTCGGAGGAGTCCATGTCGTTCTCATCCCACGCAATATAAGCTCTTCTTGCTTTTCTATCCTTCTGTGGCCTTTTATCTGATTTTTCATGTTTCTTTTGGCCTTGAGGACAGTCGGGTTTAATATGACCCTTTTTGCCACAGTTGTAGCATGTTGGATTGAAGGAAGTTCCTTCCCCCTCATTTTTCTTTTGAGGATTGAAGAATTGTTTTGCCTTGCCTTTCTGTCTCATGAATTTTTTGAACCTTCGAACCATTAGGCTCATATTTTCCTCGTTTTCATCGAGGCTATCACATTCATCAAGGTCGTCTTCTTCTTCTGTTTTATTGATACTTGCTTTGAGAGCAATACTTTTCTTTTTCTTATCGGTTTCCTCATTCTCAATGAGTCGATTTAGTTCGAGCTCATGTTCCTGCAATTTTCCAAACAGAGTTGCCAAAGACATAGAAGATAGATCTCTAGATTCAGATATAGCTGTAACTTTAGGTTGCCAACTTCTATTTAAACATCTAAGAACCTTATTAATTAAATCTTCATTATTGAAGGACTTCCCAAGAGCTCTAAGATAATTAATTATATGGGTAAATCGTTTTTGCATATCATGTATGCTTTCACCCTGTTTCATCCTAAATAGCTCATACTCATGGGTTAATGTGTTCATTCGAGCCCTTTTGACCTCGGTAGTACCTTCATGGGTCAATTGAAGGGTGTCCCACATTTCCTTGGCGGTCTTACAATTTGAGACCCTATAGAACTCATCGTAGCTTAGAGCTGCAGTGATGATGTTCCTAGCTTTCAAATTATATTGAACCTTTTTCTTTTCCTCGTCGGTCCAAAGATTTCTTGGTTTATTCACCACTGCATCATTAACTGAATGAGTGGGAACAAATGGACCATTTTTCACAGTGTCCCAAACATCGAGGTCTACTGCCTCAAGAAAGATTTGCATCCTTTCCTTCCAATAACCATACCCTTCACCATTGAACAGTGGGGGCCTGTTTGTGGAATTGCCCTCATTTTTAAAACCGTTTGAAGTCATGTTACCTCTTGAGGCGATTTAGCCCTTTAGACAAGAGTTAAGCTCTGATGCCACTTGTTGACAAGTGACTTCAAACACAAGAGGGGGGTGAATTGTGTGTGATATGTGTTTTTGAAAAACTTTTTGCAATTACGGCGCTTGAAGATAAATGACTGAAATTAGAAGCGCTATAGAGTAAATTGCTTGAATAATAAATTCTAGAAAGTAAATAGCAATAAATTAAATCGCTTAAATTAAATTGCAATAAAGTAAATGCGATAAATTAAATTGCAATAAAATAAATTGCGATAAATTAAATTGCAATAAAATAAATGCGATAAATTAAATTGCAATAAAATAAATGCGATAAATTAAATTGCTGTAAGGTAGAAGACAATAATGAAAAGATAGAGAGAGAGCCGCAGATTTATCCTGGTTCGGCCACTAAATACCCTGTGGCCTACGTCCAGTCCCCAAGGTCAAACACCAAGGGTTTTCACTCAGTAACTAGCTTTTAAATCAGGTGCAGCTAGAAACCTTTACAAACCAAGAGCACTCTCCACACAAAATAATGGGATATCACCTCCCTTTGTGCAAGAGCCTCAAGTTCAAGAGATATTGTTTCTCTTTAAAGAAAAAGGGATTCACACCCAAGAACAAGAAGAAGTAGAAGAAGAATGTAGTACTCAAGTAGTGCAGATAAAGATTACAAATTGAAGCTCAAAGTACAATTCAAACTATATGATATGTAAAGCTCTCTATTCAAAAAAAAATAATCAAGAGTGAATATGTGAGAGTAAGTAATAAAATAAACAGAGTTTCAGAGCGCAATAGGATTCGCGTATTTTAGAGTTGCCTTGGCATTCCTATTTATAGAAAAATTCTTAAGCCCATAGGAATTAGGTTAAGCCCATTTAAAAAACAAGCTAATCGCGTCATAATCGATTATTGCAATTCCATAATCGATTATCTGATTATTTTTAGAAAACACGCTGGAGAGGCAGTCGCATCATAATCGATTATGATAATCGATTATGGATTTTCTGTTTTGAAGTTCACTTACACGCATAAAGGAATAATCGATTATTCAATCGATTACGTCTAAAATCGATTATTCAATCGATTATGTATATAATCGATTATGTTAATCGATTAATTCTTCACTGTTTTTGGGAAACGCTTTTCAGATATATGATAATCGATTATGATAAATTTGTAATCGATTATTATCATTAAAAACCATCTGATATTAAACTTAAACTGTTTGATTGATTTTATCCAATTAGATCGCTTGAAGCCTATTAAGTTTATTTTATGTGTGTGTGTGTGATTGATTTTAGATTGAGAGCTTTACTACCACTTACAAAAAGATCCTAATAAACACCGATTACAAGAAATAAAAATTCCCATAACCCAGTCTTGAAGCACTTGATCTCCTTGATCTTCTTTTCCGCTTTTTGTATACTTGACTTTCCGGTTCCTTTTGTCAATCATCAAAAACTAGATTAATCCTGTCAAGGCATATATTCACATTTCAAAGCACATGACGGGAGACAAAACCAAGTTCTCCTCTATATCATCCAAAAAGGGTGGCTATGTTTTCTATGGTGACAACAATAAAGAACTTTTGGGAAATAACCACCTTGAGGAACAAATAAGTCAAGAGAAAAAGGATGAAGATCAACCACCTCTTAGTATCGATGATTCACCTCACTCAAATCTTCCAAGAGAATGGAGAACATCAAGACACCATCCTCTTGACAACATAATAGGTGATATTTCAAAAGGGGTAACAACTCGAAACTCTCTTAAACATGCATGTCATTACATGGCTTTCGTATCTCAAATTGAACCTAAAGATATTGATGATGCTATCATTGATGAACATTGGACTCTTGCCATGCAAGAAGAGTTGAACCAATTTGAAAGAAACAATGTTTTCCCAAACCTAAGGATCAGTTAGTCATTGGGACTAAATGGGTCTTTCGTAACAAGCTTGATGAAAACGGTATAATTGTTAGGAATAAAGCTAGGCTTGTCGCTAAAGGATATAATCAACAAGAGGGCATAGATTTCGATGAAACCTATGCTCCAGTGGCTAGATTAGAAGCCATCCGCATGCTTCTTGCATTTGCATGCATTATGGATTTCAAACTCTTTCAAATGGATGTACAAAGTGCTTTTCTTAATGGTTATATTCAAGAAGAAGTCTATGTGGACCAACCCCCTGGTTTTTCAAATTTCGAATTTCCTAATCATGTCTTCAAACTAAAAAAAGCTCTATATGGTTTGAAACAAGCTCCTAGAGCTTGGTATGATCGTCTAAGCAAGTTTTTACTTGAAAATGATTTTGAAAGAGGAAAAGTGGACACCACTCTTTTTATCAAAAATAAAAAGCATGACATTTTACTTGTTCAAATTTATGTGGACGATATTATATTTGGTGCAACTAACGAATCTTTGTGTAAGGACTTTTCTAACATAATGCAAAATGAGTTTGAAATGTCAATGATGGGCGAGCTCAACTACTTCCTTGGGCTTCAAATCAAGCAATCAAAAGAAGGAATATTCATAAATCAAGCAAAATATTGCAAGGAGCTACTCAAGAAATTTGGAATGAACAATGCCAAAGAAATATCCACACCAATGAGCACCTCTTGCTACCTTGATAAAGATGAGGAAAGTAAGTCGGTTGAAGTAAGTAAGTATAGAGGTATGATAGGTTCACTTCTTTATCTTACAGCAAGTCGCCCCGATATAATGTTTAGTGTTTGCATGTGTGCACGTTTTCAATCTAACCCTAAGGAATCACATCTCACAGCGGTAAAACGCATTATGAGATATCTCATTGGCACACAAAATATGGGTTTATGGTACCCTAAAGGTGCTGATTGCACTTTAATTGGGTACTCGGATTCAGATTTTGCGGGATGCAAAATGGATCGAAAAAGCACCAGTGGGACTTGTCACTTGTTAGGAAACGCATTAGTTTCCTGGCATAGTAAGAAGCAAGCCAGTGTGGCTTTGTCCACTGCCGAAGCGGAATACGTAGCGGCAGGTAGTTGTTGTGCCCAAATAATTTGGATGAAGCAACAGTTAAATGACTATGGAATAAATCTTAGAACTGTTCCAATTAAATGTGACAACACAAGTGCCATAAACCTCACTAAAAATCCGGTTTATCACTCTCGAACCAAGCACATTGAAATTAGGCATCACTTCATAAGAGATCATGTACAAAAAGGTGATTGCATGATTGAGTTTGTGGAAACATCTAAGCAACTCGCAGACATTTTTACTAAACCACTGCCTAAAGAAAATTTCTTCTTCATAAGAACGGAATTAGGTATTCTTAATGAATCATGCATTGAATGAAATATCTTATGTGCATCATACTATTTTTTCCCTTGTTATCCCTAACTTGTGTGTTGAAGTGTGTAAACAGGATACATGCTCTATGTGCTAAAATTCAAATTTCTTTAGCCATAATCGATTATAGCATAGGCATAATCCATTATTCACAAGTTAGAGGACCAGGAATCGATTACAGTAATCGATTACAATTGAAAGGGGGAGAAAAAGAACAAAAGTCAGACGCACCATAATCGATTAGGCTAATCGATTAGAAATGCAAGAACAAGTAAGGAGAATCGATTACATAATCGATTATATATTCATCTCAACAATCTCAAATAACCGATTAGATAATCGATTATTCGAAGACTATAATCGATTACATAATCGATTTCGCGAATACCAAAAGTTGCCACTAAAGGAATAATCGATTATGAGGCACTCAATAATCGATTATGGGTCATGGATGCGCGAATCAGGAGCCAACACGGTAAGACATAATCGATTATGCTCACTTACATAATCGATTATGAAACCGATTAAAAGGTCAGTAACGTTCGTTTTGGTCCTTTCTCTCAGCTCAAACTCCGTTTTTCCTTCCTCTTTTCTCTGTTCTCTCACCTGTTCATCTTGCAAGCTTAAAATGGCTTCCAAACGCCAACGAAGCTCCATTGTGAATCCCGGGCAGCTGAGCTCAATCCAAGTAGAGAAATATTTCTCAAATGCCGGTCAATCTGCTGAATTTGTCAGTAGCTTCCAGAATAGGGAGATTCAAAAACCCCGCTTTCTGGATTTGGAGTTTCTCCGAGGGGAAGGATTCCAATTTCTTGGGCTCCTTGATGAAGCTCTTCTCACTGACTTTCTCTCCACCACACAGAACATCTATCCCGAATTGGTACGAGTCTTCTACTGCAATCTTCGGTTAGTTGATGATGTGCTCATCTCTGAGGTATGCCATAAACCCATTCGTTTATCTTCTGCTGATTTTGGGAGGATTGTTGGGGTGCCATCTATTGGCACTACGGTCACTGCTGAGGGTCTTGCTGCACCCTTGGATTCTGAGTTTGCTCGGCTTGACGCCACTAGAGCACTTTTGAGAAATCCCAGTGAGACTAATGATAGAGAGATTACAGCTGGGCAAATGACTGTAGAAAGTAGACTGCTGCATTATACTATTGCTAGGTTGCTATTTCCCAGGAGAAGCAATTTTTCTCAGTTATTAAAAATTGATGTTGTGTTGATGTGGCTACTGCAAAATAAAAAATCTGTGAACTGGGCTGGTTTAGTTATGCAACATATGTATGATAATAGAGCTGGAGGCTCTCTGCCATATGCTCATCTTATTACTCGTATTATGCAACATGTTTGGGTAAATTTTTTTGGTGAGGTAAAACTGGATGGAGTAAAATATCAAGCCATGTTCAATCAAGGAACACTTAATCAGATGCAGCTGAGTTTTTATGACAATGCGTGGGTGCATAAGCCCAAGAGTTTGAAGCAGGCCCAGTCTAGGACAGCCGGTGGGCCATCTTCTCATGGTGCTGGGACTTCCTCTCAGGCTCCTCCTCCTCCTCCTCCTCCTCCTGCTACCTCCTCGGAGATGATGGACATGCTTCAGAATATTCTTATGGAGGTCCGAGCTACTACCGCTGGTATTAACCAGTTATCTCTTCGGATGGAGACCTTGGAGCATCGCTTTACGGAGGCCCAGATCATCTTTGATAGCCCCATTCGAGCACCGCCACAGCCTACTCCTGCACATGATGCATCCATCAGCAGCAGTGATGATGATGAGGATGATGATGGTGCTGAGGAGGAATAGTTCCTCTTTCTCTTTTCTTTTTTTTTGGACTTTTTATTATGGACTGTTTCTCACTTTCCTGAATATATGCTTTGTTCTTGTTTGCACTTTTCCCGTTTTTTTTTATAATGCCAAAAGGGGGAGAGTTATATGATTGCATGCTTTAGGGGGAGTTTGCATGCTTTAGGGGGAGTTGCTATTTTTACATTTTGCATAAAAATAAGGTGTAGAGTATTTTATCTGTGCATTAACTCTGATTTCTTAAAATTCAAATACTCTATCTCGTCATTAGAGCAAATCCCTCCTTGAGATGTTTGTCATCATCAAAAAGGGGGAGAATGTGAATATATGCCTTGACAGGATTAATCTAGTTTTTGATGATTGACAAAAGGAACCGGAAAGTCAAGTATACAAAAAGCGGAAAAGAAGATCAAGGAGATCAAGTGCTTCAAGACTGGGTTATGGGAATTTTTATTTCTTGTAATCGGTGTTTATTAGGATATTTTTGTAAGTGGTAGTAAAGCTCTCAATCTAAAATCAATCACACACACACACATAAAATAAACTTAATAGGCTTCAAGCGATCTAATTGGATAAAATCAATTAAACAGTTTAAGTTTAATATCAGATGGTTTTTAATGATAATAATCGATTACAAATTTATCATAATCGATTATCATATATCTGAAAAGCGTTTCCCAAAAACAGTGAAGAATTAATCGATTAACATAATCGATTATATACATAATCGATTGAATAATCGATTTTAGACGTAATCGATTGAATAATCGATTATTCCTTTATGCGTGTAAGTGAACTTCAAAACAGAAAATCCATAATCGATTATGATGCGACTGCCTCTCCAGCGTGTTTTCTAAAAATAATCAGATAATCGATTATGGAATTGCAATAATCGATTATGACGCGATTAGCTTGTTTTTTAAATGGGCTTAACCTAATTCCTATGGGCTTAAGAATTTTTCTATAAATAGGAATGCCAAGGCAACTCTAAAATACGTGAATCCTATTGCGCTCTGAAACTCTGTTTATTTTATTACTTACTCTCACATATTCACTCTTGATTATTTTTTTTTGAATAGAGAGCTTTACATATCATATAGTTTGAATTGTACTTTGAGCTTCAATTTGTAATCTTTATCTGCACTACTTGAGTGCTACATTCTTCTTCTACTTCTTCTTGTTCTTGGGTGTAAATCCCTTTTTCTTTAAAGAGAAACAATATCTCTTGAACTTGAGGCTCTTGCACAAAGGGAGGTGATATCCCATTATTTTGTGTGGAGAGTGCTCTTGGTTTGTAAAGGTTTCTAGCTGCACCTGATTTAAAAGCTAGTTATTGAGTGAAAACCCTTGGTGTTTGACCTTGGGGACTGGACGTAGGCCACAGGGTATTTAGTGGCCGAACCAGGATAAATCTGCGGCTCTCTCTCTATCTTTTCATTATTGTCTTCTACCTTACAGCAATTTAATTTATCGCATTTATTTTATTGCAATTTAATTTATCGCAATTTATTTTATTGCAATTTAATTTATCGCATTTACTTTATTGCAATTTAATTTAAGCGATTTAATTTATTGCTATTTACTTTCTAGAATTTATTATTCAAGCAATTTACTCTATAGCGCTTCTAATTCAGTCATTTATCTTCAAGCGCCGTAATTGCAAAAAGTTTTTCAAAAACACATATCACACACAATTCACCCCCCTCTTGTGTTTGAAGTCACTTGTCAACATATGTTTGTAAAATTGCTGTTGCAAGATGAGGGAAATTATGGCTATTTATTCTGGGTTGATGAGCTTCCTGAAATATGTGCAACTAATGTCAATGATAGTGAAGAAATATTGAAGGCAGAGCTGATGGAGCTAATGGGCAAGGTTGATACTTTGGTGACAGATGTTAGAATGCTAAAATTTGGGGTTGCAGTAATGTGTGTATTGCTAAGTTTTTGTTTTGTATTATGGATTGGTAGGCAGAGTGCATAGGTCTTAGTTGGTCCCTGTTTGTTATGTTGTGGTTCTGAAAATATGGTTTAAGTTAATGTAATGTAATATGCTATCATTCAAGTAATTAAATGAGAGGTTTCAGTTAACTGTATTGATTCTAGACGGGTTATTATAGACGAGTGGTAATAGACGAGTTCCTTCAATTTGTTGTGATGAACTTAAGTGAAAACTGAACTTAAATTAAGCATATGTAACTTAAGAGAAAATTGGACTTGAATTAAGCACCGTCAAAGCATGTCTTACACAAAAGAAGCACATGTAACTTAATGTGCAATTACATCCACAAAAGAAGCAAATGTAAAACCATAGTGCATGTACATCATTTACAGCGAAAGGTACCACTAAATCCCAAATGCCATTCTCTTTGTATTGGAGATTGGTAGGCAGAGTGCATAGGTCTTAGTTGGTCCCTGTTTGTTCTGTTGTGGTTGTGAAAATATGGTTTTAAGTTAATGTAATGTAATGTGCTATCATTCAAGTAATTAAATGAGAAGTTTCAGTTTCAGTTTCAGTTTCAGTTTCAGTTAACTATATGGGTTTTGGACGGGTGATTCTAGAATGGTGGTTATAGACGAGTTCCTTCAAATTGCTGTTGCAGGATGAGGGAAATTGTGGCTATTTATTCTGTGTTGATGAGCTTCCCCAAATATGTGCAACTAATGTCAATGATAGTGAAGAAATATTGAAGGCAGAGCTGATGGAGCTAATGGGCAAGATTGATACTTTGGTTATAGATGGGTGGTTATAGACGGGTTATAATAACTGGTGGTTATAGAAGGGTTATTATAGATGGGTTATTTATATATGGGTGGTTATAAACGAGTTGTTATAGATTGGTGGTTATAGACGGGTTATAATAACTGGTGGTTATAGATGGGTGGTTATAGAAGGGTTATTATAGACGGGTTATAGTCTATAATAACCCGTCTATAACCACATTCTATTATAGACGGGTTATTTATATATGGGTGGTTATAGAAGGGTTATTATAGAATGTGGTTATAGACGGGTTATTATAGACTATAACCCGTCTATAATAACCCTTCTGTAACCACCCATATATAAATAACCCGTCTATAATAGAATGTGGTTATAGACGGGTTATTATAGGGCTTTTTGACCAAACTAGTGTTATTTTAGAAACTATTTACCAAAATGGGGTTGTTTTGTAACAATTTACCAAAATAGGGTTGTTTGAAATTTTTTACGTTTAGCGTCGGCCAAGGCCCACGCTAAAGGCCGACGCTAGAGGTGTCACCCGTCTGAAGCTCATCAGACGGGTGATTCACCCTTCTGACGGTCATCAGACAGGTGAATCACCCGTCTGATTACCATCGGACGGGTGATTCACCCGTCTGATGACTGTCAGACGGGTGATTCAGACGAGTCTCAGCAGACGGGTCACAGCAGACGGGTCATACCTCTAGCGTCGGCCTTGAGGCCGACGCTAAACGTAAAAAATTCCAAACAATCCCATTCTGGTAAATAGTTACAAAACAACCCCATTTTGGTAAATAGTTTCTAAAATAACACTAGTTTGGTCAAAAAGCCGTTATTATAGACTATAACCCGTCTATAATAACCCTTCTATAACCACCCATCTATAACCACCAGTTATTATAACCCGTCTATAACCACCAATCTATAATAACCCGTCTATAACCACCCATATATAAATAACCCGTCTATAACAACCCTTCTATAACCACCAGTTATTATAACCCGTCTATAACCACCCATCTATAACCAAAGTATCAATCTTGCCCATTAGCTCCATCAGCTCTGCCTTCTTCCAAAAGTTCTGGGACATTGTTGGGCATGATGTCTTCTGTGCTGTCTCTCAATTCTTTAGGCAAGGATGGCTCCTTCCTAATATGAATTCTTAAATACATTAAACCAAGATTAGTGGTTCCAAGCAAATATCTAAAGATTCTTTTAACAGCCTTAAGATGAGATTCTTTAGGATCAGATTGCAATCTAGCACACATACAGACACTAAACTGAATATCTGGTCTGCTGGATGTTAAATAAAGAAGAGATCCAGTCATACCTCTGTAGACGGTTTGGTCTACCTTTTAACCTTCCTCATCTTTAAAATTATACATCATCATTCATCATAATGGATCTCGGTAGCACATGAATGTGACACAACACCGAAGTTTTAAGTCTCCTTTGAGACCATAAAGACTAACCAATTACAAGG
Source organism: Ammopiptanthus mongolicus (assembly GCA_039655645.1). Taxonomy (NCBI): domain Eukaryota; kingdom Viridiplantae; phylum Streptophyta; class Magnoliopsida; order Fabales; family Fabaceae; genus Ammopiptanthus; species Ammopiptanthus mongolicus. Next base: position 4,899,819 of record CM077349.1, read on the forward strand.
AAGGAAACCTATACTTCCTTTAATTTACGTACAAAGTACTCCTAGTATGGTATCCATAGGCTGTTCAAATATCGTGTCACAAAATCCACTTTGGTTTGCCTATTTATTATTCATAACTATGTCAGAATCCTATATCAAATTCTGAACAAAACCAAAAAAGATACCCTACAAAAGCGTCACAGAAACTACCATTAAGTGCAATAGTTTGTTCAGCAGTTACCGAGTTGCCCAACCAATTGTTCAATCAAAACTATTTTTGGTAGCTTATAGTACTTTCGCACGTTGTGCTGTTTTGTCAAACTCTTCTAGCTAATAGGCAGTAAAGTTGAGATTTCATTATGGGGATCTTCCAAGGAACACGACTTGCAAATATCAACATCTACCTGGCTTCCATTGTCCATTGAAACCTTGTCTGCATCTGGTATGTCCAAGTTAACAGTTGAATTTTGTGTTTCTGCAGTGATTGACAACTTTGAAACTCCCATTTTCTTTTTAAACTCAGAAAATTCGCTGTCGTAAGGAACAATAGCACGACCTTCAGTTTCTTCCTGGCCAGGTTGCACTGCAATTTTAGTATTCTTCGAATTCATGGACTCATTCAAACTGACAGTACTAGTAATAGTTTTAGATTTCTGTTGCCTCTTGGTTGATACAACTATGGATGTATTTGGATCAACTTCTGTAGGATCGTCAAGTGGTTCTCTGGAGGAAAATGCCTCTAATTCTGCTTTCCTCTTTCCATGAGCTTTTAGCTTTGAAGGAGAACTCATGTTGCAGTTGCTGAGGTTAGCAGCACTTTTGGATTTTAGGCCTTGTGCTTGTTGTTTCTCTTCATCTGTCGGCTGTAACCCAGTAGTATACAGGGCACTCTTGGTTTGCATCTCTAACAGTGAAATCGATGCGGCATTAATAAGGCTGGTATTTTCAATGCTCATCAGTTGTTGGGAATGATCATCATCACTTCCTTTAAAGGAGCATAATTCAGTATCAGCAATACATAATTCTTGAGGATAAACAACTTGAAGAGGTAATTTCATAGAGTCCAAATCTTCAGTTGGAGCAACCTTGGACTCTTCGTGCAGTTTTTGGAGCAAAATCATAGTTTGTTTTTTCTAAATCAGAATTTCCACTATTTTTATGTTAGCAAGCACCTAATCTAGAATGAAGACATTTTTTCCTCCCCTTGGCGCCAGTTTCAAATCTAAAATCATCTGAGCTAACATCTTTTTCTTTGTCAATTGCATTTTCTTTCTGCACAATTTAAGGGGGGAAAATTGCACTGAAGACCTTGTTTAAAATTAAGCTAAAAAAGTAACTGCTACCAATCCAAGAAGTTAAATTGATTTGCACCTTGACTTCTCTTGGAATATTTCCAATGCTCTTGGTCTCTTGTAGGAAAACAAATTCAAAATTTGACCTGTATATGTAGTAATGAGTTGGCTTCTTCTGTCTTCCTCCATGTCAGTAACTTTATTATCCCATCAGTTGATCAGGTGCACTCCAAAGCAGGAGTCAGGACTTGTCACAGGAGATTTTGCAAGCAATTCCTTTAGAAAAATAGAAAAATCTAGTCAGGATTCATCGAAGGTCCACTGGCCGGGACAAGTTTGACAAAGGAAATCTAGTACAAGATTTCAAGGTTTATGTGCAACATAAAAGCAGAATTGTAATCTAAGTAGGGTGAATGCTAGTATGCACCCTGCATAACTTTGGTGCAGCATGCTCCTTCAATCACAACCACACATTTATTGTTTCACTCGTCTGCTCAGACCCGTCTGCTTTGACTTGTCTGCACTTTCACGCGTTTGGTATGACCCGTCTACTGTTTCACGCGTCTGCCATGACCCGTCTGCTGTTTCACCCATCTTCTATGGCTTGTCTGCTAATCACTTGTCCGCCGAGACTCGTCTGCAATTATGGTTTCACTCGTCTGCTCAGACCGTACTTATCTGCACTTTCACGCGCCTGGTATGACCCGTCTATTGTTTCACGCGTCTGCCATGACCCGTCTACTGTTTCACGCGTCTGCCATGACTCGTCTGCTGTTTCACCCGTCTTCTATGGCTCGTTTGCTAATCACTTGTCCGCCGAGACTCGTCTGCAATTTCACCCGTCTACTTCATCTCGTCTTCTGTTCACTTGTCAGCTAAGAAGACGAGTGGACCTTCAGACGGGTCATGGTAGACGAGTGAACCTGAAGACGGGTCATGGCAGACGAGTGAAACAGCAGATGAATGGCGGCGGCGGTTGTGTTGGTGGTTGTTGGTTCGTTTACTGTGTGGAGGTGGGTGTGGGGTAGTGATGGTGATGGTGGTGGGAAAGGGTGAGGGTAAGAAAGGAATTTGGGTAAGTGTGCAGCATACACCTCTTTGCAGAGGGTGCATGTTAGACGGAGCCTCTAAGTAGATACAAATAATACTCTCTACAATAGGCATGACCCTTGTGCTTTGCCTCAACTTTATCATGAAGAAAAATGGTTGGCAATCTTAGACGTTGACAGAATAATAAAAATAAAAATAAAACAATACAAAATTAGCAATTCAAGCTAATGCAAAGTTATGCCGCCACGTGTCTATTTTTCTTTTTAATATCCACATTAGGTTTGTTTGTTGCAAGGAAGGGCTACTCGTCTGCTGTGACCCGTCAGCTGTGACCCATCTTCTGTTTCACTCGTCTGCTGGTCACTTGTTTGCTTGGACGAGTGAAACATCAGACAAGTGACCAGCAGACGAGTGACCATCAGATGACTAGCAGATGACAATCGGACAAACTAGGCGGAGGCAGAGCAGCGACGAGGGTGTGGAGCAGCAGTGACGGAGCAAAGGAAGACCCATACGGAATTGGCAGTGGGGGCATAGGGTGAAGACGATGCGGACCAGGGTTGGTACGTATGGAATTGGCGGTGGTAGTCGACCCCGGCGGTGGTCATTGTTGCCGTTGACGGTGGCTTGTGGTGTACATTGACGCGGTAATGGGTGCGGTGGGCGGAGGGCTCTGACTCGTTTTGCAAAAGGATATTCAAACCTGGGTTGTTTTCTTAATTGTGGTGCTTTTTTATTAAAAAAAATTAAATAGACATGTGGCGGGCTCTGGACCGTGAGATTAATCGGACGGTCCAGAATGAGGGAAATGCATGGTGCCTTTCCTGCGCCAACGTTAGACAATCCGGATCGAGTCCGGATCCTCTCCAGTACCTAAGGAAATGACATTTCCAGTCCATGGAATCTGAGCCTTACAATCAATCTTACGGTCCAGAGCCAGCCACATGTCTATTTTTTCCTTTTAATATCCACATTAGATTTGTTTGTTGCAAGGAAGGGCTACTCGTCTGATGTGACCTGGCTGCTGTTTCACGCTTCTGCTTCGACCCATCTGCTGTTTCACTCGTATGATTCAACCCGTCTACTGTTTCACCCATCTATTATAACCCATCTACTGTTGCACTCATCTGCTGTTGACGGTCATAGCAGACGAGTAAAACAGTAGACAGGTTATAACAGATGGGTGAAACAGCAGACGGGTCATAGCAGACGAATGAAACAGTAGACGGGTTCGAGCAGACGAGTGAAACAGCAGCCGGGTCATAGCAGACGGGTGAAAAAGCAGCCGGGTCACATCAGACGAGTAGCCCTTCCTTGCAACAAACAAATCTAATGTGGATATTAAAAAAAATAGACATGTGGCTAGCTCTGGATCGTCAAATTGATTGTAAGGCCCATATTCCATGGACTGGAAATGTCCAACGAGGCTATCGAATGGGTCCCCCTTAAAAAATTGTTTTGAAAATTCTACATCCCAGCCATCCAATTTTTTTAGTCCACGTGTACGCTCCAAATTGAAGGAACTGGAACTGTCCATTTCCTTACCCACTGGAAAGGATCCGGACTCATCCAGATCCAGTATAGGACTGTCTTTTCTGAAGCCGGATCCTCTCCAGTCCAGGAAATAAATGGAAAGGCTAGTCCCTCTCATCGTAGCCGTACACGTGGCGTCCAGAAAGGATTTATTCCCGTTAGTCATCAGACGGATGAAAGCTTCATTAGACGGGTGAAAGTCATCAAACTGGTGAAAGCTTCATTAGACGGGTGAACTTTCCTTAGTTCAGACGGGTGAACTTTCCCTAGTTCAGATGGGTTGACTTTCCTTGGTTCCAGACGGGTGATAACACGCTAGAGCTCATTTCATATAGACAATGCTTATCATTATAATCTGCACCAGTTAGTCATCAGACGGAAGAAAGGGAAAATAGAAGAAAATAAGAGGAAGATGAAATTGAAATAGACAGATGCAAACACTAGAAGGGGGTTGAATGGTGTTTGACAAATTTATGTGGAATATAGAAACTTTTTCGCAAGCACAGACGGGTTGTAATAAACGAGTAGACACAGACGGGTCAATCAAACTGATAACTCGTCTGAAGGTTTTCACAAAAAACACACAATCATGCAAGATAAGAAAAGTTTTGATAAACACAATTATAAACCCCTTTAGTTAGATGATAGTTAAGACAAATAAACAAACTAAAGAGTTAAGGGAAAGAGAGAGATCACTCAGCAGGTTTTATCCTGGTTCACCCCTTAACAATGAGGCTACGTCCAGTCCTTGGCAGCACCAAGTTTTCTCACTATAACTGATTTAGGTTACAGGACAGACAAGTATTATTTTCACACCTAGCCTCTTCAGGCTCCAGACGAGTATTGTTTTCACACTTAACCTCTCCAGGCTCCAGACAAGTATTATTTGCACACTTAGCCTCTTCAGGCTCAGACGGGTTTGTTTGAGAGAAGTTGTAAAAAGATTACACTTTGCAAGTCTTTCACAAGCACTCAAACGAGTGTATTAAATGTGAAGTTCTAAAAGACTGCGTATTAACTTCAAATGATTGAAGAATAAATAATGAAAGAATGAAGATATAAATGTATAGAGTAATTGCTCTTGATTGCTTTTATCGTTCTCTTGTCTATGTACTTGAATCTTCGAAGTCTTCATCATTAAATAGGCTTCAAGATTTTAAAGCTGTTAGACACAAGGTCTGAAGTCTTGGCTTCTTGCAGATCTTCAATAAATGCAATAGAGTCGTTCTGATCAGCCATTAAAGCATAGGGAACTTCGCTTGTTCTCTTTCATCAGAGTGATGCAGACTTCTGATATACCTTTGGTCTTAGCAGGTCTGTATACGTGCTTTTTGTTTGCAGAGGGAAGACTTTCCCTTTTGGTGTAAGATGCAGTTGTGTTCAGGCAAAGCACTTTGTTGAAGTTCCTTATCAGAGTCGAGACAGCTTTCATCCAATGTATTCTTTAACGTCAGTCTTTAGACGGATGAGTAGCTTCATTAGACGGGTTGACTCTTTAACAAGGAGATGACGTCAGTTGCAAAGTCTTTTAGACGAGTGAGTCTTCCTTTGATCAGAGGGTTGAAGACTTCATTAGACGAGTGAACTTCTCTTAGTTCAGACGAGTGAACTTTAGCTAGTTCAGACGAGTGAACTTATCTTAGTTCAGACGAGTGAACTTTAGCTAGTTCAGACGTGTGAACTTAAGCTAGTTCAGACGTGTGAACAGTTCATATAGACGCTTAATGTTATAATCTGCACACTAAGTAGACGAGTTAAATACCACAGACGGGTTCAATTAAATCATTGAATAACTGTTTTAATCTCATCAAAACTAAGGTAAATGCACATCAGACATTTGGAGACTCAACAATCTCCCCCTTTTTGATGATGACAAAACATGTTAAATGATTTAATGAACTTTAAGAAAATTCACATAAATCAGTCATGTATATGATTAGTCAGATTCAAACATTGTTACATAGTTATAACATATTCAGACAGATAAGCATTTAACTTTTTATCTTAGTCTTATCTTAGTATTTTCTCCCCCTTTTGACATTATCAAAAGCAATAGAATATAGCCAGAGAGAAAAGAAAAGATACATCATATTTAAAGATAAACATTTGTTCATATCAGACAGTTGTAACATAAACATTTTTCATTTAACTTTCTCCCCCTTTTGTCATAATCAAAAAAGAGAAACAGAGGAGGTAATTTGTATTTAACCATCATTGGTTGTGTACAAGGTACTTTAAAAAGAAAAGCGAATGACTCATAAGGTCAGACGATTAAACATAGACGGGTATCATAAACACTCATCAGACAGGTTATTCAGCAAAACAATGTATATTCAAGTTGTCTCTTATAAACTTAAACCTATCCTCAGCTAAAGGTTTTGTAAAGATATCAGCCCATTGATTTTCAGTTTTAACAAACCTAACATCAAAAACACCTTTTTGAACATAATCTCTTATGAAGTGATGTTTGATTTCTATGTGCTTAGCCTTAGAATGTTGCATGGGATTCTTAGTTAAGCAAATAGCACTAGAATTATCACACCAGACAAGTATATTATGCTCAAATATAGAGTAATCTTCTAGTTGATGTTTTACCCATAATAGCTGTGAGCAGCAACTTGCAGCAGAGACATATTCTGCTTCTGCAGTTGAGAGTGCAATAGTCGTCTGTCTTTTGCTTGACCAGGAGACTAAGTTTGCTCCAATGAAGTGACATCCTCCACTGGTGCATTTCCTTTCAATTCTATCTCCAGCAAAGTCAGCATCACAAAAACCAACTAATCTGTAATCTTGTGTTCTTAAATACATTAAACCAAGATTAGTGGTTCCAAGCAAATATCTAAAGATTCTTTTAACAGCCTTAAGATGAGATTCTTTGGGATCAGATTGGAATCTAGCACACATACAGACACTATATTAAATATCAGGTCTGCTAGATGTTAAGTAAAGAAGAGATCCAATCATACCTCTATAGACAGTTTGGTCTACTTTTTTACCTTCATCATCTTTGCTTAGATTAGCATTAGTTTGCATTGGAGTTTTCATGATCTTTGAGCTATCCATTTTGTACTTCTTTAGAATCTCCTTGATGTACTTTTGTTGATGGATGTAGATTCCATCACACGTCTGCTTGATTTGCAGTCCAAGGAAGAACTTCAATTCTCCTATCATGCTCATTTCAAATTCTGCTTGCATCAACTTAGAGAATTCTTTGCACAATTTTTCATTAGTAGCTCCAAAAATAATATCATCAACATATATTTGAACTACTATGAAGTTATCTTTTGAGCATTTCTTAAACAAGGTTGTATCAACTTTTCCTCTTATAAAACCATTAGTCATAAGAAAAGAACTAAGTCTATCATACCATGCTCTAGGTGCTTATTTTAAACCATATAAAGCCTTTTTAAGTTTGAAAACATAATCTGGTTTTTCATTATCTTCAAAACCAGGGGGTTGTTTAACATAAACTTCTTCTTCAATTATTCCATTTTAAAAAGCACTTTTTACATCCATTTGAAATAAAGTAATTTGATGTTGTGTAGCATATGACATGAGTATGCGAATGGCTTCTATTCTAGCTACAGGTGCAAAAGTCTCAGTATAGTCAATACCTTCTTGTTGGTTGTAGCCTTGAGCTACTAACCTTGCTTTGTTTCTGACAACTTTGCATCTTCATCTAGCTTGTTTCTGAAAACCCATCTTGTTCCAATAATAGACTTGTCTGTTGGTTTGGAGACAAGTTTCCAGACATCATTCCTTTTGAACTGATTAAGTTCCTCTTGCATAGGAAGAATCCAGCTTTCATCTTCAAGAGCTTCCTCAATATGCTTTGGTTCAATTTCAGATAAAAAAGCCATATTGCTTGACTCTCTTAAGACAGATCTGGTTCTAACACCTTCAGAGGGACTTCCAATGATAAGATCTTCAGGATGATGAGCTTTGAACTTCCAGTCTCTTCTGAGATCATCATTTTGATGTTGATTTGACTGATGACACGTCTGCTCCTCTTGTCTGACAGATTCCTCAGCAGATTCAGCGTGGTTGGTTGTTGTTATCTTCATTCCTGTTCTTGTTCTCGATTGGATTCGAAGTAGAAAAGAAAAAGAGTATTGAGAAATGGTTGTAAGGATTCGATTATCTCGTTTTGGGTGCAAAAACAAGCCATTCTATCGGGTTATGGCTACTGATAGCAGATCCCCAAGAGATGGCAAACACCTCGAACTTCTTGGTTACTATAATCCCTTACCAGGTTCGATTTTTCTCCTTCATTTCATTTTTTATATTTATATGTTTATGCTTTAGATGGTTTCGGTAACCATAGCATCACAGTTTCTGTAGAATTTCTCAGTGAGTGAAACAAAAATCATAATTAGGGCAATCAAATACCCAAATCCCTAACTTCAAAATCGTGTTTTTATAATTCCCAAATGCTCAAAACGTGAGATTTTCCAATCAATAATTGAATTCCAGCCAGAATTTTCGGAACACAATGAAACCTTGGTAGTAATAGGTAGGTAATATATCTTGCTAGCTGTAGCGATTGTTAAATTATTTTAATGCGCGATAAACAGAGGAATTAGCAATGAGAAAGAGGATAGATAGATGGTTCAAGTTGATGCTAATTGTTACGTTTTTTTAAACTTGTTTGTCTATACATGATTTACCCTAAAACATTATGACCTCATTTGATCCATGTAGCAGACCCCACCTAGTGGGGAAAGGCTTGGTTGCTATTGTTGTAAACTTGTAGTGCTTCTGTACAGGTCAAGATGGTGAGAAAAGAATGGGTCTCAATTTTGATAGAATCAAGTAAGTAAATTTCTGTAACTTTAAGCTCTCATGTATGCCACTTTGATGGAAATTAGTGATAATTGAGGGGACCGTGCACCATGATTTGGTTTGCATGTTAAGATATCTGAATTTTATTTAGTCTTCTTCAAACATATGTGAGATGCTGAAATACACTTCGTTGTGTAGATCTTATCAACCCCACCTGACAAATCATAGCGCAATGTTCATTTTGTTTTTTACATTCCCTGCTGTGCTATCATAGATTTCTTTTTTATATTTTGTTTTTTTTACTTAAACACATCAGACATGTTTTTCATGTTGCCAATGGGCTTTAGTAATTATTATACAATCATGCAGAAGGCCTTTGGTCGGTGTATTACGTCTAACCAGACATAATGTAGTTGCACCTCATATATTTCTATAATTCTAAGATTAGTACTAAAGTGCACAAGTCAGTTGTCTCTGAGAAAGAAACAAAAATGTTTTGGATTGGATGATTTACAACCTCTATGTCCATCTTTTTGTGTTTGGAACTCATTAAAATTGGAATTGATTTGATTTGATTTTATTATTTTACAGTTCTCTCCTTGTGAGAGGTAGTGCCTAAAGGTAAAATGGTCTATTTATTTCAAATCGGATCAAATTCTACCAAATCCATCAAATTTGGTGGAATTCGTAATTCAAAAGAAATGAAATTCATATAATTTTAGAAACCGAATCATTTAGTATTTTTTAACATTACAGACATAAAATTTAATTAGATTTTGTTTATAAATCAAATCATTTCTCATTTTGTTTCCATTCCAAACACACTCTTATCATATTTCTGATAGTATTGATTTTCTTTTCCTTCTTTAGGTATTGGCTTTCTGTTGGAGCTCAACCTTCGGAGCCTGTAGAGCGTATTCTATTCCGAGCAGGGTTATTGCCCCCACCACCAATGTTGGCAATGGGACGTAAAGGTGGACCACGTGATACACGCCCTGTCGATGCACTAACTGGACGTGTCCTGAATCAAGAGAAGCCGGCTAATACCAGCCACAATGAAGCTGACGGTGAACGTGACACTCCTACACCTGTAAACACTTAAATGATGTTTAGGATGCCTTTTTCCTTGTTTCATTGACCATTTCATTCTAGGTATATCTCCAAGATCTATATTTTCCATCAGCTTATGGGTTAACTGAAGAGAATAACCGTTTTGAGGTGCAATGCTTCTTGGGATGCAGCAGGAGATATTATCCTGCTTTGAATGCATTTCTGAAATTATTTTATTTATGAAATTATCTCTCTATTTTTTTTTTTTTTTTGCAAGAGGGAATTTAGGATGGTAAAAAGTGGAAGTAAAGAGAAGAGCAACAACCAAACTCCCTAACGAACTTGTTATCTCTTATCTCCATATTGAGATTCTTCCATGAAGCCCCTTGTATGATTTCTGTGTTTCTAAAACTGTGTTCCCAGATTTGCAGCTCCTCCTTTGTTACCGGCCAGTTTTTTTCTTTTGTTTCTTTCTTTTTTTAATCTTTAACTAGATATCCCAGAGTCATTGCTGTGAGACTACTCATTTGGGCATTGTCACCAGCACCTTTGATACACTATTTATCTTCTCTATTTCTCTTCACACGTCACAGGGAGAGATTTCTAACTTTGTACCCTGCTAAATCAGTCTCACTATACTACTGCTTTTTAACCATACCACCACATGGCTTATTATTTGCTGCCTGATCAGTATGTCTCACTTTGTGCATGTGATTCTGGTCATGTGGTTGTAAGTTGTAACTTGTATGCCTAATACAATGTCACTTGGGTCTGTTAATCTTTTATATTATCATGAGGGATCTATAGTCATATGGATCAGATGAAGAACTGACAAGAACCTAAGCTTATGTTGTCTTTAACCCAAAGAACAAATTAAAAATGTAATTATGTATTTAAAATAGTGTTTGTGCCTCTGCATTGCATTGCATCTGATCATGCAGGCCTTTTCGTGTTTGCTGATCAAGTGCATGAATTTGTCATATATCCTATGAAATACGTGTTTCTGAAAAGCCTGTTTATTAAGGATGAACATCTTCTGTCCGTGAAGGGATGTATTATTTGGGCTTTCACTTTTGCATTTTGTGGGCTATAGGGCAAATTTAAAATTACAGCTTGATAAACGTTACGTTTCCATATCTGTTAAAAGGAATTTTATTTGTAGAAACTTTTAAACTCAAAAGACTTTCCTCTCACCTCTTCTAAGAAGGGGGGGAAAGAAATAGAAGAAAGGTTTAAAAACCCATGTAGAATCATGAAGGTGCGTAGATGCTCATTAATTTGAACTTATGTACAAACTCGTGCTTTATTGGAAATTATGTGTGTACTTTTTTCATTGTTGGCTAATTGACCAAACTACCCATTTTTAAAAACTATTTACCAATATAACCTTGTTTTGAAACTATTTACCAAACTAACCCACTTTTCGCCAACGTGGCATTTTTTATTATTTTTTTCTCTTGACACCAGACTAGCGTTTTTGGAAAACGCTAGTTGCAGTAGCGTCTTCCCCATCTTCCCCCTGCACCAGACAGCCACTGCTCAGGCCGCCACATGGCGCGCTCTGGGCAAAGGCGCTACTGCACAAGTAGCGCCACTAAAGGTGATAGGCAGACGAGTGAAACACTGCTGATCACTCGTCTGATGTTTCACTTGTCTGCTTAGACGAGTGAAACATCAGACGAGTGATCAGCAGCTGTTTCACTCGTCTGCCTATCACCTGTCTGATGTTTTAGACGGGTGAAACATCATACAGGTGATAGGCAGACGAGTGAAATAGCTGATCACTTGTCTGATGTTTCACTGGTCTGCTCACTCGTCTAAGCAGACAAGTGAAACATCAGACGAGTGATCAGCAGATGTTTCACTCGTCTGCTGATCACTTGTCTGCTTAGACGGGTGAAACATCAGACAAGTGATAGGCAGACGAGTGAAACAGCTGCTGATCACTCATCTGATGTTTCACTCGTCTAAGCAGACGAGTGATCAGCAGATGTTTCACTCATCTGCTTATCACTTGTCTCCTGTTTCACTCGTCTGCTTAGACGGGTGAAACGTCAGACAAGTGATAGGCAGACGAGTGAAACAACTGCTGATCACTCGTCTGATGTTTCACTCGTCTAAGCAGACGAGTGAAACATCAGACAAGTGATCAGCTGTTTCACTCGTCTGCCTATCACCTGTCTGATGTTTCACCTGTCTAAAACATCATACAGGTGATAGGCAGATGAGTGAAATAGCTGCTGATCACTCGTCTGATGTTTCACTCGTCTGCCTGATGTTTCACCTGTCTAAGCAGACGAGTGAAACAGGAGACAAGTGATAAGCAGACGAGTGAAACATTTGCTGATCACTCGTCCTATGTTTCACTCGTCTAAGAGACGAGTGATCAACAGATGTTTCACTCGTCTGCCTATCACCTGTCTGATGTTTTAGACGGATGAAACATCAGACAGGTGATAGGCAGACTAGTGAAACATCTGCTGATCATCGTCTGATGTTTCACTTCTCTGCTTAGTGTATTATTTATTGTTATTTTTGTATTAATAAAATTAATAATTTAAAATTAATATAATTTATTAATATAATTAATTTAGCTAATTATCATAAATAATTAAATTAATACAACACTTTTGAAGATAAAATTTGCCATAATAATAACACTAATAAAATTAAAAAATTAATAATATAAATATCTGCAACAGCAAAGTGGTAGAGATGGTTGTTGAGCTTGAGAAAAAAGTAGAGAAAGAGAGGAAGCAAAGTAGGAGAGTTGGTTGAGGTTGATAAAAAGTAGTGAAAGAGAATATCTGTGTGAGAAAGGAAGTGAGGAGATCAACAATATTGTAGAAGAAGAAGAAGAAGAAGAAGATTTGGGTGTGTTTGTGTGTGTGAAGAAGAAGAGAGAAAGATAAAGAGATCAGACGGGTGGGTTTGATGAGTGGAGGGAATGGTGGTCAGACGGGTCGAAGACTGCTTGTGGTGGGGAGACAGGTCCTGCCCAGGCCGCCACGTGGCGCGCTCTAGTAGTAGCGCCATTGCCCAGAGCGCGCCACGTGGCGGCCTGGGCAGTGGCTGTCTGGTGCAGGGGGAAGATGGGGAAGACACTACTGCAACTAGCATTTTCCAAAAACGCTAGTCAAAGTAGCGTCTTTGGTGTCTGAGAAAAAAATAATAAAAAATGCCACGTTGGCGAAAAGTGGGTTAGTTTGGTAAATAGTTTCAAAACAAGGTTATATTGGTAAATAGTTTTTAAAAATGGGTAGTTTGGTCAATTAGCCAACAATGAAAAAAGTACACATAATTTCCGAGTAAATAGCCAATTTGGTCCCTGAAAGTGTAAGTCGGTATCAACTTAGTCCCTGAATTTAACGAAATAGCAAAAACGTCCCTGAATTTGTAAAACGTTAATCAACTTGGTCCCTCCGTCAGCCCCAGTTAGCTGACGCCGTTAACGGCGCTGATGTGGCACGTTAAGTGCCTTGTTGGCACTATTGTCACTGGTTAGTGGTGTCCACGTGGTCAGGGACCAATTTGAAACTCTGAACCAGGGACTAAATTGATACTCGCATAGATTCAACTCCCAACGGTCTTCTTCTTCTTCTTCTCCTTCTTTAAATTTCCCCTTTCTCTCTCTCGTCTCTCTCTGTCTCTCTCTCTCTTTGCTTCCTCTCTGTCTCTCTCTCCAACCCTAACTTTCATTCTTCCAACGTGATGATGATGGGTGGTGGTTCGCCATTTCTGCAGTGAAGACAAGCTAAGAAAGCCACAAGTTCCTCTTGGTCTGGTAGCTCTAGGGTTAATGGAGCAGAAATCAACAACCCATTTGCTTTGGTTTGTAATTGTGAGACGAGAGCTGTGTTACGAGTTTCTAGGACTCTTAGGAACCCAGGTAGGGCCTTCTATGGATGTCCTTTGCCAAAGGTACCACTAAATCCCAAATGCCATTCTCTTTACATTTTTTATTTCATTTACAGGGACATTCAACATTTTGCCCCTTACTATGTTTGTCAAATTGCTGTTGCAAGATGAGGGAAATTGTGGCTATTTATTCTGGGTTGATGAGCTTCCTGAAATATGTGCAACTAATGTCAATGATAGTGAAGAAATATTGAAGGCAGAGCTGATGGAGCTAATGGGCAAGGTTGATACTTTGGTGACAGATGTTAGAATGCTAAAATTTGGGGTTGCAGTAATGTGTGTATTGCTAAGTTTTTGTTTTGTATTATGGTTTGGTAGGCAGAGTGCATAGGTCTTAGTTGGTCCCTGTTTGTTCTGTTGTGGTTGTGAAAATATGGTTTAAGTTAATGTAATGTAATGTGCTATCATTCAAGTAATTAAATGAGAAGTTTCAGTTTAAGTTAACTATATGGATTCTAGACGGGTTATTATAGACGAGTTCCTTCAATTTGTTGTGATGAACTTAAGTGAAAACTGAACTTAAATTAAGCATATGTAACTTAAGAGAAAATTGAACTTAAATTAAGCACCAAAAAGGTGTCAAAGCATGTCTTACACAAAAGAAGCACATGTAACTTAATGTGCAATTATAGATGGGTGGTTATAGACGGGTTATTATACATTGGTGGTTATAGACGGGTTATAATAACTAGTGGTTATAGATGGGTGGTTATAGACGGGTTATAACAACTGGTGGTTATAGAAGGGTTATTTTAGACGGGTTGTTTATAGATGGGTGGTTATAGACGAGTTATAATAATAACCACCCATCTATAAATAACCCGTTTATAATAACCCTTCTATAACCACCCATCTATAACCACCAGTTGTTATAACCCATCTATAACCACCAGTTGTCATAATCCGTCTATAACCACCAGTTGTTATAACCCGTCTATAACCACCCATCTATAACCACCAGTTATTATAACCCGTCTATAATCACCCATCTATAACCACCAGTTATTATAACCCGTCTATAAGCACCAATGTATAATAACTCGTCTATAACCACCCACCTATAAATAACCCGTCTATAATGATCCTTCTATAACCACCCATTTATAACCACCAGTTGTTATAACCCGTCTATAACCACCAGTTGTTATAACCCGTCTATAACCACCCATCTATAATTGCACATTAAGTTACATGTGCTTCTTTTGTGTAAGACATGCTTTGACACCTTTTTGGTGCTTAATTTAAGTTCAATTTTCTCTTAAGTTACATATGCTTAATTTAAGTTCAGTTTTCACTTAAGTTCATCACAACAAATTGAAGGAACTCGTCTATAATAACCCGTCTAGAATCCATATAGTTAACTGAAACTGAAACTTCTCATTTAATTACTTGAATGATAGCACATTACATTACAATAACTTAAACCATATTTTCACAACCACAACAGAATAAACAGGGACCAACTAAGACCTATGCACTCTGCCTACCAATCCATAATACAAAACAAAAACTTAGCAATACACACATTACTGCAACCCCAAATTTTAACATTCTAACATCTGTCACCAAAGTATCAACCTTGCCCATTAGCTCCATCAGCTCTGCCTTCAATATTTCTTCACTATCATTGACATTAGTTGCACATATTTCAGGAAGCTCATCAACCCAGAATAAATAGCCACAATTTCCCTCATCCTGCAACAGCAATTTGACAAACATAGTAAGGGGCAAAATGTTGAATGTTCCTGTAAATGAAATAAAAAATGTAAAGAGAATGGCATTTGGGATTTAGTGGTACCTTTGGCAAAGGACATCCATAGAAGGCCCTACCTGGGTTCCTAAGAGTCCTAGAAACTCGTAACACAGCTCTCCTCTCACAATTACAAACCAAAGCAAATGGGTTGTTGATTTCTGCTCCATTAACCATAGAGCTACCAGACCAAGAGGAACTTGTGGCTTTCTTCGCTTGTCTTCACTGCAGAAATGGCGAACCACCACCCATCATCATCACGTTGGAAGAATGAAAGTTAGGGATGGAGAGAGAGACAGAGAGAGGCGAGAGAGAGAATGGGGAAATTTAAAGAACGAGAAGAAGAAGAACAAGAAGAAGAAGAAGACCGTTGGGAGTTGAATCTATGCGAGTATCAATTTAGCCCCTGGTTCAGAGTTTCAAATTGGTCCCTGACCATGTGGACACCACTAACCAGTGACAACAGTGCCAACAAGGCACTCAACGTGCCACATCAGCGCCGTTAACGGCGTCAGCTAACTGGGTTGACAGAGGGGCCAAGTTGATTAACGTTTTACAAATTCAGGGACATTTTGGCTATTTCGTTAAATTCAGGGACTAAGTTGATACTGCATTACACTTTCAGGGACCAAATTGGCTATTTACTCCATAATTTCCAATAAAGCACGAGTTTGTACATAAGTTCAAATTAATGAGCATCTACGCACCTTCATGATTCTACATGGGTTTTTAAACCTTTCTTCTATTTCTTTTCCCCCCTTCTTAGAAGAGGTGAGAGGAAAGTCTTTTGAATTTAAAAGTTTCTACAAATAAAATTCCTTTTAACAGATATGGAAACATAACGTTTATCAAGCTGTAATTTTAAATTTACCCTATAGCCCACAAAATGCAAAAGTGAAAGCCCAAATAATACATCCCTTCACGGACAGCAGATGTTCATCCTTAATAAACAGGCTTTTCAGCAACACGTATTTCATAGGATATATGACAAATTCATGCACTTGATCGGCAAACACGAAAAGGCCTGCATGATCAGATGCAATGCAATGCAGAGGCACAAACACTATTTTAAATACATAATTACATTTTTAATTTGTTCTTTGGGTTAAAGACAACATAAGCTTAGGTTCTTGTCAGTTCTTCATCTGATCCATATGACTATAGATCCCTCAGGATAATATAAAAGATTAACAGACCCAAGTGACATTGTATTAGGCATACAAGTTACAACTTACAAGCACATGACCAGAATCACATGCACAAAGTGAGACATACTGATCAGGCAGCAAATAATAAGCCATGTGGTGGGATGGTTAAAAAGCAGTAGTATAGTGAGACTGATTTAGTAGGGTACAAAGTTAGAAATCTCTCCCTGTGACGTGTGAAGAGAAATAGAGAAGATAAATAGTGTGTCAAAGGTGCTGGTGACAATGCCCAAATGAGTAGTCTCACAGCAATGACTCTGGGATATCTAGTTAAAGATTAAAAAAGAAAGAAACAAAAGAAAAAAAACTGGCCGGTAACAAAGGAGGAGCTGCAAATCTGGGAACACAGTTTTATAAACACAGAAATCATACAAGGGGCTTCATGGAAGAATCTCAATATGGAGATAAGAGATAACAAGTTCGTTAGGGAGTTTGGTTGTTGCTCTTCTCTTTACTTACACTTTTTTCCATCCTAAATTCCCTCTTGCAAAAAAAAAAAAAAAAAATAGAGAGATAATTTCATAAATGCATTCAAAGTAGGATAATATCTCCTGCTGCATCCCAAGAAGCATTGCACCTCAAAACGGTTATTCTCTTCAGTTAACCCATAAGCTGATGGAAAATATAGATCTTGGAGATATACCTAGAATGAAATGGTCAATGAAATAAGGAAAAAGGCATCCTAAACATCATTTAAGTGTTTACAGGTGTAGGAGTGTCACGTTCACCGTCAGCTTCATTGTGGCTAGTATTAGCTGGCTTCTCTTGATTCAGGACACGTCCAGTTAGTGCATCGACAGGGCGTGTATCACGTGGTCCACCTTTACGTCCCATTGCCAACATTGGTGGTGGGGGCAATAACCCTGCTCGGAATAGAATACGCTCTACAGGCTCCGAAGGTTGAGCTCCAACAGAAAGCCAATACCTAAAGAAGGAAAAGAAAATCAATACTATCAGAAATATGATAAGAGTGTGTTTGGAATGGAAACAAAATGAGAAATGATTTGATTTATAAACAAAATCTAATTAAATTTTATGTCTGTAATGTTAAAAAATACGAAATGATTCGGTTTCTAAAATTATATGAATTTCATTTCTTTTGAATTACAAATTCCACCAAATTTGATGGATTTGGTAGAATTTGATCCGATTTGAAATAAATAGACCATTTTACCTTTAGGCACTACCTCTCACAAGGAGAGAACTGTAAAATAATAAAATCAAATCAAATCAATTCCAATTTTAATGAGTTCCAAACACAAAAAGATGGACATAGAGGTTGTAAATCATCCAATCCAAAACATTTTTGTTTCTTTCTCAGAGACAACTGACTTGTGCACTTTAGTACTAATCTTAGAATTATAGAAATATATGAGGTGCAACTACATTATGTCTGGTTAGACGTAATACACCGACCAAAGGCCTTCTGCATGATTGTATAATAATTACTAAAGCCCATTGGCAACATGAAAAACATGTCTGATGTGTTTAAGTGAAAAACAAAATATAAAAAAGAAATCTATGATAGCACAGCAGGGAATGTAAAAAACAAAATGAACATTGCGCTATGATTTGTCAGGTGGGGTTGATAAGATCTACACAACGAAGTGTATTTCAGCATCTCACATATGTTTGAAGAAGACTAAATAAAATTCAGATATCTTAACATGCAAACCAAATCAAGGTGCACGGTCCCCTCAATTATCACTAATTTCCATCAAAGTGGCATACATGAGAGCTTAAAGTTACAGAAATTTACTTACTTGATTCTATCAAAATTGAGACCCATTCTTTTCTCACCATCTTGACCTGTACAGAAGCAATACAAGTTTACAACAACAGCAACCAAGCCTTTCCCCACTAGGTGGGGTCTGCTATATGGATCAAATGAGGTCATAATCTTTTAGGGTAAATCATGTATAGACAAACAAGTTTAAAAAAATGTAACAATTAGCATCAACTTGAACCATCTATCTATCCTCTTTCTCATTGCTAATTCCTCTGTTTATAGCGCATTAAAATAATTTAACAATCGCTACAGCTAGCAAGATATATTACCTACCTATTACTACCAAGGTTTCATTGTGTTCCGAAAATTCTGGCTGGAATTCAATTATTGATTGGAAAATCTCATATTTTGAGCATTTGGGAATATAAAAACACGATTTTGAAGTTAGGGATTTGGGTATTCGATTGCCCTAATTATGATTTTTGTTTCACTCACTGAGAAATTCTACAGAAACTGTGATGCTATGGTTACCGAAACCATCTAAAGCATAAACATATAAATATAAAAAATGAAATGAAGGAGAAAAATCGAACCTGGTAAGGGATTATAGTAACCAAGAAGTTCGAGGTGTTTGCCATCTCTTGGGGATCTGCTATCAGCAGCCATAACCCGATAGAATGGCTTGTTTTTGCACCCAAAACGAGATAATCGAATCCTTACAACCATTTCTCAATACTCTTTTTCTTTTCTACTTCGAATCCAATCGAGAACAAGAACAGGAATGAAGATAACAACAACCAACCACGCTGAACACTCGCTCCCGGTAGGGTTCTGTTCTGGGTTTAGTTTACTCAATAGATAGAAATAGAATATAAAACGACGGGTTTATTGTGTCGTTGGGTAACTAGTGGCGCCGTGGTTTGAGGACTTGCAAGTTGCATAAGTTTTGGGGATTAACATTCTCTAAATATGAACAAAAGTGAAATCATTAATTAAAGTATATTCATCTTTTGGCAAATTTATCATAATATCACTGTTTCAATTTTTATTTTTCAAACTACCACCCTTTCCAAATTATATACCAAACTACCACCATTTCCAAATTACATTGAGAAGTATCCTTTGGAGGACACGACTTCTCAACATGATTTGGGAAAAAAAATGTCAAACCCAGTTGGGAAGTCTGGTTCATCAACCACGACTTCTCAACGTGGATTTTAATTTGGGGAAATTTTTTTGTCACACCCAGTTGGGAAGTCTGGTTCTTCACCCGTCTAAGCTTTCATGCTAATGAAGTTTTCACCCATTTAATGAAGCTTTCAACCGTCTAATGAAGCTTTCACCCGTCTAAGCTTTCATGCTTTCACCCATCTAATGAAGCTTTCACCCGTCTAAGCCTTCGTTCGTCTGATGACTTTCACCCGTCTAATGAAGCTTTCACCCGTCTAATGAAGCTTTCATCTTAGACGTATGAAAGCTTCATTAGACGGTTGAAAGCTTAGACGGGAGAAAGTCATTAGACGAATGAAGGCTTAGACGGGTGAAAGCATGAAAGCTTAGATGGGTGAAGAACCGGACTTCCCAACTGGGTGTGACAAAAAAATTTCCCCAAATCATGCTGAGAAGTCGTTGCCACCAAAGGGGACTTCTCAATGTTATTGAAAATGGTGGTAGTTTGGTATATAATTTGGAAAGGGTGGTAGTTTGGAAAATAAAAATTGAAACAGTGATATTCTGATAAATTTGCCTTCATCTTTTATTAATTGAAGTATATTAAGATTTCAGGCAAATTTATCAATATATCACTGTTTAACTTTTTATTCTTCAAATTACCATCGTTTTCAAATTATATACCAAACTATCACTATTTTAAAATTACATTGAGAAGTCGTTTTTACCATTCACGACTTCTCAACTTGATCAATCAAAATTTGTTTTGTTTTCCCTTGGGAAGTCGGGTTTGATAACGACGACTTCTCAAGGGGTTTTCTAATTTATTTATTTTTTGAAAGGCTATATATTGTATTAATTTAAATTATTGAAAATAATTTTAATTAAGGTTATAAATATTAACGTAATTAATTTTATTAATTAAGATTAATAAAATTTTATTTATTAAACTAAAAGGGAAAATAATGACAAGTACCCAAATATTTTAGATTTAATTAATTAAACAAAAAATACAATAATGACAAGTGCACAAAAATTAATCTCCTAAATGATGGCCAGTTCCACATCGTGGAGGTCGTCGGTTACGGCGTGGACGACTTTGATGTGGTTGTTCCTCATCCGCTGCAACGGGTTGCTCTGCTTATTGCATACCCTTGTTGAGAATAAGATTTGTGGGAGGCATTGAAGAACTAGCGTCGGCCGGGAAGGGGAATAATGGAGCGCCAAACGAGTACATACTTTGCATGTATGCGGCTGCCGACTGTGGCGTTCCGAGGACTGTGCCAAACAGATTGCTATAAAATTCTCCATCACTGGAAGCGATAGAGTGTCGACCTTGGTCAAGCGGTGGGGAAGCGTCTCGTTGCATAGGGGTGTAGGCAAATGAATGGCGAGGCGGTTAGGGGTCATCATCAGCCATGGGACCCGGGGGGCTGGGTTGGCGACGTGCATTACGCCGTGGACGCTGTTGAGTGGGCATACTTGGTCCAACATTCGGAAGGTGTTGAACATAACCCCGCGGGTCTTGCAACTGTTGCGGAATAGACAGGTACGGTCTCGAGTTCTGCCTAAGCCACATCATATACTCAGCAGTGTGACACATATAACCCGGAATCGGTTGTCCCGATATGATGCCATTTCGGCGTTCCTGCCAACACTGGATCCATTCTGCATGCTTTATTCTCCAATTTTCAGCGTGATTACCTCGCATATCCAAGTCATGCAAAGCATCCATATTTGCAGGTTCTCCCGGTATTTCCTATGAAAGACCAAATTGTAGCTTCACCCTATCTGTTTGATGCCATTCTACATTCTGGAAACATATAAGTGCGGTACTGGAAGTTCACAATCTGGATTCTCTATATGCTTCTCGTGGTATCACGCTCTGAAGATCTCTGTAAGGCAACCACAAAAATTGGTTACTTTCCATATGATCGACCCTCGATCTGTACCCCGTAATGTCACCCCGCGGAGTTCCGCTATATTGTAGTCCCCCGCCACTCCATCTAGTAAAATACATCGCAAGGTTAGTATAATAAGTAGAGGATGTAAGGTAATTTAACTATGAATAGAATCTTTACCGTCGTGCTAGTGGAAACAATGGTTCGCAGTTGCGTCATGGTGCAAGGAACGACATGCGGTACCATACCCAAGACTGTAGCAACAATATGCATCCACCCATACAGGCAGCGGCCGGTGCAGATGCACGACACATTTCCCTGTACAGATTTGCTAGACATGTCGTGCCCCAGCTGTATCTTCCAGCAAGTTGAAAATCTTCCAACAGTGGAAGATACATCAAGTGAACTCTGTTACCAGATTTGTCAGGCATCAAGAGCCCCCCGATCAAGCGTAAAATGTACGCTCTACAATAGGCTTATACCTGTTGGACTGTTGCATCATGAGAGGGGTGGCAAACATCTGTTGCAACCACTTGAGTTTTATTTGTTGTCCCTTCATCTGATTAGACAGAGGAACCACACCTAAAAGTCGATGGCGTTCTTCTTGCCAGGCAAGGAAGCTAGGTCCAGTAACGGGCAGTCCGTTCACACGCAATCCTAGCTGAAGAGCAACATCTTCCATCGTTATTGTGCATTCTCCGACGGGAAGATGGAACGTGTATGTTTCTGGCCTCCACCTTTCTACCATTGCAAGAACCAACGATTTGTCAATCTTTGTGTGTCCCACTGTTGCAGCGATAAAAAACCCAGCTTCCTCCAAGTATGGTACAATCAGTGGACTTGGAGCCTTTATGGTATGTAGGTGACAATCAATGTGGTCCTGCAACCAAAAAGCAGAGTTGTAAGTATAGAAATACTAAGGACCATTTAATGTAAATATCATTTGTAGACACTTACCATATCACCCACTTGCGATGATCTGTGAACGTGTTGCAGTCTTAGCAAATCCATTGAAGTGAAGTTTGTATGGTGTTACCTGTTGAAGGCTGAGTGACGAATGAGGTTGACTGAAGAAATGAGGCTTAGTGAAGAAATGAGGCTGATTGAAGTTCAATTTATAGTGGTGACATTATTGTGACCCGCCTGCCCCATCACCCATCTGCTTCACCTGTCTGCTGCTTCACCATTTACTGTGCGCATGTGAGCGCATCAGTGACATAATTTACTGCTGGGACCCGTCTGCTGGGACCATGTGAGCATGGCAGTGTGTCATAATGACTCGTCTGCTGGTCATGTGGGTGTGTCAGTGCATTGGGCAGTGCGAATATACTGTGCACATGTGAACTCGTCTACTATTTCACTTGTCTGCTTAGACAAGTGATGGGCAGACGAGTGAAACATCAGCTGATCACTTGTCTGAGGTTTCACTCGTCCAAGCAAACAAGTGAAACAGCAGACGAGTGAAACATCAGAGCTTAGACAAGTGAAACCTCAGACATGTGTACCAGCTGATGTTTCACTCGTCTGCCCATCACTAGTCTAAGAAGACAAGTGAAACAGCAGACGAGTGAGGTTATTGTGGTGAGGTTATTGTCAAGTCTGATGTTTCACTCGTCTAAGCACACAAGTGATGGGCAGACGAGTGAAACATCAACGGATCACTTGTCTGATGTTTCACTCGTCTAAGCTCTGATGTTTCACTTGTCTTCTTAGACGAGTGAAACCTCAGACAAGTGATCAGCTGATGTTTCACTCGTCTGCCCATCACTTGTCTAAGCAGACAAGTGAAACAGCAGACTAGTGAAACATCAGCTGATCAGTTGTCTGATGTTTCACTCATCTAAGAAGACAAGTGAAACAGCAGACAAGTGATGGGCAGACGAGTGAAACATCTGCTGATCACTTGTCTGATGTTTCACTCGTCTGCCCATCACCCGTCTGCTGCTTCCCCATTTATTGTGCGCATGTGAGCGCATCAGTGACATAATTTACTACTGGGACCCGTCTGCTGTGCACAGTATATTCGCACTGCCCAATGCACTGACACACCCATATGACCAGCAGACGAGTCATTATGACACACTGCCATGCTCACATGGTCACAGCAGGGCTAATTGACCAAAGTAGCCCATTTTTAAAAACTATTTACCAATATAACCTTGTTTTGAAACTATTTACCAAACTAACCCACTTTTTGCCAACGTGGCATTTTTTATTAATTTTTTTTCTGACACCAAAGACGCTACTTTGACTGGCGTTTTTGGAAAACGCTAGTTGCAGTAGCGTCTTCCCCATCTTTCCCCCTGCACCAGACAGGTCCTGCCCACGCAGCCACGTGGCGCGCCCTGGGCAAAGGCGCTACTGCAAGCAGCGCCACCTGTCTCCCCACTTGCAGCATTCTTTGACCCGTCTGACCACCATTCCCTCCACTCATCAAACCCACCCGTCTGATCTCTCTGTCTTTCTCTCTTCTTCACACACACAAACACACCCAGATCTTCTTCTTCTTCTTCTTCTTCTACAATATTGTTGATCTCCTCACACCCTTTCTCACACAGATACTCTCTTTCACTACGTATTATCTACCTCAACCAACTCTCCTACTTTGCTTCCTCTGTTTCTCTACTTTTTCTCAAGCTCAACCATCTCTACCACTTTGCTGTTGCTGTTGCTGTTGCAGGTATTTATATTATTAATTTTTTTAATTTAATTAGTGTTATTATTGTGGCAGATTTTATCTTCAAATGCTGTTGGATTAATTTAATTATTTATGATATTTAACTAAATTAATTATATTAATAAAGTATATTAATTTTAAATTATTAATTTTATTAATACAATAAAAAAATAAATAATACACTAAGCAGAGAAGTGAAACATCAGACGAGTGATCAGCAGCTGTTTCACTCGTCTGCCTATCACCTGTCTGATGCTTCACACGTCTGAAGCATCAGACAGGTGATAGGCAGACGAGTGAAACAGCTGCCGATCACTCGTCTGATGTTTCACTCGTCTGCTGCTTAGACGAATGAAACATCAGACGAGTGATCAGCACATGTTTCACTCGTCTGCTGCTTAGACGGGTGAAACATCAGACAGGTGATAGGCAGACGAGTGAAACAGCTGCTGATCACTCGTCTGATGTTTCACTCGTCTGCTTCTTAGACGGGTGAAACATCAGACAGGTGAGCAGCTGTTTCACTCGTCTGCTGCTTAGACGAGTGAAACATCAGACGAGTGATCAGCAACTGTTTCACTCGTCTGCCTATCACCTGTCTGATGCTTTAGACGGGTGAAGCATCAGACAGGTGATAGGCAGACGAGTGAAACAGCTGCTGATCACTCGTCTGATGTTTCACCCGTCTAAGCAGCAGACGAGTGATCAGCACATGTTTCACTCGTCTGCCTATCACCTGTCTGATGCTTCACCCGTCTAAAGCATCAGACAGGTGATAGGCAGACGAGTGAAACAGCTGCTGATCACTCGTCTGATGTTTCACTCGTCTGCTTAACAGATGTTTTAGAGCGCGCCACGTGGCGTCCTGGGCAGTGGCTGTTCCCCCCTCCCCAGTACTCTTTGACCCGTCTGATCCCACCCTCCCCTTGCTGATCTCTATTTCTTTCTCTCTTCTTCTTCCATTCCCTCCCCTCATCAAACCTGTCTGGGAAGCTCTTCACACACACAAACACAGCCTTTCTTCTTCTTCATCTTGTTTGTTCAATATTGTTGATCTCTTCACTCCCTTTCCCACACACTCTACACTTCTCTTCCTTTCTTTCTCTAATTTTTTATTTGAAAGCTTCATATACCATTTTTATTTAATGTATTTAATTAATTTAAATTAAGTATTTGTTTTGTTTTATAAATTTGAGTTTTTAAATTATTTAATTTTTATTGATGTTATAATAAATAATTCACTGTTTATGTTTTAATATTGCAAATTACGACGTGATGAGTGAAATTATTGCTTTCGTGTACTCAAATGGGAGGATGTTTGACGGTCCAGAAGGAATCACGTTTGATGGTAATAAAAGATGTATGAAAATAAAACGTGGAGCCGGGTTTGAACTTCTGAAGACAAAGATTTTTGACAAATTGAAATTGCTTCCAAATCAAAGTATATCCAGAATATTTGCTAGAGTTATGTGTAGCAATAATCCTTTAAAATATATGGTATATGAGATTAGCGATGATGAGGATATGGAGTGCATGATGGATGCCGTTGATCAAAATGATTCAATGACATGTCTTGAGTTATATGCTGAAATCGATGTGGCTGGAAGTTCAAGAGTCCCTGTGCAATCGCTTGGCAGTAATATGGAGTTGCACAGATACGATGTAGACCTTGGATCATCGGGGGAAGATGAGGACTGGAACCTTGAGATGGAGGTTGATTCTATTGATGACGAAGAGGAAGGTGAAATCCCAGAAAGCGGTGACTCCGACACTGATGATGATACTCAACTTGATTCCAATGTAATGTAGTCTGCATTGGTTGGCTCACATCCGATGATGGTTTCTCCAGTTTCATCAGCACAACCTCAAATGCAGGTTCCCACTCAACAAGCAGGTTTGATATTGATATTATTGTTTATTTAATTATTGTTATTAAGAAATATTTGTTGTTGTTGTTATTATGATTATAATGTGTTTACATACAGGCCAATCACATGGTGCTTTCTTCAATTCATCACCCCATTACACTTATATTAACTGGGACCATCCCGATGAGGAGATAAATTATTTTGAAGGGTTGGATGTTCCGGGATCCTGGCAAGTGGGTGAGGAATTATATGTTGGTTTACGGTTTGACAGTAAACAAGCAGTTCAGTCAGCATTGAAAAATTATTCGATGAGGTGCCATCAATCGTTTACTGTTGTAAAATCAACACAATCACTTCTTTATGTGAAGTGCCCAAATGCTACACAAGGATGTCCATGGTTGATGAGGGCAATTTTATCAAAGAAGTCTGAGAAGTGGGAGGTTAAGAAATGGGGTGGTCCACACAATTGTGTGAATGCGATGTTGTCGCAAGATCATAAAAAGCTGGATATGTATACTAGGTATTATCATTAACCGTATATAATTGTTTCTGTGTTGTTATTTTAATTGTCGTGCTTAAGAATTCAATTAATGTTTTTTATATTGTGTTAGGTATGGTCCGACAAGAACCTGGGGTGTCGATTTCGCTTGTCCAAGAAAGGATACAAAATACTTTTGGGTATCAAATATCCTATAGGAAGGCATGGAAGGCAAAGCAAAAAGCAATCGTGCAAGTGTTTGGAGATTGGGATGAATCTTATGCAATGTTGCCTAAATGGTTGGAGTACATGCAGCTATTCGCAGATGGTTCCTACTACAAGATCGAGACAAATGATGTTGTAGTTGGGAATCGTGTGCAATCTCAACTTCGTAAGTTTCATCGGGTTTTTTGGTCTTTCAAGCAATGTGCTGATGCTTTCAATCACTGTAAGCCCATTGTACAAGTTGATGGCACACACCTATATGGTAAGTATCGGGGGACGCTATTGATTGCCACCATCCAAGATGGAAACAGTCATGTACTCCCGATTGCTTTTGCGGTGGTTGAGGGAGAGACCTTGAGTGCTTGGTCATGGTTCTTGGGATTGATACGCGAGCATGTGACCAACAAGAGAGGAATATGTTTGATCTCCGATCGTCACCAAAGCATAAAATCGGCTGTGGGGAATCCACACCTTGGATGGCAACCTCCACATGCATACCATGTTTACTGCATTCGGCACATTGCAAGTAACTTCAACCATAAATTCAAGAATGCAAAGCTAAAGGAGGAATTGATGCGACTAGGTAATGAACTTATAAAGGATCTATATTTTTGTATTTACATAACTTAGTTGTCTTATGTTTCACACACTAATGTAACTTATCATTTGTGACCCATGTAGGGTATATAGCCTGTAAGGGACAGTTTCTGCGCAAATTGGATAAGTTTCGTGCAATAAGTCCAGAAATAGAGCGGTGGATTGATGGGATATCTAGAGAGAAGTGGACTATAGCTTTTGACGAAGATGGTCGCAGGTTTGGGCACATGACAACAAACTTGTCGGAAGCGATTAATAAAATTTTAAAGGGTACTCGTAATTTGCCAATAATAGCTCTCGTGAAGTGCACGTATGGCAGGATGGTCGAATATTTTGTCCAGAGAGGTGCAACTGCTAGAGCTCAACTTGGTGCAGGTCAGTATTATACTGAGAAGTTAATGACTGCGATGAAGAAGCAACAAGATGAAGCTTCTTCACATCGGGTTCGCCCTTATGACATACAGCACACAAGATTTGAAGTTGATGAGGCTTTTAATCCATTGACTCAGAAAGGAGGCCATTCATGGAGCGTCAACATAGCAAAAAGATATTGTGAGTGTGGGAGATTCACGGCATTTCATTACCCTTGCTCACATGTGATTGCTGCTTGTTCGTCAGTGAACCTCGACTATTGGCAGTATGTCGATACCAGATACACATTGCATTCGATAGTGAATGCCTACTCTGGACAGTGGCATCCCATAGGAAACGAGGAAGACATACCAACCTACTGGGTGCCTTACACTTTGGTACCGGATGAATCGATACTTCGTCCCAAGGGAAGACCTAAATCGACACGCATTAGGAATGAAATGGACTGAAGAGAGTCACAACCATCCCAAAGATGTAGTCATTACAGGTCTGAGGGCCATAATAGGCGTGTCTGCCCTCGACGGGCAGGAGGATCCGGTGGACAAGCAGATGATATAGATGATTGCCTTTAGTTTCACCGCATACGTCCCTTTGTAATTGTTCAGCTTTCAATTGTGGAATGTAATTTTAATCGTCTTTCACGTTGAAATGTGTTGAATCGAAGTATGTTTACAGATTTTATGTTGAAATGTCCCTTTTATTTATTATTTATGCAATATCTATAAAACTAAATATCAACATAAATAATTACTAAACAGTAATAACCATAAATGATACATCACTAGTTTTAGTTTGTGTGACCATCGTGATCACTTATGTCGTTCATGGGACGGGCAGGTCTGAGGGCCATAATAGGCTTGTCTGCCCTCGACGGGCAGGAGGATCGGGTGGACAAGCAGATGATATCGATGATTGCCTTTACTTTCACCGCGTACGTCCCTTTGTAATTGTTCAGCTTTCAATTGTGGAATGTAATTTTAATCGTCTTTCACGTTGAAATGTGTTGAATCGAAGTACGTTTACAGATTTTATGTTGAAATGTCCCTTTTATTTATTATTTGTGCAATATCTTTAAAACTAAATATCAACATAAATAATTACTAAACAGTAATAACCATAAATGCTACATCACTAGTTTTAGTTTGTGTGACCATCGTGATCACTTATGTCGTTCATGGGACCTTGACCTTGAGTGCTCGATTCGGCATAGAAGTCGGCATTAAGGTCAATTCCGCCAGGAGAATACAGTGCCTGGTTTCGCATATCCTGAATCCAATGATTCGGTGCCGCAGGTGTATGATAAGATGGAGTAAATGGTGATGGTGTGTAGCATAGATGTGGTGGACAAGGAGCGTAGTTGGCTGGTGATGACGCTACATTTGTGGGTGTTGGAGCCTCCGTTGATGGACTAAATGTTGGATAAAAATATGTTGCAGGTGGCTGATGTGAAGTGTGTGGGAATTGGACGGGTACGTAATACATGCCGGCTTGGCGCTCTGGTAGCTGCTCAGGGCGGTATGGTTGTTGCCGTACCCGTGTCCTTCGACGTTGTAGTCCTTGACCCTCTACCCTACGGCCACGGTTCGGGAGTGCCTCAACCGGGGGGACTTCTTGTGTTGCCGCTGGAGCGTCCTCAATAGCTTCAGTGATGCGGTCTGCCTCGTCCAATGCAAGGAGAATTTGCCCAGTCTCAACTTTGAGACCATCAAACGAGAAGGACGATTGCCCCTCCGACGTAGACAAGTAGTTTAGGTACTCGAGACCATCCACCTATAAATGATTAAAGAATATATCAAATATCGTTTATAGATGTCATAACCATAAATGCAATGAACAATGTATATCATATTATATTTTATATTACCACAATCCCTTTCTGTGCACCAAGTCTGCTAATCCAACGACGTGTATGCCGTCGGTACCACATCATATACTCTGAGTTCTTTCCCAACGGTCGGCTGAGGGGTGCATTTGTCCAAACCCAGCTGTTCCTATCATTCCATAGGGTGATCCATCGTTCCAATATAACTGTCCAATCCTCATTTGATTTTCCCCTAAGCGTTAGATCGTGAAGATCTTGTGTTTGGGACGGTGGCAAAGGAATGTGCTGGGACATGCCAAATTGTCGCATTACACGATCCGGTTGATGCCACTCCACAATGTGGAAACATATCATCGGTACCACTGCCCTCCACACATTTAAACCATCGAGGGAGATCAATGGTAATGTGGCCATCATCGCCGGACTGTATGGCTCCCAAATTACCTACAAAATATAAACAAACAATCAATGACTGGTTCACAAAATAACTTTGTCAAGGATAAAACTAATAGATACTTACATCTTTTGGCTTCATCTTGTCAAAAGCTAATCGATAATACTGCAAGTCCTTTGATCGTCTTGAATAGTTCCTGTTGTTCAGCCACCTAAATATAACAATATTTTACTACTTAATTTATTCAACAAGTATCATGATTAAACGTTATAATTTATTACACATAAGCAGATAAAATGTTGCTCACCGTGCACCATATGGTGATCCATGTGGTCGATCATCATTTGGGATGGACGGTGCAATGAACGGAAACCTTTCCCATGCCCACAGCTGAATCAATGGAGTCACCCCAGCAATCTCCTTTTTCTCATAATCGGTGGACTTGCAAAGCTCACGGTAAAGATAACTTAACACAGCTGAACCCCAACTATACTGACCGGTTATAGCAAAGTCCTCTAACAGTGTCAGATACCTCAATGGTACGTACCTGCCGGAGTGATCGGTGAACATCAATCCACCAAAAAGCCTCAGTATATAAGCTCTTGTATATTTAATCCTACCCTGTATGTCCAGCATGTCAACGTCGACATTATCAAACCGTTCTTCCAACCATGACATACTTAACCGAGCTCCGTTCAAATCTTGGGGGCGTGGCTCGACACCTAACATAAACCCCACATATCCTATCCAATTACCATAAGTACAACCAACAACCGCCATCCCATCTATGCGTAGGCCAAGCAGGATCGCCGCATCCTGTAGAGTTATAGTACATTCTCCACATGCCATGTGGAAGGTATGAGTCTCTGGCCTCCACCGCTCTACCAAAGCACTCAATAGTGCATGATCCACACGGGATGATCCAAGTTGTGCCACCCCCAAGAAACCTGCTTGCTCAAGATATATCTTTATGGCCTCGGGAACATCTCCAACCCGATCTTGAAACTGTGTAGCTCGCCTTACCTTCAATAAACGATCAGCCACACCGTTCCATACATACTGGGAAACATGATATTCTTGCAATCCCAATAGAGAATCGTCCTCCGGACCAGGATTAATCACATGTGGCTGCTGTGAAGAGGAACTTGCCGCCATTTTACCTAACATAGCGAAAAAAATACATGATTAATAATACTAATTATATTATTGGTAATGAAAACATTGAAAACAACAACAACTAACATTAACAACAACAAAACTAATATTAATAATGCTAATAACAAAATAGTAAATTATATTAATTTTAAATTATTATTTAAATTATTAATTTTATTAATACAATAATAGCAATAGATAATACAATAGTGATAGACAAGTGAAACATCAAACTAGTGATAGCCAGACGAGTGAAACATCAGATGTTTCACCCGTCTAAAGCATCAGACAGGTGATAGGCAGACGAGTGAAACAACTGCTGATCACTCGTCTGATGTTTCACTCGTCTGCTGCTTAGACGGGTGAAACATCAGACAGGTGAGCAGCTGTTTCACTCGTCTGCTGCTTAGACGAGTGAAACATCAGACGAGTGATCAGCAGCTGTTTCACTCGTCTGCCTATCACCTTTCTGATGCTTTAGACGGGTGAAGCATCAGACAGGTGATAGGCAGACGAGTGAAACATGTGCCGATCACTCGTCTGCTGCTTAGACGGGTGAAACATCAGACGAGTGATCAGCAGCTGTTTCACTCGTCTGCCTATCACCTGTCTGATGCTTCACCCGTCTAAAGCATCAAACAGGTGATAGGCAGACGAGTGAAACAGCTGCTGATCACTCGTCTGATGTTTCACTCGTCTAAGCAGCAGACGAGTGAAACAGCTGCTCACCTGTCTGATGTTTCACCCGTCTAAGCAGCAGACGAGTGAAACATCAGACGAGTGATCAGCAGCTGTTTCACTCGTCTGCCTATCACCTGTCTGATGTTTCACCCATCTAAGCAGCAGACGAGTGAAACATGTGCTGATCACTCGTCTGATGTTTCACTCGTCTAAGCAGCAGACGAGTGAAACATCAGACGAGTGATCAGCAGCTGTTTCACTCGTCTGCCTATCACCTGTCTGATGCTTTAGACGGGTGAAGCATCAGACAGGTGATAGGCAGACGAGTGAAACAGCTGCTGATCACTCGTCTGATGTTTCACTTCTCTACTTAGTGTATTATTTATTTTTTTATTGTATTAATAAAATTAATAATTTAAAATTAATATACTTTATTAATATAATTAATTTAGCTAAATATCATAAATAATTAAATTAATCAAACAGCATTTGAAGATAAAATCTGCCACAATAATAACACTAATTAAATTAAAAAAATTAATAATATAAATACCTGCAACAGCAACAGCAACAGCAAAGTGGTAGAGATGGTTGAGCTTGAGAAAAAGTAGAGAAACAGAGGAAGCAAAGTAGGAGAGTTGGTTGAGGTTGATAATACGTAGTGAAAGAGAGTATCTGTGTGAGAAAGGGTGTGAGGAGATCAACAATATTGTAGAAGAAGAAGAAGAAGAAGAAGAAGAAGAAGAAGAAGAAGATCTGGGTGTGTTTGTGTGTGTGAAGAAGAGAGAAAGACAGAGAGATCAGACGGGTGGGTTTGATGAGTGGAGGGAATGGTGGTCAGACGGGTCAAAGAATGCTGCAAGTGGGGAGACAGGTCCTGCCCAGGCAACCACGTGGCGCGCCCTGGGCAAAGGCGCTACTGCAAGCAGCGCCAGCCACGTGGCTGCCTGGGCAGGACCTGTCTGGTGCAGGGGGAAAGATGGGGAAGACGCTACTGCAACTAGCGTTTTCCAAAAACGCCAGTCAAAGTAGCGTCTTTAGTGTCAGAGAAAAAATTAATAAAAAATGCCACGTTGGCGAAAAGTGGGTTAGTTTGGTAAATAGTTTCAAAACAAGATTATATTGGTAAATAGTTTTTAAAAATGGGCTACTTTGGTCAATTAGCCGTCACAGCAGACGGGTCACAGCAGTAAACTATGACACATTGATGCTTTCACATGCGCACAGTAAATTGACACACTGATGCTTTCACATGGCCACAGCAGACGGGTGAAGCAGACGGGTGATGGGGCAGACGGGTCACAATAATGTCAACACTAAAAATTGAACTTCTATCAGCCTCATTTCTTCACTAAGCTTCATTTCTTCACTCAACCTTATCCTTCACTCAGCCACATTTCTTCACTAAGTCACCCAACCACATTTCTTCACTAAGTCACCCAACCACATTTCTTCACCAAGTCATGGCACCTACATCTGTCTTTGTTACACTCTATCACAATGGCCAAATTGAAATGGACTCTCCATACGGGGTGTTGTTTCAGTGCGACCACCCAATCTTGCTGAAGGTGAGGAAAACCATCAACCTTCAACAACTGAGAACAACTATCCATATGAAGATAAAAGCCGGCAACGACAAGAGGGTGGGCGATATTGTATATCGATATCCTATGTCCATTGCAACAGGATATGTTCGATACCAGCCATACTATCTTCAAGGAGATGAGGATGTAGAACTGATGTTCGACATGTTCGACAATTGCAAAAGCCTCAACCTCGGCGTTACCACCATTGAGCTATACGCACATCTCGAGGATGTTTCCATCGATAACCCCCAAGGCGAACCGTCCTACATCTTTGACCTTAATGCACCAACGCAAACATTCCACACATCTTTCCATGAATCAGAACCCTACCACCCATCTTTTCCTTCCTCCTCTGACTACCACCCATCTTTTCCTTCCTCCTCTGACTACCATCCATCTTTTCCTTCCTCCTATGACTATCGCCCTTCCTTTCCTCCGGCCGAAGAATGCAACCCATCATTCCTTCATGCCGAGGACAACCACCCATCCCATGTTGATGTACAAACTCATGCTATTCCCGTCAGCGTCATGGCTGGGTTCCACCACGAAGAAGTTGGTGACTTCAGTGAGGATGAAGCCGAGATTCTTGCACTGTCAGTCAATGATGACGACGACGAAGAAGAAGAAGCTGGTGTGGGTCCCTCCTCAATCGCGCCTCCATATGAACCACCACCACACTTTCGTAATGTGAACTTAGATAGGGTTGCTCCATCAGACGATTTCAGCCACGTCCTATCGCGAGTGTCTTTGGATCAAATTGATGTCCCAGATAGCCTACAAACAAACATGAGGTTTGCTACAAAAGAAATGGCCCAGTTTGCTATCAAGGGGTACCATATCAAGAACTCCTTGGGTTTCAAGGTAGAGCACTCCGATAACGACAGATGGATGATTAAGTGCAACAACCCTGCATGCCGGTGGAGGTGCAGAGTGAAGAATCGCACAACAAAAGGCTATTGGGAGATCCGTAAGCTGGACGGACCACATACATGTGTATCAGCAACTCTCTCACAAGATCATGGGAAGCTTGACTCGAACATTATTTGTGAAAGTATCAAGCAAATGGTGAAGGAGGATCCGGCGTTGTCTATCTCGGTGTTGATTGCCCACATACGAGAAAAATACACCTATACCACAACGTACCGGAAGGTATGGATAGCCAAGCAAAAGGCTATCGAACAAATATACAGGAACTGGGAGCTATCTTACAATTACCTTCCAACATGGCTCATGGCCTTACATACTTATGTTCCGGGCACAATCACTAAACTGCAGACGCTGCCAGCGTTCCCGATAAGAGAATCTTCCACCGTCTTTTCTGAAATAGACAGATGCAAACACTAGAAGGGGAGTTGAATGGTGTTTGACAAATTTATGTGGAATTTAGAAACTTTTTCGCAAGCACAGACGGGTTATAATAGACGAGTAAACACAGACAGGTCAGTTAGACTGATAACTCGTCTGAAGGTTTTCACAGAAAACACACAATCATGCAAGATAAAAAAAAAAGGTTTGATAAACACAATTATAAACCCCTTTAGTTAGATGATAGATAAGACAAATAATCAAACTAAAGAGTTAAGGGAAAGAGAGAGATCACTCAGCAGGTTTTATCCTGGTTCACCCCTTAACAATGAGGCTACGTCCAGTCCTTGGCAGCACCAAGTTTTCTCACTATAACTGATTTAGGTTACAGGACAGACAAGTATTATTTTCACACCTAGCCTCTTCAGGCTCCAGACGAGTATTGTTTTCACACCTAGCCTCTCCAGGCTCCAGACAAGTATTATTGTCACACTTAGCCTCTTCAGGCTCAGACGGGTTTGTTTGAGAGAAGTTGTAAAAAGATTACACTTTGCAAGTCTTTCACAAGCACTCAGACGAGTGTATTAAATGTGAAGTTCTAAAAGACTGCGTAATAACTTCAAATGATTGAAGAATAAATAATGAAAGAATGAAGATATAAATGCACAGAGTAATTGCTCTTTGATTGCTTTGATCGTTCTCTTGTCTACTAGAATCTTCAAAGTCTTCTTCATTAAATAGACTTCAAAAATTTAAAGCCGTTGGACACAAAGTCAGAAGTCTTGGCTTCTTGCAGATCTTCAATAAATGCAGTAGAGTCGTTCTGATCAACCATTAAAGCATAGGGAACTTCGCTTGCTCTCTTTCATCAGAGTGATACAGACTTCTGATATACCTTTGGTCTCAGCAGGTCTGTATTTATGCTTTTTGTTTGCAGAGGGAAGACTTTCCCTTTTGGTGTAAGATGCAGTGGTGTTCAGGCAAAGCACTTTGTTGAAGTTCCTTATCAGAGTCGAGACAGCTTTCATTCAATGTATTTTTTAACGTTAGTCATTAGACGGATGAGTGACTTCATTAGACTGGTTGACTCTTTAACAAGGAGATGACGTCAGTTGCAAAATCTTTTAGACGGGTGAGTCTTCCTTTGATCAGACGGTTGAAGACTTCATTAGACGAGTGAACTTCTCTTAGTCTTAGGCGAGTGAACCTTAGCTAGTTCAGACAAGTGAACTTATCTCAGTTCAGACGAGTGAACTTTAGTTAGTTCAGACGTGTGAACTTAAGTTAGTTTAGACGGGTGAACTTATCTAAGTTCGGACGAGTGAACAGTTCATATAGACGCTTAATGTTTTAATCTGCACACTAAGTAGACGAGTTAAATACCATAGACAGGTTCAATTAAATCATTGAATAACTGTTTTAATCTCATCAAAACTAAGGTAAATGCACATCAGACATTTGGAGACTCAACATTTTCTGGACTTTCAAGCCGTGCATTAGTGGATTTGAATTTTGCAAGCCAATTGTTATAGTGGATGGAACTTGCTTGTAAGGAAAGTACAAGGGGACGCTATTGATTGCAACAGCTCAAGATGGAGCCAACCAACCAATTCGCATAGCCTTCGCCCTTGTCGAGGGTGAGACGGCAGAGGCTTGGTTTTTCTTCCTCCAAAACTTGAGGAGGCACGTCACGCCCCAAGCCAACATAACATTGGTCTCGGACAGGCACGAGTCAATAAAAGCTGCATACCGGCGAGCAGACAGTGGATGGCACAATCCTCCTTCAATGCATGTGTATTGCGTTCGACACATCGCACAAAACTTCATGCGGAGATTCAAGAATGCAGATATGAGAAAGAAGGTCGTCAATATGGGTTAGTATCGCAGTCATACAAATTGCAATTATTTCTTGTTTCTATTCTATTCATGTCAATTTAGACATTTCTAACATTCCAACCATTCAGGATATGCCCTAAACGAGCCAAGCATGCGTTATTACCGGGGTTTGCTCCTCGACTGGAACGAAGAGGCCGCGGCATAGGTTGACGAGATCCCCAAGGAAAAATGGACTCAAGCGTATGATGAAGGGCGACGTTGGGGACACATGACAACGAACCTTTCAGAGTGCATTAACAGGGTACTTAAGGGAACGCGGCATCTTTCAATCACTACTGTGGTCCAGGCAACCTATTATAGGTTATCTCAAACTTTCGCCGACAGTGGGAGGCAACTAAGCGCAATGATCCATTCCGGTCATGTCTGGTCTAAAATTGTCACCAAGGCCATTGAGGAGGAACGGACAAAGTCCAACTCTCACTGTGTCAAACATTATAACCGGGAACACAGCATTTTCATGGTCGAGGAGTTGATCAACCCACGAGAAGGGCGGCCTGTGGGGCGATTCAAGGTAGACTTGAATGCGAGGTGGTGTGACTATGGAAAGTTTCAGGCCATACACATCCCATGCTCACATGTCATCGCGGGATGTTCAAGCGTAAATCACGACTATTGGGAGTATGTGCCTGTTGTGTACAAGTTGGAATATGTCTTCAATGTTTACCGCGAAGAGTTCAGCATGGTGCCAAACGAAGCATATTGGCCAACGTATACTAGAGTAGAGGTGTGCCACAATCAAGACATGCGAAGAAATCCACGGGTCGTACACAATCTACCCGCATTCCCACGGAGATGGATCTGAGGGAAGGGGGAGTCGCCGTAAGAGATGTGGTCTGTGTCGGAATGAGGGTCATAGCAGGAATAAATGTCCGAACTGTGCCGGACCTTTTACGCAACAATAGAAAATTAGTATCGTTGTACCGTTTTTATATTTAATCAATGTTAAATATTTTCTATAAGTGTATTATTTATTGTTATTATTGTATTAATAAAATTAATATTTAAAATAATAATTTAAAATTAATATAATTAATTTAGCTAATTATCATAATTAATTAAATTAATATAAATTAATTTAAATATAGATTATAACGGCAAATTTATCACTATATCACTGTTTTCATTTTTTATTTTCCAAATTACCACAGTTTCCAAATTATATACCAAACTACCACCATTTTCAATAACAATGAGAAGTGCCCTTTGGTGGCAACGACTTCTTAACATGATTTGGGGAAATTTTTTGTCATACCCAGTTGGGAAGTCTGGTTCTTCAACCATGACTTCTCAAAGTAGGTTTTAATTTGGGGAAATTTTTTTGTCACACCAAGTTGGGAAGTCTGCTTCTTCACCCGTCTAAGCCTTCGTTCCTCTGATGACTTTCACCCGTCTGATGAAGCTTTCACTCGTCTAAGCTTTCATGCTTTCATCCGTCTAAGCCTTCGTTCATCTGCTGACTTTCACCCGTCCAAACTTTCAACTGTCTAATGAAGCTTTCACCCGTCTAAGCTTTCATCCTTTCAACCGCCTAATGAAGCTTTCATGCTTTCACCCGTCTAATGAAGCTTTCAACCGTCTAAGCCTTTGTTCATCTGATGACTTTCACCTGTCTAAGCTTTCAACCGTCTAATGAAGCTTTCAACCGTCTATTGAAGCTTTCACCCATCTAAGCTTTCATGCTTTCACCCGTCTAATGAAGCTTAGACGGGTGAAAGCTTCATTAGACGGGTGAAAGCATGAAAGCTTAGACAGGTGAAAGCTTCATTAGACGGGTGAAAGTCATCAGAGGAACGAAGGCTTAGACGGGTGAAAGCATGGAAGCTTAGATGGGTGAAGAACCAGACTTCCCAACTGGGTGTAACAAAAAAATTTCCCCAAATTAAAACCCATGTTAAGAAGTTGTGGTTGAAGAACTAGACTTCCCAACTGGGTGTGACATTTTTTTTCCCAAATCATGTTGAGAAGTCGTGCCCTCCAAAGGAGACTTCTCAATGTAATTTAGAAATGGTGGTAGTTTGGTATATAATTTGAAAACGGTGGTAGTTTGGAAAATAAAAAGTGAAACAATGATATAGTGATAAATTTGCCTCATCAGACGAACGAAGGTTTAGACGGGTGAAAGCTTCATTAGACGATTGAAAGCTTAGACGGGTGAAAGTCATCAAACGAACGAAAGCTTAGACGGATGAAAGCATGAAAGCTTAGATGGGTGAAGAACCAGACTTCCTAACTGGGTGTGACAAAAAAATTTCCCCAAGTTAAAACCCACGTTGAGAAGTCATGGTTGAAGAACCAGACTTCCCAACTGGCTGTGACAAATTTTTTTCCCCAAATCATGTTGAGAAGTCGTGCCCTCCAAAGGCGACTTCTTAATATAATTTGGAAATGGTGGTAGTTTGGTATATAATTTGGAAAGGGTGATAGTTTGGAAAATAAAAATTGAAACAGTGATATATAAAAAAATTTACCAGATTATAACATTAAAAAAAATATATATAAATCCCCTTGAGAAGTCGTGGTTATCAAACCAGACTTCTCAAGGGATTAAAAAAAAATTTCAATAAAATCATGTTCAGAAGTCGTTAAATCTAAAATCGATTTCTCAATTAATTTCGAAACAGTGATAATTAGGTATATAATTTGAAAAGGGTAATAGTTTAAAAAATAAATATTGAAATAGTGATATATTGAAAAATTTGCATGTCTCAATAGAATAAAGACTTTTTGAGAGAAATCAACAGTACAAGACAATTTTTAAAAAAAATAAAAATAAAATGAAACACTATAAATCCCAGGTTCAGGTTCTCATTTCATTTTCCACAACTCAATCCACTTTGCAGAAAACGCAGAACCAAAACCTTAGCCTTGTTTGAGCGCTCGAAGGTTTCAACTTTATGGTAAGCCTTTCTTCATTTTTCATCTAATTTCTTCTTTTTGCTTCGATTTCGAGCTACGGAATCATCTTCAATCTAGTACCTTTCTCTGGGTATGTCTGTAGCCTAACAACATTTTTGGTCATAGTCTATTTCTATGATTAGGGTTTTTCTTCAAAAAAAAATCGTAAATTTTGATATAAATAGAATTGGCCAATAACTTTAAGCTACAATAGGGTTCGTGCTTTTTCTATTTTGGTGCAAGTTGCTTTGAAGCTCCTCTTTCCGCTTTCTCTCTGTATTCACCTTTAATTTTTAGTGCAATTTAGATAAGTTGTTTATTCAATTAGGTTTTTTCATTTCTGGGATTGGAGAGGGTTTGTGAATGGGAGTTCACATGGTGTGTTTAAAACAGAAGCTGGATTTTTTCCCTCGTTGTTGTTGATAAGTATAATTTGTAGTTTTGACTTCCTGCCCATAGGTCCTTTATTTGTTTTTTTTTTCAATTGTGTGTTCATTTTCAACTTGTCTTTATTTTATAAAACTGAAATTTAAATTTAGAGCAGGCTACACCATTGATCGCAGGATTTGCTGTAGCTGCTGCTGCTTATGCCGGTAGATATGGTATCCAGGCTTGGCAAGCATTCAAGGCAAGACCGCC
This sequence comes from Ammopiptanthus mongolicus, assembly GCA_039655645.1. Lineage (NCBI taxonomy): Eukaryota > Viridiplantae > Streptophyta > Magnoliopsida > Fabales > Fabaceae > Ammopiptanthus > Ammopiptanthus mongolicus. Next base: position 4,939,768 of record CM077349.1, read on the forward strand.
TACAATGCGTAAATTTTACGAAGGTGGTTTCCAGCCTACCATGACTAGGAGGGAAGCCGCTCTCATACTCGGTGTTAGGTACTGACTTTTTTGCTTGAAGTTTCTAATACGTTTAATTGTCTCACCCTATCGCGATGATAACCTAAAAGAGGAAGGAAAAAACAACTAAACACTTTGTTTTTTTTTATAAATAAACATTAAATTTTGGTTAACGATAGTCTGAAGCGCTATTTGTAAACTTTTCCTTTCGATTGAATTTATTGTATTTCTTAATTTGCAACATGTTCTTTCTTGCGATATCTTTACAATCCTGCTGGTATTAATGCCCAATACTTAATAAAAGTTAAGCCTCTTAATGTTAAAATCAAACTTAGTGCATATTTGGTTTACCGTTGAGAAACTACAAACATACGTTTGGGGTACAGTATCTATAGAATTCCTTTGGGGCAAATGTACGTTTGGTGTACAGTATCTATAGAATTCCTTTAGGGCAAATATATGTTTGGATCCAAACGTACGTTTACAACGGTAAACCAAACATAGTATAACTTCCTTTCCTAATCAGTTTTTAAGTTTAGGCTAAGTTGCAAAGTTTGAAAGATAAATTAATAAGAGATTCTACAGAAAGTCAACCGTCCTAGAATGTCAGATACTTGCCACGCTTCTAATGGATGCACTGCTCCCTTGCAAGTGTGTGCAAGGTTTTTAAGATCGCGATCTAGATCGTAAAACTGTGCGATTCTACAATTTTCCAGTGGCTGAATGATCCTGTTCCCACCTCGCAACTCGCTTTTGTAAGATCGGGTAGGATCGCAGTGGTAAATCACAAAATCAATGCGGTCGGACACTTCCATCGTGTTGGTCGAGACACCTTTTTTTGGTGGAAGAAACAACCCCAAACCTCTTTTCGGCTGTTTCCCCTTTGATCTGTTGCTCTTCTCCACCTGTGTTGGACCTCTACATGGGTTGTCTGGCCATCTCTGCCTCATCTGGTTGTTGCTGTGCCCCTTTGATCTAGGTCACTAGGTGATGCTTCATTGAGTTGCTGCTTCTAAGTTGTCGGTGGCTAGGTGCTTTCTTGCATGTGCTGTGACCTGTAAGTGGAGCTGTGGCCTGCGGGTGTCAACAATGAGATGCCCAATATGAACTGTGATCTTTCCTTTTTTTTTTTCTTTCGTTTTTTAGCAATGGGATGTATGGGATGTTTGCAATAGTTGCCTATGAAGCAAAAACGCAGTTTTAAGCTCTGTTCCTTTTTTCATTCTTTCCGAGATACAAGAGAATGAGCTACAGACCTAACCCTAAAGTAACCACTATTCTGAATAATGAAAAAAAATATATATATATATATATTAACATTAAAGATTGAACACTAATATAAAAGTAAATTTTTAATTAGAATTTATTTAAATGTTAGATGTAATTTTAAAGGTATTCTATTTTTTTTATTTTTATATGTATATATAATTTTTTTTACTATAATTATATTATAGGTTGGATCTTAAGATTTGTGTTACAATCTCACGTTTTACGTGTCTGACTAGGATCTCGATCTTGACTACCTTGAGTGTGTGCATTAAGTGTCTTTCATTGATTAGTTAAGGACTCTAAGGCATGTGAATATAACTTATGGTCTAGCCAGCAGAATATTAGAAATTATCTAGGAATCACCAAATGGCGGCTTCTCCCTCGGTCTAGTTTCCAGGCTGTGTCCGTGTCTGTTACAGACAGAACATATAGGGGCTTTTTGACCAAACTAGTGTTATTTTAGAAACTATTTACCAAAATGGGGTTGTTTTGTTACTATTTACCAAAATAGGGTTGTTTGGAATTTTTTACGTGGCCGACGCTAAAGGCCGACGCTAGAGGTGTCACCCATCTGCTGTGACCCGTCTGCTGGTCACTTGTCCGCTGAGACTCGTCTGAATCACCCGTCTGATACCCGTCTGACAGTCATCAGAAGGGTGAATCACCCGTCTGATGGTCATCAGACGGGTGAAGATCCAGCTTCAGACGGGTGACACCTCTAGCGTCGGCCTTGACCAATGCTAAACGTAAAAAATTCCAAAACAACCCTATTTTGGTAAATAGTTACAAAACAACCCCATTTTGGTAAATAGTTTTTAAAATAACACTAGTTTGGTTAAAAAGCCAACATATAGGATATGTCCTCCTGTTTCTGCTTTTTCTCTTTGTTTAATTTTCGATGCTGCTTTCACACAGCTTGGATATGGCTGATGGTTGAGAGATACTATGCAAGATATGGAGGTACAGCTGCTCTGTAAACACAGCATTTTGGAACCCTTCCAGAGCTGCTAGTCCCCTGTCCAATTTGAACCCTAGGCATTCATTTTTTTAGATGCCCAACTGCTCATACCTTCGAATCCATTCAGGTGGCAGAGAAATCAAGAAAGAAAATCAGAACTTACAACCAATTCTTGTCTGATTGAAGTCTTCCTTCCTCTGCAGTTTGCTTGCACTGAGAATCCTTCAATTAAACTTTAAAGTTGCTCTGCCTCTGTTGCAACTTGAGAAGAGGACATATCCCGGTCCAGTTCTATGTCCAATTGAGAAGAAAGACAGAAGCAGTTCTGCAGTGGAAGTTTAGTGTTGGTTTTCCATCTTTTATTTTCCATCTTTCCAGTTTCCTCTGATACAGATTGTTCCTGTAATCCGGTTGTTGCTGTAATCTGTTGACTTTATGAAGGACCACTGTCAAAACTGTCCAGATAATGAGCAGAAAGCTTATATTAGCTTCAAAATGCTGACCCACTTTGTCTTTCCAAGTAATATATCTTTTGCTTCATTGATTTTGGATGCTAGGTAATGGCTGCCAGCCTGCCACCTGCATCTGGATGGTTCGCAACCATCACCCTCCTATGTGCTTCTTTAATCTTGTCTGTTGGAATGTGGTATTAATTTGTTTTTCTTCAAGTTATATGCATTTTGTTTGTGATATTATATATATGCCATATGGTATCATATTCTTATATTTTCTTGTCACATCGGAGTCATATTGTATTGAGATATCGTATCCCATCTCCATGCTTCTTTTGGAAATTATGAATCATGATTTGTGAAATTATTTTCCTCTTGATAAGATTTAGCCTTCTTTTCTTCTGGGTTGGTAATGACATTCGCACTTACACGGTCGGTTTTAACTTATTAGCTGCATTGTGTGTTGCTTTGACTATATTTTCCCTCCATGTTGTGTCTTGTGGAATTTCATTGGTTCATATTGAGTTGTTGTTCTTAGTCATGCAGCAATTTTTATACCATATATTTTTTGTGTTTATCTTTTTCTTATTATTTTTCTCTGTTGTTGATTTTCAATTGTGACTATGGCAGAGAGCGCACTCCAACAAATAAGATTAAAGAAGCACACAGGAGGGTGATGGTTGCAAACCATCCAGATGCAGGTGGCAGTCATTACCTGGCATCCAAAATCAATGAAGCAAAAGATATGTTACTTGGAAAGACCAAGGGGGGTGGTTCGGCATTTTGAAGCTCATAAAAGCTTTTTAATGCTCATCTGGACATTTTTTGACGGTGCTCCTTACTAAAGACAAGTATAATTTTTTTGGTCTTAGGCCAATTATTTCTTGTAGACCCTATTATATAGTGATAAAATTAAACATGCTTATCTATCTTTGTAACTTGAGATGTCAATGAAGTTCAGAGATTTGAAGGCTATCAATGAAAGTGGACATGCTTATCTATCTTTGTAACTTGAGATGTCAATGAAGTTCAGAGATTTGAAGGCTATCAATGAAAGTGGCTCATTCTGGTGCTGCTCCTTTTTCTACTCTCTCTAGCCAATTTAATGAGTTTGACGTAAATTTCACTTTGAATGTAATAGATTCTACATTGGTCACGGTTAAAAGGTGGGTGGGAAAACAAGTTTTTTTTTTTGTTTCCCGTAGTATTCCCTTTCCTCTGTTCGATAGGTAAGAGACTAATTTTTCAGGTATTATCAGACGTCTAAGTGGGGATTCTTTTTAATAGTGTTTTTTTTGTACACTTAAATCTTGGATCGAATTCAGGATTACATGTTTAAAGAAAAAAATTAGGAGTTAAATAGTATGTTTAGAATAACAAATTTTGATAATTGATTAGATATATACTGTGATTGAAAAGTTATGAAATAGGAATTGATTTGATTTTGAGATCTTTTTTAAATCGTGTGCACCCTACTTAAAGTTGATGTGATATACAAACGTTGAAATATTTCATTTTGTAAATTACAGCTTAAACCGAGTCTTCATCTTGTCTAACAATATATGCTCTCCTTACTTGCATTTTGGTTATGATACAGCTTATATATGTTGTTATGTTCTAAACGAAGAGTACGACAAACAACCGTTGATTATACGAATAATGTCACTTTTGTTTAACTTAAATTTTTAAAAATATCATTACATTTATTTTTTTTAACTGATGCGTATCTTTTTGTCAAAATGCATTCGTTCTATATTGCACCTTTCATCACCAAAAACATCTTGTTTTAATTGAGATTCTGAAATCTTTTGAATCAAGAATATCAATTTTGTTACCTTCAGGACATGATCAAGTTCTATATCTTTTCCAAAAGCACAAAATAATTGAAATTTAAGATTTAAGATGACTACTAGCTTCTAAAAGGATGAGAATAATGATTATTAATTTACTGATTTTAGCTTATTTGTGGAGTAAAACTCTCAAGACACTTTCGCCCTAAAAAAAAAAAAAAACTTAAATGAAACTATTTCTCTCCTTTTCTATTGTAGACTAGTACTTTTTTAATCCGTGCGAAGCCTCAGGGTAAAGTTTCCATTTGAAATAAATTGTTGCAATATTTAATTGAGCTACTAATTGTAATGGCATTTTTTGATAGGAATTTTTTTTTTGAAATAACCCAAAAAAAAAATTATATACCCAAATACCCATTTTGCCCCATTATATACACAAATACCCTTTTTTTTCCCTTCCCTCTATTCCCGACTTCTCACCTATGTTAATTTTATTTTTTTATATATAGAAGTCGGTTTTAGAGAACCAAACTTCTCAATGGGACATTTTGTTTTTTTTTTTTTTTTAAATTTTTTAGTTAGGAAGTCGGGTTTAGATAACCCGACTTCCCGTAGGGCTTTTTTTTTCTTCGAATTTTTAAAAAAGATAATGATTTTTTTGGTTTTTTTTATTAATTTGTTAATTTATTTGGGTTTTTATTTAAATTTGATGGGTTTTAGGGTTTAGGGTTTAAAAATGTGTGGTTAATTTTTTAATTTTTTTAATTAGCTAATTGTGTTGGATGTTAACTATCGCATTATTGATTACTGTTATCATATCATATAATTAATATCCAACATAATTATTTAATTACAAATAATTAATCACACTTTTTAAAACACTAAACCCTAAAAACCATTAAATTTAATTAAAATTACAAAATATTAAATATTGAAACCATAAAACGATTATTGTTATCATATAATTAACATCTAACACAATTAGCTAATTAAAAAATTAGCCACAAATTTTTAAACCCTAAACCTTTAACCTAAACCCTAAAACCCATCAAATTTAAATAAAAATCCAAAAAAATTAATAAAAAACCAAAAAAATCATTACTTTTTAAAAAAAATTGAAAAAAAATAAAATAAACCTAAGGGTCTAAGCCCGACTTCCTACCTAAAATATTAAAAAAATAACTAAAACCCCATTGAGAAGTTGGGTATCCCAAACCTAACTTTTATACATTACAAAATAAATAAATAAAATCTTTATGTTGAGAAGTCGGGAATAGAGAGAGGGGAAAGTGACCGGGAAAAAAAAAGGACCGTTTGTGTATATAATGGGGAAAAGAGGGTATTTGGGTATATAATTTTTTTTTTTTTTGGGTTATTTCAATTTTTTTTTCCTTTTTTGACATATTATCAATCAATGTTTCAATAGCTCTCAATTGTAAAGATGGTTGATGCCTTGATGGGAACATTGAGATACCACAGCTCCTCATCTCGATGATTTCGGTAAATGATAATACAATTAAAAAATCAAAATTCAACATGTAATGTTGTTTAAAGCTCTAGTAATTGCTGATATTTTTCATTAACACTAAACCTGCCTTGTCAAACACATACATCAAATGGTTATCCATATACAATCTCATAATGATTTCAAAATAGATGGATCATAAGTTAACAAAAAGAGGGTGATGGAGGCAAAGGTGGGACAAGTCAATTTTACCACTGAAGAAGATTAATCCATTCAAGTCCAAGAAAGACCATTCAAGTCCAAGTGATCTGTGTTCTTATTTTGGCTATATCTTGAGTTTTAGATGTCCAATTGAAGTGATTCTTGATGCGTTAGAAAGATAAGAGAATTATCTACAAGTTTTATTTGAAGCTCAAGACTTGATTCGGACTCTAGCATGACAAAAACTGGGCTAGAAGTTGAGAACGCTATTCTGGACGGATTTGTTTTAATTAGGCATTAATTGGGCTTGTAATTGTTTTTAGCTTTAATTGTATAATGGGCTTCATGATCCACGAAAATATTCACCTCCTTAACCTAGAATGTTCCATAGCTTCTACAAATAGGACTTGTATTACCTCATTTCATAATTTTGAATGAAATTGGATTTTGCTCATACTTGAGTATGAATGAGCTATACTCCTCTTCAAGTTCTTGGATTAGAACTTGTTTGATTCTTATCAAAGAGTTCCATCTCTTTGTGGTGAATCCTCCTTGGCTTATCAATCTTCCATTTCCATGGAAGCTTTGTGGCGCCTTCCCTTCATCTTCTTCCTCTTCCATTTTCTATTTTGCTTATGTTCTTTTTAATTTATATTTACGTCATTTAATTTCTGCACCTTTCATTTCAGTTATGCCTTCTTTTATTTAATTAGCGTTCTTTCCTTATTTTGTTCATCTTTTAGTTGTTTATTTTCAATTCCTACTTTATATCCTTCATATGCATTCGGGTGTGCAAGAACATCTTCTTCTTCTCCCAATTTTTCTCATCATTTTTACGTAAGAATTAAGAACAAACTCTTGGATAGATCCTCAATTTCGGTGATTTAGACTTGGATCATATCAGAGGGCCCTTGGAATGGGCATTCTGAAAAATGCCATCTGATTAAGGAGTATATACAAACCTTTAACTAACTCAGAATGATATATTGCAATATTATATGGTGTTAGAAAGACAACTAAATAAAAAGAACCTAAAAGACTACAACCTACATGGAGGTAAATGAAAACATTAAGTGGCCATAGCCCATAATAATTATTAGCTATCAGTGGTCCAATGAGTTCTGATTCTTAATCACGATTGCAAAAATAAGATAATAGTTCTATTATTAGTCAACCAAAACCAAGCCTAATAAGCATCAGCTATACAGCTAACCACTATCAATATAGATCCAAAAGATAGAAAACTAAGAGCCAAATACTTCCACAAAAAAATGTAGCTGTGGAGTTTTCAAATTGTAAATATGCTCATTAAAAAGAGAAATGTTATTTGGACACCAAATTTGGGACACCTACGATGACACCGTAGGTGTAAATGGCAAAATAGTAGTAAAACAACTCAACAATCATCACTCCCAAGACACATAATTGCTTTCCCACTTATTTATTGTTTTCTTCTCTCTCATCATGTATTTCATCACTCCCAAGACACTCACCTGATATTTCTCTCATCTCAACACTTGTCTAAGCTGATCTTCACCTGTCTGATGACTATCAGTAAAGAAATGCTCACCCGTCTGATGAAGATATATGACCCGTGTGATCGAGAAAGCTCACCCGTCTACTCTCAGTTTCACCCGTCTGAAGCTGAAGATCTTCACCCGTCTGATGACTATCAGTGAAGAAATGCTCACCCGTCTGGTTCACCCGTCTGATAAAGATATATGACCCGTCTGACCGAGAAAGCTCGCCCGTCTACTCTCTGTTTCACCCACTCTCAGACGGGTGAACATTTCTTCACTGATAGTGATCAGACGGGTGAAGATTTTCAGCTTCAGACGGGTGACACTGAGAGTCATAAGACGAGTGATCATTTAAAAGGTTATTCACTGAGAGTCATCAGACAGGTGAACATTTCCTCACTGGGAGTCATCAAACGAGTGAACATTTCTTCACTCAGAGTCATCAGACGGGTGAAGATCTTCAGCTTTAGATGGGTGAAACTAAGAGTAGACGGGTGAGCTTTCTCGATCACACGGGTCATATATCTTCATCAGACGGGTGAAGATCATCTTAGACGAGTGTTAAGATGAGAGAAATATCAGGTGAGTGTCTTGGGAGTGATGAAATACATGATGAGAGAGAAGAAAACAATAAATAAGTGGGAAAGCAATTATGTGTCTTGGAAGTGATGATTGTTGAGTTGTTTTATTACTATTTTGCCATTTACACCTACGGTGTCACCGTAGGTGTCCCAAATTTGGGTGTCAACTTAACATTTCTCATCGAGTAAATAGCCAATTTGGTCCCTGAAAGTGTAAGTCGGTATCAACTTAGTCCCTGAATTTAATGAAATATCAAAAACGTCCCTGAATTTGTAAAACGTTAATCAACTTGGTCCCTCCGTCAACCCCAGTTAGCTGACGCCGTTAACGGCGCTGATGTGGCACGTTAAGTGCCTTGTTGGCACTGTTGTCACTGGTTAGTGGTGTCCACGTGGTCAGGGACCAATTTGAAACTTTGAACCAGGGACTAAATTGATACTCGCATAGATTCAACTCCCAACGGTCTTCTTCTTCTTATTCTTCTCCTTCTTTAAATTTCCCCTTTCTCTCTCTCATCTCTCTCTGTCTCTCTCTCTTTGCTTCCTCTCTGTCTCTCTCTCTAACCCTAACTTTCATTCTTCCAACGTGATGATGATGGGTGGTGGTTCGCCATTTCTGCAGTGAAGACAAGCTAAGAAAGCCACAAGTTCCTCTTGGTCTGGTAGCTCTAGGGTTAATGGAGCAGAAATCAACAACCCATTTGCTTTGGTTTGTAATTGTGAGAGGAGAGCTGTGTTACGAGTTTCTAGGACTCTTAGGAACCCAGGTAGGGCCTTCTATGGATGTCCTTTGCCAAAGGTACCACTAAATCCCAAATGCCATTCTCTTTACATTTTTTATTTCATTTACAGGGACATTCAACATTTTGCCCCTTACTATGTTTGTCAAATTGCTGTTGCAGGATGAGGGAAATTGTGGCTATTTATTCTGGGTTGATGAGCTTCCTGAAATATGTGCAACTAATGTCAATGATAGTGAAGAAATATTGAAGGCAGAGCTGATGGAGCTAATGGGCAAGGTTGATACTTTGGTGACAGATGTTAGAATGCTAAAATTTGGGGTTGCCGTATGGATTGGTAGGCAGAGTGCATAGGTCTTAGTTAGTCCCTGTAAAGAGAATGGCATTTGGGATTTAGTGGTACCTTTGGCAAAGGACATCCATAGAAGGCCCTCTACCTGGGTTCCTAAGAGTCCTAGAAACTCGTAACACAGCTCTCCTCTCACAATTACAAACCAAAGCAAATGGGTTGTTGATTTCTGCTCCATTAACCCTAGAGCTACCAGACCAAGAGGAACTTGTGGCTTTCTTAGCTTGTCTTCACTGCAGAAATGGCGAACCACCACCCATCATCATCACGTTGGAAGAATGAAAGTTAGGGTTGGAGAGAGAGAGAGAGAGAGAGAGGAAGCAAAGAGAAAGACAGAGAGAGACGAGAGAGAGAAAGGGGAAATTTAAAGAAGGAGAAGAAGAAGAAGAAGAAGAAGACCGTTGGGAGTAGAATCTATGCGAGTATCAATTTAGTCCCTGGTTCAGAGTTTCAAATTGGTCCCTGACCACGTGGACACCACTAACCAATGACAACAGTGCCAACAAGGCACTTAACGTGCCACATCAGCGCCGTTAACGGCATCAGCTAACTGGGGTTGACGGAGGGACCAAGTTGATTAACGTTTTACAAATTCAGGGACGTTTTTGCTATTTCATTAAATTCAGGGACTAAGTTGATACTGCCTTACACTTTCAGGGACCAAATTGGCTATTTACTCTTTCTCATCCTGATATTGACTTCCAATTAATGTAATCTACAAATTGATCCAAATGTAGTCAAGCTTTAAAGATAACGTGTGGAGAGTGAAAATATCTCGAAGAGTCTCTATTAGGTGAAGAATTTGCTTGGATATGTAAACTATATGCTTCTTTTTTGGTACAATTTCACCAAATAAATAATAGAGTACTTCCTACCAAAAATAGAAAAACATGCAAGCTAAAAAAAACGTAGGGGGATTTATATTCAGTCTGTCAACATAAAAACTCTGATACATAAACTATCTTGGGCCAATCTTCACTAACATTCCTTTGGTATCTTGTAATTTAAAGGGGGCATTTGCCAATTTTCACATTTGTAAACCTGCAACACAACTAAATCCATTAGGCAATGCAGCAATGTCACGATCCTGAGGCAAATGAACAGATATTGCAGAGTTCTCGCATAACTTTAACTATGATAGACTACCGATGCTAAATGAGACAATCTGGAAGAGATATTAACTTAGAACTTAAAATTTCAATTTGAACAGTTGACAGCCTCCCGATAATCAAGAGCAATATAGTTATCATATTCTTTGGCAAATCATTTAATTTGCTGCACTTGTGAATATGCAGTGTTCAAACTTCAAACAGGACTTAATTTAATCATTGCATGCTGTAAGACTTAGACAAAAGAGCAAATATTATTACAACACACTATTGTGAAGGACTGAGGGAAGATCCAACTCTCAGAAACACATTTTAGGGGAGCTTAAGATCAAATGCCCGAGGGAAATCAAGTTACTTAAGTTTAATGACTGCAGAAAATTCATTGTGATGATACTCATGTGTCTATAACTGTGCTAGCACTGCATGCATGAATTGCATTTCTAAAGTGTTACAGAACAGCTAGGATCTCCTTACATTCGAATCTTGTCCCATGATACTAATACACAAAAACTATAATTTACAAGTCCCAATAAGAAGTTAGCTTAAAATTATTGCTATAGAAACTGTACATTATTGTCAAAGTGAAAGAGAAGAAGAAGAAGAAGAAAGGACCAGAAACTATTATGCAGCACAACACTACTGATTTCATTCATCTTAGAAATATTTATATAATTATACAAAGTGCACTGGTACAGACTTGTTGCGGTCCAATTCAATTACAACTTTTGATAAGCTTTCCAAAAGACATGCTCACTTATGTTTTGTATCTAACCTTAACTGTCATTACTTTGAGTGTGTACCAATACAAAATCTAAGGTATATGGGGTCCTGAGAAAAAGCTCATAGTCTAATACTGCATGATGAAATTTCATCCAGGTTTAACTAATTTTGCATTTTTCTGCATCAACTTTTTCTGCTGCTACCTGCTGTTGAGAGCTGCATCATGGTTGTAGCTTCAGTGGTACCCAATGTCCTGATGGGCATAGGAACAACAAGTGGTGTAATAGTAAGCAAATCATGTTCTCTAATCCTCAAATATGAACATTTGAATGACTTCGGTAACTAATTTAATTAGTGATGGATGTAGATATTTATGATGCCCTCCAAATTCAACAAATCCAGGACATACAAGTCTTGAAAGAATAATACAATCTTTTCCATCAGTTCCCTGGTTTTCCTGCTCTTACATTCATTCAGTTATACGGTACACTACACAATGAGTTTAGAGTTTAAACTAGTTATATACCCGTGCATATGCACGGGTTCGGCGGTGTTGATTGCGATAATTATTTCTAGTATGACATATTAATTATTCCTCAGAAATAAGACATGGAATAATGATAGTAAGTATAAAATGTCTAGCAACTAAAGTAACGGTGAATGCTAGTATGCACCCTCCATAACTTTGGTGCAGCATGCTCCTTCAATCACAACCACACATTTACTGTTTCACTCGTCTGCTCAGACCCGTCTGCACTTTCACCCGTCTACTATGACCCGTCTGATGTGTTCACTCGTCTCCTAGTCACTTGTCCTCGAGACTCGTCTGTAATTTCACTCGTCTACTACGTCTCGTCTGCTGTTCACTTGTCTGTTATCAGACGAGTGAAACAGCAGACGGGTCACCGAAGACGAGAGAACCTGCAGACGGGTCATAGAAGACGAGTGAAAGTGCAGACGGTTCACAGCAGACGAGTGGCGGCAGCGGCGGTGTTGGTGGTTGTTGGTTCGTTTACTGTGTGGAGGTGGGTGTGGGGTAGTGATGGTGATGATGGTGGGAAGGGGTGAGGGTAAGAAAGGAATTTGGGTAAGTGTGCAGCGTACACCTCTTTGCAAAGTGTGCATGTTAGACGGCACCCTAAAGTAACAACTTAAGCAAATATATTGTTCAGCTACGGGTATTCATGTATAATTCAAATGGGAAAGCTCACCCGCCTGGTTAATGATCACCCTTGTAGTCATCAGACGGGTGAACATTTCTTCACTGTGATAGTCACCAGACAGGTGATAATTTCTTCACTGATAGTCATCAGACGGGTTATCATTTAAAAGGTTCTTCACTGATAGTCATCAGACGGGTGAACATTTAAAAGGTCCTTCACTGATAGTCATCATGCGGGTGATTATTTAAAAGGTTCTTCACTGATACTCATCACACGGGTGAACATTTTAAATGATAACCCGTCTGATGAGTATCAGTGAAGGATCTTTTAAATGTTCACCCGTCTGATGACTATCAGACGGGTTATCATTTAAAAGGTTCTTCACTGATAGTCATCAGATGGGTGAACATTTTAACTGATAACCCGTCTGATGACTATCAGTGAAGGATCTTTTAAATGTTCACCCGTCTGATGACTATCAGATGGGTTTTCATTTAAAAGGTTCTTTACTGATACTCATCAGACGGGTGAACATTTAAAAGGTGCTTCACTGATACTCATCAGAGGGTGAACATTCCCTGCTTCTGCAAGACCAGAAGTAAAAAGAAAAATGAAACTAACACAGGAAGTGACGAAAACTAACATTGAGGCACAAAGAAACTAACATTGGGGCGAAACTTGGGGTTAGCGATTTGGGGAAATTCAATCTGAGAAGAATTTGAGAGAGAAAGACTCGCTATGAGAGAACAATGAAGGGGAGGCTTGTTGCCCTGGTGAGGTTGTGAGGCAGCAATGAAGAGAGCTTTGCTTTTGGTGGTCGTCGTCGATTCTGTTTGGGTGTTGGTCAGCATCGATTCTTGCAGTGCAGGAAGAAAGAGGGAGAGAGTTGAAAATGATAGGGTGTTCTTGAGGTGAGGAGAAGAGAAAAATATTTCATCTCCGATGGAGAAGGTGAGGATAGAGATGAGAAATAGAAAGCGGGAGAGAGAATGGAAAAAGGAAGAGGAAGGGAAAACGTGAGAGAGAAGATGATCTGGGAGTTTTTTTAAATTTTGAATTGGGAGTCAGAGAGACTAATTTACCCTCAAAAGTGGACATGTGGCAGCAATATAAGAGCTCTAATTTGGTAATTTGAACAGGTAGTGATTTGCGGGTTTTTGACCAAACAAGTGTTATTTTAGAAATTATTTACCAAAATGGGGTTGTTTTGTAACAATTTACCAAAATAGGGTTGTTTTTGCCAGTGTGGAATTTTTTTTTTTGCTGATGTGGAAGGCGCCAGTCCATAAATGAAGTGAGCTCTAGCGTGTTATCACCTGTCTGAACTAGGGAAAGTTCACCAGTCTGATGACTTTCACCCGTCTAATGAAGCATTCATCCGTCTGATGACTAACGGGAATAAATCCTTTCTGGACGCCACATGTACGGCTACGATGAGAGGGGCTAGCCTCTCCATTTCTTTCCTGGACTGGAGAGGATCCGGCTTCAGAAAAGACAGTCCTATACTGGATCCGGATTGTCTAACGTTGGCGCGGGAAAGGCACCATGCCTTTCCCTCATTCCAGACCGTCCGATCAATCTGACTGGCCGGAGCCCGCCACGTGTCTATTTTTTTTTTAAATAAAAAAACGCCACAATTAAGAAAAGAACCCAGGTTTGAATATCCCTTTGCAAAACGCGTCAGAGCCCTCCGCCCTCCGCACCCATTACCGCGCCAATGTACACCACAAGCCACTGTCAACAGCGACAATGACCACCGCCGGGGCGACTACCACCGCCAATTCCGTACGTACCAACCTGGTCTGCATCGTCTTTGCCCTCTGCCCCCACTGCCAATTCCGTATGGGTCTTCCTTTGCTCGGTCACTGCTGCTCCACACCGTCGCCGCTGCTCTGCCTCTGCCTGGTTTGTCCGATTGTCATCTGATGTTTCACTCGTCTAAGCAGACAAGTGACCAGCAGACGAGTGAAACAGCAGAAGGGTCAAAGTAGACGAGTGAAAAAGCAGACGGGTCACAGCAGAAGAGTGAGCAGCAGACGGGTCACAGAAGACGGGTCACAGCTGACGAGTAGCCCTTCCTTGCAACAAACAAACCTAATGGGGATATTAAAAAAAAAAAAAAATAGACACGTGGCGGCATAACTTTGCACTTAGCTTGCATTGCTAATTTTGTATTGTTTTATTTTTATTTTTCTGTCAACGTCTAAGCTTGCCAACCATTTTTCTTCACGATAAAGTTGAGGCAAAGCACAAGGGTCATGCCTATTGCAGAGAGTATTATTTATATCTACTTAGATTACAATTCCGCATTTATGTTGCACATAAACCTTGAAATCTTGTACTGGATTTCCTTAGTCAAACTTGTCCCGGCCAGTGGACCTTCGATGAATCCTGAGTTCCTGACTAGATTTTTCTAAAGGAATCGCTTGCAAAATCTCCTGTGACAAGTCCTGACTCCTGCTTTGGAGTGCACCTGATCAACTGATGGGATAATAAAGTTACTGAAATGGAGGAAGACAGAAGAAGCCAACTCATTACTACAGATACAGGTCAAATCTTGAATTTGTTTTCCTCCAAGAGACCAAGAGCATTGCAAATATTCCAAGAGAAGTCAAGGTGCAAATCAATTTAACTTCTTGGATTGGTAGCAGTTACTTTTTTAGCTTAATTTTAAACAAGGTCTTCAGTGCAATTTTCCCCCCTTAAATTGTGCAGAAAGAAAATGCAATTGACAAAGAAAAAGATGTTAGCTCAGATGATTTTAGATTTGAAACTGGCGTCAAGGGGAGGAAAAACTGTCTTCATTCTAGATTAGGTGCTTCCTAACATAAAAATAGTGGAAATTCTGATTTAGAAAAAAAAAAAACTAAAACTGCACGAAGAGTCCAAGGTTGCTGATACTGAATTATGCTCCTTTAAAGGAAGTGATGATGATCATTCCCAACAAATGATGAGCATTGAAAATACCAGCCTTATTAATGCCGCATCGATTTCACTGTTAGAGATGCACACCAAGAGTGCCCAGTATACTACTGGGTTACAGCCGACAGATGAAGGGAAACAACAAGCACAAGGCCTAAAATCCAAAAGTGCTGCTAACCTCAGCAACTGCAACATGAGTTCTCCTTCAAAGCTAAAAGCTCAGGGAAAGAGGAAAGCAGAATTAGAGGCATTTTCCTCCAGAGAACCACTTGACAGTCCTACAGAAGTTGATCCAAATACATCCATAGTTGTATCAACCATGAGGCAGCAGAAATATAAAACAAGTACTAGTACTGTCAGTTTGAATGAGTCCATGAATTCCAGGATTACTAAAACTGCAGTGCAACCTGGCCAGGAAGAAACTGAAGGTCGTGCTATTGTTCCTTAGACAGCGAATTTTCTGAGTTAAAAAAGAAAATGGGAGTTTCAAAGTTGTCAATCACTGCAGAAACACAAAATTCAACTGTTAACTTGGACATACCAGATGCAGACAAGGTTTCAATGGACAATGGAAGCCAGGTAGATGTTGATATTTGCAAGTCGTGTTCCTTGGAAGATGCCCATAATGAAATCTCAACTTTACTGCCGATTAGCTAGAAGAGTTTGACAAAACAGCACAACGTGCGAAAGTACTATAAGCTACCAAAAATAGTTTTGATTGAACAATTGGTTGGGCAACTCGGTAACTGCTGAACAAACTATTGCACTTAATGGTAGTTTCTGTGATGCTTTTTTAGGGTATCTTTTTTGGTTTTGTTCAGAATTTGATAAAGGATTCTGACATAGTTATGAAAAATAAATAGGCAAACCAAAGTGGATTTTGTGACAGGATATTTGTACAGCCTATGGATACCATACTTGGAGTACTTTGTACGTAAATGAAAGGAAGTATAGGTTTCCTTCCTTGTAACTGGTTAGTCTTTGTGGTCTCATAGGAGACTTAAAACTTCGGTGTTGTGTCACATTCATGTGCTACCGAGATCCATTATGATGAATGATGATATATAATTTTAAATATGAGAAACAGCGAAGCTTGTCTATTGTCGTGTCACTGGCTATGCAAGATTGTGCATGCTTCATGAAGAAGCAAAGAGACAGGTTTAACTTGGGTAATTTTATGTTGGGGAGACTATTATGTATGTGGAAATTTCATTTGTTTAACGTCAGATTGCTTGATGGTAACCGTAAACCTTTTGTTGTTGAACGAAATATATAGCTTATGAGAAATCATCTAGCACTACAATTTAGGGTCGGTTTATTCAAGTTTAAAATAGTGATATATTCTAAAAAATTAATTTTACAGCAAAATTCTAAAGAAGTACAAGATGGATAGCTCAAAGGTCATGAAAACTCCCATGCAACCTAATGCTAATCTAAGCAAAGATGAGGAAGGTAAAAAGGTAGACCAAACTGTCTACAGAGGTATGATTGGATCTCTTCTTTATTTAACATCCAGCAGACCTGATATTCAGTTTAGTGTCTGTATGTGTGCTAGATTGCAATCTGATCCTAAAGAATCTCATCTTAAGGCTGTTAAAAGAATATTTAGATATTTGCTTGGAACCACTAATCTTGGTTTAATGTATTTATGAACACAAGAATACAGGCTAGTTGGTTTTTGTGATGCTGACTTTGCTGGAGACAGAATTGAAAGGAAAAGCACCAGTGGAGGATTTCACTTCATTGGAGCAAACTTACTCTCTTGGTCAAGAAAAAGACAGACAACTATTGCACTCTCAACTGCAGAAGCAGAATACGTCTCTGCTGCTAGTTGCTGCTCACAGCTCTTATGGGTAAAACATCAACTTGAAGATTACTCCATATTTGAGCATAATATATCTGTCTGGTGTGATAATTCAAGTGCCATTTGCTTAACTAAGAATCCCATACAACACTCTAAGGCTAAGCACATAGAAATTAAACATCTCTTTATAAGAGATTATGGGTGAATGCTAGTATGCACCCTGCATAACTTTGGTGCAGCATGCTCCTTCAATCACAAACACACATTTATTGTTTCACTCGTCTGCTGTGACTTGTCTGCACTTTCACGCGTCTGGTATGACCCGTCTACTGTTTCAAGGGTCTGCCATGACCCGTCTACTGTTTCACGCGTCTGCCATGACCCGTCTACTGTTTCACCCGTCTTCTATGACTCGTCTGCTAATCACTTGTCCGCCGAGACTCATCTTCAATTTCAACCGTCTACTGCATCTCGTCTTCTGTTCACTTGTCTGCTAAGAAGACGAGTGAACCTTCAGACGGGTCATGGTAGACGAGTGAAACTGCAGACGGGTCATGGCAGACGAGTGGCGGCGGCGGCGGTGCTGGTGGTTGTTGGTTCGTTTACTGTGTGGAGGTGGGTGTGGGGTAGTGATGATGATGGTGGTGGGAAAGGGTGAGGGTAAGAAAGGAATTTGGGTAAGTGTGCAGCATACACCTCTTTGCAGAAGGTGCATGTTAGACGGAGCCGAGATTATGTGCTAAAAGGTGTATTTAATGTTAAGTTCGTTAAAACTGAAAATCAATGGGCCGATATCTTCACCTTTTTGCATCAAATAAAGTGATGGTGACATCAAATACACCTTTGGAGGGATGGTGACCAACCTTTGGTGACATCAAATAAAGTGATTAGGAAAGAAAAAGCCAGGGTTGATTGGCGGGTTTTTGACCAAACTAGTGTTATTTTAGAAACTATTTACCAAAATGGGGTTGTTTTGTAACAATTTACCAAAATAGGGTTGTTTGGAATTTTTTAAGTTTAGGCCGACGCTAAAGGTTTCCCGTCTGCTGTGACCCGTCTGCTGAGACTCGTCTGAATCACCCGTCTGATGAGCTTCAGACGTGTGAATTCAGACGGGTGATTGACCCGTCTGATGACCATCAGAAGGGTGAATCACCCGTCTGATGAGCTTCAGACGGGTGACACCTCTAGCGTCGGCCTTTAGCGTGGGCCTTGGCTGACGCTAAACGTAAAAAATTCCAAACAACCCTATTTTGGTAAATTGTTACAAAACAACCCCATTTTGGTAAATAGTTTCTAAAACAACACTAGTTTGGTCAAAAAGCGGTTGATTGGCACACCTCTGGAGACAGGAATACATCTTTTTTCCACAGGCTTGCTAAGGTTAGGCACTCAACCAGAAGAATTTAAGTTTTGAGGGATGGTGACATTGTACTTGACAAGCAGCTGGATATTGAGAATCATGTGCTAAGTTATTATCAAAACCTGTTTGCTTCTCCTAATTCTTGTATGGATAATGGTTTAATTGATGATGTGATCGAGCCTATGGTTTCTGATTCAGATAACAGTATGTTAACTGCCATGCCAACTTGTGAAGAAGTCAAACATGCAGTTTTTAGTATGAATGCTAATGGTGCTCCCGGCCCTGATGGCTTTGGGGGGATCTTCTTCCAAAAGTTCTGGGTCATTGTTGGGCATGATGTCTTCTTTGCTGTCTCTCAATTCTTTAGGCAAGGATGGCTCCTTCCTAATATGAATTCTAATGTTGTGGTCCTGATTCCAAAAGCTGCTAATGCTGACACCATTTCCCAATATAGGCCTTTTGCGCTTGCTAACTTTCAATTCAAGATTATAACTAAAATCCTTGCTGATAGATTGGCTTCCATTGCCCCCAACATCGTTTCTAACAATCAGAGGGGCTTCATCAAAGGAAGGGAGATTACTGATTGCATAGGTGTTGCCTCAGAAGCAGTTAACTTGCTGGACAAGAAATGCTTTGGAGGTAATGTTGCTCTTAAGATTGATATAAAAAAGGCCTTTGATACCTTGGATTGGAACTTTCTTCTCAAATCCCTCCAAGCTTTTGGTTTTAATTCTGTGTTTTGCAACTGGATTAAGGTAATCCTTGAATCTGCAAAGGTCTCAATTCTTGTGAATGGTCATGTGGTTGGTTTCTTTTCTTGTAAGAGAGGTGTGAGACGGAGATCCTTTTTCTCCTCTCCTCTTTAGTATAGCTAAAGATGTCCTGAGCAGAGCTATTTCTCAATTAGCTAAAAATGGCAAGCTTTCTCCTATGTCTAGTCCTAGAGGCTATACTGTTCCTACTCATGTTATGTATGCTGATGACTTACTCATTTTTTGCAAGGGCAGTAAAAGGAATATACAAGTTCTTATGGAATTATTCAACACTTATAGCCATGCCTCTGGTCAATGTATTAGCAAGGAAAAGTCCAAAATTTATAATGGTTCTGTCCCTGCAAATAGAATCAATTGTATTGCTAATACTCTTGGATTTGGAGTTGGCCAACTTCCTTTTGTTTACCTCGGTGTTCCATTGTTCAAAGGCATGCCTAGGAAGGTGCACCTACTTCCTATTGCTGACAGAGTCAAACAAAAGTTGTCATCTTGGAAAGGGGCTTTGCTGTCAATTATGGGAAGAGCTCAACTTGTTCATTCTGTTATTAATAGTATGTTACTGCATTCTTTCCATGTCTACGTCTGGCCTATTTCTCCGGTTCGAATGATGGAGAGATGGATCAAAAATTTCATTTGGTCTGGGGATGTGCTTATCAGAAAAGTAGCTGTAGCTTCTTGGTCCAAGGTCTGCATTCCAAAAGAAGCTGGTGGCCTTGGTGTCAAGTCACTGTTGTGCCTCAATAAATCTGCCTTGCTAAAGCTCTGCTGGCAGCTTGTTTCTTCTGAGAGCCAGTGGGCTATGCTTTTAAAGCCAGAGTTTTGGTAAAATCCAAGTTCTCCAAGCTGCATATTGCTTCATCCATTTGGCCTGGATTGAGACCTTTCATTGGCATTGTTCTAGACAATTGTAAGCGGATCCTTGATTTCTAGCTTGATTCTTGGCTTAGCAAACCTGTGGCTGACCTTCTTCAAATTGATAAAGAATTCATCCTTGGCTTCATTGTAAGGTGAAAGAATTCATAGTAAATGGTACTTGGACAATCCCTGACTCGTTGCTACAAAAGTCTAATGTCCTTGCTGCTGAGATTTCCGAATATGTCATTCCTGAAAAGCCTGTCCCTGATGAGCTGATCTGGTCTGGTTCAAATTCAGGAACTTTATCTCTGAAGGAGGCTTCTATTTTGTTATCTCCTCATGATCCTATAGTTGATTGGAGTAAACTTATTTGGTGTGCTGCTGTTCCCCCATCTAGGACCCTATTAATCTGGAGAATTATCAATAATTGCCTACCAACAGATGAGTCCCTTTGGAACAAAGGTTGCTGTGTTGTTTCAGTTTGCTGCTTATGCTACAAGGATTATGAATCTACGGAGCACCTATTTTTCAATTGTACTTTTGCTAGACAAATGTGGAATTGGTTGAGCTCTTGCTTAAATATTCCTCTGGTCCCTGATTCTATATTTACAGTGTTGGCCTGTTTACATCAGAACCTCAGTCCGCAGTCCTCAGCTCATGGATGTCTTCATCTCAAGAATTGCCAATACAATTTGGTTTATTTGGTATAGGAGGAACTCAGCCCAGTTTGATGGGAAGCCTATTTCTATGCAGGTTGCCATTAGATTGGCTAGATCTGCAACTTCTTTGGTCGGTTCCTTATCAAAGAGATGCTCCTTTATCTTTGCCACTGAGAAGAAAATTTTTCAGAACCTCTCCATTATTCCAAATTTGCCTAAGGCTCCTGCTGTTGTGGAAGTTATCTGGAAAGCCCCTAGCCTGAATTGGATAAAGTGTAACACTGATGGCTCGGCCCTTGGTGCTCCTGGAATTGCTGCCTGTGGAGGTATCTTCAGGGATAAGTCAGCTGCGGTTGTTGGCTGCTTCTCCCTCAATATTGGAATTTCTTTTGCTTTGAATGCTGAGTTTATGGGAGCTATTTTTGCTATTGAATCTGCTTTTGCTAAAGGATGGAATCACTTATGGCCAGAGTGTGATTCTCTCTTGGTCATTCTGGCTTTTGCTTCTCCTTCTATAGTGCCCTGGAGCTTAAGAAACCGTTGGCTAAATTCTTTGTCTATGGTTAGGAAGATGAATTTTATTTATTCTCATGTATATAGAGAAGGAAACACTTGTGCTGATTTGTTAGCCACTTATGGCACTTCTTGTAGTGGCCTCTCTTGGTGGAACTCTATCCCCCCCTTTTCTTAAAGTTGAGTTTTTTAGGAATAGATTGGGCTTACCCAATTTTAGATTTAGATAATTTTCTCATGGGTCAGGTTCATGCCCCCCATGCTTTTTTGTTTTCTTTTTTGGTTTTCTTAATAATATTAAGGGCACTCTTTTTCCTTATTGATGCTTTTATCCCTAAGGAGGGTTTTGCATCATAAGGTTTTAATGAGGCCTTTTTGCTAAAAAAAAATTGTTAAGTTTGTTAAAACTGAAAATCAATGGGCCGATATCTTCACAAAGCCATTAGCTGAGGATAGGTTTAAATACATAAGAGATAACTTGAGCATACATTGCATTGTTGAATAACCTGTCTAATAAGTATTGCATTACCCGTCTATGATTAACCGTCTGACCCTGTGAGTCTTTTTTTAAATAATCTATTTAAATGGTTATTATTCTTTAGAAAGGGGAAACCGTTTTCATTTTAAAATTACTTCGTCTTTGCGTTGGCAAAAACCCTCCCTTGTTTTCGCTCTCGTTTCATCTTCCTCTAACCCTCTCTAGCTCCAACGTGTTTGAAGAACTCAACTACTCCAACTGGACACCGTTCTTCAACTTGAAGGAGCTTGTGCATCCAAAGTTGGTGACTGACTTCGGGACAAGTGCCGTTATCATTCACTCTCCAAGTGGCTTTCCCACGGAGATTCAATCGCATGTGCACAACCAACGCTTCTTCTTCTCCCTCAACACTCTGGAAAATGCAACTGGTTGCCCTAGGCATGGCGCTGGTTTTACAGATGAGTGAGAACACTCCTTAAGCCAGAAAGACATCAACGTCGCTCTTTATGGTACTCCAAACCCTCCCAACTCTAAACCGATAACCCTTGTTCCCAAATGTCGATTCTTGCTCAAACTTTTGCAAGAATGTGTTTCACCTAGGAAGGGATCTAGAGACAGTGGCTCTAAGTTGGATAAATTTGCTCTTTTTCATCTTATCCACAAAATTAAGGTAGACCTAAATGACCTCATATTCAAGCATTTCATGTCTTAGTTTAAGAGATCTAGTTTTCCTACCTATCCATATGGCGTGCTTCTGACCAAGCTCTTCAGAATAAAAATCTTTGTACCTGAAGATGTCACCTTTGTGGACATAGCTCTTCCTTTGGACAAGAAGACCCTCTCTCTGATGAGATTCTCAACTCCTGCTCAGACATCAACAGATCAAGCTTCTGAAGATCAGCAAAGCAAGGCTCCTGCTGAATCAGCAGACGAGTCTGAGGCCCCTGCATCTGAGAAGTTGTGGGAGCCCTCTGAAAAGGTTACTAGACAAGGCCAAAATCCTTCTTCTAGACAACCAACCACTTCCAGTGGGACAGAAGACAGTGTCAAGATTCTCACCTTCAAGAGAAGGAAACTGTCTCCTAGGAAGAAAGCTCTTGTTGTGGAGGATTCTGAAGTTGAGACTTCTAAGGCTGTAGAGGATGCACCTGGTCAGGGGGAGCAGCTGAAGAAGACCTTAGGCAAACCCAAGGACAAACCTGCTTTTTGTCCAGGAGTTATTCCTAAAAGGAAAAGATCTGGTATAACAGTTGTAGCTGCTAATGTAGAGGCTCCTCCTGTTGAACCAGCTGCTATAATTGAGGCTCCTAGACGTGTCAAGAAGCTTAGGATGTCTGAAAACTCCACCCTTCTTGCAGACTACTCATCTTCAACCTCATCCTCTTCATCTCATGAAGAACACCCCACTTCACCTATCCAGGAAATTTCTTCTCATTCCACTCATACTTCATCCTTTTTGGTTAGGTCTGATGTATGTCACCTTCCTGTTTCAAGGGATTCAACTCCCAACAAAACAGATGGCATTTCATCCTTTTTGTTCAAATCTGATTTGCAGCAGTTAATGAATGCAAGTGTCTCTAACCTACTTGTTATTCCTTCTCCTCCTCCTCACTTTACAAACACTTGTAGGGACATGTATTTAATGTTTCCTATTGTTATCTTTCTTCATCACCCTAACCCTGCTATCACTCACCCAAATGGCTTGGTTATTCTACCCAATTCTTCTAGACCCCTATTATATCATTTCTGGTTCTTTTTCTTTCATGGAACATACAGATCTTCTAATCCCTAACCATAGGTTATTCTCTGATGAACCCTTACCCCCTCTCATTCATACACCTATTCATTCTATTTTATCTTCTATCTTTCCATCACCTCAAGAGGATCACTCCTCTGATGATGATTTTCTTAAATTCGCTTTTCTACCTCTTATTTTCTATAGAAATCTTCATCTACGATTCTTTCCCAGGATTTCTGAGCCCTTCTCTGTCCCTTCTCCACCACCTGTCTATGCTCTTCCCTGGCATTCTGAAGCCTCTGCTGACAACATTATTGTGCCCAGAAGAGTTCTTCAAGACTTGCAATATGAAGTAGCATCTTTGAGGACCTTGGTAAAAGATGCTCACAGAGATCTTGCTGAAGAAAGAAGAGCTAGAGCTGATCTAGAAGATAGAGTACAAGCTCTTTTTGTTCTTTTTAGTACCTATTTGTAATTTTTTTAAATTACCTTGTACACAGCCAAAGATGGATAAATAAGAATGTTTTCATTATCTTCTTTATCTTTTCTTTTCTCTTTTTGCTGATGTCAAAAGGGGGAGAAACTAATATGAACAATGTTATAATGATGTAAGCTAATAATAATGCTATGTTATAATGTTATTGTTTATCTGTCTGATATGGAACAATGTTAAACCTGTCTGATCATGTTAAATAATATGTGATACATATACATATCTGTTTATTGTAAAATCTCTTGCTTTCTCTTAAGTTCATTAAATCATTTTAAATGTTTGTCATCATCAAAAAGGGGGAGATTATTGAGTCTCCAAAATGTCTAATGTGCATTTACCAGAGTTTTGATGAAAATTAAACATTTATTTAATGATTTAATTGAACCCGTCTGTGGTGGTTAACCCGTCTACTCAGTGTGCAGATTATAACGATAAGCATTAAAGTGTTTATATGTACTGAGCTCTAGCGTGTTATCACCCGTCTGGAACTAAGGAAAGTTCAACTGTCTGAAGTCTACACAAATGCTGACCTTAAGGCAACCCGTTTAATGAAGTCATTCACCTGTCTGTTGTCTAACGTGTAGAAATCCTTTCTGGACTGAAGAATTCTTTTAAGACTCTATCAGTCTAAGTTGCTAATAAACTAAAGTTGTCTCATAAGAGATAACTTGAACATACATTGCATTGTTGAATAACCTGTCTAAAAGTGGGTTTTTGACCAAACTAGTGTTATTTTAGAAACTATTTACCAAAATAGGGTTGTTTTTGCCAGCGTGGAATTTTTTATTATTTTTGTTGCTTACTTGGAAGGCGCCACTTGGATTGGCGCCTTCCACAAAAATGCCACATGTCACACACTCATTGGTTCTACAGAAATTTTTTAAAAACAAAAAAACAAAAGCTGCAGCATTCCTTGCTGAGACCCGTCTGCTGGAGACACTTGTCTGTTGTGACCCGTCAAATGTTTCACTCATCTGCTGATACCGTCTGATGTTTCACTTGTCTGATGTTTCACTCGTCTTCTGATACCCGTCTGATGTTTCACTCGCCTGCTGGTCACTTGTGCGATGTTTCACTTGTCTATTGTGACCTGTCTACTGGTCACTTGTCCGCTGAGACTCGTCTGCAATTTCACTTGTCTGCTGTGACTCGTCTGCTAGTCATCTGATGGTCACTCGTCTGCTGGTCACTTGTCTGATGTTTCACTCGTCTAAGCAGACCGACGAAACAGTAGACGAGACGCAGCAGACAAGTGAAATTGCAGACGAGTCTCAGCGGACAAATGACCAGCAGACGAGTGACCAATGACTGTGTGACATGTGGCATTTCTATGGAAGGCGCCAGTCCAAGTGGCGCCTTCCACATCAGCAAAAAAATAATAAAAAAATCCACGCTGGCAAAAACAATCCTATTTTGGTAAATTGTTACAAAACAACCCCATTTTGATAAATAGTTTCTAAAATAACACTAGTTTGGTCAAAAACCCTGTTTTTGCCAGCGTGGAATTTTTTATTTTTTATTTTGCTGACGTAGAAGGCGCCACTTGAAGGCGCCATAAAAATGCCACATGTCACACACTCATTGGTTCTACAGAAATCTTTTCAAAAAAAAAGCTGCAGCATTCCTTGCGCGCGTCTGCGGAGACACTTGTCTGCTGGTCACTCGTCTGCTGTGACCGGTCTTCTGTGACCCGTCTGCTGTTTCACTTGTCTGCTGAGACTCGTCTTCTATGACTCGTCTGCTAGTCATCTGATGGTCACTCATCTGCTGGTCACTTGTCTGATGTTTCACTCGTCTAAGCAGACAAGTGAAATTGCAGACGAGTCTCAGCGGACAAGTGACCAGCAGATGGGTCACAATAGACGAGTGGGCTTTTTGACCAAACTAGTGTTATTTTAGAAACTATTTACCAAAATGGGGTTGTTTTGTAACAATTTACCAAAATAGGATTGTTTTAGACAGCGTGGAATTTTTTATTATTTTTTTGATGAAAGGCGCCAGTTGGTGAATCACCCGTCTGATGACTATCAGACGGGTGATTCACCGGTCTGATACCCGTCTGACGGGTGAATCACCCGTCTGGTGTCTGATTCACCCGTCTGATAGTCATCAGACGGGTTACGGGTGAATCACCCGTCTGATCGTCAGACGGGTGAATCACCCGTCTGACTATCAGACTGGTGATTCACCCTTCTGATAGTCAGAAGGGTGAAGATCCAGCTTCAGACGGGTGACATGTGGCATTTTTGGCGCCTTTAAGTGCCAGTCCAAGTGGCGCTTTTAAGCGCCAGTCCAACTGGCGCCTTCCACGTCAGAAAAAATAATAATAAAAAATTCCACGCCGTCTAAAACATCCCCATTTTGGTAAATTGTTACAAAACAGCCCCATTTTGGTAAATAGTTTCTAAAATAACACTAGTTTGGTCAAAAACCCTTTTGGTGCTTAATTTAAGTTCAATTTTCTCTTAAGTTCATCACAACAAATTGAAGGAACTCGTCTATAATAACCCATCTAGAATCCATATAGTTAACTGAAACTGAAACTTCTCATTTAATTACTTGAATGATAGCACATTACATTACATTAACTTAAACCATATTTTCACAACCACAACAGAACAGACAGGGACCAACTAAGACCTATGCACTCTGCCTACCAATCCATAATACAAAACAAAAACTTAGCAATGCACACATTACTGCAACCCCAAATTTTAGCATTCTAACATCTGTCACCAAAGTATCAACCTTGCCCATTAGCTCCATCAGCTCTGCCTTCAATATTTATTCACTATCATTGACATTAGTTGCACATATTTCAGGAAGCTCATCAACCCAGAATAAATAGCCACAATTTCCCTCATCCTGCAACAGCAATTTGACAAACATAGTAAGGGGCAAAATGTTGAGTGTCCCTGTAAATGAAATAAAAAATGTAAAGAGAATGGCATTTGGGATTTAGGGGTACCTTTGGCAAAGGACATCCATAGAAGGCCCTACCTGGGTACCTAAGAGTCCTAGAAACTCGTAACACAGCTCTCCTCTCACAATTACAAACCAAAGCAAATGGGTTGTTGATTTCTGCTCCATTAACCCTAAAGCTACCAGACCAAGAGGAACTTGTGGCTTTCTTAGCTTGTCTTCACTGCAGAAATGGCGAACCACCACCCATCATCATCACATTGGAAGAATGAAAGTTAGGGTTGGGGAGAGAGAGAGAGAGGAAGCAAAGAGAGAGAGAAAGGGGAAATTTAAAGAAGAAGAAGAAGAAGAAGAAGAAGAAGGAGAAGACCGTTGGGAGTTGAATCTATGCGAGTATCAATTTAGTCCCTGGTTCAGAGTTTCAAATTGGTCCCTGACCACGTGGACACCACTAACCAGTGACAACAGTGCCAACAAGGCACTTAATGTGCCACATCGGCGCCGTTAACGGCGTCAGCTAATTGGGGTTGACGGAGGGACCAAGTTGATTAACGTTTTACAAATTCAGGGATGTTTTTGATATTTCATTAAATTCGGGGACTAAGTTGATATCGACTTATACTTTCAGGGACCAAATTAGCTATTTACTCCCAAAAAGATACATCCCATTAAGAAGTATAGCGTTAATCAAATCCAAAAACCATATCTAAAATCCCAAAAATAAATTACAATTTTCTGAACTTGAAATTCAATTCCCAAAATATTAAGTTCTTCAAAATCCAAAGTATGTTTACTGCCAAGAATTTAGGTGTATAAGATCCTTGAGTGAATCCTTGAACAATCAAATGATCCACTACAAATCAATTTATGATCAGTACAAAAGCCATTCCATTCACGGCTTTTTGACCAAACTAGTGTTATTTTAGAAACTATTTACCAAAATGGGGTTGTTTTGAAACTATTTACCAAAATAGGGTTGTTTGGAATTTTTTACGTTTAGCGTCGGCCAAGGCCCACGCTAAAGGCTGACGCTAGAGGTGTCACCCGTCTGTTGTGACCCGTCTGCTGAGACTCGTCTGAATCACCCGTCTGATGGTCATCAGACGGGTGAATCACAGACGGGTGATTCACCCGTCTGATGACCATCAGAAGGGTGAATCACCCGTTTGATGAGCTTCAGACGGGTGACACCTCTAGCGTCGGCCTTTAGCGTGGGCCTTGGCCGACGCTAAACGTAAAAAATTCCAAACAACCCTATTTTGGTAAATTGTTACAAAACAACCCCATTTTGGTAAATAGTTTCTAAAATAACACTAGTTTGGTCAAAAAGCCTTCCATTCACCCCTAAGATAAGCTTCAATATCTCTTCTGCCCCATCCCACAGTGCATTTGAACATTGTCCCACAACATTTTCAATCCAAACAACAGATGGCTTTGCTAGCAGCAGGGATTCCTGGACAAAGTTGGAAGGCAAATTCTACAACCAACAAAGTAATATCAATTATAATTCACATATTATAAAGTAAATTTAAAAGTACCCGTGCATGGCATGGGCTCCATCCTAGTTCTCAATATTTTTTCATCAAATGCAAGTTAAAAATAAAATCAAAAGAGCGCAAAGTATTCAATAATTGATGTGCTTCAGCTCGTTACTATGAGCTTGTGCCATCTTCCACAATAATATGTAGTGTAGAGTTGTAGTTTGTACTTTGTAGTGTTATGTAATTTAGGATTGTAGGACAATGGGGGCAACATATTTTTTTTGTAGTGGGGGCAAAAATATTTACTTAAGGTCTAATAAAAAAATTAAGTTGGTGGGGGCAACTGCCCCCAATGTGGTACTCCTAGGTTTGTCCCCATGTGTAACATATGTTACACATTTTGGGTGCGTTTGATTAAACAGCTTAATTAAGGGTTTATTCAATAAGCTCTTTTTCAAATAAGTTAAAAACAACTTATTTTCATAAGCTTCGTTGATAAGCTTATGGAAATATGTTAAAAAGAGCTTATGGAAAGACCATAAACTATTTGTATAAGTTTAATTCCATAATCTATTCTTATAAGCTCTTTATAAACTCTTTGAAATGCACCAATTATATTTTCATTGATGAGTTGTTGCACATATCTTCTACTCCTTGAAATTTTGTCCTTATAAAATATAAAAGGAATTTTTTGAATATAGTAATTGATCCCATTTAATAATAATAATAATAATAATAATTGAGAAGGGAAAGAGGGCCAGGGTTTGGAGCCCAAACAAGGTTGATAGTCCAGTCCATACTCCAGAGTAGAGTTGAGATTAGTAGAAGTAAGAAACAGAAGAGAAGAAGATTAAGGGCATCAGAAAGAAAGAAACAGTGAGGTTTCCGCAGCAGCAGCGGTGAAAGAGAGAAGAAGGATCGGAGGATGTCGTCGAACGCAGCGGTGCCATTTTGGAGGGCAGCGGGGATGACGTACATAACGTACTCCAACATATGTGCGAATCTGGTTAGGAATTGCCTGAAGGAACCCTACAAATCCGAATCCATCAATCGGGAGAAGGTCCATTTCTCTCTATCCAAATGGGTCGATGGCAAGCCTGAAAAGCCTAGTAAGTTCCCTCTTATTATTCTCATTTCATGGATCAGATCTCATCTCATGTGTTATAATGCACCATTTCTACTACTTTATGACTTAGGGTTTCCATCAATTTCGCTTAATCATAATCCATAATACACCTTGATTTAACTATTATTGTTGCAACTTGATCAGGATTAGTGGATTGGACATAGTTCTTATCACACCTGACAATTCTTAGATACTATTCTATAGGAGCTTGTAGCTCTTTTCTTATGATAATAAGACATATGTAACAGCACTTAAACATGTTATATTTTCATTGATGAGTTGTTATTAAGTGTCTTCTTCTAATTTGAAAATGGCACTACTATATTTTCATTGACGAGCTCTTACATGTGTCTTCTTCTAATTTGAAAAAAACGGCATCACAAACATATATAAAACTGCAACTAAGTGTCCTTTGTTCTAAAGTCAAATCAAATACTTGTTGCTTCACATTTTTTGTTTCTCTAAACGGCTATTTTTATATTACTTGTTGCAGTTTATTTGGTTTTGTATTTGCTCTGTTCTGATCAAAGTGTTTGATTGTTCTTTTTTAACAGCTATTCGTTCGGACACCCCAAATTGATTTGGAATAGTTGGAAGCTTTGCTTGGGAAGCTATTTGTCATTGTGACCTATGGTTTTCTATGTTTTTTAACTGCGTTGTGTTTTCTTCTGTCCATGATATATGGCTCATGCACTACATTTTGGATTTGCACGCTTAATCTTTGTAATAATTTCAGTTTAAACATATGATTTTAAACTTTCATCCGTTGGGTCATAAATTTATGAAATAAGGTAAATTACAATATTCCTTCCTTCCTATTCCTTAGATGAATTAGACTAAGGCTGCATTGTGGTAAAGAGTTTATTCAAGCACTTATTAAGTTTCATTGAAATAAGGTAAAGAGTTTATATTTATAAGCTTCTCTGATAAATTTAATGAATAAGTTTAAAAGAGTTTATAGGAAGGTTGTAAGCTATTTTTATAAGTTTATTTTCCGAAGTTGTTCTCATTACTCAAAAAGTTTTTTATAAGC
Source organism: Ammopiptanthus mongolicus (assembly GCA_039655645.1). Taxonomy (NCBI): domain Eukaryota; kingdom Viridiplantae; phylum Streptophyta; class Magnoliopsida; order Fabales; family Fabaceae; genus Ammopiptanthus; species Ammopiptanthus mongolicus. The sequence continues at coordinate 4,970,284 of CM077349.1, forward strand.
TTTTCCAAATGCCCTTAAATTGAAATATGTAACAAGGAATTGAAAGCTTGGGGCTTTACCATGCACTTTTGATGCATTATCACTCTCAAATAGATGAAGGCATGGTTGTAAACATGACCTTTTAGTCACTTGGCATTTTTTATTTGACCAAACTGACTTACTTTTAGAAACTTGACATTTGACTAAAAGTGGGTTAGTTTGGTAACTATTTACCAAACTAACCCACTTTTAGTCACTTGGCATTTTTTATTACAAACTACTGACAGTAGTGTTTTTAGAAAACGCTAGTCAAAGTAGCATTTTTCAGGGTAAAAAAAAAAATAATAAAAAATGCCACGTGACTAAAAGTGGGTTAGTTTGGTAAATAGTTTCAAAACAAAATTATATTGGTAAATAGTTTCTAGGATAATTGACCAAACTAATCCATTTTTAAAAATTATTTACCAATATAACCTTTTTTTTGAAACTATTTACCAAACTAACCCAGTTTTCGTCAACCTGGCATTTTTTATTATTTTTTTCTGACATCAAAGACGCTACTTTGACTAGCGTTTTCTAAAAACGCTATTGTCAGTAGCGTTTTTACTAGATTATGCCACGTGGCAAAATCTGGTAAAAATGTAAAAAAATTAAAAAAAATTTAAGTTGGCCGACGCTAAAGGCCGACGCTAGAGGTGTCATCCGTCTGATGTCTATCAGACGGGTGAAGAAATATTTCTTCACCCGTATGAAGCCGAAGATCTTCAGATAGGTGATCATTTAATGGCTTTTTGACCAAACCAGTGTTATTTTAGAAACTATTTATCAAAATGGGGTTGTTTTGTAACAATTTACCAAAATGGGGTTGTTTTAGACAGCGTGGAATTTTTTATTATTATTTTTGCTGACATGGAAGGCGCGCCTTTAAAGGCGCCACTTGGACTGGCGCCTTCCATAAAAATGCCACATGTCACACACTCGTTGGTCACTCGTCTGCTGGTCACTTGTCCGTTGAGACTCGTCTGCTGGTCACTTGTCCGTTGAGACTTGTCTGAATCACCCGTCTGATACTCGTCTGACAGTCATCAGACGGGTGAATCACCCATCTGATAGTCCCGTCTGATGACTGTCAGACGGGTGAAGATCCAGCTTCAGACGGGTGACATCTCTAGCGTCGGCCTTTAGTGTGAGCCTTGGCCGACGCTAAACGTAAAATTTTTATATTTTTTTACAGCGAACCAATGAGTGTGTGACATGTGGCATTTTTAATGAAGGCGCCAGTCCAAGTAGCGCCTTTAAAGGCGCGCCTTCCATGTCAGCAAAAAAATAATAAAAAATTTCACGCTGTCTAAAACAACCCTATTTTGGTAAATTGTTACAAAACAACCCCATTTTGGTAAATAGTTTCTAAAATAACACTAGTTTGGTCAAAAAGCCGAACTCTGACTCCCAATTCAAAATTTAAAAAAACTCCCAGATCATCTTCTCTCTCACTTTTTCCCTTCCTCTTCCTTTTTCCATTCTCTCTCCCGCTTTCTATTTCTCATCTCTATCCTCACCTTCTCCATCAGAGATGAAATATTTTTCTCTTCTCCTCACCTCAAGAAGACCCTATCATTTTCAACTCTCTCCCTCTTTCTTCCTGCACTGCAAGAATCGATGCTGACCAACACCCAAACAGAATCGACAATGACCACCAAAAGCAAAGCTCTCTTCATTGCTGCCTCACAACCTCACCAGGGCAACAAGCCTCCCCTTCATTGTTCTCTCATAGCGAGTCTTTCTCTCTCAAATTCTTCTCCGATTGAATTTCCCCAAATCGCTAACCCCAAGTTTCGCCCCAATGTTAGTTTCTTTGTGCCTCAATGTTAGTTTTCGTCACTTCCTGTGTTAGTTTCATTTTTCTTTTTACTTCTGGTCTTGCAGAAGCAGGGAATGTTCACCCTCTGATGAGTATCAGTGAAGCACCTTTTAAATGTTCACCCGTCTGATGAGTATCAGTAAAGAACCTTTTAAATGTTCACCCGCCTGATGACTATAGTGAAGGACCTTTTAAATGTTCACCCGTCTGATGACTATCAGTGAAGAACTTCTGAAATGATAACCCGTCTGATGACTATCAGTGAAGAAATTATCACCTGTCTGGTGACTATCACAGTGAAGAAATGTTCACCCGTCTGATGACTACAAGGGTGATCATTCACCAGACGGGTGAGCTTTCCCATTTGAATTATACATGAATACCCATAGCTAAACAATATATTTGCTTAAGTAGTTACTTTAGGGTGCCGTCTAACATGCACCCTTTGCAAAGAGGTGTATGCTGCACACTTATCCAAATTCCTTTCTTACCCTCACCCCTTCCCACCACCATCACTACCCCACACCCACCTTCACACAGTAAACGAACCAACAACCACCAACACCACCGCCGCCGCCGCCGCCGCCACTCGTCTGCTGTGACCCGTCTGCAGGTTCACTCGTCTTCGGTGACTCGTCTGCTGTTTTACTCGTCTGCTAACAGACAAGTGAACAGCAGACGAGACGCAGTAGACGAGTGAAATTACAGACGAGTCTCGAGGACAAGTGACTAGCAGACGAGCGAACACATCAGACGGGTCATAGTAGACGAGTGAAAAGGCAGACGGGTAAAAGCAGACAAGTGAAACAGTAAATGTGTGGTTGTGATTGAAGGAGCATGCTGCACCGAAGTTATGGAGGGTGCATACTAGCATTCACCGTTACTTTAGTTTCTAGACATTTTATACTTACTATCATTATTCCATGTCTTATTTCTTAGGAAATAACAATTTTAACGAATGTGTTTCTGCCTGTCTAATATTAATATGTCATACTAGAAATAATTATCGCAATCAACACTGTCGAACCCGTGCGTATGCACGGGTATATAACTAGTTTAAACTCTAAACTCATTGTGTAGTGTACTGTATAACTGAATGAATGTAAGAGCAGGAAAACCAGGGAACTGATGGAAAAGACTGTATTAAAGACTTGTATGTCCTGGATTTGTTGAATTTGGAGGGCATCATAAATATCTACATCCATCACTAATTAAATTAGTTACCAAAGTCATTCAAATGTTCATATTTGAGGAGTTAGAGAACATGATTTGCTTACTATTACACCACTTGTTGTTCCTATGCCCATCAGGACATTGGGGACCACTGAAGCTACAACCATGATGCAGCTCTCAACAGCAGGTAGCAGCAGAAAAAGTTGATGCAGAAAAATGCAAAATTAGTTAAACCTGGATGAAATTTCATCATGTAGTATTAGACTATGAGCTTTTTCTCAGGACCCCATATACCTTAGATTTTGTATTGGTACACACTCAAAGTAATGACAGTTTAGGTTAGATACAAAACATAAGTGAGCATGTCTTTTGGAAAGCTTATCAAAAGTTGTAATTGAATTGGACCGCAACAAGTCTGTACCAGTGCACTTTGTATAAATATTTCTAAGATGAATGAAATCAGTAGTGTTGTGCTGCATAATAGTTTCTGGTCCTTTCTTCTTCTTCTTCTCTTTCACTTTGACAATAATGGACAGTTTCTATACCAATAATTTTAAGCTAACTTCTTATTGGGACTTGTAAATTATAGTTTTTGTGTATTAGTATCATGGGGACAAGATTCGAATGTAAGGGGATCCTAGCTGTTCTGTAACACTTTAGAAATGCAATTCATGCATGCAGTGCTAGCACAGTTATAGACACATGAGTATCATCACAATGAATTTTCTGCAGTCCTTAAACTTAAGTAACTTGATTTCCCTCGGGCATTTGATCTTAAGCTCCCCTAAAATGTGATTCTGAGAGATGGATCTTCCCTCAGTCCTTCACAATAATGTGTTGTAATAATATTTGCTCTTTTGTCTAAGTCTGACAGCATGCAATGATTAAATTAAGTCCTGTTTGAAGTTTGAACACTGCATATTCACAAGTGCAGCAAATTAAATGATTTGCCAAAGAATATGATAACTATACTGCTCTTGATTATCGGGAGGCTGTCAACTGTTCAAATTGAAATTTTAAGTTCTAAGTTAATATCTCTTCCAGATTGTCTCATTTAGCATCGATAGTCTATCATAGTTAAAGTTATGCGAGAACTCTGCAATATCTGTTCATTTGCCTCAGGATCGTGACATTGCTGCAATGCCTAATGGATTTAGGTGTGTTGCAGGTTTACAAATGTGAAAATTGGCCAATGCCCCCTTTAAATTACAAGATACCAAAGGAATGTTAGTGAAGATTGGCCCAAGATAGTTTATGTATCTGAGTTTTTATGTTGACAGACTGAATATATTATCCCCCTACGTTTTTTTTAGCTTGCATGTATTGTAGTTTAGTAGAAGATCAATCTTCTATTTTTGGTAGGAAGTACTCTATTATTTATTTGGTGAAATTGTACCAAAAAATAAGCATATAGTTTACATATCAAAGACAATTCTGACATATCCAAGCAAATTCTTCACCTAATAGAGACACTCTTCGAGATATTTTCACTCTCCACACGTTATCTTTAAAGCTTGACTACATTTGGATCAATTTGTAGATTACATTAATTGGAAGTCAATATCAGGATGAGAAATGTGAAGTTGACACCCAAATTTGTGACACTGTAGGTGTAAATGGCAAAATAGTAATAAAACAACTCAACAATCATCACTCCCAAGACACATAATTGCTTTCCCACTTATTTATTGTTTGCTTCTCTCTCATCATGTATTTCATCACTCCCAAGACACTCACCTGATATTTCTCTCATCTCAACACTCGTCTAAGCTGATCTTCACCCGTCTGATGAAGATATATGACCCGTCTGACCGAGAAAGCTCACCCGTCTACTCTCAGTTTCACCCGTCTGAATCTGAAGATCTTCACCCGTCTGATGACTCTGAGTGAAGAAATGTTCACCCGTCTGATGACTCTCAGTGAGGAAATGTTCACCCGTCTGATGACTCTCAGTGAATAACCTTTTAAATGATCACCCGTCTGATGACTCTCAGTGTCACCCGTCTGAAGCTGAAAATCTTCACCCGTCTGATCACTATCAATGAAGAAATGTTCACCCGTCTGAGAGTCATCAGACGGGTGAGCATTTCTTCACTGATTGTCATCAGATGGGTGAAGATCTTCAGCTTCAAACGAGTGAAACTGAGAGTATTTCTTCACTGATAGTCATTAGACGGGTGAAACTGAGAGTAGACGGGTGAGCTTTCTCGGTCACACGGGTCATATACCTTCATCAGACGCGTGAACCAGACGGGTGAGCATTTCTTCACTGATAGTCATCAGACGGGTGAAACTGAGAGGAGACGGGTGAGCTTTCTCGGTCACACGGGTCATATACCTTCATCAGACGGGTGAGCATTTCTTCACTGATAGTCATCAGATGGGTGAAGATCAGCTTAGACGAGTGTTGAGATGAGAGAAATATTAGGTGAGTGTCTTGGGAGTGATGAAACACATGATGAGAGAGAAGAAAACAATAAATAAGTGGGAAAGCAATTATGTGTCTTGGGAGTGATGATTGTTGAGTTGTTTTATTACTATTTTGCCATTTACACCTACGGTGTCACCGTAGGTGTCCCAAATTTGGTGTCCAAATAACATTTCTCTTCTTGAATAGGTTGTTAACTTTCTACTTTTGTGCAGTGAGATCAAGTTTTTGCAAAATATTATTATTCTATGGCACTTTTTTAATGAGCATATTTACAATTTGAAAACTGAGAGGACGGCAAATTTATCACTATATCATTATTTCACTTTTTATTTTCCAAACTACCACCGTTTCCAAATTATATACCAAACTACCACCATTTTCAAGAACAATGAGAAGTCCCGGTTGGTGGCAACGACTTCTCAACATGATTTGGGGAAATTTTTTGTCATACCCAGTTGGGAAGTCTGGTTCTTCAACCATGACTTCTCAAAGTGGGTTTTAATTTGGGGAAATTTTTTTGTCACACCCAGTTGGGAAGTTCAGTTTTTCACCCGTCTAAGCTTTCATAATTTCACCCGTCTAAGCCTTCGTTCCTCTGATAACTTTCACTCGTCTAAGCTTTCACCCATCTCAGCTTTCATGCTTTCACCCGTCTAAGCCTTCGTTCATCTGATGACTTTCACCCGTCTAAGCTTTCAACCGTCTGATGAAGCTTTCACCCGTCTAAGCCTTCGTTCCTCTGATAACTTTCACTCGTCTAAGCTTTCATGCTTTCACCCGTCTAAGCCTTCGTTCGTCTGATGACTTTCACCCGTCTAAGCTTTCAACCGTCTAATGAGGCTTTCACCCTTTCACCCGTCTAAGCTTTCATGCTTTCACCCGTCTAATGAAGCTTAGACCCGTCTAAGCCTTCGTTCGTCTGATGACTTTCACCCGTCTAAGCTTTCACCCGTCTAATGAAGCTTTCACCCTTTCACCCGTCTAAGCTTTCATGCTTTCACCCGTCTAATGAAGCTTAGAAGGGTGAAAGCTTCATTAGATGGGTGAAAGCTTCATTAGAAGAACGAAGGCTTAGACGGGTGAAAGCTTCATTAGACGGTTGAAAGTCATCAGACGAATGAAGGCTTAGACGGGTGAAAGCATGAAAGCTTAGACGGGTGAAGAACCAGACTTCCCAACTGGGTGTGACAAAAAAATTTCCCCAAATTAAAACCCACGTTAAGAAGTCATGGTTGAAGAACCAGACTTCCCAACTGGGTGTGACATTTTTTTTTCCCAAATCATGTTGAGAAGTCCGGCTTTTTGACCAAACTAGTGTTATTTTAGAAATTATTTACCAAAATGGGGTTGTTTTGTAACTATTTACCAAAATAGGGTTGTTTGGAATTTTTTACGTTTAGCGTCGGCCAAGGCCCACACTAAAGGCCCACGCTAGAAGTGTCACCCGTCTGAAGCTGGATCTTCACCCGTCTGATGACCATCAGACGGGTCACAGCAGACGGGTGACACCTCTAGCGTCGGCGGCCGACGCTAAACGTAAAAAATTTCAAACAACCCTATTTTGGTAAATAGTTACAAAACAACTCCATTTGGTAAATAGTTTCTAAAATAACACTAGTTTGGTCAAAAAGCCACCATCTTTACAATTGAGAGCTATTGAAACATTGATAATATGTCAAAAAAGGAAAAAAAAATTGAAATAACCCAAAAAAAAAAATTATATACCCAAATACCCTCTTTTCCCCATTATATACACAAACGGCCCTTTTTTTTCCCTGTCACTTTCCCCTCCCTCTATTCCCGACTTCTCAACATAAAGATTTTATTTATTTATTTTGTAATGTATAGAAGTCGGGTTTGGGACACCCGACTTCTCAATGGGGTTTTAGTTAATTTTTTTTTTTTTAATATTTTAGGTAGGAAATCGGGCTTAGACCCTTAGGTTTATTTCTTTTTTTTTTTCAATTTTTTTTAAAAAGTAATGATTTTTTTGGTTTTTTATTAATTTTTTTGGATTTTTATTTAAATTTGATGGGTTTTAGGGTTTAGGTTAAAGATTTAGGGATTAAAAATTTGTGGCTAATTTTTTAATTAGCTAATTGTGTTAGATGTTAATTATATGATAACAATAATCGTTTTATGGTTTCAATATTTAATATTTTGTAATTTTAATTAAATTTAATGGTTTTTAGGGTTTAGTGTTTTAAAAAGTGAGATTAATTATTTGTAATTAAATAATTATGTTGGATATTAATTATATGATATGATAACAGTAATCAATAATGCGATAGTTAACATCCAACACAATTAGCTAATTAAAAAATTAACCACACATTTTTAAACCCTAAAACCCATCAAAGTTAAATAAAAACCCAAATAAATTAACAAATTAATAAAAAACCAAAAAAATCATTATTTTTTTTTAAAAATTCGAAGAAAAAAAGCCCTAAGGGAAGTCGGGTTATCTACACCCGACTTCCTAACTAAAAAATTTAAAAAAAAAAAAAAACAAAATGTCCCATTGAGAAGTTTGGTTCTCTAAAACCGACTTCTATATATAAAAAAATAAAATTAACATAGGTGAGAAGTCGGGAATAGAGGGAGGGGAAAAAAAAAAGGGTATTTGGGTATATAATTTTTTTTTGGGTTATTTCAAAAAAAATTCCTATCAAAAAATCCAATTACAATTAGTAGCTCAATTAAATATTGCAACAATTTATTTCAAATGGAAACTTTACCCTCAGGCTTTGCACGGATTAAAAAAGTACTAGTATACAATAGAAAAGGAGAGTAATAGTTTCATTTAAGTTTTTTTTAGGACGAAAGTGTCTTGAAAGTTTTACTCCACAAATAAGCTAAAATCCGTAAATTAATAATCATTATTCGCATCCTTTTAGAAGCTAGTAGTCATCTTAAATCTTAAATTTCAATTATTTTGTGCTTTTGGAAAAGATATAGAACTTGATCATGTCCTGAAGGTAACAAAATTGATATTCTTGATTCAAAAGATTTCAGAATCTCAATTAAAACAAGATGTTTTTGGTGATGAAAGTTGTAATATAGAACGAATGCATTTTGATGAAAAGATACGAATCAGTTAAAAAAAATAAATGTAGTGATATTTTTAAAAATTTAAGTTAAACAAAAGTGACATTATTCGTATAATCAACGGTGGTTGTTTGTCGTATTCTCTTCGTTTAGAACATAACAGCATATGTAAACTGTATCATAACCAAAATGCAAGTAAGGAGAGCATATCTTGTTAGACAAGATGAAGACTTGGTTTAAGCTGTAATTTACAAAATGAAATATTTCAACGTTTGTATATCACACCAACTTTAAGTAGGGTGCACACGATTTAAAAAAGATTTCAAAATCAAATCAATTCCTATTTCATAACTTTTCAATCAAAGTATATATCTAATCAATTATCAAAATTTGTTATTCTAAACATACTATTTAACTCCTAATTTTTTTCTCTGAAAAAAGAAACCTAAGTCTCTTAAACATGTAATCCTAAATTCGATCCAAGATTTTAGTGTACAAAAAAAACACTACTGAAAAAAATCCCCACTTAGACGTCTGACAATATCTGAAAAATTAGTCTCTTACCTATCGAACAGAGGAAAGGGAATACTACGGGAAACAAAAAAAAACAAAAAAAAAAACTTGTTTTCCCACCCACCTTTTAACCGTGACCGATATAGAATCTATTACATTCAAAGTGAAATATACGTCAAACTCATTAAATTGGCTAGAGAGAGTAGAAAAAGGTGCAACACCCGAATGAGCCACTTTCATTGATAGCCTTCAAATCTCTCAACTTCATTGACATCTCAAGTTACAAAGATAGATAAGCATGTTTAATTTTATCACTATATAATATGGTCTACAAGAAATAATTGGCCGAAGACCAAAAAAATTATACTTGTCTTTAGTAAGGAGCATCGTCAAAAGGCTTTTTTACCAAACTAGTGTTATTTTAGAAACTATTTACCAAAATGGGATTGTTTTGTAACAATTTACCAAAATAGGGTTGTTTTAGACAACGTGAAATTTTTTATTATTTTTTTGCTGACGCGAATGGCGCCAGTGCCACTTGGACTGGCTCCTTCCATAAAAAATGCCACATGTCACACACTCATTGGTCACTTGTCTGCTGTGACCCGTCTGCTGGTCACTTGTCTGCTGAGACTCGTCTGAATCACCCGTCTGATGACTCTGATAGTCGTCAGGCGAGTGAATCACCCGTCTGATGTATCAGACGGGTGATGTGATGGTCATCAGACGGTATACATCAGACGGGTGATTCACCCGTCTGATGACATCAGACGGGTGATTCAGACGAGTCTCAGCAGACAAGTGACCAGCAGACGGGTCACAGCAGACGAGTGACCAATGAGTGTGTGACATGTGGCATTTTTAATGAACCGTCAGCAAAAATAATAATAATAAATTCCACGCTGTCTAAAACAACCCCATTTTGGTAAATTGTTACAAAACAACCCTATTTTGATAAATAGTTTCTAAAATAACACTAGTTTGGTCAAAAACCCTCAAAAGATGTCCAGATGAGCATTAAAAAGCTTTTATGAGCTTCAAAATGCTGAACCACCACCCTTGGTCTTTCCAAGTAACATATCTTTTGCTTCATTGATTTTGGATGCCAGGTAATGACTGCCACCTGCATCTGGATGGTTTGCAACCATCACCCTCCTGTGTGCTTCTTTAATCTTATCTGTTGGAGTGCGCTCTCTGCCATAGTCACAATTGAAAATCAACAACAGAAAAAAATAATGAGAAAAAGATGAACACAAAAAATATATCGTATAAAAATTGCTGCATGACTAAGAACAACAACTCAACATGAACCAATGAAATTCCACAAGACACAACATGGAGCGAAAATATAGTCAAAGCAACACACAATGCAGCTAATAAGTTAAAACCGACCGTGTAAGTTCGAATGTCATTACCAACCCAGAAGAAAAGAAGGCTAAATCTTATCAATAGGAAAATAATTTCACAAATCATGATTCATAATTTCCAAAAGAAGCATGGAGATGGGATACAATATCTCAATACAATATGACTCCGATGTGACAAGAAAATATAAGAATATGATACCATATGGCATATATATAATATCACAAACAAAATGCATATAACTTGAAGAAAAACAAATTAATACCACATTCCAACAGACAAGATTAAAGAAGCACATAGGAGGGTGATGGTTGCGAACCATCCAGATGCAGGTGGCAGGCTGGCAGCCATTACCTAGCATCCAAAATCAATGAGGCAAAAGATATATTACTTGGAAAGACAAAGTGGGTCAGCATTTTGAAGCTAATATAAGCTTTCTGCTCATTATCTGGACAGTTTTGACAGTGGTCCTTCATAAAGTCAACAGATTACAGCAACAACCGGATTACAGGAACAATCTGAATCAGAGGAAACTGGAAAGATGGAAAATAAAAGATGGAAAACCAACACTAAACTTCCACTGCAGAACTGCTTCTGTCTTTCTTCTCAATTGGATAGAACTGGACCGGGATATGTCCTCTTCTCAAGTTGCAACAGAGGCAGAGCAACTTTAAAGTTTAATTGAAGGATTCTCAGTGCAAGCAAACTGCAGAGGAAGGAAGACTTCAATCAGACAAGAATTGGTTGTAAGTTCTGATTTTCTTTCTTGATTTCTCTACCACCTGAATGGATTCGAAGGTATGAGCAGTTGGGCATCTAAAAAATTGAATGCCTAGGGTTCAAATTGGACAGGGGACTAGCAGCTCTGGAAGGGTTCCAAAATGCTGTGTTTACAGAGCAGCTGTACCTCCACTATCTTGCATAGTATCTCTCGGCTTTTTGACCAAACTAGTGCTATTTTAGAAACTATTTACCAAAATGGGATTGTTTTATAACAATTTACCAAAATAGGGTTGTTTTAGACAGCGTGAAATTTTTTATTATTTTTTTTGCTGACGTGAAAGGCGCCAGTCCAACTGAAAGGCGCCACTTGGACCGACGCCTTCGATAAAAATGCCACATGTCACAAACTCATTGGTCACCCGTCTGCTGTTTCACTCGTCTGCTGGTCACTTGTCTGCTGAGACTCGTCTGAATCACCCGTCTTATGACTGTCAGACGGGTGAATCACCCGTCTGATGGTCATCAGACGGGTGAAGATCCAGCTTCAGACGGGTGACACCTCTAGCGTCGGCCTTTAGCGTGGGCCTAAGCCGACGCTAAACGTAAAATTTTTATATTTTTTTACAGCAAACCAATGAGTGTGTGACATGTGGCATTTTTAATGAAGGCGCCAGTTGAACCAATGAGTGTGTGACATGTGGCATTTTTAATGAAGGCGCCAGTTACATCAGCAAAAATAATAATAAAAAATTCCACGCTATCTAAAACAACCCTATTTGGGTAAATTATTACAAAACAACCCCATTTTGATAAATAGTTTCTAAAATAACACTAGTTTGGTCAAAAACCCAGTATCTCTCAACCATCAGCCCTATCCAAGCTGTGTGAAAGCAGCATCGAAAATGAAACAAAGAGAAAAAGCAGAAACAGGAGGACATATCCTATATGTTCTGTCTGTAACAGACACGGACATAGCCTGGAAACTAGACAGAGGGAGAAGCCGCCATTTGGTGATTCCTAGATAATTTCTAATATTTTGCTGCCTAGACCATAAGTTATATTTACATGCCTTGGAGTCCTTAACTAATCAATGAAAGACACTTAATGCACACACTCAAGGTAGTCAAGATCGAGATCCTAGTCAGACACGTAAAACATGATATCGTAACACAGATCATAAGATCCAACCTATAATATAATTATAGTAAAAAATTATATATACATATAAAAATAAAACAAATAGAATACCTTTAAAATTACATCTAACATTTAAATAAATTCTAATTAAATATTTACTTTTATATTAGTGTTCAATCTTTAATGTTAATATATATATTTTTTTTCATTATTTAGAAGAGTAGTTACCTTAGGGTTAGGTCTGTAGCTCATTCTCTTGTATCTCGGAAAGAATGAAAAAAGGAACAGAGTTTAAAACTGCGTTTTTGCTTCATAGGCAACTATTGCGAACATCCCATTGCTAAAAAACGAAAGAAAAAAAAAAAGGAAAGATCACAGTTCATATTGGGCATCTCATTGTTGACACCCACAGGCCACAACTCCACTTACAGGTCACAGCACATGCAAGAAAGCACCTAGCCACCGACAACTTAGAAGCAGCAACTCAATGAAGCATCACCTAGTGACCTAGATCAAAGGGGCACAGCAACAACCGGATGAGGCAGAGATGGCCAGACAACCCATGTAGAGGTCCAACACAGGTGGGGAAGAGCAACAGATCAAAGGGGAAACAGCCGAAAAGAGGTTTGGGGTTGTTTCTTCCACCAAAAAAAAGGTGTCTCGGCCAACACGATGGAAGTGTCCGATCGCATTGATTTTGTGATTTACCACTGCGATGCTACCCGATCTTACAAAAGCGAGTTGCGAGGTGGGAACAGGATCAGTCAGCCACTGGAAAATTGTAGAATCGCACAGTTTTACGATCTAGGTCACGATCTTAAAAACCTTGCACACACTTGCAAGGGAGCAGTGCATCCATTAGAAGCGTGGCAAGTATCTGACATTCTAGGATGGTTGACTTTCTGTAGAATCTCTTATTAATTTATATTTCAAACTTTGCAACTTAGCCTAAACTTAAAAATTGATTAGGAAAGGAAGTTATACTATGTTTGGTTTACCATTGTAAACGTACGTTCGGATCCAAACATACATTTGCCCCAAAGGAATTCTATAGATACTGTACCCCAAACAAACATTTGCTCCAAAGGAATTCTATAGATACTGTACCCCAAACATATGTTAGCAGTTTCTCAACAGTAAACCAAATATGCACTAAGTTTGATTTTAACATTAAGAGGCTTAACTTTTATTAAGTATTGGGCATTAATACCTGCAGGATTGTAAAGATATCGCAAGAAAGAACATGGTGCAAATTAAGAAATACAATAAATTCAATCGAAAGGAAAAGTTTACAAATAGCGCTTCAGACTATCGTTAACCAAAATTTAATGTTTATTTATTAAAAAAAAAACAAAGTGTTTAGTTGTTTTTTCCTTCCTCTTTTAGGTTATCATAGCGATGGGATGAGACAATTAAACATATCAGAAACTTCAAGCAAAAAAGTCAGTACCTAACACCGAGTATGAGAGCGGCTTCCCTCCTAGTCATGGTAGGCTGGAAACCACCTTCGTAAAATTTACGCATTGTAGGCGGTCTTGCCTTGAATGCTTGCCAAGCCTGGATACCATATCTACCGGCATAAGCAGCAGCAGCTACAGCAAATCCTGCGATCAACGGTGTAGCCTGTTCCAAATTTAAATTTCAGTTTTATAAAATAAAGACAAGTTGAAAATGAACACACAATTGGAAAAAAAAAAAAAAAAACAAAATAAAGGACCTATGGGCAGGAAGTCAAAACTACAAATTATACTTATCAACATCAACGAGGGAAAAAATCCAGCTTCTGTTTTAAACACACCATGTGAACTCCCATTCACAAACCCTCTCCAATCCCAGAAATGAAAAAAACCTAATTGAATAAACAACTTATCTAAATTGCACTAAAAATTAAAGGTGAATACAGAGAGAAAGGGGAAAGAGGAGCTTCAAAGCAAGTTGCACCAAAATAGAAAAAGCACGAACCCTATTGTAGCTTAAAGTTATTGGCCAATTCTATTTATATCAAAATTTACGATTTTTTTTTTGAAGAAAAACCCTAATCATAGAAATAGACTATGACCAAAAATGTTGTTAGGCTACAGACATACCCAGAGAAAGGTACTAGATTGAAGATGATTTCGTAGCTCGAAATCGAAGCAAAAAGAAGAAATTAGATGAAAAATGAAGAAAGGCTTACCATAACGTTGAAACCTTCGAGCGCTCAAACAAGGCTAAAGGTTTTGGTTCTGCGTTTTCTGCAAAGAGGATTGAGTTGTGGAAAATGAAATGAGAACCTGAAGGCTAATTGACCAAAGTAGCCCATTTTTAAAAACTATTTACCAATATAACCTTGTTTTGAAACTATTTACCAAACTAAGCCACTTTTCGCCAACGTGGCATTTTTTATTAATTTTTTCTCTGACACCAAAGACGCTACTTTGACTGGCGTTTTTGGAAAACGCTAGTTGTAGTAGCGTCTTCCCCATCTTTCCCCCTGCACCAGACAGGTCCTGCCTAGGCAGCCACGTGGCGCGCCCTGGGCAAAGGCGCTACTGCAAGCAGGGCCACGTGGCTGCCTGGGCAGGACTTGTCTCCCCACTTGCAGCATTCTTTGACCCGTCTGACCACCATTCCCTCCACTCATCAAACCCACCCGTCTGATCTCTCTGTCTTTCTCTCTTCTTCACACACACAAACACACCCAGATCTTCTTCTTCTTCTTCTTCTACAATATTGTTGATCTCCTCACACCCTTTCTCACACAGATACTCTCTTTCATTACGTATTATCAACCTCAACCAACTCTCCTACTTTGCTTCCTCTGTTTCTCTACTTTTTCTCAAGCTCAACCATCTCTACCACTTTGCTGTTGCTGTTGCTGTTGCAGGTATTTATATTATTAATTTTTTTAATTTAATCAGTGTTATTATTGTGGCAGATTTTATCTTCAAATGCTGTTGGATTAATTTAATTATTTATGATATTTAGCTAAATTAATTATATTAATAAAGTATATTAATTTTAAATTATTAATTTTATTAATACAATAAAAAAATAAATAATACACTAAGCAGAGAAGTGAAACATCAGACGAGTGATCAGCAGCTGTTTCACTCGTCTGCCTATCACCTGTCTGATGCTTCACCCGTCTAAAGCATCAGACAGGTGATAGGAAGACGAGTGAAACATGTGCTGATCACTCGTCTGATGTTTCACTCGTCTGCTGCTTAAACGAGTGAAACATCAGACGAGTGATCAGCACATGTTTCACTCGTCTGCTGCTTAGATGGGTGAAACATCAGACAGGTGATAGGCAGACGAGTGAAACAGCTGCTGATCACTCGTCTGATGTTTCACTCGTCTGCTTCTTAGACGGGTGAAACATCAGACAGGTGAGCAGCTGTTTCACTCGTCTGCTGCTTAGACGAGTGAAACATCAAACAGGTGAGCAGCTGTTTCACTCGTCTGCTGCTTAGACGATTGAAACATCAGACGAGTGATCAGCAGCTGTTTCACTCGTCTGCCTATAACCTGTCTGATGCTTCACCCGTCTAAAGCATCAGACAGGTGATAGGCAGACGAGTGAAACAGCTGCTGATCACTCGTCTGATGTCTCACTCGTCTAAGCAGCAGACGAGTGAAACAGCTGCTGATCACTCGTCTGATGTTTCACTCGTCTAAGCAGCAGACGAGTGAAACAGCTGCTCACCTGTCTGATGTTTCACCCGTCTAAGCAGCAGACGAGTGATCAGCACATGTTTCACTCGTCTGCCTATCACCTGTCTGATGCTTCACCCGTCTAAAGCATCAGACAGGTGATAGGCAGATGAGTGAAACAGCTGCTCACCTGTCTGATGTTTCACCCGTCTAAGCAGCAGACGACTGATCAGCAGCTGTTTCACTCGTCTGCCTATCACCTGTCTGATGTTTCACCCGTCTAAGCAGCAGACGAGTGAAACATGTGCTGATCACTCGTCTGATGTTTCACTCGTCTAAGCCGCAGACGAGTGAAACATCAGACGAGTGATCAGCAGCTGTTTCACTCGTCTGCCTATCACCTGTCTGATGCTTTGAAGCATCAGACAGGTGATAGGCAGACGAGTGAAACAGCTGCTGATCACTCGTCTGATGTTTCACTTCTCTGCTTAGTGTATTATTTTTTTTTTATTGTATTAATAAAATTAATAATTTAAAATTAATATACTTTATTAATATAATTAATTTAGCTAAATATCATAAATAATTAAATTAATCCAACAGCATTTGAAGATAAAATCTGCCACAATAATAACACTGAATAAATTAAAAAAATTAATAATATAAATACCTGCAACAGCAACAGCAACAGCAACAGCAAAGTGGTAGAGATGGTTGAGCTTGAGAAAAAGTAGAGAAACAGAGGAAGCAAAGTAGGAGAGTTGGTTGAGGTTGATAATACGTAGTGAAAGAGAGTATCTGTGTGAGAAAGGGTGTGAGGAGATCAACAATATTGTAGAAGAAGAAGAAGAAGATCTGGGTGTGTTTGTGTGTGTGAAGAAGAGAGAAAGATAGAGAGATCAGACGGGTGGGTTTGATGAGTGGAGGGAATGGTGGTCAGACGGGTCAAAGAATGCTGCAAGTGGGGAGACAGGTCTGGTGCAGGGGGAAAGATGGGGAAGACGCTACTGCAACTAGCGTTTTCCAAAAACGCCAGTCAAAGTAGCGTCTTTGGTGTCAGAAAAAAAATTAATAAAAAATGCCACGTTGGCAAAAAGTGGGTTAGTTTGGTAAATAGTTTCAAAACAAGGTTATATTGGTAAATAGTTTTTAAAAATGGGTTACTTTGGTCAATTAGCCCGAAAATTCTTTATTCCATTGGGACAAGTCTTTTGATATTTTTAGTTTTTTACCGCAAACAATATTTATTTATTCTTTTCAAATAGGTAAAATAATTTTCTTAAAATATTAATATTAATATTAATTATTTCGATTTATTTAATATATATTGTTAGTGTAAAGATTTTTTATATAATCAACCAATCATGAATTGACACATCAGATAAAATGTTTGACTTTTATCCTAACTGCCTGAAAAGTCATACATACTATAATTTCTAATTGATTGATAATATAAAAAACTTTATAATTATAGTGCATAACAATATTACTCGGCAAATTTATCACTATATCACTGTTTCACTTTTTATTTTCCAAATTACCATCATTTCCAAATTATATACCAAACTATCACTATTTTAAAATTACATTGAGAAGTCGTTTTTAACATCCACGACTTCTCAACTTGATCAATCAAAAATTTTTTTATTTTCCCTTGGGAAGTCGGGTTTGCTAACCACGACTTCTCAAAGGGTTTTTAATTATTTTTTTTTATTTATTTTGAAATGCTATATTGTATTTAATTTAATTAAGGTTATAAATATTAAAGTAATTAATTTTATTAGTTAAGATTAATAAAATTTTTATTTATTAAACTAAAAGGGAAAATAATAACAAGTACCCAAATATTTTAGATTTAATTAATTAAACAAAAAATACAATAATGACAAGTGCACAAAAATTAATCTCCTAAATGATGTTCAGTTCCACATTCCTCATCCGCTACAGTGGGTTGCTCTGCTTGCTGCACACCCTCGTTGAGATTAAGATTTGTGGGAGGCATTGAAGAACTAGTGTCGGCCGGGAAGGGGAATGATGGAACGCCAAATGAGTACATACTTTGCATGTATGCGGCTGCTGACTGTGGCGTTCCGAGGTCTGTGCCAAACAGATTGCTATAAAATTCTCCATCAATGGAAGCAATAGAGTGTCGACCTTGGTCAAGCGGTGGGGAAGCGTCTCGTTGCATAGGGGTGTAGGCAAATGAATGGCGAGGCGGTTGGGGGTCATCATCAGCCATGGGAACCGGGGGGCTGGGTTGGCGACGTGCATTACGCCGTGGACGCTATTGGGTGGGCATACTTGGTCCAACATCCAGAATGTGTTGAACATCACCCCGCGGGTCTTGCAACTGTTGCGGAATAGACAGGTACGGTCTCGAGTTCTACCTAAACCACGTCATATACTCAGCCGTGTGACACACATAACCCGGAATTGGTTGTCCCGATATGATGCCATTTCGTTGTTCCTGCCAAAACTGGATCCATTCTGCATGCTTTATTCTCCAGTTTTCAGCGTGATTACCTCGCATGTCCAAGTCATGCAGGGCATCCATATTTGCAGGTTCTCCCGGTATTTCCTGTGAAAGACCAAATTGTAGCTTCACCCTATCTGTTTGATGCCATTCTACATTCTGGAAACATATAAGTGCGGTACGGGAAGTCCACAATCTAGAATCTCTATATGCTTCTCGTGGTATCACGCTCTGTAGATCTCTGTAAGGCAACCACAAAAGCTGGTTACTTTCCATATGATCGACCCTTGATCTATACCCCGTAATGTCACCCCGCGGAGTTCTGCTATACTGTAGTCCCCCGCCACTCCATCTAGTAAAATACATCGCAAGGTCAGTATAAGAAGTAGAGGATGTAAGGTAATTTAAATATGAATAGAATCTTTACCGTCATGCTAGTGGAAACGATTGTTCGCGGTTGCACCGTGGTGCAAGGAACGGCATGCGGTACCATACCCAAGACTGTAGCAACAATACGCATCCACCCATACAGGCAGCAGCCGGTGCAGATGCATGACACATTTCCCTATACAGATTTGCTAGACATGCCGTGCCCCAGCTGTATCTTCCAGCACAATGAAAATCTTCCAACAGTGGAAGATACATCAAGTGAACTCTGTTACCAGATTTGTCAGGCATCAAGAGCCCCCCGATCAAGCGTAAAATGTACGCTCTACAATAGGCTTGTACCTGTTGGACTGTTGCATCATGAGGGGGAGTGGCAAACGTCTGTTGCAACCACTTGAGTTTTATTTGTTGTCCCTTCATCTGATTAGATGGAGGAACCACACCTAAAAGTCGATGGCATTCTTCTTGCCAGGCAAGGAAGCTAGGTCCAGTAACGGGCAGTCCGTTCACACGCAATCCTAGCTGAAGAGCAACATCTTCCATCGTTATTGTGCATTCTCCGACGGGAAGATGGAACGTGTGTGTTTTTGGCCTCTACCTTTCTACCATTGCAAGAACCAACGATTTGTCAATCTTTGTGTGTCCCACTGTTGCAGCGATAGAAAACCCAGCTTGCTCCAAGTATGGTACAATCAGTGGACTTGGAGCCTCTATGGTATGTAGGTGACAATCAATGTGGTCCTGCAACCAAAAAGCAGAGTTGTAAGTATAGAAATACTAAGGACCATTTAATGTAAATATCATTTGCAGACACTTACCATATCACCCACTTGCGATGACCTGTGAACGTGTTGCAGTCTTAGCAAATCCATTGAAGTGAAGTTTGTATGGTGTTACGTGTTGCAGGCTGAGTGAAGAATGAGGTTGACTGAAGAAATGAGGCTTAGTGAAGAAATGAGGCTGATTGAAGTTCAATTTATAGTGGTGACATTATTGTGACCCGTCTGCCCCATCACCCGTCTGCTTCACCCGTCTGCTGCTTCACCATTTACTGTGCGCATGTGAGCGTATCAATGTCATAATTTACTGCTGGGACCCGTCTGCTGTGACCATGTGAGCATGGCAGTGTGTCATAATGACCCGTCTGCTGGTCGTCTGAGTGTGTTAGTGCATTGGGCAGTGCGAATTCACTGTGCGCATGTGAGCTCGTCTACTGTTTCACTGGTCTGCTTAGACGAGTGAAACATCTGCTGATCACTTGTCTGATGTTTCACTTGTCTGCTTAGACGAGTGAAACCTCAGACAAGTGATCAGCTGATGTTTCACTCGTCTGCCCATCACTTGTCTAAGCAGACAAGTGAAACAGCAGACTAGTGAATCGTCTAAGCAGACAAGTGAAATAGTAGACAAGCTCACATGTGCACAGTATAATCGCACTGCCCAATGCACTGACACACTCACATGACCAGCAGACGAGTCATTATGACACACTGCCATGCTCACATGGTCATAGCAGACGGGTCCCAACAGTAAATTATGTCACTGATGCGCTCACATGCGCACTGTAAATGGTGAAGCAGCAGACGAGTGAAACATCAGAGCTTAGACAAGTGAAACATCAGACAAGTGATCAGCAGATGTTTCACTCGTCTGCCCATCACTTGTCTGCTGTTTCAACATCAGACAAGTGATCAGCTGATGTTTCACTAGTCCGCTGTTTCACTTGTCTAAGCAGACAAGTGATGGGCAGACGAGTGAAACATCAGCTGATCACTTGTCTGAGGTTTCACTCGTCTAAGCAGACAAGTGAAACATCAGAGCTTAGACGAGTGAAACATCAGACAAGTGATCAGCAGATGTTTCACTCGTCTGCCTATCACTCGTCTGATGTTTCACTCGTCTAAGCAGACCAGTGAAACAGTAGACGAGCTCACATGCGCACAGTGAATTCGCTCTGCCCAATGCACTAACACACTCAGATAAGATGTAATTATTTCAAAGTTATAAATATCACTCAAGCAACAATTCATCAAAACTTTTATGGTATCGGAGATCTCTCAAACACAAAAAAACCTCCTAAAATTCCCTGCCATGGCTTCCAAAACCAGCAGCTCCTCCAACATCACTGCTCCTATAGAGGATGATGTCTCTCAATCCCATATG
This sequence comes from Ammopiptanthus mongolicus, assembly GCA_039655645.1. Lineage (NCBI taxonomy): Eukaryota > Viridiplantae > Streptophyta > Magnoliopsida > Fabales > Fabaceae > Ammopiptanthus > Ammopiptanthus mongolicus. The sequence continues at coordinate 4,991,173 of CM077349.1, forward strand.
AACTTCGAGAGTTCTGTTATGCCCACCACTGTGCATAAACTCGAAGGCAAACCGGTTTCCAAGGAACCCAATAAACACTTGTTTGATCGAGATAACTGAGGTTACAGTGTTGTTGCAGACTGCAAACCAACCACTGAGTCTGCCCCTTCAACAAGTTCCAGTTAGAACTCCTCCGAAAGATGCTCAGTCAAGTCAATATCTCTGCTATTGGTTCAGGACCAACACCTGGGAAATCTAGTTTTTCGACTGCGCTAACTATAAAGGCAAAATTAGGAACTCATATGGTTTAAAACAAAGCTCCATGACTCCCCTTGAATTGGTTTCTTTCAAATTGACATCAAGATTTCAATGATCAGAAGTCAGTATTTTACGCTTTCTGCAGCCAACGTCAAATGTCACACTCAGTATGCTTCTCTTTTCAAACTGTGTTAATATTTTAAAGGTGTATTCAACTTCCAAGCTGCTGATATGTTTACCAAGTCTTTTCCACTCAGCAGGTTTGAATTTCGAAGGAAGAAGCTAGGAGTTTGCAGCCTCCAAGGCAAGGAGGAGTGTTGAGAACGTGCCTTTGGATGCTTTCAAAGTTGTTTCAGTTTGAATAAGTCAAGATTGGTTTGTTATTATGGTGTTGGTGGATAAACTAGTTTCTGTTTTTATATTTTATTAACTGTCAGTAGTGGTTCCTAGAATTATGGAGTTGATCTCTTGTTCTGTTATTTTCAAATTTATTTAAGCACAAGAAGTATTCAATAAAATTATCAATTAAGTCTTTGCAGTTATATCACTTAGTTCCCTTATTATTCTTCTCTGCTATTTTTTCATTCTTCAATAAAACAACAATTGGTATCATAGCTCTCTTCTTGAGGGACCTGTGAAATGGATGCTGAAGCAAGTTTTCCCCAAATTGCTCCTCCTATCTTTAATGGTGAGAACTATGACCTTTGGGCAGTGAGAATGGAGTCCAACCTTGAGGCATTGGATTTATGGGAAGCTGTGGAAGTGGATTATACTGTTCCTCCGCTGCCAGATAATCCCACCATGGCCCAGATAAAGAATCACAAGGAAAGGAAAACCAAGAAGGCAAAGGCAAGATTATGTCTATTTGCTGGCGTTTCATCAATTGTCTTCACCAGAATCATGACCCTCAAAACACCCAAAGCAATCTGGGACTATTTGAAGGAAGAATATGCAGGGGATGAGAGGATTCGACGCATGCAAGTGTTGAACCTGATGAGGGAATTTGAGCTGCAAAAAATGAAAGAGTCTGAGACAATTAAAGATTACTCAGACAGATTGCTTGGCATTGCAAACAAGGTTAAATTATTGGGCACTGAATTTGCTGATTCTAGAATTCTAGAAAAAATTCTGGTTACAGTGCCTGAGAGATATGAAGCATCAATAGCCTCCTTGGGGAGCACAAAGGATCTGTCCAAGATCACTTTGGCTGAAGTACTACATGCTTTGCAGGCCCAAGAGCAACGGAGGCTTATGAGACAAGAACATGTGGTTGAAGGTGCTTTACCAGCCAAGCATAGTGAAGGTACTACAAACAGCCAGAGCAAAGGCAAGGGTAAAAAGAAAAATTACTCACCTTGTCAACACTGTGGCAAAATGGGTCACCCTCCATTTAAATGCTGGAGAAGGCCAGATGCAAAATGCAGCAAGTGCAACGAGATGGGTCATGAAGCAGTGATTTGCAAAGCTATAATCCAGCAAGTTGCAGATGAAGCAAAGAATGCACAGCAGGAGGAGGAAGACCAGCTCTTTGTCGCTACTTGTTTCTCCAGCAATAATTCAAGTGAATCTTGGCTGATTGATAGTGGGTGCACCAACCATATGACCTATGACAAAGAATTGTTCAAGCATTTGGATAGTACCGAAGTCAGATGGGCCAGAATTGGAAATGGTGAACAGATTCCAGTAAAAGGCAGGGGAACTGTAGCTATAACAAGCTACTCAGGTACAAAATTTCTTACTGATGTTCTCTATGTACCTGAAATTAATCAAAACTTGCTTAGTGTTGGACAGCTACTTGAGAAAGGATTCAAAGTTATCTTTGAAGATAAATACTGCATAATGAAGGATCCAGCAGGCCAAGAAATGTTCAAGGTAAAAATGAAGAGCAAAAGTTTTTCATTTGATCCAATGAAGGAGGAGCAGGCTGCGTTTCCAGTGACAGCAAGTTCAGGGGATCTTTGGCACAAAAGATTGGGTCATTTTCATCATTCAGGAATGAACTGCATGCTGAAAAATCAAATCAACTAGTTCGTGGAATTCCTTCCTTAATATAAAAGGCAGTTGAATGTGAAGCTTGTCAGTTTGGGAAGCTAACAAGGAAATCATTTCCTGAAAGTAGTTGGAGGGCAAGCCATAAGCTTCAACTTGTTCACACTGATCTTGCTGGACCACAAAGAACCCCATCAATGAAGGGAAGTCTTTATTATATTATCTTTATTGATGATCTGACCAGAATGTGTTGGATTTACTTTCTTAGATACAAGTCAGAAGTAGCTGAAGTGTTCTGGAAATTCAAAGCTAATGTTGAAAATCAAAGCAGCTGTCATTCTGAGGTCGGATAATGGCAAAGAATATGTAGCTGCTCAGTTTCAAAAAATTTGTGGGCCTTTTGACCAAAGTAGTGTTATTTTAGAAACTATTTATCAAAATGAGGTTGTTTTGTAACAATTTACCAAAATAAGGTTGTTTTTGACAGCGTGGAATTTTTTATTTATTTTTTTTGTTGACGTGGAACTGGCGCCTTCCATAAAAATGCCAAATGTCACACACTCATTGGTTCTACAAAATTTTTTTAAAAAACAAAAGCTGCAGCATTCCTTGCGCGCGTCTGCGGAGACACTTGTCTGCTGGTCACTCGTCTGCTTTGACCCGTCTGCTGTTTCACTTGTCTGCTGAGACTCGTCTGCTGGTCACTTGTCTGCTGTGACTCGTCTGCTAGTCATCTGAAGGTCACTTGTCTGCTGTTTCACTCGTCTGCTGATCACTTGTCTGATGTTTCACTCGTCTAAGCAGACAAGTGAAACAGTAGACGCGACGCAGCAGACAAGTGAAATTGCAGATGAGTCTCACCGGACAAGTGACCAACAGACAAGTGACCAGCAGACAATTGTCTCCGCAGACGCGCGCAAGGAATGCTGCAGCTTTTGTTTTATAAAAAATTTCTGTAGAACCAATGAGTGTGTGACATGTGGCATTTTTATGGAAAGCGCCAGTCCAAGTGGCACCTTCTACGTCAGCAAAAAATAAAAATAAAAAACTCCATGCTGTCAAAAACAACCCTATTTTGGTAAACTGTTACAAAACAACCCCATTTTGATAAATAGTTTCTAAAATAACACTAGTTTGGTCAAAAGGCCGCAACATTCCTTGCGCGCGTCTGCGGAGACACTTGTCTGCTGGTCACTCATCTGCTGTGATCCGTCTGCGGGTCACTTGTCCGCTGAGACTCGTCTGCAATTTCACTTATCTGTTGCATCTCGTCTACTGTTTCACTTGTCTGCTTAGACGAGTGAAACATCAGACAAGTGATCAGCAGACGAGTGAAACAGCAGACAAGTGAAACAGCAGGCGAGTGAAACATCAGACGGGTCACAGAAGACGAGTGACCAGCAGACAAGTGTCTCCGCAGACGCACGCAAGGAATGCTGCGGCTTTTGTTTTTTAAAAAATTTCTGTAGAACCAATGAGTGTGTGACATGTGGCATTTTTATGGAATGCGCCACTTGGACTGGCGCCTTTTTAAAGCAGGGATTGAACATCAACTAACAGCACCTTACACTCCTCAACAAAATGGAGTGAGTGAAAGGAAAAATAGATCAATCATGGAGATGGCTAGGTGTATGCTTCATCAAAAGGAATTGCCAAAGAAGTTCTGGGCTGAAGCTGCAAATACAGTTGTATTCATTCAGAACAGACTTCCTAAACGAGCATTGCAAAATCAAACTCCTTTTGAGGTATGGTTTGGTTTTAAACCTTCTCTTAATTTTCTTAAAATATTTGGCTACTTGTGCTACTCACATGTACCTCAGGTTAAGCGTGATAAGCTTGACAAAAGGGCAGAAGCTGGAATATTTATTGGCTACACCACAATCTCAAAAGCTTATAGGATTTTTCAGCCTTAAACAGAAAAAATTCTCATAAGCAGAGATGTGCACTTCATGGAAGATGAAAAGTGGTGCTGGAATGACTGTAAGAAGAATCAGAATGTTGTACTGGAGCTTGAAGATATAGTTGATGATCCACCAGCTCAAGGCACAAGGTCACTCGCTGACATCTACCAAAGAAGCAAAGTAGTGGTGTGCAATATAGCTGTATGTGAACCAGCCAGTTTTGAAGAAGCTGCTATGGACCAGAAATGATTCGCTGCAATGCAGGAGGAGCTGTCTATGATAGAGAGAAATCAAACCTGGGAGTTGGTTCCAAGACCTCATGATAGAAATGTCATAGGGGTGAAATGGGTGTTTCGAACAAAATTAAATCCAAATGGCTCTATAAACAAGCACAAAGCAAGGCTTGTTGTGCAGGGCTACTCTCAAATATTTGGAGTTGATTATGCAGATACTTTTGCTCCAGTAGCAAGACATGACACAATAAGGCTGTTACTTGCCATTGTTGCACAAAAGGGGTGGCAAGTGTTTCATATGGATGTTAAGTCAGCATTTCTTAATGGTTTTCTGCAGGAGGAAATTTATGTTGAGCTACCAGTTGGTTTTGTGATCAAAGGCCAAGAAGATAAAGTCTATTTGTTGAAAAAGGCTCTGTATGGCTTGAAGCAAGCCCCTAGAGTGTGGTACAGCAGAATTAATGACCATTTGCTGAGCTTGGGCTTTCAAAAGAGCCTATCTGAAGCTACACTTTATATTAAGCATGTTGGTGCAGATATTTTAATTATTTCTTTGTATGTTGATGATCTCTTGGTGATAGGTAGCAACCTAGCACTAATTGATGAATTCAAGCAAGAAATGAAGGATGTCTTTGAAATGACTGATCTTGGTCTTATGACTTACTTTCTAGGCGTGGAGATCACTCAAAATAAGAGGGTTTTTGACCAAACAAGTGTTATTTTAGAAAGTATTTACCAAAATGGGGTTGTTTTGTAACAATTTACCAAAATAGGGTTTTTTTTGCCAACGTGGATTTTTTTTTTTTTTTTGCTGACGTGGAAGGCGCCACTTGGACTGGTGCCTTTAAAGGCGTCACTTGGACTGGCGCCTTCCATAAAAATGCCACATGTCACAAACTCATTGGTTCTACAGAAATTTTTAAAAAACAAAAGTTGCAGCATTCCTTGCGCGCGTCTGCGGAGACACTTGTCTGCTAGTCACTCGTCTGCTGTGACCCGTCTGCTGGTCACTTGTCCGCTGAGACTCGTCTGCAATTTCACTTGTCTGCTGCGTCCCGTTTACTATTTCACTTGTCTGCTTAGACGAGTGAAACATCAGACAAGTGATCTGAAGACGAGTGAAACAGCAGACGAGTGACCATCAGATGACTAGCAGACGAGTCACATCAGACAATTGACCAGTAGACGAGTCTCAGCCGACAAGTGAGACTGCAAACGAGTCTCAACGGACAAGTGACCAGCAGACGAATGAAACAACAGACGAGTGAAACAGCATACAGGTCACAGCAGATGAGTGACCAGCAGATAAGTGTCTCACAAACGTGCGCAGGGAATGTTGCAGCTTTTGTTTTTTTGTTTTTGAAAAATTTCTGTAGAACCGATGAGTGTGTGACATGTGGCATTTTTATGGATTGGCGCCTTTAAAGGCGCCAGTCCAACTGGCGCCTTTCACGTCAACAAAAAAAAAAAAAAAATCCACGCTGTTAGAAACAACCCTATTTTGGTAAATTGTTACAAACACAACCCCATTTTGATAAATAGTTTCTAAAATAACACTAGTTTGGTCAAAAGGCCAGTGATTTGCTTATATTGATAGTAGAAGTAGAAAAGACGGGTCCGGATCCTCTCCAGTCCAGGAAAGAAATGGAGAGGCCAGTCCCTCTCATCGTAGCCGTACACGTGGCGTTAATGAAGATCAACGGCTCGGATTTTAAATTACTTTATTTTATTTTTAAAAAAAATCAGAAAATGGAAGAAGCAGTTCCCCCAATTTCCTAAGGGTTCTCGCGCGCGCACCTCCCTTGCCAGCGATCGGCCGCCCCGAGTCCCCGTCGCCCTGAGCGGCCACCCTGAGTCCCGACCTCCTCGTCGTTGAGCCGTCCCACACCGAGCGGCCACCCCGTCACGCAAATAGCTGCGACTCCCTGTCGTCGTGCCGTGAGGTTGTGCGCATAGATCTATGCGCTGTTCAGATTCGTCACAGCGACGTCTCCTCATCCAACTCCGCGTCGTGATTCTTCTGGTTCAGATTCTTCACTGATTTCATCTTCCTCTTATTTTCTTCTATTTTCCCTTTCTTCCGTCTGATGACTAACTGGTGCAGATTATAATGATAAGCATTGTCTATATGAAATGAGCTCTAGCGTGTTATCACCCGTCTGGAACCAAGGAAAGTTCACCCGTCTAATGAAGCTTTCACCAGTCTGATGACTTTCACCCGTCTAATGAAGCTTTCATCCGTCTGATGACTAACGGGAATAAATCCTTTCTGGACGCCACGTGTACGGCTACGATGAGAGGGACTAGCCTCTCCATTTCTTTCCTGGACTGGAAAGGATCCGGCTTCAGAAAAGACAGTCCTATACTGGATCCGGATGAGTCCGGATGGCTTTTTGACCAAACTAGTGTTATTTTAGAAACTATTTACCAAAATGGGGTTGTTTTGTAACTATTTACCAAAATAGGGTTGTTTGGAATTTTTTACGTTTAGCGTCGGCCAAGGCCCACACTAAAGGCCGACGCTAGAGGTGTCACCCGTCTGAAGCTGGATCTTCACCCGTCTGATGACCATCAGACGGGTGATTCAGACGAGTCTCAGCAGACGGGTCACACCTCTAGCGTCGGACTTTAGCGTGAGCCTTGGCCGACGCTAAACGTAAAAAATTCCAAACAACCCTATTTTGGTAAATAGTTACAAAACAACCCCATTTTGGTAAATAGTTTCTAAAATAACACTAGTTTGGTCAAAAAGCCGAGTGCGGATCCTCTCCAGTGGGTAAGGAAATGGACAGTTCCAGTTCCTTCAATTTGGAGCGTACACGTGGACTACAAAAATTGGATGGCTGGGATGTAGAATTTTCAAAACAATTTTTTAAGGGGGACCCATTCGATAGCCTTGTTGGACATTTCCAGTCCATGGAATCTGGGCCTTACAATCAATCTGACGATCCAGAGCTAGCCACGTGTCTATTTTTATGGAACAAGTGACCAGCAGACGGGTCACAGCAGACGAGTGACCAATGAGTGTGACATGTGGCATTTTTATGGAAGGCGCCAGTCCACGTCAGCAAAAAATTAATAAAAAATTCCACGCTGTCTAAAACAACCCTACTTTGGTTAATTGTTACAAAACAACCCCATTTTGGTAAATAGTTTCTAAAATAACACTAGTTTGGTCAAAAAGCCTGTTTTAGACAGCGTGGAATTTTTTATTATTTTTTTGCTGACGTGGAAGGCGCCAGTACCTTTAAAGGCGCCACTTGGACTGGCACCTTCATTAAAAATGCCACATGTCACACACTCATTGGTTCGCTACAAAAAAATATAAAAAATTTTACATTTAGCGTCGGCCTAGGCCCACGCTAAAGGCCAACGCTAGAGGTGTCACCCGTCTGAAGCTGGATCTTCACCCATCTGACTATCAGACGGGTTATTCACCCGTCTGAATCACCCGTCTGATGACCATTAGACGGGTGATTCACCCGTCTGTTGACTGTCAGACGGGTGATTCAGACGAGTCTCAGCAGACGAGTGAAACAGCAGACGGGTCACAGCAGACGAGTGACCAATGAGTGTGTGACATGTGGCATTTTTATGGAAGGCGCCAGTCCAACTGGCGCCTTCCACGTCAGCAAAAATAATAATAATAAATTCCACGCTGTCTTAAAACAACCCTATTTTGGTAAATTGTTACAAAACAGCCCCATTTTGGTAAATAGTTTCTAAAATAACACTAGTTTGGTCAAAAAGCAGACGCGTGAAACAGCAGCCGGGTCACATCAGACGAGTAGCCCTTCCTTGCAACAAACAAATCTAATGTGGATATTAAAAAAAAAAATAGACATGTGGCTGGCTCTGGACCGTAAGATTGATTGTAAGGCTCAGATTCCATGGACTGGAAATGTCCATTTCCTTAGGTACTGGAGAGGATCCGGACTCGATCCGGATTGTCTAACGTTGGCGCGAGGAAGGCACCATGCATTTCCCTCATTCTGGACCGTTCGATCAATCTGACGGTCCAGAGCCCACCACTTGTCTATTTTTTTTAATAAAAAAACACCACAATTAAGAAAAGAACCCAGGTTTGAATATCCCTTTGCAAAACGCGTCAGAGCCCTCCGCCCTCCGCACCCATTACCGCGCCAATGTACACCACAAGCCACCATCAACGGCAACAATGACCACCACCGGGGTCGACTACCACCGCCAATTCCATACGTACCAACCCTGGTCTGCATCATCTTCACCCTCTGCCCCCACCGCCAATTCCGTATGGGTCTTCTTTTGCTCCGTCACTGCTGCTCCACACTGTCGCCGCTGCTCTGCCTCCGCCTGGTTTGTCCGATTGTCATCTGCTAGTCATCTGATGGTCACTCGTCTGCTGGTCACTTGTCTGATGTTTCACTCGTCGAAGCAGACAAGTGACCAGCAGACGAGTGAAACAGAAGACGGGTCACAGCTGACGAGTGAAATAGCAGACGGATCACAGCAAACGAGTAGCCCTTCCTTGCAACAAACAAACCTAATGTGGATATTAAAAAAAAAAAAAAATAGACACGTGGCGGCATAACTTTGCACTTAGCTTGCATTGCTAATTTTGTATTGTTTTATTTTTATTTTTATTTTTCTGTCAACGTCTAAGCTTGCCAACCATTTTTCTTCATGATAAAGTTGAGGTAAAGCACAAAGGTCACGCCTATTGTAGAGAGTATTATTTATATCTACTTAGATTACAATTCCGCTTTTATGTTGCACATAAACCTTGAAATCTTGTACTGGATTTCCTTTGTCAAACTTGTCCTGGCCAGTTGACCTTCGATGAATCCTGACTAGATTTTTCTATTTTTCTAAAGGAATCGCTTGCAAAATCTCCTGTGACAAGTCCTGACTCCTGCTTTGGAGTGCACTTGATCAACTGATGTGATAATAAAGTTACTGACATGGAGGAAGACAGAAGAAGCCAACTCATTACTACAGATACAGGTCAAATTTTGAATTTGTTTTCCTCCAAGAGACCAAGAGCATTGGAAATATTCCAAGAGAAGTCATGGTGCAAATCAATAAAAATAGTGGAAATTCTGATTTAGAAAAAAAAAAAAACTATGATTTTGCTCCTAAAACTGCACGAAGAGTCCAAGGTTGCTCCAACTAAAGATTTGGACTCTATGAAATTACCTCTTCAAGTTGTTTATCCTCAAGAATTATGTATTTCTGATACTGAATTGTGCTCCTTTAAAGGAAGTGATGATGATCATTCCCAACAACTGATGAGCATTGAAAATACCAGCCTTATTAATGCCGCATCGATTTCACTGTTAGAGATGCAAACCAAGAGTGCCCTGTATACTACTGGGTTACAGCCGACAGATGAAGAGAAACAACAAGCACAAGGCCTAAAATCCAAAAGTGCTGCTAACCTCAGCAACTGCAACATGAGTTCTTCTTCAAAGCTAAAAGCTCAGGGAAAGAGGAAAGCAGAATTAGAGGCATTTTCCTCCAGAGAACCACTTGACATTCCTACAGAAGTTGATCCAAATACATCCATAGTTGTATCAACAAGAGGCAGCAGAAATCTAAAACTAATACTAGTACTGTCAGTTTGAATGAGTCCATGTATTCGAGGATTACTAAAACTGCAGTGCAACGTGGCCAGGAAGAAAATGAAGGTTGTGCTATTGTTCCTTACGACAGCGAATTTTCTGAGTTAAAAAAGAAAATGGGAGTTTCAAAGTTGTCAATCACTGCAGAAACACAAAATTCAACTATTAACTTGGACATACCAGATGCAAACAAGGTTTCAATGGACAATGGAAGCCAGGTAGATGTTGATATTTTCAAGTCGTGTTCCTTGGAAGATGCCCATAATGAAATCTCAACTTTACTTCCTATTAGCTAGAAGAGTTTGACAAAACAGCACAACGTGCGAAAGTACTATAAGCTACCAAAAATAGTTTTGATTGAATAATTAGTTGGGCAACTCGGTAACTGCTGAACAAACTATTGCACTTAATGGTAGTTTCTGTGACGCTTTTTTAGGGTATCTTTTTTGGTTTTGTTCAGAATTTGATATAGGATTCTGACATAGTTATGAATAATAAATAGGCAAACCAAAGTGGATTTTGTGACACGATATTTGTACAGCCTATGGATACCATACTAGGAGTACTTTGTACGTAAATGAAAGGAAGTATATGTTTCCTTCCTTGTAACTGGTTAGTCTTTGTGGTCTCATAGGAGACTTAAAACTTCCGTGTTGTGTCACATTCATGTGCTACCGAGATCCATTATGATGAATGATGATATATAATTTTAAAGATGAGGAAGGTTAAAAGGTAGACCAAACTGTCTACAGAGGTATGATTGGATCTCTTCTTTATTTAACATCCAGCAGACTTGATATTCAGTTTAGTGTCTGTATATGTGCTAGATTGCAAACTGATCCTAAAGAATCTCATCTTAAGGCTGTTAAAAGAATATTTAGATATTTGCTTGGAACCACTAATCTTGGTTTAATGTATTTAAGAACACAAGAATACAGGCTAGTTGGTTTTTGTGATGCTGACTTTGCTGGAGACAGAATTGAAAGGAAAAGCACCAGTGGAGGATTTCACTTCATTGGAGCAAACTTATCTCTTGGTCAAGAAAAAGACAGACAACTATTGCACTCTCAACTGCAGAAGCAGAATACGTCTTTGCTGCTAGTTGCTGCTCACAGCTCTTATGGGTAAAACATCAACTTGAAGATTACTCCATATTTGAGCATAATATATCTGTCTGGGGTGATAATTCAAGTGCCATTTGCTTAACTAAGAATCCCATACAACACTCTAAGGCTAAGCACATAGAAATTAAACATCACTTTATACAAGATTATGTGCAAAAAGGTGTATTTGACATTAAGTTCGTTAAAACTGAAAATCAATGGGCCGATATCTTCACCTTTTTGCATCAAATAAAATGATGGTGACATCAAATACACCTTTGGAGGGCTGGTGACCAACCTTTGGTGACATCAAATAAAGTGATTAGGAAAGAAAAAGCCAGGGTTGATTGGCACACCTCTGGAGACAGGAATACAACTTTTTTCCACAGGCTTGCTAAGGTTAGGCACTCAACCAGAAGAATTTCAGTTTTGAGGGATGGTGACATTGTACTTGACAAGCAGCTGGATATTGAGAATCTTGTGCTAAGTTGTTATCAAAACCTGTTTGCTTCTCCTAATTCTTGTATTGATAATGGTTTAATTGATGATGTGATCGAGCCTATGGTTTCAGATTCAGATAACAGTATGTTAACTGCCATGCCAACTTGTGAAGAAGTCAAACATGCAGTTTTTAGTATGAATGCTAATGGTGCTCCCGGCCCTGATGGCTTTGGGGGGATCTTCTTCCAAAAGTTCTGGGACATTGTAGGGCATGATGTCTTCTGTGCTGTCTCTCAATTCTTTAGGCAAGGATGGCTCCTTCCTAATATGAATTCTAATGTTGTGGTCCTGATTCCAAAAGCTGCTAATGCTGACACCATTTCCCAATATAGGCCTATTGCTCTTGCTAACTTTCAATTCAAGATTATAACTAAAATCCTTGCTGATAGATTGGCTTCCATTCCCCCAACATTGTTTCTAACAATCAGAGGGGCTTCATCAAAGGAAGGGAGATTACTGATTGCATAGTTGTTGCCTCAGAAGCAGTTAACTTGCTGGACAAGAAATGCTTTGGAGGTAATTTTGCTCTTAAGATTGATAAAAAAAGGCCTTTGATACCTTGGATTGGAACTTTCTTCTCAAATCCCTCCAAGCTTTTGGTTTTAATTCTGTGTTTTGCAACTGGATTAAGGTAATCCTTGAATCTGCAAAGGTCTCAATTCTTGTGAATGGTCATGTGGTTGGTTTCTTTTCTTGTAAGAGAGGTGTGAGACAGGGAGATCCTCTTTCTCCTCTCCTCTTTTGTATAGCTGAAGATGTCCTGAGCAGAGCTATTTCTCAATTAGCTAAAAATGGCAAGCTTTCTCCTATGTCTAGTCCTAGAGGCTATACTGTTCCTACTCATGTTATGTATGCTGATGACTTACTCATTTTCTGCAAGGGAAGTAAAAGGAATATACAAGTTCTTATGGAATTATTCAACACTTATAACCATGCCTCTGGTCAATGTATTAGCAAGGAAAAGTCCAAAATTCATAATGGTTCTGTCCCTGCAAATAGAATCAATTGTATTGCTAATATTCTTGGATTTGGAGTTGGCCAACTTCCTTTTGTTTACCTTGGTGTTCCATTGTTCAAAGGCAAGCCTAGGAAGGTGCACCTACTTCCTATTGCTGACAGAGTCAAACAAAAGTTGTCATCTTGGAAAGGGGCTTTGCTGTCAATTATGGGAAGAGCTCAACTTGTTCATTCTGTTATTAATAGTATGTTACTGCATTCTTTCCATGTCTATGTCTGGCCTATTTCTCCGGTTTGAATGATGGAGAGATGGATCAAAAATTTCATTTGGTATGGGGATGTGCTTATCAGAAAAGTAGCAGTAGCTTCTTCGTCCAAGGTCTGCATTCCAAAAGAAGCTGGTGGCCTTGGTGTCAGGTCACTGTTGTGCCTCAATAAATCTGCCTTGCTAAAGCTCTGCTGGCAACTTGTTTCTTCTGAGAGCTAGTGGGCTATGCTTCTTAAAGCCAAAGTTTTGGTAAAATCCAAGTTCTCCAATCTGCATATTGCTTCATCCATTTGGCCTGGATTGAGACCTTTCATTGGCATTGTTCTAGACAATTGTAAGTGGATCCTTGGTGATGGCCAGAAGATTAATTTCTGGCTTGATTCTTGGCTTAGCAAACTTGTGACTGACCTTCTTCAAATTGATAAAAGAATTCATCCTTGGCTTCATTGTAAGGTGAAGGACTTCATAGTAAATGGTACTTGGACAATCCCTGACTTGTTGCTACAAAAGTCTAATGTCCTTGCTGCTGAGATTTCCGAATATGTCATTCCTGAAAAGCCTGTCCCCGATGAGCTGATCTGGTCTAGTTCAAATTCAAGAACTTTATCTCTGAAGGAGGCTTCTATTTTGTTATCTCCTCATGATCCTATAGCTGATTGGAGTAAACTTATTTGGTGTGCTGCTGTTCCCCCATCTAGGTCCCTATTAATCTGGAGAATTATCAATAATTGCCTACCAACAGATGAGTCCCTTTGGAACAAAGGTTGCTGTGTTGTTTCAGTTTGCTGCTTATGCTACAAGGATTATGAATCTAAGGAGCACCTATTTTTCAATTGTACTTTTGCTAGACAAATGTGGAATTGGTTGAGCTCTTGCTTAAATATTCCTCTGGTCCCTGATTCTATATTTACAGTGTTGGCCTGTTTACATCAGAACCTCAGTCCTCAGCTCATGGATGTCTTCATCTCCGGAATTGCCAATACAATTTGGTTTATTTGGTATAGGAGGAACTCGGCCCGGTTTGATGGGAAGCCTACTTCTGTGCAGGTTGCCATTAGATTGGCTAGATCTGCAACTTCTTTGGCTGGTTCCTTATCAAAGAGATGCTCCTTTATCTCTGCCACTGAGAAGAAAATTTTTCAGAACCTCTCCATTATTCCAAATTTGCCTAAGGCTCCTGCTGTTGTGGAAGTTATCTGGAAAGCCCCTAGCCTGAACTGGATAAAGTGTAACACTGATGGCTCGGCCCTTGGTGCTCTTGGAATTGTTGCCTGTGGAGGTATCTTCAGGGACAAGTCAGCTGCGGTTGTTGGTTGCTTCTCCCTCAATATTGGAATTTCTTTTGCTTTGAATGCTGAGTTTATGGGAGCTATTTTTGCTATTGAATCTGCTTTTGCTAAAGGATGGAATCACTTATGGCTGGAGTGTGATTCTCTCTTGGTCATTCTGGCTTTTTCTTCTCCTTCAATAGTGCCATGGCGCTTAAGAAACCGTTGGTTAAATTCTTTGTCTATGGTTAGGAAGATGAATTTTATTTATTCTCATGTATATAGAGAAGGAAACACTTGTGCAGATTTGTTAGCCACTTATGGCACTTCTAGTAGTGGCCTCTGTTGGTGGAACTCTATCCCCCCTTTTCTTAGAGTTGAGTTTTTTAGGAATAGATTGGGCTTACCCAATTTTAGATTTAGATAATTTTCTCGTGGGTCAGGTTCATGCCCCCTATGCTTTTTTGTTTTCTTTTTTGGTTTTCTTAATAATATTAAGGGCACTCTTTTTCCTTATTGATGCTCTTATCGCTAAGGAGGGTTTTGCATCATAAGGTTTTAATGAGGCCTTTTTGCTAAAAAAAAAATTGTTAAGTTTGTTAAAACTGAAAATCAATGGGCCGATATCTTCACAAAGCCATTAGCTGAGGATAGGTTTAAATACATAAGAGATAACTTGAGCATACATTGCATTGTTGAATAACCTGTCTAATAAGTATTGCATTACCCGTCTATGATTAACCGTCTGACCCTTGGAGTCTTTTTTTAAATAATCTATTTAAATGGTTATTATTCTTTAAAAAGGGAAAACCGTTTTTATTTTAAAAGTACTTCGTCTTTGCGTTTGCAAAAACCCTCCCTTGTTTTCGCTCTCGCTTCATCTTCCTCTAACCCTCTCTACCTCCAACCTTCTCTAACCCTAAACCATCTGTCATGGCACCCAAGAAGAAGTTATCTGCTGCTGTCATTGCTCAAAGATACAACTTGGATGTTCAAGATGTTGAAAAAATTAACCCTGGCAAGATCGTTGATCTTGAGGCTCTAAGTCGTTTGGGTGTGGACGTGTTTGAAGAACTCAACTACTCCAACTGGACACCGTTCTTCAACTTGAAGGAGCTTGTGCATCCAAAGTTGGTGACTGACTTCTGGACAAGCGCCGTTATCATTCACTCTCCAAGTGGCTTTCCCACGGAGATTCAATCACATGTGCACAACCAACGCTTCTCCTTCTCCCTCAACACTCTGGAAAATGCAACTGGTTGCCCTAGGCATGGCGCTGGTTTTACAGATGAGTGGGAACACTCCTTAAGCCAGAAAGACATCAACATCGCTCTTTATGGTACTCCAAACCCTCCCAACTTTAAATCGATAACCCTTGTTCCCAAATGTCGATTCTTGCTCAAACTTTTGCAAGAATGTGTTTTACCTAGGAAGGGATCTAGAGACAATGTCTCTAAGTTGGATAAATTTGCTCTTTTTCATCTTATCCACAAAATTAAGGTAGACCTAAATGACCTCATATTCAAGCATTTCATGTCTTTGGTTAAGAGACCTAGTTTTCCTACCTATCCATATGGCATGCTTCTGACCAAGCTCTTCAGAATAAAAATCTTTGTACCTGAAGATGTCACCTTTGTGGACATAGCTCTTCCTTTGGACAAGAAGACCCTCTCTCTGATGAGATTCTCAACTCCTGCTCAGACCTCAACAGATCAAGCTTCTGAAGATCAGCAAAGCAAGGCTCCTGCTGAATCAGCAGAGGAGTCTGAGGCCCCTGCATCTGAGAAGTTGTGGGAGCCCTCTGAAAAGGTTGCTAGACAAGGCCAAAAACCTTCTTCTAGACAGCCAACCACTTCCAGTGGGACAGAAGACAGTGTCAAGATTCTCACCTTCAAGAGAAGGAAACTGTCTCCTAGGAAGAAAGCTCTTGTTGTGGAGGATTCTGAAGTTCAGACTTCTAAGGCTGTAGAGGATGCACCTGCCCGGGGGGAGCAGCTGAAGAAGACTTTAGGCAAACCCAAGGACAAACCTGCTTTTTGTCCAGGAGTTATTCCTAAAAGGAAAAGATCTGGTATAACAGTTGTAGCTGCTAATGTAGAGGCTCCTCCTGTTGAACCAGCTGCTATAATTGAGGCTCCTAGACGTGTCAAGAAGCTTAGGATGTC
Organism: Ammopiptanthus mongolicus; assembly: GCA_039655645.1. NCBI lineage: Eukaryota > Viridiplantae > Streptophyta > Magnoliopsida > Fabales > Fabaceae > Ammopiptanthus > Ammopiptanthus mongolicus. The sequence goes on from CM077349.1 coordinate 5,007,395, forward strand.
TGAAAACTCCACCCTTCTTGCAGACTACTCATCTTCAACTTCATCCTCTTCATCTCATGAAGAACACCCCACTTCACCTATCCAGGAAATTTCTTCTCATTCCACTCATACTTCATCCTTTTTGGTTAGGTCTGATGTATGTCACCTTCCTCTTTCAAGGGATTCAACTCCCAACAAAACAGATGGCATTTCATCCTTTTTGTTCAAATCTGATTTGCAACAGTTAATGAATGCAAGTGTCTCTAACCTACTTGTTATTCCTCCTCCTCCTCCTCACTTTACAAACACTTGTAGGGACATGTATTTAATGTTTCCTATTGTTATCTTTCTTCATCACCCTAACCATGCTATCACTCACCCAAATGGCTTGGTTATTCTACCCGATCCTTCTAGACCCCTATTCTATATCATTTCTGGTTCTTTTTCTTTCATGGAACATATAGATCTTCTGATCCCTAACCATAGGTTATTCTCTGATGAACCCTTACCCCCTCTCATTCATACACCTATTCGTTCTATTTTATCTTCTATCTTTCCATCACCTCAAGAGGATCACTCCTCTGATGATGATTTTCTTAAATTCGCTTTTCTACCTCTTATTTTCTATAGAAATCTTCATCTACGATTCTTTCCCAGGATTTCTGAGCCCTTCTCTGTCCCTTCTGCACCACCTGTCTATGCTCTTCCCTGGCATTCTGAAGCCTCTGCTGACAACATTATTGTTCCCAGAAGAGTTCTTCAAGACTTGCAATATGAAGTAGCATCTTTGAGGACCTTGGTAGAAGCTGCTCACAGAGATCTTGCTGAAGAAAGAAGAGCTAGAGCTGCTCTAGAAGATAGAGTAGAAGCTCTTTTTGTTCTTTTTAGTACCTATTTGTAATTTTTTTAAATTACCTTGTACACAGCCAAAGATGGATAAATAAGAATGTTTTCATTATCTTCTTTATCTTTTCTTTTCTCTTTTTGCTGATGTCAAAAGGGGGAGAAACTAATATGAACAATGTTATAATGTCATAATGATGTAAGCTAATAATAATGCTGTGTTATAATGTTATTGTTTATTTGTCTGATATGGAACAATGTTAAACCTGTCTGATCATGTTAAATAGGAGTCCGGATCCTCTCCCGTGGGTAAGGAAATGGACATTTCCAGTCCATGGAATCTGGACCGTATAAGTGGACAAAATGAAATGGATGGCTGAGATTCAATCCTTTAAACTCAATATTTTTTTAAAACAAATCAATATTTGTTGCCAGGGAGGGCTACCCGTCTGCTGTTTCACCCGTCTTCTGTTTCACCCGTCTGCAGTGACCCGTCTGATCATTTTCTTAACTCGTCTGATTACCCGTCTAATGACTAGCAGTGAAACAGAAGACGAGTGAACCCGTAGACGGGTCACAGCAGACGAGTAAAACAGTAACGGGTTATAACAGACGGGTGAAACAGAAGACGGGTTATAGCAGACGAGTGAAACAGCAGACGGGTCATAGAAGACGGGTCGAAGCAGACGGGTGAAACAGCAGCCCGGTCACATCAGACAAGTAGCCCTTCCTTGCAACAAACAAATCTAATGTGGATATTAAAAAAAAATAGACACGTGGCTGGCTCTGGACCATCAGATTGATTGTAAAGCCCAGATTCCATGGACTAGAAATGTCCATTTCCTTAGGTACTGGAGAGGATCCGGACTCCTTGCATTCAGATTTGAAATCTGAGGAACAGAGAGTAGATAAAGGGCCAAGGTGGCAGCATAACCTTGCACTTAGCTTGCATTGCTAATTTTGTATTGTTTTATTTTTATTTTTCTGTCAACGTCTAAGCTTGCCAACCATTTTTCTTCATGATAAAGTTGAGGCAAAGCACAAGGGTCATGCCTATTGTAGAGAGTATTATTTATATCTACTTAGATTACAATTCCGCTTTTATGTTGCACATAAACCTTGAAATCTTGTACTGGATTTCCTTTGTCAAACTTGTCCTGGCCAGTGGACCTTCGATGAATCCTGACTAGATTTTTCTATTTTTCTGAAGGAATCGCTTGCAAAATCTCTTGTGACAAGTCCTGACTCCTGCTTTGGAGTGCACCTGATCAACTGATGGGATAATAAAGTTACTGAAATGGAGGAAGACAGAAGCAGCCAACTCATTACTACAGATACAGGTCAAATCTTCAATTTGTTTTCCTCCAAGAGCATTGGAAATATTCCAAGAGAAGTCAAGGTGCAAATCAATTTAACTTCTTGGATTGGTAGCAGTTACTTTTTTAGCTTAATTTTAAACAAGGTCTTCAGTGCAATTTTCCCCCCTTAAATTGTGCAGAAAGAAAATGCAATTGACAAAGAAAAAGATGTTAGCTCAGATGATTTTAGATTTGAAACTGGCGTCAAGGGGAGGAAAAACTGTCTTCATTCTAGATTAGGTGCTTCCTAACATAAAAATAGTGGAAATTCAGATTTAGAAAAAAAAAAAAAAACTATGATTTTGCTCCTAAAACTGCACGAAGAGTCCAAGGTTGCTCCAACTAAAGATTTCGACTCTATGAAATTACCCCTTCAAGTTGTTTATCCTCAAGAATTATGTATTGCTGATACTGAATTATGCTCCTTTAAAGGAAGTGATGATGATCATTCCCAACAAATGATGAGCATTGAAAATACCAGCCTTATTAATGCCGCATCGATTTCACTGTTAGAGATGCAAACCAAGAGTGCCCTGTATACTACTGGGTTACAGCCGACAGATGAAGAGAAACAACAAGCACAAGGCCTAAAATCCAAAAGTGCTGCTAACCTCAGCAACTGCAACATGAGTTCTCCTTCAAAGCTAAAAGCTCAGGGAAAGAGGAAAGCAGAATTAGAGTCATTTTCCTCCAGAGAACCACTTGACGGTCCTACAGAAGTTGATCCAAATACATCCATAGTTGTATCAACCAAGACGCAGCAGAAATCTAAAACTAGTACTAGTACTGTCAGTTTGAATGAGTCCATGTATTCGAGGATTACTAAAACTGCAGTGCAACCTGGCCAGGAAGAAACTGAAGGTCGTGCTATTGTTCCTTACGACAGCGAATTTTCTGAGTTAAAAAAGAAAAAGGGAGTTTCAAAGTTGTCAATCACTGCAGAAACACAAAATTCAACTGTTAACTTGGACATACCAGATGCAGACAAGGTTTCAATGGAAAATGGAAGCCAGGTAGATGTTCATATTTGCAAGTCGTGTTCCTTGGAAGATGCCCATAATGAAATCTCAACTTTACTGCCTATTAGCTAGAAGAGTTTGACAAAACAGCACAACGTGCGAAAGTACTATAAGCTACCAAAAATAGTTTTGATTGAACAATTGGTTGGGCGACTCGGTAACGGCTTTTTGACCAAACTAGTGTTATTTTAGAAACTATTTACCAAAATGGGGTTGTTTTGTAACAATTTACCAAAATAGGGTTGTTTGGAATTTTTTACGTTTAGCGTCGGCCAAGGCCCACGCTAAAGGCCGACGCTAGAGGTGTCACCCGTCTGACAGTCATCAGACGGGTGATTCACCGGTCTGAATTCACCCGTCTGATGACCATCAGGCGGGTGATTCACCCAGGTAATCAGACGGGTGAATCACCCGCCTGATGGTCATCAGACGGGTGACACCTCTAGCGTCGGCCTTTAGCGTGGGCCTTGGCCGACGCTAAACATAAAAAATTCCAAACAACCTTATTTTGATAAATAGTTTCAAAACTACCCCATTTTGGTAAATAGTTTCTAAAATAACACTAGTTTGGTCAAAAAGCCACTCGGTAACTGCTGAACAAACTATTGCACTTAATGGTAGTTTCTGTGATGCTTTTTTAGGGTATCTTTTTTGGTTTTGTTCAGAATTTGATATAGGATTCTGACATAGTTATGAATAATAAATAGGCAAACCAAAGTGGATTTTGTGACACGATATTTGTACAGCCTATGGATACCATACTAGGAGTACTTTGTACGTAAAGGAAAGGAAGTATAGGTTTCCTTCCCTGTAACTGGTTAGTCTTTGTGGTCCCATAGGAGACTTAAAACTTCGGTGTTGTGTCACATTCATGTGCTACCGAGATCCATTATGATGAATGATGATATATAATTTTAAGTATGAGAAACAGCGAAGCTTGTCTATTTTCATGTCACTGGCTATGCAAGATTGTGCATGCTTCATGAAGAAGCAAAGAGACAGGTTTAACTTGGGTAATTTTGTGTTGGGGAGGACTATTATGTATGTGGAAATTTCATTTGTTTAACGTCAGATTGCTTGATGGTAACCGTAAACCTTTTGTTGTTGAACAAAATATATAGCTTATGAGAAATCATCTAGCACTACAATTTAGGGTCGGTTTGTTTAAGTTTAAAATAGTGATATATTCTAAAAAATTAATTTTACAGCAAAATTCTAAAGAAGTACAAGATGGATAGCTCAAAGGTCATGAAAACTCCCATGCAACCTAATGCTAATCTAAGCAAAGATGAGGAAGGTAAAAAGGTAGACCAAACTGTCTATAGAGGTATGATTGGATCTCTTCTTTATTTAACATCCAGCAGACCTGATATTCAATTTAGTGTCTGTATGTGTGCTAGATTGCAATCTTATCCTAAAGAATCTCATCTTAAGGCTGTTAAAAGAATATTTAGATATTTGCTTGGAACCACTAATCTTGGTTTAATGTATTTAAGAACACAAGAATACAGGCTAGTTGGTTTTTGTGATGCTAACTTTGCTGGAGACAGAATTGAAAGGAAAAGCACTAGTGGAGGATTTCACTTCATTGGAGCAAACTTAGTCTCTTGGTCAAGAAAAAGACAGACAACTATTGCACTCTCAATTGCAGAAGCAGAATACGTCCCTGCTGCTAGTTGCTGCTCACAGCTCTTATGGGTAAAACATCAACTTGAAGATTACTTCATATTTGAGCATAATATATGTGTCTAGTGTGATAATTCAAGTGCCATTTGCTTAACTAAGAATCCCATACAACATTCTAAGGCTAAGCACATAGAAATTAAACATCACTTTATAAGAGATTATGTGCAAAAAGGTGTATTTGATGTTAAGTTCGTTAAAACTGAAAATCAATGGGCCGATATCTTCACCTTTTTGCATCAAATAAAGTGATGGTGACATCAAATACACCTTTGGAGGGATGGTGACCAACCTTTGGTGACATCAAATAAAGTGATTAGGAAAGAAAAAGCCAGGGTTGATTGGCACACCTCTGGAGACAGGAATACAGCTTTTTTCCACAGGCTTGATAAGATTAGGCACTCAACGAGAAGAATTTCAGTTTTGAGGGATGGTGACATTGTACTTGACATGTAGCTGGATATTGAGAATCATGTGCTAAGTTATTATCAAAACCTGTTTGCTTCTCCTAATTCTTGTATTGATAATGGTTTAATTGATGATGTGATCGAGCCTATGGTTTCAGATTCAGATAACAGTATGTTAACCGCCATGCCAACTTGTGAAGAAGTCAAACATGTAGTTTTTAGTATGAATGCTAATGGTGCTCCCGGCCCTGATGGCTTTGGGGGATCTTCTTCCAAAAGTTCTGGGACATTGTTGGGCATGATGTCTTCTGTGCTGTCTCTCAATTCTTTAGGCAAGGATGGCTCCTTCCTAATATGAATTCTAATGTTGTGGTCCTGATTCCAAAAGCTGCTAATGCTGACACCATTTCCCAATATAGGCCTATTGCTCTTGCTAACTTTCAATTCAAGATTATAACTAAAATCCTTGCTGATAGATTGGCTTCCATTGCCCCGAACATAACAATCAGAGGGGCTTCATCAAAGGAAGGGAGATTACTGATTGCATAGGTGTTGCCTCAGAAGCAGTTAACTTGCTGGACAAGAAATGCTTTGGAGGTAATGTTGCTCTTAAGATTGATATAAAAAAGGCCTTTGATAGCTTGGATTGGAACTTTCTTCTCAAATCGCTCCAAGCTTTTGGTTTTAATTCTGTGTTTTGCAACGGGATTAAGGTAATCCTTGAATCTACAAAGGTCTCAATTCTTGTGAATGGTCATGTGGTTGGTTTCTTTTCTTGTAAGAGAGGTGTGAGACAGGGAGATCCTCTTTCTCCTCTCCTCTTTTGTATAGCTGAAGATGTCCTGAGCAGAGCTATTTCTCAATTAGCTAAAAGTGGCAAGCTTTCTCCTATGTCTAGTCCTAGAGGCTATACTGTTCCTACTCATGTTATGTATGCTGATGACTTACTCATTTTCTGCAAGGGCAGTAAAAGGAATATACAAGTTCTCATGGAATTATTCAACACTTATAGCCATGCCTCTGGTCAATGTATTAGCAAGGAAAAGTCCAAAATTTATAATAGTTCTGTTTCTGCAAATAGAATCAATTGTATTGCTAATATTCTTGGATTTGGAGTTGGCCAACTTCCTTTTGTTTACCTTGGTGTTCCATTGTTCAAAGGCAAGCCAAGGAAGGTGCACCTACTTCCTATTGCTGACAGAGTCAAACAAAAGTTGTCATCTTGGAAAGGGGCTTTTCTGTCAATCATGGGAAGAGCTCAACTTGTTCATTCTGTTATTAATAGTATGTTACTGCATTCTTTCCATGTCTATGTCTGGCCTATTTCTCCGGTTTGAATGATGGAGAGATGGATCAAAATTTTCATTTGATCTGGGGATGTGCTTATCAGAAAAGTAGCAGTAGCTTCTTCGTCCAAGGTCTGCATTCCAAAAGAAGCTGGTGGCCTTGGTGCCAAGTCACTGTTGTGCCTCAATAAATCTGCCTTGCTAAAGCTCTGCTAGCAGCTTGTTTCTTCTGAGAGCCAATGGGCTATGCTTCTTAAAGCCAGAGTTTTGGTAAAATCCAAGTTCTCCAGTCTGCATATTGCTTCATCCATTTGGCCTGGATTGAGACCTTTCATTGGCATTGTTCTAGACAATTTAAGTGGATCCTTAGTGATGGCCAGAAGATTAATTTCTGGCTTGATTCTTGGCTTAGCAAACCTGTGACTGACCTTCTTCAAATTGATAAAAGAATTCATCCTTGGCTTCATTGTAAGGTGAAAGACTTCATAGTAAATGGTACTTGGACAATACCTGATTTGTTGCTACAAAAGTCTAATGTCCTTGCTGCTGAGATTTCCGAATATGTCATTCCTGAAAAGCCTGTCCCTGATGAGCTGATCTGGTCTGGTTCAAATTCAGGAACTTTATCTCGGAAGGAGGCTTTTATTTTGTTATCTCCTCATGATCCTATAGTTGATTGTGTTGAGTCTCCAAATGTCTGATGTGCATTTACCTTAGTTTTGATGAGATTAAAACAGTTATTCAATGATTTAATTGAACCCGTCTGTGGTATTTAACTCGTCTACTTAGTGTGCAGATTATAACATTAAGCGTCTATATGAACTGTTCACACGTCTGAACTAGCTTAAGTTCACACGTCTGAACTAACTAAAGTTCACTCGTCTGAACTAACTAAAGTTCACTCGTTTGAACTGAGATAAGTTCACTCGTCTGAACTAGCTGAGGTTCACTCGTCTGAACTGAGATAAGTTCACTCGTCTGAACTAGCTAAGGTTCACTCGTCTGAACCAAGAGAAGTTCACGTGTCTAATGAAGTCTTCAACCGTCTGATCAAAGGAAGACTCACCCGTCTAAAAGACTTTGCAACTGACGTCATCTCTTTGTTAAAGAGTCAACCCGTCTAATGAAGCTACTCATCCGTCTAAAGACTAACGTTATAGAATACATTGGATGAAAGCTGTCTCGACCCTGATAAAGAACTTCAATAAAGTACTTTGCCTGAACACAACTGCATCTTACACCAAAAGGGAAAGTCTTCCCTCTGCAAACAAAAAGCACGAATACAGACCTGTTGAGACCAAAGGTATATCAGAAGTCTGCATCACTCTGATGAAAGAGAACAAGCGAAGTTCCCTATGCTTTAATGGCTGATCAGAACGACTCTATTGCATTTATTGAAGATCTGCAAGAAGCCAAAGACTTCAGACTTTGTGTCCAACGGCTTTAAAATTTTGAAGCCTATTTAATGAAGAAGACTTTGAAGATTACAAAAAAAAAAAGACACAAGAGAACGATCAAAGCAATCAAGAGCAATTACTCTGTGCATTTATATCTTCATTCTTTCATTATTTATTCTTCAATCATTTTGAAGTTATTACGCAGTCTTTTAGAACTTCACAATTAATACACTCGTCTGAGTGCTTGTGAAAGACTTGCAAAGTGTAATCTTTTTACAACTTCTCTCAAACAAACCCGTCTGAGCCTGAAGAGGCTAAGTGTGCAAATAATACTTGTATGGAGCCTGAAGAGAATAATACTTGTTTGGAGCCTGGAGAGGCTAGGTGTGAAAACAATACTCGTCTGGAGCCTGAAGAGGCTAGGTGTGAAAATAATACTTGTCTGTCCTGTAACCTAAATCAGTTATATTGAGAAAACTTGTTGCTGCCAAGGACTGGACGTAGCCTCATTGTTAAGGGGTGAACCAGGATAAAACCTGCTGAGTGATCTCTCTTTCCCTTAACTCTTTAGTTTGATTATTTGTCTTAATTATCATCTAACTAAAGGGGTTTATAATTGTGTTTATCAAACCTTTTTCTATCTTGCATGATTGTGTGTTTTCTGTGAAAACCTTCAGACGAGTTATCAGTCTGATTGACCTGTCTGTGTTTACTCGTCTATTACAACCCGTCTGTGCTTGCGAAAAAGTTTCTAAATTCCGCATAAATTTGTCAAACACCATTCAACCCCCCTTCTAGTGTTTGCATCTGTCTATTTCAGATTGGAGTAAACTTATTTGGTGTGCTGCTGTTCCCCCATCTAGGTCCCTATTAATCTGGAGAATTATCAATAATTGCCTACCAACAGATGAGTCCTTTGGAACAAAAGTTGCTCTGTTGTTTCAGTTTGCTGCTTATGCTTCAAGGATTATGAATCTACGGAGCACCTATTTTTCAATTGTACTTTTGCTAGACAAATGTGGAATTGGTTGAGCTTTTGCTTAAATATTCCTCTGGTCCCTGATTCTATATTTTTGGAAATAAAATGTCAGACATCACAAGTTCACAACTTTTAAAATAGAATATTGACTGAGATTTTATAATAAAAAGGTTGCATTATGCAATAACATTTCTAATCTGATTAAAACTGCTGAAAGTAACAGTGATTTCGGACATTATCCACCAATGATGTTGCAAGTGTTCTGGTCCTTCTGGACTTGATGTAAGAAAATGTGAAAGATTAAGCTTGAATATTAAAGTGAACTGAATTGGAAGTTAAACATGCATTTAAAAATTGTTGGCTACAGAAGGCATAAAATACTGACCTCTGATCATTGAAATCTTGATGCCAATTTGAAAGAAACCACTTCAGTGGAAGTCGTGGAGCTTTGTTTTAAAACAAAAACGCCACATAAAATTCCGAGTTGTTGCTTTTAGATTAAAGATTTATACAAGCGGAGGGCCATCTTAAGATTCCTCCTACCATTCAAACTACTGAATCTAAGAATGGCTTGAGAGGTGTCTCTTTAAAGGACTTGCAGAAAATTCATGGTGTTGGCACTCGGGTATCTATAACTGTGCTAGCACTGCATGCATGAATTATTGTTCTAAAGTCTTACAAAACAGCTAGGATCTCCTTACTTTCGAATCTTGTCCCCATGATACCGATACGCAAAAACCATAATTTATAAGTCCGGAATAAGAAGTTAGCTTAAAATTATTGGTATAGAAACTTTCCATTAATGTCAAAGTGAAAGAGAAGAAGAAGAAGAAGAAGAGGAGGAGGAGAAACTAAATTATGCAGCACAACACTATTGATTTCATTCATCCTAGAAATATTTATACAAAAGTGCACTGGTACAGACTTGTTGTGATCAAATCAAAACTTAGCTACAATTACAACTTGTGATAAGCTTTCCAGAAGACATGCTCACTTCTGTTTTCTATCTAAACTAAACTGACATTACTTTGAGTGCAAAAAAACAAAATTTAAGCTATATGGGGTACTGAGAAAAAGATCTTAGTTTAATACTACATGGTGCAATTTCAACCAGGTTGAACTAATTTTGCATTTCTCTGCATCAACTTTTTCTGCTGCTATCTGCTGTTGAGAGCTGCACCATGGTTGTATTGTAGCCTCAAGGGTCCCCAATGTCCTGATGGGCATAGGAACAACAACAGGTGTAATAGTAAGCAAATCATGTTCTCTGATCCTCAAATATGATTTGAATGAACTTGATAATTAATTTAATTAGTGACTGATGCAGATATTCATGATGTCCTCCCAAATTAATAATTAAAAAATACTAGAAAATTTTTATTACAAAAGCTTAAATAAAAATTTTGCATCTCAAAAGCTAAAAGATCAGTTTTAAAAAAAGCCTCATTTTATTGAGCCACCTTTTCTGTGCACATTTCAATAGCTTCCGATGCAGTTAACCAGTAACATGTTTTGTAGCTGATGTTGATTGATTGACATGATATCTTCGGAGTTTGCTTGTTGGTACTTGTTACCTCCGGAACTGGAGGGATCATGATCTTCCGATCCCTTAGCACTGGTTGGATCAAGTTTTGAACTTAAGGCGGTGCTGGTGCAAACTAGAAACAGACTCTTAGACCCTTGTTCAATTTCTTGCAAATGATCAAGCTGGTCCTATCTCAGTTGTTATGGTTACTGTCACTGATTTACAGTTTGTTACTTTTATATTTGGAAGTACAAGTTCAATAGACTCATCAGTAACAATATTTTATGACAGAGACATGGGCATGGCCTTTTATGTTATATACTCGATTCATCAATGTTGCTATAAATAACAATTTTAGACTCCTTTAGTCACAAAACAGCCCCATTTTGGTAAATAGTTTCTAAAATAACACTAGTTTGGTCAAAAAGCCGTCTGTGAGGGGCTGAGTCCGTGACTCCTCAGCTAAGTTTGCTGCAAAACAATACACTGTCCTACATGGCAAGGCAAGTTGCAGTGCTTTTGAGCCATCACCAGTCAAATTGCTTAGTGGTTTATATTTTGACATATATATATACAACAATGTGATACTAAATCCATCACAAAATATTACAATTATGCTTTTCAAAATGTTCCCCTTAACAAATGCTTCCTATATATGGTTGCTTCCACATTTGTTTTTGCAACGAGAAATAATCACGGCTGTCCAAGAAGTGAAGGCTTGTAAAAAGCATGGCTGTCAAAAACAACCCTATTTTGGTAAATTGTTACAAAACAACCCCATTTTGGTAAATAGTTTCTAAAATAACAAGTAGTTTGGTCAAAAAGCCCAATATATCAGCTAGTTGATTCTCTGTCTTGCAGTAGCTCAGTTGCAATTTTCCTTTGTTCACTTGATCTCTAAGAAAGTGAAACCGTGTCTCAATATGTTTACTTCTACCATGGAACACTGGACTGTTGGCTAGGTTTATAGCAGATTTATTATCTACCAATAACTGCATTTGATCTTCATTCTTTAAATGCAATTCTTCTAGCAGTGAACCAAGCCACAATGCTTGGCAAGCTCCATAAGAGGCTGCTATATACTCAGCCTCACAAGATGAAAGAGCAATTACTGATTGCTTCTTAGAACTCCAGGAAATTGGAGCCTTTCCAAGTAGGAATAAGTAACCAGAAGTGCTTCTTCTATCAGTTTTATCCCCGCACCAATCAGAGTCAGAAAAACCTCTCACAATACCGACTTCATGTTCTGAATTAGTTGGGAATAACACATCATAATCCAATGTTCCTTTTACATACCTCATGATCCTCTTGGCTGCAATTAAATGGGAGGTCTGAGGATGTTCCATGAATCGGCTAATTACCCCTACTGCATAGGTGATATCGGGTCTACTGTTACAAAGATATCTCAATGAGCCAACAATTTGTTTGTACAAAGTAACATCAACTGGCTTATCATGTTCAATCTGTCCAGCCTTCATGAGGGAATCTGCTGGTGTTGCGGCAGGATTACAAATTGAGCATATTGAACCTTTTGAGTATGTCACTTGCATACTTCTTTTGCAGCAACAAAGTTCCTCTTCTGGTAGCAACAAATTCCATGGCCAGAAAATATGTGAGTGTGCCAATATCTGACATTTCAAACTCTGCCTTCATCTTGCTTTTGAACTCACCAATCTCCTTTTCATTACTTCCTGGAACAAGCAAGTCATCAACATATAGACATACTAGTAACAGGTCGGTGAATGCTAGTATGCACCCTGCATAACTTTGGTGCAGCATGCTCCTTCAATCACAACCACACATCTATTGTTTCACTCGTCTGCTCAGACCCGTCTGCTTTGACTTGTCTGCACTTTCACGCGTCTGGTATGACCCGTCTACTGTTTCACGCGTCTGCCATGACCCGTCTACTGTTTCAGGAGTCTGCCATGACCCGTCTTCTGTTTCACCCGTCTTCAATGGCTCGTCTGCTAATCACTTGTCCTCCGAGACTCGTCTGCAATTTCACCCGTCTACTTCATCTCGTCTTCTGTTCACTTGTCTGCTAAGAAGACGAGTGGACCTTCAGACGGGTCATGGTAGACGAGTGAACCTGCAGACGGGTCATGGCAGACCAGTGAAACAGCAGACGGGTCACAGCAGACGAGTGGCGGCGGCGGTGGTTGTTGGTTTGTTTACTGTGTGGAGGTGTGTGTGGGGTAGTGATGGTGATGGTGGTGGGAAAGGGTGAGGGTAAGAAAGGAATTTGGGTAAGTGTGCAGCATACACCTCTTTGCAGAGGGTGCATGTTAGACGGAGCCGTAACAGGTCAGCATTAAGTGATTGTTTTACATATACACCATATTCAGGCTTTTTGACCAAACTAGCGTTATTTTAGAAACTATTTACCAAACTGGGGTTGTTTTGTAACAATTTACCAAAATAGGGTTGTTTGGAATTTTTTACGTTTAGCGTCGGCCAAGGCCCACGCTAGAGGTGTCACCCGTCTGAAGCTGGATCTTCACCCGTCTGATGACCATCAGACGGGTATCAGACGGGTGATTCAGACGAGTCTCAGCAGACGGGTCACAGCAGACGGGTGACACCTCTAGCGTCGGCCTTTAGCGTGGGCCTTGGCCGACGCTAAACGTAAAAAATTCCAAACAACCCTATTTTGGTAAATAGTTACAAAACAACCCCATTTTGGTAAATAGTTTCTAAAATAACACTAGTTTGGTCAAAAAGCCAGGATCCTGAGGAAATAACAAAATAGCAGCCTCCTTCAGAGATAAAGTTCCTGAATTTGATCCAGACCAAATCAGCTCATCAGGGACAGGCTTTTCAGGAATGACATATTCGGAAATCTCAGCAGCAAGGACATTAGACTTTTGTAGCAACAAGTCAGGGATTGTCCAAGTACCATTTACTATGAAATCTTTCACCTTACAATGAAGCCAAGGATGAATTCTTTTATCAATTTGAAGAAGGTCAGTCACAGGTTTGCTAAGCCAAGAATAAATTTGATTTGTTAAACACAATAGTTTTTGATAAAAACATTGGAAACAAAATACCACATAACAGTAAAAGCATTTTCAATTATTACTTTAAAACAAAAGCCCATTTTCAATATTGTTCTATATTATGAGTAGACACTTGGTTAGCTTCATTAGATGCTTCTTAAATGAGCTCAGATGCTTTGTTCTGCACTAGACATATTGACAAGGCTGTCAAATTCGTAGAATCTACCAAATCAGTGTATTTTGTTTCTTTGACCTTCTTAACCTTCAAATTAGGCTTAGATGTCTGCATGAAAAATGTATCTATGGAAACTAGCTTTAATTCGACACCGGTTTTACTCAATTTGAACACCTATAGCTCCAGCTATGTCCATCAGACGTATGCAAGTTCGGGCTGTCAGAAACAGTATTACGTTTCCAACTTGCCGACGAAATATCTTCAAGCTAGAGACTGATTCAAGTCTCGACTTCTTCATGAAAGTTGTAGATATGAATGTTAGATTTCATATGGAACTGGTTTCGTGCAATTTGGTTATCTACAGTGAAAGATATTTACATTGGACTTGTGTATATATGACTTTTAGTGACAACATCACGTCACCAAACGTCTTCAGGAATTTCACCAAGATAGAGATCGTTTCAAATCTCAACTTCTTCATGAAAGTTGTAGATTGTTCTCTTATATTTCTAATGATACCAAGATCACTTCATTTGAGTGAGTAACGAGAAAAATATGACATTCAGACGCTTGGTTGTCAGTATGAGACACTTGACTTCTTTGTTTGGATTAGACGCTTCAAGAAATATTACTTCCGAGTAATATTCTTCTTTGATTAGAAGCTTGAGTAGTCTTAAGATGCTTCAGGATAGACACATGAGTAGAAGCTTGAGATAAGACACTTCATAAGTCTTAAGACATTTCACCAGTCTTAAGACGCTTCATCAGTGTAGACACTTCGCTTCTTTTCAATCTTCTTGCGTTCTTCATTTCCAAAGTTTGTATGCTTCAATATTTGTTCTGCACACTTGAGCACACAATTAGCAATGTTATAAATTATATATGCCATATTGAATCTTTTTGTAAAAGCTTCACACATTAGAAATAAAAGCTTTTTGTACCACTTGAATCTTCTTTTGTCCATAAGTGCCATGAATATCTTTTGCAATATCCATTTTCATCTAGCTCTTCTAATTTGAAGTATTAGACTTCATGAAATTTCCATTTTGACTCATAGTCTTCTTGAGATGGCAAGCTACTATTTCACTATGATCTTCCTTTATCACTTCAAAAGATGATCTCTTTCTTTTTCATCTTCATTGCTTGGTGAACATGAATATATTCTTCATTATTCTTGTAATGTCAGCAACATTAACAACCCTTCCTTGAGCACACACTCAGACAAGTTGTTAGTAAAATAAATAGCATCAAGTACAAACCAAATATTTTTAGCACAAGAACAAATTTGATTTGTTAAACACAATAGTTTTTGATAAAAACATTGGAAACAAAATCCCACATAACAGTAAAAGCATTTTCAATTATTACTTTAAAAAAAAAAGCCCATTTTCAATATTGTTCTATATTCTGAGTAGACACTTGGTTAGCTTCATTAGATGCTTCTTAAATGAGCTCAAATGTTTTGTTCTGCACTAGACATATTCACAAGGCTGTCAAATTCGTAAAATCTACCAAATCAGCGTATTTTGTTTTTTTGACCATCTTAACCTTCGAATTAGGTTTCGATGTCTGCTTGCAAAATGTAGCTATGGAAGCTAGCTTTAATTCGACACCGGTTTACTCAATTTGGACACCTATAGCTCCAGATATGTCCATCAGACGTATGCAAGTTCGGGCTGTCAGAAACAGTATTACGTTTCCAACTTTCCGATGAAATATCATCAAGCTAGAGATTGATTCAAGTCTCGCATTCTTCATGAAAGTTGAGACGCTTGACTTCTTTGTTTGGATTAGACGGTTCAAGAAATATTACTTCCGAGTAATATTCTTCTTTGGATTTTTGATCAAACTGACTCACTTTTAGAAACTATTTACCAATATAACTTTGTTTTGAAACTATTTACCAAACTAACCCACTTTTAGCCACGTGGCATATTTTATTAATTTTTTTCTGATGCTGAAAAACACTACTTTGACTAGCGTGTTTTAAAAATGCCACTGTAAGTAGCATATTTACTGGATGGTGCCACGTGGCACGATACGGCTCGCTGTAAAAAAAATTTAAAAATTTCACGTTTAGCGTCGGGCCAAAAAGGCCGACGCTATACACCTGTTATAAATATTTCAATTTTAACAGCTAGCGTCGGCCATTGGCCTAGTGAACATTTCTTCAGACGGGTTCTTCACTGATAGTCATCAGACGGGTGAACATTTCCATCTGATGACTATCACAGTGAACAATTGTTCAATCGTCTGATAACTACAAGTATGATCATCTACTCGAGAGGTGTAGGGGTGGCAAAGTGGGTTCTGACCAACGGGTCAACCCACCAAATTTTGGCGGGGTTTAGCCCACCAACCCACTTTGACCCGCCCTCGTTTAACCCACCTCAAAACGGGTTCGTGGCGGGTCGGGCGCGGGTTGACCCTCCAACCTATCAAATTAAAAAAATAAAAACTAAATGAGAGAGATTATTTGGCTAATTGACCAAACTAATCCATTTTTAAAAGCTATTTACCAATATAACCTTGTTTTGAAACTATTTACCAAACTAACCCACTTTTCGCCAACCTGGCATTTTTTATTATTTTTTTTTGACACCAAAGACGCTACTTTGACTAGCGTTTTTAGAAAACGCTACTGTCAGTAGCGTTTTTACCAGATTATGCCACATGGCAAAATCTGGTAAAAATTTAAAAAAATTAAAAAAATTATGTTTAGCGTCGGCCGCTGCCGCTAATGGCCGACGCTAGAGGTGTCACCCGTCTGAAGCTGAAGATCTTCATCAGATCAGACGGGTGAAGAAATGTTCACCCGTCTGACACATTTCTTCACCCATCTGAAGCTGAAGCCTCAGACGGGTGAAGAAATGTCCCAGACGGGTGAACATTTCTTCACCCGTCTAATAGTCATCAGACAGTTGAATCACCCGTCTGACAGTCATCAGACGGGTGAAGATCTTCACCCTCAGACGGGTGAACATTTCTTCACCCGTCTAATAGTCATCAGACAGTTGAATCACCCGTCTGACAGTCATCAGACGGGTGAAGATCTTCACCCTCAGACGAGTGAACATTTCTTCACCCGTCTGATCTGATGAAGATCTTCACCCTCAGACGGGTGAACATTTCTTCACCCATCTGATAGACATCAGACGGGTGACACGTCTAGTGTCGGCATTTAGCGTCGGGCACGTAAATGTTTTAATTTTTTTTTACATTTTTACCAGATTTTGCCATGGGTTAGTTTGGTAAATAGTTTCAAAACAAAGTTATATTGGTAAATAGTTTCTAAAAATAGGTTAATTTGGTCAATTAGCCAGATTATTTTCAGGGTTCCCAGTCGCCAAGTAACCCTCGTCCCTCACCCTTAGACTTCACACTTCACTATCAGTCCCTCACAGAGTCACAGTCAGCAGTCCTCACTCCTCACTAAGCCAGAAGCGTCACCGCTGCTCTTCGCCAGACACCAGATCGCCTCACTGGTCACTGCCTCAGTCTCTGCCTCTCCCGCCGTCCACCTCGCACGGCTGCCTCGCACTCGCACCGCCGTTGCTTGTATACCTCAGTCTTTCTCGTCCTTGCTGTCGTGCGGCTGGCCGGCTGCCTCTGCATTGATCTCCGACGGTACCCTCTCCCTGTCTCTCTATTTGTTCCAGTCTTCCAGCACCAGAGTCCAGAAATTAGGTTTGAGGTTTCCCTGATTCCCTCTATGACTCTATCTCTCTCTTTTTTTTTAATTGTTGTGCTACATAGTTTTTTTTTATTGGTTTTTATTCTTGATTTTTTGGAGATGGTTTGGTTTGTCCTGTACTGCTACTACTGCGTTATTGGTTTTCTGTTTCTTTTTGTCTTTAGTTTGATGCATGCTAACTGTGTAGTTGTTTGTTTAATTGTCAGAAATGGACCACATTAATATTGTTGATGCTAAAGTTGATGGGGAAAATTTAGAGATTGGGGGGGATGAATCCGAAATTGTTGAACCTATTAACAAAAAGGCCAAATCAACAACATCAGATTGTTGGAAATTTTTCGGCTAATTGACCAAACTAACATATTTTTAGAAACTATTTACCAATATAACCTTGTTTTGAAACTATTTACCAAACTAATCCACTTTTTGCTAACCTGGCATTTTTTTATTATTTTTTTGACACCAAAGACGCTACTTTGACTACCATTTTTAGAAAACGCTATAAACGCTAATGACAGTAGCGTTTTCCAAAAAGGCTAGTCAAAGTAGCGTCTTTGGTGTCAGAAAAAAATAATAAAAAATGTCAGGTTGGCAAAAAGTGGGTTAGTTTGGTAAATAGTTTCAAAACAAGGTTATATTGGTAAATAGTTTTTAAAAATAGGTTAGTTTGGTCAATTAGCCAAATTTTTCACTGTTATAAAACCGGGTAAAGATGGAATTAATAGGGCAAGGTGTAATGCTTGTAACACAAATTATAAAGTTGGTGGTGAACAATATGGAACATCATCTTTAAATCGTCATATTTCACGATGTAAGCAAATTAAATCTAAAGATATTGGTCAGTTGATGGTAGACATGCAAGGAAAATTAAAGCCTCGTAAGATAGATCAATTGGTGCCACGTGAAATGTGTGAAATAGACAGGTACAAACACTAGAAGGGGGTTGAATGGTGTTTGACAAATTTAAGCGGAATTATAAACTTTTTCGCAAGCACAGACGAGTAAGGCACAGACGAGTAAACTAAGACAGGTCAATCAGACTGATAACTCGTCTGAAGGTTTTCACAAAAAACACACAATCATACAAGATGTAAATAGTTTGATGAACACAGTTATAAACCCCTTTGGTTAAATGATAATTAAGATAAATAATTAAACTGAAGAGTTAAGGGAAAGAGAGAGATCACTCAGCAGGTTTTATCCTGGTTCACCCCTTAACAATGAGGCTACGTCTAGTCCTTGGCAGCACCAAGTTTTCTCACTATAACTGAATCAGGTTACAGGACAGACAAGTATTATTTTCACACCTAGCCTCTTCAGGCTCTAGATGAGTATTGTTTGCACACCTAGCCTCTCCAGGCTCAGACGAGTATTGTTTGCACACCTAGCCTATTCAGGCTCAGACGGGTTTTTTTGAGAGAAGTTGTAAAATAAATTACAATTTGCAAGTCTTTCACAAGCACTCAGACGAGTGTATTAAATGTGAAGCTCTAAAAGACTGCGTAATAACTTCAAATGATTGAAGAATAAATAATGAAAGAATGAAGATATAAATGCTCAGAGTAATTGCTCTTTGAATGCAGTGTTCGTTCTCTTCTCTTTTCACTTCACTTCTCTAACTTGAATCTTCAAAGTCTTCTTCATTAAATAGGCTTCAAGATTTTAAAGCCGTTGGACACAAAGTTTGAAGGCTTGGCTTTTTGCAGATCTTCAATAAATGCAAAGAGTCATTCTGATCAACCATTGAGGCCTTGAGAACTTCGCTTGTTCTCTCTGATCAGAAAGGTGAAGACTTCTGATACACCTTTGGTCTTAGCAAGTCTTTATACTTGCTTTTTGCCATCAGAGGGAAGACTTTCCCTTTTGGTATAAGATGCAGTTGTGTTCAGGCAAAGCACTTTGTTGAAGTTCCTTTTCAGAGACGAGACAGCTTTCATCCAATATATTCTTCAACGTTAGTCACCAGACGGGTGAGTAACTTCATTAGACGGGTTGATTCTTAATAAAGAGAATGACGTCAGTTGCATAGTCTTTCAGACAGGTGAGTCTTCCTTTGATCAGATGGTTGATTTCTTCATTAGACGGGTTGAAGGGATTTCTTCAACGCTGGTCAACAGACTGGTGAAGACTTCATTAGATGGGTGAACTTTTAATAGTTCAGACGGGTGAACTTCTCCTAGTTCAGTCGAGTGAACTTTCCATTGTTCAGACGAGTGAACTTTCCATTGCTCAGATGAGTGAACTTTCTCCTAGTTCTGACAAGTAAACTTTCCATTGTTCAAACGAGTGAACTTTTGCCTTAGATCCAGACCGGTGATAACATGCTAAAGCTCAGTACATATAGACATTTAATGTTTTAATCTGCACACTGAGTAGACGAGTTAAACACCACAAACGGGTTCAATTAAATCATTGAATAACTATTTTAATCGCATCAAAACTATGATAAATGCATATCAGACATTTTGGAGACTCAACAATGTGTGCTCAAGCAATCATTGAACATGACTTGCCCTTTAAATTTGTTGAGTATAAGAAGATTAGGAATTATATAAATTACTTGAATCCAGAATAGGGATGGCAAAACGGGCCAACCGCCCCGCCATTAACCCGTCCAAAGCGGGGCGGGGCGGGCCAACCCGTTTTGGTCATATGGGTTGTACCCCCAACCCACCCTGCTTAATGGCGGGTTGGCCCGCCAAACGCAAAAAACATAAAAATGGGTTGACTGGTTGACCCGTTATAAAATTAAAAAAAATAAAAAAATAACAAATTCATATAAAATTTAAAAAAATGAAAAAATTCATATAACATTTCTGTTATTTGTGCCAAATGCCCAAATTTACATAGTCTTTCTTAAATTATTATTAAAAATTTAGAATAAGCAACACATAAAAAATGATCATCATAAGCAATTTAAAAATAATAGTCCATAATTAAGAATAATCCACAATAGACCAATAGTCCACACTCCATAATTAAGAATAGCCAATGTACTTAAGAAACATGAATTCAACACATGAATTTTTTAATAGTCCAGTAGTCCTCAATCATAATTCGTAAGTCATAATATGTGTTGCTAAGTAATTTAAAAAATAAAAACAAACATCATAAGTCAATTATTAATAGTCCATAATTTAACAACCACAAACTATTTTCAAGTTTCAACCTGCAAAAATCAATCATCATCATCCAAATTAAGAACATTAGATGCTGCCTTTCAAGTAGATGGCTCCACTTGTCGATCACGATCATCTTCATCATCAATATCATTATCTACATATCACAATTGAAGTAGAAAATAATTAAATTAAAAAATGGTTATCAAAATAATACAATAATAAATAAATACATTTAAATTCAATAAATTACCATCACTAACAAAACCGTGTATCCAATTGCGAGTACAAATCAAAGCTTCCACATATTTTGATAAGAGACGATTTCTAAACTTGTTGATCACAATAGAACCAATGCTAAAAGCAGATTCAGATGCAACAGTGGTAATAGGAATACTCAACAAGTCACGAGCCATTATTGATAGTTCTGAAAATCGACTATTATTATCCTTCCACCATTGTAATACATCCAACCCTTCATAATAGGTGAAATCCATACTTGGCTCATCCAAATAAACATCAAGCTGTGACTTCCCAAGTTTAGAAGCAAGTTGTTGATTATGCATTTTTAATCCCTATTATATTTAACAAGTGAAACACATGAAAAGGAAAGCATTAAAGAAAGATAAGGCTAATAAAGTGCAACAAGAAAGTAATTAAACTATTAAATTAATAGTATTAATCCAATATATATAAACTTACATTAAACAAGTTATCACACAAAAGATTGTAATCCTTCTTCATGCTAGAAGTAGAAGATGGGGTATGGATAGTAGCACTTCTATCTTTGAAAGTAGAATACTTCTCAAATAACATGTACAACTTGCTCTTTACTTTTCCCAACTTATCTTCGCATGTAGATTCATCAACAGTTGAGTAACAATAACTCAATGAAGAAAGCTTCAATCGTGGGTCAAGAACCGCTCCAAGTGCTAGCACAATACTATATTCATCCCAATAGCTCTAAAACTTACTCATCATCATATCAGCCATATTCCTTATAACTTGATCTTCATCTTTTAAACTCTCAATTAGAATACACTGAATTTTCCAAACTTGCAAAAAATACAAGTTGGAAGTAGGATAAGATGTGCCAGAAATCATGTTGGTGGTTTGATAAAAAGGCAACAAGAATACATAATTTTTCTCCGCCCTTTTCCATTCTTCTGCCAAAGGACAGTACTTATAATTATCATCATCAAAGTGAAGACTACAAAATGCACTCTTATATTTAAGAGCACGATCAAGCATCAAATAAGTAGAGTTCCATCTCATAGGAACATCTAGACACAAGCGAACAGAAGTATCAACACCACCGATTCTTTCAATGCATTCCTTAAACTTTTTCATTCTACCCTCTGAACCTCGTACATATTTGACACTCTCTCTAATTTTGCGCAAGGCATCATCAGCAACTTTCAACCCCTCTTGGAAAATGAGATTTAAAATGTGTGCAGAGCAACGCACATGAAAGAACTCTCCGTCACAAAATAACCAATTTTGCAAGACACCTTTCAATAGTTGTTGCATAACATTATTGGAAGATGCATTATCTACCGTGAGAGAGAAAATCTTCTTCTCTATTCCCCAATCAGACAAATTCAAATATCTTCTTAGACAGCTCAGCTCCAGTATGAGGGGGAGGCATGTGACAAAAATTAATAATTTTGCTATTTAACTTCCAATTTGTATCAACAAAATGAGCGGTCAAACATATGTAACCCTCACTAGTACAAGAAGTCCACAAATCAGTTGTTAAAGATATCCTAGTAGGAATGCTACTCATTTCTTGTTTAAGTTTTTCTTTCTCTCTCTTGTAAATTTTCAAGACATCCCCCTTAGCAGACGAGTCAACAGTCAAGTCAACATTAACATGATGATCTTAAAAGAGATTGGAGATTCAAAGTTCATTATCCTGAAGATCTTATCATTGAAAGTCCCTCTGAAGGTGTTAGAACCAGATTTGTCTTAAGAGAATCAAACAATATGGCTTTTTTATCTGATATTGAACCAAAGCATATTGAAGAGGCTCTTGAAGATGAAAACTGGATTCTTGCCATGCAAGAGGAATTTAATCAGTTCAAGAGGAATGATGTCTGGAAACTTGTCTCCAAACCAACAAACAAGTCTGTTATTGGAACAAGATGGATTTTAAGAAACAAGCTAGATGAAGATGACAAAGTGGTCAGAAACAAAGCAAGGTTAGTAGCTCGGGGCTACAACCAACAAGAATGTATTGACTATACCGAGACTTTTGCACCTGTAGCTAGGATAGAAGCTATTCGTATACTCATGTCATATGCTGCACAACATCAAATCACTTTATTTCAAATGGATGTGAAAAGTGCTTTTTTAAATGGTATAATTGAAGAAGAAGTTTATGTTAAACAACCTCCGATAATGAAAAACCAGATCATGTTTTCAAGCTTAAAAGAGCTTTATATGGTTTGAAACAAGCACCTAGAGCATGGTATGATAGACTTAGTTCTTTTCTTATGCATAATGGTTTTATTAGAGGAAAAGTTGATACAACCTTGTTTAAGAAATGCTCAAAAAATAATTTCATAATAGGTCAAATATATGTTGATGATATCATTTTTGGAGTTACTGATGAAAAGCTGTGCAAAGAATTCTCTAAGCTGATGCAAGCAGAATTTAAAATGAGCATGATGGGAGAATTAAAGTTCTTCCTTGGGCTGCAAATCAAGCAGACGAGTGATGGTATCTACATCCATCAACAAAAGTATATCAAGGAAATTCTAAAGTATAAAATGGATCAGAAATGTTATTTTGACACCACTTTTGGGACACCATAGGTGTACATGTTATATGTACAGACAAGTTGGGACAGGGACAGACACCCTCATGCGTTTCCCTCGCCAAAATTGTCTCGCCAAAATTCTCCCCCACTCTCAACCTCGTCTCCATACCTTGTCTCCCTCCCTCTGAATCTCGTCTCTCAACCTCGTCCTCTCGTCTCCATACCTCGGTTCCCTCCTTCTCCCTCCTACTCAACCTCGTCTCCCTCGTTCTCCCTCCACGGTCCCAATCTTATCCCCCTCGTCTCCCTCGTTCTCCCACGTCGTCTCTGAACGACCTCGTGGTGCCATTGTTGAAGATGGTGGTGCCATTGTTGAAGACGGTGGTCTATCTCTTTCCCCTTCCTCAGGCGCTCCGAACCCAAGCTGTCTCTTTCCCCTTCCTCACACGATGAAATACGGTGGTGTGCCCAAGTTTCTTTAGCTCCTGCGCTGCCTCTGAACGGGGGTGCCATTGTTGGAGACGGTGGTGACGAGAACGGTGGCAACGAGCTTCCTGGAAGGCTTGAAGCAAGGTATTTTTTTGTAGACTGAAGATTGTGGTTTACTTTCATTGGTTGAATGGTTGGGATTTGGGAAGTGGGGTTGTTGCAGTTACTTCTATATTTGATAATAACATGGTCACTTATCTGGGAAGTGGGGTTGTTGGTTTTTGATAGATAATGTGGATTTGACTGTGAAAATATTGTTTGAAATGAAAAAAATAGCTCATTTTGCAGCTATAATTTTCTATCTCACTGTCACTGCTGTCATTGTGCTTGTGGAACTAGTCAATGAACACCGTTAAACACGTTTGAACATTTGTAATTAGGCATTAATATGAGTTTATAATGTCAAGCATGTTTATTGAGATTGTGTTTAATAATGTACTGCGAATATGGTTACTGAGATAAACCTCTTGAAAGCATTAACCTGAGTTTTTATGACTTGTGAAAAATTTATCTGGACAATTCATTAACCAAAGAATTAACTATATTAACCAAACTTTTACAAAGCATTAACAGGAGTTTATAAGAGTTGTGAAATTTATCCGAACATGTATTTTTGTTATGATTTTTAAATTTACAACCCTGTTTGATGCAATAAGCATCTAAATCCCTATTATTGTAACATAACCTATAATAGATCTAATTGGGTTATTTTGTGCAGTGTTGATGTGGCACCGACAATTGGAAATTCATGGATAGTTCAAATAATTTCGTGGATTGTGGTAGTGTTGATGGTGAATCTATTAGAGTTGATAATTTCGTGATTGCGGTAGTGTTGATGGTGAATCTATTGGAGTTGACAATAATAATGATGATCACACAAGTTGGGAGCCTACAACAGGGATGTGTTTTTCTTGCATAGATGAGGCTAAAACATTTTATGGAGAGTACGCTTCAAGAAAGGATTTTGGGTGGAGGATTAGAACATAAAAAAAAAAAAAGGAGATGATGGGAACCTCTGCTATTTAATTCTAGCATGCTCAAGAGGAGGGTCTCATGTGTCGAAAATTCCATGTACGTTGAAGACACTTCCGACTAAGGCGCAAAATTGTCCTGCAAAGATTATTATTAAGTTGGATGAAGATGGACTGTGGTACGTTACAAAATTTGAACCCAACCATTCTCACGAGGCCAGCCCTACAAAGGCAAGGTTATTCAAGGGTAACAAGAAAATCAACATCCATGTAAAAAGAACAACTCAAATCAATGATGAAGCAGGAGTGAGGATCAATAAGACTTTCCAATCTCTTGTTACTGACGCAGGAGGGCATGAAAATATACCATTTTATGAAAGAGACGTGAGGAATTATATCCACAAAGAAAGGCGCGCGATTGGGAAAGAAGGCGATACCCAGGCCTTGATAAGTTATTTTTGCCAAATGAGGGAACAAAATACAAATTTCTTCTATGACATAGATTTGGATGATGAATTTCATGTAAGAAATGTGTTTTGGGCTGATGCAAGAAATAGAACTGCTTATGAATATTTTGGAGATGTTATAACTTTTGACACGACATATTTGACCAATAAATATGACTTGCCTTTTGCTGCGTTTGTCAGTGTGAATCATCATGGTCAATCAACATTTCTTGGATGTGGTCTGGTTTCTGCTGACGACACAGAGTCATTTGTCTGGATTTTCCAATCATGGCTTCGTTGTATGCTGGGAAAAGCCCTCGAGGGTATTATCACTAACCAATGCAAGGCTATGAAAAATGCCATTGAGTTAGTCTTCCCTACAACTCGTCATAGGTGGTGCTTGTGGCATATAATGAAAAAAATTCCTGAAAAGCTAAGCGGACATGGTGAATACAAGAGGGTTAAGTCTGCAATGAAAGCAGTGGTTTATGATACAATCACAACAGCCGATTTTGAAGACAAATGGTCTTGCTTCATTGACCAATTTGAGCTTGGACAGAATGACGGGTTGAGTGAGTTGTACAAGGAACGTCATAGATGGGCACTAACCATGCTGAAGAAATATTTTTGGGCAGGTATGTATACTTAATCCTGTTGATTATCTAGTTAATGGGTCATTGTGATACTTCTAAGTTTTTGACAGCATTTTTCATATATGGTTAATGACTTGTAAATATGTGGTTAATGGTGTTCATTATTTGGTTAATGGAAGAAAATCCTGAAGTTTTTCACTCCCATTATAATATATGGTTAAGCACTTGCAATTATTTGGTTACTTCTGTTCATATACTGGTCAATGTTAATCACTTGTATGTACTTGGACAGGTATGTCAACAACGCAGCGAAGCAAGAGCATACATGCTTTCTTTGATGGATATATCAATTCAACAACAAGTCTGAACCAGTTTGTAAAGCAGTACGATAATGCTCTCAAGAGTAGAGCGGAAAAGGAATTTCAAGCTGATTTTCAATGCATGGAGACAACAATTCCCTGCGGGTCAAACTCGTCGATTGAAAAGCAATTTCAAGGCGAGTACACTCATGCCAAGTTTAAGGAGGTTCAAGCTGAATTTAGAGGTAAAATTAATTGTGCTTACTCTTTGAAGACTGTGGAGGGTTGCCTTGCTATTTATGATGTGTTGGAGGAGGTGTTATTTGGAGAAAGGCCAAAAGAATGTGTCTTTAAAGTTGTCTTTAATCGTGACAACCATGATCTGTGCTGTGAATGCTCGTTGTTTGAGTTTAGAGGTATTTTGTGTCGCCAGTGTGTACCCAAGAGAGGCTTTAAAACGTGCCAGAGAAGTACGTTTTAGCAAGATGGAAGAAAAATATTAAAAGGAGGCATGCATATATTAAGAGCAGTTATGGTGTGACAGAATTGAACCCACAGATGGACAGATTTGACAAATTGTGCAAGCATTTCCATGAGGTTGCTGAAGTAGCTGCAGATTCTGAAGATGCAACTAACGCACTCCACGAAATATTATATGAATTTAAATCTAATTCGCCCACCATGGATGCTACAACGAACAATGTTAAAAGGAGTTCCAATGCTGACTCAAATCCAAACAAAGCTTCTGAAATCCACAGTCCATTGCGGGTCAAACGTAAAGGTCGTCCTCCATCAAAGAGAAAAATATGTGTAGTTGAAAAGGTTGTTAAGAGGGCCAGGAAGCGAACCAAGCAAAGTGATGACAATGAGACTACTAAGGTATGCGTTTTCTATCAAAAACTGTCAATTCTTTTACAGTTCCAAGTATACCTTTCTGACATAATTATTGCATCTTACCTATTTTTTGGTCCAACTGTGTAGGAGGATAATATGGGAAGATTGGGCAATCAGATGGAAGCCAACATCTGTGTAGAATCATCTATTGAGGTTGTGGCTGGTGGAGATTTGCCGGATGCGAGTACTGTGGTTCGTCTCCATTATAAGATTGTACTAAATGTATAAAATGTTTGGTTTGGTGTGTAGTGGGCTAAATTTATATGTATTTATGGATTTATGTGTTATGTTATAGAGTTTTTAGATAACTTATGCACTAGTTGTTGAAGACAAGCTGAGACTTTATTTGATTAGTTAACCTTTTTCTATACAGTCGAGAGGTGTTTATATAAATTCTGATGCTTCAGTTTCAGTTTTTGAAGACAATCGTTGGATTCCTCAAATATTAGCTCATTCTAAGCAGGCATGGATCTTTCATGCCCTGTCATTTATTAGCTCATTTTCTTTTATTTTAGATTCCTATATGGTGCTGTCCAGGTTGGAAGTAATCTATCATTCATGGATCTTTTGATAACGTCCGAAATAGACTTCACGAGATCCT
Source organism: Ammopiptanthus mongolicus (assembly GCA_039655645.1). Classification (NCBI taxonomy): domain Eukaryota; kingdom Viridiplantae; phylum Streptophyta; class Magnoliopsida; order Fabales; family Fabaceae; genus Ammopiptanthus; species Ammopiptanthus mongolicus. The sequence continues at coordinate 5,034,912 of CM077349.1, forward strand.
CGCAGTTCAGTACAAAGTAGTGACAATTTCTTCGTCGAGGATACCTTCGAAGATTAGGCACTTTTTGCCCTTTTTTGTACCGACTAGTGATAGATGTATTTTGTGAAAGGTTGTCACATATTTATACTAGTTGGAAGATCACGATATGGAAGATTACGAAGACAATTTTTGCATGATGGTATGGTGTACTCATTAACATCACGGTCCATTGTTTTGTGTCCAGCTCCTTACTAATGAGTATTTGTTGGTGATGCAGGATGGTTGTCTTGAAATCACGTTTGTCGCTTTTTGAATGACATGTTTGCAGCACAAAACAAGCATTATGCTTTGTAAAGGCCTTGCTGATATTTTTTGGTGTATATGATATAGATATAGAACTTCGCGCATGACCAATCAGGATATTATTTTGGTGTATGAGTCTATGTAAATGATAGAACGTTGTAAATGATTCCATTATTTTGGTGTATATAAATATAGATATGATTCCATTATTCACAGGAAAAGTTTGGTTAATGCCTTGTAAAAGTTTGGTTAATATAGTTCATACTTTGGTTAATGACATGTCCAGATGCTTAATTCGCATCTATAAAAAACATCGGTTAATGCCTTGTAAAAGTTTGGTTAATATAGTTCATTCTTTGGTTAATGGCATGTCCAGATACTATTTTCACAACTCATACAAAGTTTGGTTAATGCCTTGTAAAAGTTTGGTTAATATAGTTCATTGTTTGGTTAATGATATGTCTAGATACTTAATTCGCATCTATTAAAAACTTCAGTTAATGCCTTGTAAAAGTTTGGTTAATATAGTTCATTCTTTGGTTAATGGCATGTCCAGATACTATTTTCACAACTCATACAAAGTTTGGTTAATACCTTGTAAAAGTTTGGTTAATATAGTTCATTGTTTGGTTAATGACATGTCCAGATGCTTAATTCGCGTCTATTAAAAACTTCGGTTAATGCCTTGTAAAATTTTGGTTAATATAGTTCATTCTTTGGTTAATAAAGTTTGGTTAATATAATTCATGACTGAGGGTGAAGATCTTCAGCTTCAGACGAGTGAATCACCCTATCAGACGGGTTGGCAAAAAGTGGGTTAGTTTGGTAAATAGTTTCAAAACAAGGTTATATTGGTAAATAGTTTCTAAAAGTGGGTCAGTTTGGTCAATTACCCGGAATTGGAAGACCCCGGCTCCACAAGAAACACTCTTTTTTGGGAGGCAACATGTTTGTCATACCAGACAGGTGAAGAAATGTATCAGACGGGTGAACATTTCTTCACCCGTCTGACACCCGTCTAATAGTCACCTGTCTAATACCCGTCTGACAGTCACCAGATGGGTGAATCACCCGTCTGATAGTCATCAGACGGGTGAAGATCTTCACCTTCAGACGGGTGAAGAAATGTATCAGACGGGTGAACATTTCTTCACCCGTCTGATAGACATCAGACAGGTGAAGATCTTCAGCATTTCTTCACCCGTCTGACACCCAACCCGTCTGATACTCGTCTGACAGTGAATCACCCATCTCATAGTCATCAGACGGGTGAAGATCTTCACCCTCAGACGGGTGAAGAAATGTATCAGACGGGTGAACATTTCTTCACCTTTCTGACACCCGTCTGATAGTCATCAGACGGGTGAATCACCCATCTGATACCCGTCTGACAGTCATCAGACGGGTGAAGATCTTCAGCTTCAGACAGGTTAATGCTGTGTAAAAGTTTGGTTATTGTAGTTTATTCTTTGGTTAATGATATGTCCAGATGCTTAAGTAAATTTTTCCCAACCCATAAAAAGTTTGGTTAATGCCTTGTAAAAGTTTGGTTAGTATAGTTGATTCTTTGGTAAATGGCATGTCCAGATACTTGAGTAAAATTCACAACTCTTAAAAACTCTGGTTAATGCTTTGTAAAAGTTTGGTTAATTTAGTTCATTTGTTGGTTAGTGGCTTATCATGATACTTGGAAAATTTTTCCCAACACTATCACCACAAATGGGATACTTCCATATTACAAGTGTGGCCATTAACCATTTGTAACACATTTTTTACCACAAATGTCAACCTATTAACCAAAGTTGGATGGAATGAACTTACACAAATATGATGATAATATCTTCATTCATTCACATCATTAACTGTTCAAAACATCTGGAAAAGATATAAACAAGAGTCATATGACCTTTGTGGTTCATATTTACCATATACAATCAGCCCAAAAAGATTTAAACGAGTTACATCAACTTTATGATTCATATCTACCATATACAATATTACACAATTGTTCTAAACAACCCCCCAAAAAATGACAATTAACCAGCCTTCATATATTCCCTAAACCCATCCACAAACTTCTCCTCATTGCCCTTTTCTTTTTTCACATACGTAGCCTTAAATGGAGTACGCATTGAGACACTTTGGACTCGCTTTCTTGGATTTTCCTTCATTCTTGTTATGATGTTTGAGGTAGCCCTAGCACCACCATCCACATTATGTTCACCTGTTAACAGTGATCCAAATGTTAGATATTAAATAAACGGGATTTTAAGTTGCAATATGCATAAAGCTTAATAACATTGACAATTCCAATTTCTACAGTGTTCCTAGTAAAAGTTAAGCAAGCAGCCTTACTTGAGTAGAATTCTGTTCATGTGTCAGCTTCTCATTAACTTGAAGCAACCATTTTGGTGCACATGCATGCCTCAAACGTATCTGCGAAGTATCAATAAAGTTCATGTCATTAATAAATCGATTGCATTCATGCAAATGCAAATAGTTAATATATTCCTTACATTTGTTCCTTCCATTCTTGAACCAGAGCACCTGCAAATTTACGAAATACATGTTGTCAACAACCATACCAACAAATTACACAATTCCAACAAAAAAACCAATATGGACATATCAAATTGAAAAGTGAATTGCACCAAATCAGTCCAATATGTATATATCCATCCTATTTGAACTAAAAAAACTAAGAGATAAAACAATTCAAATGCCAAATTCCATTTTCAGTAAAAGAAAAGAATTGTTTATGGTTATATTATGATTAACTGGGGTTTTGATTTTGGAAAAGAAGGGTGAAAGAAGAGAAAAGTTTGAGTTCAGAAAAAGTGCATACACAAAAATAGTATACTCTTTCAAAAATTGATCTGAATCTTCCTTTGAAACCTTTTATGCTGCAGCTTTACAGCAATTAGCAATTAGTAGAAGAGGCATCTCTAAGTACTACACATTGTGTTGAGTTCACTGTCATGTGTTCTTTCAGCATATAAACCTACCTTCTATCTTGTAGGGCTTAGTAAATTCTGATTTCAGGTCCAGATTCAGCTGTTAATTTGGGTTCATTGACTAGTTCCACAAGCACAATAATAGCAGTGACAGTTAGATAGAAAATTATAGCTACAAAATGAGCTATTTTTTTCATTTCAAACAACATTTTCACAGTCAAATCCACATTATCTATCAAAAATCAATAACCCCACTTCCCAGATAAGTGACCATGTTATTATCAAATATAGAAGTAACTGCAATAACCCCACTTCCCAAATCCCAACCATTCAACCAATGAAAATAAACCACAATCTTCAATCTACAAAAAAAATACCTTGCTTCAAGCCTTCCAGGAAGCTCGTTGCCACCGTTCTCGTCACTGCCGTCTCCAACAATGGCGCCACCGTTCAGAAGCAGCGCAGGAGCTAAAGAAGCTTGGGCACACCATCGTATTTCACCATGTGAGGAAGGGGAAAGAGACAGCTTGGGTTCGGAGCGCTTGAGGAGTGGGAAAGAGACAGACCACCGTCTTCAACAATGGCACCACGAGGTCATTCAGAGACGACGTGGGAGAACGAGGGAGACGAGGGGGAGAAGATTGGGGCCATGGAGGGAGAACGGGCCACCGCGAGGTTGAGTAGGAGGGAGAACGAGGGAGAAGGGTTGAGACCGAGGGAGACGAGGCTGAGAGCGGAAATGGGCAGAGAGAGGAGGGAGACGAGGTTGAGAGACGAGGCTGAGAGAGACGTCAGAGACGAAGGAGAAGAGGCGAGGGAGCGAGGGAGAAGAGGCGAGGGAAAATGAGATGAGTTACAGTGTTCCCTCATTATTTTCCTTTTCCTTCCCTCGAGTATTTTTATCTACTCGTTTGAAAAATCACTACACCCTTTTGTTTTGTATTTGACCCTATACACCATACGGTGTCAATCGTAGGTGTCGAAACAAGGTATCAAAATAACATTTCTGATTGGATAGGGTGAGAATGAGAAGAGGGGCATTCGTAGGAAAAGAAATAAAATGTGTATTGTACGCAGGTAGCTATTATATGAGTAAATACCCAATTTGGTCCCTGAAATTATAGGGTCGTATCAACTTAGTCCCCCACATTATCAATATTTCAAAATGATCCTTGGAATTTCAAAATATAGCAAATGAATCCCTGACATTATTCACTTAGTTTCAAATGCATCCCTGACATTACCAACTTAATGTCATTATAGTCCATGCAAATATCAACGGAGGGACGAATCTGATTAACTTTCTGCAATTCCAGGGATCATTTTGGAATATTGATAATATGGGACACTAAGTTGATACGACCTTATAATTTCAGGGACCAAATTGGATATTTACCCGCTACTATATGGTAAGGTAGGATGAAAAACAACCGTACGCTACGCTCCTTGGCGGCAGTCCCCGTCACACGTGGTTTTGGATTTTCATTTTCTTCAAAATCAAATTCTCTCTCTTTTTTAACTTCCCATTTTTCTGACCGAAGACAACAAAAACAAAAATCCAAACCTCAGAAAGCGGTTTCAGTCTCCCACACGGCCACACACACTCTTCACTTTCCACTTTCACTCTCAGCTACTGCTTTTCTTTCCCTTTAAATTTAAATGCCCATTACCCATTAATTCTCATTATACTTTATTTTTTTTTCCTTATATATTATTATTATTCTTTCTGTTCAGATTTTGATTTTGTTCAAGAGATAAAAAAAAGTTCGTGGAATTTTGCGCTACCTTTTTAGGTCATAGCGAATCCAAAATTCCGCGCTTCGGTTTGAGATCGGTGAGTTCCTTCTTCACATTTTCGGTTTTATGCATTTTTTTCTTTTTAATGTGATGATTTTTATTTATTTTATTTTCTTTGAATCTGTTGCATATGTTGTTTTTGTTTTTAAAATAATTGTCTTACGTGCGCCATGTGCAGTAACATTGTGATGTGATGTGTGAGTTTGATTTAGTTTAATGGGTAAACAGATTTTGGGTAATTTTGTTTTTACTTGTTTGAACCGTTCTCAATTTACGGAATTTTTGAAATATTGCAGAGCCTTGGAGAAAATTTATTTTATACAGATAGGGGAGAGAAATTTATCTTACACCATTGTGTAACGTAGTTTGCTTTAGCTTTATCCACACATTAGCAATTCTTGCTGAAATACGGGCCATATGTTCCCTCTCCCTAACAGTATGTCGCATCCATTTCATCTCATAACGTTTTGTATATGACTGGTGTGATTTATAGCTTTTAGTTCTGATTTACTACATTGCTGGTTTCAGATTGCACTGCACATCCAAAAGAATTGGTTGTGCAGTTCCTGTTTTGAGACTCCATCTTTAAGATTCTGTTGGCTTTTGAGTTCTATTATGGCCAGTGATTCTTTTGTAATTTCCAATGGCAATGGTAATGTCAACCCACTGCCTAATCTGCAGAGGACATACCAAGTGGTAGTGGCTGCAACCCAAGATATGGGCATTGGTAAGGATGGAAAATTACCTTGGAGATTACCTACCGATCTCAAATTTTTTAAGGAGATCACTACGGCAACATCTGACCCTGGGATGAAGAATGCCATTGTAATGGGTAGAAAAACATGGGAGAGTATCCCTCTTCAGTACAGGCCTCTTTCCGGCCGCCTTAATGTTGTTCTGACTCGCTCAGGTAGCTTTGACATTGCAACCGCAGAGAATGTTGTTATATGTGGAAGTATGTCTTCTGCTTTGGAACTGTTAGCTGCATCTCCTTACTGTCTGTCAATTGAGAAAGTTTTTGTTATAGGAGGTGGTCAGATATTTAGGTATATATCTTTTTCTTTTCTTTTCTTTAATTTTTTTGAAATTCCCCCCCTCCGCCCCTTCCCTTTCATATTATGCTCTTTATCTGTTATAGCTGAGATTTTCATATGCAGAGAGGCTCTTAATGCACCTGGATGCGAAGCTATCCACATCACGGAAATTCAGACACGCATTGAGTGTGATACTTTTATGCCTCCAGTGGATTCCACTATATTTCAGCCATGGTACTCATCTTTTCCTAAGGTGGAAAACAACATCCGCCATTCTTTCACCACTTACGTACGCGTAAGGAGTTCTGCAGCAGAGCCCCTGGGTCAGAATACTGATCCAGTTTTTGATAATAATTCAGATTCCATAAAACTTGAGGCCCATAATTTTTCTTTTCTTCCTAAAATGATTTTTGAGAGACATGAGGAGTACATGTATCTTAGGCTGGTTGAAGAAATCATTTCTGAAGGTACAACTAAGGATGATAGGACAAGGACTGGTACCTTGTCGAAATTTGGTTGCCAGGTAACATTTTGATCGGTAATGTATATTGAGCGTTGCTGTAATCTATATGCTGACTTCATCTCTATTTCTACAGATGAGGTTCAATCTACGCAGAAGCTTCCCTCTTCTAACAACTAAGGCATGTAGTACAGAGATTATGGTTTAAGATGTGTATTTGATTTAATTATTTTTTGTGTTTATTACGTGGGATGTTTATGGGGGAAGAGGAATATAGTTAGGATCCAATTGCAAGGTATGAGACTTGAGTCTCACACCGGAATGGGATTCAGGTGTGGGTTTTTATATGGCTTTGGGCTCTCCAACCACAACGGTTAGCTTTTGTGGTCTGGTTCTCCCATAGTTCATATCAAATATCTATTGTTACATTTTGATAGAGAAGTTGACATGGTTTCTTCATTTGAATCCTAGAAAGTATTTTGGCGAGGGGTTGTTGAAGAGCTTCTTTGGTTTATTAGTGGCTCAACAAATGCCAAGGTAATGATATATTTTGCTAATGTTTTCCACACGCATGAATTCTCATCTTTCTTGGTGAGGTTTCAAACAAGCTGAATGAGCCAAATATTGATGAACTTGAGGTTGGTGTACTTCAAATTATTTGAGCTTTGGTTTGAATAGAGGTAGACTCATAGGATGCTCGGGAACTTCATGCCAACTCACATTCCCAGTATTATTTGTTTTTAAAATTTTATTCAACTTATAAATTCACATTTATTGATAAAAAATGTACAATATGATTGGATTCTTGTTAATCTATACAGAAGTGAATAAATATATCTTTTATGCTCAACGCCTTTGTAGTAAAGACAGAATGTCAATACACACACACACACATGCATGAAAAAATGTGGTACATGTTCCACATGCTCAAGGAGAGTTTGTTGAATCTTTTTGGGTTCTTTGGTGAATAGTTAAAAGCCAGCCTTAAGACGATCTGAATTCATGAGCTGTTGGCTCATATCTGTCATTGTTTTAAAGAATTTCTAGGCTGGCTATCTTCCTTTCTACAAAAGCTGGATCCGATTATTGTTATGGTTCTTAAGGAAGTTCATGGAGTTGATTATATGTTGTAGACTGAAAAATGTTAATATATTTGTGATGTTATAAAATGGTTTGATGATAGCACAGTTTGCACTTGCTTGTTGCCTTGTGCCAATGTTTCTGTAATGATGTCATAAAAATAAATGGTTCTGGACTAAAATTTCAATCACAATGCTTCATTTATTTGAGGTATTTACATTTTTTAGTTCTAGAAGAATCTTTTGTTAGTATAGTTGATATGTTTATTATGAACTTCATTCTGAAAACTTGTTATGTTGACAGGTGCTTCAGGAAAAAGGCATTCATATATGGGATGGCAATGCATCCAGAGAATATCTTGATAGGCAAGCGTGACTATCAATTGTTTTAAGTACAAATTATACACTTTTCTCCTTCTTGTAGTTACTAACTGGCTTTACATTTTATATTACAGTATTGGTTTGACAGACAGGGAGGAGGGTGACTTGGGACCTGTTTATGGGTTTCAGTGGAGGCACTTCGGGGCCAGGTAGGTGGATTAATCTGTTTTCTCAGTAGCTCAATAGTCTGTTTTATGTGGGATTGCTCTGCCCTTTATTCCCCGTCTTACATTTTGTAGGTATACCAACATGCGTGATGACTACTCCGGCCAAGGATTTGATCAGCTTTTAGATGTTATTAACAAGATAAAGCATAATCCAGATGATCGACGGATCATTCTTTCTGCATGGAATCCAGCTGATCTTAAATCGATGGCTCTTCCACCTTGCCACATGTTTGCACAGGTCTGCAGCTTTACTCGGGTTTCTCTTTGATAAATCCCTCTCTCTCTCTCTCTCTCTCTCATTTTTTTACAGTTTTCTCTATTTTTTTTCAGTTTTATGTAGCAAATGGGGAGTTATCTTGTCAAATGTATCAACGATCTGCTGACATGGGCCTGGGCGTGCCATTTAATATCGCATCTTATGCCCTCCTGACATGCATGATTGCCCATGTCTGTGGTATGCAAATTATGGAAGCATTTGCTATAGACTTAAATATGTAGTCATATGTGCACATCATAGAAAAATATCACTACAAAAATACATCTCAAAAAAGTAATTTAAAAATGGACTAACCAATCCTGGTATTATTACTGTCAGAACTTGCTCCAGGTGATTTTATCCATGTTATTGGGGATGCACATGTTTACCGCAACCATGTGAGGCCTTTGCAGGAGCAGCTCCAGAACCTGCCAAAACCTTTCCCAGTATGTGAAATGTTCAAGGAAAAAACCATTTGCTTTAATGTAGTTGGCTACAAGTATTTTACCTTTTAGCTTGACTTTATATTTTGTCTTTTCCTTTATGATTACCTTACCGTCAATGCAGACTTTGAAGATAAATCCAAAGAAGAAAGATATAGATTCTTTTGTGGCTGCTGATTTCAAGCTCATAGGCTATGATCCTCACAAGAAGATTGATATGAAGATGGCTGTTTAAAATCATGGGTATCCTCAGTCCCTTCTTCAGGTTGTTTCTGCTTTTTGAAATGAGGCAAGTATGCAATTTAGTTGTTCCCAGCCATATATGTATGGAGAGGGAGGGAGGGTGAGAAAGAGACAGAGAGAGAGAGAACTCTGATGGATACTCTTATACTATTATTATTGTTTATGTAAAGGAGATTTATCGAATGTGGTTTGGTGCTTTGTTACTGTCCATGAACCGCAGAACCATGGTATGTATGCTGAACTTTGCAAGGCAGCTCCTAATTTATTATAAACTTTTCGACTTGGGGGCTGTATGCAAAACTAAAATGACAGGTTCAAAACTGTTTAGGTTTAATAACTAGTTTCGTAAATCAATATAAATTTGAATTGATTCGAAATAATTCTTAATTGAGTGAATCACTAATTTAGTCCCTGAAATTGTAGGGCGCTAGCAATTTGGTCCCTGACATTAAGATATAAGCAAAATAGTCCCCGAAATTAGAAAATGTCTATCACATTAGTCCACTCGTGAGTCTAGTCAACCAACTTTAACAGAATTGATGATGTGTCACGTTAAGTGTCCGCATGTCACCCACTTGTGCACACATGTGTAATCCGCGTCACCGAGGATCAATTTGACAGGAAGATTTAAAATTTTCAAAATTTTCTCCCTTTTTTCTTTTAGTAAAATCCCACAAGGACCATTTTCTTTCAGTAAAAAACGCACAAGGAGACCAATTTTCGGCTTTTTGATCAAACTAGTGTTATTTTAGAAACTATTTATTAAAATGGGATTGTTTTGTAACAATTTACCAAAATAGGGTTGTTTTAGATAACGTGAAATTTTTTATTATTATTTTTGCTAGCGTGGAAGGCGCCAATTGGACTGGCGCCTTTAAAGGCGTCACTTGGACTGGCGCTTTCATTAAAAATGTCACATGTCACACACTCATTGGTTCGCTGTAAAAAAATATAAAAATTTTACGTTTAGCGTCAGCCTTGGCCGACGCTAGAGGTGTCATCCGTCTGAAGCTAGATCTTCACCCGTCTGACAGTTATCAGACGGGTGATATGGGTGATTCATCCGTCTGATAACTGTCAGACGGGTGATTCAGACGAGTCTCAGCGGACAAGTGACCAGCAGACGAGTGAAACAGCAGACGGGTCGCAGCATACGAGTGACCAATGAATGTGTGACATGTGGCATTTTTAATGAAGGCGCCAGTCCAAGTGGCGCCTTCAATCCAACCGGTGCCTTCCACATCAGCAAAAAAATAATAAAAAATTCGACGCTGTCTAAAACAATCCTATTTTGATAAATTGTTATAAAACAATCCCATTTTGGTAAATTGTTTCTAAAATAACACTAGTTTGGTCAAAAAGCCCCAATTTTCTCCCTATTTTCTTTCAGTTGAAAAAGCACACGGACCAATTTTCTCCCTCTTTTCTTTCAGTAAAAAATGTAAGGGACCATCAGACTTTACAATAGGCTAATCCATGACAGCAAAAAACAACCATGACAACACCTAAAATCTAAAATGAGAAGCAACCATGACAGCAAAACCATGACATCCAATGTATATTTATAGCATCCAATGTGCATTTACATAAACCAAAATCAGAATTGACCTAATCCAAAAAAAGGAAGCACATTTCACGTGCATTTGCAGCAAACTTCAAGTTCAATAACATAAGGTTAAGATGTCCCAAAATGCCAAAAACAAAGAGTAAATAGCCAATTTGGTCCCTGAAAGTTTAAGGCGGTATCAACTTAGTCCCTGAATTTAACTAAATAGCAAAAACGTCCCTGAAGTTGTAAAACGTTAATCAACTTGGTTCCTCCGTCAACCCCAGTTAGCTGACGCCGTTAACAGCGCTGATGTGGCACGTTAAGTGCCTTGTTGGCACCGTTGTCACTGGTTAGGTGGTGTCGACATGGTCAGGGACCAATTTGAAACTCTGAACCAGGAACTAAATTGATACTCGCAACTCTGAACCAGGGACTAAATTGATACTCGCAACAGTCTTCTTCTTTATCTTTCCCCTTTCTCTCTCTGCTCTCTCTCTCTCTTTGCTTCCTCTGTCTGGCGCTCTCTCTTTATAGACAGGTGGTTAGAGAGAGAGCACGAGACAGAGGAAGCAAAGAGAGAGAGAGAGCAGAGAGAGAAAGGACCCGTCTATAGACGGGTGGTTAGAGAGAGAGAGCGCCAGACAGAGGAAGCAAAGAGAGAGAGAGCAGAGAGAGAAAGGGGAAAGATAAAGAAAAAGAAGAAGAAGACTGTTGCGAGTATCAATTTAGTCCCTGGTTCAGAGTTTCAAATTGATCCCTGACCACGTGGACACCACCTAACCAGTGCCAACAAGGCACTTAACGTGCCACATCAACGCTATTAACGGCATCAGCTAATTGGGGTTGACGGATGGACCAAGTTGATTAACGTTTTCTAACTTCAGGGACGTTTTTGCTATTTAGTTAAATTCAGGGACTAAGTTGATACCGTCTTACACTTTCAGGGACCAAATTGGCTATTTTCTCACCGTTAAGTTGGTCCCTAATGACGTGGATTACAGTACGTGTGCACACAAGTGGGTGACATGCGGGCGCTTAACGTGACATTATCAGTTCTACTAACGTTAGTTGACTGGACTCACAGGTGGACTAATGTGATGGACGTTTTCTAATTTCGGGTACTACTTTGCCTATTTCTTAATGTCAGGGACCAAATTGTTGGCGCCCTTCAATTTTAGAGATTAAATTGGTGATTCGTTCATTCTTAATTTGTATAAAATTTGGCCTTACCTACTGTAGTTTCAATTATTATTATAGTTTCGAAACAACTTTGTTTTGGATTTATTTTGAACAAGTTTTGATTTAAACACTGATTTAGTAAGAACTGGCCTTTCAAATTTTGAATAGCTACCAAACGTAAAAGATTTGAAAACCAATTTCGTTTTACCTAGTTATATTTGGTTGTGTTTTACTAAAATCCCCTTAAAATACACCAAATATTTCCTTATTTGGTGTTCATTGCTGAAGCCTGGTATTCTCATCGTTTCAGGTACAACTATTGGAGGAATATGTTAAATCCGGGTAATTGACCAAACTGACCCACTTTTAGAAACTATTTACCAATATAACTTTGTTTTGAAACTATTTACCAAACTAACCCATTTTTAGCCACGTGACAGTTTTTAATATTTTTTCTGACACTGAAAAACGCTACTTTGACTAGCGTTTTCTGAAAACGCTACTGTCAGTAGCGTTTTTACCAGATTGTGCCTGGCTCGCTGTAAGAAAATTTAAAACTTTTACGTTTGGCGGACGTTAAAGTGTCACCCGTCTGAAGCTGAAGATTTTCACCTGTTTGATGACTATCAGATGGATGAAGAAATGTTCACCCGTCTTATACATTTCTTCACCCGTCTGAGGGTGAAGATCTTCAGCTTCAGACGGGTGAAGAAATGTGTCAGATGGGTGAATATTTCTTCACCCGTCGGGTGATGTGATACCCGTCTGATCTGATAAAGATCTTCTGCTTCAGACGGGTGAAGAAATATATCATACGGGTGAACATTTCTTCACCCGTCTGATAGACATCAGACGGGTGACACCTATAGCGTCGGCCTAAACGTAAAATTTTTAAATTTTTTCTTCTCTCTCATCATGTATTTATTTATTGTTTTCTTCTCTCTCATCATGTATTTCATCACTCCCAAGACACTCACCACAGTGACAAAATGTTCATCCGTCTGATGAAGATATATGACCCGTCTGACCGAGAAAGGTCACCCATCTACTCTCAATTTCACCCGTTTGAAGCTGAAGATCTTCACCCGTTTGATGACTATCAGTGAAGAAATGCTCACCCGTCTGGTTCACCCGTCTGATGACTCTCAGACGGGTGAACATTTCTTCGCTGATAGTGATCAGACGGGTGAAGAAATGTGTCAGACGGGTGAAGAAATGTGTCAGACGGGTGAATATTTCTTCACCTATCGGGTGATGTGATACCCGTCTGATCTGATAAAGATCTTCTGCTTCAGACGGGTGAAGAAATATATCATACGAGTGAACATTTCTTCACCCGTCTGATAAACATCAGACGGGTGACACCTATAGCGTCGGCCTAAACGTAAAATTTTTAAATTTTTTCTTCTCTCTCATCATGTATTTATTTATTATTTTCTTCTCTCTCATCATGTATTTCATCACTCCCAAGACACTCAACACAGTGAAGAAATGTTCATCCATCTGAAGAAGATATATGACCCGTCAGATCGAGAAAGGTCACCCATCTACTCTCAATTTCACCCGTTTGAAGCTGAAGATCTTCACCCGTTTGATGACTATCAGTGAAGAAATGCTCACCCGTCTGGTTCACCCGTCTGATGACTCTCAGACGGGTGAACACTTCTTCGCTGATAGTGATCAGACGGGTGAAGATCTTCAGCTTCAGACGGGTGACACTGAGAGTCATTAGACGGGTGATCATTTAAAAGGTTTTTCACTGAGAGTCATCAGACGGGTGAACATTTCCTCACTGAGAGTCATCAGACGGATGAGCATTTCTTCACTCATAGTCATCAGACAGGTGAAGATCTTCAGCTTCAGACGGGTGAAACTGAGAGTAGACGGGTGAGCTTTCTCGGTCAGACGGGTCATATATCTTCATCAGACAGGTGAAGATCAGTTTAGACGAGTGTTGAGATGAGAGAAATATCAGGTGAGTGTCTTGGGAGTGATGAAATACATGATGAGAGAGAAGAAAACAATAAATAAGTGGGAAAGCAATTATGTGTCTTGGGAGTGATGATTGTTGAGTTGTTTTATTACTATTTTGCCATTTACACCTACAATGTCACCGTAGGTGTCCCAAATTTGGGTGTCAACTTAACATTTCTCTTGACCAAAGTAGTGTTATTTTAGAAACTATTTACCAAATTTGGATTTTTTTTTTTTGCTGACGTGGAAGGCGCCACTTGGACTGGCGCATTTAAAGGTGAAATTGCAGACGAGTCTCAACGGACAAGTGACCTGCAGACGGGTCACGGCAGATGAGTGACCAGCAGACAAGTGTCTCCGCAGACGCGCGCAAGGAATGCTACAGTTTTTGTTTTTTAAAAAATTTCTGTAGAACCAATGAGTGTGTAACATGTGGCATTTTTATGGAAGGCGCCAGTTTCCACGTTAGCAAAAATAAAAATAAAAATTTCACGCTGTCAAAAACAACCCTATTTTGGTAAATTGTTACAAAACAACCCCATTTTGATAAATAATTTCTAAAATAACACTAGTTTGGTCAAAAGGCCCTCGTGAGGCTCTATTTTTATTCGTGAGGACTGACCTGACTGAAGCTCTGTTTTTATTCAAATACAACATTTGATTCACCCAGTATGTATATATCAGTATTTTTGGAAACAATGATTTGTAATTTTTATTTTTGAATTACAATAATATATTGCCTAATGTTTTGTGAATTTATATAATGTTAGCTTTCATATGGATCTGGTTTCGTGCAATTTGGATATCTATAGTGAAATATATTTACATCAGACATGTGTATATATGACTTTTAAGGACAACATCACGTCACCAAACGTCTTCAGGAATTTCACCAAGATAGAGATCGTTTCAGATCTCGACTTCTTCATGAAAGTTGTAGATCGTTCTCTTATCTTTCCAATGATACCAAGATCACTTCATTTGAGTGCAGAAATGTTATTTGGACACCACATTTGGGACACCTACGGTGACACCGTAGGTGTAATGTTATATGTACAGACAAGTTGGGACACCCTCGTGCGTTTCCCTCGTCTCACTTAAGCCACAACCCAAAATTCTCCCGCGCTCTCAACCTCGTCTCCCTCCCTTTGAATCTCGTCTCCCTCCCCATGAATCGCGTCTCTCAACCTCGTCTCCCTCGTCTCCATACCTCATCTCCCTCCCTATGAATCCCGTCTCTCAACCTCGTCTCCCTCCCTTCGTCTCCATACCTCGTCTCCCTCCCTCTGAATCTCGTCTCTCAACCTCGTCTCCCTCGTTCTCCCTCCTACTCAACCTCGTCTCCCTCATTCTCCCTCCTTCTCACCCGCGTATGTGAGGTACAAGATGTTTGGGGTTGAGTAGTTCCAGCTACCGCGACAAAACTGAGGTAGAGGCGTACTTGGGAAGGCTCATAGTTGCTCATCCCTTTGAGGTTAGTATTGGTAAATTTGTCCAGTGACATTCTTTTTTCCTTTCTCTTTATGTGGAATCTAAATCTGTGTTGAGCTCAGTTCGAATTGGTAATGGTCACTGAATTTCAAACTAGGGAAGTGGCATGTGTTTTGGTTGCCTTTGCTCTGTAACTTTTAATTTTACTATTACATTTTTAGTTGATGCAAATTACCTTAGTTGATGCAAATTGTTGTTACTGAGAACGTAAGGAACTTTGACAAGTGTTTTGACCAACTATTCCATACGTGGTTAATCGTGAACACATTCTTGGTTAATTTAGTTTAGTGGATGGTTAACGAGTGATGATGACAGGCATAGTATCTCGTTATTCCATGCACCACATGTATCTTGCTTCTTGCTGTCTAGTGCATTTAATTCTTTCTGGCATGTACAAATGAAGGGAATCTGTTGGTATGGTTGTTGACAGCATGTATTTGCTAATTGCAGGTGGTTTGGTATTGTTTGCCCTCAAGAATGCAACGTAGTAGCTCCTTCGATAAAAATGTGAGGAACATGTTAACTACTAGTATTTGCATGCGTGCGAATAATTTAGCAATGACTTGAACTTTACTGATACTTGGTAGGTACGTTTGAGGCATGCATGTGCACCGAGAAGGTTGTTTGAGGTTAACAACAACCTGACATGTGCACAGAAAACCCAAATTGAGACCACCCTATTCAAGTGGGTTATAAATATGCCTGCTAATTTGAAATTTTCTGGTTTGTTATTGTGGGAATTAGTTACCAGATGGGATGAGTGTAATGGGGGATTTAGAGTTAGGGGGAGAGTGGCTCCTTTTACCCTGCTTGATATCTGCTTTGCAGTAGGACTCCCCGTGGTAGGTGAGCGGGTGACAGTTGATGAGGGTGCTGCATGTTACACATTGGGGTCTAGCTGTATATGACTTCTTGGTTGATAGTTTGAGCAAAATTGCTCGTGCATTGAAAGACGGAAAAAATATAAGTCAAATACATCTATGTGGATGTGCAGCTATTTTGCAAGTATCTATTTGCTCATAAATTATATTACCATGTTTTGTTCTGTTAACCATATATTTAAGGTATTAAGTAGATTATTCTTTGTTGCAGATTTGGGTATTGTACCATCTCTCGGTAAGGGAAACACCTCCCCATAGGTTCTCTTTCCCACGATTTTTGAATTGGAAGATTCTACGTCTGAAGAAGAAAAGGATAGAGGAAGCATTTCAGAAGAACTTGGTAAGTATCGATGTCCATTGTTTGTAGAATATGTTGGAAATTTATATACAATGTCAACTTGATGTGCTTCTCATGTTAGTAGGTAACTGTAGCATTAGCAGCAACAGATGAGGAGCTTCAATTTGACGTAGTCAAGGTTGCATTGCATCAGGCCAAACACCAGGATGTGCATATTACTGAACATCAGCTATTGGTGGCGGAGCTTAGGGAGTGTAAAGAGAGGATTTCGGTTCTTGAAGCAGAAGTGAGCAAGCTAAAAGATGCTGAACTTCAACGCCAATCAATGACCAAGCCCCAGGATGAGTATGATGGAGATTCTCCATTAGGGGCCTGGCATGCTACTCCTTTGCCTTCATCTCCTCGCACTCACATTGCTACTGACACAGGCGGCGAAGGATGTTCAAATGCTGGCATAGGCGGCGAAGGATGTTTGAATGCTGACATAGGCGGTGATGGGTGTTCCAATGCTGACATTGGCGGTATACCCACTAACATTGATGATGGTGCCGGTAAGCAATGTTTTGTGTAACAAAATTTAAATAATGTCATTGTATAAAGAGATGAATTATTTATCATGTAGCATTTGAATCATTGTTAACAGGTGAACAGAATGTGGATGGTGCTACTATGCCTACATTAAACATCATAACAAGAATTAAGGATAATCCAAGAAAGCGTGTCCAGAGCACCTTAACTCAAAGTTCAT
This sequence comes from Ammopiptanthus mongolicus, assembly GCA_039655645.1. Taxonomy (NCBI): domain Eukaryota; kingdom Viridiplantae; phylum Streptophyta; class Magnoliopsida; order Fabales; family Fabaceae; genus Ammopiptanthus; species Ammopiptanthus mongolicus. The sequence goes on from CM077349.1 coordinate 5,052,128, forward strand.
TTAGATTGACATTTAAGAGAAAGAAGAAAAAGAAAATGGTGTAATAGTTTGTGAATGAGACATGTATGTGGATGATGGCATTTTTTTGGTATGTATATGATAGATATGGACCACAAGTTATGCAACTCATGTTTAGCACAATTTTTGGGTTGTTTTGACCAGTTAATGGAATACATATGTGCAAATATATTTCTCATTTCTTTACATTTATTCGTTCCAACCAAGCTTGGTTAACAGGGTTAAAATTAGTGGTTAATATCAATGCAAGGCATTGACCATATAATTTTTAAGACTTCTTAAAGTGTGAGGCAATACCATTAACCATATAATGTACTGAATTAACCGTGTAGTTGCAAGGCATTAACCATGTAATTTTTAAGACTACTTAAAGTGTGAGGATAATCCATTAACCATATAATGTACTGAATTAACCGTGTAGTTGCAAGGCATTAACCATGTAATTTTTAAGACTACTTAAAGTGTGAGGATAACCCATTAACCAAGTAATGTACTGAATTAACCATGTAGTTGCAAGGCATTAACCATATAATTTTTAAAACTTCTTTAAGTGTGAGGATAACCCTGTTGGTAATGGCTACTATCTCAAGAGGGGGGTGAATTGAGATTTTAAAACTTTTTCAGCAATTGAAATTCTGTTACAGATACACATGTGTACTACATCTGTGTACTCGTGTTTTTCAAATAACTTAAAAGCTTGTACACAGATTATGTTCTTTTGTACATCTGTGTACTAAACAGACTCTTCAACAGATACACATGTGTACTACATCTGTGTACTCGTATTTTTCAAATAACTTCAAAGCTTGTACACAGATTATGTTCTTTTGTACATCTGTGTATTAAACAGACTCTTCAACATATTAACACTGATACATCAATGTGAAATCTTGTACACATGTGTGCTCCTTGCTGAAGACTTGAATGCACATGTGTATACCTTTAGTACACAGGTGTATATTAAAACACAAACCCAAAACACTTCAAAACTTCAATACATCGATTATGTACATTGATTTATCTCATTTTATCACATTTTGAAGTGTCTGAACTTTATTATACACAGGTGTATGAATTTAGTACATCTGTGTATCCTTAATTATTCTTCAAAACTGCCTTTTGACCAAACTAGTGTTATTTTAGAAACTATTTATCAAAATGGGGTTGTTTTGTAAAAATTTACCAAAATAGGGTTGTTTTTGATAGCGTGGAATTTTTTATTTTTATTTTTTGCTGACATGGAAGGAGCCACTTGAACTGGCGCCTTCCATAAAAATGTCACATGTCACACACTCATTGGTTCTACAGAAATTTTTTAAAAAACAAGCTGCAGCATTCCTTGCGCGCGTCTGCGGAGACACTTGTCTGTTGGTCACTCGTCTGCTGTGACTCGTCTGCTGTTTCACTCATCTGCGGAGACACTTGTCTGCTGGTCACTTGTCCGCTGAGACTCGTCTGCTGCGTCTCGTCTACTGTTTCACTTGTCTTCTTAGACGAGTGAAACATCAGACAAGTAATCAGCAGACGAGTGAAACAGCAGACAAGTGACCATCAGATGACTAGCAGACAAGTCACAACAGACAAGTGACCAGCAAACGAGTCTCAGCAGACGAGTGAAACAGCAGACGGGTCACAGCAGACGAGTAAAACAGCAGATGGGTCACAGCAGACGAGTGAAACAGCAGACGGGTCACAGCAGACGAGTTACTAGCAGACAAGTGTCTCCGCAGACGCGAGCAAGGAATGCCACAGCTTTTGTTTTTTAAAATATTTCTATAAAACCAATGAGTGTGTGACATGTGGCATTTTTATGGAAGAACTGACGCCTTTAAATGCGCCAGTCCAAGTGGCGCCTTCCACGTCAGCAAAAAAAAATTTTAAAAAATTCCACGCTGGCAAAAACAACCCTATTTTGATAAATTGTTACAAAACAACCCCATTTTGGTAAATAGTTTCTAAAATAATACTAGTTTGGTCAAAAACCCCTTCAAAACACACGCTGATACACATGAGTACAACACACGTGTACAGGTTGGAGAGGAAAAATAATTGAGAGGCAATGGGGTAGTTGAGAGGCAAAATAGGTCACTTGAGGAAATTGCTAGAACCATGTTAAATGACTTAAATGTACCAAAATATTTTTGGCCTGATGCTGTGAGAACACCAATGTGTATATCAGACGCTTTATATGGTATACATCGATTGACAGAATTAATACACCGATGTCTATAGCAGACGCTTTATATGATATACATCGATTGACAGAATTAATACACCGATGTATTTATGAGACGTTTTATATAGAGTAATGTTAGGTTGACAACCAAATTTGGGACACCTACGGTGACACCGTAGGTGTGAATGGCAAAATTGTAATAAAACAACTCAACAATCATCACTCCCAAGACAAATAATTGCTTTCCCACTTATTTATTGTTTTCTTCTCTCTCATCATGTATTTCATCACTCCCAAGACACTCACCTGATATTTCTCTCATCTCAACACTCGTCTAAGCTGATCTTCACCCATCTGATAACTATCAGTGAAGAAATGCTTACCCATCTGGTTCACCCGTCTAAGCTGATCTTCACCCCTCTGATGAAGATATATGACCCGTCTACTCTCAGTTTCACCCGTCTGAAGCAGAAGATCTTCACCCGTCTGATGATTATCAGTGAAGAAATGCTCACCCGTCTGATGAAGATATATAACCCATCTGACCGGGAAAGCTCACCCATCTACTCTCAGTTTCACCCGTCTGAAGCTGAAGATCTTCACCCATCTGATGACTCTGAGTGAAGAAATGTTCACCCGTCTGATGACTCTTAGTGAATAACCTTTTAAATGATCACCCGTCTGATGATGCTCAGTGTCACCCATCTGAGGCTGAAGCTCTTCACCCGTCTGATCACTATCAGTGAAGAAATGTTCACCGTCTGAGAGTCATCAGACGGGTGAACATTTCTTCACTGATAGTCATCAGACAGGTGAAGATCTTCAGCTTCAGACGGGTGAAACTAAGAGAAGACGGGTGAGCTTTCTCGGTCAGACGGGTCATATATCTTCATCAGACCGGTGAACCAGACGGGTGAGCATTTCTTCACTGATAGTCATCAGACGGGGTGAAGATCTTCAGCTTCAGACGGGTGAAAGTGAGAGTAGACGGGTGAGCTTTCTCGGTCAGACGGGTCATATATCTTCATCAAACAGGTGAAGATCAGTTTAGACGAGTGTTAAGATGAGAGAAATATTAGGTGAGTGTCTTGGGAGTGATGAAATACATGATGAGAGAGAAGAAAACAATAAAGAAGTGGGAAAGCAATTATGTGTCTTGGGAGTGATGATTGCTGAGTTGTTTTATGAGTAATGTTAGGTTGACACCCAACATCGACAACATACAGTGGACACCGTAGGTCTAAATGGAAAAATAGTAATAAAACAACTCAACAATCATCACTCCCAATATACATAATTGCTTTCCCACTTCTTTATTGTTTTCTTCTCTCTCATCATGTATTTCATCACTCCCAAGACACTCACCTGATATTTCTCTCAACTCAACACTCGTCTAAGCTGATCTTCACCCGTCTGATGAAGATATATGACCCATCTGACCGAGAAACTCACCCGTCTACTCTCACTTTCACCCGTCTGAAGCTGAAGATCTTCACCCGTCTGATGACTCTGAGTGAAGAAATTTTCACCCGTCTGAATCACCCGTCTGATGACTCTCAGTGAGGAAATGTTCACCCGTCTGATGACTCTCAGTGATTAACCATTTAAATGTTCACCCGTCTGATGGCTCTCATTGTCACCCATCTGAAGCTGAAGATCTTCACCCATCTGATGACTATCAGTGAAGAAATGTTCACCCGTCTGAGAGTCATCAGATGGGTGAACCAGACCGGTGAGCATTTCTTCACTGATAGTCATCATACAGGTGAAGATCTTCAGCTTCAGACGGGTGACACTAAGAGCCATCAGACGGGTGAGCTTTCTCGGTCAGACGGGTGAACTAGACGGGTAAGCATTGAAATAGATAGATGCAAACACTAGAAGGGGGTTGAATGGTGTTTGACAAATGTATGCGGAATTTAGAAACTTTTTCGCAAACACAGACGAGTTATGATAGACGAGTAAATACAGACAGGTCAATCAGATTGATAATTAGTCTGAAGGTTTTCACAGAAAACACATAATCATGCAAGATAAAAAAAAAAGGTTTGATAAACACAATTATAAACCCCTTTAGTTAGATGATAGTTAAGACAAATAATCAAACTAAAGAGTTAAGGGAAAGAGAGATCACTCAGCAGGTTTTATCCTGGTTCACCCCTTAACAATGAGGCTACGTCCAGTCCTTGGCAGCACCAAGTTTTCTCACTATAACTGATTTAGGTTACAGGACAGACAAGTATTATTTTCACACCTAGCCTCTTCAGGCTCCAGACGAGTATTGTTTTCACACCTAGCCTCTCCAGGCTCCCGACAAGTATTGTTTGCACACTTAGCCTCTTCAGGCTCAGACGGGTTTGTTTGAGAGAAGTTGTAAAAAGATTACACTTTGCAAGTCTTTCACAAGCACTCAGACGAGTGTATTAAATGTGAAGTTTTAAAAGACTGCGTAATAACTTCATATGATTGAAGAATAAATATTGAAAGAATGAAGATATAAATGTACAGAATAATTGCTCTTGATTGCTTTGATCGTTCTCTTCTCTGCTTGAATCTTCGAAGTCTTCTTCATTAAATAGGCTTCAAGATTTTAAAGCCGTTAGACACAAAGTCTGAAAGCTTGGCTTCTTGCAGATCTTCAATAAATGCAATATAGTCGTTCTGATCAGCCATTAAAGCATAGGGAACTTCGCTTGTTCTCTTTCATTAGAGTGATGCAGACTTCTGATATACCTTTGGTCTCAACAGGTCTGTATACGCGATTTTTGTTTGCAGAGGGAAGACTTTCCTTTTTGGTGTAAGATGCAGTTGTGTTCAGGCAAAGCACTTTGTTAAAGTTCCTTATCAGAGTCAATACAGGTTTCAGCCAATGTATTCTTTAACGTTAGTCACTACACGGATGAGTAGCTTCATTAGACGGGTTGTCTTTTTAACAAAGAGATGACGTCAGTTGCAAAGTCTTTTAGACGGGTGAGTCTTCCTTTGATCAAACGGTTGAAGACTTCATTAGACGGGTGAACTTCTCTTAGTTCAGACGAGTGAACCTTAGCTAGTTCAGACGAGTGAACTTATCTCAGTTCAGACGAATGAACTTTAGTTAGTTCAGACGGGTGAACTTATCTAAGTTCAGACGAGTGAACAGTTCATATAGACACTTAATGTTTTAATCTACACACTAAGTAGACGAGTTAAATACCACAGACGGGTTCAATTAAATCATTGAATAACTGTTTTAATCTCATCAAAACTAAGGTAAATGCACATCAGACATTTGGAGACTCAACAAGCATTTCTTCACTGATAGTCATCAGACGGGTGAAGATCTTCAGCTTCAGACGAGTGAAAGTGAGAGTAGACGGGTGAGTTTTCTCGGTCAGACGGGTCATATATCTTCATCAGACGGGTGAAGATCAGCTTAGACGAGTGTTGAGATGAGAGAAATATCAGGTGAGTGTCTTGAGAGTGATGAAATACATGATGAGAGAGAAGAAAACAATAAATAAGTGGGAAAGCAATTATGTGTCTTGGAAGTGATGATTGTTGAGTTGTTTTATTGCTATTTTGCCATTTACACCTATGGTGTCACCGTAGGTGTCCCAAATTTGGTTGTCAACTTAACATTTCTCTTCTGGTTTCGGACAACATACGGTGGACATCGTATACACTCAAGGTTATTATGGTAATTAGCTAATAAATGTTTCCCTCCTTCCTTTAGTTTCTGAACGAGAGTTTTGAATCTCCAAACTCATATTCCCTCCTCCTTCCTTTAGACACTAAAAGAATTAGAGGCCCTAAATCTCATATTCCCTGCTCACACTCACACGGTCTCGTTCAATTCTTCTTCCCTCTTCCTCACAGCGACCAGAAATTTGTCCTCACACTTCGCGCTCTGTTCTTCTTCCCTCTTCCCCACCGCGTGCTCCAGCCTTAAGACGTCCGCTTGCACGGCCCTGTTCCCATCTTCATCTCTTTCTCTGAACACGAAATGGTGATGAAGATGAGCCGTGGAAGACGGTGGTGAAGAGTGTGCTGCCCGAGGTGAGGTTCTTGTGGCATGGTAGTATTATAAAAGAGAAAAAAAAAATTATTGGTTATTGTGATATTATGCAGCACTAAGCTGCAAATTTTCGTTCATTTTTTCTACGAGCCATGACCCCTCCTCTGTGAAAAGTGACAAATGCATATTTGTGCTGCAACTTGTTGGTTATTTCTTGTTGCTGGGGATTCGGTGCCAACAGAGTGGAGATCTTTTTGGTTTTAAATGCTTTTGTTTTATAGATTGTCTTGATTTTGTTTCGAGATGAAATTTTTGAGGGGTTTGTCGGAAAGAAATGTTGTGGTTGGGGTATCATTAGCAGGGGAAGTCTTTTTCCTTGTTTTTATTTTGGTTGGCTAGCGTTTAGTTTGCTTGCACATCGCACAGCAAAATTAGTGCAACGACATTAGTGTTTTACATGGTGACCATATATTGAAATAATTCCGGCTGGTTTTGACTCACAGTAAGTTATTTTGAAATTGATTATGTTATCATGTGGTCATCTTTTTGGATAGTGAGATGGGACAAAATTTGGGCAGAAGATGTTTAATCACTGTTGACACAAAGCTTTTGCTCATTTTGCAGGTTGTGTTGTATGCTAAGCTAAACAACATTGTATCGCATCCAAAAGTATAAGCATGGCATCATCAAATAGCTCAAACGATAAAAATGTAAGGAACATATTAATTACTTATATTTGTATGAGTGTGATTTATTTATAATGACATGAACTTTGTTCATACTTGCTCAGGTTCGTTTGAGGCATGCATGTGAACCTAAAAGGTTGATTGAAGTAAACAACAACCTGACAGATGCACAAAGAACAAAAATTGAGGCCACACCATTCAAGTGGGTTGTAAACATGCCCATGAATTTCAAAATTTCTGGTTTACTATTGTGGGAACTAGCCAGTAGGTGGGATGAGCGTATTGGGGGGGGTTAGAGTTAGGGGTAGGGTGGTCCCTTTTACCTCGGTTGATGTCTGCTTTGCAGTAGGACTCCCCATTGTAGGTGAGCGGGTGCATGTGGATGAAAATGTTGTGTGTCATACATTATCTTTGTTCGAAGGGGGTGATGTAACCATTCAAAGAATAGTTGACTTGCTTCTTGTGTTTGAGAACGATGAAGTTAATTTTTGTAGATTGTATATATTCCTTGCATTTGGGGAGTTCTACTTTCCCAGATTAGGAAGACGTATATATACTGGTATGATTAAACTGTTAGATGACCTAGAATCCTTAAATAATTACAATTGGGGTGTAGCTGTTTACGATTTCTTAGTTGATAGTTTGAGAAAAGCTGCTCATGCAGTGAAGGAGGGAAAAAATCTAAGCCAAGCACATATAACTAGATGCGCAGCTATCTTACAGGTATATATTTCTTCATGTGTTGTATCATATCGCTATGTTCTATTGTCATAAATTTACTTCTATTAAGTATATCAATCTTTGCTGTAGATTTGGGCACAATAGACATTCCTTGTAGGTTCCCTTTCCCATGTTTTTTGAATTGGCAAATTCTGCGTTATGGCAAGAAAAGGATAGAAGATGCATTCCACAACAATTTGGTAAACATCGGTGTTAATACGTATGTAGAACATATTTGGAAACAACTTAATATTGAAATTTTATTAATATGTCTTTGCTACTATTTGTTGAAAATTTATTTTACAATGTGCATTTGCTGAGCTTCTCATGTTAGCAGATAATTGAACGGGTAACAGCAACAATTGACGAGCTTGAATTTGACATGGTCAGAGATGCAATCCATGAGGCACAAACTCAGTTTGTGCATGTTACTGAATATCAGCAACTGATGGCAGAGTATAAGCAATGTGAAGCGAGGATTTCAGTTCTCAAGGCAGAAGTGAGGATGCTGAAAGATGAATTACTTCAACACCAAACAAAGAACGAACCCCATGATAAGGATGACGAAGTTTATCCACCAAGGGATTGTCATGATGAGGATGAGGGATTTTCTCCACCAAGGGATTGTCATGATGAGGATGAGGGAGTTTCTCCACCAAGGGATTGTCATGCATCCCCCTTGAGTCCTTGGCCTCACACTGATGTTGCTTTTGAGATTTGTGGTGCAGGATGTTCAAACGTTGAAAGAGGTGCGTGGTTAGTAAACGAGCATTAGTTTTTTCAGTTTATGATTGTTATATTTCTAGGTTGCATGGGACATTTTCAGTGTTCATATGATAAACTTTCAGTATGTTAGTTGTTTAGTTTGTGCTTTATATAGAGGTTCAAATGGTAGAGAACGAAAGAAAAACCAAAGATACATCATAACAACTTTGTTTATCATCTAGTATTTTTGTATACTTTGCAGGTGAAACAGAAGTTGGTATTCCTCGGGAGCATGTTGATTATGAACTTAATGATCCTCCAACAGTCTCAGTTGGTGGAATAAAGGAAGTAAACACCGAAGTTTGTGCAGGTAAATTTGCAAATGTGTATCCACAAATTAGAATTCCCTTGAATATTTGTAAACCATTAACCATCTAACAATTGGACCATTGTTAGCAGGTGGAGGTAGTGTTGATGGCAAAACATCAAACATCTTCACGTGACTAAAAGATAAACCAAGGATGCGTGTCCAAAGTGTGACAACTCGTAGTCCATTTACAAACACATACATAAGAAAAAAGAAGAAGAAGAAGACACTGTTAAAAGTTTGTGAATGGGCTATGGACATGATTAATATGGTTGTCAGCATTTTTTTGGGTTGTTTAACACAATTATGTAAGATTGTACATGGTAGCTATGGATCACAACAGTCATGTAGTGCTCTTGTTTACGTCTTTTTGGGCTGTTTTGAATAATTATTGTATAAATGTATGGAAATATCATGTTCTATGGAAATATCATGTTCATATCTTTATTTTTTTGGTTCCATCCAAGCTTGGTTATCAGGGTTTAAATTAGTGGTTAATTTTGTTTTGTACATAGTTAATAGGACGCTTGCAGTGTCAGGGAAACCCATTAACCACATACGCAGCTTCATTAACCAAATATTTGCACATCATTAACCATGTATGAAATTGAATGAGTTCAGACATTATGAGAGGAGGTTATTTTACTTGGTTAACAGGGTTTAAATTAGTGGTTAATATTGTTTTGTACATGGTTAATGGGATGCTTGCAAGGTTAGGGAAACCCATTAACCACCTACATAACCTTATTAACCAAATATTCGTACACCATTAACCGTGTAATTTTGTAGAAGTGTGATGATAAGCCAATAACCACGTAAACAGCAGGCGAGTTAACCATGTAGTTGCAAGGCATTAACCATGTAATTTTGTAGACTTCTAAAAGTTCATAGCAGACGGGTTAAATAGCAAACGGGTCTCAGCAGACGGGTTATCTATGTAGTTGCAAGGCATTAACCATGTAATTTTGTAGACTTCTTAAAGTGTCACATCAGACGGGTGAAACAGCAGATGGGTCACAGCAGACGGGTGAAACAGCAGACGGGTTAACCATGTAGTTGCAAGGCATTAACCAAAGTGTCATAGTAGACGGGTAGCAGCAGACGAGTGAAACAACAGACGGGTTAACCATGTAGTTGCAAGGCATTAACCAAAGTGTCACAGCAGACGGGTAGCAGCAGACGGGTTAACCATGTAGGTGCAAGGCATTAACCAAAGTGTCACGGCAGACGAGTGAAACAGCAGACGGGTTAACCATGTAGTTGCAAGGCATTAACCAAAGTGTTAAATCAGACGGGTGAAACAACAAACGGGTCACAACAGACGGGTTAACCATGTAGCTGCAAGGCATTAACCAAAGTGTCACGGCAGACGGGTGAAACAGCAGACGGGTAGCAGCAGAAGGGTTAACCATGTAGTTGCAAGGCATTAACCAAAGTGTCACGGCAGACGGATAGCAGCAGACGAGTTAACCTTGTAGTTACAAGGCATTAACCAAAGTGTCACATCAAACGGGTGAAACAACAGACAGTAACCATGTAATTTTGTAGATTTCTAAGTGTCATGATAAGCCATTAAACACGTAATGAGCTGAGTTAACCATGTAGTTGCAAGGCATTAACCATGTAATTTTGTAGACTTCTAAGTGTCATGATAAGTCAATAACCACGTAATGAATTGAGTTAACCATGTAGCTGCAAGGCATCAACCATGTAACTTCATTAACCAGATATTCGCACACCATTAACCATGAAGTGCCAGGGTAATTTAGTGGATAATATTGTTTTGTACATGGTTAATGGGCACACTTGTAGTGTCAGGGTAACCCATTAACCACCTACATAACTTCATTAAGCAAATATTCGCACACCATTAACCATACGTTTGTGCAAATTACTTTTCATTTCAGTAATAACAATTCTTTCTTAAGAGAGATGCTCTATATCAAATACACACATGGGGCATATGAGAAACAAAATCCATTGAAATATATCATGACAAACTCCTTCATCATTATCAAATACATTGTTTGATTCACAGGGCATATAAATATTTAAATTACAAAGAAGCAAAACCCAATGACTATAATAAATCTTAATAGCCAATGTATAATTTATACAAGCTAATACAAAAAATCAACCCTACATCCTTAACAAGATAATGGTTGTTTTGTGCTGCAAACATGTCATACAAAAACCGACAAAACATTTGCACCTGACCAACCTGCACCACCAACAAATTCATTAGTAAAGTGTTGGACACAACAATGGACCACTATATTAGCAACAATACATTACTATTGAACATCATACCATAATGCACAAATTATCTTCATATTCTTCCAACCCATACACGCTACCATTGACAATAAATATGTGCCAACATTCACAAAATATGTCACTAATTAGCACAAAATTATCCACAAAATGCATATTTTCAATGTTTCCTGTCAAAATAATATTATCACGAATTTGTAATGAACTGCGAGGATCCCATGAAGTCTATTTCAGTAGTTGTCAGAAGATCCATGAATGATATATTACCTCCAACCTGGAGAAGACCATATATGAAACTAAAATAAAATCACAATGAACCAATAAATAACAGACAATTTACATGCCTGTGTACAGGGGTTAATAAATGCAGGTCGTGTAACATTGGGATTTTGAGGAACCCAACGATTATCTTCAAAAATGGACACTGCAGCATCTGTATTGATATAAACACTCCTTGACTGTATAGAAAAATGGTTAGCTAATCAAATAAAAATTCAACTTATCGTCAACAACTGCAACATCATTTATTTAGAAACTATATAACCCAACACACGAATCCATCAAATTTTACAAACTTAACCCGCAACACACCAAACCAACAAATTCTACACATTTAGCACAATCTTATAATGGACACAAACCACGGTACTTGCATCCAACAAATCTCCACTAGTCACCACCTCAACAGATGATTCTACACATAAGTTGCTTTCGCTCTGATAACAGTACACATTATCTTAATAAAACTGAAACTCAGTTTCTGAAAGCTTGGTTAACAGAGGGTAAATATATGGTTAATAATGTGTTATATGTGGTTAATGCATAATTTCTGAAAACAAACACATACCATAGTAGTCTCTTTATCATCACTTTGCTTGCTTCGCTTCCTGCACCTCTTTACAACTTTATCAACTACCGATATTTTTCTCTTTGATGGAGAATGATCTTTACGTGTGACTCGCAATGGACTGCGAATTTCAGAAGCATTGTTTGGTTTTGAGTCATCATTATAACTTATGTTAACGTCCTGCCTTGTAGCATCCATGGTGGGCAAATTGGATTTAAATTCATGTAGTCTTTCATGGAGCGCCTTAGTTGCATCTTCAAACTCTGCAGCTACTTCAACAACCTCATAGAAATGCTTGCACAATTTGTCAAACCTGTCCATTTGTGGCTTCAATTCTGTCACACCATAGCTGCTCTTAATATATGAATGTTTCCTTTTAATATTTTTGTTCCATCTTGCTAAAACATACTTCACTGGCATGCTTTTAACCCTCTCTTGAGTACACACACATAGCACATGGCGACACAAAATACCTCTAAACTCAAACAACGAGCATTCACAGCTAACATTGTGGTTGTCACGATTAAACGAAACTTTACAGATGCGATCTTTTGGTCTAGCTCCAACTAAAACCTCCTCCAACACTTGATAAGTAGCAAGGCAACCCTCCACATTCTGCAAGGATGTAGCACAATTCAGTTTACCTCTAAATTCAGCTTGAACCTCCTTAAACTTGGCGTGAGTGTATTCCCCTTGGAATTGCATTTCAATTGAGGAGTTTAACCCGCAAGGAATTGTTATATCCATTGATCGAAAATCAGCTTCAAATTCCTTTTCTGCTCTACTTCTGAGAGCATTATCATATTGCTTTACAAATTGTTTTAGACTTGTCGTTGAATTGATATATCCATCAAAGAAAGCATGTATGCTCTCACTTCGCTGCGTTGTTGACATACCTGCCTAAAAATATTTCTTCAACATGGTAGGTGCTCATCTATGACGCTCCTTGTACAACCCACTCAACCAATCATTCTGTCCAAGCTCAAATTTGTTGATGAAAGAACACCATTTCTCTTCAAAATCAGCTGCCGTGATTGTATCATAAACCGCTTCTTTCATTGCACACTTAATCCTTTTATATTCACCATATCCGCTGAGTTTTTCAGGAATTTTTTTCATTATATGTCACAAACACCACCTGTGGCGAGTTGTAGGGAAGACTAACTAAATGGCATTTTGCATAGCCTTACATTGGTCAGTCACAATACCCGCAAGGGCCTTTCCAAGCATACAACGCAACCATGATTGGAAAAGCCACACAAATGACTCTGTGTCTTCAGCTGAAAGCAGACCACATCCAAGTAATGCTGATTGACCATGGTGATTCACACCAACAAATGCAGCAAAAGGCATATCATATTTATTGGTCAAATATGTTGTGTCAAAAGTCACAACATCTCCAAAATATTCATATGCAGCTCTACTTCTTGCATCAGCCCAAAACACATTCCTTACATGAAAATCATCATCCAAATCTATGTCGTAGAAGAAATTTATATTTTATTCCCTCATTTGACAAAAATAGCTTATTAAGGCTTTGCCATCACCTTCTTTTCCAATTGCACGTCTTTCCTTGTTAACATAATTCTTCACATCTCTTTCACAAAACAGTATATTTTCATGCCCTCCTGCATCTGTAACAAGAGATTGGAATGTCTTGTTCATCCTCATTCCTACATCATCATTGATTTGGATTGTTCTCCTTACATGCGTGTTCATTCTCTTGTTAGCCTTGAACAACCTTGACTTTGTAGGGCTGATCTCATGAGAATGGGCAGGTTCAAATTTTTTAATGTACCACAGTCCATCTTCTCCCAACTTAATAGTAATCTTTGCAGGACAATTTTTCGCTTTAGTCGGAAGTGTCTTCAACGTACATGGAATTTCTGAGACTCGATATCCCCCTCTTGAGCATGCTAGCATTATGTAATTTATCTCCCGATCCGCTCCTTTTCGTGACGTTCTAATCTTCCACCCAAAACCCTTTTTGGAAGCATACTCTCCATAAAATGATTTCACCTCATATATACAAGAGAAACACATCCCTGTTGCAGGCTCCCAACTTGCGTGATCATCATTAAAGCTATCAAATCCATTAGCTTCACCATCAACACCACCATGTCCACGAAACTGTTTGAACTATCCATCAACCGTGGGTGCCAAACCAAAACTGGAGAAAATAACCCAATTAGATCTTTCAACAATTATGTAAGGATTATAACATGGATTTAGAATTACAACTAATATGCCCACCATAAGGTTGTAAAATTAAAAGCCACAACATAGGAGAATGCAGGATAACTCATTAACCACTCGGTGTTCTTCATTAACCAAGTATTTGCACATCACTAACCATTTACAGTAAACGTGTCACAATAAGTTCATTAACCATCTAGTGTACTTCATTAACCAAGGTTTCATATATCATTAACCATAAGATCAGTAAACGTGTCCTCAGACGGGTGAACATTTCTTCACTGATAGTCATCAGACGGGTGACACTGAGAGTCATCACATGGGTGATCATTTAAAAGGTTATTCACTGAGAGTCATCAGACGTGTGAACATTTCCTCACTGAGAGTCATCAGACGGGTGATTCAGACGGGTGAACATTTCTTTACTCAGAATCATCAGACGGGTGAAGATCTTCAGCTTCAGACGGGTGAAACTGAGAGTAGACGGGTGAGCTTTCTCGGTCAGACGAGTCATATATCTTCATCAGACGGGTGAAGATCAGCTTAGACGAGTGTTGAGATGAGAGAAATATAAGGTAAGTGTCTTGGGAGTGATGAAATACAAGATGAGAGAGAAGAAAACAATAAATAAGTGGGAAAGCATTTATGTGTCTTGGGAGTGATGATTGTTGAGTTATTTTATTACTATTTTGCCATTTACACCTATGGTGTCATCGTAGATGTCCCAAATTTGGTTGTCAACTTAACATTTCTCGTGTCAAAATAACATTTCTGTTTACCAAGAAGTAAAACGAGAAAACCCGACCATTTGCATTTTTCGAACAATTGATCGGAAGAACGCAGAATATCTTAATTTTAAATATAATACTACCATCATCATTCACTAAATTCCAGGTTCATTACAACATCGACTTAAACTGGTATGAAAGCCATGATTCCCTTGTAGGCTTCTTTAATCTTTATAGCAGTCGAAGGATAATGATTTAAAAGTATAAATAAAAAAATTATCCCGTTAAAGCCAAACCAAAATACTTCGCCACATGGACAAATGCAAAAACCAATCCACAAATTTAGACTACTATCTCATATACTGATATACATCTACAGTGAGAACTTAATTCATAAGAACCCCAGTAAAGGGTTTTGTTATCCTTGGGTGCAAAAAAGAAACGGGTAGCTAGAAGAAGAGGGAAGGCGGTGGAGGGTTGTGATGGAGCCTTAAAGGGTGGGCCAACAATTAATTCATCATATCATAGTCATCCAACTTGTCATTGTACTGCAGCACCTTGCTCTTTATCTTGGATGAATCCAGCTATGTAACAAAGTCTTCCATATTTCTGGTTACATTGAAAGCTGGGTCTGTAACTGTGGACCAACTCGAATATGCCCCTGCTCAATGTATGTGACAGCTTCTTTCAAGTGCTCAGCATATTTTAGTCGCACCAAAACAGTTGAGAGCCGACGCCTGTGCACAATAGAGAAGGTAAATTTTTCAAACAAACGAGGGCAATATGATGCAAAGAGGTTTCACTAAGAAAATCTACTGATTATTTGTTTCATCCTGCATGCACAAACATGACTAGAATCAATGTAAAGGAACTCTCACTGGCACGACTAGATTAGAAGTCAGAATTTGTAACAAGTGTATCAACTTACTATTCAGTTACATAGGAATGAGATAAAATGAAGACTAGAGGTACAATAGAGATGTCAGATTTTTCTGCAGAGCACTGGGATGCATGAAACACAACTGTTGTATAAACGAACCTAGAAGAAAACTTCTCACTCTTTCATTGTCTTGTTTCTTCTATTTTGATACTTGACAGTCTTATTAGAAGATAGTTAATTATAATCAAATTATGCTGCAACAAAGGAAAGAGTGAAAAATGGACTAAACATTTGCAATATTCAGTTATCAGTCTATTCACTTAGTTGACACAGAGTGGAGAATGTGTGAGAAAATTAAATATTTATTGAACTGTTGAGAAGATATATATTATATAAGAGTGACCAAATTTGGGCTGCAACTTCATTTTGCACTAAGTGACTAACTACGAGTGAGCAAAACGGGAAAACATTTTAATGGAGCAATAGTTAAGATTCATACATGTATCCCACGAAACAGCTTCTAGCAATACAACATTTTTTTTTCCTTTTGTTTTTTGCGACTTTTACTGAGCTTCAGATTTTAACAATTATAGATGCCAATAGATAACATATTGTTTGCTTCTAGTTCTTAACTAGAATAGTCTTAACAATTAAAATATCATATTGTTTCTTCTTTCACTAGCTATATATTTGTCAGGACATTCTTACGTACAAATAGATACTATTACAGCAACAACAAGCCTTTTCACACTAGGTGGGGTCAGCTCCATGGATCAAAAGACACCATAATGTCCTATCATAAATCATGTCAGACAAAAAGATAAAGCCAATAATTATATTTCATTTAAACCAATAAATGCAGCAAGTGTTTTTACCTGCAGAAGGACGAAACAGTTAAAACGTTCACATAGAGTGATGCTTTGCCTGGTTGGAATCACACCAATGTTGTAACTGGGATCAACACGAGAGACAAGGGGAAAAAACAAACAGATATGTGTAAGTAAATAATAGCTTTCCAGCAAATAGCCTAATACCAAGAAGAAACAAAGAGAAAGTGGTTCCCAAATCAGTTCAATCTATTTGAATTGAAACTATAAGGCTAACTTATACTTCTTGAAATGGAATCACATCCACTCAATATTTCAAATATTTTATGCAAACTTGTAAGTTATATAGCAAACTGCAAACCTATGGTCATTAAGAGAATACCAAAAGAACCAAAGGGCCATTCCAACCGGTTCACCTAATTTTTATCATATTTAATTTGATTATGTATATTTACAATTTATAGCATAAATAGTTAAAAGAAATCATTCAACAATTTATATATAATTTGTAACTAAATTTAGGTAACCCAAAGCATGCCACCTAAATCAATCCAAAATCAAGTGGGATAGCTGAGAACCATGAATAGATTAGAGGATTTTTGGAAAAACATTGAAGTATATATATTTCGAAAGAAACAATAAAAAATTTAGGTTTAATTCACATCACCAAACCATGACTACGAAATATAACAGCTGATGTAATTATGAAGCAAAATACTCAAGTTATATGTTTAAACTTTGAAGTCCAAGAAAACTAAATGGACTGAATGATATGTTAAAAAAAATCCATATAGAAAGAGGGTAAGTTAAAGTGAAGTTACAGCTTCTCCAAAATCTTATCAGTCATGTCAATCCGAAAAGGGTCCTTTGGGTTCATCTGCTTCAATACATGAACTAACTTCTGAATCATCCGGCAAATACTTGAATATCTGTTCAAATTTCCACCATCCCAGTGGCAAAAAGAACAAAATGTAAAGTTATCTGAAGTGAGAAGAAGAATACAATATAAATATAATGAATTATGGATAATAGTTTTACTTTTTGTAATCATCACGTCCAGTAATATGATAGCGCTGCATAACCTGGTTCTCTCTTTGACCTCGTTCTCTCTTCCATTCCAAAAAATTGACCTTCTTCAAAAGCTTCTTCTCATGAAACTTAAGCTTCCTCATAGTGTTCCACTGTCAATCACAACTACCTAATTAGATTTTTACTTCCTATAACAAGGCTGTTGGAAAAACTTACTATTTTTGTTTACTCTAAAAACTAGTTAAGAAAATAGATCACAATAACAAGGCATACTGGTAAAACTTATGCTGAATCAATGCATAGGATTATTGATGTGGAAATAAGAATTTCTCCAACTGTAGCATGCTTATTGATAACGTGGTTGAATGACTATTTCTTCAAGCATAGAAATTAATTAAAATCAAAGATATGATAAAGCAGCGTCAGTGTTTCTCACCTTACAGTTGTTTATAAAGGAAAAAAAAAATGTTATTTGTATAATTTATAGATCTTCAAATTTTAGTTGTGGATATTGGAAAGACTAAAAAGTAAAAAGTGTGTGTGATCATATGAACAATATGGAGACTGACTGCTGTATTGAGTAACTTACAGGCAATCTCATATAAAACTAACAACTTTTGCTTAACCAGAGCAATATAGGAAAATATAAATAGAAAAAAATATCTTGGAACTGACCTAAGGACAAATTGTAATTCTTAAGGGTTGTCGCAGCTGCCTGTTTGCTGCAATAAAGAATTCAAGAAACTGATAATGAGAATGTAAAATAACAATTGTGAACTGAAAGAACCTTTAAATTTACGAAATAATGAGGTTTTCCTACTTGACACCATTACTGAATCCTTGTCAGTGTCACGTGTAATTAGCACTTACATTACACTGCAGTTACTTTATCAAATATATATATTAAATATAGAACCACTGATACCTTCTAAATATTTTCCTCACACTCACACAGATGCTTATGTTTAAATATCTTGCCATCAGTACTCAAAGCTTCAAATGCACATAGTAAGAGAATAAAATTTCAGAAAGGAAAACATAAAAAATATGTCAAACTCAAAGGTAAGAACTGACTATTACACATAAATAATAGGTCTACGTCGAAAAAGGGTGATGGAGTCAAAGGTAAAAATATTTTTGCTGTGAATTCAAATTATAAACGTTCAAGGTAGAAAAATGCAGAGGGGTTGTAGAGGATGAGAGAATAACAAGTGATACTTTCAGGTTCCAGTGATGAGAAGGCCTTAAAGCATCAAACTTTGATTTGGAATTCTAATAATAATTGGGCAAAAGCATGAGGTTTCTTGTTTATTTAGGGCGCGTTTGGATATACAGCTTATTTAACCGTTTATGCAATAAGCTCTTTTTTAAATAAGTTAAAAACAGCTTATTTTCATAAGCTTCTGTGACAAGCTTATGGAAAGATCATAAACTATTTTCATAAACTATTTGTATAAGTTTAATTTCATAAGCTATTCTGATAAATTCTTCCAAACGCACCCTTAATAGCAAATAACAAATGAAAAATGTGAACAAATAAACAGCTATTTCTCTGTAACTATGCAGTTATGGTCACACACATTGAACTTGAGTGAAGCAGTTAATGACAGGCAAGTGAAAATAATATAGTGTGGAATATTAAAACTGAATAAATAAAGATAAAGTTTAACAGGTTGCTCAAAAACATCAAAATATTAGCTGTGAAACCCAAGATCCAATTAGAAAAATGAAGCACAATAAACAGTGAAAGAAACGGAAGGGCAGATGAAAATGAAGAAGTTGAAAATAACAAAGGGCAACGAAGTCTGCGTTAAAAGGGTTAAGATATAAAAAAGAAGAAGAGGACTTCCAGAGGTGGAGGATGAGAGAAAAGATAATATGAGAATATGAGGCAAGTGTTGGCTAATTGACCAAACTAACCCACTTTTAGAAACTATGTATCAATATAACCTTGTTTTGAAACTATTTATCAAACTAATCCACTTTTTGCCAACCTGACATTTTTTATTATTTTTTTTTCTGACACCAATGACTCTACTTTGACTAGCGTTTTTGGAAAACGCTAGTTGCAGTAGCGTCTTCACCATGCAGGGGACAGCCACTGCCCAAGCCGCCATGTGACGCGCTCTGGGCAAAGGTGCTACTGCAGACTGGTGAACGTTTCTTCACTAACGATTATCAGTGAAGAAATGTCTTCACTTATAGTCATCAGAGGGTGATCATTTCTTCACCCGTCTGATGGCTATCAGTGAAGAACATTTTTTCACTGTGATAGTCATCAGACGGGTGAACATTTCTTCACCCGTCTGATCAGCCACTAAAGGCGCTACTTGCAGTAGCGCCTTTGCCCAGAGCACGCCACGTGGTGGCCTAGGCAGTGGTTGTCTCCAGAAAGCTGAAGACGCTACTGCAACTAGCGTTTTCCAAAAACGCTAGTCAAAGTAGTGTCTTTGGTGTCGGGAAAAAAATAATAAAAAATGCCACATTGGCGAAAAGTGGGTTAGTTTGGTAAATAGTTTCAAAACAAGGTTATATTGGTAAATAGTTTCTAAAAGTAGGTTAGTTGGGTCAATTAGCCGGCAAGTGTTCCAACAAGAATCCCTAGCGCGGGTAATTGACCAAACTGACCCACTTTTAGAAACTATTTACCAATATAACCTTGTTTTGAAACTATCTACCAAACTAACCCACTTTTTGCCCACCTGGCATTTTTTATTATTTTTTTCTGACACCAAAGACGCTACTTTGACTAGCGTTTTTGGAAAACGCTATTATCAGTAGGGTTTTTGGACACCAGATTGTGCCACGTGGCAAAATCTGGTTCACTGTAAAAAAATTTAAAAATTTTACATTTAGCGTCAGCCTTGTCGACGCTAAAGGCCAACGCTAGAGGTGTCACCCGTCTGAAGCTGAAGATCTTCACCCGTCTGATGCCTATCAGACGGGTGAAGAAATGTTCACCCGTACGATATATTTCTTCACCCGTCTGAAACTGAAGATCTTCATCAGATCAGACACGTATCAGACGGGTATCAGACGGGTGGTTCACCTGTCTGATGACTATCAGACGGGTGAAGAAATGTTCACCCGTCTGATACATTTCTTCACCCGTCTGAGGGTGAAGATCTTCAGCTACAGACGGGTGAAGAAATGTATCAGACGAGTCATCAGACGGGTGAAGATCTTCACTCTAAGATGGGTGAAGAAATGTATTAGACGGGTGAACATTTTTTCACCCGTCTGATGATATCAGACGGGTGAAGATCTTCAGCTTCAGACAGGTGACACCTCTAGCGTCGGCCTTGGCCCACACTAAACGTAAAATTTTTAAATTTTCTTACAGCGAGTCAGATTGTACCACGTAGCACAATCTGGTAAAAACGCTACTGTAACACTACTAACAATAGCGTTTTCAGAAAACACTAGTTAAAGTAGCGTTTTTGAGTGTCAGAAAAAAAATAATAAAAAATGTCACGTGGCTAAAAGTGGCTTAGTTTGATAAATAGTTTCAAAACAAAGTTATATTGATAAATAGTTTCTAAAAGTGGGTCGGTTTGGTCAATTACCCCCCTAGCGCACCTACGTATGAATTCCGAATATAACCATTAGCCATATGAGGGTCGGTTGGTCCGAGTAACCCGAAGGTTAACTCGCTTTTGGTGAAGAATTAGGTTTGACCCGATCCATATCACTCGGACAAGGCCGGATCGGCTTCCGTATGCAAGCCTCCAACACATACATCGATGCACCCAGTCACCCACATAAGCCTACTCCTCTTGGCCCTTCTTTTTCACTTTTTTTATTGAATAATAAAAATAATATCATGAATGAAAAGCCATAGCTTTGCTTGGATTTTGTCAAAATAAAAATAATATCAAGGACTTTCACTAATAATAATAATAATAATAATAATAATAAGGACAAGGATAAATTAATCCAAGTGTGCCACTGCCAATAAATCATTTGTTTCATTTTTAGACAATAAAATTACTGATTCTTGAAAATTATCCTTTTTAAATGTGTTTATTAGTTTGTCCAAGTACATTAGATCATCCATGTTAAAAAACTCACGTCATTTTTATTCGATATAATTGTTCCTCTAGGAACAATATCACGGGGCTTTTTGACCAAACTGACCCACTTTTAGAAACTATTTACCAATATAACCTTGTTTTGAAACTATTTACCAAACTAACACATTTTTTTCCAACCTGACATTTTTTATTATTATTTTTCTGACACCAAAGACGTTACTTTGACTAGCGTTTTTGGAAAACGCTAGTTGCAGTAGCATCTTCAGCATGCAGGGGACAACCTTTGTCCAAGGCGCCACGTGACGCACTCTGTGCAAAGGTGCTACTTGCAGTAATAGCGCCTTTATGGCTGATCAGACTGGTGAACATCAGACAGATCAGACGGGTGAACATCAGACGGGTGAAGAAATGTTCACCCGTCTATAGTCATCAGATGGGTGAAGAAATGTTCACCCGTCTGATGACTATCAGTGAAGTTCTTCGGCAAATTTATTAGAATGTCACTGTTTCAATTTTTATTTTCCAAACTATCACCCTTTCCAAATTATATACCAAACTACCACCATTTCCAAATTACATTAAGAAGTATCCTTTGGAGGGCACGACTTCTCAACATGGTTTGGGAAAAAAAATATCAAACCCAGTTGGGAAGTCTGGTTCTTCAACCACGACTTCTCAACATGAATTTTAATTTGGGGAAATTTTTTGTCACACCCAGTTGGGAAGTCTGGTTCTTCACCCGTCTAGGCTTTCATGCTTTCACCCGTCTAAGCCTTCGTTCGTCTGATGACTTTCACTCGTCTAAGCTTTCATGCTTTCAACCGTCTAATGAAGCTTTCACCCATCTAAGCTTTCATGCTTTCGCCCGTCTAAGCCTTCGTTCGTCTGATGACTTTCATCCATCTAATGAAGCATTAGACGGGTGGAAGCTTCATTAGAAGGTTGAAAGCATGAAAGCTTAGACGGGTGAAAGCTTCATTAGACGATTGAAAGCATGAAAGCTTAGACGGGTGAAAGCTTCATTAGACGAGTGAAAGTCATCAGACCAACGAAGGCTTAGACAGGTGAAAGCATGAAAGCATAGACGGGTGAAGAGCCAGACTTCCCAACTGGGTGTGACAAAAAAATTTCCCCAAATTAAAACCCACGTTGAGAAGTCGTGGTTGAAGAACCAGACTTCCCAACTGGGTGTCACAAATTTTTTTCCCAAATCATGTTGAGAAGTCGTGCCCTCCAAAGGAGACTTCTCAATGTAATTTGGAAATGGTGGTAGTTTAGTATATAATTTGGAAACGGTGGTAGTTTGGAAAATAAAAAGTGAAATAGTGATATAGTGATAAATTTGCCGAACTTCTTCACTGATAGTCATCAAACGGGTGATCAGACGGGTGAAGAAATGATCACTCGTCTGATAACTATCAGTGAAGAACTTGTCTGATGATTATCAGTGAAGAACTTCACTGATAGTCTTCATTGATAGTCATCAGACGGGTGAACAAATGTTCACCCGTCTGATGACTATCAGTGAAATGAAGTTTCAGTTTACAGTTGGGAACTTAGTTGCTTTTATATTGTGTACAAGAATGAAGGCAGATTTTTTAAAGTAGATTCTGAGCTACTTTGATATGTGGAATGATGCTACTATATCTTCTATTTATAAGAATGATGCTATTATAAATAGAAGATTATATTGTGTACAAGAATGAAGGTAGCTTCTGTAAAGCAGATTCTGAGCTACTTTGATATGTGGAATGATGCTACTTCAAGATTATAAATAGAAGATATAATAGCATCATTCCACATAGAGAAATGTTAAGTTGACAACCAAATTTGGGACACCTACGGTGACACCGTAGGTGTAAATGGCAAAATAGTAATAAAACAACTCAACAATCATCACTTCCAGGACACATAAATGCTTTCCCACTTATTTATTATTTTCTTCACTCTCATGATGTATTTCATCACTCCCAAGACACTCACCTGATATTTCTCTCATCTCAACACTCGTCTAAGCTGATCTTTACCCGTCTGATGAAGATATATGACCCGTCTGACTGAGAAAGCTCACCCGTCTACTCTCAGTTTCACCCGTCTGAAGCTGAAGATCTTCACACGTCTGATGACTCTGAGTAAAGAAATGTTCACCCGTCTGATGACTCTCAGTGAGGAAATGATCACTCGTCTGATGACTCTCAGTGTCACCCGTCTGATGACTATCAGTGAAGAAATGTTCACCCGTCTAAGAGTCATCAGACGGGTGAACCAGACGGGTGAACATTTCTTCACTGATAGTCATCAGACGGGTGAAGATCTTCAGCTTCAGACGGGTGAAACTGAGAGTAGACGGGTGAGCTTTCTCGGTCAGACAAGTGAAGATCAGCTTAGACGGGTGAACCAGACGGGTGAGCATTTCTTCACTGATAGTCATCAGACGGGTGAAGATCAGCTTAGACGAGTGTTGAGATGAGAGAAATATCATGTGAGTGTCTTGGGAGTGATGAAATATATGATAAGAGAGAAGAAAACAGTAAATAAGTGGGAAAGCAATTATGTGTCTTGGGAGTAATGATTGTTGAGTTGTTTTATTACTATTTTGCCATCCACACCTACGGTGTCACCATAGGTGTCCCAAATTTGGTTGTCAACCTAACATTACTCTTCCACATATCAAAGTAGCTTAGAATCTGCTTTACAGAAGGTACCTTCATTCTTGTACACAATATCAAAGCAACTAAGTTCCCAACTGTAAACTGAAACTTCATTTCACAACATATGGGAAACATAACAGTACTAGCTTCATCACTTAGCAAGACTAGTTCGAGATCCAACATAATAAAACCCTTCATAATTGAATTGAGACAATCTTTTTGTCAGTGAAGGTTTTATAAATGACCAGGAAACACACGTTCTTAATGAGCTACAATCATCTCATGAATAATTGGACATTTCAAGATTAATGGCATCCACAGCAAACAGAACCAAACGTAAACCCTCCACATCTTGAAGGCTAAAATCAAGAGCCTTCTTGTATTAGCAGCTAAAACAAAATTCCATGATTTCCTTGAGGCTTCGATGGAAAAATTCACTTCTTCAGCCTGCATAGATCTCCTTGGAGTTTAATTTAGAGATTCCATATAAAGTTTTCTAATGAAAAAACAAATATATATTTAATATTTATTATTATTATTTCATAGCTAATTTAAATTATCATGTTTTTTTTATGTGGAATTCACCCAAAATCCTAATATCTCATAGGAAATCAACCAATTTGATCTGTATAAATTGAAGTCATTTTTTCAATGTTGGCATAGGAGTTGGCAGGTTGTTAAAATGGTGAATCAACATAAAATGTTCAAATGGATGATCGACAATTTCTCCAGACTGGGCCCTAATAATACGTATTTAGTGACATACAACAAAAGGAAAGGATAAACATGGTGTGCAACAAGCTATATTGGATGTCTCACTACTTTTTGAGATGCTGGATCACTATTTAGTTGATCTTATGGACATATATACCTGATAATGTAATTTGACAATGATTATCCTTATTTTATCTACCCGAATAATGATTACTCAAATATATCCTTATTTTATCTGGCTGATAATCATTACTTACTCATATATGCAGCTTTGTATTTATCTTTTTCCCAAAGTATATCCCATAGAAGCCTGAGCTGGAAGTTCCACATATGCAGTTCACTTAAAGATTATTGGGCATAATACTATTGGCTATGCTATAGGAATATGTTTGTTTATTAAAAAAACATTATAGTAGTTTAAAGTTCATGTCTTCCATGAATTTCTTCTAACTGGCTCTTTATATTAATTATTAGCATAAGTGGTTGTTTTTTTACAACTACCTGAAGCTCAGTGATGCCTGCACTTCTCAACCTCCTACACTAGAGGTCAACCTCCTACACTAGGTATCCAAGATGAATCAATAGAGGTCAACCTTTTTAGTAATGGGTTACTTGATGGTTGTTGAGTTTCTTTGGACTTACAGGTTGTGTTCAGATTTGGTTTGTTATATAAATAACATATGCTGAGTTTCATTGATAGATAGTGTCGTCTTTGCAATTATGCAGTGTTGTGATTGCTGTATGTATACTTATTATTCTTGAAAGATATAATAACCTTCACCCGTCTGCCATGATTTTACCTTTGTATATAAGAAAGATATAACCCATCTGATCACACGTCTATGATAACCCTTGTAATCAAACGGGCGATCATAGACAGGTGATCTCATAGACGGGTTATCATAGACGTGTGATCATAGACAGGTTCCTTTAGTTTCCTCATATACAAGGTGCATCCTGTCTATGATAACACATCTATGCTCACCCGTCTATGACAACCCGTCTGATCACCCGTGAAGGAATCTGTCTATGAGAACTCGTCTATGATCACCCGTCTGATCAGACGGTTGATCTCATAGACAGGGGCTTCTTGACCAAACTGACCCACTTTTAGAAACTATTTACCAATATAACCTTGTTTTGAAACTATTTACCAAACTAACCCACTTTTTGTCAGCCTGGCATTTTTTATTATTTTACTAAAGACTCTACTTTGACTAGCGTTTTTAGAAAACGCTAGTTGCAGTAGCGTCTTCAACATGCAGGAGACAGCCTTTGACTGAGGCGCCACGTGGCGCGCTCTGGGCAAAGGCGCTACTTGTAGTAGCGCCTTTATGGCTGATCAGACGACTGATGACTATCAGGGAAGAACATTTCTTCACTGTGATAGTCATCAGACGGGTGATCATTTCTTCACCCATCTGATGACTATCGGTGAAGACATGTTCACCCGTCTGATGACTATCAGTGAATCTGATGACTATCAGTGAAGTTCACTGATAGTCATCAGACGGGTGAACGTTTCTTCACCCGTCTGATGTTCACCCGTCTGATCAGCCACTAAAGGCGCTACTGCCTTTGCCTAGAGCACGCCACGTGACGGCCTGGGCAGTGGTTGTCTCCTGAAAGCTGAAGACGCTTGCTCTGTTTTTGCAAAAAGGTGACATCGTATATCGTATAATAGATAATAGAGAAAAGAAATAGGACGCTAACAGCCTTTGAACGACGTCGTATTTGAATAAAAACTAATGAACTTCACAGCGTTGGATGCACTCAATAAGCCTGATGGTCTGGATTGTTTCTACTGCATAAATGCGGGATTCTTATTATTGCAGCAAATCAGAATCCGGAGAGTGATGGATAGAGGGGGCATTGAGGGATGGAGGGTGAGTTGATAATTTTGGTAGGTTAAAGGGGGTAAGAAAATTAATTGGCTCATGCTACCTACACCCCCACATATACTCCCTACACCCCCACACATCTTTTAAACCTTTTTTATGACAAAAATGACCTTAAGGTAAAAAAATCTATCTACTAATTTTTTTACCTTCTCCAGGTAAATTCTGCCACGCACCCCCTCTTCTCTCTCATCTCTCTCCACCCGCTCCTTTCTCATCCACCTGTGCCCGTCCGTCCTTTCTGTAGTATATCAAATGCTGTAAGAAGACTGATTTTGCTCTATCGTGCTTAACAGGTACTTTTACTGTCTTCGTTTTCTTTTTTTTTTCCGTGTTTATCGCATCTTCCGGCAATTAGTTGCCGGACGTCAATTACCGGCATTTAATTGATGGTATGAAAAAATATGTGTGATGTACTTGATATTGAAAATATTTTGTATTTTAACTAATGTTCAAACAAACTTATCTGGATTTTATTATCAAGGATCAATATATATGAATATATCATCTACACCTAACACTTTGTGCATCATCAACAACACAGATTCATAGAATATCAACTTATTATTACTAACTACTGATTAATACTTGATTCCCATAATCAATCAGACGGGTGAAAGTCATCAGACGGATGAAAGCTTCATTAGGCGGGTGAAAGTCATCAGACTGGTGAAAGCTTTATTAGACGGGTGAACTTTCCTTAGTTCAGACGGGTGTGAAAGCTTCATTAGACGGGTGAATTTTCGTTCACCCATCTAATGAAGCTTTCACCAGTCTAATGAAGCTTTCATTCGTCTGATGACTTTTACCCGTCTGATTGATTATGGGAATCAAGTATTAATTAGTAGTTAGTAATAATAAGTTGATATCCTATGAATCGGTGTTGTTGATGATGCACAAAGTGTCAGGTGTAGATGATATATTCATATATATTGATCCTTGATAATAAAATGCAGATAAGTTTGTTTGAAGATTAGTTAAAATACAAAATATTTTCAACATCAAGTACACCACACATATTTTTTCATACCGGCAATTAGTTGCAGGATAGTTGTTTCAGGATAAAAAAAATTATCGACAATTAAATGCCGATAATTGACGTCCGGCAACTAATTGCCGGAAGATGCGATAAAAACGAAAAAAAAAAAAAAGAAAACGAAGACAGTAAAAGTACCGGTCAAGCACGATAGAGAAAAATCAGTCTTCTTATAGCATTTGATATACTACAGAAAGGACGGACGCGCACAGGTGGATGAGAAAGGAGGGGGTGGAGAGAGATGAGAGAGAAGAGGGGGTGTGTGGTGGAATTTACCTGGAGTAGGTAAAAAATTAATAGATAGATTTTTTTACCTTAAAGTCATTTTTGTCATAAAAAAAGTTTAAAAGATGTGTGAGGGTATAAGTAGCATAAGCCAAATTAATTTAGGGGGTATAAAAATTAAACAGCATAAAGATAACAAAAAGGAATAAAAGCCCAAGCCCATTATCTATCAGATGAGACCTCTCCTCATTCCGAAAATAACCTCAACAAAGAATGGAATTTCACTAGCTGTATCTGCGACTACGAAGGGAAAGGGTGAAAGGGTTTGTTTGAGATTAAAGACGAAGTTGAGAAAGAGAGAAGAGTCAGAGAGGATCGAAGAATGGACGATGATCAAATAGTTGGATATGTGACAGCGTACCTGAAGAAGAAAGGGTTCAAGCAAACGGAGAAGGTTTTCCAGGAAGAGTTCCAACACAACAAGACCAGTTCCCCTCTCGAACCCGACATTGCCAACAACATCCTTGCTCTCTCTCAGTAATTTCCCCCTTTTTCTCCTTATTTTAATTTTGTGTTCACAAGCACTACACAGCTTCTCGAAGCTCGTTTTCTACTATATTTCACATTTTCAAGATGCGTTGTTCCTTCTCACTCCTTGAGTAGAAATTGAATATTCCAGAGTTTTGCTAGGCTTATGCATTGTTTAATACTGTGGTTGTGTGTGTGTTTTTTTTTTTTTTTTAATAGGCAAATGTTAGTGTTAATGTTAATATTTTGTTAGTGGGTAGGGTTTGAACCCTCAACCTATTTATCACTCCACTTCTTAACTCCCCCACCAAGCCAACCTTATAACCCCGTAGTTGTGTGCTTTTTAACAGCATTTGTATGAACTGGTACTCATAGATAATTTCTAAGCAAGAGGCTTGACATGTTTTTTTGGAACATGGCCACCAAGTTTCCTGAATACTAGTATACTATACTCCATATTTCTCTTCCGGATTTGTTTGGTATGCACTGTCAGTCTAAACATTTTTTACACCGTCAACCAAAATTGCCACATCATTAAAAATGTTCGACTCTTATCCTAATCAGTTTAAAAGTCACATATAGCATGATTTGTGATTGGTTGACATTGTAAAAACCGTATCAAAATTAAACTCTTCTCTTCCAATGTTTGTAATGTGTCATTTCTGGATTATGCTTATGCTCTTTGTATCAAATTCCTTTATTTTTCAGGTTGGAGACTGGTCCTGCCAGATTCCATGATGGATATAGCAGACTAAGATCATGGACTTACTCTGCACTAGATTTGTACAAGGTAGTACACCGTCTTTTTGCTTTCTTGTTTGAAATTCATTTGGCAGATTTTTCTGTGTTATTTTCTGCTGTTATTACATGGTTTGCTACCTCCTTGCAGTATGAGTTGCTTCGTGTGCTTTATCCAGTATTTATTCATTGCTTCATGGATCTTGTGGCAAAAGGGCATATTCAGGAAGGTATAAATATATATAATACAAGCATGTGCAAAGTTCCCAATGTGGGCTGTCATTGTAACATGTGTTTTATTCTTTTGTTTACGTGATTGTGGTTGATATTCTCAGCTCGGAACTTTTTCAATACTTTCCGTGAAGACCATGAAATGATGCACTTACGCGACCTTCAAAAGCTGGAAGGAGTTCTTTCTCCTACTCATCTGGAGGTTAGTTGATGTCTTAAGTTTCTTGAAGTTGTTGGATCATTAGCAATTAGCATCCTTTGAATATTCCTACAATATTATCCTTACTCAGGAAATGGAATTCGCTCATTCACTTAGGCAGAGCAAATTCCACATAAAGATATGTGAGGTAATATCTTGATTCTCCTGGATTAGTTTATCAGCTATGCTATAGTTGAAATTCTTTTGTTTGGACTTCGCACATATCAAAATTAAACATTTTGTTCAACTATAAATTTCCAGATCTTCAGTGCCCGTTATGTGCTTTCTCTTTTGTTTTCAATGATGATAACAATGGAAAATTATTTTTGAACAAATTTATAATGGCTTACTTTTTGAGCAAATGTTTGGTATTAGAATATGTGTTGTAACTTGGAGTGCAAATCGAATATAGGGAGAAGAAAAATAGACAAGAAAGTAATGTTGTTCGACCTACAACATAATGTAGGCCTGTGTCCATTGGTGAAACATAGCGAAAATTTACTATGATAAATGAAGATTACAAGGATTAGCCACTTGATGCCGAATCCTAATCCAAACACACCCAAATCCTCCTCTTTTGCCTTAATTCTCATTGAAATTCCTTGTCGGGCTGTGCCTCAGGCTTTGCATGGCGGGCCATGACCATAGTTAAATACAAATCACTTTATAGCAATTTGGTTTGTAGTTAGCTTTAAGTTATTGTTAGGTCTACCTCTTTATTGCTACTGATTCCAATTTGTTGACTGTATATGCTGGATCATGCCCGTACACGATACTACACTTCATTGCATTAATATTGTGCATTGAACAAACATTTATATGCTTACAATGTTGTAGTCCATAGATTTTATAGGTGCATGGGATCAATGTTACCATATTCGCCACTCCCCCCTCGAACCAAATTTTATTTTGCGTGATCTTTATCACAGTATGTTCACATGCTGGATCACTGATAGCAGTAAATCTGAAAGAGCTAAATTGAGGATATTGGGTAAACCTTGGTTTCTGGGTCTCTACCATCTACATACTTGCTGGACCCAGGAAGCACAATGGACTATGGAGGATGCCTGGTTTTGTTCTAAACTCCAAGTCCAGATTTGTGAAAGACTGGTGTTATGAAATGGTTAACTCAACAACATCACTGATAGCAGTAAACCTTGATGCTGGATTTTCACCTTTTTTTGGGGTAAACTTTAATGGGTGTAATGAAATGAGGGTCTTATTATACAAGGCCCACGATCAAATTCATGCTTCCTGAGCTTTAAGTGAGGCATTCCCAAATTTCACTAGCCTTTATAGTTTAGGATCCTTCTAACAAAATAAATAAACAAAATGAAACCTATGATACTCAATGTAGAAAGTTAATATGCATCAATTTTAGATATGGCTAAGTTAAGATTTTCTTTCATATTTAGAAAGAATTATATTATTTTTCATGTATATGATACAAATATTAATCATAGTGAAACAAGACCATACCAAGATACCGAGTAGTGTACCATCTAAGCCTAACTCTCTGAATTGCAAATTATATACAATGACATGCCACATACCTGTATCCGTACTGCGTACCCGGTGATTGCCAGTTAGGTAACACTGCATTGGATATCGATGTCACACTGCATCGGTGAAAAGTATTCATCATCTCAGTATAGTGTATTCACATGTTCAGGTGCGGAGCTTTCGCATTAGATACAACATATTTGGAAAGAATTATATTATTTTTCATGTATATAATACAGATATTAATCACAGTGAAACAAGACCATACCAAGATACCGAGTAGTGTACCATCTAAGCCTAAATCTCTGAATTGCGAATTATATACAATGACATGCCACATACCTGTATCCGTACTGCGTACCCTGGTGATTGCCAGATAGGTAACACTGCATTGGATATCGATGTCACACTGCATCGGTGAAAAGTATTCATCATCTCAGTATAGTGTATTCACAGGTTCAGGTGCGGAGCTTTCGCATTAGATACAACATATTTGGAAAGAATTATATTATTTTTCATGTATATAATACAGATATTAATCATAGTGAAAGAAGACCATACCAAGATACCGAGTAGTGTACCATCTAAGCCTAACACTCTGAATTGCGAATTATATACAATGACATGCCACGTACCTGTATCCGTACTGCATACCCTGGTGATCGCCAGTTAGGTAACACTGCATTGGATATCGATGTCACACTACATCGGTGAAAAGTATTCATCATCTCTATAGTGTATTCACATGTTAAGGTGCGGACCTTTCGCATTAGATACAACATATTGATTCGGAGGGGAAAATTGGGGTGTGCCATGATTTCCACTCTAATCTATGTTGCTGTATGCTATTGCTGTTGTTTACCCCTATCATGGTGAATTCGGCTATTTTGAGGGCTTAATGGAAGTAACATGCAAATGTGAAGATTAGCTTATGTTATTTATTTTATCGTTCTATGAAATTCATCAACGTTACAGTAGATCTCTGGGTTCTGATGTAAGAGTTTACTTCTTTGGTTCTTTTTTTTTACTGGGCAATCACTGTCTTTGTTTATTTTTGTACTTGTTTCTGAATTTTCATCATTGTGGTTTTTTCATTTTCTTAAATAAAAATAGAGCTAAGTATGTGGGGAAAGCTGATGACACAGTTAAATATTTTGCCAGTACTCCTATGAGCTTCTGTTGCAACATCTACACAGTACGCAATCCACCACTATACTTGGTATTATCAATGAGCATATTAACTTCCAAGGTACTTTTATTCATTTTAAGTTGCATCTGCTCATTTGAACTTCTTGTTATTGCATGTACTTCATTGTTTCTGTTGTTATACAGTTACTCCTGGACAACCTAGTTCAATTTCTGATGATCCAGAGGCCGTTATCCTTACTCGAAGCAGCCAGGATGCAACAGACCAGATAAATCAGAAAGAAATACATTGGGGGGTGAGTCTATTAATATATCTTCAAAACTTGACAGAGAAATTATCTTGCTCATGTTACAACCGTAGTTATTCACTTTTGCAAACTTTTGCTGTAATTGAAGTGTCTTCATAGCAGTGTTGTTTAACAGCCGCCATGGCAGAATGGCGTGGTGGATTTTGTGCCACCCGCCATAGGCAATTTGTGAAGTGCCACCGCCATGGCGGTGCCATAGGTCGCAATCCCATGATTATATGGTGGAATTTTGGCCATCCGCCATTGACAACATTGCTTCAGAGCATGAAAAATACCTGAAACTTATTTGATTGCTATTTCTTTCATGACAACAAATATATATTGAGAGCCAATGAAGAGTTAAGCACACCTTGGTTTGTGATCGGTCAATTGAACTGTGACTGTGAGACACAGTTGCTCCCTTATCATGCTTATGTCATCGTAGCACTTGGAATGATGCTTGGAACTCTTTGGTTAGTTGCAAGAACTAAAATTGTTAATAACCAGAAATAAATTGGACTCAGCCAGTTGCTTTTCTCGCAAACCGGTACAGTGGTTCTAGCTCAATGGGTTCAACCGGTCCCGAGCAATGACATGGTAGCATGTGATTCTCCCTCGTCACTGTTCCTACTTCTCCCTTGGATACAGTGCAAATTGACATGGCAGTTCATTCCTTTGGTCATGGTGCAGAAATGTTATTTGTTCCATGTTTTTTTTTTTTTTTTTAAATCACAAATTATTAGTCTATAGATTGAATAATTAATAATTAATTATATAACATTACAAGGCACAAGCACATTTATGTGTTATGTATATAAATTGATATTCATAAAGTAAATACCTGTTCCATCGTACAATAATACAAAAACAAAAAAAAAATTAAAATAACTTCGAAAATTTAATATTCATATAATTTAATTAATAATACCACATGAATTGCTTTTAATACTTTTTCTTAATTAAGAAAGCTAATATGTTGGTTGTTATGTGTTTATTATATGCGCAATGGAACTACTGTAATTTTTGAAATAATTTTCATTTATTTAATTATTTTTATTTTTATTTTTAATACATGTTATCATATATATAAATATAAAATATGTATATATTTAAAATCCCAGTTTGACCACAACTCAACCCCATTTGAACCTTTAGCCCTTCACCCTCTCCCTTTACTGCTTCAATGGCCGATCTGGTTTTTTTAAGCATGGGTTTATTGGTAAATATCTGCTTGCAAAGTATTAAATTCAAATTTACTGTCATCATGCTTTGTATATATGGGGTTAATTTGAACTGGCAATAGTTGTTGAGTAACAAAGACGTGGCTCTACAGCTTTGGTAACATCCAGGGCACTAGCAGTTGTCTACAAGACCCTTGGGCCCTGTTTCAAATGAATTCTTGATTCAATTTTTCAAATGAATGTATCAATTATAAATGAATTGTTCAGTAATTATCTGGCTTCAATCTCAATATCCTTCTCCCATAGTTGCTTGAAGACTCTCTGGAAGAACGGCTGGAGAAGGCTGGGGCCTTGCTTTCAGACTCTGAAAAAGGTGAAGGAGAAGCAAAAGAGGGGGATAATGATGAGAGTAAGGTACATCTGTTCTTAAAGTGCATCTCTGACCCTGTCGTATTCCTTGCATGCTTATATTGGGTAATCCAGTACCTTATGTTTCTAGAATCTAGTTCTAGGCATGTCTAACAAAGTGTGTGCTTGAAATTCAGTTGAAGGCGTTTCAATTACTTTAATTCTGTGAATCCACTAGTTGAGTGTTTTTTCACTTTTGTTTTTACTTGTTCCTCTTTTAGAAAAGATCAATTGAAGGAGGAAAGCAAGGTGCTTCAATAAAAAAGGTAAAAAAGGACAAGGGCGGAAGTGCAACTGGGAAAAGTGCAAAACCGGAAGCTAACATTGTATCTGCAGCTCCTCGAGTCAAACCAGAACTCCCCTTGCCCGTAATGTATTCTCTCAAGTCCAAATCTTCATTTAAAAAGCTTTGCAAAGTAGATATAGGATGTGGATTAAAGCAGAAGGCATTGTGCTCTCTTTTTTATTCAGTAGGAATTGGAGTGTCAAAGTTAGTGGCACTATTCTAAAACAATTAATAAGATTAATGTACCAGAAAAGGAAAAACAATCATTTGATAGGCATATGAAACAGATTTGAAAAAGAAATTGTGCAATATCTTTGTTCCATGTGCAACTTGATATGTGTGTCTTCGAGTTAACCTTTTTTCCTACAAGTGAGTAGCTTATGGCATTACTGCTATTGGAGTTTCTCTTGTAGTTCTTATGATGTCTGTTATTGTTTTCATCTGAAGATGATATCATTTGGGGTTTGGCTTCTTGCTTCCTAGTTCAATTTTTCTCCCTTTTCTTTTTTCCCTTTTTCATTTTGTTTTTACATCTGGCAATATTAATCTTTTTTCATATCCAACCTGAGAACAGTTCTTGATAAGTAGTAACATTTTATGTAACAGATTGATAAGTAGTAACAATCTATTCATAGTGACACTTCCTTCTCTCACACCCATCCACTCCATCCATTTTTTGCTTTACTAAAGTGACCCCAAAGTGCCAATTGAGCCTCTTTATTTAGTGAAGAGTGCTCTTGAACATTGTGTTAACTGTTTCTGCAGTTAACAAAATTAGTTGTAAACATGGTTTATGAAGTATTTAAAAATTTAATATGATTGACAATTGTTGACTATGACTTCTTCATTGTTTTAGTGATGGAGCAGTCTAGTCAAAATCTACCTCCGATGTTAACAACATAACTATCAACACTAATTGGGACTCCAGGGGCTGAAAATCCCATCCGTTCTGCACCAATAGCAGGAGGTAATGGTGGAGTTTAGCCCACTGAACAGGCAACAACTGCAATTGATACTGCTGAACCTGACCCAAATGCTCCTCTTGCAAAAAATACAAAGAAGGGGAAACCAAATGCGAGTGGTCCTAGGAGAACTTCTAATGCTTGGGACTACTTCATAAAATTACCTGAAAATGAAGCAAAGGAACCAACTTCTACATGTAAGTATTGCAATAAAAAATATTTATGTGGCATAAAACAACATTGCACATCCAACTTGCTTGCTCACTTGAAAACCTTTCCCAAATATCCACATGCTATAATCAGTGGCCCCAATCAAACAGCCCTCACTTTTAAAAGTGGAGAGGGTGGTGCTTTGGTTCTGCAAGCCAAAGATTCAATTTTGAAGCTTGTCGAAAGGCGTTGACTATATTTGTCACAACCATTTAGGGTAGTTGAGGGTGAGGGATTTAAGCACCTATGTAGAAAAATGCAGCCCCAATTCACTATCCTATCAAGGCGTACAGTAGCTAGGGATTGTTTTCAGATGTATATCGATGAAAAAACTGAGGTTGAAAGCCTTTTTTAGATAAGATTGTAGTAGAGTGGCACTCACTACGGACTGCTGGAACTCCATCCAGAACTTTAACTATTTGACCTTCACAGCACACTTTGTAGATAATGAATGGAAATATCACAAAGAATAATTAGCTTCTCTTTAGTTGCCAACCACAAAGGTGAGACAATAAGTAGGAAAGTTGAGGAGGTCCTAAGGGATTGGGGACTTAGGAATGTCTACAATCACAGTTGATAATGCGCCATCCAATGATGTGGCTGTAGCATATTTGAAAAAGAGAATCAAGAATATGAATGAGTTAATGGTGGATGGAGATTTCTTTCATATGAGGTGTTGTGCCCACATATTGAATGTAGTAATCAATGATGGTTTAAAAGACATGCACAATTCCATTTAAAGCTTTTGGAATGTTGTTAGATTTGTGAGTTCTTCACCCCAAAGGTTTGCAAACTTTATAGATAAGCTCATCTGTATAGATGGACTGTGACTGAGAAAATCACCTAAGTTTGGCTGTGATTGAATCTTTTCCCCTCAAGTGCCGCTTAAAAGCATCAGCCCTTGCCAAATGTGATGGAAATTTCAGCTAGAACAAATGTTTCAACATGGGCTCCTTCCTCTAATAGACCAGCAGATGATTACCTAGGTCTGTTCTGTTGTTCATAGGCTATCTTATACCAATTTTACATTTTAAACTCACATGAAGCCGATTGATGACATGCAATATGTAAACTCACATGCAACGATGATGAAAAACCCTAGTTGCCTCATAGAAAATCTTCAGAAAACATCACAAAAACACGTACATTCTCCAAATCAATCATACTAAGGGGACCGACAGCCCCAAAGAAGTCGACATAGCTTGGATCTTCAAACTAAAGCTTGTCAAAGGCATCTTGAAACTTTTCAGCAGAATCTAACATCATGTATGTTGAGTTCCACCTAGTTGGAACATCAAGACATACCAATCTTTTACATGAAATTCTTGAAAATTCTATGCATTCTTTAAACTTAGTAAATGTTTGGGGTGAAGACCTCACAAATCTAATAGCATTATGGATGCTTGAAATGGAATCGTGCATGTCTTTTAAACCATCATTGACTACTAGATTCAATATGTGGGCACGACACCTCATATGAAAGAAATCCCCATCCCACCATTAGCCCATTCATATTCTTGATTCTCTTTTTCAAATATGCTACAACCACATCATTGGATGACGCATTATCAACTGTGATTGTAGACATATTCCTAAACTTTCCTACCTATTGTCTCACCTTTGTGGTTAG
The DNA here is from genome assembly GCA_039655645.1 of Ammopiptanthus mongolicus. Lineage (NCBI taxonomy): Eukaryota > Viridiplantae > Streptophyta > Magnoliopsida > Fabales > Fabaceae > Ammopiptanthus > Ammopiptanthus mongolicus. Next base: position 5,089,445 of record CM077349.1, read on the forward strand.
GAACTAAAGAAAAGCTAATTATTCTTTTATGATATTTCCATTCATTATCTTCAAAGTGTGTTGTGAGGGTCAAATAGTTAAGGTTCTGCATGGAGGTCCAACAGTTCGTAATGAGTGCCACCCCTGCAATCTGATCTAAAAAATGCTTTCAAACTCAGTTTTTCATTCAGATAATCTAAGAACAATTCCTAGCTACTGTACGCCTTGATGGGATAGTGAATTGGGGCTGCATTTGTCTACATAGGTGCTGAATCCCTCACCCTCAACTACCCTAAATGGTTCTTCATCTAAGGTGACACACATAGCCAACGCCTTTCTACAAGCTTCAAGATTGAATCTTTGGCTTGCAGAAACCAAAGCACCACCACCTCCACTCTTAAAAGTGAGGGTTGTTTGATTGGGGTCACTGATTATAGCATGTGGATATTTGAGAAAGATTTTCAAGTGAGCAAGCAAGTTGGATGTGCAATGTTGTTTTGTGCCACATAAATATTTTTTTATTGTAATACTTACATGCAAAAATTGGTTTCTTTGCTTCATTTTCAGGTAATTTTATGAAGTGGTCCCAGGCAGTAGTTCTCCTAGGATCACTCGCATTTCATTCCTCTTCTTTGTTTTGTAAGAGGAGCAAAGGGGTCAGGTTCAATAGCATCAGTTGCTGCATGTTCAGTGGGTTGAACTCCACCACCACCTCTTGTTGTTGGTGCAGAACAGGTGAGATTTATAGCCCCTTGAGTTCCCGTTAGTGTTGATATTTGTGGTGTTAACATAGGAGACAAATTTGACTAGGCTGCTCCATCATTGAAACAATGAAGAAGTCGTAGTAGTGCCAACCACATTATGTGTTTAGATTCTTCATAAACCAAGTTCACAACTAATTTTGTTAACTGTAGGAAACAGTTGAGACAATTTTCGAGAACACTCTTCACTAAGTAAAGAGGCTCAGTTGGCACTTTGGGGTCACTTTAGTATAGCAAAAATTGGGTGGCTGTGTTAGGCCCAACCCAATTAGGAAAATTAGGATTAATTGTAAAGTTAGTTAGTGAGTTAGTTAAAGGCTTCAGCTGTATAAATAGGGGAAGAGAGAAGGAAAAGGGTATTCAGAATTGTTAGTTTCTTAGAACTGGGTAAAGGCTTAGTTGTGAAAGGAAAAACCCTTTATGAAGGGGAAACCCTTGGAGGAGATCACTCTCCTATTCTTGTTCCTTTTTTAGTTCAAGATTCAATAAAGATTCATTCTTTTCCTTTACTTTTTCAATTCTATCTTTGGGTTCCTAACAAATTGGTCCGACCTGCCGGATCTCTTGCCGGGGAAGAAATGGAGAATTCGGTGCTCTTGAAGAAAGAAACCAGCGTTTGTGGGTTACAGCATAGGTTGGGGAATCCCAACATTTTGGAGATTAAAAAGATGCTGCATCGGTTGTTGAAAATCGACCATGAGGGAAAAGGGATGGTGGTGCAACCCACGGGCAAGCAGCGAATTGACGGGATGGGAGAGATCAAGCAAATTCTTGGCCAGTGGATGAAGAAACAGCGAATCGATCTTGAAGAGATAAGTGTAGAAGCGCGACCATCTCGAGAGGCAATGGCACAGGAGGAAAAGGTGGATAGAAGAGGCTTGGAGTTTGGCAAGGATGAGTCTTGTTCTTTGGCAAAAAGAGATGAATTGACAAAAGTTGGTGACAGTAAACCAGTGGGCTGGAATGCTAGAGCAGAAAAATCGTTCGAGGGTCTACAAATAAAGCCACCAGAGAGAGTAGAGCCTGAAACAAAACGGGAATCGGATATGGAGACCAAAACAGAGGACAAACCAACGGTAGAAAGGATAGAGACCAAGGAAGAAAAGAAAAGTAGTGAGGTAGTAATGGGTCCTCAATTGCAGAAACCACTCAAGCTTTGGCCTTGTATTGAAGACGACATAATGGCAGAGGTGAAGACCGTTTTATGTACGACAGCCAAACATAGGCAGAACTACCTCTCAATGGCCATGAAACTTTGGGTCTTGGAAAATACGGCGAGGTCGCTGCTACCACCGCCGGCTCAGAAGCTTTAGATGACAACCGACATGTACATGGTGGCTGAACAGGGACAGAAGTACCCATCAATGGTCACAGATTGTTGGGGTTTAAGAAGTTCTGTTAGGATGCCGCTACCGGAACCGCCAAATTCGAGGCTGCTGGGAAAGATGCTGAGACCGCCAGTTCTGGAATCACCTGATGTGCCGCCGTCGAAACGCCAACACCAGAACCACCAGCCTGGATGCGGCCGGAACCGCCGGTTGAGCCATTATGGGTGAGGGACAAAGACCTGTGTTTGGAGAAGGAGAGAGCAGCATGGGTGCGGAAGGGAGAGCTGTGCAAGGAGAAAGTGAGGAGGGAAGAATTAGACCTAATGGGCCAGGCCCGAAATGGTCTCAGTCATGGGTGTTTGAAATTTTCTCAAGGGAGCTCATTCTTGGAACAAATGGGCCCAGCCCAAATCTTTGAGCGAAACAGCTACAACCTGAAAACAGAGGATATTTCCTATTTGTTCCTCAAGCAAATTGCTACCTCTCTCAGTAGAAGGCAATGGAAAGAACTTCCAACCTTGAGGACAAGGTTGTTTCAGAAGAGAGCAGTAGAAGGCAATTCGGCCAGACTGCCGCCGCAGCCACCGCCCGAGCCACCTGATCAGAATCTCCGTATGGCAGTCAATGGAACATTTGTGGTTGAGAGGAGGCAAAGAAGCACGTTTCCAGAGAGGCAGGTCACAAGGGCTGCAATGGGTCTAGGGAAGATAGGTCAGTATTTTCTCCTATGGGCCAGGCCCAAATTAGCCTCACTCATGAGTCTGGTGAAGAAGAAAAGGTGGGTTTGAATTTTTGTCAAGTGAGCTCAGTTTTGGAACAAATGGCCCCAGCCCAATACTGTGAGGGAAGCAGGGCAATCTGAAAATAGTAAATAATTCCTATTTGATCCTCAAGCAAACTGACTTCTCTCCTAGCAGCAAAAGGCAATCAAAAGAGATTCCAACCTTGAGGACAAGGTTGTTTTTGGGGAGGGCAGTATTGTTAGGCCCAACCCAATTTGGAAAATTAGGATTAATTGTAAAGTTAGTTAAAGGCTTCAGCTGTATAAATAGGAGAAGAGAGAAGTAAAAGGGTATTCAGAATTGTTAGTTTCTTAGAACTGGGCAAAGGCTTAGTTGTGAAAGGGGAAACCCTTTGTGTAGGGGAAACCCTTGGAGGAGATCACTCTCCTATTCTTGTTCCTTTTTTAGTTCAAGATTCAATAAAGATTCACTCTTTTCCTTTACTTTTTCAATTCTATCTTTGGGTTCCTAACAGGCTGTGTGTGTGAGAAGTAAGTGTCACTATGAACAAATTATTACTACTTACCGGTTACATAAAATGTTACTATTTAACAAGAACTGTTCTCAGGTTGGATATGAAAAGAGATTAATATTGACAGGTGTAAAACCAAAATAAAAAGGAAAAGAAGAGGGAGAAAAGGTGAAGGAAGCAAGAAACCAAACCCTAGATGATATATCAGATGAAAACAATAATAGACGTCATAAGAACTATAAGAGAAACTAACAATATCAGTAATGCCATAAGCCAATCGTAGGAAAAAAGGTTAACTCGAAGGCACATATATCCAAATTGCACATGGAACAGAGATATTGCTTCAAATTTTTTTTTTCAAATCTGTTTCATATGCCTATCATGTGACTGTTTTTCCTTTTTTCATAAATTAATATCATTAATTGTTTTCATAAAATCTCTTTTCTGTTTGATACCAAAAACATTTGCTGGCATACCTACGGACTCTCTGTCAGCTTAGTTCCAATATGTTTTAGATGTTTTCACATTGTGTGCAATTCCATTTTAAGTTTAATGCTTGTTTTGGACCATATAGGAAGAAAGTTTTACTTGAAAAAATTGATGTGGAGGAGAGTACACTCCTACAAGCCAGGCTGTTTTTTTTTTCTTGCGGATAAAAAAAGGAAAATGTTTTCAGAGAGAGAAAGTGGTGAAGTACAACTAGGAGGATAAGGAATCCTTCTAAGCAAGAAATTCTAATACAAAGAAAAAATAAGATGGTGTTTGGTTTGTTTTTCATTAATAATTACGAAAGTGCCATCTTGTTTTTATTGTTACCTGTTTTTTACATTTTATGAAGGAAATGATGAAAACAAGGAAATGTCGTTTTCACCCTTTCCTTCACAAAATAGTCGAGTGCTCGAATTGATTTAGATATTCAAAATATTTGTTTTTGAATCTTAAAAACGAAAGTAATTTTCAAGTGCTTTATTTCTATATTTTTTTGTTATGTGATTTCAGCTATGTATAATAAGGTGCTAATATTTGAGGCCATGTTTTCAATCACAAACTAGTAAATTCATAACTTCATTCCACTGAATTGTATAATTTTGCATTATTACAGCCCAACTGAGGTAGAACACTCCATCCTTGAAGATTTACGGAACCGTGTACAACTCAGTAGTGTTGCACTGCCATCGGTTAGCTTTTACACATTTATCAATACACATAATGGGTAATGTCTTAATACTTTTGCCAAACAATGTTATCTGTTATGTTTTGGCTTTTGTTGCTCAATGCTTATATTTTGGCCATCTATCACAGTTTAAGCTGTTCATCAATATCCCATGATGGATCATTGGTTGCTGGAGGATTTTCTGACTCATCGCTGAAGGTTTTTTCTCTACATCCCCTTCCATCCACTCCTCCTAGAGAAAACCCTGTTTGTGGAGTTTTATCTTACCTGATGATTGAATTTCTGGATCACATTCGCAGGTTTGGGATATGGCAGAGCTTGGACAACAGCCCACCAATTGTATGTTTGTAGTTGTAAATTTCTTTGTTTAGACCAAGCTATGTTTCTTCTTAAGTAACGGTTTGAAAAAGTATTTTTATTGTAATTTAAATGCAATGAATTACTTCAAGACAGGGATGGTATTCATCAACCCTGCTGAACACCAGTTGCTAAAACACCCAGGGCAATTTAAGTTCAAAAACCATGTCTATTGTTAAAATGCCAGTGCCTCTAGCAAAAATTATGACAGTTGAGTTGAAAAAATGCCAAAAATGAGAAGCTATTTAACAGAGCAAGTTTGATTGGAGGGAGGCTTATGCAAGTCTTGAGGATTTGAACATGCTCAAATGAGTAATTTTTTTTTGTTTTGCTTGCTATATAAATGTGAAGTTACCAATTCTGCTATCATCAGCTATGTCACAGGATGAGAATGACACATCACAAAATGGACAAATGCTGGGGCAAAGTGGCAGGAAAAGACAGTATACATTGTTTCAAGGTCATTCAGGGCCAGTCTATGCAGCTTCTTTTAGTCCTGTTGGGGATTTTATTCTTTCATCCTCTGCAGACTCAACAAGTATGTTTACTTGATCCCATTTTAATGTCCTTCCTCAATATGTTTCTTCTCTTTGGTAGTAATTTATATTTTGTTTCTTTTATACGGTAGTTTTAATTCTGACCCTTATTCTGAACAATGAATCTTTCATGTCTTATGCAGTTCGATTATGGAGCACGAAGTTTAACGCCAATCTTGTTTGTTACAAGGGTCACAATTACCCTGTCTGGGATGTTCAGGTAAAACGTTACCTTCTGAAATTTTCTGTTCAGATGATGAATATAGAACAACATACCAAATACTTGAATGAAAATTTAAACATTTAAATGTGATGTCTTCATTTTTTATTGCTTTAAACAAATATAGCATGTGCATATATATATATATATATATATATATATATATATACATATGCAGTAGTTTCTATATATGCTCCAAATGCCTCGTTAATGTGATCCTCTTTATTCTTCCATCTTTATTTTGCCATTTTTATGGTTTGATAAGATAAGAAATTCATTGAAACAAAGAGACTGAAGAGTTCTGAAAGTAAGACATCAATGTAGAAACAAGGCTACCCAATCCCTGAACATATCTGTAACCGAAACCCCTTTGAAAACCACTTTCTTTATTTTCCTTGCATGTTTATTATTGTTTAAAATTTAAAGGATATACTTTTTACTTCCTTTTCTGCCTCTGTAATTTACTTAATAGTTTTTGGCTGGTGATACACCTAGTATGCTGCATGCAACTCTGGGAAATAGACATGTTGGGTTTTGTTGGTTATAATATGCAAGTATGTATATGATAGTTTCATAATTTAATATTTCTTGGGAGGACTTTTTATCGATCTTCTTTTATGCATTACTATTTAGATTTATGTGCATCTTTCGAATTTGCTGGAGAGTCAGCTTTGCTTTATTCTCTCAATTGCTGCAGCTTGCAGAAATTTGATTTCTTCCTTACCCAAAAGATATTTTGTTGCTTTCCTTTTCTTGTGTTTTTTTCCCTTGGGATATTATTGTCTGCATTTCTAGAATGCCATGTTATTTATTATTTTTTCTGGATGCAGTTTAGTCCTGTAGGACATTATTTTGCCAGCTCTTCACATGACAGAACTGCTAGGATTTGGTCCATGGACAGGATACAACCCTTAAGAATAATGGCAGGGCACTTGTCTGATGTTGATGTAAGTTATAACATCCAACATCGTCTCTCTTGCTCGTTCCAATTTTCTCCAGATCTAGCTCATGTAATTTTCTATTTACATATTGATTGCTTCAGAAGTTCATATACCAGTGATTTAATCAGTTAACATCAATAGATTTATGATTCAGCAGATTTTTTTAAAATAACACACCTAATCTAAGGTAAAAAAGGAGGTGATACTAAAAGTGTGAAGTGAGTTGATCAAAATTGGCATCTTGAAGAAAAATAATTTGGGAGGGAGATAACCTATAAAATTTTCAACAAAATAATTCTTAATGTGTGAATTTGATAATCAGTTAACAGTCGATTGACTTCTGTGTGTCTAAATGCAACTTTTTTGGATTTATGAATCCACGATAGTCAGGTTTTACTCCTTCTCCTCCCCATTATGTGTAAAGTTTTTTTAATCTCTTTCCACTTTCTCCACCCATGTGAAACCTGAAAGTGCACGATTCATACAATTGTAATTTATTTGGTTCTGCAATTGGTAAGAGATGTTCTCTTTCATTATTTGATTGATCTTTAGCTCAGTCTTCTCTGTTGGCTCGGTTTGTTTAAGCATGAAACTAAAATTTTATTCTTCCAAGTAAGCTTGCTAAAAATTCCTTTTCTCACCTTGTGGAACTCAATTATAAGCAAATACTTAAAAATATTGCTGTAAAGACGGAATATTTTTCAGTTCTTCAATAAGTATTAATGCTTACTTGTTTTCTGGTCTTTTTTAGTGCGTGCAATGGCATGCCAACTGCAACTACATTGCTACTGGCTCCAGTGACAAAACAGTTCGACTATGGGATGTGCAGAGTGGGGAGTGTGTCCGGGTTTTTGTTGGTCACAGGAGTATGATTTTAACTTTGGCAATGTCTCCTGATGGTCGCTATATGGCATCTGGTGATGAAGATGGCACAATCATGATGTGGGACCTCTCTAGTGGCCGCTGTCTCACACCTTTGATTGGTCACACGTCATGTGTATGGTCACTCGCTTTCAGGTGCTCCCCCACCTCAATTAAAATATTTAACTTTACCATAGGAAGGAAATTAAATATTTTTGACATTGTGATAGGAACTGGAAAATGCTAACTGATATTCCAATGGGAAAATAGAGCTCAGTTCCTCTGTTAATCCAAAAACAGCAAGCAGCAACCAATAAACTAGAAAATTATGCAAAAAAATAGACACAACCACTGTAAAACAGAAAAAAAAACAACGAGAATAGAAAAGATATAGGAATTGTCACTAAGATAGTAAACAATCTTCTCTTACGCCAATTGCCTTCCCCACAGCAATTACAATTCTCAGATACTCCCTTATGTTCCATCCCCTCCCTTGTATCATTTCCCCCATCATCACACCCATGATTCTCCAATTCTCTTCCCCCAATTCCCTTATGCCAGCTGTCCAGTTTGTTACTCATTTCCCTCTCTCTTCCAACCCACTGTCCCACTCCCTCCCTCCCTCACTTCTTTCATTGAATTTCCGTCCTTACCCTTCTCATCTTCTCCTACTCTCATAAACACGGGTCAGTGGCCCATCAGGTTGCTATCAATTTCAAAACAGTTAAACATTACTTACTCAGTATTGTTGGATGTGACAGCTGTGAAGGTTCTATTCTAGCATCTGGATCTGCTGATTGTACTGTAAAATTATGGGATGTACATACGAGCACAAAGGTTCCAAGGACTGAAGAAAAGTAAGTTTGTCTAATATGATAACACGTAATTGTCTCTACAAGAATTTTGTTCCTATGGAAAGACTAACTGCTTATGTTCAACTTCGTTAGTAAAAGTGGGAATACTAGCAGACTCAGATCACTGAAAACCCTGCCAACCAAATCTACTCCAGTTTCCTCTTTGCGGGTAAGTTTTCTAATGCTTTAATGCATAATTTACATGTTTATATATGGGTAAATGTTGAATATTTTCTGAGGATTCATTCAATCATATTATTTGATGCTTTGTATTCTGTTCTGGGAAGCAGTTTTCTCGAAAAAATCTTCTCTTTGCCGCTGGAGCTCTTGGAAAAAGTGGCTAATAAATTGGGAGTATGTCTGCAAAGATCATATCAAAGTGGCAGACAGAATTCTCGCTTGAGGGCCTAAAAAACAATGCTCACCTTCGCCATAAAAAATATGTACATTTATACAGGCACTTGTTTGGTCCACTTTTATTTTTTTCGGTAATTTTTGTCAACAGTTTTTTCCCCCTTCCATGCATCAATATGCATAATGTATTGTAAAATTACTCGACTTAAAAATTACGATCTTTTGTTGCGTCACACTTTTTGTTTCTTTTCGATTACTTTTGGATCTTAAAGTCTTGCTTAAAAAGACAGCTAAAGAGAGTTTCCAGATAGCTGCTTTTAGCAAAATGTTAAAACGGCCTTCTGTGTTAAGCGCTAAGATTTGAGAATTCTTCACTTCGCATTATGGACCGTTAATATGAACTGCGTTTCACAGATCCAAAAAATAATCATCTTGGAAAAATTATATTTTAACATAACATGAAATATGTTAGTCACACTAACCACTAACCAAAGGAACGACATCACAACAAAACCGGCAGCATGTAATGATTGGGGATCATTCTTGAATCTCGCTGAAAAAACAAAACAAGGCAGTCGGGCCATCAAATGAGATTATCATCTTAGGTTTGTATCTCATTTTCTGTGCTACTATCATTATTCATTGGGGGGACTTAATGGTTAAGTGATGCATACAAAAATGAAGGCTATGTATAATGGAAATTCTACAACAATAGATTAAGAAAATACATAATATACCTAATCCAATCACAAAGGTATGAGTACCAAAAAATTTAGAGTACTTTTTTTGGTAACCTTAACATAGGTACGAAGTATCCATCATCGTTAGCAATGACTAATTTCCGTTGGGGAACATGTTGGGCACACAAAGTGGGTTCTCTCCTTTCAACTAGGTTTTCTTCATACACAAGAGGCAGGATTCGAGCCCGTTATCACTTGCTTAATGTGCCCGAGTCCCTTATCACTCGGACCAACCACATATCATTTTTCACCTCTAGTGTTTATCATTATACAACACTCCCCAAAATGTTATATTGGTTTCAACTTCCAAGTATTGATGATTAGTAATTTTGGTAACAAACTGGTTAACTAGCATCTGGGCGAATATTGAAAGGTTGAGTAGTTTGAATTTGAAATAGATCATAAATTCAAACAGCTGTTACAAAAATAGCTTATACCTATTCTCAATCTGGATAATGCTGCCATGAATGCCATACTTCCTCAACTTACAAGGACCAGTATTGTCCTTGACAGTTAAATTGAGCAATGACTGCCACATATTACCTGGTCATCTTAAACTACACCTGTATAATTAAACTTGACACTTCAATTGATACTTCTTTCCTATTTGCATACGGTATGTCTACTCCACCTCAAAATATGTATACCTCGGTACCATATCCACTCACACTCACATTAAAATATGGTGTCTATACCGGATATCCAACCCAGTTGTAAAAAAAAAAAAAAATTTTACATGTCACAAATATGCCTCTTGATTTCATTATGTTGACTCTTCAAATTGAGAGTTTGAAAGACACAGCTAAGGAATTCTCTAATAATTTACTCATTGTAGCCATCAGCATAAAAAAGTGGAAGCATTTGTATACCCACACGCTTCTTGAGAACAATTTGTCCACCGCATGACCAAAATCCATTTTCAATGGCCAAAACCCAAAACTACAATACTCCCAAACGAGATCTTTTCAAATTAGTTCCAAACAACACATCGCATACCACAAGGCAAGCAGTTACATCATAAGAGTCATTCACGTAATAAACAAGTGAACATGATCTCAAATTTTTCTACAAAAAAGGTTGAAATGTTTCCACAAACCTAAAGTAAGTTTAGCAATGGTACTTTCCACATCACTAAAGTAAGATTAGTAATGGTACTTCTGGCTCCGTCTAACATGCACCCTCTACAAAGAGGTGTATGCTGCACACTTACCCAAATTCCTTTCTTACCCTCACCCTTTCCCACCACCATCACCATCACTACCCCACACAGTAAACAAACCAACAACCACCGCCGCCGCCACTCATCTGCCATGACCCATCTGCAGTTTCACTCGTCTGCCATGACCCATCTGCAGTTTCAATCGTCTACCATGACCCGTTTGAAGGTTCACTCGTCTTAGCAGACAAGTGAACAGAAGACGAGATGCAGTAGACGGGTGAAATTACAGACGAGTCTCGACGGACAAGTGATTAGCAGACGAGTCATAGAAAACGGGTGAAACATCAGACGGGTCATGGCAGATGCGTGAAACAGTAGACGTGTCATTGCAGACGCGTGAAAGTGTAGACAAGTCACAGCAAACGGGTCTGAACAGACGAGTGAAATAATAAATGTGTGGTTGTGATTGAAGGGGCATGCTATACCAAAGTTATGCAGGGTGCATACTAGCATTCACCTGGTACTTCGTTTCTCTCCGCCTTTTCTTCCTTTAGCATTTCCGATCAAGATATGTCTTCTGCTACCATGGCAACGCAAGGGATTTCTTTGCTATCTCTTCATGATTTAACTGAACTAGTGAATACTCTATACACATAATTCACCAAAATATAAATGTACAATCTTCCAAATCCATGTTTAGGATGTATCTAACTTCTCATCCTAAATCTGCACATGCTAAATGGAAAATTATAACTCCTGATGAAATGCATTAATTCTTGATGATTTTCGCAGAACAAATACATTAACATTAGTTTTAAAAGTACCCTCAAATGAAGCTTATTACAACGTTACAACATTGTTAATAATCAACAACTGCAGCACCTCTTCTAGGTTTAGTGCTACGTACTATAGACATATTCCAGTCCTATTTCCTTTTGCAACTTCGAACGGACTGTAGTGAACTCCTGATAATAAATGAACCAACAAAAAAAAAACAATAGGTAAGTTCATTCAAATATGTCTAATATATACGCAACAGTGGAAGTGGACTGCAACCTTCACTTGTAATATCAGGGGTTTGAATCTTGAAGTCGCCGTTTTGAGGAAGGTTTTACCTAGCCACCACCCCAAACATGAGGGTTAGTTTTACAGCTTGACTGTACGGATACTCGGTCAAAGACAAAAAAAAATGTCTAATAAATAACAATAACAAAGCCAATGATGACAGCAGAGACAATGCGAGAGCAAGAATAACAATCATGAAAATGATTATCAATTGAGATGACTTGTAAGAAAATGAATCAATTAGCCAAAGAGGATATTGATGACCTTTTTCATATATGTCCGCTTTTGCTCACAACTTGACCACAATATGTTAAATTTTGTTATATCATCATGAATTAGGCTAGCTATTTATCTATAGATTCATGTTGATGATCAATTACAGAGAAAAAGGTTGATTACGTAAACATCTAACCAACTGACACACAACCTATTACCATGCCCAAAATTGTTGCTGGAGGAAGTTTCTTGTTAAGTAACATTTATGCACTAAAATATCCAGTTAAACATAGATGCCAGCTTAGTGGAATTATATATAACCACTTGCCAATCAAGCAATAATGCATCCATATCCTATTACTAAGCTTCAAATTGTTGCTGTTAAGAGTTTCACTCAACTTTAAAGCACTGGAAAACTTTCGTCGAGACAAAGATACTAAGAGGCTAAACGTTAGCCTAAACATGTGTGAAAAGAACAATCAATAAACAATCGAATTTACAAATATAGTCTTAGTTATAACCATTTGAATGTTCTAATCAAAGAAGTGGTTAATGATTTATTATTCAATATATTTTTTTCACACCAGGCATGCATAGATAATACAATTAGCACGATATGACCTCCACCTAAGATTAAAATTAATTTAGCATAAAATAGAGAAATCAGGTATATAATTTCTAGTTATCACAATACAAAGGACACAAAATCAAAACACTCACCAGGAGCTTCAGAGAAAGATCTCTCTGTGTGTGGGCGTGTGTATGTATACAAAACCTAGTACCAATCGAGTTGGAGCTTGAAACAAAAGCCAAAATATGACACAAGCAAACTATATATATATATATCTCAAAAACAGATCAACTCCCAAGTCCAAATACACAATCAAATAATCCAGCAGGCGTAGAAAAGAAAAAAGAACACGATTTCAAGGGAAACTCTTAGGAAGACACAGCATATATAACTTCTTCACAAAATATTGAATTGGAAATGAATCACATAACTGAAATATATATGAATTAACTTCAATGTTACACGCTTCCAAATAGAATATTAAAAATATACGAATCAGAATGCATTACAGTTATATGCTCATATAAATGTTATCTGTTTTACATGAAAAATACAATCCATGGAGTCAAATGTTCAATGAATTTTTACTACGGCCAAAAGTCATTAATCTAAAAGGTTCCCATGAGTTTGCTAGGGTGGCACAGGAAAACTGGCTTAACTGGCCTAGGGAGGGAACTACTAGCATGGATCAAATTCCCTTACTGTAATACCAACCATTTATTGCAAGCAAACCATAACCTACAAAACAATAGACTGTTCTTCACTGCATGAGATGTTTCTCCTTGAAACATTATGAGATGCTTTATACATGTAAAAACAAAAGTGAAAAAACACAACTTGTGGATTCACAGAATTAAAGTAATTGAAACGCCTTCAACTGAATTTCAAGCACACACTTTGTCAGACATGCCTAGAACTAGATTCTAGAAACATATGGTACTGGATTACCCAATATAAGCATGCAAGGAAGACGACAGGGTCAGAGATGCACTTTAAGAACAGATGTACCTTACTCTCATCATTATCCCCCTCTTTTGCTTCTCCTTCACCTTTTTCAGAGTCTGAAAGCAAGGCCCCAGCCTTCTCCAGCCGTTCTTCCAGAGAGTCTTCAAGCAACTATGGGAGAAGGATATTGAGATTGAAGCCAGATAATTACTGAACAATTCATTTATAATTGATACATTCATTTGAAAAATTGAATCAAGAATTCATTTGAACCAGGGCCCACGGGTCTTGTAGACAACTGCTAGTGCCCTGGATGCTACCAAAGCTGTAGAGCTACGTCTTTGTTACTCAACAACTATTGCCAGTTCAAATTAACCCCATATATACAAAGCATGATGACAGTAAATTTGAATTTATTACTTTGCAAGCAGATATAAACATGGGATTGCGACCTATGGCACCGCCATGGCGGTGGCACTTCACAAATTGCCTATGGCGGGTGGCACAAAATCCACCACGCCATTCTGCCACGGCGGCTATTTAACAACACTGCTATGAAGACACTTCAATTACAGCAAAAGTTTGCGAAAGTGAATAACTACGGTTGTAACATGAGCAAGATAATTTCTCTGTCAAGTTTTGAAGATATATTAATAGACTCACCCCCCAATGTATTTCTTTCTGATTTATCTGGTCTGTTGCATCCTGGCTGCTTCGAGTAAGGATAACGGCCTCTGGATCATCAGAAATTGAACTAGGTTGTCCAGGAGTAACTGTATTACAACAGAAACAATGAAGTACACGCAATAACAAGAGGTTCAAATAAGCAGATGCAACTTAAAATGAATAAAAGTACCTCGGAAGTTAATATGCTCATTGATAATACCAAGTATAGTGGTGGATTGCGTACTGTGTACATGTTGCAACAGAAGCTCATAGGAGTACTGGCAAAATATTTAACTGTCATCAGCTTTCCCCACATATTTAGCTCTATTTTTATTTTTATTTAAGAAAATGAAAAAACCACAATGATGAAAATTCAGAAACAAGTACCAAAATAAACAAAGACAGTGATTGCCCAGTAAAAAAAAAGAACCAAAGAAGTAAACTCTTACATCAGAACCCAGAGATCTACTGTAACGCTGATGAATTTCATAGAATGATAAAATAAATAACATAAGCTAATCTTCACATTTGCATGTTACTTCCATTAAGCCCTCAAAATAGCCGAATTCACCATGATAGGGGTCAACAACAGCAATAGCATACAGCAACATAGATTAGAGTGGAAATCATGGCACACCCCAATTTTCCCCTCCGAATCAATATGTTGTATCTAATACGAAAGGTCCGCACCTTAACATGTGAATACACTATAGAGATGATGAATACTTTTCACCGATGCACTGTGACAACAATATCCAATGCAGTGTTACCTAACTGGCGATCACCAGGGTATACAGTACGGATACAAGTATGTGGCATGTCATTGTATATAATTCGCAATTCAGAGTGTTAGGCTTAGATGGTACACTACTCGGTATCTTGGTATGGTCTTGTTTCACTATGATTAATATCTATATTATATACATGAAAAATAATATAATTCTTTCCAAATATGTTGTATCTAATGCGAAAGGTCCGCACCTGAACATGTGAATACACTATACTGAGATGATGAATACTTTTCACCGATGCAGTGTGACATCGATATCCAATGCAGTGTTACCTATCTGGCAATCACCAGGGTACGCAATACGGATACAAGTACGTGGCATGTCATTGTATATAATTCGCAATTCAGAGAGTTAGGCTTAGATGGTACACTACTCAGTATCTTGGTATGGTCTTGTTTCACTATGATTAATAGCTGTATTATATACATGAAAAATAATATAATTCTTTCCAAATATGATGTATCTAATGCGAAAGCTCCGCACCTGAACATGTGAATACACTATAATGAGATGATGAATATTTTTCACCGATGCATTGTGACATCGATATCCAATGCAGTGTTACCTAACTGGCAATCACCTGGGTACGCAGTACGGATACAGGTATGTGGCATGTCATTGTATATAATTTGCAATTCAGAGAGTTAGGCTTAGATGGTACACTACTTGGTATCTTGGTATGGTCTTGTTTCACTGTGATTAATATCTGTATTATATACATGAAAAATAATATAATTCTTTCTAAATATGAAAGAAAATCTTAACTTAGCCATATCTAAAATTGGTGCATATTAACTTTCTGCATTGAGTATCATAGGTTTCATTTTGTTTATTTATTTATTATTTATTTATTTTGTTAGAAGGATCCTAAACTATAAAGGCTTGTGAAATTTGGGAATTCCTCACTTAAAGCTCAGGATACATGAATTTGATCGTGGGCCTTGTATAATAAGACCCTCATTTCATTACACCCATTAAAGTTTACCCCAAAAAAAGGTGAAAATGCAGCATCAAGGTTTACTGTTATCAGTGATGTTGTTGAGTTAACCATTTCATAACACCAGTCTTTCACAAATCTGGACTTGGAGTTTAGAACAAAACCAGGCATCCTCCATAGTCCATTGTGCTTCCTGTGTCCAGCAAGTATGTAGATGGTAGAGACCTAGAAACCAAGGTGTTGGAGATCAGCGCATACCAATCAGAATCATCTGATTCTGATTTGATTCTGATTTGTACAGCCCACAATAGGATTTAATGTAAATAGGATCAGTTTTTATTTCCTGTCCTTTCCTTTTCTAGGTACAGCATTTATAGGGAGAATTATTTCCCTGATTTTCAGGGCTAGATTGGTGCACAGGTTTATTCCCCTGTACTCTATTTATACCTCTATTGTATCTTTTCCAAATCAGAGAAATATACAGCATATTTCCGCATGGTATCAGAGCTCGATCTGAACCATCCCTAGCCTAGCGCCGCCAACCATGGGAGAGAACAAGCCAGAAGGTTCGACCACCAGTTTGGTCGAAGGGCCAGCTCTTCCTATCACTGGTCACAAATTGAATGGCCAGAACTACACTCAATGGGTGCGGTCAGTCAAAATCTTCCTCCAAGGGAAAGGGAAGGAAGGTTACATCACAGGGGACTCCAAGAGTCCAGAAAAAGGGGACCCCAACCTCAACAAATGGCAATTGGAAAACAGTTTAGTCATGTCATGGCTGCTCAACACCATGACTAATGAAATTGAGAAAAATTTCATGTACTATGAAACCGCCAAGGAGATGTGGGATGCGGTGAAGGAAACCTACTCCAATGTGGACAAAACGTCTGCAGTATTTGAGATCAAGAGCATACTCCATGACTTGCGACAAGGTGATTTCTCAGTCACTGAGTATTTTAATACACTCAGTCGACATTGGCAGCAACTCGACATATATGAAGACGTTGAATGGAGCTATACCGAGGATAAGAAAAAGTACAAAGAATTGGTGGAGAAGGATAGGATTTACAAGTTCCTATTGGGGCTGAACATGGAACTTGATGAAGTCCGGGGGAGAATCCTTGGAACCAAACCCCTTCCAAAAATTCGGGAAGTATTCTCGGAAGTGAGAAGGGAGGAGAGCAGGAGGAATTTCATGCTTGGAAAGTCCATGGCAGCCCCATCCATGGAAGGCTCAGCAATGGCAGCAAGGGGGAACCAGCCTCGCCCATTTCAAAAGAAAAATCGGCCCCGGTGCGATCACTGCAAGAAACCAGGTCACACTAAGGACACCTACTGGATCATTCATGGCAGGCCTTCAGAGGCGAAACAGACCAGACACCGAGACAGCAGAGGCAACACAGCAGAGGTAAATTCTGACCCTTCTCCATTCAGCAAGGAGCAAATGGAAGCACTACAAAAAATCCTCCAGCAAACCATTGGTACAGCTGCGGTGGCACAACAAGGTAATTTTTTGCATGCTCTAAATACTAGCAAGGGAAAACCAAAGTCATGGATCATTGACTCACGAGCCTCAGATCACATGACTGGAGACTTAACTGTGTTTAATAGCTATTCTCCATGCACAAATAATTACACAGTTCGGATAGCTGATGGTACTCTTTCTAAGGCCATGGGTAAAGGTTCAGTTATTATCTCACAAAATATTACCCTGAATTCAATCCTTTATGTGCCTAAACTTGACTGTAACTTGCCGTCCATTAGCAAACTTACAAGAGATTTGAAGTGTGTCACTAAATTTTTCCCTAACCTATGTGAATTTCAGATTTTGGAGTCGGGGAAGACAATTGGCAATGCTGAAAAGTGTGCTGGACTATACCTCCTCCAAGTTGAAGAATCAGAAACGGATCCCAAGGCCAACTCTTGTGCAGCAGTTCCCCCAAGTAGTGAAAATTCTGTAATATTGTGGCACTATCGGCTAGGCCACCCAAATTTTATGTACTTAAAAAAATTGTTTCCCACATTAATCAATAAAAATCAGAAGTTGTTTCAATGTGAAATTTGCCAATTGTCCAAACATACCCGCAGCTCCTACCCGCCTCAACCGATAAACCTTCTCAACCTTTCTCCCTAATTCACAGCGATGTATAGGGACCATCACGGGTCAGCAATGTCACTGGGGCAAGATGGTTTGTCACCTTCATTGACGATCACACACGAGTCACTTGGGTTTTCCTAATGAAGGAGAAATCAGAAGTTGGAAGAATATTTGAATTGTTTCATACTATGGTGCAAACACAATTTCAAAGCATAATTAAGGTACTTTGGAGGGACAACGGCCGAGAGTACTATCACTCTGCACTAAATTCCTACCTTCAGAAACATGGAATCATACACCAGAGTTCATGTGTAGATACCCCTCAGCAGAACGGGGTCGCCGAGAGAAAGAATAGACATCTCCTGGAAATAACCAGATCTCTCATATTAGCTAAAAACGTACCCAACCAATTTTGGGGAGAAGCTGTCCTCTCCGCCACCTACCTCATAAATAGAATGCCTTCCCGAATCCTCAACTTTAACACCCCTCACTCCACTCTCCAAACCTTATACCCAACCAGCCGCATCCTTACATCCATTCCTTTGAAAATATTCGGATGTTCAGCCTTTGTCCACAACCTCAACCCTCATCGCAGCAAACTTGACCCGAAATCCATCAAATGTATCTTCCTCGGCTACTCTCCTCACCAAAAGGGGTACAGATGCTATTCACCCCAAACCAGAAAATTTTACCACACCATGGATGTCACCTTTTTTGAGAATCAGCCTTATTACCCCAAAGTTGGCATTCAGGGGGAGCATACTTATCCAAATAAAGTGGTAGAATCCCAACTTTTGGGATTTGAGCTAACCGGACCTGCCTCAAATGCAAAGCCAGCCGAGACTGCAGCTGAACCCGAGGAAAACGCAGCAGAAACTGAACAAGAAAATGCAGCAGAAACTGCACCAGAACCAGAGGAAAACGCAGCAAAAACTGAACAGGAAATTGCAATAGAAACTGCACCAACTGAAGCAAGAGAGAGGACCTCATCTCAGCAGAATCAAGGCCCTGCTGCACAAGGAGACAACTGGACGATGTACTTCAGAAAGAGAAGGAAGGGAGTAGAGTCAAGCACAGCTCAACGGCAAAGCCATGAATCCAACCAGGCTCCAGAAAATGAGGTTTCCCTAGGTAATATTGTTCCTAACCCTGAACCTGTTAATGACATTGACATTCCTATTGCCTTAAGGAAAGGGGTGAGATCTTGCACTCAACACCCCATTGAGAAGTATGTGTCCTATGGAAAATTGTCACAGGGGTACAGGACATTTGTGGCAACTCTGGACAGCACACATATCCCAAGGAATGTCCATGAGGCACTCCAACAACCTGAATGGGCAGCAGCTGTAACAGAAGAAGTTCAGGCCTTGGTTAAAAATGGAATGTGGGAGATCACCACTCTACCGGAAGGGAAGAAATTTGTTGGATGTAAGTGGATATTCTCCATCAAATACAATGCGGATGGTAGTATAAACCGATACAAAGCCCGACTGGTGGCAAAGGGGTTTACCCAATCATATGGAGTAGACTACGAAGAGACTTTTGCACCGGTGGCCAAACTCAATTCAGTCCAAGTCATACTCTCTTTAGCTGCAAATTTAGATTGGCCACTCCATCAACTAGACATCAAGAATGCCTTCCTAAACGGTGAGCTAGAAGAGGAAGTCTATATGCAAATTCCCCCAGGACTAGAATCATCCAGCACCTCAAGCATGGTGTGCAGGCTCCGGAAATCTCTATATGGCCTCAAGCAATCTCCGAGAGCGTGGTTTGATAGATTGACTCGAGTTGTCAAAGAAGACGGGTTCAACCAATGCCAATCAGATCACACCATGTTTATCAAACACTCCGTGGAAGGGAAGGTAGCCTTGTTCATTGTTTATGTTGATGATATCGTTATCACAGGAAACGATCATCATCAAATCAAGCATCTGAAGAGACTCTTGGCCAAGGAATTTGAAGTCAAGGACTTGGGTCAACTCAAATATTTTCTAGGGATGGAAGTTGCTCGGACAAAGAATGGTATTTATGTGTCACAAAGGAAATACACGCTGGACTTACTCCAAGAAACTCGCATGCTTGGATGCAAGGCAGCCAATACTCCTATAAAACCGGTAAAAAGAAGTGAAGAGGAAAGTCCACCAGCAGATAAAGATAGATATCAAAGCCTAGTTGGGAAGCTAATCTACCTAACTCACACTAGGCCCGACATTGGGTTTGCTGTGAGCTTGGCTAGTCGCTATATGTCTAACCCAACTGAGGCCCACATGAAAACTGTGAACAGAATCCTCCAATACCTCAAGGGTACACCAGGCCGAGGGCTCTACTTCAAGAAGAACTCAAACAGTGGCATCGAAGTTTATACAGACTCGGATTGGGCAGGATGCTACTATGACAGAAAATCAACTACAGGCTATTGCTCCTTTGTGTGGGGAAACATGGTGACTTGGAGAAGCAAGAAGCAGTCTGTGGTGTCAAGGAGTAGTGCAGAAGCTGAATTCAGAGATATGGCTCAAGGTATTTGTGAAGGAATCTAGCTTAAGAGGATGTTGGATGAAATCAGAATTCCTATCAACTACACTATGAGGATATTATGTGACAACAAGGCTGCTATAAGCATTGCAAAGAACCCAGTCCACCATGATAGGACAAAGCATGTGGAGATTGACCGACACTTCAATAAAGAAAAAATTGACCATAAAATTATTAGTGTTGACCACGTTCCATCATGTAGGCAGACAGCAGACATCCTAACAAAGGCTCTACCAAGAAACACGTATGAAAATATCAGATCCAATCTGGGTATGATAGACATCTACCACCCAGATTGAGGGGGAGTGTTGGAGATCAGCGCATATCAATCAGAATCATCTGATTCTGATTTGTACAGCCCACAATAGGATTTAATGTAAATAGGATCAGTTTTTATTTCCTGTCCTTTCCTTTTCAAGGTACAGCATTTACAGGGAGAATTATTTCCCTGATTTTCAGGGCTAGATTGGTGCACAGGTTTATTCCCCTGTATTCTATTTATACCTCTCTTGTATCTTTTCCAAATCAGAGAAATATACAGCATATTTCCGCACAAGGTTTACCCAATATCCTCAATTTAGCTCTTTCAGATTTACTGCTATCAGTGATCCAGCATGTGAACATACCGTGATAAGGGTCACGCAAAATAAAATTTGGTTCGAGGGGGGAGTGGCGAATATGGAAACATTGATCCCATGCACCTATAAAATCTATGGACTACAACATTGTAAGCATATAAATGTTTGTTCATTGCATAATATTAATGCAATGAAGTGTAGTATCGTGTACAGGCATGATCCAGCATATACAGTCAACAAATTGGAATCAGTAGCAATAAAGAGGTAGACCTAACAATAACTTAAAGCTAACTACAAACCAAATGCTATAAAGTGATTTGTATTTAACTATGGTCATGGCCCGACATGCAAAGCCTGAGGCACAGCCCGATAAGGAATTTCAATGAGAATTAAGGCAAAAGAGGAGGATTTGGGTGTGTTTGGATTAGGATTCGGCATCAAGTGGCTAATCCTTGTAATCTTCATTTATCATAGTAAATTTTCGCTATGCTTCACCACTGGACACAGGCCTACATTATGTTGTAGGTTGAACGACATTACTTTCCTGTCTATTTTTCTTCTCCCTATATTCGATTTGCACTCCAAGTTACAACACATATTCTAATACCAAACATTTGCTCAAAAAGTAAGCAATTATAAATTTGTTCAAAAATAATTTTTCATTGTTATCATCGTTGAAAACAGAAGAGAAAGCACATAAAGGGCACTGAAGATCTGGAAATTTATAGTTGAACAAAATGTTTAATTTTGATATGTGCGAAGTCCAAACAGAAGAATTTCAACTATAGCATAGCTGATAAACTAATCCAGGAGAATCAAGATATTACTTCACATATCTTTATGTGGAATTTGCTTTGCCTAAGTGAATGAGCGAATTCCATTTCCTGAGTAAGGATAATATTGTAGGAATATTCAAAGGATGCTAATTGCTAATGATCCAACAACTTCAAGAGACATCAACTAACCTCCAGATGAGTAGGAGAAAGCACTCCTTCCAGCTTTTGAAGGTCGCGTAAGTGCATCATTTCATGGTCTTCACGGAAAGTATTGAAAAAGTTCCGAGCTGAGAATATCAACCACAATCACATAAACAAAAGAATAAAACACATGTTACAATGACAGCCCACATTGGGAACTTTGCACATGCTTGTATTAGATATATTTATACCTTCCTGACTATGCCCTTTTGCCACAAGATCCATGAAGCAATGAATAAATACTGGATAAAGCACACGAAGCAACTCATACTGCATGGAAGTAGCAAACCATGTAATAACAGCAGAAAATAAAACAGAAAAATCTATTAAATGAATTTCAAACAAGTAAGCAAAAAGACGGTGTACTACCTTGTACAAATCTAGTGCAGAGTAAGTCCATGATCTTAGTCTGCTATATCCATCATGGAATCTGGCAGGACCAGTTTCCAACCTGAAAAATAAAGGAATTTGATACAAAGAGCATAAGCATAATCCAGAAATGACACATTACAAACATTGGAAGAGAAGAGTTTAATTTTGATACGGTTTTTACAATGTCAACCAATCACAAATCATGCTATGTTTGACTTTTAAACTAATTAGGATAAGAGTCAAACATTTTTAATGATGTAGCAATTTTGGTTGACGGTATAAAAAATCTTTAGACTGACAGTCCATACCAAACAAATCCGGAAGAGAAATATGGAGTATAGTATACTAGTATTCAGGAAACTTGATGGCCATGTTCCAAAAAAACATGTCAAGCCTCTTGTTTAGAAATTATCTATGAGTACCAGTTCATACCAATGCTGTTAAAAAGCACACAACCACGGGGTTATAAGGTTGGCTTGGTGGTTTGGGTGGGGCAGTTAAGAAGTGGAGTGATAAATAGGTTGAGGGTTCAAACCCTACCACTAACAAAATATTAACATTAACACTAACATTTGCCTATTAAAAAAAAGAGCACACAACCACAGTATTAAACAATGCATAAGCCTAGCAAAACTCTTGAATATTCAATTTCTACTCAAGGTGTGAGAAGGAACAACGCATCTTGAAAATGTGAAATATAGTAGAAAACGAGCTTCGAGAAGCTGTGTAGTGCTTGTGAACACAAAATTAAAATAAGGAGAAAAAGGGGGAAATTTCTGAGAGAGAGCAAGGATGTTGTTGGCAATGTCAGGTTCGAGAGGGGAACTAGTCTTGTTGTTTTGGAACTTTTCCTGGAAAACCTTCTCCGTTTGCTTGAACCCTTTCTTCTTCAGGTACGCTGTCACTTATCCATCTATATGATCTTCGTCCATTCTTCGATCCTCTCTCACTCTTCTCTCTTTCTGAACTTCCTCTTTAATCTCAAACAAACCCTTTCACCCTTTCCCTTCGTAGTCGCAGATACAGCGACTTTTTTACCAAACTAGTGTTATTTTAGAAACTATTTATCAAAATGGGGTTATTTTATAACAATTTACCAAAATAGGGTTGTTTTAGACAACGTGGAATTTTTTATTTTTTTTTTGCTGACGTGGGACTGGCGCCTTCCATAAAAAAATGCCACGTGTCACACACTCATTGGTCACTCGTCTGCTGTGACCCGTCTGCTGGTCACTTGTCTGCTGAGACTCGTCTGAATCACCCATCTGATGTCCATCAGACGGGTGATTCACCCGTCTGATGTCCTCACCCGTCTGATGGACATCACCCGTCTGATACCCGTCTGATGACCATCAGACGGGTGATTCACTCGTCTGACGACTATCAGAGTCATCAGACGGGTGATTCACACCCGTCTGACAGTCATCAGACGGGTGAATGGTCATCAGACGGGTGAATCAGACGAGTCTCAGCAGACAAGTGACTAGCAGACGGGTCACAGCAGACGAGTGACCAATGAGTGTGTGACATGTGGCATTTTTTATAGAAGGCGCCAGTCCAAGTTTGGCGCCTTCCACGTCAGCAAAAAAATAATAAAA
Organism: Ammopiptanthus mongolicus; assembly: GCA_039655645.1. Taxonomy (NCBI): domain Eukaryota; kingdom Viridiplantae; phylum Streptophyta; class Magnoliopsida; order Fabales; family Fabaceae; genus Ammopiptanthus; species Ammopiptanthus mongolicus. Next base: position 5,113,309 of record CM077349.1, read on the forward strand.
AATTCCACAATGTCTAAAACAACCTTATTTTGGTAAATTGTTACAAAACAACCCCATTTTGGTAAATAGTTTCTAAATTAACACTAGTTTGGTAAAAAAACCCAGATACAGCTAGTGAAATTCCATTCTTTGTTGAGGTTATTTTCGGAATGAGGTGAGATCTCATCTGGTATATAATGGGCTTAGGCTTTTATTCCTTTTTGTTATCTTTATGGGCTTTAATTTTCATACCCCCTTTAACCCACCAAAATTACCAACTCACCCTCCATCCCTCTATCCATCACTCTCCGGATTCGGATTTGCTGTAGTAATAAGAATCCCGCATTTACGCAGTAGAAACAATCCAGACCATCAGGCTTATTGAGTGCATCCAACGCTATGAAGTTCATTAGTTTTTATTCCAATACGACGTCGTTCAAAGGCTGTTTGCGTCCTATTTCTTTTATCTATTATACAATGTCGCCTCTTTGCAAAAACAGAGCAAGCGTCTTCAGCTTTCAGGAGGCAACCACTGCCCAGGCCGCCACGTGGCGTGCTCTGGGCAAAGGCGCTACTGCAAGTAGCGCCTTTAGTGGCTGATCAGATGAATGAACATCAGACGGGTGAACATTTCTTCACTGATCGTCATCAGACGGGTGATCAGACGGGTGAAGAAATGTTCACCCGTCTGATGACTATAGGTGAAGAACTTCACTGAGTCATCAGACGGGTGAAGAAATGATCACCCGTCTGATGACTATCAGTGAAGATCACAGTGAAGAATAGTCATCAGACGGGTGATCAGACGGGTCATAAAGGCGCTACTGCAAATCAGACGGGTCATAAAGGCGCTACTGCAAGTAGCGCCTTTGCCCAGAGCGCGCCACGTGGCGCCTCTGGCAAAGGCTGTCTCCTGCATGTTGATGACGCTAGCAACTAGCGTTTTCCAAAAACGCTAGTCAAAGTAGCGTCTTTGGTAAAATAATAATAAATGTCAGGTTGGCTAAAAGTGGGTTAGCTTGATAAATAGTTTCAAAACAAGGTTATATTGGTAAATAGTTTCTAAAACTGAAGCCCCCGTCTATGAGATCAACCGTCTGATCAGACGGGTTATCATAGACGGGTGAGCATAGACGAGTTCTCATAGACAGGTTCCTTCACGGATGATCAGACGGGTGATCTCATAGACGGGTGAGCATAGACGTATTATCATAGACAGGATGCACCTTGTATATGGGGAAACTGAAGGAACCTGTCTATGATCACACGTCTATACTAACCCGTCTATGAGATCACCCGTCTATGATCGCCCGTCTGATCAGAAGGGTTATCATAGACGTGTTATCATAGACAGGTTCTTCACGGGTTATCATAGACGGGTGATCAGACGGGTTATATCTTTCTTATCTACAAAGGTAAAACCATGGCAGACGGGTGAAGGTTATTATACCTTTCAAGAATAATAAGTATACATATAGCAGTCACAACACTGCATAATTGCAAAGATGACACTATTTATCAATGAAACTCAGCATATGTTATTTATAGAACAAACCAAATCTGAACACAACCTGTAAGTCCAAAGAAACTCAGCAACCATCAAGTAACCCATTACTAAAAAGGTTGACCTCTATTGATTCATCTTGAATACCTAGGAGGTTGAGAAGTACAGGCATCACTGAGCTTCAGGTAGTTGTAAAAAAACAACCACTTATACTAATAATTAATATAAAGAGCCAGTTAGAAGAAATTCATGGAAGACATGAACTTTAAACTACTATAATGTTTTTTTTAATAAACAAACATATTCCTATAGCATAGCCAATAGTATTATGCCCAATAATCTTTAAGTGAACTGCATATGTGGAACTTCCAGCTCAGGCTTCTATGGGATATACTTTGGGAAAAAGATAAATACAAAGCTGCATATATGAGTAAGTAATGATTATCAGCTAGATAAAATAAGGATATATTTGAGTCATCATTATTCAGGCAGATAAAATAAGGATAATCATTGTCAAATTACATTATCAGGTATATATGTCCATAAGATCAACTAAATAGTGATCCAGCATCTCAAAAAGTAGTGAGACATCCAATATAGCTTGTTGCACACCATGTTTATCCTTTCCTTTTGTTGTATGTCACTAAAGGCTATCTCCTTTTCAATATTAGGAACATTAAACTCAAACATAGGTGCTGCAATTAAAAGACGTGCTTCCCTATTTGAACATTGGGTGTGGAAAGAGAATATGTTATAAACCATTTTTTATTTGCAATTAATAAAGGTTATTCCTTTTATTAATTAGTATTCCTTTCAAACAACTTGAAGAATTATAGGAAACAAAATTACAAATATGAGCTGAATTTCTCAAAGACAAAAGACTTGTATCGATACTCTCTCATTGCATTCATAAATGAGGTGCATATATCAATATAAAACTTTATGTATAGTCAAAATAAAGCTGCATAACCTTTTATTCAACCTGCACAAATCTATACTCATTCTATAGTTCCATTCTTCCTTCAAAGTGTTGCTTGAGTACATCAACATCTGATAATCCATAAAACTTCATTGTAGATTGTACAGACATCAATCTGTGGTGAATTCCGCCAATTGCTATATTCAAAAGACTAACATTAATGGACCAATAGCTAAAGCTCAGGCCAACTCACTTGATAGAATCCAACTAAGTTCCACATAAGACTAACGTTCATCCCAACAATAGAGATGTTAGCGAAGACAACAAATTTTAGAAGATCTGCCAAGGGTAAATTAGAGAAATAGATTTTAGAATATACACTATTACAGAATCTAGCATGATATACAATTCTCTATGCTATTGTAGAAACCATGAAACATCATGTCTCCACACTAACCCCCCTCTGAATAAGAATGTTGCTGCTATTCATATGTATTCGTTGGTTTTAATGTCAGACATTCAAATAGTTACTAATGTTAATTAAAAGGACATAAACAAATATTGTGTGAGATGAATCAACAACAAAGAAGAGAGATAAGAGAAAAAAGAATAGGCAGACCCCATTTGATTATTTTCATCAGTAATAAAAGAATACATATGTATTCATCCTAATAGGCAGACCCCATATGTATTCACAGGAATACTGAAAAAAAACGAAAACCAATAAACAAAAAACAAAATCACTCACAAAAGCAGGGGCTTTGTTTTGCAGATGCACCTTGTACTGTTCTCTAAACTCAGACCTGTAACAATCACAAATCAACAAACAATAATCAAAATAAAACCATTAAACCTTTCAAACAAAAACCAAATGGGTAGAGAGGAAGACATTGTAGATCTACGAAATCTTCAAAGGAGAGAGAGATAAAATGTCATGAAAATGTTGAATGGGAGAAGAGAAGAGAAGAGAAGAGAGAGAGACGAAAGAGAAGAAAATGGAGGAGAAGAAAAGTATAGTTACCGTGCTTAAGCATCTTGAGGAGAGCGGGGGAGGAAATATTGATCTACTCGGAAGAATCGAGGGTTGGGGAATCAGGAGGTGAATGCCCCAGCACTCTTCCAGCACCTGCGAACAGATTTTCTTTGGGATCCCAAAAGTCGCGAAACGTCGCACTAGAAGTTGCGACCCGAGTCCAGATGTCACCATTTGGGATCCATCGGAGAGCCACTAAAGAAGCAGAAAAATGACCTTTGAAGAGATGGTCTTCCAAGCTGCCTAGCAATGGACAAAAGAGGGTTTTTTTTTTTTTTTATGCCCATTTCAATTTGAAAGAGCTTCTCCATTTCAATTTCAAAATGTCTGTTATTTGTCTCCCTCACAATGCTATGAGACTTGACATCAGCAGAAGCTATGCGGTGAGGGAGTGCATAGAGTTCCACGGAACTCAAGTTACAAAATTAACCTCAAATTGGACACGTGTCACAATTATAGCAAAGGGTATTTTTGGTTTTTTTGTAGGTTCTATATAGAAATGATGATGATGATGATGATTTGTAAATGAGAACATTTGCAGATTAAATGTAGTCGTTTATCTCACAGGCTTGTTGAGACACAACATTTCATCAGAGATATCGAGGATGAAGGTTGTATGTATCGAAGATGAAGCAAATATACGTCTCTTCATCTCTTTTTTTACTTGACAGCACTACCATTGTTCTGAGTTCCATAAATAGGCAGTTTAATTTCACAAAAAAAAAAAAAAAAGGGTTGTTTTACGCAGAAACTGAAAACTTATTATTCCAAAACAAAGAAGGAAAACAGAGAACAAGAAAAAAATGGCTTATAAGTCATTCTTCATGCTATGGATACGTCTCTCCTATCTTAATTAACAAATACTCATTATTTTTCTCTATTAAAGTCACATTTTGGTCATTACACTCTATCACACACCATGTATACAAGACTGGATTCTGGATTAGAAATATTCCACGAAAAAATAAAAAACAACATTTATTTATGTTGTTTTCCACAAGTAAATAATATAACGAATTACATCCTAATCAAATAATTAGGGGGGGATATAAAATAATACGGTGATAATGAAATAAAGAATGCCACCGACCTCAAATAAATGCACTCACTATTCACCAATCACCACCTCCCCGTTTAAAATGAACAGATAGGATAATAGATTCTTAAAAGGGAAAAACAAAATACAGTAGTGATGTATATATTGGTGTAGGAAATTTAATGGGAGAGAAAGGCAAGGAGGGAGAGGAGTAGCAAGGAGCAAAGAAATGCTCCAAAATAAGTCACCAAAAAATCCAGCTCCAGCGTCCATTGGGGGTGCTGGAGCTGGTGCTTGAGTGAACTCGTCACCATGCGACCTAGCCTCCGAAGCTAACACAAGCCCCACAATGAACACCATTAAGAACACTCCTCTGCTCATGCTGCTGTTAATGTATGCCATTTTTTTCTTCAGAGACACACATATAGAGGAAACGAGGATAATAATATAGATATAACTTAGAAAGGTGTAAGTTGCTTTAGTCTCTTGTTGTGTTGGAGAGGATAATGGTGGCTAATTTATAAGCTCCACCTTATGGTTGTTATAATAATTATTTAAAACTACATAGTATTTTTTTTTCGTTTAATCATGCTAATTGCGTTTAATTGTTCAGATATACGTTTAGACAGCAACGTCTCTTTGCTTTAATGGTTGGAATAGGACCCGTCCACACAAGAGACAGGTAATCTCTTGCTTTTTCTTTTGTTTGCTCTTACAATGGGCCCTTCAAAAGCAGCCTTCGAACGGCTATGTAGGATGTGTGATTGTGCTCTCATGCCTACTATTACGTACTGTGATCAGTTCTCATTACCATTTGGATACATCTAAACAGTTAATCAGATATGGTTCAAGATGATCAAGCGATCCAATCCATATACAATATCCCAATTTCAAATTACGAATAAGGGCGTTATGTTGCAAGTTGAGGACACATGAATTCTTGATAACATAGTAATTTAAGGGTGTCATCTAAAGATGCACCATGCACAATGTGGTGCATTACGGAGCCAGAGTTTGATGATGGGAGAGGCCAACTATAAAAATTAAAGTATATCTAACAAATATATGCATCAAATTTCATACAAAGTATTCATCATTATTGTAACTATAGTAACTATTGGACATCATATTAAGAAATTGAAGTATTATAATCCATATAACCCCCCCTAGGCAGTGTATCCGGATGCGGCAACTCTGAGAGATCAATGGAGGTATGCTATTAAACAGTACAACAGGTGGTACTCTCACGCTTGGGGCACTGCCATTCTGGCTGGCCTTACCTTCTTTGCACTTGGTTGGGTCATCAAGGGACAGAACCCTTTGCCCTCTTTCCACTCCCCTCCCTCTTCCTCTTCCCCTGACTCTGATGCCGACAACAAACCAACCTCATGAAGGCCAGGGTGAGTGACTTCCACCACTTTCATCATGCTTTATTCTATTACCAAAAAAAAAATTATATTTATCTTTAATTAATAGTTACTAAGTTCTGGATTCAGTCACCAACCTTGTGTACCCCGTACTAAATTTACGGTCTGGTGTAACACACCTCATATTCATCTTAAAGAAAGTAATTGTGATAATAATGCAAAAGGTGACAAACTGCATACTAACGACTCAAACAGATACAATATTTTGGTAGCTAAGGCTGAGATTTAAGCAATTAAAGAGAAGGATAAGAAAGAGGATAAACAATTTGCCTGTAATGAACAACTAGCTAGAAACGATTTGGTAGAAGCAATGCAAAATCCACTTGGCAGAAGTTACAACTTTTACACATTACAAATTGACAGAATAATAATACCTCCGGAATGAGAAGGGAACGAAAGATGGTAATAAATTTCAAACTTCTAAGCCTATCCATATCCACCTATTATATCTTCTATTTATAATCTTGAAGTAGCATCATTCCACATATCAAAGTAGCTCAGAATCTGCTTTACAAAAGCTGCCTTCATTCTTGTACACAATATAAAAGCAACTAAGTTCCCAACTGTAAACTGAAACTTCATTTCACAACATATGGGAAACACATAAGCAGAGACAGTACTATCATTTCACAACATATGGGAAACATAACAGTACTAGCTTCATCACTTGGCAAGACTGGTTCGAGATCCAACATAATAAAACCCTTCATAATTGAATTGAGACAATCTTTTTGTCAGTGAAGGTTTTATACATGACCAGGAAACACACGTTCTTAATGAGCTACAATCATCTCATGAATAATTGGACATTTCAAGATTAATGGCATCCACAGCAAGCAGAACCAAACGTTAACCCTCCACATCTTGAAGGCTAAAATCAAGAGCCTTCTTGTATTAGCAGCTAAAACAACATTCCATGATTTCCTTGAGGCTTTGATGGAAAAATTCACATCTTCAGCCTGCATAGATCTCCCTATATGGGATTTAAAACTACATAGATCTCCTTGGAGTTTAATTTAGAGATTCCATATAAAGTTTTCTAATGAAAAAACAAATATATATTTAATATTTATTATTTCATAGCTAATTTAAATTATCTTTGTTTTTTTATGTGGAATTCACCCAAAATCCTAATATCTCATAGGAAATCAATCAATTTGATCGGTATAAATTGAAGCCATTTTTTCAATGTTGGCGTAGGAGTTGGCAGGTTGTTGAAATGGAGAATCAACATAAAAAGTTTAAATGGATGATCGACAATTTCTCCGGACTGGGCCCTAATAATACGTATTTAAAGCATTTCTTTCTCCGTGACCATCAATGATATTGATTACTATATACGAATATCATTTGCTCTTTCACATTAATTTTGTTTAAACTATTTTTAAATATATTTTGAATTTTGCTTTTAAGCGTCTTATGTTTCTTCCAAAATGGAGCCATGTGCTCAGCTTGACAATTGTCTCATTTGCTAGGGATCCCAGCAAATTACCTCAAGGTTGGAGCACTTTGCGAATCTCAAACTGAATTTCATTAACCTGATCGATGGCAACATGAGAACTGGAAGGTATTTTCCGTTCTCTCCCGTTCCCTCCTCTTATTTGTTTTTTTTACATTTTTCTCGTAGAATAATCATGTTACACATATACTAATTAATATGCATTATTGCTTTAAAAGGTTGGGTAAAAATACACATGTCAAAATCATAGGATAAGAATAATATTAAATTCTGATTGATTGAGGAAATTTATTATAAATAATATAACCTTTCAATTTTCTATCATGATGAGTTCTATATGCTCTACAATACTAAGATAATGTAAAGTCCTCTACAGAGACTTAGTTTAGTTAATTTATCCACTAAATAGGTTCGATTTTCAGGATGGACTCTCCTTTATTCGATGATTGAGTGTGTAATTGTAATAATACATCCATCATTAATCATATTAGTTATTCTTTAATCCAACACAATTGACTTTTAATATATGAATTTTTCAAAAACTGAACACCGGTTGAATAAAAAATCACATGATTTCCTCCTCACAGTATATCTAAGTGAACCTAACAATGGACTTATTGTGAATGATATTTGAAAAATTGAAGCGGAGATTTACATTAGCAAGTTAGTTTCTGCACCAGTTTGTTCTAACCCTTCATCTGTCGAGCTCATGAATTTTGGAAAAATAAGTAGAAATTTCCTTCCATTACTAGAGGAAGTGCTTGGATGACAGCCCTCACTTCTTCAGCACGAGAAGTGATTCGTATAGAATATGAGCATTCACAGCATTAGGTGAAGTTCTGTATTTCTTTAGGACCAAGAAGGTAAAAGACATGGATGATCATGCTTGTGATCGTCTCTAAGTTTTATGGGATGAACTTTGTACATTTCGATTTGGCTTGGTTAGAACTCCATATTGAGTTTGCCTTAGGTATGAAAGATCATAAAGAGAGAGCTATGAGGGTAAATAAGAGGAGGGAGGTAGTGACTGCTGCACAACTAAATTTTAACACAACGAACTGTATATATTTAACATTTGATGAAGCGGTTATAACTGACGGTTCTTATGACCCTTTGACATGGAATATAGTAAAGGCAAAGAAGAATGTTGCACTAGCTGTTCTTGAAGTAGCAAGGGTTTAATTTGAACAAGGCACAAGCAGGCTTCGAAGAGTTGGATTTAAATACTAAACTGGGATATGAAGGACCAATAGTAATAAACTAGGATATTCCATACAATATAAGGTTTTTGCTCTTCGTCTCCTTGCTAGTCTGGGTGAATTTTGGGATCTACTTACCACCATGATTATTTATGTTTTTCTAGATTTTTTCAATTTGTGAAGCATTTGCTACATGAAATGTCTTGATTAAGAGTTTATTATTTATTTCATGATACACCAACACATGCCTCATTATTTTATAAAATCTATGTGTGTTCTGATAGGTCTTTATCTTCTATTGAAAATCCACTTCTATCCACATGTTCCTTAATAGTTTGATTTGGATAAATTTATTTGCTAATCTGGTAAAATTTTTAGGAGATAGTATAATAACTGTAGAAATAAGTAGGTTGCTTATGTAGTATAACTATATCCTTGAAGGATTATCAACCACATAAACAACCTACTTATTTCTAAAGTTATACAATGTTTTAAAACTTTATCAGGTTAGCAAAGAAATATATCCAAATCAAACTATAGAATATCCTTGTTTGGTACTATTGGTCCATCATATCCAGTTTAGTATTTAAATTCAACTCTTCGAAGCTTGTTTGTGCCTTGTTCAACTTAAATTCTTGCTACTTCAAAAACAGTCAATGCAACATCTCTCTTTGCCTTCTGCATATTCCATATCAAAGAGTCATAAGAACCCTCAGTCATATCCGCTTCATAAGATCAAATACTAAATACATATCGTCTTATGTGTCAAAATCTATCTGTGCAGCAACCACCTCATCCCTCATTATTTATCCTAATAGCCCTCTCTTTATGATCTTTCATACTTAAGGCAAACTGAATATGATGTTCTAACCAACTCAAGTCAAATCCAAACATACAAAATTCATCCCATAAAACTTGAAGATAATCACAAGCATGATTATCCATGTTTTTTAGCTTCTTGGTCCTAAGGAAATACAGAGTTTCACCTCATGATGTACATACCCATATTCTATACGAATTATTTCTCTTATGCTGAAAAAGTGATGAATGTCATCCAAGTACTTCCTCTATTAATGTAAAAAAATCTTTATTTACGTTTCCAAAATCATAAAAATCGATAGCTCGACAGATGAAATGCTAGAACAAACTTGTGCAGAAACTGACTTGTTGATGGAAATCTCCAATCCAATTTTGCAAATGTCATTCACAATAAGTTCATTGTTAGATTCACTTAGATATATTGAGAGGAAGAAACCATGTGATTTTGTATTCAACCGGTATTAAGTTTCTAAAAAATTCATAAATCAAAAGTCAATTGTGTTGGATTAAAGAATAACTCATATGATTTACAATGAATGTATTATTACAATTACACACTCAACCATCGAATAAAGAAAAGTTCATCCTGAAAATCGAACCTATTTAGTGGATAAATTAACTAAACTAAATCTCCATAGATTTCCTCAATCAATTGAATCTAGCATTATTCTTATCATATGATTTTGACATATATATTTTTACCAAACTTTTTAAACCAGTAATGCATAGAAGAATGCATATTAATTAGTATACATGTAACATAGTTATTGTACGAGAAAAATGCAGAACCAAGTGAAAATAAGAACAAGAGGAAGGAAAGGGAGAGAAGAGAACGAAAAATACCTTCAACTTTTACCTGGATAATGAAAGTCCCCAGAGATTAACAAATTTGCTCCAACCTTGAGGTAATTTGTCGGGATACCCAGCATATGAGACAACTATCAAGCTCAGCACATAGCTCCATTTTGGAAGGAATATAAGACGCCTAAAAACAAAATCCAAAATATATTTGAAAATAGTTTAAACAAAATCATGCGAAAGAACAAATGATGTTCGTATATTGTAATCAATATCATTGATGATCACAGAGAAAGAAATGTTCCAAATACGTATTATTGATACCCTGTTCGGCGAAATTGTCGATCGTCCATTTAAACCTTTTCTATTGATTCTCCATTTGAACATGTCAACTCCTGCACCATTATTGAAAAAATGGCTTCCATTTACAAAAACCAAATTGATTGATTGATTACCTATGAGATATTAGGCTTTTGGGTAAAGTACTTCTGACATCCACATAAAAATTGTTAAAATATTTTTACCTACATATAAAAATACTAAAAAGTCCAACCCTTTAAAAAAAAACTAAAAAGTGATAATTAATAGTAATTCATGTACCAGCTCTCTCAATCATGCTATAAAATTGATTTCACCCTACATATTCAATGAAGGTCATATCTCTCTCGGATGTAGTTTCTAGCACATGTCTAGAGCGAATATATCTTTTTTAATCCATGAAATAAGATATCGATATAAATATGGTACACTAATGTAAGTGTGAATTGGTATTAAAATATTTCATATTTGGGATAAGATTAACAATACGAAACCATAAAATTTATTCCGACTCCTCCAAATTTTTGGTTCAAGATCTGCCACTGGATAGGAGTAACATACCTCATGGAATTGATGGTTTAGAGAGAACTCAGAGGAAGCTCCCTACGCCAACATATTTAGAGAGAGAGAGAGAGAGAGAGTGGGGTGATGTCATTGTTATGAAGAAGAAGGAGAAAAAATAGGGAAGTTCGTATGGATGGGGAAGAAGTGATTGGGAGAGGTACATGGAAGAAGTTACAAACTATTTTGAATTAGAGGGCTTTAGTAATTTGGAGCGGAAGAAAGAATGAAGGTGAAATCAGATAAAAAAAAGAATGGAAGTGAGCTGAGCAGGAAAGAAATCACTCAGAAGCTGATGTGTCCAAGAGGGTTTGAGCGGGAAAAATTTTCAGCAAAATGTGACACGTGGCCAGCAAGAGGTTTGTTTTCTTATAGTAAAAATAGTATATATATATATATATATATATATATATATATATATATAGAGAGAGAGAGAGAGAGAGAGAGAGAGAGAGAGACCAAAGATAAATTTACAACTCTTACACCCATTATTAACCATTGATCAAAGTTACGTCTAATGGCTCTGATATGTTTGAGATTAGTAACTCACTTGACAGCTTCTCGTTGAACCTTTTTGCTTTCCCTTTATTACGCCTTCAGCCCAGTGCCTGCTCTTGCTCTCTCTAGAGTTTTGCTTTCCCTCTCTCACCCAATTACAATGAAAGTCCATTTCCCGGAAGCATCCCCTCGTTAACAAAGAAATTATATGAACCGTCACTGGTTTGTCTTTGAATTGAATGAAAATCTTCTATTAAGTCAATTACATTCTACTCATTCCAAGGTCTTTTGGGTTTCTGTTTCTTAACCCAAAGTTAGAATCTACTACTTTTCATTCTCAACCGTTTTCCTCAATCTGCTTTGATGTTTTTTTCTTTGAATTTTTTATTGCACCCTTCACCGAACACCGACAGTCGCAAGGGACATATCCACAACATTTTGGAAGGTAACTAATGACAGATTTTTTTCGCTGCCATTATACATTATGAGCTTAATTGAATGGCCATATGGAGCACCTGCACGAGCAAACCCAGGTACAACGTTTCACATCCTGGAAGAAGCTGTCACGTGAGTTACTAATCTCAACATATCAGAGTCATTAAATATAACCTTGATCAATGGTTTATATTGGGTGTAAGTGTTGTAAACTTATCTTGGTGTAAGGGTTTATATTATTTTTTTTGACGTTGGATATGTGCGATGCACAGCTAAAAAATATTTAAAAAATCTAATTAAAGCAGTATGGTATTTATTTAGTAACTGCAAAACCAAAAAGGAGAAAAAAACCTCATCGTCTCTAAACACACTAAATCTTGCAGTCAGAATTGTCTGTTAGAATGAACAGCACCAGCTAGCAGGAGGTATACTTTTGGCTGATCCACAGAAAGCCCAGCCACATTTGGTTGTGCAGGAGCGTTTTTTGGGTAGTGAGACGGGTTCTCCAATCAGCTCACATTTGTCCAGTATAACATCTAGGTCAAGGATGACAAGAATCCTATTTGTTTATAATAAGAATAATAATAAATCAGACAACCAAATAAATGGGCAATTCATAATGTTAAAAACCAAAAAGGCATCAAGGAATAACAATTTCCTTTTGTGAAATAGTAAAATGGCACCCACGTTCCAGAAACCTCCTCTTGATTTCATCTTTCATTTCATTAACTCAAACAAATAATAAAAGAGAAAACTCACTTGCGGTCAAAATACGGTTGACGAGGAAGTGAGTGAGCTTGACAGCGGAGCCTTTCTGCAACCTTCCGAATTGGACCAACTCTCATATCTTCTTGGCGATAAATCCATGGTGATAATGCGAACCATCGGAGAGAGAAAGGCGGTACCTCTCGCCACCACGGTCAAACCGCGACTGCACCAGCTTTAAGTCGGTAACTTGCAGCACCGGCTTAAACTCATCATCCCAAGAGAAAGTGTCACTGCAAATTTTTGTTATCGCCCCTTCCGTCAGATTCACAGCCATTATCGCTTCGCTTGTTTTCTCCCAATTTGGGGACGGAACCCTAACCAATCGATTGAGAGTTCCAGATAGAGTGTTACAAATCAGAGGATCCATGAAAGATAAGAGAAAAATGTATTGAAATTGTATGGATTGAAAATAGTGAAATGATATAAAATGAACGAAGTGAAAAGTACAAGACAATATAGGCTTATATAGCCAAGTGCACTAACTAACAAATGTAACTAAATCCTGACTATCTCTAACAAACTCTAACTATCTTCAACAGCCCCCTGCAAGTTGGAATGTGGTAAGTAACACTTTCAACTTGGGATGAGCAATACAATCAAAGAAATACAATGAAAAATGCTGGAAATACATCAGCTGAAAAAGACATGAACAAAGCTTAACCACCCATACAAGGCAGAAGCAAAAGCTTAACCATTACGCAGAAGCCACAACTCAAGGCTTAAACACTCAACAGAAGCGTACATGCTTAACCACCTAACAAAGGCAGAAGCTAAAACCAATGAGAAATGCTTAACCACTGTAAGGCAGAAGCTATCAAAACTTTACCATCAAGAGCAGAAGGTGAAAGATGAGCCTTGAACACTCAAGACAGAAGCAAGAATATCAATGCTTAACCATCCATGATAGAAGCTCATATGAATGTTTAACCACCATCAACAGAAGCTTACAAATGCTTAATCAACTAAAAGAATCAAAACAGAACAAGACCATTAGGTCATAATCAACTACTCTTTTTTTTCGTAGCAGTCACCAATTAGACCAATATCTGAAGAAATGAATTTGAGATCTGATTGTGTAACACTGTAACCCTCACCGAAATTGACGAGAATGAAACTGTGACAAAAAACGATTGGTTCTTCACCATCTTTAACTGCTTCTATGTGCAAAGCAGCCGGCACTGCTGCGGCAATTAACCTCCATGAAAGGCGGCGACACATCAGATCTGACAAAAAAAAAGGAGAGATCAACCCTTTTTGAGCTTCCCTTTCTCGCTCTCAAGTCTTCTGAACATTAACCCTTTTCTCCTCCTTCTTCTAACATGGACGGCATCAAATTGAGGAGATCAAGAACGAGAACATCGATCTGAAAAGAAGAATGATTGTTGCATATTTGCATCGGAAAACTTGAGTCTGAATGAGTGGCCCCACTGTGGAGAAGACCGAAGAGGAACTCCGCTTCGATGAGTTTCTTCGTCAACAGCGCGAGATTACAGAGCGCCTTCGGGATTCCGGAGGCCTCCGTAGAATCGGAAACCATTTCTGGAGAGAGATGACTTTTCGATGATCGGAGGCGGTGCAGAATGGAGAATAGAGCATGATCGGAAAATCGATCTAGCGGAGGAGGAGGCCAATACGAATCAACTGCCACATTTGTAATTTTCACATCCAAGGAACAATATCGAAGAAGACAGAGAGAAACGAAAAGAAGAAAAAGGATGCTGAGAGAAAATGAAAACACAGATCTAAAAAAATGGAAGGAGCACAATGATAGAAAGGTGGAAGTGAAATGCAGCAGAGAAATGAAAGAATCGGAAAGAATCGTAGAACCAGATCTGAGAAAATTAAAATGAAAGAATAGATTTTGGGATTTGGGATTTTCTTGAGAGAAAAAAAAAAAGACACAACAAAAGAAATGAATTAACCAAAAATGGATAAACGCAGCGGCAATACTGTTTAAAAAGTAAGAAGAGAGGAAAAATGCAAAGAGAAACCAGACCAACAATGACCGAATCAAATCACGAAGAAAAAATTTCTATGGTGGATGATATCTTTATGATATTATGTTAAAAATCAGAGGATCCATCAAAATAAGAGAAAAATATATTGAAATTGAATGGATTGAAAATAGTGAAATGATACAAAATGAAAGAAGTGAAAAGTAAAAGATAATATAGGTTTATATAGTCAAGTGCACTAATCGCGACTATTTCTAACATAGGCTAATTGACTCAACTAATCTATTTTTAGAAATTATTTACCAACATAACCTTGTTTTGAAACTATTTACTAAACTAACTCACTTTTTGCCAACCTGACATTTTTTATTATTTTTTTCTAACACCAAAGACGCTACTTTGACTAGCATTTTTGGAAAATGCTACTGTCAATAGCGTTTTTACCAAATTGTGCATCTGGCTCGGTGTAAGAAAATTTAAAAATTTTACTTTTAGCGTCAGCCGACGCTAGAGATGTCACCCGTCTGAAACTGAAGATCTTCACAGGTCTGAGGGAGAAGATCTTCACCCGTCTGATGACTGTCAGACGGGTGTTTCTGATGACTCTCATAAGGGTATCAGACGAGTGATTCACCTGTCTGATGACTATCAAACGAGTGAAGAAATATATCAGACGGGTGAACATTTCTTCACCCGTCTGATAGTCATCAGACCGGTGAATCACCCGTCTGATACCCGTCTGATAGTTGATTTGATGAAGATCTTCAGCTTCAGACGGATGAAGAAATATATCATACGGATGAACATTTCTTCACCCGTCTGATAGACATCAGACGGGAGACACCTCTAGGCCGACGCTAAACATAAAATTTTTAAATTTTTTTACAGCGAACCGGATTTTGTCACGTGGCACAATCTGGTGAAAACGCTACTGACAATAGCGTTTCCCAAAAATGCTAGTCAAAGTAGCGTCTTTGATGTCAGAAAAAATAATAAAAAATGTCAGGTTGGCAAAAAGTGGGTTAGTTTGGTAAATAGTTTCAAAACAAGGTTATATTGGTAAATAGTTTCTAAAAGTGGGTCAGTTTGGTCAACTACCCCTCTAACAAATGTAACTAAATCCTAACTATAGAGAACTAGAACTTGAGGGATGGAAATGAATAGTTTCAGAATTGGGCTTTTCTTTTCGAGAATAGGCTTTTAATTTCTCCACCTCCCTTAATACTATCCTTACCTCCCTCCCTTAATTTCTTCACCAAAATACCCTCCTCCTCCCCTTTTTTCTCAGCCCCTTCCCTCCCTCACTTTCTTCTTCTTCTCCCACCCCACCCCTAACGATGAATTACCCATTGTGCTAGCATAATGGTTGTTGGTTTATCACACTCACTCTCTCTGGTGTTTCTCGTGACGACCTTTGTTTGTGTGACAATCCCAATCCCAATGCCCAACCCCAAATCGGAATAAGAAAATGGCATATGCGATCCCATAAAACCTAAGCAGAGATCAATATATTTACATAGCAAAGCTGGTAGAGCAAGTAGAAAGGTACGAGAAGATGGTCCAGTTCATGCAGAAGCTGGTGGTTTCCACCACCCCACCCTCGGAGCTCACCATGGCAGAGCATAACCTTCTCTCTGTTGCCTAAAAGAACGTCATCGGCTCCCTCCATGCCGCGTCGCGCATCGTCTCCTCCATCCGGGGGGTGGGAATTAGGGGAAGGGTATTTTGGTGAAGAAATTGAGGAAGGGAGGTACGAATAATATTAAGGAAGGTGAAAAAAATAAGAGCCCCATGAATATCTGGATATCCAAATCAGTTTTTAACCGACCCATCATTTTTTTAACCGGTATATATGAAGATTGTAAATTCCACATTTTAAAACCTAGGGTCCTATTAATTAAAAGTATTTAATTGGTATGCATTGTCAATGTAAATATTCTTTACATTATCAATCAATCATAAATAGTCACATCAGTAAAAATGTTTAACATTTACCTAACAACCTTAAAAGTTATTCATATCCTGATTAGTGATTGGTGGTCAGTGCACACCAGTTAAACTCTAATTAAAATGTACAAGACGAAAATAATACTAAAAATAGTTATAAATACTAAAAAACTTAAGTATTTTTCATTAATATATTTATATAATTATTTATTTTATACTAAACTAGCGGAATCGTGCATCTCTATCCGTTTTCTAGTATTAAAATCCTCTTTTGTTGTGGGAAACAAGATTTAATCTCAAGATTATGTTTTTATCTAAAAAAATGTTTTAAAATGATGTTGTTGAGATTTGATATAAATAAAAGGTGAAGATTAACTTAATAGGACCCTCCTATTTTTTTAGAACGGGACAGAATCCTGATCCTATTTTTTATTGCGCTTAGTTGTGTATGTATTTTATTGGGTTTCATTCCCTAATATTGATTTTGATTTAATTTGTTTCCACATTTTATGTATTTCATGACACTTGTGTGTAACATAATATTATTAACACATATTGATATCCTTATATATAAAAGGAATGTAGCGGCTGAGACATTTTTGTAAAATCACTTATGTTAGAGATTTATTATTCAGACGAATAAATACTCAATTTGATCCCTAAAATTGTAGGGTTGTATCAATTTAGTTTCCCACATTATTAATATTAAAAAATGATCCCTGAAATTATAGAAAGTTAATCAGATTCGTCCCTCCGTTGGAATTTGTATGGACTATAATGACATTAAGTTGGTAATGTCAGGGATGCATTTGAAACTAAGTAAATAATGTCAGGGATGCATTTGCTACATTTTGTAATTCTAAGGATCATTTTGGAATATTGATAATATGGGGGACTAAATTGATACGACCCTACAATTTCATGCACTAAATTAACTATTTACTCATAATACCAAAGGCTTTTTGACCAAATTGACCCACTTTTAGAAACTATTTATCAATATAACATTGTTTTGAAATTATTTACTAAACTAACCCACTTTTACATATATTTTTTTTTGACACTGAAAAACTCTACTTTGACTAGCGTTTTTTTAAAAACGCTACTGTCAGTATTGTTTTTTCCAGATTGTGCCACATGGATCGCTGTAAACAAAATTTAAAAATTTCACGTTTAGCGTGGGTCAAGGCCAACGCTAAAGGCCAAAATGGCCGACGCTATACTCCTGTTAGTCATCAGATGGGTTCTTCACTAATAGTCATCAGACGGGTGAACATTTCCATCTGATGACTATCACGATGAAGAAATGTTCACCCGTCTGATGACTACAAGTGTGATCATCTCCTCAAGAGGTATCACCCGTCTGAAGCTGAAGATCTTCACCCGTCTAATGTATCTGATGACCATCAAACGGGTGAAGAAATGATCACTCGTCTGATGACTATTAGGGCAAAACGTTCACCCGTCTGATGACTAGCAGTGAAGAACGATCACCCGTCTGATAACTATCAAACGGGTTAAGAAATGATCACCCATCTGATGACTATTAATGAAGAAATATTCACCTTTGTGATGACTATCAATGAAGAACGATCACCCGTTTGATGACTATCAGACGGGTGAAAAAATGATCACCCATCTGATGACTATTAGTGAAGAAATATTTACCCGTCTGATGACTATCGGTGAAGAACCTTTTAAATTATCACCCGTCTGATATCAAACGGGTGAAGAAATGATCATGCGTCTGATAGTCATCAGACGGGTGATCGTTCTTCACTGATAGTCATCAGACGGGTGAACCTTTCTTCCCTAATAGTCATCAAACGGGTAATCATTTATTCACCAGTCTGATAGTCATCAGACGCAACAGACGGATGAAGATCTTCAGCTTCAGACGGGTGACATCTCTTGAGGAGATGATCACATTTGTAGTCATCAAACAGGTGAACATTTCTTTACTGTGATAGTCATCAGATAGAAATGTTCACCCGTCTAATGACTATCAGTGAAGAACCCGTCTGATAACTAAAAGGTGTATAGCGTCGGCCATTTTGGCCTTTAGCGTCGGCCTTGGCCCACGCTAAATGTGAAATTTTTAAAATATCTTTAAAGCAAGCCATGTGGCTAAATCTTGTAAAAACGTTACTGACAGTAGCGTTTTCTAAAAACGTTAGTCAAAGTAGCGTTTTTCAGTGTCAGAAAAAATAATAAAATATGTAAAAGTGGGTCAGTTTGATAATAGTTCCAAAACAAGGTTATATTGGTAAATAGTTTCTAAAAGTGGGTCAGTTTGGTCAAAAAGCCTAATACTAAGGTAAAATAGTAATCACGTTTATAATGTACTAAGGGCAATATTTTTAACGGTCTTGGTGTCTTCAACACAATCTTTGTGTCTTCAGCACAGGTGCCGTTATTTTCTCACGCAAACCAAGCTGCAGTGGTGGTTGTTTTACGGTTTGTATATTTATCTCTTCATTATCTCTTTATCTACTAACCATGC
Organism: Ammopiptanthus mongolicus; assembly: GCA_039655645.1. Classification (NCBI taxonomy): domain Eukaryota; kingdom Viridiplantae; phylum Streptophyta; class Magnoliopsida; order Fabales; family Fabaceae; genus Ammopiptanthus; species Ammopiptanthus mongolicus. Next base: position 5,132,467 of record CM077349.1, read on the forward strand.
AATGCCAAGGCGAACCTTGAAGGACGTGCAAGGCATGCCTGGCACCCTCGGTGGTTTCATCTTATGCTTCTAATTTGTTTTTTTTTTTTTTGGCTTGTGGAATTGGGATTTTTATAATTGTCGATGTGGGCATGTGTTTGGGGTTGGAAATTAGCACCCCGGTTGTTTTTTTAAAATGGGTTTTCAATTTTTTGGGTGGTTTGTGATTTATTGAATCCATTTGGTGTTATTTGTGAGACCATGAAGTTGATTGGGTGATTTCTTATGTAGAAGTGAAGGGAATTTGTGTTTAGGAATCTATATATACACTTTTGATTTTGTGTTTTTTGTTTTAAGTTTTTTTGTTATATGAAACTAAGTCATTCTATTTGGTAGGGGAGATGCTTAATGCCTTTAAATGTGAAACTGTCGCACAAAGTCTTAGAGAGAATGCTAGAACAATTGGTATAATAAAGGTTGGTACAATACAATTATTTTTGTTTGATAAATCTAACATTCTTATTTTTTATTTTATTTTAGGTTTGGGAGGATGGGGTGGGGTGTTTAGTCATTCTATTTGGCAGGGGAGATGCTTAATGCCTTTAAATGTGAAACTGTCGCACAAAGTCTTAGAGAGAATGCTGGAACAATTGGTACAATAAAGGTTGGTACAATACAAGTATTTTTGTTTGATAAACATTCTTATTTTTTTTTTATTTTAGGTTTGGGAGGATGGGGTGGGGTGGTTAGTAATGGAGTGGAATGATAGAAAAGACTTAACCTATAGTTTGGGAGTTTCTTCATTAATGGAGTGGGATGGTTGAGGGTGGGAACCCAAACCACTCTATACCCCTCATTTCTTCATTTTTTTCATACCCTCCAAATTGGGGGGTTTGGGATCTCCCTTCAAACTTCCAAACAATGGAGTGGTATAATTTTACCTTTCCACTCCATTCCACTCTATACCACTCCATTACTAACCATTCCACTCCATCTCCTTCAAAACTCCCAAACATAATTAGTTGGAAGCTATGTTTCTCAAGTACTTTTTATAAGCGCTATGTTTCTCAAGTTGATTAATCATAAGCGTATTCTTCCTATTGATCCATCGTCAAATGCATTGTTTGATCTTGCAAAAGATGGAGTCCTACTATGGTAGATGTTCAAGACCCAGCCTGAGTTCAAAAAATTTCTTTTCTATAAAGTTTAAGTTCCCCCCTAAAAATTGGATTTTTTTAATTGCTGCAGCAAGCTTATGGATGTTGCTATTCCTGGGACCATGGATGAGCGAGCTATTAACACAACTGATGAGAGGGAAATGAAAACCACACCCTTGGCCTCATTTTCGGTAAAGGCTATTGGGTGGACAATAGTTAATATTGGTAATCAAGGTAGACTACTTAAACTTAGCACCTTTTTATTTGCATAGTATGGAGCTCAGATGAGGAGACTGAGACCATTATGAGTTCAATTATTTATTCATTGGTAAGCCTTGAAAATTTAATAATTCTTATGTTGTCTTTTATGTTTGTTTGTCTTCTCATTATGGTGGCAATATGTCTTAGATACATGTCCGCGTCTCAAAGAAAAAACAAGGAATACATGGTAGTACACACAGCTGTAAGTTGCCATGGGGTTTCTACATTAAGCGATATCATCAAAAAGGTATTGGAATCCTATCATGCTATGCAATGTTAATGTCATATTGAAAGCTGACTTCCTTTGAGTTACCTTGTACCATTTTCTATGAGATACCACAGCCACTTGGAAGTTGGAAAACAATTTAAGAACAGCCCAAAGAATTTTAAAGGACAATTTGGTGCTTTAAAGCTCTCTCCATGTCACTGGACCCACTAAAGAATCATATCATAAACAAAACGAAACCACCTAAAGATTAACGAAGCATTCGAATTACATAATATTGATGATAATGTTTAATATAGCTGAAAACTTTATTGTATTGAAACCCTGATATATATCTATGACTTGAAGATATTATCTATTTTCAGGGTCTACAATCCAATCCTGTTGATTTTCCTTCATAAAAAGCTGATCAAGGATATACTTCTAATGATATTTTGGTTTTCAAAGGTGCCGAGTGACCCTCACCTATGTATTTTGTCTTACTTCTTAATCTTAATCGTTGTCTTTTCTCCTTCTTAGACTAATTTCGTAATTTGAATTCCTTTTGCATTATTTTAATTGTATGCAGATTTTTTAATTTTTAATGATACAATATGGTGGTCTTTTGATGGGATTCCACTGGGTAATGGTTCTCTGCACCATGCGCAGTTGCTACAATTATATTTTATCTTTTTATTTATCTTATATTAGCCACTTGAACAGGTTTTGGGATGGTTTCATGTTCGTCCTCACTTTAAATGTTTTTCTTATGTATCAGATCCATTTTAGGAGCAGTTAGATTCTAATATGATTTTACTACCTTAAGACATTGTTTTTCTTCCTTTTTCATTTGTATAGGTTGCCATTATGATTTGGTTCCGACAACCATGTCTGCATGGCAAAAAAATACAGGTTATGACTTCTGACCTTCAATTTTTTTTGCTGATTCCATAATTTTTTTCCGTACTAAACAAAGGACATTTTCATTCCCATTGAATAACAACAGGGATAAATCTGCCATTCCAATATACTAAATGTACTCTTAACTCAGTTACTTGCTATTTATGAAGAGTTACCTTTTGCTTAACTAAGTTTTGAACTTGGGGAGTTCTGTTTAGATGAGCCTTTGCATATGCATGCTTCAAGAGATAAACAAGGCTCCACACCATCTCCCTATTCTTTCTTTGTTTAGGTGCATGTGTGTTAGCTCAAAAGCTTGTTTTGGAGTTTTGGAATATATACCCGTAAGTACCAGGAAAGGGTGCTCATATTTATGCTACATATTAATCGGTGAATATGCATACTTGGATACTTTGTTTGCTCAGAAATGGCATATTTATTATTTAATTAGAGGGAGAGGAAGACCAAGAATGACTCTTGGTGAAACCATTAGGAAGGATTTAAACCTAAAAGGCCTATTAGAGAATTTGGTTTTTGATAGTACATAGTAGTGTTGTTTGATCCATGTAACGGACCTCACCTAGTGGAAAAAGGCCTAGATTGTTATTGTTGTTGTTGTGATAACTTGATCCTGATGATTTACTATTTAAATTTTCATGGTGTAGGAAAGTTGAAAAAAGATGGACCATGACAAGACCGGATGCCAAGCTCCCCCGAAAGGTCCTATATTATGCATCAATAACTGTGGATTTTTTGGAAGTGCAGCTACGATGAACATGTGTTCTAAGTGCCACAAAGACATGATGCTGAAACAAGAGCAGGCCAAACTTGCAGCATCATCCATTGGGAATATTATGAATGGATCATCAAGCAACAGTGGAAATGAACCTGTCATTGCTGCTAATGTGGATAATAGAGCCCAAGACTATCTCTGCACAACCTTCATTTGCTTCAGGCTCAGAGGAGAGTAGTGAGGCAAAGCCCAAGGACGGCCCAAAACGTTGCAGCAGCTGCAATAAGCGGGTTGGTTTGACAGGATTTAATTGTCAATGTGGTAACCTTTTCTGTGTTGTACATCGCTACTCAGACAAGCATAATTGCCCATTTATGATATAAGTTTAATTCTATCAAATTGATTGATTGGTAATGTAATTAGGATCATGTGTAACATGTTTTAGAAGTAAATTTTATTAAATTTTATCTTCATCATTTTTAATTTCAAACATTGATAGGTTAATGTTTTGATATACCCAAAAGTGAGGATTTTGTGATATAGGTCTAATTCTATCAAATTGATTGATTGAATATGCAATTAGGATAACGTGTCACATGTTTGTGAAGTTAATTTTATGAAATTTTCTCTTGATCATGGTTATTTGCAAAACATTGATAGGTTAAAATTTTGATATGTACAAAATTATGTCATTATCTTCATATGTATGATAATAACTATTATTAATTTTAATTTTCAAATACATTGTCCCCACAGACCTAGGGTCCTAGATCCGTCACCGTCTCTTTCTTTACCTTTTTCCTCTTTTGTTCCTTTCCTTTTTTTTTTTCCTTCAAATGAAAAAGAGACTATCCTGCATATTATTTTATCATATGCCAACCCTGCAATGGAAGAGCAATATCGTGAAAGATCTGAACTTTCTATTGCTCTTGAAGTAGTTGTTCTTGAAGCACCCACCAACGTTTGCTGGGGTGATAGTTACTTTCTCTTTTGGTTGAGGTCAACTCAACTTCATAACCACCACTAACCACAGTTATCGAGTCACACACATCTACGAAGATTCAAGAAATGAAGAAAGTTCTTCATCCAGGTCATCCAGGAAGAGTCTCTTAATCGTTAATGCGATGAGTCAACTCGAAAGGATGAAAATATGCAGATATATTCTCCATTTGATAAGACTGACGGCAACCAGTGCTTTGGTTAAGTAGAGGTTAGTTGGCCACCGCGCGTCTAAACCTACGTGTTACGAGTCCATGTAATGCGAGGGTTGGCCACATTCAACTTGCAAAGGAGCAGGGGAAGCAAATAGGTGTTTTTGTGATGCAAACTATTACTGCCATGGTGATCTTTTTATTCTTTTATTGGTTTAATCATTTTCCGGCCTATATTGGCATTGTTTCTTGCTTATGCCTGTGGTGGTGGTTTGCCGTTCATAATTTTTTCTTTTGCTTCTGCGAAGTGTTTAAGACTCAAATATAGCTTCTGGCTGAGTGGTAAAGCGTTTGCCTTAATTTGACATTGATTGATATTTTGAGGCCAAAAGAGACAAACTTAGAGCGACTTTTGACTGATATTAATTCCAGCGAATCGACACATTTCATATACAAATTCATTTCTTTTGCCAATGTTCATTCCAACAAGATTATTTCATTTTGGAACGAGTGTCATAGAAACGTTGAAAGAAGATCGACGAGACCAACAAGAAGGTCAAAGACTTCTCGGATCTATCAGCTTCAACTGTTACCTATAACATTGTTAGATTTTTCTTAATTAGCTGATGTAATTACGACTCATATCTTTGTAATTTTCATTATTGATTATTCTTTCTTTTTCGATTGTATTGTGTTATTCATTCCCAAACTTGAAGTGCTAGTACTTTCAGCTTGCGGTGGGCTATTAGAGATAGAGTTAGTTGGAGATGTAACTAGTTTGTTAATAGTTAGTTGCTAGATCATTAGCTTATATAAAGGCTTGATATAATATCTTTGTAATCAGTTTCCTATTCCTATTCTATCAAATTCATATTCAACTTTCTCTCATCTTCTTTAATCCTTCATGAATTATAAGTTTCCTAATAAAAACAGCATTGATTATTTTTTACCAATTATACCGTAGCATTCACTTTAATCTTACGGCACATGACCACTAGTCAGAAAGTGACATGCTCCATGTCAAGCACTAAGAGAACTAAACATTATAGGTGTTTGCAATAACAAATAGTGTTGAAAGCTTACGGCAACCAAACTTCAGAAACAAAGATCGGAAATATATACAAAGATAAAGCGGGAAGGGAAAGATAAGCCAATTTTACCGATACAAACGTAATCAGATTTCATGCTATTCTTTTTCTTGCTCCATATGTTTTCTTCTTTGCTGCAATTTTTTTAAAAAGTAATACTATTTTTTATAAAGATATTTAATTCTACAACTCCCATTCCATTCTCCTTTCCTTAAAAATGTTTGTAGTTGTCCCTAACATCTGAACACCAGTCAAATAGTGGTTCTCAATTGAAACGGCCTCGACATTCCAAGGGTGTTCACAAAGGTTTTCCTTCTACAATTTTGAACAGAATATGACGATCTTGGGTTATCTTACATGTCTCTTTGTATCAAACTGCATTGTGTTTTCGGGTGCAAGGATCCATAAGAAAATATAGGAAGTTCTTTTCATCTGGACCAAAAGGTACCAACAACACTCTGCCTGTAAAACTTGAGTTTAAATTCATCTTCTATCTGACACAAAATGTTGAAGGAAAAACCTTTCATATTTGGGGGAAATCAAATTCATAGTGGGAGTGAAGGTTGCATCAGAAAAGCTGATACTCTGTCGAGTGCAAGGAGGAATGCATAATTCGCTTTTCTATCACATATCCATAAGTATCAGTGAGAACATGAATATTTGTATGATAGTTGGAATTTACTATCTTCTGTTCAAATATTACTTGGACTATTTGTACGATTGGAACTGGAATTTACTACAGAAATAATAGGAGAATTCAGAGAATGAAGCTCTAATAACTGTAGAAAAGAGCAGGAAAATACAAAAACAGGAAAGAAAAATGTCAGAGAAGGAAACCTTCTCAACCCTGTGGCAAGAGCCACCCCAAACCCTACCCAAATGATTGCCTGCCTTCCCACTACCCGTCATTCCCTTTATATTCACGTCCCCTCAATGATTCTAGCACCCCCTCTCCACTCTCTCGCTGCCATGCATCCAGGTTTTTAGAGCCTCCCCCTAACCAACTTCTAAATGCACAACCCCATTCTTGCCCCCTTTATTCCTCTGGTCCTTCTCTGGTAAACTTGATATCAGGGAATTTTGTCCAATTAGTGGAAGAATCACAAGTACCCCATATATGCCAAATAGAAATGGAGCAATACAAGGGAATATGAGGGAGATGAACGTGTACCCATAAGGCACCGAATGCAAGCTAACTTAAATAATTTCATAAGCCATATCATGAAGATATATTTAGCAATACAAGGGAGATGGAGGGAGATGAACATGCCTATGTGCAGGGAGAGAATAGCAGCAAGGAAAAGACCGTGTGAGTTGAGAGTCTGAGAGAGGCAAGGATTGAGAGTCTGAGAAGAGGCAAGTACGACGCAAGGGTTTGAAGAAAGCAAGAGATTGTAAAATAAAAATAAAAGAGGCAGTAAAACAGCATGGATGGGATTCGAATACGTGCTGAGGATGCTCCTCAACAGAAACCCATAAGCTACGTATAAACTACTCTCATAAGTTGTACAGAGAGCTTATGAAAATAGGCTTAAAAAAAGCTTATGGGTCAGTCATAAGATGTTTCCATAAGCCCTCCCAAACACCCTCACAAGTGCTGGGTATAAACTACTCTCATAAGCTGTACAGAGAGCCTATGAAAATAGGCTTAAAAGAAGCTTATGTGTCAGTCATAAGGTGTTTCCATAAGTTCTCCCAAACACCCTCACAAGTGCTTATGCCAATAGATATTAGATAAGCCCAAATAAACTCTACATAAGTGAATCCAATCGCATCCTAATTTGTAAACATAGAAAATATGTATATATTTTCACCAACATAACTATAGCAAAGATAGCAAGGAACATCATATAGATCCATCCACAAATGCGGGTACACATCACATCACAGAACGCAGAGGAAGACCACCATACAGATACAAGAAACATAAGCAGTATGGTATTTAGTAATGGCAAAACCAGAAAGGAGAAAACCTCATCCTCTCATTAACTTAAGGGCTATGCTTTACCATAGGAGGGGAACTCAACACACTAAATCTTACAGTAAGAACTGTCTGTTAGAATAAACAGTACTAGCTAGCAGGAGGTATACTTTTGGCTGACCCACAGAAAGCCCAGCCATATTTGGTTATGCAGGAGCATTTTTTGGGTAGTGGGACGGGTTCTCCAATCAGCTCACATTTGTCCAGTATAACATCTAGGTCAAGGATGACAAGAATCCTGTTTGTTTATTATAATTATAATAATAATAAATTAGACAACCAAATAAATGGGCAATTCATAATGTTAAAAACCAAAAAGGCATCAAGGAATAACAATTTCCTTTTGTGAAATAGTAAAATGGCACCCATGTTCCAGAAACCTCACTCTTGATTTCATCTTTCATTTCATTAACTCAAACAAATAATAAAAGAGAAAACTCACTTGCGGTCGAAAATATGGTTGACGAGGAAGTGAGTGAGCTTGACAGCGGAGCCTTTCTGCAACCTTCTGGATTGGATCAACTCTCCTATCTTCTTGGCGATAAATCCATGGTGATCACGCGAACCATCGAAGAGAGAAAGGCAGTACATGTCGCCACCACTGTCAAATCGCGACTGCACCAGTTTTAAGTCGATAACTTGCAACACCGGATAAAACGAATCATCCCAATAGAAAGTGTCACTGCACATTGTCGTTATCGCCCCTTCCGTCAGATTCACAGCCATTATCGCTTCGCTTGTTTTCTACCAATTTGGGGACGGAACCTTAACCAATTGATCGAGAGTTCTAGATAGAGAACGAGAATATTTGATTTCAAAAAAAAAAAAAAAACTTGGGAGATGGAAATAACTAGTTTGAGAAATGGGCTTTTCTTTGAGAAATATCTGGATACCTTGGCCCAATTCAAACCATCTCCATATTTAAAATCATTTTTAACCGCTATAACCGGGGTATATATATATATATTATGTGAAGATATAAAGATCCGTAAATTTACCAACTTAGGACTTTGTTGTTCGAGATTTCTTACATGGGGAACCCCTTGGAGAACAGTTAAAACTATGGCCTATTCTAATTTCTTATACCCTTTTGCTTGTTAGAAAATTTGGGAAAAGGTTAGGCAGAATTTAATGTTAGTTTTTAGAATTTGCTTTTATATTTTCAAAAAGAAAACAATAGGGCTAGCTCTTGAACTTGGGATAATGTTTCTAAATTCCCCTGTCTAAATAGACAAGTGACCAGCAGACGAGCTGACCAGCAGACGAGTGAAACAACAGACGAGTCTTAGCAGACAAGTGACCAGCAGACGAGTCTCAGCAGACAAATGGCCAGCAACGAGTGTCCGCAGACAAGTGACCAGACGAGTGAAAAAGTAGACAGGTGACCAGAAGATGAGTGAAACAGCAGACGAGTCTTAGCAGACAAGTGACCAGCAGACACGTAACTAGCAGACGAGTCTCAGAAGACGAGTGACCAGCAGACGATTCTCAGCAGACAAGTGACCAGCAGATGAGTTTCAGCAGACAAGTGACCAGTCACTCATTTATTGAATAATAAACACTCAGCTAATCCAATGTCTGTTTTCTTACAGTAAATTGATCAAATACAAGAAAAATGCAATGAAGATGCTCTGTTTTCACATGTCTTCATATCTTTAAATTGATCCAATAGTATCAACAAATAGATAAAAGCAAATCAAAGGAATACCACTACACTTTAGTACCTTGAAGAATACAGCCGTAATGATACTAATAAAGGTTAAGCCATGTCATCAACAAATAGTTGTAATAGAATGGGAAGAAACATGTGGGAAAGACGAGTCTCGACAGACGAGTGAAACAACAGACATGTGAACAGTAGACGAGTGAAACAGCGGACGAGTCTCAAAAGACCAATGACCAGCAGACGAGTCTAAACAGATAAGTGACCAGCAAACGAGTCTAGGCAGACAAGTGACCAGCAGACGAGTCTCAGTAGACAAGTGACCGGTCTCTCATTTATTGAATAATAAGCACTCAGTTAATCCAATACTTGTTTTCTTATAGTAAATTCATCAAATACAAGAAAAATGCAATGAAGAAGACAATTGTAACGATACTAATAGAGGTTAAGCTATGTCATCAACAAAAAGTTGTAAATAAATGGGAAGAAACACGTGGGAAAGACGAGTCTCGACAGACGAGTGAAACAACAAACAGGTGACCAGCAGACGAGTGAAACAGCAAATGAATGACCAGGAGACAAGTGACCAGCAAACGAGTGACTAGCAGACGAGTCTCAGTAGGTGAGTGACCAGCAGACGAGAATAAAGGGGAATCCAAAATCAATGTTTAAAGACACCTGTCAGCTCCTTGCTTTTTTGGGGCTATTTTTGTTTTAAAAATAAAATTATTTTTAGGGCATTTTTCATTTAAAAAAAGTGCGTCGCACTACAAGTCTACAATTGAATGGGATTAACCGTGTTTTGACTGATACCAACCGTTGCAGAAACATTTATTGTTTCTTCAGAGTACTTTTTTATGAAATTTTTGGCTACCTCTCTCCTTCCTTTCCTTTTTACATCGGTGTTATAGGGGAGCGGGGTTTGCTTTGAGTACCTGGCTACTTGATTATGTTCATCAATCAATACACTTTAACCATTGGGAAGCCTTCCTTTATTGTAGCATAGCAATGAAGGACAAGTGTCATGCTAATGGATTTTTGAATTATTTTATCATTTACTTTTTAAAGTTCATATATTTTATCGTTTTCAGCTAAAGTTCTTAATAGTCAAACGCGTTTAGGAAGTCAAACACGACAAGTTTAATGTGCAACACTACTTAGCAGACGAGTGAGACAGCAGACAGGTGACCAGTAGACGAGTGAAACAACAGACGAATGACCAGTAGACGAGTCTTAGCAGACAAATAACCAGCAGACGAGTGAAACAGCAGACGAGTCTCAGCAGACAAGTGACCAGCAGATGAGTCTCCGCAGAACATAAAACGAGTGAAACAGCAGACAAGTGACCAGAAGACGAGTTACAGTAGACAAGTGACCGCAGCAGACAAGTGACTATTAGACGAGTCGCATCAGACAAGTGACCAACAGAAGAGTTTTTCCTTGCTTCTCCCTCAATATTGGAATTTCTTTTGCTTTGAATGCTGAGTTTATAGGAGCTATTTTTGCTATTGAATCTGCTTTTGCTAAAGGATGGAATCACTTATGTCTAGAGTGTGATTCTCTCTTGGTCATTCTGGCTTTTTCTTCTCCTTCTATAGTGCCCTAAAGCTTAAGAAACCGTTGGTTAAATTCTTTGTCTATGGTTAGGAAGATGAATTTTATTTATTCTCATATATATAGAGAAGGAAACACTCGTGCTGATTTGTTAGCCACTTATGGCACTTCTAGTAGTGGCCTCTCTTGGTGGAACTCTATCCCCCATTTTCTTAGAGTTGAGTTTTTTAGGAATAGATTGGGCTTGCCCAATTTTAGATTTAGATAATTTTTCTCATGGGTCGGGTTCATGCCCCCATGCTTTTTTGTTTTCTTTTTTGGTTTTCTTAATAATATTAAGGACACTCTTTTTCCTTATTGATGCTTTTATCCCTAAGGAGGGTTTTGTATCATAAGGTTTTAATGAGGCCTTTTTGCTTAAAAAAAAAAAACAAATCAAATTTGCTCTTGTGCTAAAAATATTTGGTTCGTACTTGATGCTATTTATTGTACTAACAACTCGTCTGAGTGTGTGCTCAAGGAAGGGTTGTTAATGTTGCTGACATTACAAGAATAATAAAGAATATATTCATGTTCACCAAGCAATGAAGATGAAAAGAAAGAGATCATCTTTTGAAGTGATAAAGGAAGATCTCTCAAGAAGACTATGAGTCAAAATAGAAAATTCATTAAGTCTAATACTTCAAATTAGAAGAGCTAGATGAAAATGGATATTGCAAAAGATATTCATGACACTTATGGACAAAAGAAGATTCAAGTGGTACAAAAAGCTTTTATTTTTAATGTGTGAAGCTTTTACAAAAAGATTCAACATGGCATATATAATTTATCATATAAATGTGTGAACATTGCTAATTGTGTGCTCAAGTGTGCAGAACAAATATTTAAGCATACAAACTTTGGAAATGAAGAAAGCAAGAAGATTGAAAAGAAGCAAGAATTTTGTAGGATCCACATGAATTTCATCCAATAGGAGGGTATGTGTTGGAAAAAGAGTGTTAGAGAATGTGTTAATATCATTTTTCTTTCTTAAAATCCAATGTGAGTATTTACTCAAATTTAAAAGTTAAACTTATCCTTTTTATTTTCACACTTTCTCTAGTCTTTTTCATATCAAGCCCAAACCCTTGTTTTTTCTTTTGCCTATTTCTCCCTTCTCTAGCCCCATCGCAGAGTGCATCATCGCTGACAGAGAGCACCACAACTAGAGCTGTCAAAGAGGGTTAGAACCCTTGAGCCAACCTGACTCAACCCGAGTCAGTGGTGGATTGGGTTGTGAAAAACACTGACTCATTTTAACATCAGATCATTTTGACCCGACCCATCCAACCCATGAGTTGAACGAATTCAACCCGTGATAAGTCGGGTTAATCCGCGAGTTGGCACATTTAAAAAAGCCAACCGTTTCCTAGTGACCCGGCCCAAGAAAATGCATTAGGCTGGGGTTCACTTTCCTCACGTCCTGAACCCACAGCTCTCGTTAGTCATTCCCGATTGCTGTTTGTTGAACACCAGAAGTTCGAATCCTATTCTTCATCCCATTCTGAGAGACCAGCCGTCGCTGACTGACCGGCTCACCGCACCCGACGCAAGCTGAGTCGCGCCTCACAGGCTCACCGCTCGCTGCCGCGCCGCACCGTTGGGCGACGTCGATCTCCGGCCTCCGCAGCGAGCACCACAACCTAGCCTTGTCTACGAGGTACGATCTAATTCTTTCTTTGCTGTTTGATTGCAAATCATTATCAACGGTGAGAAGCTAAAAAAAAGAGTGAAATGAAAAAGTTACTGTTTGCTGTTCCTTAATGAATATCTCACTTGAATACATAACGCGTCTAGTGTCTGATTAGTGTTGAAACTTGTTTCTATCAGTGGCAATTGTTTGAAACCCCACAATCAACAATGGAGGTTGTTTTGGCATCGTCCTCTGTTGATGGCGGGATAGGCTGCTGGGACCTTCAGACAGGGGCGGAACAGCTCCGTTACAAATCATGTTCCTCTCCTTCTCATGGCCTCCTCTCTGTCGGTGCTCGCTTCCTTGCGTCTTCTCAGCTTCGAGACCCATCAGCATCCTCTGGTTCTGTTCTCTTCTGGTCCTGGTCCAAGGTCTTTCATTTCTATATACTTCATTACATTACTAAATTTCTATTCTTTTATTTTTGGTATAATTAATCTGTAGCTCCTAAACTATTTGAGAATTTTCAAATAGGTCCTTATGTTTTAAAAGTTTGTAATTGGTTTCATGAACGCATAGAAAATATGTAATGGAGTCCCGTATAAACTTTTGCGTTAGGGTTTCGTTAAATACACGGACCTACTTGAATATTCCTAAAAAGTATAGGGATCTATTTGAATTTTTCTAAAAAGTTCAGGGACTTACAAATGACGAGTGGATGGATCACTTAACGGATACTTAACGAAACCCTAACGGAAAAATATTAGAGGAACCTAATTACAAATTCTCTGTGTTCAGAGATTCAACTACAAACTTTTAAAGTATAGAGACCTATCTGCATGTCCCAAATTGTTTAGGGACATGCAGATTAATTTAACCTTTATTTTTTAGATATAAATATATTTTTGATCCTGATATGCGACGTTTAATTTGGTTTCTGTATGAAATTGTTTTCAATTTAATCCTAATTCATAGAATTGTTTATTTTCAATTCGATCTTGTACCTGTCGTGTATGTGGAGTTAAATAAAGGGTAGAGAAAATAAGCGTCGCATATAGGGTATGAAAATACATTTGAATCTATTTTTTATTGCTACCTATCGTTTTATCAGATGATGAATACTAATGAATGAAAACATTGTCACTTGCATAATGGGTGTACAGCCTCAAGTTGAAGTTAAGAGCTTTCCAGCTGAACCCATTAAGCCCCTTGCTGCTAATCATCCAGGCACCTATATAGCTGGTGGAGGTTTGTCAGGTGACATATACTTTTGGGAGGTGAGTTTTATTCTTTGGTAGACCATTATGATTTGTGCATCAAGGGTTGGTTTGGGATCCCATTTGAAAATGGGGTTGAATAATTCATGGGTAAATATTGCAAGGAAAAATTTATGAAAAACTGCCTGAGTTGTTCACAGGTATGCCAAATTACCCTAAAAGTTTTTGTGGCTTTAGGTTGTGCAGAATAATGGATTGAAATGATTTAGTTTCTCAATTTCTGTTTACTGTACTGTACTGAGTTGCACACATTACTTGGAAGGTTGAGACTGGCAGATTGCTTAAGAAGTGGCATGCTCATATTAGGGCTGTTACTTGCCTGGTATTTTCTGAAGATGACTCACTGCTGATATCAGGTTCTGAAGATGGCTGCATAAGAGTTTGGTCTCTCTTCATGTACTTGACACTCATCTTGCCTCTTATTTTTTTTCCCTGTATCAAGTTTTTATCTTTTAGGATACTTGGCTGTTAGCAGTGCGAACTATTACGGCATATTACACTCTGCAATTCATGATTATATGTTTCAGGATATTTGATGATTTGAAATGTCAGGAAGCAAATAATCTTTATGAGCATAGTTTCTCAGAGCATACTCTGCGTGTAACTGATGTTGTGATTGGTTATGGAGGGTGCAATGCAATTATAGTATCAGCTTCAGAGGATCGGACCTGTAAGGTTTGGTTTACTGTTTATTTAGTCTTTTAACTCTCCGTTCTCAGGTCTCTCTGTATTTAATTATGTTTAACTCTATGATGCACAGATACGATACGAGTATCGGATACGATACATATTCGATACGGCGATACAATACGTATTCGATACGGCGATACAATACGTATTTGATACGGTGATACAATACGTATTTGATACGGCGATACGTCGTCCCTTAAAAAATATAGGATACGATACATTTAGGATATGCATATATATATATATATATATATATATATATACACAAAACATTAGGCAATATATTATTGTAATTCAAAAATAAAAGTTACAAATCATTGTTTCCAAAAATACTGATATATACATACTGGGTGAATCAAATACTGTATTTGAATAAAAACAGAGCTTCAGTTGGTCTGTCCTCACGAATAAAAATAGAGCCTCACGAGTAAGGCGGTGCATCATAGGAGGCTAATAGGCTATATATATATTGCTATGTACTTCCATTCCCCATGAATCCATGATTAATAAAAGAAAGATAAAGACAATCAGAGGCTCACAACAGTCACAAGTAAAAGAAAAAACAGAGGCTTAAGGTACCTAGTTGTTGGACCAAAGTTGGCGTGCAGGAGCCTCAGAGTCACATTGTGATGGTTGTTGAAGGTGCTTTCGCTGGAGTTGTCGAGGGGGAGGGAAGTCTAGTGTGCTGGAAGGTGCTCTGTTATGGTGGAGTTGAAGGAGCTCTACTGCTCTGTTATGGACTTATGGGCGTGGCTCTTGAATATAAATAGCCATATAGTCATATAGATGAGGAGGCTGAACATTAATGGTGATATAAATTGGTATTAGTTGGGAGTTTCAATTTTCAAAGTACAAAGGGGGAAGAGTCACGGGCGAGCGTATCGGTGACGTATCCACGACATCCTCTCGGCTTATCGGGATTTATTATTATTATTTTTTAAATTAATGTCCTCTGATACTCTGCCGACACGTGCTGATGGCGTATCGCTGTATTGGGATGTATCGAGGACGACACTCAGTGACTTTTTTCGTATCAGTGCTTCATAGGTTTAACTTGTTACTTTTTACATTATTGATTATTCTATTCCCTCGTTTTGGATTGCTTCTATCATACAAAAGTTGTGGCTTCTTGGTTGTCCATTATACAGAATTTTTTTTTTTAAATTATATTTTCCAGTTTGTATGACCTCATTTAGTGGGATAAGGCTTGGTTTTTGGTGTTCTATGTATTTTCTAATTTTCCAATTCACTGTCTGGATTCTAATTTGTATTCTCTTTCAGGTATGGAGCTTATCTAGGGGAACACTACTAAGAAATATAGTATTCCCTACCATAATTGATGCCATTGCGTTGGATCCAGCTGAACATGTCTTTTATGCCGGCAGCGGAGATGGAAAAATATTTATTGCTGCACTTTACACTGAAAGCAGTGCAACTGATAATTATGGGATGCATATTATTGGTTCATTTTCTAACCAAAGGTTATCTTTTCTCTTCTTGTCCATAAATTGAAAGTATAGACCTGCTGATATCCTCTCTTTTGTGATCTTAGTTTCTCAAATTTGCATCAGTTATGACCAGTTTTCTCTCTTTGCATCGTTTTTCCTTATGTATATATTGTGAAATTGGATAATGTAGTTAATTAATTCATGGTGGCTGACTTATTGACCTCCTAGCAACATATGGTAGTTGTAAACTTGTAATAGTATAGTTCTCAGAGAGCAAAACGGTGGGGCATTCAGTTTTTGGTTTAGAATTTGTGGATGACTTGAATGAGAATCGGGTTCCCCCACAATCTAATTCTTAGCTATGATTAATTCAAGCAAACATTCACTCCCCACTCCTGTCAGAATGAATGATGAAACTGAGATAGTTTATATTGAAAATGTAAGTTTTCATTTTAGCCAGAGCTGTTTCTAATTTATGAAGGTTGAATTATGTTGAAATATCCCCCACGCATGTACATGTCCAAGTTGAAGCCAATGTTGATACTTGAAGGTGTATTGGATAATTGGAATTTTTTAATTTTTTTTTTTTATAGAAGAAATTTTATTAGAGAAAGAAAGAGATAGAAGTAGGGTGAGCCTTGGCGCAACGGTAAGTTTGTTGCCTTGTGACCTGGAAATCACGGGTCAAATCCTGAAAACAGTCTCTCCGCTTACGGGATATGGTTGTGTACATCTACCCACCCCTGACCCCACAAAGTCGGTGCCTCATGCACTGGGCCGCCCTAAAGAAAGAGATAGAAGTACAACACCTTAGAGGATAAGAAATCCTAACAGAGATAAAACAAAACGAGGAAGAAAAAAAGGCATAGAAAGGAAACTCCTAACTGCTGCTAGTCAGTGTAGGTGAGCTTTCCAGTCCCTTTGCAAATCTGAAAGACTGATACCCTTGAAGGACCATGTGCTGAATACCGGAGAGAAATCATGAAAATGATTCTGTCACATGACAAATTCAGAGAGAAAACCCCCTTCAAATACAGGCATTCCTTTCCAACCACAAAACCCCCACAAACATTACATTGCCACAAGATTTTAGTTTCTTTCTTCTTACCAAAAGTTTGAAAACGAATTTGTAGAAAGTGATCCAATGAACAAATCCAATGCTCACCAAGAATACCAGAAAGATTATTCCAAAGGAAACACAAAGCTGTGCAATGGGGAAAAAATGAGATACGGTTTTAGACACAGTTCTACACATGACAAACATATCAGGAGAGTGAGCTATGTAAGGCCATCTAACTTGCAATAAGTCTAGTATCAAATATTAATCCTTTTGAGTAAAGCTGTCCAAACAAAACCTTCTACCTTAGAAGGAGCTTTAGAATTCCAAATTGGCTTGTCCAGGGAAAATGTCTCCCTTATGGGGAAATGTGTGAGAAATTGAAACTAGGATTTGCAAGAAAAAACCAGTAGAATGAAGGTTCCAGATTCTCATGTCAAGATTCGAAGAAATCGGAGTAGATAACTGAAAAAAGGCATTAATGGGAGAATCGTAAACAATAGATAACTTTAAAAGGCGACCAAACTGAAAAAGGAATATCTCCCACCCAAGTATCCTACCAAAAACTAATTTTTGAGCCATCTAATTTTAGAGCGACCAGATTTATAAAAGAATAAAATCCTTGAGAAATAAATTTCCAAAGACTCACATAAGTTGCATTAACTGCTACATTGGCACTCCAACAATTCTGATGAAGACTATACTTGCTTCAAATTACCTTATGCCATAAGGCATTTCTCTGAAAAGGAAAACGCCATAATCACTTAGTTGACAAGGCAATGTTTCTGGACTGCAAGTTACTAAGACCCAAATCATCTTCATTCTTAGGCCTGCAACCGATCTCCCAATTAACTAAATGAGTTCTGTTATCAACCCCAGCACTTGACCATAGAGAATTCCTGTACCTCTATATCCTATGAGCCACCTTTTGCAATTATTTTAAAAAGGGACATGTAGTAAATAGGTATGCCGGACAAGCAAGGCTGAATTAGAGTGATTTGAATTCGACCACCCAAAGAAGAAGGATCCTCTCCAACTGTCTAACTTTTTAGAATTTTTCTGTACCAAAATGAGCTATGCTTTCTTTGTCCATAAACAGATGCATTCTTAATGATTAAGTTTCTTTGTAACGTCTCATCACGTGCCTTATTGCTACTGACCTTGTCAATTACTAAAAAAGTTGGTTCAAGCTGTGCACTGTCATTTAACTTATAATCTTCCTTATTTTAACAGCAAGACAGTTACTTGCTTAGCATATGGCACGAGTGGGGATCTGTTAATATCTGGGTCAGAGGATGGAATGGTTCGTGTATGGAATTTGAGAACTCATAACATTGTCCGCATGTTTAAACATGCTAAAGGTATTGTTAAACGTTATGAAATATGGCCTGCTTGTGGTTTGATATTGTTTTTTCAGAACAGGCTTTCTGATTGCATAGCTATGTTTACTGGTGCTTGTATGTTGTGGTATTTACTAGAAGCCTTTTTTTTTTTTTTTTTATGAAATGAACTTCTGCTCTGCCATTGCTCAAGTAGTTTTCTTGCCAAATTAGAACCTGTTACTGACAACTGACAACTTCTGTTTTAAATGGTAAAACATCTAATATTACATATAGGCTCAATTGCACTTTTGGTCCCCCAGGTATCACGATTGTGCAATTTTGGTTTCCCGGGTTTTAATTGCGCCAATTGGGTCCTCCAAGTATCACGATCCCTAAGTTTCAATTGCGTCAGTTGGGTCCCCCACGTATCATGATTGTGCAATTTTGGTCCCCCAATTATCACGATTGTGCAATTTTTAACGTCAGTAGCCTACATAGGACACGTGGGACTGATTTGACACTTAATGAAGTCAACTTGACAGTTTACGGGGCATTCTTATAAGACATCATTGACATCGCAAATAATTTAATGATCAAATGCACATCATTAAGTGTCACATAAGAATGACATGTAAGTTGCCAAATAGTCTCATTAAGTGCCAAATCAGTTGCACATATGCTTCGTAGGCTATTGATGTTAAAAGTTGCACAATCGTGATCCTTGGAGGACCAAAATTGCACAATCGTGATACTTGGGGGACCAAAATTGCACAATCGTGATACCTGAGGGATCAAAAGTGCAATTAAGCCTTACATATATGATATCTATGCTTTCTGTGTGCATGTGAGCTTCCTTGATTTAAAGAAATACCGGCACTTAATTGTTCTAATCATCTTGGTAGGACATCGACAAGATTTATACTGTAGATTCTGCTCCTATTTATACCAGTGCTGCTATCTTTTATTTTACCTTTTGATCGGTACTGCACTTTTATTTCTTTTATTAGAATATGTGATATTTTTCTCTCAATATTTTAACACTGGATGATTATATAAATGCATGCAGTTGCTTTTACATGCTTAGCTTAACCTGCATGCTCATAAATGTTGTTGTCCTAGTGTATTCCCCGATGGCATGTTTGACTAAATCACCTTCACAAGGTGGTATCAACCACTTGTTTGTTTTTAATATTGATTCTGCTTAAGCATGCATTTTTTACATTTAATGTTAATCTATTTTGAATGCTGCAGGACCTGTAAATAATATTCTTGTTATTAGACAAGAAATTGACTCAAGTAATCATATGTCTTTTAATGTACAAGCATCCTCAAGAAAGCATGGGTCTTATTTACCTCCTCCTTTGGAAAAATATGCAAATTCAACAGATGAAGATTCGGCTATTAAGACTGTTGTCAGCCTCGGTGGTGGCAGCAGGTGCATGGATGTTTCATACCTCAGTTCTCATGTGTTATCTAATCACATTAAGGAACTTCAGGTTTGTGTGTCTTGATGTTGAAATTATAGGCATTATCTAATAATGCTGATTGTGGTTTAACCTCTCCTTTTAACCTATGTCTCAGAATCAAGGTTCTGCTGCTGCTTCTGAAATGGAGATGGTGAGACTAAAACATGATTGCGGAAAGTCAATGGACATGGTTAACCAATGGAAGAAAATGTATGAAAACTTGCATCAGTTTTGTGTAAAGGAGCTCTTGGATGTTGATCAGGCCAGAACCTTAGCTTAATTCTTGCCAGGCACTGTTCAGTTTTGGAGGTAGACGTCGTATATGTCTAGCATTACAGGATTTCTTTGTGTGAGTTCGTCATGCTTCGTCTTAATGTTATTTGTTTTTCTTCGCTGCTATATTAATTTTTAGCACCGTCCAATTTTTTTTAATGTTGTACTTGAAGAACCTTTACCTTTTATTGATATGCCCAAGGCGCACTTCTAAATCTTGATTAATGTTCAGCAGTAACTATTTTTTGGTTCGAAATTTTCAGCAGTATTTACTTGTCAAGTTTCGCTCATGAATGTTTTTTTTTTTTTTTTAAAATTTACCTTCATATACTTAACATATCAATGGCATTGTCAATGGCTTGGGAGCTTCCCTATTTATGTTATATCGTTTTGAAAGATCTGATATGCCTTCTGTTACGGGCAACGTTTTAAGATACTCAATTTCACAGTATGGATGCTTTATGCATTATGAGCTGATTGTGGTTCTCTGTGTCTGGTTTCACAGTACTAGAATTACATTTGTTCCTATCAAACGTAATTTTAGTAAAAATAGAAATGTTTAATTATGTTAAGAAAAATTGATTTTGTATTTAAACGTGATTTTAGTCGAAGTTACAAAAAGTAACTTTTACGTCATGTTGAAAAATTTATACTAAATTTTATATCAAATTTGTTTTCAAAATAAAAATATCAAGGCATAAGTCACTTCATTCAATCATTTTTACAAAATTGTATTCATTTAAAATCTCATTTATCATCGAACTTGTAGCCAACATCTATTGACGCAACCAAACGTTCCTTGTGACCTGAACCACAGGTTGTGCTCCTTCATGCAACGGCAAGAGTCACCAACCTCACTTGCTGTCCTCAAACATACACCACTGTTAAAGCTCTGGTATCAGCATTTCTTCCTCACAAACTGCATAACTTATCTTTGCACAATACCAAAGAAAACGCCCAACAGCTACAGCCACAAGTTCCTGCTATCCTTATCACCCTTGCCAACCACTCGACCTTGTTAGGCCATAACCATCGACCAGTGTTCGTGGAGCTAGCACCCTCAACCTAAAGCACTCAAATTGAGGCTTTACAAACCTCCATAAGCTAGAGCTACCATCAAACTTGACCTATTACAACAATAGTTGTGTTATTTGTACAACAATTTGTGATGACAAAATTCGTGGTTAATGTAGTTCAAAAACATGGTTAATAAAATGTTAAGTTTAGTTAATAAACATATAAGGTGTCGCAATTCACTAACTATCCATTGAACTCCATTAACCATGATTTTAACGTCAATGACACTAAAAAACGTGGTTAATGAAGTTCAGTGGGTGATTAATGAGTTGAGACACCTTGTTTATCCATTAACCAAACTCAACACCTTGTTAGTCACGTTTTTCAACTGCTTTAACCACATTTTGTTGTCGAATTTTGGTGTTCCAATTTGTTGTACAAATAACATTTCTCTTACAACAACTCCACTTATGACAATGACTAATCTCCACCAGTCACAACAAGGCCATCGTTAATGCATGTTCTTACTCCGCTAAACCAAACTCCAATATCCAAGCTTAACCAGGGTAACCATTGTCCTTGTCTCCCCTCAACTACCCAAATTACATGGTGTAACAACCTTTGACCTAAGCTAAATTCACCATTCCATTATGGCTAAATAAAATTTTCATAAATATAAGAGTCTAAAAATATCTCGATAATTATTAAAACAAAATAATAGTAATAAATCATTATATAAATAAAATGAATTGTCTCAAAATCCGAGCGTCTACTAAAAATATCCCAACGATAAAAATAAAAGAGTATGGGTCCAGCCACACGCGGCTCCTTATTGAACATAATAATAATCAAATATAATAAACAGCTAAACCAAATGCATTAAGTCTTCAAGGCTCTTCCGTCTCAATGGTGACATCCTCGTGCTCTGAAAACAACACTTTTAATGAGATTTATAATCCCAGTGAATAAAAACATTTAGATAAACGTTCGCAAATGGTGTTGTTCTCGGTCGGTACGGCAACACGAAAAAATCAATCATGGTACCCGCAAAAAATACACACAAAATCTTTTGATCAAACATACATAAATTAATCAACATCATTTATATTCAAATAAATATCTCGACACTTCAAGTATTTAATCATGTCAATCATTGATGCTCTATGCAATGCAACTCCATGAACATGACTCAATGATTCCCGGAATCACTTGACTTGACTCCTTGGTTCCCAGAACCGGTGTGAATCTCAGATCCACTAATGTCTACGAGCTCATATCCATGCAATGGCGTCCCATTGCCTTCCCCATCCCAGATAGAGGTATCTAATATCCCATCCCAGATGTGGAGATTTTTAAAAATATGATATCTCATCCCAGATGATGATATCTCTCATCCTATTCCCGGAATAGAATGTACAACCGTCATCCCTTCCCGAAAGGTGATGATCAACTCATGCATAATGCAATATGTCATCCCAGATGACTACCAAATATGTTCTCAAGCTTTATGCGTCAATAACAATTCTTAGAGCTCATGCCATCAAATCACTTTAACATCAAAACATCAATTAACAGTTGTGTTATTTGGACACCCGAGTTTGGGACACCTACGGTGACACCGTAGGAGTCCATGGCAAAATTGTAATAAATAAAACAATTCAACAAGACTCAACTCAACAACACGTATTTCATCACTCCCAAGACACTCATAATTGCTTTCCTACTCTCACCTGATATTTCTCTCATCTCATTTGTCTGTACGAAGTCAACACTCGTCTAAACTGGAGCTCACCCGTATGATGAAATATATGACCCGTATGACTGAGAAAGCTCACCCGTCTACTCGAGAGGTGTCACCCGTCTGAAGCTGAAGATCTTCACCTATCTGATGACTATCAATGAAGAAATGTTCACCGGTCTAATTCACCCGTCTGATAACTATCAGTGAAGAACCTTTTAAATGATCACCCGTCTGATAACTATCAGTGAAAAAATGTTCACCCGTCCGACGATTATTGTTTGCTTGGTTAACAAGGTTAAAATTCGTAGTTAATATTGTTTTGTACATGGTTAATAAGCACACTTGTAGTCATCAGACGAGTGAACATTTCTTCAATGTGATAATCATCAGACGGGTGAACATTTCTTCACTGAGTCATCAGACGGGTGATCATTTAAAAGGTTCTTCACTGATAGTCAACAGACAGGTGAATCAGATGGGTGAACATCTCTTCACTGATAGTCTTCAAACGGATGAAGATCTTCAGCTTCAGACGGGTGACACCTCTCGAGTAGACGAGTGAGCTTTCTCGGTCAGACGGGTCATATATTTCATCAGATGGGTGAGCTCCAGCTTAGACGAGTGTTGACTTCGTACAGACAAGTGAGATGAGAGAAATATCATGTGAAGGTGGGAAAGCAATTATGAGTGTCTTAGGACTGATGAAATACATGATAAGAGAGAAGAAAACAATAAATAAGTGGGTATGAGTGTCTTGGGAGTGATGAAATACTTGTTGTTGAGTTGAGTCTTGTTGAGTTGTTTTATTTATTACAATTTTGCCATGGACTCCTACAGTGTCACCGTAGGTGTCCCAAATGTGGTGTCAAATAACATTTCTGATCAATTAATAATCTATATAGGGAATATATATTTGTTTTTCCATTAGAAAACTTTATATGGAATCTCTAAATTAAACTCCAAGGAGATCTACGTAGTTTTAAATCCCATATAGGGAGATCTATGCAGGCTGAAGATGTGAATTTTTCCATGGAAGCCTCAAAGAAATCATGGAATGTTGTTTTTGCTGCTAATACAAGAAGGCTCTTGATTTTAGCCTTCAAGATGTGGAGGGTTTACTACGTTTGGTTCTGCATGCTGCGGATGCCATTAATCTTGAAAGGTCCAATTATTCATGAGATGATTGTAACTCATTAAGAACGTGTGTTTCCTGGTCATGTATAAAACTTTCACTGACAAAAAGATTGTCTCAATTCAATCATGAAGGGTTTTATTATGTTGGATCTCGAACCAGTCTTGCCAAGTGATGAAGCTAGTACTGTCACTACTTATATGTTTCCCATATGTTGTGAAATGATAGTACTGTCTCTGCTTATATGTTTCCCATATGTTGTGAAATGAAGTTTCAATTTACAGTTGGGAACTTGGTTGTTTTTATATTGTGTAGAATGAAGGCAGCTTCTGTAAAGCAGATTCTGAGCTACTTTGATATGTGGAATGATGCTACTTCCAGATTATAAATAGAAGATATAATAGGTGGATATGGATGGGCTTAGAAGTTTGAAATTTATTACCATCTTTTGTTCCCTTCTCATTTCGGAGGTATTATTACTCTGTCAATTTGGAATGTGTAAAAGTTGTAACTTCTGCCAAGTGGATTTTGCATTGCTTCAACCAAATTGTTTCCATCTAGTTGTTCATTACAGGCAAATTGTTTATCCTCTTTCTTATCCTTCTCTTTAATTGCTTAAATCTCAGCCTTAGCTACCAAAATATTGTATCTGTTTGAGTCGTTAGTATGCAGTTTGTAACCTTTTGCATTATTATCACAATTACTTTCTTTAAGATGAATATGAGGTGTGTTATGCAAGACCCTTAAATTTGGTATGCGGTACGTAAGGTTGGTGACTGAACCCAGAACTTAGTAACTATTAATTAAAGATAAAAATATAAATTTTTTTTGGTAACAAAAGATAAAATATAATTAAAAAGGACTAAATGGATTATAATACTTCAATTTCTTAATATGGTGTCCAATAGTTACTGTAGTTATAATAATGATGAATATGTTGTATGAAATTTGATGTATATATTTGTTAGATATACTTTAATTTTTATAGTTGGCCTCTTCCATCATCCAAGTCTGGTTTTGTCTCTGGGTGCATTTATGCACCACATTCGGCATGGTGCATCTTAGATGATACCCTTAAAGTACTATGTTATCAAGAATTCATGTGTCCTCAACTTGCAACATAACGCCCTTATTCGTAATTTGAAATTGGGATATTGTATATGGATTCGATCGCTTGATCATCTTGAACCATATCTGATTAACTGTTTAGATGTATCCGAATGGTAATAAGAACTGATCACAATATGTAAGAATAGGCATGAGAACACAATCATACATCCTACATAGCCGTTTGAAGGCAGCTTTTGAAGGGCCCATTGTAAGAGCAAACAAAAGAAAAAGTAGGAGATTACCTGTCTCTTGTGTAGACGGGTCCCATCCCAACCATTAACGCAAAGAGACGTTGCTGTCTAAACGTATATCTGAACAATTAAACGCAATTAGCATGATTAAACGAAAAAAATACCAAGTAGTTTTAAATAATTATTATAACAACCATAAGGTGGAGCTTATAAATTAGCCACCATTCTCCTCTCCAACACCACAAGAGACTAAAGCAACTTACACCTTTCTAAGATATATCTATATTATTATCCTCGTTTCCTCTATATGTGTGTCTCTGGAGAAAAAAATGGCATACATTAACAGCAACATGAGCAGAGGAGTGTTCTTAATGGTGTTCATTATGGGGCTTGTGTTAGCTTCGGAGGCTAGGTCACATGGTGACGAGTTCACTCAAGCACCAGCTCCAACACCCCCAATGGACGTTGGAGCTGGATTTTTTGGTGACTTATTTTGGAGCATTTCTTTGCTCCTCGCTACTCCTCTCCCTCCTTGCCCTTCTCTCCCATTAAATTTCCTACACCAATATATACATCACTACTGTATTTTATTTTTCCCTTTTAAGAATCTATTATCCTATCTGTTCATTTTAAACGGGAAGGTGGTGATTGGTGAATAGTGAGTGCATTTATTTGAGGCCGATGACATTCTTTATTTCATTATCACTGTATTATTTTATACCCCCCTAATTATTTGATTAGGATGTAATTCGTTATATTATTTACTTGTGGAAAAAAACATAAATAAATGTTGTTTTTTATTTTTTCGTGGAATGTTTCTAATCCAGAATCCAGTCTTGTATATATGGTGTGTGACAGAGTGTAATGACCAAAATGTGACTTTAATAGAGAAAAATAATATGAGTATTTGTTAATTAAGATAGGAGAGAAGTATCAGTAGCATGAAGAATGACTTATAAGCCATTTTTTATTTGTTCTCTGTTTTCCTTCTTTGTTTTTGAATCATAAGTTTTCAGTTTTTGCTTAAAACAACCTTTTTTTTTTTTTAATGAAATTAAACTGCCTATTTATGGAACTCAGAACAATGGTAGTGTTGTCAAGTTAAAAAAGAGATGAAGAGACGCATATTTGCTTCATCTTAGATACATACAACCTTCATCCTCGATATCTCTGATGAAATGCTATGTCTCAACAAACCTGTGAGAGAAACGACTACATTTAATCTGTAAATGTTCTCATTTACAACTTCGGGTATAAAAGGGTTACCACTTGATAAAAGATGAAGCAATAACTATTTTTTTTTTCATTTTGTTACTGGTACAGTTTTCAAAATTCAAATGTACACCCATGTATATGCGGATCTATAAAGAATGAACTTCAAGATTAACTGATTGAACCGCTGGAAATGCGTATAATGATCATAAGTCATGTAAAATATTAGTGGCTACTGATTTCAATTCGTTAAAATTGTTGGCTTTTATCATATCATTGTTATTATCTTTGCCAGATCTTAAACAACAAGGAGGCGTAGCTAGCCACTGCCCTGCAGAATGCGGATTTTTGCACCTTATTTTTAAAGGATTAGACTACTTAAAGTGAGTAAAAGTGTAAAGTAAAAAAGTATCTATCGTTGATTAATTAAAATGGATTGAGATCGCAATCCATTTTAACTAATCAAGGGTGGATACACTCTTACCTTACTATAGTAGTTTACATTTAGCTCACTTAGAACATCTTTAGTAGGAGTTCCTTAGGGGTTCTTTAAGAATAAAATATTATTATAATATGTCATATGTGATTTTGGGTTCCATAAATTTAAAATGAGTTTCTTATCTAAGGAACCTAAAAGGAGAATTCCAAAATATTTAAATATTTTTTTTTTTGCATTTGATAGTATAAAGATATAAGAGAGAATAGAGACTATTGAAGAGAAAGAAGTTAAGGAACTTGGCAATATAAACCCCCACCGGAGTAAAAATTGAGTGAGTATGTCATGAATTTGAGTTGGCATATATGGACCTAATTAAAAACTTAAAATGAGTTCCTTAAAATTTTGTCATTAGATATGCTCTTAGAGGAGTTTTTTCCTCTTTTGAAAGACCAATAAAAATCAAACTTAGTTTCGAAAATAAAATAGAAAACTTAAGAGTGACCGATGCATTGTTCTGAAGCGGAACTTCAACTTAGGGATGGCAATTTGGACCCTACCCGCTGGGTACCCGCAAAAAATACCTATAATGGGTAGGGTAAATACCCGCTTTGTGGGTATAGGTGCGGGTCTGGGTAATTACCCGCAAAACAAGAGAGGGTATGGGTGCGGGTACTTTAGTACCCGTATATATATATATATATATATTTATTTATTTATATTAATACATATAATTATAATAATATATCAAATTTTAAAAATAAAATTAATGTAACCTACGATTTCTTAACTATTTTTCCCTTTCAGACTTAATCACCTACTAACCTAAGCACTAACAGCAGTTGCTGATATTCTTTGTGTTATTTTTTCCCTTTTTCTTAGTTAAAGTGCGGGTATAGGTACTTAGGTACCCAGAGGGTACGGGTAAGGGCACTTAAGTTGCTACCCACTCAGGTACGGATATGGGTATTTTTTTCAAACGAGGGTATGGGGACGGGTACTATAGTACCCTACCCAAACCTTACCCATTGCCATCCTTACTTCAACTTGGCCTAATGTTCAAGCTCTAAATCAGATTAAGATTTGGAAATGTTAACTCTTTCATTTATTTTTTCCAAGGGAAGGATTTAAAGAGACATTATAGACGGAGAGGGTGAGGAGAGAATGGATAATGGAACAAGAATAGTGCATAACTTATTGAGGAAGTTTGAACTCACACATTTAAATTCTAAAATGTTGGTTTGCTAGTTGTCCACTGGTTTGCTAGTTGTCCACAAAAGTAATGAAGGGAAATCACCTCGTTACATGATTATTGAAATGAGTAAATAACCAATTTGGTCCCTAAAAGTGTAAGGCGATATCAACTTAGTCCCTGAATTTAACGAAATAGCAAAAACGTTCCTGAAGTTCTAACATGTTAATCAACTTGGTTCCTCCGTCAGCCCCAGTTAGCTGACGCCGTTAACGGCGCTGATGTGGCAAGTTAAGTGCCCTGTTGGCACCGTTGTCACTGGTTAGGTGGTGTCCACGTGGGCAGGGACCAATTTGAAACTCTGAACCAGTGACTAAATTGATACTCTCATAGATTAAACTCCCAACGGTCTTCTTCTTCCTCTTGTTCTTTATATTTCCCTTTTCTCTTTCTCTTTGCTTCCTCTGTCTCGCGCTCTCTCTCTCTCTCTCCAACGCTAACTTTCATTCTTCCAAAAAACGTGATGATAATGGGTAGTGGTTCGCCATTTCCGCAATCAAGACAAGCTAAGAAAGCCACAAGTTCCTCTTGGTCTGATAGCTCTAGGGTTAATGGAGAAGAAATCAACAACCCATTTGCTTTGGTTTGTAATTGTGAGAGGAGAGCTGTGTTACGAGCTTCTAGGACTCTTAGGAACCCAGGTAGAGCCTTCTATAGATGTCCTTTGCCAAAGGTACCACTAAATCCCAAATGTCATTTTCTTTGCATTTTTTTATTTCATTTACAGTGACATTCAACATTTTGCCCCTTACTATGTTTGTCAAATTGCTGTTGCAGGATGAAGGAAATTGTGGCTATTTATTCTGGGTTGATGAGCTTCCCGAAATATGTGCAACTAATGTCAATGATAGTGAAGAAATATTGAAGGCAGAGCTGATGGAGCTAATGGGCAAGGTTGATACTTTGGTGACAGATGTTAGAATGCTAAGATTAGGGGGTGCAGTAATGTGTGTATTGCTAAGTTTTTGTTTTGTATTGTGGATTTGTAGGCAGAGTACATAAGTCTTAGTCGGTCCCTATTTGTTCTGTTGTGGTTGTGAAAATATGGTTTAAGTTAATGTAATGTAATGTGCTATTATTGAAGTAATTAAATGAGAAGTTTCAATTTTTTGCCCACTATTTTGGTCATCAATATTGACTTAATTTGTGTAAAATAACTAGACTCACAATAGTTGAAATACTTCTCATCTGAACTTGCACATTAATCAATAAGAGTGTATATTGTCTCTTTACAAAGAGCTGCCTAATATCTGTATATAGGCAAGCGCTTAAGATTCTGTTATGGATACTGATATAACAGAAATAACTAACTACAACCAACTAATAAAAAAAACTAACTATATGGGTTAAAGACGGATGATTATAGACAGGTGGCGGGTGGTTATAGACGAGTTCCTTCACTATAGACGGGTGATTATAGATGGGTTCCTTCACTCCCCCTTCACTATTTGTTATGATGAACTTAAGTGAAAACTGAACTTAAATTAAGCATATGTAACTTAAGAGAAAATTGAAATTAAATTAAGCACAAAAAAGGTGTTAAAGCATGTCTTACACAAAAGAAGCACATATAACTTAATGTGCAATTACATCCACAAAAGAAGCACATGTAAAACCATAGTGCATGTACATCATTTACAATAAAAAAACAAGCACCTAAAATGTTTATTTACATCATTTACAGCCTCCTAAAATTGATCACATCCTCAAAGTTGCCTTGGACAATTATGTGGAAGCCCTGGAGTTGGAATGAAAGACATGAACTGTGGTTCACCTCCCCTGGAACTTGTAGAATCTGGTGGGGTTGGAATTTGAATCAAGATAGGTCGTGGAGCTGGTGGAATTGGGTTGATGGTATGCTGTGGAGGTGGTTGGCTTGGAACTGGTTCAGTTGCTGGGGGTCTGATTGGCATTACCTTTGGTATCAGCGGACCTCTTATGCCATATCTTCTTCCTCGAATGCATAAGAACTCATTTTGCACAAACAATGAAAAATCGTGACCCCTCTGTTACGAAACAAAAAACAGAGCACTATACAAAACCCTAACTTTATAGTGAGTAACTAAGTGAATGCGAAATAAGGTGTGAAACAAAACTCAGAGAATGGGGGTTATCAACAAAGGGAAGAAGACCAACAAAAATAGGTATGAAAAAAAATCCCCCTAAAGCATGCAAATGAAAGTGAAGATGACGAACCAACTGACATGAAAACAAAATGCCATAGGTCTAGAGAAACAAACCTTTGACGACGAGCTCCAGGAAGGTCCACTTGTTGCTGAGCCACCATTTCCAGTTGAAGAGGACGATGAAGTATGGAGGAGGGAAGAGGAGAAGAGCGGGAAGAAGGGGAAGGGGGTAACAGTGAAAAATGAGGGTGAAACTGAAAGGGTGAAACTGAAGAGGTGAAAAGTAATGTAAAAAAATGAATTTGAAAAAAAAATTCTATTCGAATATCAATTTAGTCCCTGGTTCAGAGTTTCAAATGGATCCCTGACCACGTGGATATCACCTAACCAGTGACAACGGTGCCAACAAGACACTTAACGTGCCATATCAGCGCCGTTAACGGCGTCAGCTAACTGGGGTTGACGGAGGGACCAAGTTGATTAACGTTTTATAACTTCAGGGGCGTTTTTGCTATTTCGTTAAATTCAGGGACTAAGTTGAT
Organism: Ammopiptanthus mongolicus; assembly: GCA_039655645.1. Lineage (NCBI taxonomy): Eukaryota > Viridiplantae > Streptophyta > Magnoliopsida > Fabales > Fabaceae > Ammopiptanthus > Ammopiptanthus mongolicus. The sequence goes on from CM077349.1 coordinate 5,163,103, forward strand.
ACCGTCTTACACTTTCAGGGACCAAACTGACTATTTACTCTTATTCAAACATGTACTTCCCAGACAGAGTGCTTGATAAACAATAGAATTTAGAGTTTCTCCATTCAGAAATGATTCTTGGACATCAAATTTGGAACAACATATGGTGTTCTCTTTGCTTTTTTATATATTTTTGAAATATGTATATCCAAAGAAGATAAAATGTAAGTAAAAGATAAAAATAAACATATACGATATCAAATACGGTATGATGTTCAAATAATAGAACTCTTCTCCAATTATCTTATCTCAATTGTCATAAGAAAAATCCCAGCCCATTGACAATCAGACATTGTAAAATGTGACGGTGACCGTATTGTCCGGTTTCCTATTAAAATTCCCTCCCTGGCTTTATATTCACGCAGTTCTTCAATTAAATAAATAATAAATATTATTTTGGTTTGAGGTATCCGAAAATCATACTAAACTTCAACTAATTTGAGTTAAGTCATGAAGACTCGATTATTCATCTGGAACTCTTGCCCGCATCAGTTATCCAGCATGCTTTTGGCTGATGCTGATGGTATTCTTTACACCAGATTGTAATCTTTTCCTTATTGTCTTTATTTCCGCTTGAACAAAAAAAAAAAGACTCGTTTAAAAGTAAAGATCTCCAATTACAAAAATGGAATATCTTAATTAAGGAAAATCAAGCTGCTTGCTACTATGTTCGTTAAATAAAAATATTTAATGTAAATATAAATATGTAGGTCCTCCTTGTTGGATAAGGTTGAGTCCACTCCCTAGTTACCCTGTGTGCTCAATCGTCTTCGTCTGCTATCAACTGCTCCTCGAAATAAATTAATGAGATTTGTGTGTGATTTCCGTTCCCCAATCCCAACCAAACCCTAACATCATTGGAAATTAGTGTTTGCGTTGAAATTGTTGAGGCATGGATTCTCAGGTGAAGGTAGCTCTTGCTCTTTCACTCGTTGGTGGCTTCAGTACTTCCCTCGGTACCTCTCCCTCTCCTTCATCAACTTCAATACTACATCATGCATTTTCATTTTCATTTTTAATTTCAATTTGAATTTAGACCCACCCACCCTTCTATTGCTGCTTCCCAATATTATGATAAGGACACCACTGACCATATTGTAGATTGTCCATGTTAATTTTTTTTTTTTTTTTTATAATTATTGTTTTTGTAACTGCCTAACTGGACTAAAAAGTTTCAATGATCAATAGGTGCACTTTTTGTAATTGTTAATCCAGCTCCCAATTTGAAGATGCTTGGGCTATTACAGGTGCTTTTCGACTTTTCATCTGTCAGTACCTCTTTTTTTAGTAGAATGAAAAGAGTTTAATTGATATGCACGATTACTGTAAAGTTCAACCAATCAGAAATCATAACATATGAGTGACTTTTAAGGTAGTTAAAATAAAAGTCAAATATTTTTAATGATGTGTTAATTTATGATTGATTGATAATGTAACAAATCTTTATACTCATAGTGCATACCAATTAAATCCGAATGAGAATGCATTGATTCATTTCTAATCTTTCTGTCCCTCTCTTTTTTTGTGAAATGTGACAAAGTCTTTCTATTCTATTTGTTGGTTTGCTTACTGAATTAAATATTTCATTCCACGAAGGGTTTTGCTGCTGGTTTGATGCTTAGCATATCGTTCTTCGATCTTGCTCATAATGCTTTGAACGCACTGGGATTTTTGAAAGGGAATCTTTGGGTATGCTGTGCTGTGCACTTCGGAAATCATGAAGTCATCCAGCAGCTATGTTTTTCTTTCATATCTTTTTTTCCTCACGTTAGTTCTGACCAAAATGTTATATCTTGTTCATGTAGTTTTTCGCTGGTGTAATATTCTTTGCTGTTGTTGCCAATTTTATCCCAGAGCCAACACTTGCGCCCATTTCAGATAGGAAGAGTAGAAAGGTTTTAATGAACTTTTCTCTTGCAAATGAATAATGAATGTTACCTATGTATGGTTGATTTTGCAAAGTGGCATTGCAGCAGCTATGTTATATACTACATAGATATAAATTTTGATAAATATGATCGCATGCTTGAAATTAGAAAAATGGGGATGATGAAGGCAAGGATATTATGAAAAAGCATCGCCGGCAAGTTTTATTCAGTGGAATTATTACAGCCATAGGTATGACTGTATGGGTATTTCAAAACCTAAAATTGTTCTTACACTATAGTTCTCTTTGGAACGTAAGATTATGTGAATAATGGAGGAATAAGAAAATAAAGTTTCATTTGAATTTTCTAGGAGTTTGGGTATTCAAGAGTTAAAAGTTCCATATTAATTAAAGTCACTTGAGCAAAATTAAGAAGTTCAAGTCTCATTTTCTGAATAAATTCCCAATTTGATCTCTGAAATTGTACGGTCGTATCAATTTGGTTCCTATGCCAATTTGGTCCCTGAAATTGTAAAGTTCGTATCAACTTGTTTCCTGATGGAGGGACTTGATTGATTAACATTTGACAACTTCAGGGATGTTTTTAGAATTTTGAAAATGTCAGGAACCAAGTTGATATGACCTTACAATTCCAGGGACCAAATTGGGGATTTACTCCTCATTTTCTATTTTTCCTTTTGTTCAGTGCTTCTTTAATTTATTTATTTATTGGTTCATTTTGTAGGTATAAGTTTGCATAATTTTCCAGAAGGAATGGCAGTGTTCCTTGGATCCATAAAGGTATCCAATAACCTTTTCATGCTTAATATGGATCTGCGAATTTTATCATTAACTGATGAAAGATTGATTTACCCTCACCGATATGCTTGTTAATGCCACTTCAATTTGATGTTTGTCACGCTTCTTTCAATAGGGCCTTCGTGTTGGCCTTAACTTGGCATTGGCCATTGCTCTGCACAATATCCCAGAGGTATAAATTTTCATCTTGCAAAGGAATCTGTTTACTCTTGATGTGATAGTTATGTTTGAGTGGTGCAGTTAGTAATGAAGAAAAACACTACTTAAGTTTCTTGTCTCTATATACATTTTTTTTGGTTCAATTTTTTAAGTTTCACATAAACAATTTATTTTCTATCCGCATTATTTTCTGAAAACAACTTTGTTTAAAAAAAATGTTCTATAGGTCATATTGTAATTTTAACAATCTTTTGTAGGGTGTTGCTGTTGCACTTCCTGTTTATTTTGCAACACAGAGGTAAGAACCTTTAAGGGCTCCTGTTTGTTCAGCTTGTTTGTAGCATTTACAACTGGCAAGTGACTTATATATATATATATATATATATATATATATATTAAAAGAGTTTATGAGCTGTAACATTCATATGAAATAGTGAACTCGAATGATCTATATAAAATAAACCGGTTGATTGTGGGAAAATATTCTCAGTGGCTCTGAGAAAGTGATATAGGAATTGTTATCTAAATAGTTTGTGCTGTAAAGGATTGCTGACATATATGACCACTATTTTAGGATTGTTTTAGTGTTACCAGTTACATGGTAGTAGTGTGTGATGGTAGTGGCAATGGAGATGATGGCTTGATTGGTCTGTATTGATGTGATACTCTCTGAAGCAAAACCTTTTCTTTTAGGGCCATAATGCTATTTTTAACTGTAAGAGGTTATTTTTTATGTACTTTTGCTTCAGCAGAAAAATAGATTAACACAAAAAAGAAAAGAAACTTGAGCCTGTTTTTGGATTTGAATGCTGACACAGTGGTACCTAACTACCTATACATATCAAAATAGATGCTTATGAAATTCTAGTTACAAGATGCAAAGATGTGCATATTTGCAAATTTTGACATACTTGATGCCATTGGTTGTTTTACAATTACACTTGGAGTTATTAATTAATCTTAAATCTTGGTTTGTGTTGCTATGGTGAATGAAGTTACATCAATAACTATAAATTTGAGTTATAACTATATTTTTTTTGTTTCTGGATGTATCTAAGTAAATGGCAGGCATTCAAATTGGCATCACTTTCTGGCTTTGCTGAACCGCTGGGTGTTATAATTGTAGGTATGTAATCTGCTTTATGTTGCTTTGCACTGAATAGTCTGCTTTTCTTTTCGAAGAAACAGAAAGCAAGAATTGGCAGTAACATGGTAATATAACAATGATGAAGCATGACATGCTTCAATATTAAGGTCAAGTGAGGTATTTGTTAGGATCCCATTGCAAGGTATGGGACCTGAGTCCCACATCGGAAGTATGGGATTCCGGTGTGTGATTTTATCTGGCCTTGGACTCTCCAACCATAACGGTTAGCTTTTGTGACGTGGTTTTCCTAAGGTTCGTATCAATTGGTATTAGAATTTTCCATCATGTCTCAGCTGCAAACGAGCGGTGCGGGTGGTGACGTTGGTATTGTAGTGTTCGCCTGGGACTAGTCAAAGGGCTAGTGCACAGCCAGCTTCTATGGGTGCCAGGGCTGCGGAGTGTGATGGGATGTTAGAATCCAATTGTAACATATGGGACTTGAGTCCCACATCAGAAGTATGAGATTTTGGTATGGGGTTCATATGGCCTTGTACTCTCCAACCTCAATGGCTAGCTTTTGTGGTGTGGTTATCCTAAGGTTTGTTTCAATTGTATCAGAGCTTTCCACCAACTATTATACAACAAAAACTTCCCCATTGAATCTCTACCTCTCTCAACTCTAGAGTTGGTTTTTATGCTTTAATTAACTTCCATTATTTTTCACTCAGGATTTCGTTGATATGTTTGAATTTCCAAGTCAAACTTACTGTGATGATTTCTTTTCTTTCACTATAGCCTATCTATTTCCTAGCAGCTTAAGTCCCGAGATTCTGGAAGGTTTACTTGGATCAGGTTTGCACTAATGCAGCTTCAAGTTGTCACAATGGTATTTTTGCCATTTATGTTATTACGCATATTTGTTGTATGATGATTATAGTTGGTGGAGTCATGGCTTTTCTGACCCTTCATGAAATGCTGCCGTTGGCTTTTGATTATGCGGGACAGAAGCAATCTGTTAAAGCTGTATTTTTTGGGATGGCTTTCATGTCTGCAAGGTAATAATCTCCTTGCTAATGAATTATCATTTCTAGAGCTAATGCTATTGTTTGCTTTTTATTGTTACTTTGGTAAAATATTTAATGGATTTGAGTGTCCTGTTTCATGTCTTTATTTGTTAAAATGAATTAGTTAATATGCATGTTAACTAGCAACTCGTCATAATGAGAATTACTTGCTGCAAAGAGACGAAACAAAAATGCTATTACATTTAATCATCCTTTCTGCAACTGACTTGTTCTTGAATCTTGGGTCCATCTGTTCTACATTATGACTTATAGCCAGATTGTTTGGGTGTTGGGGGGGGGGGGGGACTAAAATTATGTATTCCCAGATTTGGCACAGACATCAACACATTATATGTTGTGAGAATGCAAAATACGCAACCTCTCAAGTCTCAATAGAGAAAATAACAAGGAATTGATTGGTAGCTTCTTCTAGCTCGTCAGTTGGGTGTCCTTAAAAATGAAAGTGAAAATTCCAAGGTTCAAAAACAGGAATATAATGTATATAAAATAAAAATTATTATGCTAATTTTTTATATCATTATTGTTAATTTTTAAAGATATATTAAAAACTAAATTATTATTCAAATAAAATATATTTTGCATTATATATATTCATAACAAGAAATTAAGTCTACATCTATATGCCAAATCTGGCGTGTGGATCAGTGGTGAAATACTGTTTGTTAAAGTCGAGGATCTGAGTTCGAGTCCTTGTGATTATTTGGCATTTTTGTGTGATAGAACACTAAGCCAGTCATCAGTTGGAGTGTTGGACTGTGGCTGGTTCGGGCGGCTCCCGGTTCCATGGTTCAAAACCGGGTTCCTGAATTCTGAGTAAAAGGGATATATATATATATATTTATCTTTCTGTCTCTCTTTTGCTATTAAGTTCTTATCTCATTAATATTTCTGGATTTGCAGCCTGTATTTTCTAAGTATCAGCTTACCAGAGGAGATAAGCTTGTAGCTTGTAGATGGTAACAATCTCTTTTCTTTTCTGAACGCGATGAATTCCCCTGTATCACTGTGGCTATCTTCTGATTATGTCATCAGTCGCATGGCAGCAAAATTCCTTCAGAAGTGAGTCTGACAAACTGTCCGATGAGAATAATGCATAGCCATATGTTGAGGATAGCAGTAGGACATCAATACGTAGACAGAGGGATGCATTCCACCTATATAATGGTTTCCCCTATAGGCGAATGTACAAAGAAAATGAAAGACTAAACATGCTGTCTTTGATTCGTCAACCGACTTCCTATCTTATGTCATCAATGAAGGTCAAATTTATATGTCACATATAGGGATGTCAATTGTCTGCCTCCTCATTCTCAGTCATGGGGGGTTTTTTCTCCTTCGTCCCCATTCCCTGCGGATCCTCGCAGGGAGTTCGGGATCCTGAAAATTCATAAAAAAGAGGTAATAAACTAAAATCCAATAAAAGGTGTAAAATTAAAAAAAATTTAAATTTAAAGTTAAAGTATTCTTCATGACATTACAACAAGTTCAAACTCAAATAGTATCAACACGAGATTCAACAAAAATTATGACAAAATTTAAGATTGCATCAAGTTCAATTCTTTCATCATGTCCATCATTTAAAGTCTTTAACAACATTTTAGTGACAGCGTGGCAGACAAGTTGCCCCGCGACAAGGTGTATAGGAATAAAGTTATTGCTCAGATGGAGCAGGGGACAAGATGCATGATGAGCTGAGAGTGAGAGGTTTGATCGTTTAGGACTGGAAAGTGAAGACCGTAAAGGAGGAACTGAAAAACGAATAGGTTTAATAAATTTAGGATCGAATGTTTTTCAATATTTTATTAAATTAAGAAATGAAAATATATATTTAGAATTCCTAAAATATATTTATAATATACACACATATATATTTATAAGTATACTTTTGTAATCTTATCGGGGATGGGGACCCCGCAGGGCGGGGAGTATGTTTCCCGTCCCTGAAATGCCTTCGTGGGAATTTTCTCCCCATCCCCTTCCTTGTTGGGAAAAAATCCTTGCTCATGGGGATCCCCATGCTCGGGTGGAAATTGTCATCTCTACTAGTCACATATTACTGATGTTATGTTTATTTATTTCTGCCTCGGGTTATAGGAAGCAGTCATTAACAACATAAATATGAAATGTATGGAAGAGGATAAGTTATTTTGTTAGTAATTTGGATAAATAACTTTTATTTAGTGCCCGTTTGAGGTATGGAATTAACGTGAAATTGGGATTTGGATTTGGAATTGGACTTTGGGACCAAGCAAGTGTAATTCCACACATATCGAGGAACATCACAAGTAGAACAATACAACACAACTGCAATTGCCATTGCTACCACGATTATCATCGCTGCCAGCCCCAATTCCAATATTGATAGAATTGGAATGAAATTAAAAATTCTAAACTGTAATTCCAATTCCATCCTCTAAACGACCCCTAGTGAAACAGTTTCTCGTGAGTCATTATGCCTTGAGCATTACACCTCTCCATTTTTACGTCATTTAGAGGCAATTTTTCTTTTTTTTTTTGGTCCGAAGATTAAGAGACAGTCTAAACTATCTAATTGAATTCTCCAGCGGTGTAGTGCATATAAGGTAATCGGGTATTGGCCGTTGTCATTTCTTTATAGGAATGTAGGCTAGCGTCATGCTATGGCATTGGTTAATGAATTAAAAGATGAATTTTTTTATTGAAAATTACAATTTTTTTTCTTTTTAATGGATTGAATTCAACATTTTACAATACAAAATTTTTATATTTGATTCCTTACCAAAATCACTGGTTAGCATTTTTCTATAGGCTAATAAATTGAAAGAACATTCTCTAACTATTAGCCATAGGTAGGAAAAAAAATTGATTGCATTTAAAGGCAAATTTATCATTATATCACTGTTTCGCTTTTTATTTTTCAAACTATCATCGTTTCCAAATTATATATCAAACTATCACCATTTTCAAGAACAATGAGAAGTCCCCTTTGGTGGCAACGACTTCTCAACATGATTTGGGGAAATTTTGTCATACCCAGGTGGGAAGTCTGGTTCTTCAACCACGACTTCTCAACGTGGGTTTTAATTTGGGGAAATTTTTTTGTCACACCCAGTTGGGAAGTCTGGTTCTTCACCCGTCTAAGCTTTCATGCTTTCACCCGTCTAAGCCTTGGTTCCTCTGATAACTTTCACTCGTCTAAGCTTTCACCCGTCTAAGCTTTCATGCTTTCACCCGTCTAAGCCTTCGTTCATTTGATGACTTTCATTCGTCTAAGCTTTTAATCGTTTAATGAAGCTTTAACCCGTCTAAGCTTTCATGCTTTCATCCATCTAAGCCTTCGTTCGTCTGATGGCTTTCACCCATCTAAGCTTTCAACCGTCTATTGAAGCTTTCACCCGTCTAATGAAGCTTTCACCCTTTCACCCGTCTAAGCTTTCATGCTTTCACCCGTCTAATGAAGCTTAGACGGGTGAAAGCTTCATTAGATGGTTGAAACCTTCATTAGACGAACGAAGGATTAGACGGGTGAAAGCATGAAAGCTTAGACGGTTGAAAGCTTAGACGGGCGAAAGCTTCATTAGACGATTGAAAGCTTAGACGGGTGAAAGTCATCAGACGAATGAAGGCTTAGACGGGTGAAAGCATGAAAGCTTAGACGGATGAAGAACCAGACTTCCCAACTGGGTGTGACATTTTTTTTTCCCAAATCATGTTGTGAAGTCGTGCCCTCCAAAATAGACTTCTCAATGTAATTTGGAAATAATGATAGTTTGGTATATAATTTAGAAACGGTGGTAGTTTGAAAAATAAAAAATAAAATAGTGATATAGTGATAAATTTGCCTGCATTGAAACTCATCAATATGATTATTTTAAACTTGTCAAACCGTGCATGTTGACTTCATGTCACTGGTTTTTTGCACAAGTACGAGGGAGTTAATAAGCAATTCCATCTCATGCACATTTTGGTTAGTTCAAGGAATTGTGTTGGTAAGTTTCAAAGCATGGGATTTCTTTGCAGTTGACCTATATAGCAGGAGGAGTTTCTAAAATTTTATCTGTACACAAAAATGGAATCTTTTTGTATTTGTTTGAAATCATACCCCCTTACCCGAGTGCCTGCCTGCCCCAACAATTTTAATTCAATTCTGTAATTAATTAAAAAGAATATAATGTTGGTAGCAACCATTAGATCACCTACACCTAAAGTAGGGTTATTAAACAAAGTTAACAAAGCATCCGAAACAGCTCTATCCTTAGCCATCTTCTGTACAATTATTCCCCTCACGGTGAACGTGATTTAAGTGACAGCGATCATGGTTATGGAACGATCTCCGTCTTCCGAATATCCTCTACAACTCCATAGGTGTGGAACGAAGTATTTCCAAACTTTATCAAATGGATATCATCTCTGATTAACAAATATTTTGGTGCCGCTTTACAAGTATAAAACATGTTTTATTTGGATATTCAGGCAAATCAGTTGTCATTAGTTAGGGTGAAAGTGGGTAATTACTCATACCCTCATACGTTCACATGGTTTTAGTGTTAGCATTTTTTGTAGGATTTAATTGGTATGTACTATCAGTGTAAATATTTTTTATATTGTCAAATAATCATAAATTGTAACGTTATAAAAATGGTTGGCTATTATTCTAATTACCTTAAAAATTATCCATATAATGATTAATGTAAAAAACTTTACATTAGACTATATCAAAATTATTCTCTGTTATTGTAACTTTCGAATACCGAAAACTAATTGGTATAACGGCCTGACAGAGAGAATATCCATTAAAGAAGCCCATGGTTAACTGGAGCTGATTAACATTTCATCTGTCTATTTTAGTTGGTGTAAAATCTATATAGAATCTGCATCGTCAACAACATGAAGAAATGGTATATATGACGTTTTTTGTATCATCCAATATATATATATATATATTAAATAAGGAGTACAAAGGATATTCAAACGAGTAAATATTCAATCTGGTCCCTAAAATTGTAGCGTTGTATCAACTTAGTCCCTCACATTATCAATATTTCAAAATGATCCCTGGAATTGCAGAAAGTTAATCAGATTCGTTCCTCCGTTGGTATTTGCATAGACTATAATGATATTAAGTTGGTAATGTCAGGGATGCATTTGAAACTAAGTGAATAATGTCAGGGATGTATTTGCTAACGGATCCAAATGGAGGGACGAACCTGATTAACATTTTGAAATTCCAAGGATCATTTTGAAATATTGATAATGTTGGGAACTAAGTTGATACGACTCTATAATTTTAAGGATTAGATCGCATATTTACTCACATTCAAACCCTTAACACTGATAAATACATTCTATTGGGACGAAGGATTTCAATGTCCTTGATTATATGTTGGATACCAACACAATTTAATAGGAAATAAGGTTTAAAAAAAGCTATGAGGAGATTAGTGTGTTTTTTGGGTAAGGTCTGTGGTGTAATTTACTGATTGATGATGGATTACCGTTTCTTTTCCAAATTAAGCTCTTCGATTGGGTGTGTCAAAATACTATGCAGGATAACGACTGGGAGAGAATAAAGATACCCATATACAAAATAAGGGGACAAAAGTTTTCAATCAACCAAAGGAGAATCTAATTAAAGTAAAACAGCCAGGATAAGGAATCAAATTTTCCTTTAAGTAATGCTACCTCCGCACTTTTTTTATTAGTCTCCTTTTAAATATAATATTTTACAGAGCAAACTTTCAAATTGATCATTGCTAATTAATAACAAATTAATAGTTTAGATATTTGTAAAATACAAAAAATATAAATAGATCAAAAAAATATATATATAATAATAATAATAATAATAATAATAATAATAATAATAATAATAATAATAATCCACGTGCATTTTATTATGTAAAGTGAACCATGCCCTTAGAATAGCCAAACCTTTAATTATGGGAATCAGGATGAAATCATCAATTCCTTTATACAAATACTATACAAATATAGTAAAGATATGTGGAGTTGTTGGACCTTAACCAAAAGTGAAACTCAAATTGACAAGGCAATGCCAAACTCCTCTACCACGGAGTTGAGGATCAGTCCTCCACAAAATCCAATTATTGATTAATTAGTTAAAAAATTGGCTTAATGAAGTTTTTGGTCCCTGAAAGTATAGGGCTGTGTGGTTTTATTTCCTATCTTTTGTTTGTTTTGCTTTTGGTGTCTGTAACTTTTAAAATTTTGTTTTTGGTCCCTGCCGTCAACTCCAAATGTTAACTGCTGACGTGGCAGACGGAAGTCTACGCCAGTACTGACACGTGGCAAAATAATTATTTTTTTATTCCATCTGTCTGACATGCTAGGAACCAAAACCAAAAATTTAAAAGTTATAGACACCAAAAGCAAAACAAACAAAAAATAGGGACTAAAACCAAAAATCCCTACACCAAAAACTTCATTAAGTCTTTAATAAAAATGATTTCCTATGATTTATGAATTAATTTGATTTTTTGACTGATGAAGAAGAATTGTAATCTTTTTAAGGGACTGATTTTGAAACAAATAATCCTCCAAATGTAGATGACAAGGATGCCACTTTGATACTTAGAGAACATGTTGAAGAGCTACAGAGGAAGAGACAACATTTGCCGTTGAAGCTAGCCGGTGAAAGAAAAAAGTCTCAAGTTTTGATAATGTGCTTGAGAACTTTAGTTGAGTTTTGCTTATTTTGTATTTTCAATTGGTAGTGTCATGACTAGTATGTCTATTTGTTGCAGTGGTTTCTGTTATGCTTGACAATTGAAAATACTAAATAAGCAAAACTCAACTACAGTTCTCAAGCATATTATCAAAATTTGAGACTTTTTTCTTTCACTGGCTAGCTTCAACTGCAACTTCTGTCTATTCTCTGTAGCTCTCCAACATGTGCTCAAGGTAACAAAGTGACATCCTCCTCATCTACACTTGGAGGATTATTTGCTTTAAAATCAGCCCACTCAAAAAAATTACAATTCTTCTTCATCTGTCAGAAAACCAAATTAATTCATAAATTATAAGAAATTATATTTATTAAAGGCTTATTGAAGTTTTTGATCCATGAAAATATAGGGATTTTGATTTTAGTCCCTATCTTTTGTTTGTTTTGTTTTTGGTGTCTGTAACTTTTAAATTTTTGTTTTTGGTCCCTGACATGTCAGACAAATGGAATAAAAAAATAATTATTTTGTCACATGTCAGTGCTGACGTGAATTTCAGTCTGCCACGTCAGCAGTTAACGTTTGGAGTTGACGGCAGAGACCAAAAATAAAATTTTAAAAGTTACAGACACCAAAAGCAAAGCAAACAAAAGATATGGATTAAAACCAAAATACCCTATATTTTCAGGGACCTAAAACTTCATTAAGCCTAAAAAATTTGAAAGATTAAAAAATGGATAAATCAATAGTTGAAAAGGAGTTAGAGGATTGGTCTCCCACAAAAAATGGGAGGATCTTGTATATTAATGAATAAATCAATAAATCAATAGCTTAATTTGCCGTATTAATTTCTCTTGTTCTTCAATCATCCCCTTGTATATTAACGCTTCAAGTGAGGTATTCAACCTAGCTTGGTTTCACATCAACTTAAAGGTCTGCAGAGACATGTTAAGAAAGAAGAAGTGCATAACTACGTACAATAATTGTTCAAAAAAAAAAAAAACTACGTACAATAAATATGTTCAATGCCTGCATTCTTTGTGTTTGTGATGTGATACAAATTTCCACCAATCTTTGTGTTTTATTTGTTAGCATTCATTTTGGGCGGGGTTTTATTTAACTTTATTTAGTTTTCAATATTTTGGTATTTATTATTTATTTTATGACTTTATTATTATTTTTTTTTTGCTTAGATTTATTCGTGTTTGACCGTGTATCTTTGAATTTTATTTGTGTTTTTTATGTCTAAAGGAAGATAAACTTTTCTAAAAGTGGGATGACTCCTATCTCTTTCATGATGGATATTTAGTTTATTATTTGTTATTGTGAAGTTACTACTATTTATTCATTAAATTGTAGTGAACTTAATACTTGTTTATGTATTGTTCGTATGAGCATAGATATAAGATAATCGAGTGAAGAATTTGGAGATGAAACTCGTTACTTGAACTTCTATCAATTTAACCTATGATAAGACCACGGGCTTAGAGTCAATCCTTTATGGAGTCAATGAATTCCATGGAGTTCAATGAGTTTTCATTAACTAAGTATCACGGAAGTAGATACTACTTTAATTATAATCTCGTCTAGAACTCAAAAGAGAGAATTGAATTATAACATGACAATCTACCTTCAAGAAAGTAATAGAACATTATTATTAAATTATAGGGATGCTTTATCTAAAAACATAAAATAAAAGGGACAGAGGGGCACATGCGGGCTCCGACATCTCTCTGTCTCATAAAATAAATTTTACATAAAAAATCATATAAACATGTAATTTCATTTATATTATTTAATAAAAATATTTAAAAATAAAAATAAAATTTAAAAAATAATATTCTAATTATAAAACTTTAATAAGAATTTTAAAAAATAGATAAAGATCATATAAACGTATCATTTTATGTCATTTATTATTTATATTAATTCAACAACTAATTTTATTAAACACTTCAAATTTAATCAGCTAGCTTTTCAACTATCAGTTATAAAATTTTAGTTAAAAATTAGCTTATTAACTATAACTTTCAGCTAAAAATAAGCTAATCAGTTATAAGCTAGCTTATCAACTATTTTTGAGAAATAGAGTATTGCTTTGTTAAATAAATGAATGCTCATAAGAAGTCAAGAAATTATTTTTTTCTTTTAATTCAATCTTCAACGGAAGGGTTATTTCATTTTTTGTAAGTGAAAATAATATATTATGATAATAAAACTTCAAAATAATTATCCAGCTGCTCATGCTATATATGAAGATCAGTAATATTTTAATGTGGAAGCTTCACATGCGAACAGAAACACAATCTATATTTTTTATTATTAAACAAAAAAACAATCTATATATACGTCGGTTCTTTCTAAATATTATAAACGATATTGATATTCTATCCTTAGAAATTTTGTCTGCACCCTTGTAAACTAGCCGCGTAAGCTTTTATGTCTGAAAACTCTATTCCACCCAAAAGGCAAACGCATCGTCTCACAATATTATAACAAGTACGAGCCTCTTTGGCACGCCGTTTCTACGAGCTTATGATGGATAGTTTATAACGGATGAGAAAATAGTCCCGTTTGATAAGCGTCTTTGTCACGAGCTTATAGCGTTTTTTCACGAGCTTATAAAGTTTTTTTCAAACACTATTCGAAGTAGCATTTGAGCTTATAGCTTATAGTGTTTCATTTCTCTCTCCACTTTTATCCTTATTATCTTCATTTAATTCTACCTTTATCCTCTTCTCTCTCTTTTATGTAAAATCATTGATGAAGATGTCCTTTTATGTCATTTTATATTTTTCAGCTAGTTCAAATCGCTAGTTTTACTAAACACTTCCACAGAAAATAAGCTAGTTTATCCGCTATCCGCTATCAGCTACCTCATCCGCTATCCGCTATCAGCTATCTGCTATCCGCTAACAGCTAATTTTACCAAACAGGCTCTAATTAGTAACACGTCCATATATTATCCGAAATTATGAAGTGTTTCTATAGCTTGGGAGAATGGAGTGGGATGGTTAGTAATAAAATGAGATGATTAAAAGGACTTAACCCATTATTTGAGAATTTAGTAAGTAATGGAGTGAAATGGTTTACGATAGTAACCTAAACTACTTCATCTCACCCAAACCCGAAATTTTTACCCTCCAAATTATATATAAACCAAAACCAAAAGATTAATATTTTCATAAATAGTTTTATGGCACCCACAGATGGTTAGTCTAGATAGTAAGTATAATATCTTTTTGGGATGAGGATGTGGGTTCAAATTTTAGACGTGTGTAATTTTTATGAGAAAATTCACATAACTCTCATGTTCCTGCAATCGAACAGAATTAATCTCATAAACTATTCAAATGAATTGGACATATAAAGATATCACTTCATTTAAAGAAATTAATTTTATGGCATAGTCTTAGAACTTCTTCAACTTAGAGTTTTAAAAAAAAACAATCTATATGTTCTTTTTTTACTTTTTCATAATATTTAATTTTATACTTGGAATTTATAAGATTTTCGCATTATAAATAGTAAACGTTGTTCTAAAGGCATGTCAGTCATTTATAATTTATCCTGCCTAGATAGTCTAATCAAATGGTGATAATAATTTGACTTGACCAATTAACACGACTCATTTAATTGAGGGAGCGCATTCTGATTGGATAGAATAATTTTTATCCCAAAATTATTAGGGATACCGAAGAAAGTACTATATAGATGTAGTATAGAGGAAAGTGTGTACTCTTGGATGAAACGTCATTTTACCCTTAAATATATTTGTATTCTATATATACGTGCCTTCATTGATCTGAGCTACAATGGGGACAAAATTGTCCCACAATGACAGAAAATCGAGCATAATGCATTCTATGGGTTTTAATTTTATGTTCTCTCTATCTTATCGCTTTGTAATAATGACACCAAATACTTAATAGTACTCCTTAGCCCTACTTACCCCACTTAGCCAACGCTGGCTTGCAAGGGGTGGATTTTGGTACAATGCAAAAAGAAATTATATTCGAAAGATATGTTGTTTTCGCAATGGTCCCCTATCGACGGAGTTTGTAATATTCTCTACAGTTTAGACCATATTGGACGAGAACAATAGAATTTTGCAGAGTAAAAATGGATAAAATTTTCAGAATATCATTGTTTTAATTTTTATTTTTTAAACTACCATTCTTTTCAAATTATAAATCAAATTATCACTATTTTCCATAACATTAAAAAGTCTCCTTTGGTGGTCACGACTTCTCAACATGATTTGGGGAATTTTTTTTGTTTATGCTTTTGGGAAGTCGAGTTTGCTAATCACGACTTCTCAACACGAAATGGTTGTTATATTTAACTGTATAGGGTGATATTTAACTTTTAATTAAATTTAGAATGAGTAAATATTACACTATTACGAAATTACCAAATAAAGGATTATCATCAATTAGCGTGTGATAAGCTTTAGCGTGTTTTCACCAGTCTGAACTGGAACTAAGAAAAGTTCACACATCTAAAATTAAGGAAAGTTCAACTGTCTGAAGTCTATACAAATACTTCACCCTTCTAATGAAGCTTTCACCAGTCTGAACTAAAGAAAAGTTCACCCGTCTGAACCTAGGAAAAGTTCACACGTTTGGAACTAAGAAAAGTTCATACGTTTGGAACTAAAAAAAGTGCAAACGTCTGAAACTAAGAAAAGTGCACCCGTCTGAACCTAGGAAAGTTCACACATCTGAACCTAGGAACACTTTACCCGTCTAATAAAGCTTTCATCAGTCTAAGCGTTCACCCGTCTGAAGTCTACACAAATACTCCACCCGTCTAATGTAGCTTTCACCCGTCTAAGCGTTCAACCGTCTAATGAAGCTTTCACCCGTCTAAGCTTTCATGCTTTCACCTGTCTAAGCCTTCGTTCGTCTAATGAAGCTTTCACCCGTCTAAACCTTTGTTCGTATGATGACTTTCATCCGTCTGAAGTATTATTAAAGGTCAACCCGTCTGAAGTATTATTTGTTATTATTATTATATTATTACAATTAATTAAAAATGTAATTAAATTAATTAATAAGTTAAATAATTTAATTGATAATTTAAAATTTTTTATTTAAATTATTTAATTAAAATAATTATCCTAATTAATTACACTAACATAATTAATTAATATAATTAATTAAAATAATTAAAACAATAAAATTAAATGAAAAAAAAAACCCACGTTCAGAAGTCGTGGTTGAAGAACCTAACTTCCCACCTGAGTTTGAAAAAAAATTTGCTTTCTAATGATAGGAAGTCGAGTTTAAGGAGGACTATTTTTTGAAAGGAAAAAAAAGGATGATAATATGATATATAATTAAAGAAAGGTGTTATTTTGATAAATAAAAAATAAAATAGTAATATTTCAAAAAAATTTGACACCAATTCATATTATGAAAAATAGAAAAACTTGTTAACGTCTACAAGGTTCAATCACATCGCTCTTTCTTAAGCTGACAGTTTTGTGCTCATGATGTTGTGACAGATTGACGTTACACTGGATACCAAGAAAAGAATCACATAATTAGTTATCGTTTTCGTCACCCATTTTAAATATGTAATAAAAGAAATATATATATATATATATATATATATATATATATATATATATATATATATATATATATATGCATTGATTGATTCTATATGTTTATTTAATTTTTTACATCAGTCTCATATGTTTTTTTTTTCAAATTGATCCTACACGTTTCCTTCCGTTTCCACGTTAGTCTTTTCCGTCAATTTTGACGTAACGCCGTTAGTTTTGAGCTGACGTGACACGATATTAGTGCGATGTCTCTTTATTTGACGGCGTTAGGTCGAATTTGACGGAAAAGATTAACGTGGAAACGGAATGAAACATATAGGACTAATTTGAAAAAAAAAAACATGTGACCGATGTGAAAAATTAAATAAACATATAGGATCAATCTACCTATTTTGTCTATATATATATATATATATATATATATATATATATGAAAAATTCTAGCAACACACTTTCTTACACTCTCTTCGAAATTCATGTGGGTCCTACAAAATTCAAGTGGGACCCACATGAATTAGGGGATCCATATGAATTTCAACCAATAGAAGGGTGTGTGTTGAAAAGAGAGTGTTAGAGAGTGTGTTGTTAGCACTTCTATATATATATATATATATATATATTTATTTATACATATATTACCTTCAATTATGCAATTTTGACTTTATAATAATAATTAGCTTTTTTTATACTTATATTATGATTATGCTATATATAATATGATTATGTCATGTAAGGATACGTATACCAAAATTCATGTGCCAAGCATTATTCAAAGTAAAATGGCGTTATAATTAAAACATAACAATACGTACTACTCATATAAACTTATAATAAATAATTATTATCTGAATAATTGAATAGTAGAAATAACAAAATTCCCAAAAATAAAAGCAGGAGGATGAAGGAGAGGGGAGATGGGGACAGGGAACGTGCAGTCCCGTTTTTGTTGGTTGGGCTCATCAGGGAAATAGACTCAAGAGTGAAGCCACGCTACAATTCATACTCTGAATGTGTTGTACTTTGAAATGACATTTCAAGAAGGCTCTGACCCTCTTATCTCTGTGCATGAACTCTGCAGCCACAAAGCTGCCATCAAGATCCCTTCGCAGTTCAAACCTAATTGAATTCCAAATTTTAAAATAGAAAAATGCTTCTGTTATGATTGCATTCCCATCTTAATTTAATCTTGCTGCTTTTTTTATTTTAAAATATATTTAAGAAATTAAGATAAAAAAATTAACTTTATTTTTTTCTTGAAAAGCTAATCATTTTCATATGGAAATCATTATGGTGAGTCTAAACATAGTATTTGATCGGTCCATCATGCTGGACATAACAAAAGGGAAATAACAGCATCATACGAGTCATAAAGCTGATCAATGACAGGCTCAAAAGC
Organism: Ammopiptanthus mongolicus; assembly: GCA_039655645.1. Classification (NCBI taxonomy): domain Eukaryota; kingdom Viridiplantae; phylum Streptophyta; class Magnoliopsida; order Fabales; family Fabaceae; genus Ammopiptanthus; species Ammopiptanthus mongolicus. Next base: position 5,181,789 of record CM077349.1, read on the forward strand.
TTCCGGCAACTGCATTTTGCTACTATAGCTAGTCATTTTCTTCTTTTTCTTTCTTTATTTTTAAAGTGTATATACTTCACACCATTACTTATAAATGAACATCACCCGTACTCGTAAGTCGTAACCTTAGCCGTAACGTGGACAAGTAAACTTTCACAAATTTTGGAACTTCTCAGCAATTTACACGAGCTTTAATTAATTTGTTTAATTTAAACATACACGAGAGTTTATTTGCAACAGGAATTATGCATTACGCATTAAGTACTATACCACTAGTACTACCACTAGTGTGCCTTAATTAATAATGCATATAGATAGAGGTAGCTTCTGATTTGGTGTTATTAGGGTCTGACCATTAGAGAAATTAAGGAGTGACTGAGGAAGGATAAGGCTAGAACTAACGTTGCATGCATGAATCTCCACACCTTTCTTAAATGAAGATTCTTTTGGTGTTGACCATTGAAAATCCTCGCAGACCACACTGAATCTTGAAATATATATACTGTTAAATGTTTAAATACACAAATTACAGTTTACGTCTCTGTGCCATGTTTAAAGAGAGAGATTGAGAGGAAAGAAGGATGGATTACAATAACAATCAATTTTCCTCTCTCATTAAGTATGGTCGATTACATTAACGAAACGATTATATTATGTTCGATCTCTCATATATTATACTCTAAGTTTTCAAAAAATTCATTTAACTATAAAAATATCTTCAATGTTGTAATTTATTGGAATTGTTTAACTCCTTTTTTTACGGATTTCATCATGTCACATGATTTAAGCAACCCTCCACTTTAATAATATAATTCTAAAATGTTAAGTTCTTTTATAAGTAACTGTATTTACAATCGGATACCATATCATCGGTGCTCCAACGATATTAATTACCATATAAGAACTAATTCTTATTTCTTAAGCAACTTCGATTGAAGCAGCTCCAAGCAGTTTTTTTAATATATAGTTTCATTTATAAGATGAGAGGTGGGAGTAACCAAATCCAAAATAATAAGCGGAAATTTGCTGCAATATACCTACCTTAGTAGGCAAAAAGGAGAAAAAAAATATAGGGGAAGAAGGGATGGGAGATGAGAGAATTTCATTAGTGACGGTAGTCTTAGTCAACAATATATTTAGTTCAAAACATGAGTGACCTGATCAGTTGTACGTCTTGTCTTTAAAGTTGAAAACACATCAACTATGACTGGAAAGATTCATTTTCTTGCTCAATTTCAGATCCCGCTTCATCATCTTGATCAAGACAGTCGATTCCATAAGCTTTATGTCCATTTCCAAATGCCTTTATATGATCCTTAAGAGACCTTTTATGCTTAAAGTCAGACCCACAAGAGCAATACCAGAGCTTCCCACAGTTCTTCTCATGAGTTCTCCAATCACCTCTTACAGCAAATGCTTTGCAACATTTTCTACACATGAAAGGCTTGATTCCATGCTTTCTCTTGTAATGGGTTTGAAGGGTTCTGAAGTCTTTGAGTGGCTTTGCTCTTGGATGGTCAATGTTGTTCTTGCATCCCGGTGCACAGCAATAGCAAGGGAGTCTAAGCATAGCTGTTGGCTGTGTTCCCCTAAGAGATTCTGGCCCCTTTCTATATTGAGATCCATGCCCCCACATATGCATCTGTATATAGCAATATCATGTAATTAAGAGCAAATATTGGTTGAAAAGGGAAGTGGGGAAGAATCAATGATATGTTTGAGAGTAATTTTTAAAGATTAATGTGATTCTATAACCTTACACATTTAAATAATAATTTTAGTAACTACTTTTTTTAAGAGAGTATAACGAATACTCTAACCCATATTCACATAAAAGATTTATACTAGACTAAGAGATACACTCTGCCATGGACATACACCAATCTGAAAACAAACATTTACCACCTGTTAATACTTTAAACTAAAACCAATTTTCCAAGATAGAATGTGCTTAATTAAGAATTGCTCTTCACTTGTTAGAAAACTTTGGTACTATTAATACAGTCCAAGAACATCACTGTGAAACAGCAATGGCTTCAAACTCGGTGTCTGTTTGCATTTAATTTAGTTAATTAGATTAGAAATTACTTTACTATGCCGGCCAAGTTTTTGAATCAGAAGCCTAAGAGGATAATGTAGGAGCCGCGTCCTTTTCAAAATGTTTCAATACTTTGTCGCCTATATGGTCTAGGATTAAAGAAAAGTTGATAGTGTAGGGCATCCTAAAAAAGAAACAGTCCGAAAGCCCAACAAGGGAATATTGTACAGCTATTGATGTTAATTTTTATGGTGATGACAAATTAAATTCGTTCAGTGCTTGTTGTTATACTCTCCTCATGTTGGTGTTCAATTGTTCTTGCATATAAACTAAGATTTAATGAACCCTAGCTAGATCTTGATCAATTTTCAGTTTTAGACAATTTTTGTAGCTAATATACAAAAATTTTGAAGGTGCAAAAAGTGATAGCCTTAAATAATACTGATCTTCGGACTGGGAATTTTTCGTATTTATTCCTCAACAGAAAAAAGGGCATGGTAGAACAGTTTACAGCTCAAGTAAAAAGGAAAGTACATGCAATAGTAGGTACAGGGAAAAACCCTAAATTACACACACACACACACACGAAATGTCCGTTCTTTCGTGAAATGAAGACATGATTAGTATAGGTGAAAAATCAAAGAGATATGGGAGTACAACTAATTAAAGTATACACAGAAATGAGCATTTTCTTTTTCAACAAATTTTCACAAAAGTAAGATCCGGGAAAGTAGGGGGTAGGAAAAACAAAAAAAGGGGAAGGAAAGACATTCAATATTTTTCTTTTTCTTTATTTTCATCCATCCTTAATTAATGTTTTTCATTATTTTATCTCACCTCGAGAGAATTTCATTTTCAAGATGATGAAAGGTGACAAATATACCTGCATGTTGTTGTATCTATTGAACGTCTTGAAACAAAGGGGGCATGAAAACTGTGTTGGACCAATCAGAATTTGAGATGGGGTTGGGATCCAATACTGACCCCTGTTAATTCTAGTTGATGGAGAATACTCAGAACTAGCAAAAGTGACCTTTTCTTCTTTGTCTGAAATCTCTGTGGAGTACATGTTTGAAGCTAAATCAGGTGACCTACTTGTGGTTGGAAGCCCTAAGTGCAAGGCCACCGTTACAGTATCTTCATCCAAAGAGCTAGATGATATGCTTACTTGTTCTTTCTCCTTGTTCACTTCCATGGAACTAAAGGAAGTTTCAAGATCTTCACGTCTTGTTGGGCTTAGGTTATTAAGGAGAGGAAGGGCTTGTCTTGGAGGAGGAGATGAGGGACAAGATTGGTGATGATGAGTAAAAGAGATCATGCTTCCCCTTGTGCAGTTATGATAATAACTATAAGGAAAATAGAATGGTGGGTTGGAACAAGATGATGATGAAGGAGAAAAAAGGTTGGGAGAATTGAGGTCAAACCAACCATTGAGGTCATTGGAGCAGTAGGGATCAGTCATGATGAGAGATGGGAAAGGAAAGGATATATGATCAAGTAGAAAGGATTAGGTTATTATAGACTAGAGAGAGTACAAGGAATGGAAATAAAGGGAAGGGGCAAGGTGTAGTGGAGGAAGAGAGAGAGAGATAAAGGTGAGGAAAAAGATAAGTTTGAGATTTAACAAAATCACCATAATGGAAGAGTCAGGATGAAGAGTTAAAAAGATGTGTAGAAATCCAATGTTGGTAAAACAAACCCTATAAAGTAAAAAAGGGAGACAAGAAATCACTTGGCCAAGTGTGACTTAACAACGGAGAAAATATGCTAAAGCAAGGGGGGAAAGAGAGAGAGAGAGAGAGTGGGAAAAAGTCAGGTTTGTAGAGGAGAGAAGAAGGAGATGATGAGATTATATATCTTGGGACTTGAAATTAAGAAGGTTTATATGAACAGTGTGGGAAAAAGGGTACAGAGATTAATATACCCTATTTTTCAAAAGTTTAATATTTGTTACAACTCTACCTAACCATAAATGGTAGGAAATAAGACGAAAGGCAAAGTCAGTCATTGAAGTTGAAGTCTGAAAGACTATCTGTTCTCTCATTACTGCAATCCCGTTCCCACTTACAGGAGAGGCAAAAATGGATCAGAAACTTCCTTGTATCCCTATCGGGGAGAAACAAAAGTTAGGTGACACAGGAAAAAGAGAAATTAATTAAGTTGGATGCTAACTATTGCTCTAAGAAATATATAAAAAATCAAGTTTTTATTATTAAAAAAAAATAAGTATATCACTTCTTTAAATATTAAGGATCTTGCTAACAAGTGTGTTAAGGACATTATTCAAGGAATCCAAAATTAGAAAAAAATTATTAGAAAATACTCCCTCCGGAATTATATATAAGTAAAAAAAACTAACTTCACACGTATTAAGAAAATTATTTATATTAGTTAATTGTCTTGATTTGTGGAAAAAATAAGTTATACAGTAGTTACTAAACTACCCTTTCTTGGGAATGTGTAATACTCTTGGAAGTTATGTCTTGACAGTATATAGTGCTCTTGAAAAAATAAAAATAAAAATTAACCAAAGGGTATTTTTGAAACACTGACATTAAATAGAGTTTATTCGCTTGACTTTTGCTTATATTTGAGTTCAAAAAATTTAGGTACTTTTTTGCTTATAAATAGATCCGGAGGGAGTATAACTTTTGAATGTTCAATGTATTGAATGTATCACTTTTGCATAAAAAAAAAAAAAAAGAATGTACCACTTTCAATATAACAAATTTATACCACCACAAGAAAAACAATTATATATCTATCAATACCACTATGAAAATATGAGTAATTAATTGAATAGGTAAAGTTTTTTTGTAAGTGAATGTAATGATATTTTCTTTCCCAACAATTGTGAGTCATTTCATGTTTCCCATAACAACCATTTAAAGAGGGGGAAAAAGCACTCCAAAAAATATAGAATTAACAAAAAATAAAAAAATTACACACTTGATAACATTTTGCAGAGTTCATTAATACTATTAATTAACAGCTAGTTCACCTGAATTGTTTAATTATTCTTCGGAGGGAATACACGATGTGTTTGCTTGTTTGACACCCTTCATTCATACATACATTGTGATCTTCGATCTCTTAATTCCTTCCTCGGGAAACAAATAACTAGTTTGGGTTTAAACCAACAAGTGCTTTGGCCTGCACGCTGTGGTCGGCTTGGTTCCTCTAGGAGCAGGAGCAGAGACTCAGTCCGTGTCTCCGCTACTTACTCATTTCATTTCACCTGTTACATTACATTACATGCAAAAACGTTCACTGTTCGATCCACCCTGTAGTAGTGTTTCTCTTCTGCTCGCTCCGGGGATACAGCTGTTTTGTTCAGTGGGACATTTTGGAGTTAAGGGATCGAAGAACCAACCAGTAACATAATTGGGTGTCACACGACAACTTACTTTGACATAAATACTGCTAAATAGTTAACTGCACCCACTGCCCACCCACATGATCAACACCCCTTTTGGTACCTCTTTTCATTTCCCCATCCTTATCTCTTCATTTATATAACAAGAGTTTTTCTATCATATGCAAACTTTTTTATGTTAAAGAATCAATATATAGAAAACTTTTATAGGAAATCACATTTTTAACTTTTTAATATATTGAATGTAACATTTTTCAAGAAAAGATTACTATTATTGATTCTTTAATATGTGTAATTTTGCACATGATAGAAAAATGCATATAACAATCATAATAATTTGTTTCGGTGTCTATAATCTTCAATTAATTATAGGTTAAATATTTGGAAGAGATTATTTATAACATCACATGGTATTAGAATTTTTAAAATTTAATGACAAAATTATTCTTTTGATCCCTTATTTTAATTGTTTTTTTCATTCCGTTCCTTTAATTTTTTTGTGACAAATAAGTCCCCTGCGTTTACAAACATTAACAACGTTGGCCTAAACATTAGTAAATACCGCCTCAAATGGTCCTACTTGTCCGTTAAGTATCCAACATGACGCTGACATGTTGCTGGCTTAGTGGCTTGGCCAAAACGACATCGTTTTGACGACTTCAGATCGGTGTCCGAGCAAGATAGATGTAAGCCAAGCTTTATAACCATGGTTGTAGGGAAGAAGATTGGGAACCATAAACTCTAGGTCACCATTTAAGAGGGAGGAAGATAACTCATATACCTCCAATGGTAATAACCAGGTCACCAACCACTTAATACGTCTAATTGTGGACTTAATGGACACGTTTAACAGAGTTGAATGGAGAGTAACACTGAGGCCAATATTATTAACGTTGGTAAACATAAGGGACTAGTTTGTTACAAAAAAAAGTTAAGGGACCAAATTGAACAAAACAATTAACTTAAGGGACCAAAAATGTAATTTTGCCAAATTTAATTGTTGGCACATTCATTCTTATAAGTAAAAGGCTTAATTGTACTTTTGATCTCTTATTATATATTGGTCTTGTATGACTTTGGTCCCTATTGTATTTTTTAGCACATTTGGTCCCCTATTTTGTCAATGTTGCAAATTCGACCCCTCGTCCAATGTTCGTCAATTTTTTCAATAATCAACAAAGAGAAACCACTACTCTAAGCACATAGAAGCTCCGGTAGAGCTTCTCCCTGATCTATCTCTCCGCTTCAATATGATTCAATGGTTCCTCTCTGCCATTTATTGATTTCGTTCCTCCTTTATAGGACCGTTCTTTTGTTCTACCACAGAAGCTCAAACCGAGGTTCTTTGCGTTTAAAACAGTGATTCCACTCTATTTGACATTGAAAATTTGACGAACATTGGATAGAAGGATCAAATTTACAATATTGAGAAAAATAGGGGTATCAAATGTCCTTCAAAAAACTATAGGGACCAAAATCGTACATCATCAATGATAAGAGGATCAAAAGTGTAATTAAACCTAAGTAAAACAAAAAAATTCTAAATTTCAGCCTAAAGTAATGGGCTCATGCATTGCCTACTCCATGGTTCAAGTTTAAGAAGCTCTTGTGCAAGAACACATGTTAATATATAAAATCATTAATTTATATACTTTTACTTAATAATTTAAAATTTTAGAAGAGATAGTTCATAATGTGTGTTTTCTTATAAGCAAAATTTATATGGTTGGGAGTAAGGGTACTCCAATCCATATACAAGAAACCAACATCAAAGCCTAACAAGGTTTAGTTCATAATATACGTAACATACAAATTTGTCGTGTGTTAACACATACAAAATTTATATGTGCTTCAGGAGGAATGGCAATTTTGGTCAGCTCCTCAACTTTAATTACTTTCGAAGACTATCATAAGTTCATAAAACAATTCTGAAGAATAATTTACATTTCTTTACATAAAGTAAACACATTTTTTCAACGGGAAAAAGTAACCACATTTTTATAATAATAGGATAATTACAAAGTAGTGTAAACTAAAGTCGACTAACCGACGAAAATCGCTATTTTATCTGTGAATTATACAGGAATCACAGTGAATCTAAATATGTAACTTTACTAGCAAAAGGTTCAGCAAAAGACTTCAAGAGTAAAAGGGGAAATCTCATGACAATAGGAACTACATACGCTAAAACTTAAAATGCTACATATTAACCAACAAAACCGAGACTGTGGTATAAGGCCGGTTTGATTTCTTTCCGTCTATATGAAAAAGATTTGGTTGAAAGAGATTATACTCAACTTTTCGGTAATTTCTCTACCTTCACTTTCATAAAGGATTAGTTTATAGTTATTGACTAGTAGTGGCAGTGGCGAATCTTTTATATGACACCTCAAAAAAATTTAAAATATTTTTTACCTACATGTAAGAAAAACTAAAATGCTCCACCCCTGTAAAAAAGTAAAATAAAGCTGAAAGAGAGATAGCTGGAAGTTTTAGTTCTAATTCAATTATTGATGATTTCAAGTCATTCAAAGAACGTAGAGCAATACTTTAAGGCAATTCCTAGTCATTTACTATAACATTATTTTTTGATCAACTTTGAGTTTACGATGCAACTTAAATTTTGGAAATATAATATGATAGTATATTTTTGAATTATGCATTAAAATTTATTCTGACTCCCTTTTTATTCAAGATCCACCACCATTGACTAGTATACTCATGCTGGAAAAAAAAAAAAGGGAGGAGGAGGGGGGGTTAAATATTGATTTCAGTGGCCATTTAACTTGGCATCCATATCCCGGCTTTTTGACTAAACTGGTGTTGTTTTAGAGACTATTTATCAAAATGAGATTGTTTTGTAACATTTTATCAAAATAGGATTGTTTGTAGCAGCGTAGAATTTTTTTTTATTTGTTGACGCGGAAGATGCCAGTTCAAGTGACGCCTTTCTAGCGCCTTCCATAAAAATTTCATGTGTCACACCCTCATTTGATGTATTATTTTTTCTATAAAAAAAAAAAAAAACAAAACCTGCTGCCTTCCCTACCCATGCCACGTGGCGCCTTCCAGTGCGTCGCGCCACGTGGGACGCGCAAGGAAGGTTGCCCCCCTCCCCAGCATCACCCTACCCTCCAACGCATACCCCTCCTCCCCTTCCCCCTTAACACCCTCTTCATACCCTAACCCTAACACACTTTACCTCAAACCCTACCCTAATATATTATTTTTAGCTTCTATATACTTCAAGGTATAATGATTTATTTATTAAAGAAAATATTATGACTCTTATTAATTATTATTAATATTGTTTATTGTTATTTTTGCTACTTTTATTTTGATTATTATGATTATTATTATTACTATAAATTTGTCATTATTATTAATCATTAATATTGTTGCTATTTTTATTGTGATTATTATTACTATTTTTATTACAAATGATTTCTATTACTATTACTATTGTTGTTGTTGTTACTATAATTATTAAGATATTTTTTTTATTATTGTAGGTCACACAATATGTCTCTAATTGTAGTGTTTGTGTACTCCAATGAGAGAATCTTTGATGGAGAAGAAGAAATCACATTCGAAGGGGATAAAAAAAACAACGCAAATAAAACATGGAGTCGGGTATGAGCTTGTGAGGACATAGATTCACTCTAGGTTGAAACTTCATTCAAATCAATGTGTTTCAAAAATTGTCACCCGGTTTATGATATCGCAAAATCCGACAAAATACATTGTTTACCAAATTAGTGACGATGAGGATGTGGAGTGCATGATTAAAGCTTTTGAGCAGAATTCGTGGATGACAACACTAGAGTTATACTGTGATATCGATATTGTTGGTAGTTCTACAGTCCCTTCGCCATCATTATGTAGTAATTTTGAGGTACAACAGTATGATGTAGACCTCGAATCATCGGATGAAGATCTGGATTGGAACAGTGAAATGGAGCTCAATTCTAGTGGAGACGAAGACGAAGATGAAATACCAGATGATGATTCGCCGAACACTGAAGATGAAACTGATCTAGGATCTAATCAAATCGTATCTTCAATGGCCCCATCGGTAATCATGGCTTTTCTCGTTTCATCTGTAAGGCCTACGACACATTGTGCTCCACAACAAACAAATATGATATTATTGTTACTATTTTTCTTACTAATATTGATGGTGTTATTATTATTATTATTATTATTATTATTATTATTATTATTAGGTTATTACTATTATTGTATATTTACACGCCAATGACATGGTGAATTCTTCAATTTATCTCCTCATTATAGTTATATTAATTGGGACCACCCCGACGAAGAAATGGATTTTCAAGGGTTGGATGTTCCTGGGTCATGGCATGTAGGTCAGGAATAATATGTCGATTTACGATTCGACAGTAAACAGGCAGTTTAGCTAGCTGTGTAGCATTACTCAATGAACATTCATCAGTCATTCATAATTGTTGAATCAAAACCAACAATTTTATATGTTAAATGTTCAAAACATGCAGAAGGTTGCCCACGGAGGATGAGGGCAATTTTATAAAAGAAGACAGACAAGTGGCATGTCACGAAGTGGATTCTAACTTTGTTTGCTCAGTCATACTAGGTATGATCTTTAACCAGAATTTTATTTTCTACATTAATATTTAATTTGGCTCATTTAAGATTTTAATTGAACTTATAAATGTTTTTAGGCATGGTCCGAGATGAAGCATCAGTGCAGATTTCGCTTATCCGAGAAAGGATCCAAAATACTTTGGATACAATATATCTTATAGGAAGGCATGGAAGGCCAAACAGGAAGCTATCGTGCGTGTATTTGGAGATTGGGCTGAATCGTACGCACTATTGCCAGAATGGTTGGAGTATATGCAGTTGCATGCTGATGGTTCCTATTACAAAATCGAGACCAACGATGTTGTAGTTGGTAATCGGGTGAATACCCAATGCCGAAAGTTTCACCAAGTTTTTTGTACTTTCAAACAATGTTGCGATGCGTTCAACCACTACAAACCAATAATAAGGGTTGATGGCACACACTTATATAGTAAGTATTGTGGGACGTTGTTGATTGCCACAATACAAGATGGAGACAGTCACGTGTTGCCGATTGCGTTTGCAATCGCGGAAGGAGAAACTTTAGATGAATGGTCATGGTTCTTGGCACTTATACATGAACATGTTACCAACATAAGAGGAGTATGTCTGGTCTCCGACCGTCGCCAAAGCATTAAATCAGCTGTGGCAAATCCACACCTTGGTTGGCAGCCCCCGAACGCGTACCACACCTGCAACTATTCTACTCACTACAAGAAAAACAGATATTAGCGTCGGCCAAAAGCCCACGCTACAAGCAAAAAGCCGACGCTAATTGACACTTTAGCGTCGGCTTTGCGACGGTGTCGTGGCCTACGCTTTTTCGTTCGTCGATACGTTTAGCGGAGGGCCTTAACGGCCGACGCTAAAACCGACGCAAATTGGCAGCTAGAACACACAGGAAAAGGCCGACGCTAAACCCACGCTATGGCATAACTGGTTAGCGAAAGCTAAGCCGACGCTAAACTTAGCGAACGCCTGGCCGACGCTAAATTTAGCGAAGGCCTGGCCGACGCTAAAATTAGCGAAGGCTTAGCCGACGCTAAACGTAGCGAAGGCCTAGCTAGACCAACGCAAAACGTAGCGAAGGCTAGGCCGACGCTAACCTTTTTTTTTTTTTTTGGGTACAGATTAGTAAATTAGTAGGTGTTGAATTACAAAACCTGGAAATGTAACATAAAAATATAAACCTCAACACAGACATTAAATACCAAATCAACATAAAATTTAACTTTAATAATAGTATTTCAGAGAAAAGTACACATCAAAGTAAATTGTGCTTTACACAAAGTACATAGAAGTACATATCAAAGTCAATACTAAGTGAAAACAAAATCAACGACGTCGACCATGTGACGAATCATCATCCACCGAATGGTCGTCAAGATCATCATCATAATCGGGATGTGGACGGTGCTGGTGACCACTACCGCGCTCCAAAGCTGCTAGGCATTCCAGCACAATCCGAAACTGGCCCTCAATATTGGCGCTATGCTCCCTAGCTCTGGCGACCTCCTCCGTAGCTCTGATAGCCGCCTCCGTGGCTCTGGCAGCCTCCTCCCTGGCTCTGATGACCTCGTCGTTATGAGACTCGCTACTATGACTAGATGGTGCCCGAGACTCCTGAGTTAATGAAGATATACCACGACGGACGTTCAAAGACAAGTCTGCAGTGCCATAACATCGGCCTCGGGTCCTGCCACCAGCAATCTCCCGCCACAAGTCAAGCTTCTTCTCCCCATCCACCTCTTGCGACCCACCCGCTGAGGCCTCACCAACCTGCGTTTGTATCTGGCTGAGACGTTCGCGATACTCCTCCTAGTAAAAAAAAACATAACCTACTCAGATACATATTTTGTTTGATAACCAAGTTATATAAAAATAATGCATTACCAATAACTTACATATGCTTTTTGAGAGCGGCTATCGACCCATTCGCCAGTCTTTTTCTGGTGGGTGATCTTGAAGAACTCAGCAGGATCCACGGACCCCCTATGTGATTCAGCCTACCCAAACAGCCAACACATATTTATAAAGAGCACACAATATATGATAATGGACTGGAGAATGTTGAGTGAATACATACTATGTATAGCGCCACCTCATGGTGAGGTCTGCGGCCTGTCGTGTGGACTGCTCCACCTCTGGTAGAAGCCCGGTTGGTCTTATTTTGTGTTGAGATCTTTTGGAAGTCAGGACTCCCCCAACAGTCCAGAAGACCAGCCCATGCCTCGTCCCCCATCCAACTAGGCTTCTTCCCCTCCTTCCTCGCCTTCGAGAGGATATCGGAAAGATGTTTTGCACATTTCTGTGTAAATGTCTTATAGATAGTGTCATGATGACAAGGATCCCATGAAACCTTTTCCTGCAATTAATCAAAATAGTGAGTCAGATATAGCTTTACTTTATGAGTTAATTAGGAATATATGAGCAAGACAGGACCCGTAATTGGAAGAAGGCATGTAAAAATTAGAGTTTCACACCAAACTAATGCACCATAACAAGTTGACATATAAAGTTATATAAACATAACACAACATTAGGTATAGTAATTGCAACAAGAAAACCAGATTCATCATACTCATAATCAATAAACGAGAACACTCTTCAATGTATTGATATATACAATAGGTACGAAAAAAACAGAGAACATGTTTTGATGACAAAGCTAAATCAGTAAGATTTTCCAATTACCTTGTGTTTGTTGTACAAATGAGTGAGATGTTTAAGGTTTGAAAAAAGTAATGGGGGGATCTCACCAGTAAGGTTGTTGTAATAGAGTTCCAAAAATGTGAGTTGAGTGAGGTTCCACAAAGATAAAGGAATCAATCCATCAAATCCAATGTGTTGAAGACTAAGAGAGACCAAAGAGGATAACAACATATGAAGTTATAAAACATAACACTAACTAATGCACCATAACAAGTTATGCAAGTTTCTTGTAAATACTACAGTCAAATGATACATTATCAGTTTACAATGTACCTATCCATGTTACGCAACTTCATCCCCCAATATAGAATGCTTAAAATATGAATACATTATTAGTGCGTTAAATATACAAAATTTACCTTAAATCTAGCCCACCAAAAGTTCCTCACTGCGATAGGGGTCACAGTCCAGCAATAATGAGGACCCCGAAATTGTGCCTCAATGGCACACCTAATCGCGTTAGCAGCAAATGATGATGGAGTCCACCTACAAAAAATTACATGATCAATGACAAATGTCAAATCAAATGCAAACATAAAACTAAGTGCTTAACACATATATATATAAACAAAGAAAGTTCTAATTTACCCTCGACCAAAAGGACGTATGATGATCTTCCCGTCCGCGTCCATCTGGTACTCCCTCGAACCCTGATGAAGAGGGTCCTGTCTGTCCTGCTCCACCTCCTCGTCAACCTCTTGGTACTCATCTTGTCGGTCTACCTCCTCATGGGGAGGCTGCTGCAACACAGGCTCATGTGGACTGCGGTATGAAGATGAACCAAACTCAAACTGTCCAGATGGCACATAACCTGGAGTAGGCATCATAGTGAAGACGTCAGTGGTAGGCTGCACTGCTGGTGGTGTCGGCTGGGACGGTGGTGGTGTCGTGCTCGGCTGGAGTTGTGGTGGGTTAGGATGGACGACTGGTGATGTAGGCTGGGAAGGTGGTGGTGGAACTGGTCTCTGGCGGCGCGTGCGCTCTGTCAGTGCAGCAAGATCGCCAGGTCTGATAAGCCTCCCTCGACCTGATCTTTTGACAGGCATCTTGCCCCGACCTTGTCCTGCCATTTACTGTAGTGCAAAATATAACATATAGACATATATACCATACATATAATATAATCATACACATTAAAATAGTTAGATAATATTCTAAACATACATATAAAGTTGACTTGTGCATATTAGGATACATATTAAAATATTCAAATACATTTTATCAAAAAAATAGTCAAATGCATATTATAAAATTGACCTAAACTAATCCTCGTCACTATCCTCATAATTGCCCTGATCCTCGTCCACCCCATTTTGCACATCTTCATCACTACTTTCTGATTGACCATCCTTGTCCATTGGATCGTTATTAGGATCAATTATCTGTTCAAACTCATTTACGGTTTGATCAAGTAAGCCATGTAATGGTTCAACTTCTGTAATTGGTGCAACTGGTGACATCTCATCAGCCTGATAAGGCACTTCATCCTCTATGTCCTCAACTTCCACATGACCCCGTGGTTTTGTGGTGATTGCTGCAGACCAACCACGTAGGTCTTTACACATTTCTGGATAATGGACATAATATACCTGTCTTGCTTTTTCTGCAAGGATGAACGGATCATACCGACCATACCGTCTATTCATCTTAATATCAACAATATTATACTGTGGATGTACCCGTGTGCCTCTATTCCTCGTTGGATCAAACCATTCACAGTAAAATACAGCAATCTTATTACTCAAACCATGGTATTCCAATTCCATGATATGTTGGATGATGCCGTAAAAATCATCTTCTCCTCCTTCGGTAAGACCTTTTACGTGCATCCCACAATTTATGGTTTTTTTACCATCATTCCAAGCATTGGTGTGAAACTTATACCCATTAACAAAGTACTTGTGCCACGATATTGCCTTGGATAAAGGACCCCAAGCTAATGCCCGTATATCTGTGTTGATCACCCCATTCCTCTCATCATGAACCTATATAGAATATACAAATATGCTTAGAGAGTGTGGTTATCAATAATTATATTAGTCGTGTATATTATACTTACATATGCCTTCAACCATTCGGCAAATCCGGCATGTATATGACCAGAAGCATCTTGTTCATCGTTGCAGTGATATTGCAAGAATTTACTGACATCAAGCACATGATTGATAAGTAACTCTACACTATACAATGCGTTAAGCACATACTTGATGTGATACGAATTTTACTTACTCAAGATATGGTTTAATCTCATGACAATTGATCAGAACATGTATATGAGCAGAATTCCATTCATTATCTGTCAGATAATAGGGTTGAGGCTTCCCGCTAGGACGACCGAATTTGTTCAAGAGTGACAACGTTGGGTGGACGTCCTCATGTCCCGATCGAGGATCGTTCCTAAAACTTGTGGTTGGCAACAAGCTGAAGGTCTTGAAATAATGAGAGCAAAAATAGGTTGTCTCACGGTGTAAGTAAAAAGCGCATATGCTTCCTTCTACTCTAGCCTTATTTTTCACTGACCGCTTTGAGTCTCCCATGAATCTGCTTGTAAAATGACCATACATCTCTGAAGTTCAAATAAATCAAGATGTGAATATTTTAAAAAAAATAATTTAATTACCTTTCAAATGGATACATCCATCGATATTGAACCGGACCACCAAGGATTGCTTCAAAAGGAAGGTGAATCGGGAGATGCTCCATTGAATCAAAGAAACCCGGTGGAAAAATCCTTTCCAACTTGCATATGATGATGGGAATATTTTGCTCCAATCTAACTAGGTCGTCCATCCTCAATGTATTACAACATAGATCTTTGAAGAATCGACTTAATTCAGTCAGTGGCTTCCATACACATTCTGGCAAGGAACGAAAGGCAATTGGGAGTAAACACTCCATGAATACATGACAGTCATGGCTTTTCATCCCCTGCATCTTACCCTTGGATACATCGGCACACCTAGCAAGGTTTGAAGCATAGCCATCCAGCATTTTCAGTTCCGTAATCCATTTACACACTAACTTTGCATCTTCTGGTGACAAAGTGTAGTTTGCCTTTGGCTTTCCCATCTTTCCGTTAGGTAAAATTTGCATCTCCAAGTCCCTGCGTGCACAGAACACAGATATATCCATTCTTGCCTTTTCATTGTCCTTTGTTTTACCTTTAACATTCATGACAGTGTTAAACACATTATCAAAGAAATTCTTCTCTATGTGCATCATATCAAGGTTGTGCCTTAACAAGTTGGCCTTCCAGTATGGCAGATCCCAAAATATACTTTGTTTGGTCCAATTATGAAACTCACCATACCCTTGCAATTTGCCCCAATCAACCTCTGTCACTTTTGGAAAATCACGAACAAATTCCCAGATTTGTTGCCTTGTTAACATATAAGGTGGACCATCCTTCTCATCCATGTTTCTTTTAAAACCCCTTTTACTTCTTCTGAAAGAATGATCTGCTGGTAGGAATCGACGATGACAATCAAACCAAGAATTTTTTCCACCATATTTCAGGGTGAAAGCCTTTGTGTCTTCCATGCAATAAGGACATGCCAATTTACCCTGTGTTCCCCATCCAGATAACATACCGTAGGCCGGAAAATCATTGATTGTCCACATTAAGCATGCTCTCATGACAAAGTTTTGTTTCGTGGAGATATCGTAAGTCAAAACGCCATAACTCCACAATTTTTGCAAATCATCAATCAAGGGGCTGCAAGTAAACATCTATCTTTGATTTCGGGTTAGATGGTCTAGGTATGACACAAGTCAAAAACATGTATGGTTTGGTCATGCGCATTTCAGGGGGAAGATTGTAAGGCGTAACTATTACCGGCCAACATGAGTATGGAGAAGTAGACGCTTGGATGTAAGGTGTAAACCCATCAACACATAGACCCAGTCTTACATTTCTTGGCTCACTGGCAAAATATGGATAAACATCATCAAAGTGTTTCCATGCCTTCCCATCAGATGGATGGCGCAAGACGTTCGAATTCTTCCTATTCTCATGATGCCATCTCATTTGAGCCGCAGATTCCATTGATGCATATAATCTTTGTAACCTGGGAATGATAGGCAAATAGAACATTCTTTTCACCGGAACATCATTGAATTTCCCCATCCCGTTCTTTCGAGGAACATATCTCGCAGCATGACAAAAATTGCATTCTCTTGATTTGTTACCTTCTCTATATAACATGCAACCATTCACACAACAATCAATCTTCTCAGCCTTCAACCCTAATTTAGACACCAACTTTGTTGCTTGGTAATAGTTTCCGGGTAAATATTGTTTTGTTGGAGCTACATCAACAAGCATTTGTGCAAAATAATCTATACACTTTTCAGGAACATGGTAGTTAGATCTAGCGGCCAAAAGTTTAACAGATATTGATAACTTAGATTCGGTAGCTCCTTCGTAAATGGGCCGGTTTGCAGAGATTAGCATATCATAAAATCGTTGAGCCTCCTCATTGGGTGTTTGTTCCTTAGTTAATGTCTCGTTTTCTATGTTAGCATTGACATGCGGGACATCGGGAAATGGCCTAAAAGCATCATACACCATCTGATGCATTGACACAAAGTGGTCTTCATTATCCATATGTCCACTACTTCTTGAATGACCCCCTTCATCAATATCTGGCTCCACTTCTCCATGAATAGTCCAGATCCAATAATTTGGTTTAAACCCACGCTTGTACAAGTGAACCTTCACCTCGCTTGGAGTCAATAGCTTCATGCACTTACACTTTGCACAAGGACACCTGATCCCTCCCTCAGACAAAAAGTAGGGCTGTTCCTTAGCCTTCTCGACAAACTCGTCAACTCCACTAACAAAATCATCTTTCAAACCTCTCCTATCAGGATTGACCCTATCATACATCCAGCTACGATCCATTTTCTATGTGGCAAACATATAATTATCAACCATTTAGTATAAATAATAGTATATATAAGATCAAATAAAATTGGATATATGATAAAAATAACATTATATTAACAACTTATCCTATTGAGCTCTGCTCTCCACTAGGAAACAACAATTCAATCAGACAAACACATGCATAGTTTCTAAATTACCAGCACACAATCCGGTATCCAACATCTCAGACAGAATCACACTTATTGAGCTTTACGCTCCACTAACAAACAACATATCAATTCATATAACACATTACATAAACATAGCTAAATAAAAAAAACTTGGCATACACACCTCAAACTCCTAATGTAATCTCCAAGTGTCACGAACAGTCCTGCCAAAATAAAATTAGAAGCACATAAGTTACCTACATGTTTGACGTCTTCTTCTACCATAATGATACTATCAATTTAGCATTATCAACTTGTCACATAAACCTCAATATTGCAGCACAAAAAATGTAACATAAAAATAAAGAAAGGGAATGATTAGCTTTCTATTTTTGGATGAGGAAGCCAGTTTTGAGCTGTTTCTCATATCAATGGAGGCAGACGTTTAATAAAATTAAACACATGGTTATGAAGTATATATTTCAAAAAGATCAAAAAAAAAATTAGTAAGTAGGCGTTCCAAAATTTAATTCATGTTCCCTGAGGGCATTAATGACCATGACATCATTCTCAAATCCAAGAAACTAATCAAAGAGGTCCAACATAACACAACAGGTGGCACCAAACAACCATCAGGTCATAGTTAGTGCACTGTAACTTAAGCTCCACAACAAAATCAACTACGCAACAACCAACAAAGAGGCATCATAAAATATGGCTGATACCAAAGCTTTAAGGTAAGACTTTACCTACCCGTGAAATGCAAAGAAAGTATGAGCTAGTAGCTACCATTTGGCAACCATTCATTACAAATTAAATTTCCTCTACTAGCCCCACATATAAAATTATTTGTACTCATCTTATTTTTTTTCCTTTGTCCTTATTGCATGGTACAAGCTACAAATTAAAATTCACAAGATTCAACTTTTCAATTCCCAAGTGTTGAAGGGTTATCGAAAGAACCTAAATAAAAGTGTGTCAATTAATCTACAGGTTCATTACCAAATATTTTGTTCTAATAATCATAGTGTGCCCTTGTTGCTTTAGGCCACGTCTATTCTTGTTTGAGCTCAAACGACAAGCCAGAATAATGAACTCTCGTAGGAAATTTTATTTTTTT
The DNA here is from genome assembly GCA_039655645.1 of Ammopiptanthus mongolicus. NCBI lineage: Eukaryota > Viridiplantae > Streptophyta > Magnoliopsida > Fabales > Fabaceae > Ammopiptanthus > Ammopiptanthus mongolicus. The sequence continues at coordinate 5,200,677 of CM077349.1, forward strand.
TACACTATTATCACTTAAACAGAATATAACACTAATTAGAGCATAAAATATAATTGGTAGTTCTGCAATTGACTCATATATTCTTACCAAACTAAAGGGAAACATATCTTTCAAGAATCAGGAACACTTGACCTGAAAATATACAATGCCTACTGCATTCTAATTGAGCCTTCACATCAGTTGAGAATCATACTTTATGCACATTTTGCAAGAGCTAAACTACTACAGCCTAGGTTCAATAATCATGCACATTAAGTACCAACAATGTTATAGTAGAAAAGCAATAGTCTTATTCCAACTAAATCAACCCTCAATTGAAAAGAAATCATTTTTAAATCTGCATAATGCTACAAGATGCAAATCAACAACATTAGTACCAACAATGTTATAGTAGAAAAGCAAAAAGGCCAAGCCTAAAAAATTATCACCCCCAGCAACAAAACCTATCTTCAAATGCATCAAAAAGAAATGAAGCTTGACATTTGCATCGACAAAAACAGAAAAAAAAAAACTATCACACCAGTAGCTGTTATAATTACAAATAAGCAATACCCAAACTTTTACTCAACTAGCAGAAGAGCAAAAAGACATCTAGAAGCAGAGAGAAATAGCCACAAAGTTGTTATTGTTCAGAACCAAATGGGTGAAAAATAGTTGAGATTCCACATGTCCTTTGACAACGCACTGCATACCAAGAGAAAAACCAAGCACCATCCTAATCAATTATCATCACATTCCCTATATTACCTGTATTTAATTTATTTGTATGATTTCTAAGCCCCTCTCCCTCTCATGTTACGGAGAATGCTGTCATACATTAGGCTAAAAGTTTCTCTATGTTATGTTGTATTTGCAAGCAAGCAAGTAATTGTGTAGGTGATTTGTTTGCTTCGGAAATGGAAAAGGGATTGTGGGAGGAGAAAGGTACCTGACAGAGGGAGTAACCGCACGGAGACAAGAGTTGCTGTGGGTGAGGCGGCGGTGGGTGTTGTTGTTGGTGGGTGCGGCAGTGGTGGGTGTTGTTGTCTATGGGTGCGGCGGCGGTGGGTGTTGTTGTCGATGGGTGCGGCTGGTGCTCTGATCTGCGACTGATAGTTAGGCATTGAAATGGAGAAAGAAGGATCTGATATACGATAAGGTAGGGGATTTTTAAGGCCGACGCTAACTATCACATATTAGCGTCGGCCTAGTCCTTCGCAAACGTGGATTCATAAGAAAAAAATTTGGAAAATAATTGTTTTTAAGGTTGCGTCGGCCACGCTCCCAAGTTTGCGTCGGCCTGGCCTACGCTAAATTAGATTTATAAAAAATAAAAAATAAACAATTTTTGGCACTTTTACGTCGGCATTGCGTCGGTTTATCCGACGCTAATAGCGTAGGCCTCATGGCCGACGCAACATTTTTGCAGCTATATTCCAGTTTTCTTGTAGTGACTCCTCAATAATCGATTCTCTTTTTCATTCCATATATGTGTAGAAATATGGGTTGCTTGCATCCTTAACAATGACGTATCAATTTGGGCCAATTTAATCAAACATCGGCCTCCAGCCGAACTTGAAGCCATTTTTTCCACACTAAAATAACAAAAATATAAGATTAGTGTTAATAATAATTATAATCATAATAAAAACAATAAAAAAATAGTAACAATAAATAAACATATAATAATAGCAATAGCAATAATAATTATAGTAATAATAGCAATAATAATAATAATATTAAAATTACAACAAACTAAAAATTAGAAATCTAGTAATAATACTAGTAATAATATAATAACATATAAAAAATAAGAATAATTAATAATAAAAATAAAAAATAATACTAATTAATAATAACAATAAAAAATAAGAAAAATAATTTACAGTAACAATAATAAATCTAGTAATAATACCTTGATTAAAATTTGGTATGTAAAAATAAAAGAGTAGAAGAAGTAAAAGTATAAGAAGAAGTAAAGTGTAATATTTAGTATATGGGGTTTTAATAGAGGAGGGAGAGAGGGGTTGGGGGGCGCTTAAATAGAGGGGGTTGGAGGGTGTTAATGTGGGTGGGGGAGATGCTAGGGAGGGGGGTACCGCCTTCCCAGCATGCGTCACGTAGGTTTTTTTTTTTATAAAAAAAATTCTGTAGAACCAATGTGCATGACACGTGGCATTTTGATAAATAGTTTCTAAAATAACATCAGTTTGGTAAAAAAAGCCTCCATATCCCTTTAATAGGAAAAAATGTGACTAGAAGAAATGTGACTAGAAGTAGAAATGAATCTTTCATTTTTTTTCCTCAAAGAACCATTTTATTTTTCCCCTTTCAACTTAACCAAAGGAGCTCTCATTTATTCGGTGGTTAACTTTTTAATAATGATAGCCGCATAGAAACCCTAGAGCCGCCTCTCTCTACCTTCCCTCTACTCCTCTCTTCCTTCTTCCTCATCTATCGGAGGGGATGGTTTTGGGCCATCTTTTGACCTGGAATCATCCCTCTACATCGTTTTTCTCTCCTTTTATCTAAATAAGTGGTTTTTCCACATAGATCTGGTTTTTCTTTTGTGTTTTTCCGTGATTTCGTCGTCTAAGTGTGGCTTTGTTTTGTTCGTCATCTTGGTGCAGCATTGTTTGGTTTTCCGTCTTGTTGCAGTATTCGTTTGGTTCAAATTGACCGATCAACTTCGATCCATTATATATTCAATCAAGACTTGGACGTCAACGTTATAGATCCGGAGGCATGAGTATTCCGATCACTTTGATTTTTTCACATTTGTAGGCATTTTGCCGTTTTATGCTATTAACCTGAGTGTTGTGAGTTTGTTCGCAGATTCATCCTTTTCGATTTTTAGCGATATTGAATTTGTGTTATTTTCGATGTATTTTATCAATTTCAATGAATGAATATCTTTTTTAGTCAAAAAAAAAATTTAATAATGGTCTCTCATTCTCTCCCTCTCTCTGTGCTCTTTTGCGTCTGTACTCTAGTTTCTGGAAAAGTTTTTTTGTACAAGTATAGGTGTCCCCATTTCTTCTCCTTGTAATGTCATAAGATGGGAGAGAAATATATAAATGTGTTAGAGGTAAAAGCATAGTTTTGATGTTAAATTTTTCTTACAGATAATAGGACACTATAGTATCCTGGACAATTCCAAAGTCCTCCAACAAGAAGGTTGAGTATTGATCCTCGGCTTTTTGAACAAACTGACTCACTTTTAAAAACTATTTACCAATATAACTTTGTTTTGAAACTATTTACCAAACTAACCCACTTTTAGCCATGTGGCATATTTTATTAATTTTTTTCTGACACTGAAAAATGCTACTTTGACTGACGTTTTTTAAAAACGCTATTACCGTAGCGTTTTTACCAGATTGTAATTTAAAAATTTCACGTTTAGCATCAGCCAAGACCGACGCTAAAGGTCAAAAAGGCCGACGCTAGTTATCTCACTTGTGTGGATTAATATTTTTTTACTTTTAACAAAAAACTAGTTATCTCATTTGTTTGTACAAAGTCAACACTCGTCTAAGCTGTAGCTCACCCGTCTGATAAAGAGATATGACCCGTCTGATCCGAAAAACTCACCCGTCTGGTTAATGATCACCCTTGTAGTCATTAGACGGGTGAACATTTCTTCACTGTCATAGTCATCAGACGGTCTTCACTGATAGTCATCAGACAGGTGAACATTTCTTCATTGATAGTCATCAGACGGGTGATCATTTAAAAGATTCTTCACTGATAGTCATCAGACGGATGAAGATCTTCAGCTTCAGACGAGTGACACCTCTCGAGTAGATGATCACACTTGTGGTCATCAGACGGGTGAACATTTAAAAGGTTCTTCACTGATAGTCATCAGACGGATGAAGATCTTCAGCTTCAGACGAGTGACACCTCTCGAGTAGATGATCACACTTGTGGTCATCAGACGGGTGAACATTTAAAAGGTTCTTCACTGATAGTCATCAGACGGGTGAAAATCTTCAGCTTCAGACGAGTGACACCTCTAACGTCGGCCTTTTTGGCCTTTAGTGTAAAATGTTTAAATTTTTTTACAGCGAACCAGATTGTGTCACGTGGCACAATCTCTTAAAAACGCCACTGACAGTAGCGTTTTTAAAAAACGCTAGTCAAAGTAGCGTTTTTCAGCGTCAGAAAAAAATTAATAAAATATGCCACATGACTAAAAATGGGTTAGTTTGGTAAATAGTTTCAAAACAAAGTTATATTGGTAAATAGTTTTTAAAAGTGAGTCAGTTTGGTCAAAAAGTCATTGATCCTCTATAAAATTCAATCATTGATTAACTGATTAAAAAAATTAAAAAAAACAAAAAATAAATAAATTAATAACGAAAAAGTAGTGAGAAAATTGTTCCTTCACAAAAAAGGGGAAAACCTTAGATTTTGCCTAATTTCTTAACATTGTCGTTGTTCATCCCATATATATATATATAATATATGATTAGATTGATCGCTGCTGCACATGCTTACCGACACTCGCCTAGTTAACCAGTCCAAGATTTTGATGAGTTAATACTGGAGGCTCAAAATTAGTCTGACATATATAAGCAAATAATGCCCCTTAAATTGTTCTTAGGAGAATACTGGGTAGCCTAACTAGTTACTAGGAGTCTCTGAGTGTGATCTTCTCATCCATGGAGTTGACAAAAATGTACACCATGGAGATGTGACAGAGATTGGCTAGGCCACGTACGTAAATGATGATGGGTCATTGTGTTTGGCGTAGAGTAATAAATGACGCAGAAAACTGAAAGGTAGCTTGAGTTTTGTGAAAAATATATGCATGATGGACAAGGACATGGTAGAGCTTGTCATGATCATTGTTGCAGCTTACAAAAGCGATTAGTTTCGGTTTTATGTTCCTCCAACTCGTAAGAGATGCTTTGCTTGGCACAGAGGTGGCTGGTCAGCACCAGCTTGATACGAGAGTACAAGAGGCAACGTGGTCCAAGTGTTGGGCGGTCAAGTGGAGCCTAGCTAAAAGTCAGGGAAGATTTTTATTGATTGGTTAAGAGAGAATTCAGTTAAGGAAACTAATATCACATCATCATTTAAAATCTTAAAATAATCGGTCTATCGACCTTTACATATAGAGTAAAAGCCAAATTCATCCCTCACAAAAATATATAGTAACATTTTGATCCTTTAAAAATGAAAAGAAATTAATTTGGTCATTGAGAATATAAAATGCAGATCAAAATAGTCCTTAACAGGAACTAATTATGTCTTTAAGATTATCCTAAAAAAGACCGATTTAACCCGTATTTTATATTTTTGAGAATCAAATTGATATTTTCATTTCTAACCAAAATGTCACTATATTTTTTGTCAGGGACCAATTTGGAAGCTCTACTTGTGCACTATGCATAACATTTACTGGCAATCACCAAGGGGAAGAAGAAGAAGAAGAACGAACTTGCGACTTATCGGTGATAAAAGAAGAAGAAAGTTCGGTGGTTCCTAAGTGTGTGTTTGGGAAAGCAAGAAAAAATAGATTATGCTAATAATCGATTATATGTATAATCGATTATTGTGATAATCGATTATAATCGGAATCTGTTTTTGTTTGGGTATGTTTGCTGAAAAGCGATTTTAAGATTATCTATTTCATTTGGGCAGTGCAAAAAAAAAAAATCACTTTTACATAGTAAATTACGAAAAAGGGTATGAAGTTATTTATCTAATTTAATAATATTTGTTTGGAAGTTAATTTTGTAGGGGTAAATAGGGAAGAAAGTTTTGAAAATGAAAAATAATCAAATCACAACAATCTTAAGCTAAAACAAATTAGATGACATAAAACAACTTTTTTTCCCTCAAAAAAAAACTTTTTTTATAAATTTAAGTTAATTGACAAACATGATAGATTATGTATGAAATAACTTTTTAGCCAAAAAACAGCTGAAATGGGAAAAATCCATCTTTCCCAAACATGCTCTAATTTGGAGTAACACAACTATACTTGCCATGAAAATTGTTAAAATATTTGTATAGTATTTTATAATTATTAATTTATAATTTTCTTTCTTTTTCCTTATTCTCTTGCCTGAAACATAATTTCTTCACCATGGTAACATTAACCTTGAAGAGAGATTCACGTTTTCACCGTGTAGAGTTCATCAAGCTCGTTAGAATGGTTACTCATCAACATTAACCCAAATCTAGTTTGTTGTTTTTCTGATCATTGTCTCCTCTCAATCTTCCAGTTTTTCGAGTCTTGATATGTTTTTCTTCTAGTCTCAAGTTAATTAGAATGCATCTTTGACCAATTCCTTCTCCTATATTCATCTTCGACTAGTTTCGTCTTCTATATGCATCTCCGACCAGTGCGTCTCTGATATGTATATCTTATATGCATATATAATGAGTTCCAATTAGAATTAATATACATATGCAATATGCATTTTTGAATAGTTCTGCCTTTCATATGCATCTCTGATTAGTTCTGTCTGATCCAACTTGAAAGATTGACTCCATTTAGCCTAAAAGATATTGGCTCTATCCAAAATGCAGTATGGTCCAATATTCTAGATGCAGTTTGACCCTTTTATCCATTGTGTGTTTTGACAATGACGCTCCTTCCATTATGCTTTCCCAGGATCTTGAAGTTATTACTAGTTTATTTTTTTCAGCATGTTTAATTGCAACAAGCTAAAGGTATATGAAGCTTTAGCATAAGGGGGTCTATTAAAAATATCTAAATAGTATCTTATAATATCTTTATTGCATCCTAGAATATTTTATTGCATACTAATGGTAGGGCTGACGTTTAAGGAAGAGATCATGTTGAAACTTAGGGGTGGAAATGGGTCGGGCCCAACCCGTCAACCCGACCTGGACCGACCCGGAAACTCGGTTCGGTTCATGTAAACGGTTCGGCCTGGTTTCTATGATGAGAAATCCGAGGGTCTCGGTTCGGGTATCGGGTTGGAGAAATTGAAGCCCGATCGAACCAACCCGGCCCGAACAGAGAGAATAGAGAGAGAAAAATCACATCAAACAGAAGAGGGAAGAACAGAAAGAAGAAGTTGCCACTAGCTCTGGTTCGCGATGTCGCTGCCTCTGGTTCTGGCTCGCCGCACTGCCGCCGCTAGTTCTCGTTCACCATGCCTCTCCGCTGACGAAGGGGAAGAAGACAACCATTGTGACCCGCTGACGAAGAACACAATGGCGGATATGCAGATCTAACACAGGTGTTGGCCGCGAGTTGCTGGATCTGGTGTTGAAGAAAGAGAGAAAGATAGGTTTTGAAAAAAGAGAGAAAGAGAGGATCTGGTGTTGATTTATTTTATTTGTTCGTTATCTTATTCAATCATCTAAGTAGTAAACCCGAAACCCGACCCGAATGGGATCAGGTTGGTTCAGTTCGAGTTATATTTATTTTTTGCTCCAACCCGATCCAACTGGGTTCGAAAATCCCCCAACCCGACCCGATTCTACCCCTATTGAAAATTCATGCATGAGTGTTGAAGTTCTACATTGGTAAAGAATGTATTAAGTGAAAAAAATATATACGTAAGAATAAAGACCCAAATTGATCCCTTACAAAAAAACAAGTAACATTTTGGTCCTTGAAAAATGAAAATACCAATTTGGTCTACAAGAATGTAAAATACAGGTCAAATTAGTCTTTTTTAGGGTAATTTTAGGGACATTTTAGTTTCTGTCGGGAATTATTTTGACCCGCATTTTACATTTTTGATGACCAAATTAGTATTTTTCATTGCTTAGAGACCAAAATGTCACAGTGTATTTTTTTCAATGATCAATTTGGATCTTTACTCATATTTTTTTTACACTCAACTTTGACTCTCCAAGGGATATTGTACATTTATCTAATAACCTAATATTATTAAATACTCTCTCCGATCACTATTATAAGTAAAAAAATCCCAAAATTTTTGATCAAATATATAAGCGAATTTCAACTACTTTCATTATATTTAATGACATTATTCCTAAAATACCCTTCATTTAATACCAATTTTATTTTCGAATAACTCAATGTGGGATGCATTTAGTAAAAATTGAAGTTTTATATGAAGGTTACTTTAGGCAATACACTTAATTTTTAACAACATTTAATGAGATTAATCAACTTCCTTAATATGTGTGTTCCATTTAAATTTAAATTTTGCTTATAATAGAAACCGGAGGGAGTATTATAGACTTTAATTTTGATATACTATCAGTGTAAAAGTTTTTATACCGTCAGCCAATCACAAATCATCCTAGGTGTGACTTTTAAGGTACTTATGATAAGAGTCAAACATTTTTAATGATATGTCATTTATGATTGATTAACAGTGTAAAAATTATTTATAATGACGGTGCTTACCAATTAAATAATTCTATGTTATATATAAAGTTTTTTAAAGTATAATTTTTTTTATCAGTAAATATATATTATATTTTAAAGTAAATATTATATCTAAAGTTGGAATAAATATATATCATGTGCAAATATGAGTTAGATATAAATTAAATGTCACATCAAAACATATATATATATATATATATATATATATATATATATATATATATATATATATATATTAAATTAGAGTCTTCATTCTTGAAGATGGATCATTATTTATAATTCCTCTCCTTTTTAGTGTATCATGTGTCCTTTTTAAATAAATTTGATTAACATTATCCAAACAATATTCATTCTACCAAAATCACTTTTAATAATGAAATATTCATACATAAATCAATTACTATAAACTCAGTTTTAATTAAAACTAAATTTACAAAACTTAGTTCATCAAGACTCAATTTTGCAAAACACATTCCCAAACACACCCTACCTAGGAAATCCCCTTCAATTTGGTCACCAACCATTATTCCATTTCATCTAAAATGTCCTTTCACGTGTTCTAATTGACACACAAACTAAATAACACGTACCTCAACAGGAATAAGTGCGTGTTTGGTTTACAATTTAGGATCGGCAAACATACTTTTGAACTTAAAGTAAATATAAAATTCCTTTAAAACAAACATACGTTTGAATACAAATGTATGTTTTGAACCCAATTCATCAAGACTCGATTTTGCAAAACGCATTCCCAAACACACCCTACCTAGGAAATCCCTATCAATTTGGTCACCAACCATTATTCTTTTTCATCTAAAATGTCCTTAAGTGTTCTAATTGACACGCAAACTAAATAACACGTGTTTCAACAAGCTTAAGTACGTGTTTGGTTTATAATTTAGAATCAACAAATGTACTTTTGAACATTCCTTTGGGACGAACGTATATTTAAACCCAAACGTGCATACGTATGGGATGGTAAACCAAATATAGCCTGACACACTATAGATTCACTCAATGAGGAAACATTAAAACCAAAATGAGCCACTTCATCAGTGCTATGGGAAACACTTAAAAGAAGCATGAAGGCAACTGAATAAATATTTTTGAAAAAAATGATACACAAGTTTCAAAAATAAGGAAAAGCCTATGTATGCTACAAAAAATTGGGTTATATGAAACAACCAAGAACCTAGGAGGAATTGTCCCTTGAGAGGACGTTTAGTTTCTATGGCCGACTCCAAAGTGAAACCTTTTGTGTTTCTTGTCATTAAAGGCATATTCAAGACGCAAAGGACCCAAAGGCGAATCCACACGGATGCCAAATCCATATCCGTATCCGCTTCCAGGCTTCAGCCTTGCTCCAGCAGGGTCACCTAATAAAAAACCCAAAAAAAAAAAAAAACAGTGAGGATAGAATGAACATTATAGACTAATTGACCAAACTAATCTATTTTTAAAAACTATTCACCAATATAAACTTGTTTTGAAACTAGTTACTAAACTAATCCACTTTTTGCCAATCTGATATTTTTTATTATTTTTTACCAAAATAATAAAAAATGCCATGTTGGCGAAAACTAGGTTAGTTTGGTAAATAGTTTCAAAACAAGGTTATATGGGTAAATAGTTTCTAAAAATGGATTAGTTTGATCAATTAGCAGAACATTATATTGTAGAGGCTCTACCAGTTGAGATGGAGCAGTTGAGAATTCAAAACTGTTGTTAAAAAAAAGATAAAAAAAGACATCGCAGATATTCAGATTGTCGCCTAAACAAGGATAAGGGAAGAAAAGGTGGCTCTACTTAGTAAATCACTCAACTAGTCTGACTCTAGTCTGTGCAAGTTGGTTGTCCTTGACTGTAAGTTTTAGCAGCTATCAAACTTCTTAAAATAGGCAGGTTGACACTTTATTAAGTTCAGTAAATAGTTATGATGGCATTCAGGTGCATTGGGTGATCTCCAGATTATAAATCATCGTCATGAAATACAGAAAGAAGGCACCAAATAAAAAACAAAAAAGGAAATCAAAGAAAACAACTAAAGACCTACCAGGGACAGTTGGGCCTGATCCAAGATCAGTTCCATAGTCAGAAAATATGACACCTTCTACTGGCCCTAACTGCAAACAGAAACAGAATTTAATCAAATTCAAGCACCTGTGAGCACAGGAACATATGCGTCAATTTTTTTATCATCCATTTAGATACATATACATATACACATACAAATACACAATTCATGCACATTCTGATTCTAAGGAATCTAGTGTTCTGATATCCTTTGATTTGATCAATAACCAACCACCACTGCTGTTATGAGTGACTGTGTATTTTAGTTTTGTAGCCATTGCCAAGGACATGATCAATCATACATGGTGCCAATGCTATTAATTTTGATCTTGCCAAAATTTCTTCATCCTCCATCTATCATTAAATGCTTTTTTTTTTATTTACTATCTGTTTCTGAAAAGACATTCAAGCAACAGGGTTTTGCGCTCCTTTATGTTTGGAAAAAATAGGTCATAAGGTGACATCTTGCGTTTGTGCTAGACCTCCACATGCACAGATAATAATACGAATCTTGGGAGAACTGCACCACACAAAAATTAGCCATTGCAGTTGGAAAGCCCAAGGCCATATAAACCCCACTCCAGAATCCCATACTTCTGACGTGAGACTCAAGTCCCATACCTTAATTTGGGCAATCAAATCCCGATATTCCACCAAGCTCTGCAGCCCCAGCTGGCTAGGTATTTACTAGTCCCGAGCAAACACTACAATCCCAATATCACCACTTGCGACGCTAGTTTGCAGCAAAAAGGCATGGTGAAAATCTTTGATACCAATTGATATGAACCTTAGGAGAACCACACCGTAAAAGTTAGCCATTATGGTTGGAGAGCTCAAGACCATATAAACCCCACACTGGAATCCCATACTTCCAATATGGGACTCTAGTTCCATACATTGCAATTGGATCCTATGAAGTGTTAAGTCCCACATCGGTTAGGTATATAAGTAAAAAAAAGAAAAAATCTATAATGACTTACCCTTCCCCCGTGAGCTAACTTTTGGAGTAGAGTTAAGCCTAGTTATTCTAATATGGTATCAAAGCCTATCGCGAGGTTGGGGGACCGGCATGATGTCTAGTCCTGCAAACTTCACGCTCCAAATGTCCAATCTTAAGCATGAAGAGATGTGTTAAGTCCCATACCAATTGCCTATATAAGTAAAAAAACCATTCATAATGACTTAGGCAACTCTTCCTTAACGAGATAGCTTTTGGGGTGGAGTTAGATTCGGCTATTCTAATAGATCCTAACAGATAACATGCAAAATTGTTTCTTAAAGAGCGCCTGTTATACGCCAGGGTCGCTCTTCTACAAGAATTATGTAACATCGCTCTTCTACAAGAATTATGTAACACCTATAAAGCAGTTGTGAACTAGGTGCAAGTCACGGAAATTAGGATAAGCACAAGAAGCTTAACTCGAATGAACAAAAAAAGGCTTGATAAAATTCAAGTACCATGGGGAAAGAAATTTCTCCAGATCCAACAACATACGATCGACCAGAGCCCACGGCACCTTCTTCATAGCCTCTCACACTGTTTGTTCCACCAATGGCAAACGCTTCAAAGGGAGAGAAGTTTCCCACCACATGACCGCCAAAGAGACTAGCAATGAACCAATTAAGGTTGGTAAGACATACAAGATTGTCTGTTTGCTTTAATGTAAACAACAAAGCACTCCCTTTGCACTCCCTTTTCTTTTCATGTGAAGGAGGGTTGAGGACATATATTTCATTCATACCTTATATGAAGGTGAGCAGGACCTATCTCAAAACCCTTCCTAGCACGTGCATTCACCCTAGTGAAGGACAACCATTCAGACAAAAGAGGAAGTCCTTGTTCCATGTTAAGGACAAACTGCAAAACCGAGCAAGTAATGATGAGAATCATAGAAGATAAATTTAAAGTGAAAGACAGAATTCTATACATAACAAACCATAGAAGACCCATGGTCACCAGAACCAGTGTAAACAGTCTCAAATTTAGCAAGCAGAGTGTCATCATGGTTATTGCCACTACAAGTAAAAGTAGAAAAAGAAAATTAGAAACAACCACACAAAGTCATCATGACCATATTGTTTGAAACAAGCAACATGTAACATCTACTTAGATTACAACCTTGCAGTAAGAGGACGTCTGTAACAATCCTTGATGATAGGAACCCCTTTGTCATCACGGACCCCGGCATGCTGGTTGCACAAAGAGCATAAAAGGGAAAAAAAAATAGAATCAATAATGTAAAAAGACATAGAAACTAAATTGTATTACATTTTACTTATGGCAGGCATGATCTGAACACATAGTTTTACTAAACTAAGCAAATGGTAATTTGCCAGTGGTATTGGTAGAGCTAGTGTGGAAGGACAGAATATGAAATAAAAAAGATATTACAACACACAAAAACGGGGGAAAAGATCCTCTCCATTTCTCATGTCCATTTCTCATGAGAAATGGAGAGGTCCATTAATATGCTTTTGGGAAAATAAAGGATAATCTCCATTATATGTGTATCATCTCCATTTCATTTATTTCCCCAAAACCATAGTAATGGACCTCTCCATTTCTCATGAGAAATGGAGAGGATCTTTACCCCAAAAACAGCCACCAAAATTGTCAATGAAGCACCTGGAAAACAAGTCCGGCTGTTCCACTCCACTTTGGCCTGATTGGTCTACTGAACTCTATACCACCTGTCATGCGTCCAATGATCAGGTTACTGTTACCTTCCTCGTTACCGTGAACAATTGTGCCAGGCGTTCTTGAATTCTAAAAAGAAATCAATTAAGTATCAGCAAGCACAATCTTTAACTTTCTATCATTAAAAAAAAGGTCATTCGGTTCACACAAATAAACCTTCAGATTACCTGAATCATTATTGTTCTAGATGTTCTTTTATCATCTCCTTGAATCCAAGGGTCCGTGTAGTTTATTCGAAAGATTGAGTCAATCTGGCCCCTCTCCAACGAAATATTGAGTTTCTGGTTTCTCCCAAAAACATTCCGATGAGAATAGGCGAAGCTGGAATGGAATCAAAATAGAATTGAGTCGCCAGCTATGTGTGAATATTAGGACGGAAGGATAAATGGGTTATTGCTTGGAAGAATAAAGGGTTAAGGCAGGTAGTTAGAAGAGGATCATTAGAAAACTGTATTTTGAGAGAAAGGGGAAACCCATGGTGAAGGGGAAACCCTTGCAGGAGAGTTTCTCTCCTTGTGTTTTTCATTTTCAGTAAATTAATAAAATCTACCTTTCTTTTTCTCTATTTCTTTCGTGGGTTCCTAACAGTGAACCAGTTGTCGTTGGAACATAAGCTAACATGCAATATGAAAACATATATTAAAGCAGAAACAACTTTATTCTGTTGACAAGGGGAAAAACATACATAGGCAAATATAAGTTGAGATAAACCACCAGGAGAAGTTAATATCAACTAAAATATCAGATGTCTGGGGCTTGGCCCTCCTCATGTACCCAAAAAAAATATCAGTATGTCAACTTCTATCTTCTGCAAAATTATGCACAGGATGGGGGTGTGCTTACAGCTACAAGTGGAATATTTAGTATTATTTACACATTTACCAATGTCATAAACACTGCACACAAGTATACGGATCAAGCAGCAGAGGTGAAAAACCCTTAATTGCAGGGGAAGTAACCTTGGATACTAATTGTCAACATACAAGGTGAGGATAGCATGCCAAAAGATGAAGCATTAACTCATAACTTCACCCATCACATGACTTGGAAAATAAGCTCACCTTCCAATGAGTCCTCTCAGTGGGCCACTTGTAATCCTGCGAATGTAAATTCCTAGTCAGATTATGCAGCAACCATAAGGGAAAATTATGTCCATTTCCCCTCTAGCTTTATTAGAAATAACAATTATCCCCTTCTATTTTCTGTGTATTTTTCATCAATATGGAGTTGTACAGACGGCTGTATGCAGGCTGTATACATATCTAAAATAAAATACAATGGGGTATTGGTCTTGTGAAAATTCAAAGTTCATGAGTTTACAGTAATTTCAAAAATTACAGGGAAGGTTAGATCATTTCATCAAAACTCAAGGAGGACAGGGTAATTTACCCAATTAGTAAATATAAGCTTCATTAAAGTATGCCTTAGACTAGCATCACTTACGCAGTTGATATCCCACCACCAGCAGAAAATCCTCCACTAGGACGTTCCACCACATTCATCATCAAATCAACCTTACCAGTGTCTATAATGTGGCAAAGAAACAAAACACATAAGTTTAGGGAATACCATGGATCTGCTAGGGGAGGAAAAGAAAAAGACAAAGACAAATAAAAAAGATTATGTAAATCGTTCAAGAATATATGTATTTCCCTGTTGACAGCATTATCGGGAAAAGAATTAGGTCACTTGGAGAATACTTCAACTTATTATAGCACTAGTAAACTTTAGAAAAGCAAACTAGTTATATTTCAAACACTGAATAACATTCTAGTTTCTTTTGATCTCCTTTTCTTTCTTTTCGGCGTTCTTGTATATTCATTATCGTTACTTTCCTAGTTCCTCCCCAAGTTAGCATGAAAAACTCCCAATTTTTATCATATAACAATAACAATTGTAGATAGCTATTTTTGGTAGGACAGTAAAATGCTGAATAAGTAAGTGATGCTTATTTAGGGCCCAGTAAGAAATTACATCACAACTTAGCAAGTGTAATTGCTAGTCAGAACTGAAGGTATTCCTTCTTACAGTTATTCATCTTAACTTAAAAATCCATTTTCAGTATGTATACATTACCTGCTGGTTGAGGAATAATGCTAACATCTTCCATGATCCCCATAGTTAATACAGTCTCTACATCTCTTTTTCCTTGAAGCATACTGTAGACCTGGAAATAAAATAATGGATGATGCCAAAATCCCCATTGGTAACAATGCAAAATCAAGATAAAATGTTTTCCTGAAGAGAAAATAAAGTAAGATCTGAAACTTTCCCTTCAATGAACAATACCAATAACCGTTGAAAGGAGCAGAGAATGTTGACAACAAAATTTAATAAAATAATGTCACAACTAGGTACAAAATTAACATTAGGCAAATATGAAATCCTCTTTATTTGGCTTGATTTGCAGTTTTGTGCAAAATTTAAATGTACATTAGTTCTTCATAAAAACTCAAAATCTAACTGAGAGCATACTATGATCCATCATGCGCTGGAGTACCCCGTGCTAGGTAAAGGAAGTACCTGTCCCTTCTTGGTTGTAATTTGCCGAAGTATTGTTTCAGGCTTTGTCTTCCCTATAGTAGGCTCACCTCTAGAGATATTAAATCAAGTTAGTAATAAAACCTCTCAATAGAAATACATAAAAGAATCTTCAGGTATATTTGTGTCTGCATGACTGTAATGAGTGCAAATCAAATTGAAAGAAGGTGCTTACGTCTTCCTGTCAAGAAACCGTATGGAGATATTATTGACCTCAGCCTCTGAAACTTTTAATTTCAGAATACCCCCAGAGAGAATCTCAACATCTGAAACCTATAATGATGATCAAGGCAAAAAAAAAAAAAAAGGAAAAAGACAATTCCAATTATAATACTGGTTACAACATAAACCAAGCAAAGCTGAAGCATATAATATTATGATACTTTGTGCAGCTAAGGCTACTGAAAACATGAAATACATCCACATTCTGGATTCCCAACCAACTCCAAGCAGGAAGGCTATATTTCTAGAATTTGAAGTTTGAACAAAAGTTAAGGGCAATTTACCATAGCAAAAAGACCACGCTCCATGTACCAGCCATTAATGGAAGATATTGCTTCATCCAAGCGCCTCAGATTGATAACTTTCCCTGCACAACTTAACATGTAAATTTGAATATAGTGAAGGTCATATATGAACGACTATATAATCACATCTGTATGAAAATAAGAATAAGTTACCATAACCATCTCGAAAAGAGTCCTCTAAATACTTAGCCGGAAGAACATTAGCTCCCTCACATACTAACCCTTGAAACTCTTGATTTGGCTCTACCTTATGGCACAAGAAACAAGTACTAACAGTATTCAGTATTCAAATAACATAAAATTAATAGAAACATTATAATGATTTTAAATTGCAGTAACGATGAGGTTACGATTCCAGAAATTGCCAGAAAATGTGGCTGATGCAGTCACACGGTTGCGGTTACAAAACCTCCTAAACCATATTATTGCAGCTGAAATTTTAAACTAATATTTGAAATTATATTCAAATAACATTAAAAAATGAGCGAAAATACACAATTGCAATCGCGATTGAAATTGTGTTTAAACCTATTTTGATTTGAAATGACATCAAAAAATAACATAAGAATTGTTATAAAAGCGTGAGCGTGAGCGTGAGTGATACCTGAAATACTAATCGAATGCCATCACGAGTATCAACAGCAACCGGCATGCAAGAGCAGAAATAGCCACTGTTGATGATGCGATGCACATCTTCTTGTACCTCATCCACCGTTAGAGCCGAGTTTGGTCGAGAAGCTTTAAGAGCTTGCAACGCCTCAGCCTCGAGGTCCTTCCTTTCGAGTTCTTCTCCATCTTTGTTACGAACCACAACCTCACTGATTAGAACTCTCTCCTCGCTCTGTCGAACACCTTGATTTGACTCGACCAAAGACAAAGAAGCTGAACACAGAATCGGATATGATCGTTTCGACGCTTTTCTTTCGTCCGTGAGGGATAGCGTCGTTGAGCATAGAAGAGAGGGTTTTCCGAACAGGGAGCGAGTTAACTCGTTGGAGTGAGTTTTGAACGAGTTGATAAGATGAGCAACGGAGTTTGCGGCGTTGGTGAAGTGAGAACGTACGGTTTGGAAAGGCAACTTTGGGGGTTTGGGAGGAAGAGGGATTTTAATGGAAGAAGAAATGAAGCGGACGTCGTCGTTTCGAAGCATTGTTGAGGGCCTTTGAATTTGAATGTGAATGTGAATGTGTATATGATTTTGAATTAAGGTGGCGCAGCCAATCTGCTTCGGTTGCCACTGCTAAAAGTTTCTCCCCTCGCTCTCTCCGGTGAGGACTTACGACTGAGGAGAGGAGAATTGGAGAGGTTTTTCAGTTCTGACACGGGCCGGCTATTATTATGTCATCAAGGTACTATGGGCTGGGTTTTGATTGTGGCCCATTTCACTAATTAAACATTTGTGTAGGGGGTTTTAATTTTCATACCCCTAAATTAATTTTCATACCCCCTTTAACCCACCAAAATTACCAACTCACCCTCCATCCCTCTATCCCTCCGCCATCTCTCTCCCTCTCTTCACTCTTCTCTCGCTTCTCTCACTTCTCTCTCCCTCTCCCTCACTGCTGCGTCAATGTAAATCCTGCTTCAACACTGGTTAACTGCTGCTTCACTGTGCAGCTGCATATAGCAAGGTTACATTACTCTCCCTCGTAATTTTTTTTCTGGTTCGCGATTTCTCCCGTATGAAACAACACGGGGGTGTAAATGAGTACACTCCCGTGTGGTAGCATACGGTAGTGTGTATGGAAGCCAAATACAGTACCGTATGGAATCATACGGTAGGTTGATTTTTTATCCAACCGTATGATACCATACTGCAGTGTACCAAAGAATGGTATACCCTATCGTATGGAATCATACGCGTGGATAAATTTGATATACAACTGTATGATTCCATATGGTATTATATTTTTCTTCCAAAATATACGTACCGTATGGAATCATACGGTTGAGCAAAATTTTTATGCAAACGTATGATTCCATACGGTAGTCTATACCATTATTTGATACAGTACCGTATGGGTTCATACGGTTGGCTAACAAATCAACCTACCGTATGATTCCACACGGTAGTGTATTGGCTAGTGATAAATACTACCGTATGGCATCATACGAGAAGTAATTTTTTTAATGACAGCTTTTGGTTTTTAAAGTTTGAAGTTTTAAATACCTAATAGTTAATGCCTTGGTTTTGCAGAAATGGGAAGAATAAAAAATCCTAGTTATGTGGGCAGTCAGCCTGAGCAGGTTGATGACGATGTGCAGGCCCCCGAGAGGTGCAAGGTACCCACAGCGTCTGACAGGAAAAGGCGTGCAGTAGAACATGCAGATGGTGCGGGTTCATCTTCAGCTGCAGAGCCGTTAGATGCATCTGCAGATGCCCCTGTAGAGTGTGGACCATATGATGGGGGTCCTGAGGATTTGTCCTTACTGAGATCATATTCTGACCATGTAGCGCGATGTATATCGCGTGGTGAGGTACGTAGTGAAGAACATTTACAGTTTCAATTGTTGTATTCATTTTAACTTAATATTTTTAAAATCTCATTTAAGTAAATTTGTACGTTGCAGGAGCGGGATCCCTTGAGGGTGAGCAACTATGTCTTCAAGCTGCCTTGGTTGGGTGGTTTGCCACAGGCTGTGAAGGACCATGTCACTCGTTCTTTACTGACCCCGCTTATAGGCTACACATATGAGACAGTCGACAGGAGATTACTGTCTACATTTGCTAAGCGGTGGTATTGTGACACTAGCAGCTTTCACCTGCCCTGCGGCGAGATGACCATCACGCTGGATGATGTGTCATCCATTTTGCATATCCCCATGACTGGTGACCTTATCTCAGTTACCGGGCTTACGAAGAATGGTGCTATTGCCCTTCTCATTGAGCTGTTAGGAGTGGATTATGCCGATGCCCATGCTGAGATAGAGGCGACCCGGGGGGCAAATATCCGCTTCTTAACCATGCGAGAATGGTATGTTAGCTTCGTCAGTAACAATCGACCGGAGCATGCTGCCAGGGTATATCTGCTATACTTAGTTGGGTCGACTCTATTTGCTGACAAGAGTACGACTTATGTGAGAGTCCATTACCTGGAGCTGTTTCGTGATCTGCACCGCATCCATCACTATGCATGGGGTGCATCTGCCCTTGCATATCTGTATGATCAGCTGGGGGACGCCAGCAAAATGAAGACACGCTAGCTTACAGGTTATATGACGTTGATGCAGGTAAAATGAACGTTTTAGTGGGTATGTTTGTTAATATTGAACAAAGCATCGGCATAATATTGTTTATATAACCATTGTTTGTTTGTATTTTAGGCATGGATCTTGGAACATTTTCCGATGATCGGCGCTGTCATCCCACTCACCGATTACATGGAGCTGACGCCACAAGTGTGGAGGTGGGCTTCATATAAATCCAGGTCTGGATCAGAGATTCAGTTTCGCACATTCCTGGATAAAGTAACAGTCGATCTGATCGAGTGGACACCATACACAAAGCATAGAGCGCATCGTCGGTTTGTGGATGTAGCTTTCTTTTCTGGATATCTTAGAGGTGGTCGGGCTATGCGGCCGTATCTGCCCGAGAGAGTGCTTAGACAGTTCGGATATGTGCAAGGCATTCCCCGATCTCCTCTTGAGGTTACTGGCGGCACCGTTAGTCCAGATGAGATTGACCAAATTTTCCAGAAGTGGCATCTGCATGTCGTTGATGACGACACTAGAGGACAACCCGTTGTGTCCAGAGGCGAGTGTGCTAGTGGCTACCTAGAATGGTTCCACAGGGTTTCCCACACTTATCTTATGCCTACATCTGCGCGAAGGGACCATCAGATTGACCATCAACAGTCTCAGCAGGAATTCTAGGACGTAAGTTATTTAGTTTAAACAATCATTTATAATTATATTGACAATATTCGGATTCATTTACTGATAGAATATAACATTGTATTTTGCAGCGGTACCGGGAAAGAATGCATACGATCACTCAGCTCGTACGACCCATGGTGGAGGACAATCATTCTAACATGGATTCATTGAGGGTTGTACTGGACTTGGCTGCTACTCCTATTATGGATGATGTTCCTTCGCATTCCAGGATGGCGGCAGTTAGAGGGAAGGGTGGGTCCAGTAAGAGGGGTGGATCCACTAGGGGTAGGCGTAGCTAATTGTATATAGTTATTTAACTGATGTAAATGACTTTGATTAACCAGTTTACTTTGATTATATATATCTGAATATTTATAGTTACAAATCTGAATATATATATTTACATGCCCAAATTAAGAAGCTTTACAAGATCACCCGTCTGAAGAAGCTTCAGAAGGGTGAATATTTAAAGGTTCTTCAGACGGGTGAACATTTAAAAGGTTCTTCAGACGGGTGAACATTTAAAATATGACCCGAAGCTTCAGAAGGGTGAACATTTAAAGGTTCTTCAGACGGGTGAACATTTAAAAGGTTCTTCAGACGGGTGAACATTTAAAATATGACCCGTCTGAAGCATTTAATTGATCATCCGTCTGAAGCTGTAAAAGATCAATTGTCTGAAGCTTTAATTTAATTGATCACCCGTCTGAAGAACCTTCAGAAGTGTGAACATTTAAAGGTTCTTCAGATGGGTGAACATTTAAAGGTTCTTCAGAAGGGTGAACATTTAAAAGGTTCTTCAAACGGGTGAACATTTAAAATATGACCCATCTGAACCTTTTAAATGATCACCCGTCTGAAGCATTTAATTGATCACCCGTCTGAAGCTGTAAAAGATCAACCCTCTGAAGCTTTAATTTAATTGATCACCCTTCTGAATAACCTTTAAAAGATCACCCGTCTGAAGAAGATTCAGAAGGGTGAACATTTAAAGGTTCTTCAGACGGGTGAACATTTAAAAGGTTCTTCAGACGGGTGATCTTTTAAATGTTCACCCGTCTGAACAACCTTTTAAATGTTCACCCGTCTGAAGAAGCTTTAAAAGATCACCCGTCTGAAGAAGAAGAACCTTTAAATGTTCACCCTTCTGAAGCTTCTTCAGACGGGTGATCTTTTAAAGCTTCTTCAGACGGGTGATCAATTAGATTAAAGCTTCAGACAGTTGATCTTTTATAGCTTCAGACGGGTCATATTTTAAATGTTCACCCGTCTGAACAACCTTTTAAATATTCACCCGTTTGAAGAAGCTTTAAATGTTCACCCTTCTGAAGCTTCTTCAGACGGGTGATCTTTTAAAGCTTCTTCAGACGGGTGATCAATTAAATTAAAGCTTCAGAGGGTTGATCTTTTACAGCTTCAGATGGGTGATCAATTAAATGCTTCAGACGGGTGATCATTTAAAAGGTTCTTCAGACGGGTCATATTTTAAATGTTCACCCGTCTGAACAACCTTTAAATGTTCACCCGTCTGAACAACCTTTCAATGTTCACCCTTCTGAAGAACCTTTAAATGTTCACCCATCTGAAAAACCTTTAAATGTTCACCCTTCTGAAGCTTCTTCAGACGGGTGATCTTTTAAAGCTTCTTTAGACGGGTGATCAATTAGATTAAAGCTTCAGACAGTTGATCTTTTACAGCTTCAGACGGGTGATCAATTAAATGCTTCAGACGGGTCATATTTTAAATGTTCACCCGTCTGAACAACCTTTTAAATATTCACCCGTCTGAAGAAGCTTTAAATGTTCACCCTTCTGAAGCTTCTTCAGACGGGTGATCAATTAAATTAAAGCTTCAGAGGGTTGATCTTTTACAGCTTCAGACGGGTGATCAATTAAATGCTTCAGACGGGTGATCATTTAAAAGGTTCTTCAGACGGGTCATATTTTAAATGTTAACCCGTCTGAACAACCTTTAAATGGTCACCCGTCTGAACAACCTTTAAATGTTCACTCTTCTGAAGAACCTTTAAATGTTCACCCTTCTGAAGCTTCTTCAGACGGGTGATCTTTTAAAGCTTCTTCTGATGGGTGATCAATTAGATTAAAGCTTCAGACAGTTGATCTTTTACAGCTTCAGACGGGTGATCAATTAAATTAAAAACTCTTCAGACGGGTGATCTTTTAAAGCTTCTTTAGACGGGTGATCAATTAGATTAAAGCTTCAGACAGGTGATCTTTTACAGCTTCAGACGGGTGATTGTTCAAAGTTTAATTTTTTAAGCATTATTTGTATATTATACTCTTCATTTGGGCATGTATATATATATATATATATATATATATATATATATATATATATATATATATATTCAGTTTTACATGGGTTAAAACACTACTATATATATATATATATATATATATATATATATATATATATATATATATATATATCAATGAATATTTACATTTATATTTACATTGAACACAACATTATATATAACAATTGTCATCATTTACAAGACCAGCCTTACAAAATCACTCAAGAATATGATATTGTGTTGTTGTGTCTGGCAATAGACGCTGAAATAAAGCAATGCGATCAACAAATCGAGCCCCCCATGCCTCAGCATGTGAATAACGATGATAGCGCCATTGTGGATGAACTTGACGTAGTGGTGACCTCTCTTTCAAAATTACCTATAAGTAAACAAATTATCAATGCGTTGTTCAAATAAATATAGAATTATGAAAATTACGTAACTGAAATAAATATACCGGCACCCAGTGATTTGAATGCACTAATCCAAGTACACAAATGGATGGATTCAACGGAGGTGATTTTCTTAATGGCAAAAAGGTCGTACACCTGCCTAACACCCGATCGAGTGCTACAAGTGCCACATTATATCTTGTAGCAATCACATGTCTCATATCAGGTAGAGTCATCCACTTTTCAAGGGGTACAGTTGTCATCACTCCTACATAGAGTGAATCAAGTGCGAGTTTAAATCCAGTATCCCCCATGATACGCTTGTAAAGGTCTTTAAATTGTGAGAGCTCACCAATCAATTCTTGACGGACTATCATCCAATGATCTTGACATCCGTACTGAAAAAGAGCAACTGATCTATAGCCACAATTCCCATCTCCCTCCACATTATGTACAGCCTCAATCTAACCTTGTAGCAAAAGAGGAAATTGAGACATAAATGATATCTGCTTCACTCCTTGCACATAAGCTTGTGACACCGGACGGTTCACTCCCTGCACAGAAGCCTGTGACACTGGACGATTCACTCGTTGCACAGAAGCCTGTGACACCGGACGGTTAGTCGCACTATCATAAAGGGAATCAATGTGCTCAAAGTATGAAGGGTCACGAGTAGTTGATCTTTCCATTTTTAAAGAACGACGACCCTTTGTCTTCACCTTCTCTTTTGGTGGCAACATTGATGTAGTTTGTGGCCAAACTAGGTCACGCAATTTACCCATAAAACCCCTCTTTCCATCAATGTCAAGTTTCTCTAATTGCTGTCTGAATGCTTCAAACAACGGCTCTGGATCAAACTCTTGAGACAAGCTAGTGCCTACATCTGGGGAAGAAAAGGATAGCCTCTGCCAATGTACATGAATCGACCCCAATGGAATAGGCATGTTCAGCATCAGATACTTATAAATCTCGCAGGCACAAGGTAATCCATGTGTCTTTCTAATTTTGCACCCACAACGACCAGCATCACCTTTGACAAAGTCAACTCGTTTCACCTCTTCAAAAATATGCCCCAGTGCGCTCCTAGCAACACAGCAGTTCAACTGTTTATACAAAGGCATGTTGAACCTATGCTCCACTATCTGAATGCTTCTCTCGAACGAGGCCTTTATTTCAGTGTGTTGCAAGATCATCAAGTTGTTCATGCTAGTCATACAAGTACACAGATCCCCGATGTTGTTCGCCAACAAATTATTCAATTGTGCGTGTGCGCCCTCAACCCTGTGAACATAGCATATATAAATGCATAATATGTGTTAACCAGGACAAAATGATAGCTAACCAAAATATATGTTACCTATTCGAAGTTATATTCCCAAGATGCATAACCTTATCCGTTCATGCCGAGACAAACTTCTTTTTGTTATGCTCCAACCATGTCTTATATACATAATAGAAGAAAAGAGGACACTCGGCACAAACACGTTCGAAATTATTGACACAACAATCATAATCATCCTCATTAGCACAATACAGTATAGCCTCGCATGCACCCATAATGGTAGGGATATCCTCCGGGTCACTGGCATACACCTTGCAGTTGGCCTTCACATTCTTGCTGATATGAAAATGACATAATAAATGACTCGAAGTAGGAAAAATGGTCTCAACTGCATTCACCAAGGCGGCGTCCTTATCAGTAATTATGACTTTTGGTAAGGCATCCTCATTTCGAAGCAACCCTTTCAACCGTTCTGAAGCCCATATGAAATTGTCCTTTTTCTCAGCCTCCATATAACAAAAACCCACAGTAAAAGTCTTCTCCGTTGACGTCTGACCTACAATCTCAAGTAAAGAAGACGATACTTATTGGTCTTGTATGTACTATCAATAATTAGGACAATACTGAAGGCATGCAACAGAATAAGGGCATTTGGGTGTGCCCAGAAAATGTCACGGACAATATCAGTGCTCTCATCCCTCCTATGCCAATACACATATCCATCATCTTGCAATAATTTCATGAGATGTTGGACTTCCGTTCTTGGCCCCATTCTATTTTTCCTGAACCGTTGTCGAACATTATATATTTGTCCAATGGTAGTGTAATTGCTCTGGTCATGATCTTTCAATATTGACAATATGTGTCTTGGCTTCACCATACTCTTTGTCATGTTTTCAACTAAGGACAACTCATCAACTTTCAGCTTTCCGGGTAATGGGTGACCAATCAAAGTTTCTGCCTTTTCATGGTTGTGTGACCCACACAATACCTTCAGTGTCCATCCTCCACCATCATGCAAAGGCCTCCCATATAGTTTAAAAGGGCACGGAGACTTTTTTGTTCCTGTAGTTTGTTTCTTTAATTCAGGTTTGTACTGTTTATACTTCCCACTCTTCTCACATCCGATGCTGACTCTTTCTTTCTTTAGAAAACCTCCTGAATCTGACCTTAAGATGATGCTCACAAATCCATGTGAATATCCAACATGTCGAACCCAATTCACAAGAGCGTCTCGATCAAAAAATATCTGCAATTTTTATTACAACGTTAACTACACTAATTTGTACTAAAACATACATTTGTCTTACAAATTAGAGATTACTTTACCTTTTCAGTCAAAAAGACATTGCTATAATCCACAAATTCTTTTTCATTGTCAACTATGTCAAGATCATCCGTTGGGTCAACGTATGGCATATCCTCATCATGTGATATATCATAAGCCCACTCATCATCAGCATCCATAGTAAAAACTGTGATATATACAAAATAGGTGTATTAAAATGTGGTTACTGGGCACTGAAACCAATTACCGTACAAAAATATACGGTAGTGTAAAAAAATTACCTTACGTGTAGATCTATACGGTAGTTGCTTCATATAAATAACCTACCGTATACAATCATATGGTAGTTTATTTATTTAAACAAAGCTACCGTATAGTTTTATACGGTTGTTTATTTATGAACATCAACTACCATATGATTACATACGGTTACCTATTATATAACTTTACATAACCGTATGATTATATACGGTCGTTTGTTTACTAAAACTACCGTATGTATATACACGGTAGCTTAAGCTTTTCAACAAACTACCGTACTTGACTATACGGTAGTCTATTTATTAAAACAAACTACCGTATATATCTATAAGGTAGTTTTTTTGTTTAAACTACCGTATACAGTCATACGGGAAAACGCCAAACAATGTTACCTTCAGTAGATTGTAATGGATGTTTAAGATGTTATTTTTCTTCACTGAGTTAGCTGGGTGAAGGATTTAAGTGGGGTAATGAAGTTAAAGGGGATATGGGAAAGAGAGTGGGGTAGAGAGTGGTGGGGTAGAGAGAGAGAAAGAGAGTTGAGTGAGGGTAGAGAGTGGTGGGGTAGAGAGAGAGAGTTGAGTGAGGTGCAGGAGGTGGTGGGGTAGAGAGAGAGAAGGAGAGTTGAGTGAGTTGCAGGAAGGGTAGTTTTGGATTTTTAAAAATAGGGGGGTATGAAAATTAAATTGGGGGTATGAAAATGAAAGCCCTTGTGTAGGGTGTAAAATCCACTACATTGCTAAATCACATATACCTTGGAGACATGAATTTCTTTTCAACTTGGATCACACATACATCTAATAAAAATCTGTTGGTGTTATTTCATGTCTCATTTCTTGTCTTTTTATTCATATATCTTGACATGTCAATCAAAATCCTACATGTCACTAGATTTAATTAACATATCAAAGTATGAGTGAAGAAAGACAAAAAATGAGACAGAAAAATAGGATAACAGATTTTTATTCATAGACATCATATAGTCTGTTTGATTGCACGTCCACCAACCACGTTCACCATAATTTTTTTGAAGCTACTAATAGTAGCTTTCACGGTGGGTATTGTTCCGACCGTGATTCCAAACATATGCGTAATCTTCCTTCAACATAAAATGGAATGAAAAATAATTTCACATCTTGATATAAAGATAAAGTTGACCAAGTCACTATCCACTCTCACTATGATCAATCACTGTTGAATATTTCACTGTGTTTTAACAAGTATATGTTCTAAGCATATATTTGAATTAAATGACAAAATTGATTAAAATTGTTTTTATAATCGATTAGAATAGAAATAAGTTTTATGTTGGATATTTTTGTTGAAAAATAATTTTAAGATATTTATTTCGTTTGGGTGTATAAAAAAATCACTTTTATATATTAAATTACAAAAAAATATGAAGTTATTTATATAATTTAATAAAATTTGTTTGATAATTAGTTTTGCAGGGTGAAATAGGAAATTTCAAAATAATCTATTTTTTTTAAATAAGGTTCAAACTTCGGCAAATTTTTCAGAATATCACTGTTTTAATTTTTATTTTCAAAACTACCACCCTTTTCAAATTATATACCAAACTGCCACCATTTTCAATAACAATGAGAAGTTCTCTTTGGTGGCCACGATTTCTCAACATGATTTGGGGAAATTTTTTTGTCACATCCACTTGGGAAGTCTGGTTCTTCAACCACGACTTCTCAACGTGGGTTTTAATTTTTTTTTTGTTTTCCATTAATTTTGTATTGTCTTAATTATATTTATTTTATTTTATTAATTACTTATATTAGTCTAATGAAGCTTTCACCCGTGTAAGCTTTCATGTTTTCACCCGTCTAAGCCTTCGTTCGTCTGATGACTTTCACCCGTCTAAGCTTTCAACCGTCTGATGAAACTTTCACCCGTCTAAGCTTTCAACCGTCTGATGAAACTTTCACCCATCTAAGCTTTTAACCGTCTAATGGAGCTTTCACCCGTCTACACTTTCATGCTTTCACCCGTTTAAGCCTTCGTTGATCTTATGACTTTCACCCATCTAAGCTTTCATCCGCCTAATGAAGCTTTCACCCGTCTAAGCTTTAACTCGTCTAATAAAGCTTTCACCGGTCTAAGCTTAGACGGGTGAAAGCATGAAAGCGTAGACGGGTGAAAGTTTCATTAGACGGTTGAAAGCTTAGACGGGTGAAAACATGAAAGCTTAGATGGATGAAAGCTTCATTAGACTGGTGAAATCTTAGACGGGTGAAAGTCATCAGACGAACGAAGGCTTAGACGGGTGAAAGCATGAAAGCTTAGACGGGTGAAAGTTTCATCAGATGGTTGAAAGCTTAGACGGGGGAAAGTCATCAGACGAACGAAGGCTTAGACAGGTGAAAGCATGAAAGCTTAGACGGGTGAAAGTTTAATCAGATGGTTGAAAGCTTTGACGGGGGAAAGTCATCAGACGAACGAAGGCTTAGGCAGGTGAAAGCATGAAAACTTAGACGGGTGAAAGCTTCATCATACTAATATAAGTAATTAATAAAATGAAATAAATATAATTAAAACAATACAAAATTAATGGAAAACAAAAAAAAAAAAATTAAAACCCACGTTGAGAAGTCGTGGTTGAAGAACCAGACTTCCTAACTGAGTGTGACAAAAAAAATTTCCCAAATTAAAACTCACGTTGAGAAGTCGTGGTTGAATATGACAAAAAATTTTCTCCAAATTAAAACCCACGTTGAGAAGTCGTGGTTCTCTTCAACCACGACTTCCCAACTGGGTGTGACAAAAAAAATTTCCCAAATTAAAACCCACGTTGAGAAGTCGTGGTTGAATGTGACAAAAAAAATTTCTCCAAATTAAAACCCACGTTGAGAAGTCGTGGTTGAAGAATCAGACTTCCCAACTGGGTGTGACAAAAATTTTTTCCCAAATCATGTTGAGAAGTCGTGGCCACCAAAGGAGACTTCTCAATGTTATTGAAAATGGTGGTAGTTTGGTATATAATTTGGAAAGGGTGTTAGTTTAAAAAATAAAATTTAAAACAATGATATTCTGAAAAATTTGTCTCGAACTTTTAATTTATATAAAACAACTTTTTCTCATTAAAACAATTTTTTTTTTGTAATTTAATCGGTTTAATTATACGACAAATTTATCAGAATATCATTGTTTCAATTTTTATTTTCTAAACTACCACCATTTCCAAATTATATATCAAACTACCACCATTTTCAATAACATTGAGAAGTCTCCTTTGATGGCAACGACTTCTCAACATAATTTGAGGGAATTTTTTTGTCACACCCAGTTGGGAAGTCTGGTTCTTCACCCGTCTAAGCTTTCATGCTTTCACCCGTCTAAGCCTTCGTTCGTCTGATGACTTTCACCCGTCTAAGCTTTCAACCGTCTAATGAAGCTTTCACCCGTCTAAGCTTTCACCCGTCTAAGGTTAGATGGGTGAAAGCTTCATTAGACGGATTAAAGCTTAGACGGATGAAAGTCATTAGACGAAAGAAGACTTAGACGGGTGAAAGCATGAAATTTTATACAGGTGAAAGCTTCATTAGACGGTTGAAAGCTTAGATGGGGAAAGTCATCAGATGAACGAAGGCTTAGACGGGTGAAAGCATAAAAGCTTAGATGGGTGAAGATCTAGACATCCCAACTGGGTGTGACAAAAAAAAATCCCCCAAATTAAAATCCATGTTGAGAAGTCGTGGTTGAAGAACCAGACTTTCCAACTGGGTTTGACATTTTTTTCCCCCAAATCATGTTGAGAAGTCGTGCCCTCCAAAGGAGACTTCTCAATATAATTTGGAAATGGTGATAGTTTGGTATATAATCTGGAAAGGATGATAATTTGAAAAATAAAAATTGAAATAATGTTATCCTGATAAATTTGCATGCTTATAAATAGTTAAAATAGCTTTTGTCATTGAAAGCATAGGTTTGGGCATACTACAGTGTACCATCCTTAGGTTTTTTTTAACTTTTAGGGCTCGTTTGGTGGTCAGGATAGGATAAGGATGAATAGAATATGAGAGTTGGATAAGGATAGGATAGGATATGAGCATGATAAGCTCTTATCCTGTCCGATGTTTGGTGCGTATCAGATAATGATAGGATATAATATCAAATATCCATAAATGATAAAATTACCCTTATATCAAAATTATATTTCTTTTTCAAAAATAAATTTTAATATTATGTGATTTTTTTATACATTTATATTAAAAAATATTTGATAATATGTATTTTCGGTTTTTTACATATATATTAGTCCATTTTTTAAATTATAAAAAAGTAATTTTTTTCACATTTTATAAAAATTGCTAACTAAACCACCTATTTTAATTAGTAATGAGATTGACTAATTAGGTTTGAAACCATAATTAAATAATAACAATATTAAGGGTAAAAGACAAAAGAGAAAGCATTTTCTTATCCTATCCTGTTGGTTCTAACCCAGCTCCACCCCCAGGATAGAATTATAACTAAATAACAGGATATGATAAGCTAGCAGAATAAACTTATCCTATCCTGCTGGTTCACCAAATTATAAATTAAAGTAAGATAGGATAATTTATTTTATCTTATCTTTTTTATCCTAATCACTAAACGTCTCACTCGTGTGTTACAGTGTCAATTACGAAGAGTGGTGTACCTATTTCGCTGAAAAAGTGTCAATTACGATGAGTAGAGTACCTATTTTTCTCTTGAAAAAAATGTCCTTTGCACTTGGTTCCCACTTACAAAAATACAAAACATAAGAGACGCCCCACATCTCTGTGTCTCTCTTTCTATTCCTGCTGCTCATGGTGTTTACTGTGCTTCCGATCATCGGTCATCGACAGGTAACCTCAAACGTGATCTGTAACCTATCTCATATGTTGTCACTCAAGCTTATCTTCTAATCCAAACGAATATCTGCCGAGAAAATTTTTATGCTTTTTGCTGGGGTTCCGAGAAGTCACAAATCCCAAAGACCCAGCTAGATATGATTACTGCTTAATCTGTTCGGTTATCTCCTGTTTCCGGATTGTGTGCCTTTTTTTTGTTTGAGATTATTTATTATGAAGAAAAGATTTGGCTTTCCAGTTTTTTCGTGGTGTCAAGCTTAGCCAATCAACTGGTTTTAAATACTGTTCTGATCACAAACCAATTGGAATTTCAGCATCCCAAAGTTGAGAATTAGGGTTTGTGGATTGTGTTTGACGAATGAATAGTTCGGATTTGGGTGGTGGTTTTTTGACAGGTCCAAGTGGGGGGATTTTGGACCTAGAATCCCCATTTCATAGGCACCAACATACCCAGTTGGGTCATCCATCAGTGACAAAACAACAGCACATGAATATTATGATTGGCCTAGAAAATGATCGCCTGATTAGCCTAATGGAAGTGAAAGGTTCGAATGTGGCGTTGAATTGTGGTAAAGGAAAGGGAATAGCTCCTTCTAATCCTGCCAATAGCAATGATTTGAGCGAAGATGATGAGCCAAGTTATGCTGAAGATGGGAATTGTGAGAACCTTGATGGTGGGAAGAGCAAAAAGGGGTCTCCTTGGCAGCGAATGAAGTGGACAGACAACATTGTTAGGCTTCTTATAGCAGTGGTGAATTGTGTAGGGGATGATGGCACAATTGATGGCATGGATGGTCATAAAAGGAAATCTGGGGTTTTACAAAAGAAGGGCAAGTGGAAAACCGTCTCCAAGATAATGATAGGCAAGGGTTGCCACGTGTCGCCGCAGCAGTGTGAGGACAAGTTTAATGACTTAAACAAGAGGTACAAGAGGTTAAATGATATACTTGGAAGAGGAACCTGTTGCCAAGTGGTTGAGAATCCTGCATTGATGGATTCAATGCCTAACCTGTCAGCTAAGGCGAAGGATGATGTCAGAAAGATATTAAGCTCAAAACACTTGTATTATAAGGAGATGTGTGCCTACCATAACGGGCAAAGAATACCAAATTGCCATGATCTTGATTTGCAGGGTTATTCTCTGGAACATGGAAGGGACTCTAGAGATAATAATGGCTCAGATGAGGACAGTGAGGATAAAAATGAAAGCGAGGATGATGAGTTGAATAATGAAGGCGATATTAACACACATAGGGATGGAGAGAGGATGGAGTTCTGCGGTAGAAAGAAAGTAAGTGATGAGGATGGCCATTTTTGGTCACAATCTGTTGCAATGGATAAATTTGAAGCTGAAATGGCAAGGGCTTTTCAAGACCCGACAAAGTCATTGCGGGAACGAAGAGAGTGGATTAAGATACAGATGTTGCAGCTTCAAGAGCAAAATGTCAGCTACCAAGTCCAAGCTCTTGAGCTTGAGAAACAACGGTTTAAGTGGTTGAGATACTGCAGCAAGAAGGACAGGGAGCTGGAGAGGCTGAGGTTGGAGAACGAGAGGATGAAATTGGAAAATGAGCAAAGGATCTTGAGACTGAAGCAAAAAGAGCACGCGACGGATTTCAGTAGGGCTGAGATGTCCCTAGACCCTGCCTCTCTTGGAATCAACAGGCTGCAAGGGAGGGAACATATCAACTTGGGAAGACAGCAGTAGCTCCTGATCTGAAAGGATTGGTCATCATTGCTCAAATAGTGTATGAACTGAAACCCTTCCGTTTGTTATGTACTTATGTTTCATAATTTGTTTAAACAGTTAGACAAAATGGTAGGTTAGATATATAGAATTACATTGATATTTGATCCTCATATTGAATGATATATTTATTTCTTGGGCTTTCAACTACATGGTTGAAAATGAAAAGTAAGTACATTAGACATTTCCCTTTTTAACAACAAAATATGATATAATCAATTTTTAACCTTTTGCAGTGCCAAGGCATTAGAAATTGAGCATAGAAGCGTAAGTTCATCTTGGGATGTTAAGAAATGTTGTGCTCTTCACCTCATTTGGTATTATATATTGGTTTGTGGGATTTTGTCTGTGATACAACAGAAATGGATGGATGTTGCTCCAAGGCACTTGAGCTTTTATTGGTCATTATTGCTGTAGTTTTACCTTGTATGTTGCTAACTTAATTGTAGTTGTGTTACATTATGTAGCCACATACCGCATGCATGATTTATTTTTCTGTCTTTGCAACTGTATATTATTAGGAGAAAAAATGGATCAAAGAAAAAAAGAAGAAAGAAGGTTATCAGCATCCCCGGGTGTGGGATTCATTTTTAGCTTTGCATTTTCCAGAACACCCTCATGAAAGCTTTGGCCAAGTCTTTGAAAACTTTTCTTTCTGTTTCCTTTTCTGTAATTGAACCATGATAATCACGTTTTCTAAAGGACCCTGTTTCTTTTCTTTGTTTTGGTCAATGTTTTTGTCAACAACGTACGATTGTGAGTGCATTCGTTTTACGTTTAAGCCACGGAAACGTATGAAAAATTCTACTGTCAGCTCCCAAAACATTTGAGTTATACTAAAACATTGTTTTGATCATATGTAATCATGTTAAAAGCATTTATCATAAATTATGAATCATGATCTCCCAAATTGGAACCAGTGGCTTTGACAGACTTCAAAGCTAGTTCTGGGTTTCTTTCTTATTTTCGTAAGAAATAATGAGTTGGTGGGACCGGAGAAATCAAGGATCAATATCTACGCTTTAAGTATTAATGAATAGTTAACCACATTCTTATTTCGAGGGACTTTTAAGTAGATATGATGCACCGAATGACACAATCAGTGTGAGCATTCAGTTATTTTGATAAAAATTTCTTGGTACGACTTAATATGTAAAGCAACAATATAATTTAAATTAAAGAGCACCAAAGTTTGAAACGATATCGTAGAAAAGCAAAATTGTAAGCTAGAAAAATTTTGAACTGTGCATCTATTTTTCCGGAATGAAACCAGCATTTGAAAATTAACAAGCACACAGCAAAACCTGTTCCAAGATCGCAGGATTGAGAAGTCTAGGCATGAAGATTTCTGACATTCCCTTATTCGTGGACTAGATCAGGTTCTCTGGATTTAAGCATCAACAGAAGCAAATATTTTCGTTGACCAGGGAAGAATCTTTTAGCAACTTGGGAACACAGGAAGTCAACAATGGTGGCTGCAAATTGACTATCATGAGGGTGTGGATGCAAGTGGCTGAGAGACGTACGGGGCAATTGACGCACACAGCCAAACAAATGAGTTGACTATTCTGTTTTCTTTTTCTTGCTATTTTCTTCTTTCTTCTATTTTCCTGAAAGAGAAATAATTTTTAAATTAAAAAAAAAAAAAGATTATTGAAATGAATTATTTTTATCAAGACAAAATTGGACGTTAACAATCACTCTTTAGACTTTTTTGAGCTCTAAGATTTACAATATATTATTGGGTACGTACCAATTCATCTTAACGATGCAGAGAGAAACAATATAAGTTTGCCTCATTATAAATGATTTCAGGTCTCCTTGAGTTCATATTCATATATAACATAAGCCTCCAACATTTTCATTGAAACCTTTCTCTACGTCTTATCCTTTGTTCACATTCCCAAAGTCAACACCAAGGTACAATCTCTCTTACAGCTTTTGGTTTGGCTTCTATTTTTTTGTTTTTCTTTATAATTGCATTGTCGTTCATTTACATGTTAGTTTCCGTAACTGTACCCGTTACCTTATTGATTCTTATCTGTGTTTTTGACAAATATTGATTCTTATCTGTGTTGTTGTACATGTTAGTATATGATTTTAGCTGGTTTGTTTATTTGGATCCATTTATATTTATGAATGAAAGTCCCTAGATCTACTAGCTTGATTATGTTGCTAATTGACATAAATTTAAACTCGAATTAAAGCCTGACTTTATCTGCATGAATATTGACATATAATTAAGTTTCATCAGATGATCTTTATGGATGGATTTCCATGATAAAGTAATGAACTGCTGATTGAGTTAGATGTGTGAGGTAATTACTGCGGGCAATGCATGGTTGTTATTTTACTATGCCTCATGCCTAGAATTATCTTGATTTTGGGTCCTAGTGGTTTATCTGATTTAGGAAGGATCCATCTGGATTCTTTTTTCATTGTATTAGTTCTATCATTTTAGAGGTTGATCTATTTCACTCTTAATGTTAAGTTGACAACCAAATTTGGAACACCTACGGTGACATCGTAGGTGTAAATGGTAAAATAGTAATAAAACAACTCAACAATCATCACTTACAAGACACATAAATGCTTTCCCACTTATTTATTGTTTTCTTCTCTCTCATGATGTATTTCATCACTCCCAAGACACTCACATGATATTTCTCTCATCTCAACACTCGTCTAAGCTGATCTTCACCCGTCTGATGAAGGTATATGACCCATCTGATCGAGAAAGCTTACCCGTCTACTCTCAGTTTCACCCGTCTGAAGCTGAAGATCTTTACCCGTCTGATGACTCTGAGTAAAGAAATGTTCACCCGTCTGAATTACCCGTCTGATGACTCTCAG
Source organism: Ammopiptanthus mongolicus (assembly GCA_039655645.1). Lineage (NCBI taxonomy): Eukaryota > Viridiplantae > Streptophyta > Magnoliopsida > Fabales > Fabaceae > Ammopiptanthus > Ammopiptanthus mongolicus. The sequence continues at coordinate 5,235,712 of CM077349.1, forward strand.
TGTCACCCGTCTGATGACTATCAGTGAAGAAATGTTCACCCGTTTGAGAGTCATCAGACGGGTGAACCAGACGGGTGAACATTTCCTCACTGAGAGTCATCACACGGGTGAAGATTTTCAGCTTCAGACGGGTGAAACTGAAAGTAGACGGGTGAGCTTTCTCGGTCAGACGGGTGATATATCTTCATCAGACGGGTGAACCAGACGGGTGAGCATTTCTTCACTGATAGTCATCAGACAGGTGAAGATCTTCAGTTTCAGACGGATGAAACTGAGAGTAGACGGGTGAGCTTTCTCGGTCAAACGGGTCATATATCTTCATCAGACGGGTAAACCAGACGGGTGAGCATTTCTTCACTGATAGTCATTAGACGGGTGAAGATCAGCTTAGACGAGTGTTGAGATGAGAGAAATATCAGGTGAGTGTCTTGAGAGTGATGAAATACATGATGAGAGAGAAGAGAACAATAAATAAGTGGGAAAGCAATTATGTGTCTTAGGAGTAATGATTGTTGAGTTATTTTATTACTATTTTGTCATTCACACCTACGGTGTCACCGTAGGTGTCCCAAATTTGTTTGTCAACCTAACATTACTCTTTGAAATAACACGAGAGGATCTAATCCATTAATTGTGCCTATTTGGTAATGGTTTGGACATGCATTAAATTAAGGCTGATAAATGAAACAGATGAGTGTGGAAGTGATAGTAATTGCATAAAACCAACCTCTCCACCAATCTGCATAGTTGGGTCAAGGTCGTGTTCACCAATCTGCAGAGTTAGGCCCCCGTTCTATTGCTTTGTCTTAGGGGCCTATCCCTTCCACTATATGTATATAATATAAGTGGTCAAATGAAATGGTTGCTTGGGAGTAAAGAAGTTGCACTCCACTACATGAACGAGAAGTGTGGGTATATATATATAAGCGGTCAAATGACTAGAAGTGTGTGTATATATATAAGCGGTCAAATGACTGTATGTATATATAAGCGGTCAAATGAGTCATTTGACCAGATAAATAAATGGTTGCTTGGGAGCATAGATGTTGAACTCCAGTACGTGTATGCAGTGACAAATCCAGAAATTTTAATTTGTCGGGGCAATACTCATTTACATAAAGTTATGGGGGCAATACTCATATAATATATAGTATATACTGGGGTAGCTAATATATAATAATATATATTATTGAGTTTATGGAAATCTTAATGGGGGCAAATGCTCCCAAGGTCCTCTAAGTGGATCCATCCCGGCATGTATGAAAAGTAGGGGTGAGCATGGATACGGGTCGACCCACGAATCCGACCTACTCAATCCAATCCAACCCACAAAATCTGGGTTGGCTCGGGTCACTGGGTTGAGTTGGTTTTAAAAGAAGTATACCCATGACCTATGGATTGGGTGTTGGGTCTGAAGATTGTGAATCAAAGCAACCCAACCCAACCAACTGAATTTAGGGAATATATAACTAATGCATCTTAGGCTAAAATTTTGTTTCAACTTTCCTTGGTTTTTTTTGGTTGGATGTGCAGAAATAATTTGAAAACATGAATTTTGAAGATATTTTGAAGACATAGTGATTGCAAAAATTGTGCGAAAATAGTTTTTTTTTTGTTTGCGTGTGCAGAAATAGTTTGAAGACATGAATTATTTGCAGAAACTATGGAGGAATATTTTGAAGATATTTTTTTTGTTTTTGTTTCACTTGTTGCTTTAATTTTAATGGAAATTGTACTCCAACTATGCTTTGTATTCCAAGTTTTCAATCATGTTTTTGTTATTGGAAGTCCAAATTAACTAATGAAGTGGTGTTTTTTTCTATTTTTTGTTGTTTTTTTTTTTCATTTTTTTTGTTTTTTCCCCGAAAAAGGAATATTTTACTAATAAGTCCGATACCCGACCCAAACCAACCCGTATGAGGTTGGGTTGAGTTGATTTGGGTTATATTAAAAATTGTGACTAAATTGACATAACCCAACACAGATGTATTTGATTGGGTTGGATCTTTAAATACACCAAAACCGACCCAAGTCCACCCCTAATGAAAAGGATTAAAAAAACAATAATCATATTTTCAAACCAATTTTTTTTACACTTCTTTTATATCTACTTATAATTATTGACAATTATTTTTGCCTTGGAAATTTAACACGTAAATAATAGATGATTAGGATTTAGATGGAAAAATATGATGCGAGTGGTAAGATTAATTAATATTTTCCTTTAAAAAAATGCTTGGGATATATTTGGGAACTCTCCGTTTGTCTCTACTACTTCATACCTTTTTTCCCCTTTCAAACCAAAAATTAATAAACACTGTCAATTAGCTACTTAAATATTATTTGGAATTCATATTACTCTTGAACTCTCAAATGACTTTGGTCTGCATTTCATTAGTTTATGTCCATAAATAGCTTGATCACATAATTTATTTTGGTGCAGTTTATTGTTACTAAGCAGTGATGTCTGATAGGCACAAGCACCAAACAATCGTGCAAAATTTTGCTGGCCAGCTTCATTTGAGATCCAGCCTTTACCCACATGTTGCAACTTGTTATAGAGGTTTCAAAAGGCCTTCTCAGTATCAGAAACAGTTTTCATCCGAGAATTATTCAAATGCAGGGTTGCAGTGTCCTGTCATGCCTGCATGCAAAGCTACAAGTGATTTGCATTATTCTGTAGGTTCACCTGTATTTGTTCCATCTCCATCAGAAAAAGGTTTTGCAAGCTTTGCCACTGATTTTCTCTTGGGTGGAGTTTCTGCTGCAGTGTCCAAGACTGCAGCTGCTCCTATTGAGCGTGTAAAGCTTCTAATTCAGAACCAAGATGAAATGATTAAGGCTGGTCGGCTCTCCGAACCTTACAAGGGCATTGGAGATTGTTTTGGCAGAACAATCAAAGACGAGGGATTTCTTTCATTGTGGAGAGGAAACACTGTTAATGTTATCCGTTACTTCCCAACACAGGTTTGTCTTTCCCCTCTAGTTACTTGAACTTTGCATTGTCTCCTTGCCCTGTGTTTAAATTATCATGTACTCATGTCTCTTAAAAGCTTAAGTTATTATATGAAAATAGAAATCCCTTGTCTCATTTCATGTCTCTCTCATCTTCTATTTTGACACATCAATTAAAATCTTATATCTCACTCATATTTAATTTATGTGTCAAAATATGAGTAAAGCGAGACAAAGACATGAAAATGAGAAAACAGATTTTTATTCATTACATGAAGTTTCATAAATGTCTTTTATTATATATATATATATATATATATATATATATATATATATATATATATATATATTATACGCCCATTCACAACACGAGCCCTTTGGGTTTGACTATATCATTTGGTTATAGAAGTTATGATACCATATTATAAACTATCACTACTAAAGCTGAAGCTATAATTAGGTGAATTCACTTGAATAACTTTTATTATATATTTAACATTTATCAGGCCTATGATATATATGTAACTACAGGCCCTGAACTTCGCATTTAAAGACTACTTTAAGATGCTATTTAACTTCAAGAAAGACAAGGATGGGTACTGGAAATGGTTTGCAGGTAACGTGGCATCTGGTGCTGCTGCAGGAGCTACATCCTCGATCTTTGTTTATTCATTGGATTACGCTCGCACCCGACTTACCAATGATGCCAAGGCTGTAAAGGGTGGAGAGAGGCAATTCAATGGTTTGATCGATGTCTACAAGAAGACTCTTCAATCGGATGGTATTGTTGGCCTCTACCGTGGCTTCACCATTTCTTGTGTTGGAGTCATTGTCTACCGTGGTTTATACTTTGGAATGTATGATTCTTTGAAGCCAGTACTCTTGGTAGGAACGTGGCAGGTGAGGCATTTTATAATGCTTTCTCACTTTGGTTCTTATTTAATTAATGAATTTTACATTTTATATAAGTTGTTTGATTTGTTTCGAGTGTATGAAAAATGTTTTGTTGAAAGAGATAAGTTTCATTTCGGTGATCTCTACATCTTCAAAAGAATTAATCTCCGGTTATCGATAACAAATACCTTGGTGCACACCACACAAAAATCCTAACTAAACGATATGATAATATATCATTGAATTTTAGTATAAAATATTTTTAGAATGTACCAAAATTAAATTTTTACTCATTAGTTCACATTTTTTTTTATTATGGAACTCATCATAATTATGGCCTTTGGCTCCTTAGTGGATCCACGAGGGTATCTCCACAACTTCGATCCCTTTGGACCAATTATGAAACTAATCTTCGGTTTGTTCGCGTAAACACACGAGAATTTACTTGTTGGATTTTGTGACCTCCCAACCAGAACGCCTCATAGGAATTGAACTCGGGTTCTCTTCGTTAGGGTTAGAGCACATTTCCACTCTTCCAACCAACCCCCTCTTGGTTAGTCATTAGTTCACTTTTGTCACCATGTCTAATGTCTTTGTTCCATTATTAATTTTGATTCATTTGTTTAACACTTTTTTTCTCTTTATTTTGCGGTTTTCCAAAATTTCAGGATAGTTTCTTCGCTAGCTTTGCTCTGGGATGGCTCGTAACTAATGGCGCTACCTTCGCATCCTACCCCATGGACACTGTTCGTAGAAGAATGATGATGACATCAGGTGAAGCTGTCAAGTACAAGAGCTCTTTTGATGTGTTCTCACAAATTATGAAGAATGAAGGTCCAAAATCTTTCTTCAAGGGCGCTGGTGCAAACATTCTTCGTGCAGTTGCTAGTGCCGGTGTGCTTGCGGGCTATGACAAACTTCAGTTGCTTGTCCTGGGAAAATAGTATGGTTCCGACGGGGCATAACCCATACAACACAGGATGATGGTGATGAAAAACAATAAATATCAGTATTAAAATGTCAATTATTACTTATTATTTGCATCATTGGTTTACATCACAGTATCTTGTTTCTTTATCATTGCTTCTTTTTGAAGTATATTCGTTTTTGTAATCATCCCCTATAGGTCAGGATGCATTTGTAGTTGGGCTATGACTTCCATGTCACAACAAAAGAAGTAACAAGTAGTGGTTAATTTAGATATTAATTGCTGCTACTTAACCTTCTTTAATTTTTTTTGACAATACTTAACCTTCTTTATTATTTACCTTAATTAACTTCAATTTGCTTGATACCATAGTTTTAAATCTTTTCTTTTTTTTCGGTGAACAATTTTAAATTGACTTTGATAAATATATAACTTTTTTATAAGCAAAAAAATTTATTGATAGGGACTACAAGAGGTACTCCAACCCGTAACAGCATAGTACAAAGCTAAGAAGCCTGATGGATTGATTGCTTGAAATACGAGTGCAATTCAGAGAGTGAAATGTAGAATAAGAATTGATACGAAAAAAAATAAGGGAGATGATAATGACATTATGCAGTTACTTTCCTCTTATATGCAAACAATTTTCATATTGTTGAGGAGTTAAGTAATTCAGTTAGTGATTGTTAGTGATTGAAAGTGATGTAACTAAGTGTGTATATAAAGTGTATTGCATTGATTCAATAAATGATGAGAAGTATTATTCAGTGAAAAACAATTTTCTTTCAATTCTCTATTCTCTGCATATAGTAGTAACAGTGTGAATGTGATATGCTTCTTGTTCTAACAAATTGGTATCTAGAGCTTTATTGATTGAGGGACCTGTGAGTGCAAGAGAAGGCAGCTTCTGTGTGAGTGAGTCGAGGCATCAAGGGAGTGAATCATGACTGGTTCTAATGGCTCTTTCCCTGCGAATCTACCAGTTCTTGATGGTAAGAATTGGGAACAATGGACTGTGAAGATGGAGGTGATTTTCGAATTCCAGGATGTGCTAGAATTAGTGAAGTCCGGAGTTCAAGAACCTGAGGAAGGAGCATCAGAGGCGTTGAAGGCAGCATATAAGGTAACCAAGAAAAGAGATAGCAAAGCACTTTTCTTAATTCATCAATGTGTTGATGCTGCGAATTTTGAAAAGATTTCCTCGGCCAAAACATCTAAGGGTGTATGGGACATCTTAAACAAGTCATATGACAGTGGTGACAAAATGAAGAAAATGAAACTTCAGTCACTTAGGCGACAATATGAATTATTGTCCATGGCTGATCAAGAAGCAGTAGTTGCCTACTTCACAAGATTTCAGATGCTGACTAATTTTATGCAGGCTTGTGGTGAGACATTTACAGATCAACAAGTTATTGAGAAAATCTTGAGGACTTTGACTCCTCGATTTGACCACATTATGGTGGCAATAGAGGAAATAAAGGATCTTGAGAAGATGAAATTAGAGGAATTGCAAAAATCTCTTGAGGCTCATGAACAAAGATTAAATGAAAGAAGTGGCGAAAAATCTCAAGAACAGGCTTTGCAAGCTCAGACCAGTCACAAGAAGAAGAGTGCAGGTGGCTGGCACAAGAAGGGAAAGGGCAGGTGGAAAGAAAGGAAGAGTAGTGGGATTGGTGACTCATCCAATGATCAAGATCAGGATCATAATCAAGGCGACTCTTCGAGTAGCAGGAAAGGCAAACCTGATCGAGGTAAAGGGGGAAAGAAAGGTTTGATAGAAGAAAGTTACAATGCTACAACTGTCAAAAGTGGGGCCACTTTGCAGATGAATGCAAAGGCAAAAAGAAGCCAAGAGCAAGGTCAGAAGATGATGAAGCCTATCTTGCTCAAGATGATGAATCCGACTCTGATGATGTGTTGCTGATGGTGACCACGATTTCTGATGTTGATAATTCAGAATCTTGGTACCTTGATACTGGATGTTCCAATCATATGAGTGGACACAAGGATTGGTTAATTGATTTTGATCCAAGTGTCAAAAATAAAGTAAAGTTTGCAGATAATAGCACCATCTCAGCAGAGGGAATTGGCAAGGTCATGATCAGAGGCAAAGATGGCATAATTGCTTATGTGAGTGAAGTGTTGTATGTGCCAACAATGAAGAGTAATCTGTTAAGTCTTGGACAACTTTTGGAAAAAGGATTCTCAATGAACATGCAGCAAAAATTCATTGAGGTCTTTGATTCCAAACAAAGACAGTGTTAAAGGCCCCATTGTCCAAGAACAGAACATTCAAGGTCAATCTTAATGCAGCAGGAGTGCAATATTTATCATCCATTACAACTGTGGATGAAAGATGGTTGTGACATCTCAGATTTAGCCATTTGAATTTTAGAAGCTTGAATCAGTTGAGAAACAAGAAGATGGTGCTCGGTCTGCCTTTGATCAATCCTCCCAAAGAAGTGTGTGAAGGGTGTTTGGCGAGCAAACAGCCAAGACATTCATTCAAAGAACATGCACCATCAAGAGCATTTGAACCACTAGGTGTGGTACACTCAGATGTGTGTGGCCCATTTGAGACTCCATCTTTGGGAGGTAATAACTACTTCATGACCTTTGCTGATGAATTTACTAGAAAAACATGGTTATATTTGATTAAGGCTAAAACTGAAGCATTTCCTGTTTTCCTTAAATTTTGTATGTTTGGTGAGAGACAAAGTGGCCAGAAAATTAAAATTCTGCGCACTGATGGTGGTGGGGAATATAACTCCAAGGAGTTTGGAGATTTCTGCGAAAAGAAAGGCATTTATATGAAGTGACTGCCCCATATACACCACAACACAATGGCCTAGTAGAAAGAAGAAATAGAACCCTGCTCAATATGGCCAGAAGTATCCTAAAGGGAAAGAGTATGCCTAATAGTTACTAGGGTGAGGCAGTCTCTACTGCAACATATGTTTTGAATAGATGCCCCACAAAGAGACTGAAATCTGTGACCCCTGAAGAAGCATGGTCTGGCAGGAAACCAAGGGTGAATCACTTCAGGATTTTTGGATCCTTATGCTTCAAGCACATCCCAGATGCAACAAGAAAGAAACTATATGATAAAAGTGAGGCAATGGTATTGGTAGGATATCATCCTACAGGAGCTTATAGATTATATAATCCAACTCTGCAGAAGACTCAGATTAGTAGAGATGTGGTTATTGATGAGTCCAAACCGTGGAATTGGACAGAAAGTTGCAACAAGACAGTTGCAGATGTATTACATTTATTTGATGAGGATCAGCAACCCAAATCAAATGATGTAGCAACTATTCCTATTCAGCATCAAGAGCATAGATCACAAAGGCAGAGGCAACCATCAATTAGATTAACTGATTATGAAGTCTATACTGATAATGCCATCACACCTAAAGGAGATTTGGTGCATCTAGCATTTCTAGATGATACAGAACCAATACACTAGGAGCAGGCCATTCAGCAGCCAGTTTGGAAAGAGGCAATGAAGGAAGAAATCAGTGCTATTGAGAGAAATGGCACCTGGGAACTAGTAGCATTGCCAACTTCAAAGCAACCAATTGATGTGAAGTGGGTGTTTAAAGTGAAAATGAAGCCTGATGGTTCAGTTGCCAAACACAAAGCGAGATTAGTAGCTAAGGGTTTTCTACAGAGGGTTGGCATAGATTATACTGATGTGTATGCACCTGTTGCAAGAATGGAGACTATAAAACTGGTTGTGGCCGTTGCTAGCTCACACAGGTGACCTTTATTCCAGATGAATGTGAAATCTGCTTTCCTCAATGGCCCTTTGGAGGAGGAAATATATGTGTTGCAGCCACCTGGCTTCGAGGTAAAAGGGCAAGAAGATAAAGTTTACAGGCTCAGAAAAGCCTTATATGGCTTAAAACAAGCTCCTCGGGCCTGGAACAAAAGGATTGACACATTCCTGGTTCAACTTGGCTTCTCTAAGTGCTCGGTTGAATTTGGAATGTATGTCAAAACTATGAATGAAGCAGGACTGATTTTAGTCTGCTTGTATGTAGATGACCTCCTTGTGATAGGAAGTGACAAATCAGCCATTTCAGACTTCAAGGAGAGAATGAAGACTGAATTTGAAATGACTGATTTGGGAATTTTGAATTACTTTCTTGGTATGGAATTTGAGTATACTAACAGAGGTATAATTCTACATCAAAGGAAGTACATTAAAGAGGTACTGAAGAGGTTTCACATGGAAGCTTGCAATGAGGTAGCTACACCATTTGAGCCAAATGTGAAACTACAGAAAGGAGAGACTGAGAAATGTGTTAACAGTACTCTCTATAAACAAATAGTGGGATCTCTGCAATTTGTGTGCAATAGCAGGCCTGATATAAGCTATGCAGTAGGTCTAGTGAGCAGATTCATGAGTGATCTGAGGTCTTCACATATGATTGCTGCAAAAAGGATCTTGAGGTACCTGAGAGGAACTCAAGGTAGTGGATTGTTGTTTCCTAAAGATGACAAGCAGAAAGAACCAGAATTTGAAGCCTATTCTGATTCTGATTGGTGTGGAGATAAGGTGGAGAGGAAGAGCACATCTGGCTATTTGTTCAAATTTTGTAATTCTCCAATTTCCTGGTGTTCTAGGAAACAATCAGTGGTGGCTCTTTCATCATGTGAAGCAGAGTATATTGCAGCTTCTCAAGCAACTTGCCAAGCTTTATGGTTGGAATCTTTACTAGAAGAACTGAGGATTGATTTTAGAAAGCCACTGCAACTACTTGTTGATAACAAATCATCCATAAGTCTAGCAAAGAATCCAATTGCACATGGTAGGAGTAAGCATATTGAAACCAAGTTTCACTTTCTTAGAGACCAAGTGAACAAAGGGAGGCTGACATTAAGCTACTGCAAGACAGAGGATCAATTGGCTGATGTTTTGACTAAACCTCTAAAGGGTGACAGGTTTAGTTTGCTGAGAGATAAGATGGGAGTTGTATCACTAGCAAAGTTTGAGTGAAGTATGATATGTTGCAAGTGAATGGTAAAATCTAGGGTGCCAACCTAGTTGGGATGTTAGATTTTATAGTGATGCATCTATGCATATTATACTTAGTTAGAGTGAACTGAATTAAGGGAATGTGTTGAGGAGTTAGGTAATTCAGTTAGTGATTGTTAGTGATTGAAAGTGATGTAACTAACTGTTAGTTAGTTGGTTAAGTTGGTTCATGTGGATTACACCTTGTGTATATAAAGTGTATTGCATTGATTCAATAAATGATGAGAAGTATTATTCAGTGAAAAACAATTTTCTTTCAATTCTCAATTCTTTGCATATAGTAGTAACAATGTGAATGTGATATGCTTCTTGTTCTAACACATATTATATGCTTTAGTCTCTAAAGTGTACTTCACACTTCAGAAAGTTAAATCATACATGCATTGTGTTGATAAATAACCATGAAACTATTCTATACTTAAGCTATAATCCTTCTTTATTTATTTTTTTATCTTTTTTTTAAAGGTGTAGATCCTATCCCATGGACATGACAGGGCCGGCCCTAGAGAAGAAGAAGAAGAGGGAACAAGAAAAGAAAAAGAATAATACTAAATTCTAAGGGGGTGAAGTGCACGTTACCTCACATTGTATTGAAGTGGCAAATTTAGTGAAAGTGAGTAGTATTATTTGAAGGGAGATGGGGTAGGGTAAGCATTGTGCTGCGTTTTTTTCTTTCCTAGAGAAGTAATTTATGAAAAATTTCTTCGACGACAAGCGGTGAATCTTTTGAATCTGGTATTGATGACTAACTGCGTGTCTAGTGGGTTCTTTAGTGTTACAGACAAAAAGGAATGTGAAGGGAATACATATCATTGATATCAATATAGACATATAATGATACTTTTCGTCCTTTCACTTCATTTGCACGCCAGGTTTTTGCTTCATTCTAGTCAAAAGAAGTGCTTACTTACATATTACATATATGAATTATCATATATCCAGGTGAAGTTCAGCCTTCTAGCTAGTCAATATTATATATATATATATATATATATATATATATATATATATATATATATATATATATTGCGAAGATTATAGTGAAGTATAATATATATGACCATTGTTTTACCTCTTTTTGGATATGTGCTTGACTAAAACGTACTTCCTTTCTCAAATATTAACATTAGGCTTAATTGCACTTTTTGTCCCTCAGGCATTATGATTGTGTAATTTTGGTCTCTCGGGTTTTAATTGCGCCAATTGGGTCCTCCAAGTATCATGATTGTGCAATTTTGGTCCCCTAAGTTTCAATTGCGCCAATTGAGTCCCCCACGTATGATGATTGTTCAATTTTGGTCCCCAAGTATCACGATTGTGAAATTTTGGTCCTCCAAGTATCACAATTGTTTAACTTTTAACATCAATAGCCTACGAAGCACATGTGCGATTGATTTGGCACTTAATGACACTAGCTTGGCAGCTTACGTGTTATTCTTATGTGTCACTTAATGATGTGCATTTGACCATTAAATTGTGTGAGATGTCAATGATGTCTTATAAGAATATCCTGTAAACTGTCAAGTTGACTTCACTAAGTGTCAAATCAGTCCCACGTGTCCTATGTAGGTTACTGACGTTAAAAATTGCACTATTGTGATATTTGGGGACCAAAATTGAACAATCGTGATACCTAGGGGACCCAATTGGCACAATTGAAAACTGGGGGACCAAAATTACTCAATCATGATACTTGGGGGATCCAATTGACGCAATTAAAATCTAAGGGACTAAAATTACACAATCGTTATACCTGAGGGACCAAAAATGCAATTAAGTCTTAACATTATTTAGAAAGTTGTTTTATGTCTATTTTAGCAAACTATGAGATACAAGATTACTATTATTTAAAAATAATTATTCTCTCTCTTTTTTTTTTTTGTTCTTTTTCAACTCTACAGGATGATATATATACTCATCTAACCTAATTTTTTTCAATTTTATAAATTTATTCTATTTTAGTGAGAAATATTTTTAAAACTTTGTTGTAGGAAGTTTAGTCTGCAACAATCCTATTTGGCCTAATTAGTATCTTATATTTTATTTTGTATGATGAGTAACAAGATTTAAACATGAAGATAAATTACAAATAATCATATATTCATTTCTATTCTATTATTATTTAGATAATAAAATTAAAATTATGATCACTTTCAAAGCAACGTTACTATAACGTGTTATTATAATATGTGTTGGTTTAGGTGGAAAGGATTTGAACCCCTTAATAATGTGATTCTGGATTTGATCCTGAATTTATGTATATAAAAATGTATTGTTGATATGAATTCCTAGTTAAATGTCTAATCGTATTTGAGAGATTAATTTTTGATCAATGGATGGAAGGATAGTTTGAAAAAAACAGTCCATGCAATGTCTACTAGTTATAATTTATAAGGCTGCCATAAGTTGTATTTTCATGTATATGGCTTGCAGTTGTTCCCTTACAATTGAGCAAATCATACCATTTTATTTCGAGAGAAGGAAAAAATGAATTCATTCTTGAAGTAGCAAATAGGAATCTTCACAAAAAAAAATTAAAATTATAGGAACTCCCATTCCTTTCGTATCCTATTCCTAACTGATACCACCTAGACTGGAGAGTTTTGTTTGGTGACCCCTGTTCAACCATTTTTATCAATTTAGTTCATATTTGAGAGAATTCATTTTATAAACAAGGCCAACCACCACTAAGGCTGTTCCTATTCAAAAGGGCTTTGCTAAATACATCCCCAAAATTACTAAGCACATCCTTCATGAACAGCGCATTTACCAAAATACCCTCTTAAAATTATTATTTTTTATTATTTGGCTCACTCGCAAATATGCTATTTGCAAGTTTTCGAGTATACTTGCAAATACTATATTTGCGAGTGAGTTATTTTTTGAGAATTGCTTACTCGCCAAATTAGTTATTTGCGATCGCAAATATCTAATTTTTGAGTGATTTTTTTGTTTACACTCGCAAATTAGGTATTTGCGAGTATACAAATTTTTGTACTCTCGCAAATAGTTAAATTGCGAGTGATTTAAATTTTTAATCCCTCGCAAATTAGCTATTTGCGAGAGTACAAAAATTTGTACGCTCGTAAATACCTAATTTGTGAGTGTTATGAAATTTGGGGGATATTTTGATAAATATACTGTTCATGGGTTATCCTTAGTAATTTGGGGGGTGCCTTTAACAAAGCCCAATTGAAAATCAGGAGTTTGTGGTCTATTTCATGAGAAGCTCCCCATTCAATCTCATTTTTTCCTATACTGTTGAGCTGAGGTGAGAAAATAATTATGGAATTTTTTTTGTCTTGATACCCTAAACATAGGATAAATGTTTTTTGGACAACAAAATGGGACAACAAAATGTTGTCTCTTTGTTTTTTGATGTATTTTTGAATTGTGTGTCTACAAAGTAAATAAAAAGTAAGTGAGAGATAGAGATAAATATATACGATGTTACATACGGTGTCCAAAACGTAATGTTCAAATAACATAACTGTAGACATAGGGCTTTTTGACCAAACTAGTGTTATTTTAGAAACTATTTACCAAAATGGGATTGTTTTGTAACTATTTACCAAAATAGGGTTGTTTGGAATTTTTTACGTTTAGCATCGGCCAAGGCCGACGCTAAAGGCCGACGCTAGTGGTGTCACCCGGCTGCTGTGACCCGTCTACTGAGACTCGTCTGAATCACCCGTCTGACAGTCATTAGACGGGTGATTCACCCGTCTGATGACTATCAGACGGGTGAATATTAGACGGGTGAATCACCAGTCTGATGGTTATTAGACGGGTGAATCACCAGTCTAGCGTCAGCCTTTAGCGTGGGCCTTGGACGACGCTAAACGTAAAAAATTCCAAACAACCCTATTTTGGTAAATTGTTACAAAACAACCCTATTTTGATAAATAGTTTCTAAAATAACACTAGTTTGGTCAAAAAGTCTGTCCGCTGAGACTCTTCTGAATCACCCGTCTGATACCCGTCTGATGGTCATCAGACGGGTGATCAGACGGGTGAATCACCATCAGACGGGTGATGATCCAGCTTCAGACAGGTGACACCTCTAGCGTCGGCCTTTAGCGTGGGCCTTGGCCGACGCTAAACGTAAAAAATTTCAAACAACCCTATTTTGGTAAATAGTTATAAAACAACCTCATTTTGATAAATAGTTTCTAAAATAACACTAGTTTGGTCAAAAAGCCGTAGACATAACTATGAGACTATTTTTTTGGATACGGGATGCATGGTACTTAGATAAAACCGTCATCGATGTGACAATTCAAGTAATCGAACCCTAACCTTGTAGATAAAATTCATTTGAGGTATAATACACTTTCATTACGACCAATCACTTGAACACCACTCTTTTAATCATGTTAATAAGAATAATAATGAAAAAGTTAAAAAAAATATTAAACAAAATGAATAAGTAAAAAAAAAAAAAAAGTTTAACGGTTGGAGAACAGGTACGACGCAGCTGATCATTGATCATCATTCACGAAACGCATGCGTTTAAAGGTACATAGTACACAGAGAGCGAGCTGAGTGAAGAGAAGAGAAGAGAAGAGAAGAGAGGGAGTTACAAAACAAAGAGCAATCAAGGTTGGTTTCTTCACATTTCATTCTTCACAAATCACAATTTCACTCGTTTTGATCTGTTACGCTAATAACATTGCATTTTCCTCTGTTGCTAGAATCAATGAAACTGCCACATTTTATGCCATTTTTTTGTTTCCTTCCGTCTAAGTCTAATCAGCTACTCCTCATTAAATTTACGTTTCAATCTTTGTTTGATGCGATCCTGCAATCAGAAAATACGCGCATTTCTTTTTGTGCATAACTAACTGGCTAAACATTTGTTCTTTCTCCACTTCATTTGTTGATTTTTAAGTTGATGATGAAAAATGCTTTATTAGGAATGGCACTCTGTTCCCCCTTTGTAGAATGCATGGAAATTGCTTCACACAAATATACCAATTATGTCATCTCATCTGTATGCAATAATTATCATCTATTTTATATATAGTGAATATCTGTTTGAATTTGAATTTTTGCAGGTTTACATTTTAGGAGTAGCTAAATGGTCTAGTTTTAATTGCTTCATTTTTCTTGATGAACCTGCATTGTTGAATCTGTGAAGATCAGGTTTTGTATGGATTTGGATTCTTTGTAGTCAATAAAATAAAGTGACTGCAAGAGATCTTACCTTATAAAAAAAATTGTGTGTAAAAATATTGATACAAAAATGTTATACTCCTCGTCTAATGACCATAGGATCATCATTGCAGGTTCCTACAGTCATTTTTTTTAATGCAGAGAATCCTGATCCGTTTTGTATGTGGCTTGTTGTTTTTTTTCTTTTAAAATGAAAGAAGAAATTTATTACGATAAAGAGAAAGGGAATACATATGATGAGCAGGATAAGAAATCCTCCTTAAAAAAGGGGAAAAAAAGAAAAAGCAAGAAACAGAAGACATCAATGTACTAAGTTATCTGATCCCTCAACATATCTATATATGTATCGTTGTTTTTGTTTTGTCCTGAAGCTTTTATATTTGTGTTAGTGCGCCCCTTTTTCATTGCACTGATTCTTTTTTATTTATTGATTTATTTAATTTTGGCTGTGGATTCACTCCGCTGATTACTTATCTGGCAGAACGGGCTCAGGATGAGTTGGAACCCACACATGGAGTTCCATTACAATAACATCAGCTATCCCTATAATACAGCAGGAAGCTTTATTGAATATTTTGAAGGTCTCACCTACCAACACGTTAACTTCATTTTTTCTGGTGCCTCACATGCTCAGGTGCCTGCAGATACAGAGACATCATCTAGATTCTGTTTTAAGATATTATATGCTCTAAATGATAGAAATTGTTGCACTCTTTTCTTGTTTACTCAATGGAAATCTGTTGGGATGACTGTGCCTAGTTCGATGTACACTGTAGAACTTTTCACATCAAATATAGAATGAATGCCTGTTTCAGATTTTATGTGCAGCATTTTTAACGTTCATTTTCAATGAATTTAAGGCTACTAGAAAGTTTCATACTAGTCGAGTTAAAAAGAAAATTTGACTTATCCATGCAGGAGAGTTTATACCCTTCCACTACAAATTTTTACAAATCTGGACTATCTGAACCTGAGAGTACTTCATACTATCGTTACAGTCATGGTTATGGGGTGAATCATCATGAACCACTAATGGATGAGTATAGAAGGACTTCAGAAAACTTGTCAACAATCAATGAACAGATGGCTACAGCCTACAGTAAGTATAGAATGGGCAGAAGGTTTAAGCAATGCCACACGCGACAATTCTTTGGAATGTATGTTCTTGAGTTTCACCTGAAGATAATTTTCCTCACATATATAATCCATCCAAACCCCTTTTTTCAGATCTGTCATTTGGTACCTACATATGAGATGTATGCTCATGATGTAACAAATCTGTCCCTTTTCTTTCAGGTCCACAAAGACATCATAATAACTCCAACAATTATCAGGTATTTTCCTTCAAATTTCCGGGTACATTACCTTCAGCACATCCATGAATTAGAAGCACAATAAAACCATTTTACTAAACTTTGTAGGTCATTTGGCAAGACAATATTGATCCCGACAACATGACCTATGAGGTTGGAATGAGCGTCTTAGCCTTTTATTTATAATCCTTGTATATTTCTTTCTTAAAGTACAACTATAGTATTTTTGGTTTCTTAAAAGTATACAGTTAGTCTTCTGGATGTATACAATAGTTAGTCTGACACTTACAATTATTTGATTACGAGAACCTACATTCGTAACTGCTTGATTTCTATGTCTTTGGTTGTCTCATGCTTAACTTCTGCCTAAGCTTTTCTGCCTGTACTTGTACATATCATATTCGCCCCCCCCCCCTCTTTTTTTCTAGTTAGTTCTAAAAAAAAAAAAAAAATCAAGAAACATTTCCATTAGAAATTTCTCTAATGGTAGTAATAATTGAGAAATTTCTACTTTGATTATGGTTTTAACAATGGCTTAGATTGGTCGCACAGTTACAAGCAAAGAAGTTACTGCAAAACCTTTATGCCCCTTTATTTAGTTTAAACTTTAAAGAAGCTAGGAAGCATGCTCTCAATGAGCATTAGTCACGACCTTCCCCTTCATAAATACGGTGGAGGAAGGTATTAAAAGTTCAAAACCGCTGGATGAGTGTGTGAGAGACTTACCAATGTAAGAGGCTACTGTAGGGCCACCCAAATTGAATTGTTAGAGCATATGGGTTGATCCGTTGATGGGATTTAAAGTTGTTTGAAATGGTATGCTGGTGGTTCTGAGAAATCATGAGCACATCATAGTCATGCAGTCTTCAAATTCGTACCTCTCCCCCTACGTTGCGATTAATTCTGTCATTGGAAATTACTTACATCACATGTTAGTTATTGCACAATTTTTTGGGTGGTGTGTTTTTAGATTAAATGTGTTGCCAATGGCATGATCTCGACCCTTTGTAGTCGTGTGAACCATCTCGATAAATAGCATTAGATACAAGTTGGAATTATAGACTTCTTAAATATCATTGTTTTCTTTTATCTTCCCCCCATTAATGTCATTTTATTTATTGTAGGAACTACTTGAATTGGGTGAGGCTGTTGGAACTCAAAGCCGCGGTCTTTCCCACGAACAGATATCCTTGCTTCTAGTTTCAGAGTATAAGTGTGGTATCTTGAGGAAGAAGTCACGGGGTGAGAGGTAATATTTGGGTTCTTGAACTCTGTGTGTGTTTTCTCCAATGCAATTGTTTCTTTTCTTCTCCATTCAGTCATTATATTACTTTACTTTTCATGAGTCTAGCTTTCAAAATTGTTGCTTCTGTTCTGCCTTTTGAAGTTCTTCATTAACTCTAATTCACAGTAGACTAATTGTCTCAAAAAAATCTCTTTTGATCGAGATCTAAATTTATATTTAGGGGTTAGAATTTGCTGCTACTAAGCTTATTCTATTGGATTAATTATAATCAGAATTATATGTCTTCTTGGCTCTGCTCAAGTACTATGTTGTATACCCTGGGTAGAATGCATTATGAGGTTAAGAAGGATAAGGTGCAGATCCTCTACACATTATAACCAGACCATAGGTCCATAGGTAGCGGCTCACTTGAAAAGTATATGTAGATAGAGTAGCAATTGACACAGGCAGAGATGTATTCTTATAAAATTATAAGTGCACAGGAAATAAATGAACAAAATTTACCATCATTTATGTTCCTAAAATCTAAGGCTGCCTGTCACACTTAATCTACAAATGAGAACTAACTGCATAATGTGGAAAAAGTGCCTGTGGGGATTATAATACAATCCCTAGGTTATATATATGTCTGTTGCACGGTTTAAAGTTGCAACTAGAGTCCTTGTCGCATCTATAGTTTTCGCGGCGGTTATTCTGACTCTTCTTGTTTAGGTGCGTGATTTGCCAGATGGAATATAAAAGAGGGGACAAGAGGATTACTTTACCGTGTAAACATGTCTATCATGGTAGCTGTGGGAAGAGATGGCTTAGCATCAACAAGGCAAGTTATTTTGGATTCTGATCCTCAGAGTGCTACACTACATTGTGTAGTTCAGAATTAGTCAAACCATAAAAAAAAAAAAATTCAAGTGTTTAAAATTTTAAAAGTATGTGCATTTTAATGACAAATACAATTATATATATATATATATATATATATATATGAAAAACTACTCACTTAATTTTACTTTGTGAAGTGCTTATTTTTTAGGATCCAAATCTAGTCTGTTGATTCTTATCAATTTATCATGAACTCGTTAAATACTTTCAGTGCTCATTTTGGCATCTGCTGAAATACTGCCTTTTCTTTTTCTGTTTGCGTTGTTGTTTTCTTCAGGCATGCCCTATATGTTACACGGAGGTGTATGCCGACATGTCAAAACAGAAATAATCATGGACTAGCGAATAGAATGATCTGCATATGTTTATGTTTCTCGTTGAGTTTGGGTATAGAAATATACTAGTTTGTTTCATTTTTCCTCGTCAGACATACTGTCAAGTTGGGTTTGGCAAAGATATGGGAGCCGTCGCGTGGCTACGATTATGTTTAAAAGCACATGAGCATTGGAGAGGCTGGATTATGTTTTTAACTTTTATTTCCAGAATACTTCTGTACAGTGTGCTATGATTTCACCTACTGACTTACTATCATTTTTTTAACGTTACCTACTTATTTTATTACCTGCTGCTGACTGCAGAAATTGCATTTATTATGAATGAATTCAATTTTCATTCAAATACATACACATTCGCACACCATCTTGATTAACTATCGAGCCTATTTAAATAACAATCTAGTTATACTTAACTACCTCTAGTAACCAAAATTTCAGTTATAAATTCCTTCTAAATTGATGGTTGAATACAATTTTAAGTAAATTGTTTATTAAATATATTTGATAGTTTGTTAATGAATGTGATGGTAGATAACGTGCCCACATTGCTATATCAACAAAAAAAAGTGACCCAAAGGGGTTGGCTTAATGGAAGTGTTCTATGCTTGTTCGGTAGGAGAGTGTATACATAGATACTTTCGAAATGTGGGAGGTCTTTGGCTCGAATCCTAACAAAAAATAAACTTCTTGGAGAGGGGTCGTACCCATATTGCTCGAAACCTCAGAGTGGTAGCTTACTCGCAACCATTTAAAGTTCATAAAAAAAAAGTGATTCTCATACTAATGACTTCAATTTTTTTTTAATGATGTGTTAATATATAGTTGTGATTTTATATTAATAGTGAATCGCCAACCGGGGTTGACACATCTGGTCAAGCCTCCGTCTACACTCGTTATGGCTTCTTCCCTGGCCATGCTAGGGGAAGTGTCTTCTCATAATCTAAACTTTTTTGTACGAAAAAAGAATATTAATAGTGAATCAAAATAAAAATGTAAATATACTCATTTAGTCTATTTTGAAATATATGTGATTTAAAAAGTATTGCTTTAATTTATTTGTCATTTTAAAAATAATGAAGTACTAATTATATTTTAATTTTTATCATTGTGTCTAGTATTCCTTTTTATTTTATTAATAAAAAAACTAATAAAATATAACTAATTTAACTAATAATTTTGGACGGGTTAAACAACATATATTTTGAAAGCTATGAAAGATATAATTTTCTTTTTTTATTTGACTATATATATATATATATATATATATATATATATATATATATATATATATATATATATATATATGATCTTTGATCCAGTATTCCTATAGACAAGTTGTAAAACTAATCCTCGGATCGGGATGGTGGTTAAGTAAAGCCCTCCTCAGTGTGATGACTTCATGATTCGAATCTCTGACATTGTAGATGAAGGTCGTCTGAGGTCGCATTTCACTTCCACTGCCATCAACTACTATTGAGTATATATATATATATATATATATGAGACATTTCTAGTGAGAAATTTTTATTGTGAAAAAATGAAATAAGTGAATTTTAACTATACAATCACATATATATATAGATAATTAACATTAAAAGTTACTAAAAGTCACATAATAACTTCTTAAAAAGATTCCTTAAAAAAAAGCTTCTTTAAAAGATCACATGCTGTATATACGATTGAGCTTTTAACATTTTTTCAGTACAAAATAATAATTCAAAATAAATAAAGGCATTATAATTTTCATTATAATAATACTTTGAAGCTTGAATTATAATAAATAGTATTTCTAGTGCCAAGTGCCAACTACCATCTACCATAGTACCATGTATAAGAAAGTCGGTGGGCAGCTGGTTTGTGGAGTTGATACCCGTATGTTCCACGAGAACATATCTTTTTCTTCATATAAATAGATTATATATATACTTTTTTTGACATTTTAAATTGCTTTTTAGTTGTCATTTTTTAAAAAAAAACACTTAATATTAATATGTTAAAGTTTACATAGTTAAATTTTCAACCTTTCACAGTTTGCTTCAAAATTTGCAACTTGTATAAAAAATGAATTAATTTTAAAAGACATAAAAGAAGTAATATGATAAATCAAAATTTATTAGGCTTAACGGTCCCAAGAAAAGGAGCCCTATAAATTATTTTCCTCCTAAAGATTAAACTTGGTGAATCACTTTTTTCATATTCAACTTTTTTCAATTCCGTTATTCACTTTCTTCATGTAAAAAGCTTGCTTTCAAATGCTACTTCCCAAGACAAAAGTATGTGAAGTGAACTTTACCTTTATTATGATAGTTAAAATGACTAACATACAATGCTCCGTTGAATATATCAGCCATGGTCATTTTTCTAATCAATTATAGTTTATATATATGCAACATAGTATCCTAAATTAATATCTTCCGTAATCTTATTCAAGCTGAGAAATGTTTTGGGAAATTAGAAAGCAAAATTAATCTCTTTCATATTTATCTCTTGAAGTGATAAATTAAAAAAAAAAAAAAACAAAGATTGAGTTTATTTATTGAAAAAAAAAGGAATTAAATACTAAACATAAGAACAACGGTTAGTCATGAAATTGAAGTCACTGAAAAAATCACTATCACTATCCTTAATCCGAAGAAAACCTCTGGCAGTAGCTTGGAACCTCCACCCTACATGTAATAAATTAAGAAGTTCAAATATCAGTCACGAAAGAAGTTGTAAAAAATATAAAAAACATAAACGTTAAGCAATGGTTATAGAAAATATATTTTCATCCAAAAGCACCAAATCTACATTATCTCTCAAGTGAGATTGCAAGAAATTTGGTTGTTTCTAAAGCGATATTTCTCTAACTTTGATCTTCCATTCATCTTTTGATGTAGAAAGGTCAATAATAAAAGTAATAGATTAGCCATGACTCCATGAGTGAATGATAAAAGAAAAACTATAGTTGAACAAACATTCTCAAAAGAAGCTTGAATTTAATATTTCCATTTGATTGCCTATATTTTTATAGTGCCTCTATTAGGTTAGATAAAGAGTAAACTTGCATCGAAAAGATAGGATAAATAACTGAAACATGGATTTAAGTTAATTACATTTAAAAATATTCATCATTTTGAACATATTTATTTGCATTGAAAATATCTATAAACCTATAAATATTACAGATTTAGTAGCCCATACATCGATATTAAATATTCTAATAACGTAAATCTATAAATATTCTAATATATATAGCAACCTTATTTTCATGAAGACTTATAAATATATATATTTATATTACTTCAAAATGTAACATTGGAAATGGGCATCACAATTATCAAAAAAAATTTCTTTTTTTATATGTATGAATTAAAGTTATGATAACAATTTTAATTGATGATAATGTAGGACTCTTTGTTTATCACAATCCATGTAACGCAATTATTTTTTAGTGGCTTTAAATAAATTATATTGAAAATGATTGTTCATCTTGAAATGCTTTAATTGCTTTGGAAAAATATATAAATGATTAAATGTTTAGAGAAGTTCAATACAAATGCAAGTGGGACAATAAATGCTTGATAATTTATAATTTTGCTTTGAAAAGAAAACAATTTGACTATAAATATATTTTCGAAAAGTGGAATATTTTGTCAATTGTCAAAAGAATTTAAATTTTATAGTGACTCAGATGACACATGACATAAGTTTTTACTCATGATTTTTGCTTTATAATATTTATAGATAGATTACATCGACCGTATCAGATACCGGCGGAATAAAAAAATTACTTTGATTAGGGTCTAACTAAATAAAATATATAATATATGAAAATTAAGTTTTTTTGTTTGTTTTGTAAAGAAATTTTATTAAATAAATTAAAATTTTACTTCCATATTTAGTGTACATTAATTGTTCTATATTTTTTTTATTTTAGAAATTTTAATTTACATTCAACCATACAAATAACAAATTATCAACATGTGGTTGATTCGAGTGGTAAGAGACTCGAGCACCTTAAGCAAGTGATCAGGGGTTCGAAGTCTAACTCTTGTGTATGGAAAAAACTTGGTTGGGATGGGAGAATTCATCTTGTTTACCCAACAGGTTACCTGACGGAGATAAGTAACTGATAACAGTGGCGGACACTCCGTACCTGTAACATGGTTACAAAAAAAAATATATAGCATATTAATTTAGCAATTATGTTATTCGTATGACATATTTGAACAACTTTTGGAACAACTCATGTTAATGGATCAAGCTCTTCTAAACTCCCTCGTCGCGAGCCACCTCAATTCAATCATGGTGCGGGTCCAGCCCCAAACCACCATAACCAGTAGCACCACAACAAATCACAAATTTCAAAAATGGATATGGTAAGAGGGGGGTTCGTGATGAGGCACGATGGCTTGAGGATAATAGTTTGCATTGGGTTAGGGTGGCTTGGGTAGCGGAGACCATCCACTGTGACCACGGGTGGGTATGCGGGCCAATTCGTATATGCCTAATTTTAAAGCGGTTCATATTATTATTTAGTAAGTCTGAATAGGTCTGCAGGTTAGGCGGGTTGTTCCATGGGACCAACCCATTTGCATTTTTTATTTAATTTTTTTTGCCTGAAATAAAATTTTAAAATGGAATTTTCTACATTTTTACTACAAAATAACAATAATTTTTTTGACTGAAATAAAATTTTAAAATAGGATTTTTATTTTTTTTATTATAACATAACAACATAGTTTTTTAAAATATTTTTTTTTATATGGGTAAATTGATTGGTCGACGAACTCGCGGACCACCAGATATCAGACCATAGTTTTACAGGTCCCGACCCACAGATTATGAGGGCCAATCAGCGACTCATTACCCACCACTAGTTAACAACCACCTGGCAACACCCATCACGTGTGCTGCTACGGACCAGGATCCCCTGCAGTTAGGGGAATCCCACATTCACACAGTCAGTTACTGTATTACCATTGGATTTGTTTCTCTTACACTCTTAACCCTCGATTTGTTTTGTCCAAAAAAAAAAACAAAAATTGTAAGTAGAGAGAGATAGAAATGGGTGAATGCAGAGGATCTGCATCCGTCTGCTACCACCCACTACTAGAGGGGGGAGAAGAAGAGACGGAAGGAAGATGAGAAAGATTTTTTTTTTTAAAAAGGAAAAAAAAAAGAGAAAAGAGGAATAAAAATTAAAGAAAACAAATGGAACAATATAGTATCCCTTTACGGTCAACTTTTGATGTTCAAAAAGTGTTTTTCAAAAATTAAAATGAAAGAACTTTCACATTACAAAAATTATTAGCATTGAAATAACCGCAATAGTTAACAATAGTGAGTTAGTGAAATTACTTTCTTGCCATGTGATTTATTGGTTTTCTTTTGTTTTTTTAGGATTCCTTTCACTCGATAGATTTGAGAGACTAATCTACGTGCACTTATGTTTTTTCATATACATAAATTCAGGAATCGAACTTATTACTACACGCTTCAGAAACTCAAACCATTTTCACTTTGACAAACACAACTTTTCTTGACCAGCCCACGTGCAAGGTCTTATTTATATTTTATTAATTATTTAATATATAGAATGAACACATACACATATCTTCTTCTTCTTCTTCTTCTTATTTTCAATCAGTTTGTAAAATGTAAGTTGCATTTTAGAAGAAAATAATAAATCCAAAAGCTAGCTCAAGAGGTGAGGATTGTTCAAACCTTATAAGCTCTTATTAGACACTAACTCTAGTCAATGGGTCTTACGTTTTTTCCAATACATCCCCTCACGTCCAGTAATATTGGACTTGGTGCGTGGATAATATGGTGGGTGGTCCAACAATGAATCTAGGATAATTTTGATACTATATTAGATTTTGGACCTAACTCAACCCAAAAACTAACTAAAGAAGTATAAATTCTTATTAGACACTAACTATAATCAATGTTTCCCAATAGATACCATGAGAATATGCTAAACACGGGAAGGAAGACATTGATGATTGATGGCTTCCCTCAAATTTGTAACTAGTAGTATTTCTCACAGCTGGCCTTCACCGGCACACTGCCAATCTAATTTATTAAGTTTCGAAGTCAGATATACAAGGATGGATTAATTGCCTCAGAATATATGCCTCCCTCTAAACAACAATTCATGACATAGCAACTTACACATAACCCCACCAACATGACTATAAAGTGTATAAACTATAAAAGTAAACAACAATACGATGCCATTTTCTCTTTGCCAATGAGAAAGCAGATGTTGTCATATACACCGTGTCAAATGAATGAAAAATGTTTTTATTACTCCCCAAATATAATACTTACCTGAGATATTGCGTCAGATACGAATGTAGAATAAGCGTACATATAAGATATTATATTCTGATTGTTCAAATATCAAACTCCAAATGAATACACGTTCTACGTGCAAAACTTGAACTAACATGAATATAATACGTGTATAATAATATGTTTTTTTTTTTTTTTTAAAAAGACTACAACATGAGAGAATTAAAATTAGATAAATAGGAGGGTATCGTTTTATCGTGACTAATATATTAATATTAACTTTGTAAAATTGGGAAAAAGATCCTCTCCATTTATATCCATTTCCGAAGTTGAGAAAATAAATATATATTATACATATGTGTATAGTCTTTCATGCGTTTATTATCCTCAAAACTTTAGAAATGAACATCTTCATTTCTCATAAGAAATGGAGAGGATCTCTACCCCTAAAATTGGGGGGAAATGTCTAATAGGAGAGACACAATTAATGGTCAAGAAGAAAATTATAGTTGATCAAATTTTATTTACATGTATGTATTGTATAACGATTCCTCTCCCCCAGCTGTGCTTCAAATCTTCAACTGAGATCACAAGTTCAAAACTAAGGTCACTGCAATACTTATAATATATGAGTGCAAATGCAATTAGCTGCACACGTATTATCGTTCCCCAATTCATATTAGTAGCCTTCTCCGATATCCTCAATAATTTTGGGATAAAAGTTACCCAATTCAATCAGAAAGCGTCACTTCAATTAAATGATCATATTAGTGGATCAAGTCAAATTGTTCTTACCATCTGATTGGACCACCGAGATAGGGTAAAGTTACCCTAAGGATATCATAGAATTCACCTTCATATTATTTGTAAAATTCAAAACTAGAGTGTCTATTGTTATTCTAACGTGTCTATTGACAGACACTCCTATTCAACTAACTTCCAATACTTAAAATACATTTCTATCTCTTTCTTAATCAAACTAATAAGGTGAATTCTCTGGTATCCAAAGTAATTTTTATCCTACTTAAATGATCCGATTAGATGATAAGAACTTAGTCTTATGCGACATTGATATGACACATTTAATTAAGGTAATGCATTCTGATAGGACATAATAACTTTTACCAAAAAACTATTGAGGATACCAGAAAAGACACCAACTAATAATCTAAAACTGATATTTTATTGCCCTTCGTTAGTGACTGGAAGGCGGTACCTTAGGTAACCATGAACATGAGTTCCTTGGCCATGAGTCTGTGACTGTCATCATATACATGAGAAACTTTTGCGCGGAAGTTCCCACATTCGGTATGCAAATCACTTCAATGTAAAGTTATATTAATAGAGATACATGTATTTTCAACTCGATTCATATAACTTTACACATCATAAAGTAATAATTTCCCACTCTAAGAATTTCTTCATATACAGCTTATGCTGACATGCACGTTAAAGAAGCAGCTTTAAATTTCTTGTAAGAATTTGTTTTACCAGAATGATAGAACTACAATCATTCACCGTTTAAATTTAAAAGCACAATATTGTTGCTATAACAGAAGCAGTATAGATCTTTTCACAAAATCCTTGGACCAGTTCTTTCTTAGATCTGATATCAAACGTAATCTTCTTCTTCTGCATATATAATTTCACACATCCTTTCTAGTTTTCTCATCAACTTTCACGGAGATGTCAAAGGAAAACAAGTGGAAATAAAGGAAGATTTTAAAAATTCTGTTTGTTCTCATAAATCTGACAATTTTATTGCAAAAACAATATAATAATATTTCCTATACGGTTCAAGGACATGTTAATTAAATCAGCAAGAGCAATAAGTGGAGCAAATTGCGGGGAGATCTGCAATTAAGTGACTATGAAAGTGTCACGAATGGATCATCTTAGACAGCCTAAAAACATGATTGCAAAGTAACAACAGCAACATCAGCCTCAGCCACCTGCAATATCTAAATAGTACATAGTACATATAATAAAGTATAATGAAACCATTATCTAAAGTTAAACGAGGTTCTATCTGCAGAATTTGCAGTAGACTTGTAATGTAATAGCAAATGACAACAGGGGAGGGGATCGACTAAAAATGCGGCTTAGCACGAAGCTTGCATTCAATCTTATGAGGTATGGAAGGGTTAGTTAGATATGATCAATTTTAACCTCTAAGAATAGAAACTACAGTCAACTAAGCAATATGTTATTTTTTCACCCTCCTTTCCATGATGACTTCCCTTTCTTCTTCTGCAGAAGCAGAAATCTAGTTAGATAGCATTGCCAGAGATATGATAAAATCATTCATGTTTTTCTTCTTCTAAAAACTAAAAAAAATGGGCGATCTAGATGTTTGATAAGATAGTATTAAAGCCTTCATAACTAAGTGGTCATGAGTTTGAGACTCTCATTCTTCTAAACATAAGTTGAATAAGGTGGCCTAGTACGTGGTAAGCAGCTTGTGACCTTCACAAGTATATATATGTTCCATTTCTATTGGGGATAAAAATCTTCTATCTCACTTTCCTATCACATTCTTTATCTCTCACCAATGAGAATTTGTCATTTAATAAAATAAAATCATAACTCATTAATACTTATTTATATCCCCAGCCTTTGATTGGTAGGAGACACTAAAACATCATTTTTTGGGACAGCAAAATTTTATTCTTCTATTGGAGCCATCATTTTGGAGAGCTTCTTTTAGATACGATCCAACTTGGAGATTAGTAGCTTCTCCACCAAACCTTTACCGTATAAAAAAAAAAAAAAAATGCTTGTACATGATCTGCCCTTCAAACTCAAGGAGTCTTGTGTAAGGGATCAAAATCCAAATCAATTTGTCTTATAATTAGGTCATCTAAATTCTAAACAATTAATAAAAAAATCACCAACATTAACTCAAGAAACTAGACCATGTCACTTCTGAGTTACAGTAATATTTTTTTAACAGTCAAATCTATATTATATCGACATAAATACAAGAGCTACTCCAACTCATAACCATATAGGTTGAAGAGTTACAACAATATTACACAAATAATTGAACTCTGGAACCAACTAGCAAATGGTCTACATGGCATAACTGATCCAAAGGCTCATAACATCTGAGATGGTCTACATTATAGGTAACTAATGTCACTAAGTAAAACAATGATAAAAGAATTAATGCAGGTCTACTGGGATACATGAATTAATGTAGGTCTTTACATCACAGGTAACTAATGTCATTAATTAACAAAGATAAAAGAATTAATGTAGATTCTTTAAGTCACATTATATTAATTTTCAACATAATCCTTTTCTCATGAGTATTAGTTAGCCTATTGATAGGGATGTCTCGTAGGTTGAAGTAGTTCATTCACAGACAATCTATCAGATCATAAAATCATAAAATAGTAATAAAGCTAATCAAACTATAGGTATTTTTCGGGGTACAAATAGCTAATTATAAGTTTTTATAATCCAGAAATATTTGCCATTTGGATGAAATGACAAAATCATTTAGCCAGGAAAAGACAAATTAGAGAGGCAACCTTGTCATTTGACTTCATATGATATTTCACACACCTAGGGCTTTATTATAATCACCGTTTCTAACAAACTAATGGAACTAATCAGAGCTAGCTGCTTTAACGCGCATTTAATTACATAATATTTGATCCAGTCTAACAAGTACTTCTATCCGGCCATCCCATCCAACCCTCTTCCCTTGACTTTGCTCCCAGCCCATATTCTGACTTGTGAGAAATTAAAATGAACTCACTCAATGGAAAACCACAACTTGAAATAAATAATGCTTTCAATAAAAGAGTATGGTGCGGCATAAATATTTTAAATTGTTTATCCAGACTGTTAATGCATTTAACAAAGAAATATTCCAAAGCCATGATTGAAGGCCAAGGCCAACACTATAAAAAGGATTACAATGCATAGTTTGAGAAGCACAAGTGTAGAACGTAGATCTTCTGAGGAACGACAAAGGCTGCACACTCACAGGAGATGGGAACCTCATCAGTGCCGAGGCTCTGGCCTCGACTCTTCTATGCAGTGGCATTTTGCCTAATTGCTGTCAGTGTCGCTGCTGATTATAGTCCTTACAATGCACCCAAGCCAACCTACTACTATCCACCAAAGCATGCAGAATACCCACCTCACCCTCACAAATCACCCCCAAAGCATGCAGAATACCCACCTCACCAGTACAAATCACCCCCAAAGCATGCAGAATACCCACCTCGCCATCACAGATCACCTCCAAAGCATGCCCAACACCCACCCTATCATCACAAATTACCCAAATATGGATACAAATCTCCACCTCCACCTTATTTCTATAAGTCACCACCACCACCATCTCCTTCTCCACGGTCTCCCTATGTCTATAAGTCTCCTCCTCCACCATCTCCATCACCACCTCCTCCATATGTCTACAAGTCTCCACCACCTCCATCTCCATCACCACCGCCGCCATACGTCTACAAGTCTCCACCTCCTCCATCCCCATCACCTCCACCACCATATGTCTACAAGTCACCACCACCTCCATCTCCCTCTCCACCCCCACCTTATGTGTATAAGTCTCCACCACCACCATCCCCATCACCACCACCTCCATATGTTTACAAGTCTCCACCTCCTCCGTCCCCATCACCTCCACCACCATATGACTACAAGTCACCACCACCTCCATCTCCCTCTCCACCCCCACCTTATGTATATAAGTCTCCACCACCACCATCCCCATCACCACCACCTCCATATGTCTACAAGTCTTCACCTCCTCCACCATATGTTGAGAAGTCCCCATATATCTATAAGTCCCCACCACCACCGTCCCCATCACCACCACCTCCATACATTTACAAGTCTCCTCCCCCACCATCTCCTTCACCGCCTCCTCCATATCTGTACAAGTCTCCACCTCCACCTTCTCCATCACCTCCTCCACCATATGTTTATAAATCACCTCCACCTCCTCCTCATTATGTCCACTAGTCTACCTCTATAACTCACCCCCGCCTCCTACAAAAGTCTATTAAGCCTACAGTTAAAGCAACTTGAACTGTTTCAGTAAAATTATGGCATACATCATTGCGGTTTGTTTCTAAGACTTCATTAATAATAGGGTCTACCGTAAAGAGCCTTTTATGAATGTAGCCCTGTTGTGTTGTTATTTATTCTTGTTAATTCAAAAGTTTATTTTACTCTATACACATTATTCATACGATATTATATATTATAATTCGTTGTTGCTAAGTTCCATTTCCTTATTTCCATTATATCCTATAATGTAATTCGTGCCATGCTCTTTTGAAATAAAAATTTTATTTGATAATATTCTCCTTTTGCTAAAAGCATTGTTACAAACTGAGAATTGCCTCGCAACACAAATGTTTTTTTAACGCTCGAAATAAGACACATGGTTGAAACACCATATACTACATGAGCGCAGTTCACTTTTATTCTATAAGTATGAATATATGATGTGCAAATAAGTGAAATTTCGTTTGAATCTTCAAATGACAGAACTTCCCGCAATAATATCTTGTCATACAAGGTCATACAATGGTACCCTATAAGTGGTACATATACATGCTTTCAAGTGATTAACTTCAAATATAATTAACTGGATTACATGATAATTAAAGTTTAATTTTGATACACTATCATTATAAAGTTTTACACTATCAAGCAATTACAAATCATCACATGTGTGACTTTTAAGATAGTTACCGTAAGAGATAACATTTTTAATTATGTGACAATATATGATTGATTGACACTGTAAAAAATATTTACACTGACAGTGTATTATAATTAAATCCTAATAATTATATAGATTTAAGTATAATGCACGTTCAGTGTAAAGAGTTTTTGCACTGACAACCAATAATATATTGCAACATCATTAAAACTATTTGACTTTTATAATAACTACCTTAAACGTTAGTTTGGTTCCAATGAAAGAGAGAGGAAAGAAAAAGGAGGGAGGGAATGAGAGAAGAAAAGACAATTTTCTGTTGTTTGGAATGAAGGAAAAAAAGGGGGAATGGAATAGTGCAAGTGGGTCCCACGTCCAAAACTTTTCCTCCATCTTTGCACGGAAAACAGAAAAACCAAGGAAGAGCATCAATCTTGTTTTTTTTTTTGGGGATGAAAAGACTAAAAAGTCAAGTTTTTTAATTTTTTTTAAATTATTATGTAAGGATACTTATGTCATTTCACAAATATATTTTTTCTTTTCTTTCACTTTCTACTAAACCAAACAAGAGAAAAGAATTTTTTTAACTTTTTTTCCTTTCATTTTCACTCTTACCAAACAACTAACTATTCATCTCATTTTCTTCTCTTTTTCTCGTTTCCCCTTTTCTTTCCCTTCACTTTCTTTCCTCTACTTTTCTTTCCTCTTCCAAACATAGCCTAAAAGTCATACATTGATGATATGTAATTAATTGACATTGAAAAATTGTACACTAAAAATATATCAAAATTAAACTCTAATTATATTACTTAAGATTGTAATTATAACCACTATACAACAAAATCAACTATAATCTATATATGTCACATGTCTTAGAGGTATGATTAATTACCTACTCAAGAGTATTGTAGAATCTAAATAGTTCAACGTAATAGTAACTTTATCTCTCTCTCTATATAAATTAACAAATGGATTAGTCTTTTTAGAATGAAATTCGGATTCCCTGCATTCAAAAAACTCTGGATTCACGCATTCACGCACCATTGGATCAATCCTAAGTTTTTTCAAATACTTTTAGTGATTGATCCAACGGTGCGTGAATGCATAAATGCACGGTTTTTTTAATATAGAAAATCCAGATCCTTTAATTTAGATCGACTGGTTTGACAAAGGGAAAAATAAAAGTCCAAGGGATCTCTCACTCTCTCACTTGATGTTTTCAACTTTAAATATTGATGATCAATCTCTTGATTGAGTCTAAAAAAATGTTCAGTAACATGTTTTTAACATTCTTTTATCTTTTTTATTAGGGTGAATTTTATTCCAGACCCCTTAAATTATATTAATTACACTCTATTTAGGCTTTGTTTGGCATGTCCAATAAGCTAGCTTATAGCTTATTTGACTCGCTTATAAGCTTATTTGACCAAAGTAGAGGTATTTGGTAAATAAGCTTATCTTCATAAGCTAATTTATTTAGCTTATAGCTTATCAACTTTTCTCTAATTTTTACCCTTATTAATTTAAAGAAATTCCTACCTTACCCAATCCTTACCTTATAAAATAAAATTTATATAAAAAAAAATCATATAAACATGTTATTTCATTTATATTCTTTAATAAAAATATTTAAAAATAAATAATATTAAAAAAATTAATATTCTAATTATAAAGCTTTAATTAGAATTTAAAAAAATATATATAAAAAAATATATAAACATGTTCTTATATATCATTTTATATATATAAGTTAATTCAACAAATAATTTTACCAAACGCTTCAAATTCAATCAGCTAGTTTTTTTAGCTATAAACTATAAATTATCAGCTAATAATTAGCTTATCAGCCATAAGCTAACTTATCACCCATTTTTGCCAAACAGAGCCATAGTAGATTCACCTAAATTCCATCTAATAATTAAGAATATAGTAAAAATATTAAAAAAATATATTACTAACATTACTTGACACTAAACAAATTTTGAAATGCGTTAGGAATCTCTTTCTCATCGCATCAACTACTCAGAAGGAACAAATGAACAAATTCTAGAAAAAAAGAAGTTTATGTTGAATTTTATTTGTATGATGGGTGTCTTTAGACATTTTTTTTTATAAGCAACAACAATATATTAAATAAAGAGTACAAAGGGTACTCTAACCACATGTCTAACCCGTACATCAAAACATCCACCAACTTAGTTTTACACCCCTAAAAAACCAGCAAGCATACAACCCCATAATTAGAAAAGAAAATAAACAGTAAAGCAGCAAGCATACAGCCCCACCACTTAAAACACCAACACCACACCTTATAAGCACACTTACATCTAAGGAATAAATGTTCTATATCTTCCTTTTCCTTATTGCATCCAGCACACATAACCTCTTGTTCTTCAAATACAATCCCTCTTCTACCTAAGTTAACTTTAGTCGGGATTTTATTTTGCAATACCCGCCACAAAAAAGCACAAACCTTCCTAGGCACAACCTTGGACAAAATCTTTTTAAGCCAGCTGTGATTTTGAAGAAAATTGGGCTGGTTTAACAACATGTATGCTTTTTTAACACTATAGACCCCAGATTTACAACCCTTCTACACCCAAAAATCCTGGTTTCCAACCTATATATGAAATTCATTAAGCAACACCATCAACTCACCTACTAACTCCTCCTCCCAAAGGAATAAAGGCCACCTCCACTGTAAATTTCAAGCCCGTTTTCCGTCTTGCACCAAATTCCCTATATTGCATATATCAATTCATTTTGTTAATTTGAAACAACAGAGTCTTTGAAACTTGTCTTTTAGGTTTTGCGAAGCAATCCAAACGTCCTGCCAGAAATAAGACTACTCCCAATTACCCACTTGTTCAGGAAAGCTTCCATTCAACCATGCATCTTGTGTTGTGATATCATCTAATCCCCAAATCTCTCTCCACCAAAGAGAACCCCCCTCAAACATCTCCCCCACCCTTCTCTAAGAGTTCCATATTTACCTTCTGGCATTTGATACCACAAAGCTTTTTGTTCTTGAGTCATCCTCCACATCCACTTTCCTAATAATGCTAAATTCATTTTTTTTTTCCAGATTTTTAACCCCTAAGCCCCCATCCTCCTTCTCCTTACAAATTCTCTCCCAACTAACCCAAGGAATTTTTTTGCAATTCTCATCCCCACCCCGCAAAAATCTTCTTTGCATCATCTCCAAACATTCCCAAAATCCTCTAATTAGGTGCCTAAGTGGAAAACATGTAGATATTGAAAAGACCGCATTCAGTAGTACCCTTCTCCCCCAAACGCAATATGTTGTTATTCCAAGTCAACAACCCCCTCATCATAGACTCCACAATCGGCTGCCAAGTTGCCACACTTTTCGGGTTTGCACCAACCGGTACCTCCAGATATTTGAAAGGAACAACCCTAATTCTACAACTCAGCCAGTCTGCCATATCTTCTAGCCAACCAATGTTTGTGTTTATACCCATTAGTTGATTTTGGCTAAAGTTCACTTTGAGACAAAAAACGAGCTCAAACCAATGCGGAATACACTTTAACAACATCAAATTTTGTTCAGACGCCTTGCCAAATAAGATTGTGTCATATGTGAACTATAAATGTGTAACCTCTACTTTCTTTTTACCTATACAATACCCTTTCAACAGATTCAGCTCCTTTGTTCTTTCAATCATACCACGTAACCCTTCAAATGCCAACAAATACAAGAAAGGGGATAAAGGACCCCCTTGTCTTAGTCCCTTTTCCATTTGAAACTCCCTCGTTGGACTTCCATTTACAAGCACCAAAATTGAAGCTGAAGACATACATGTCATCATCCACTTCCTCCATTTTTCATTAAACCCCATTTTTTCCCATCATGTGTAATAAGAACTTCCAATTCACAGAGTCATATGCTTTTTGAAAATCAACCTTCATCATAACACACAGCCGCCTTGACCTTCTAGCATCATCAATTACTTTATTCACAGTCAACGCACCATCCATAATTTGTCTGCAACTAATAAAAGTCATATGATTCTCATACACAATCTTCCCAATCACCCTTCTTAGTCTGTTGGCTAGGATTGTTGAAAGTAACTTATACATACCTCCAATAAGCGATATAGGCCTGAATTTTTCCAATTTAACAGGATTTTCAACTTTTGGAATCAAAACCAAAAATGACGCATTACCCTTTTAACTAAACTCTCTTTACTAAAGAAATCTATAACAAAATCCATGATCTCCTTTTTAAGAATATGGCAACACTTTTTAATGAAGAAAAAATTAAAGCCAACAGGGCCCGGACTCTTGGAGCTTTCACAATCCTTTAAAGCAAACAAAATCTCCTTATACTCAAAATTCTTAACTAAAAAACAATTATCTTCAATATCAATATTTCGAAACACCAAATTATCTAAGCATGGTCTTTTCTAATTAACCTCTTTAAAGTGTTCTTGAAAATGTAATCACACCTCCTTCTTAAATACTACAGGGTTATCATACCAAATAAGGTTGATTTCCACACCTTGAATCTGATTACACATTCTTCTTGATCTCAAACATTTATGAAAAAATGTTGTGTTTTCATCCCCTTCTTTTGGCCACTTAAATCTCGCTTTCTGTCTCAACAAGCTATCTTCATCTTGCATGTATTTCCACAATTCCCCAAAAGTCGTTTTTCTCTTTTCCACCTCCTCCACAACTAGCTTCTCACCTTCCCCCTTTTGATATACTTCTTTAATCAAATTCGTTGCCTCCTTTATTTTTTTGTCAATATATATTCCCGAAACATTCATTATTCCACTTCTTCAGATCCAACTTCAACGATTTGAATTTTTCTTTTATTTGAAACCCGCCTGTGCCTTCAAATTCATAGGATGCCCATCTCTCTTCAACAAACTGAAGGAAGTCTTCCTGATGAAACCAGCAATTCATCGATCTAAAAGGTTTAGGTCCCAATCAACTTCCATATTTTTTAACAAAATTGCACGACGGTCAGAGAATGTTCTCTTTAGACCCCATTGAGCACATCGTGACCACTTCTCAATCCACCTATTGACAATAGAAATTTGTCTAATCTTCTTATAGCACTTCCATCCGCCTTATACCATGTGAATTTTCTTCCAACAAGTGGCAGATCCACCATTTCGGAATCCTTTATAAAATTGTCAAAATCTCTCATTTGTCTATTATCTGAAACTCACTTCTACACCTAACAGCATTAAAGTCTCCCATGATACAACATAAACCACCTGCAGACAGTGAGGATAGATTTACTAACTCTGTCCGCATCCTCCTTTTCTCCTACGCACGCCACCATTTCGGAATACACATTCACCAGCAAGCATGGTTCATTCTCACTTGCCCATTTGTCAAAAAAACCAAGGTAGTCGTCTACTCTATCTTTTTTTGAAAACATTTGTATCCCAAATACATATCAACCCCCTTCAGATGGTTTAAACACCATATATCATAACAATTCTCACCCCATAATTCCAAATCAATGTTTTTGTCTACCGTTTCCATTTTTGTTTCTTGAATAGCAACAAAATTGATTTTTTATTTTCTTACCAGCTCCCTTATCTCCCTCCTCTTATGAACACCACCGACCTTCAGCAATTACTTGCTTCTTTTTTATAGACTTAATTTTTCCAATTTATCCCTTCTCTCTCTATCTCCACTAATTTTTCTATCATCTAATTACTATTTCCCTCTGCCACTACATCTAAATTCAAACCCGTCTCCCATATTTTTGTTTGCTTCCAAAAAACTCATTTTTTTAAATTATTATTAATCTATTACACTTTCTAATATTGGAGTCTGATAAAGACAAGGAATTTGAAGACTGACCCGAATCGAATTGATTCCCAGGTTGTATCGCCCATAATTTTACTCTGTTCCCATCCCAAGAGTTGTTGAACCTCATGGCCTCATATTCTCCTTAATTGGTATTTGCTGCATGCTCCAGTCTTCATGTAAGTGGAGTGGCGCTGCCTCAAGACAAGACAAGAGGATTAGGGCTCATGCACTACCAAAGCCACTTTCAGAACTTGCTACTTTTATTTATTTGCATTAATATTACTCCCACAAATCATATATGATTATCAGCAGTTATCTTATCACAATGCAAAATAAATTTTAATAGATAATCATCATCATCATCATGGAAATAAAGAGAGTATATATTTTAGGCTTAGGCGGCCCTATCTGTATCTGATGAGAATGATGTCATGTGAGCTTAGCCCATAAATAAACAAACTAAACTAATATAATATAATATAGCTAAACAAAAGGAAATGAAATTTCCTCCTTAAACACAAACAAAATGCATAAGAATGTCAGAAGTGGGATTTGAACCCACGCCCTCTCACGAGGACCAGAACTTGAGTCTGGCGCCTTAGACCACTCGGCCATCCTGACTTGCCTGTTTCTTAATGAACTTAATAATATTAATATATATCTGACAAAATAAAAGGTGTAACCAAGTGTACATCGCATCGTCATGTCGGTAAATCGCACTAGTTTTTTACGGTAGTCCTGAATAATTTTACCAGTGTGTGTCAATGGCCTAAGGTGTGTTTTGGGAACTCTTTATAAAATGGATTTTTGATTGAAAGTGACTTTGTAATAATTTATTTATTAATTAAACTGACTTATAAATGTATAATTACCGAATTTTTTAAATAAACCTTGAAGAAGGATGACACATGAATAAATTCTTTAAGGATATTATGGTCATAGTAGTATTTAAAAACCTAAACTAAGTTTTGATTAATAGAAAAGTGAAATTTCTTAATTTTTTCAATCAAGATTTCGACTCCAAATCCAATTATAGCTTACTGAATTTTAGAAATATCAAATATGTTGAAAAAATTTAAAACTAAGTTTAAACCCTCCAAACTCAGTTTTGAAGGATCCCAACCGAATGCCAAACACATTCATAAATGTACAACATCTTGAATAATGTGCCACAATCATGATAAAAAGCAGATTTAATCTTGACGAAGGAGGTGTTGCCCAAGTGATTAAACGTTGAAGCTTTGGCACCGAGATTATGATACCAATATAGAGCTCTTGTACATTCTTGAAGTAGTACTATAAAGAACATTTTCAATGATTCAGGTCGTTGGAGTTACTTTGCTCATTTTTTATGGGCTCTAACATGTCATATTATCACTTTTTACTTTATATTACTTTAAACAACTTTTTATTCCAATGGTATAACTCTAAAAATTTAGAGTGATAGTTTCTATAAGCAATTGTTCTTATACCTGGATGTCATGTCACTGATGCTTCAACGATACTATCATGTAAGAGCTGATTCTTATTTCTTAAACAACTTCCAACATAAATGCTCTAACATTCTTCAACTACTTTTGGACAGGTAGGGAAGGGAAGGAATGCCATTGAAAACACGATTATTTCTATCCGGCCCAATTTGTTGAGGGCCATGACATAATAGGTGTGTTTGGTTCCACTTTTGGAAACACTAGAAATGTTTTTATATTTGTCAAACATGATTCTAATAAAAAAAAAGGTGTTTGATTATACGTTTGAGGAATCGATTTTGCATAAAATCGATTCTATCAAAAGTAACTTGAAGTATCTTCTGTTTTTGGATTGAAAAAACTAGATTAAGTTTTTACATCAAATTTGTTTTAAAATAAAAATATTCAAACATAAATCACTTTACTTCAAATTCAATTGTATTGAAATCGATTCTATAAAATCAATTCCATCCAAAATCACGTTTGAAAAACGATCATATAAACACACACTAAGAAGGCACTGGGAAGAACAGGATTGGATTGATTGAAAAACCAATCTACATGGTCCTCAAGACCGTACAACTAAATGGTTAACGAAATTTCTAATACCCTCATAGGCCATAGGTACGATATTCAGGATAAATTGTCAAATTTTATAATAAATGTTTTTTTTTAAAAAATTTATCACAAATGGAATGTTTGGCAACTCACAATGTGCACCATACTATGGGGGAAAAATGGACACTAGAGAATTCCCCGGTGGTTAAATATTGGGTACTTCATCTTGGAGGTTTAAGATTTAAATTTTACTGGAACGAAATAACAAAGAAATGAAGAGAACGGGTTAAGCTTGTGTACAAACCAGGCACAAGTCTGAATCAGATAAACCACAGCTAGACCGAAGCTCATTCTACGTGCATGCATGCTCAGCCCATAGAAAGCACTTTATTTTTAGTTGAACTGCAAACTTCCATATCCATTCACATCTTACATCACTGGCAGGACTCCTCCGAGTGATTAGCCTCCTTTGGAAAACGCAATCCACTAAATGACACCAAGTGATGTCTTTCATAATTAAAAAAACAATATCTTATTTTGCACCTGCCTTAAAGATTCAACTAAACAAAATATAAATGGTAATCTAATCAACAAAGTTTGATGTTTCGTCTTCATACATGGCTCCATTATGTAATAGATAATATACAAATATATTTGTAACAGTAAGACCCATATTTATGGGAATCAAATGCAGAAAGCAATACAGGTAAGAGAGATGAGATAGGGCCAGTAAGTTGCCACTGCTTTGCTGCCATGCAAAATTTGATGATTTGGTGCTCCGACACCCTTGTATAACTTATCTTCTATTAAGTGTATATACATTGCGACACGTTCTTTTGAGCATTCACATGTAGATATGCTAAGAAAATTAAAGAGTGAAGCAGAGTATCAAACACTAAGTTTGGGATGGAAATCCGAGTTAACAAACGGAGATGTAAATTCATCTAAACAAGCCATCCGAATCCTCTCAGGAGTTGCTGGATTATCTAGAGGAAACCAGTCATTACACCCCATTTCAACTCTTGCAGCTCTAATGGCATCCTTGATGGCAAAGAAGGCAGCTGATGCTAGGAAAAATGGAGGCTCACCAACAGCTTTAGATGAATGGATGGCCTTGACATTTGGATGACCCTACCAGTTAGCACACAAAACAATAAGCAAGTTAAGTTATCATGTGGCTAGCTATCTTCAATTTTGTGAATTATTATGTGGTAGGCACAGGGAATAGCCAAATGGCCAAAAAGTTAGTAAAAAATAAAAAACTTTCAAAATCTTCATGGAATAAGCTAGATGATGAAATATGCTACTAATTAAAACGCTATACAACTCATCAATATATTAATCTTGTGACCATCTCGGAGTGATGCAGACATGGAAATGAGGTTAAAGAAATATGAAAGCAATTTTTGAGAAATTAACACCAAAATGAACATGCCAAAGGTAAACAGGTAGCTTATGCTATAAATACTCAAAAAATAGTGAACACAGGTCCAAGTATTCCATGCACAAATTGAGTCCAAAATTTCTTAACAACTGATGGGCATTCTATTCAGTTATCAGAAGAAAGAAAACGTATCATCATCTATTATCATAATGTCCCAGACGCCCAGGCGGTGGCCTGCAGTTATCAACCTTTTTTTCTTGTACCACAACTGATTGTTTTACAGACAGCATCAAATCTATTAGTTCCCTTACTCACCCATTATTAAAGCTGGGGCAGTACTCGTACTTGCCCATTTGTTAATCACATGTATAATCTGTCTTTGTTCATTTTTCTCTTTTAGACCAGCCAATAATCTGGGATTAGATTCATGACTCCACTGTGCCACCGGGCAATGTAGCATGATGGAATCACTTCCATATGAATCATCCACTTTCCAATCCAAAAGAAAAGAACTACAAATTGTTCAGGATTCAGGAACATACCTTCAGAAGTGAGACATTAAATTTCAAGGGAACATCATTTATAGAAGGAATTTTATAAGCTCCGGGTCCACATGTGTAAAGGCACCCAGAGGGGATCCATTTATGTGCTCCATCTCCCCATTTAAGTTCTTCTAAAGCTACCCAACCTAAACCTTGAATAAAAGCTCCTTCAATCTGTGAAAAAGAATAGCAAGAACAAATTATGAATATATCACGCAAAAAATATTAAAAACGATTTTCAATAACAGGGAGACAAAAGTTAGGAAGTTGTGAGTCAAAGGAATTTTATAGTATGTTTCCACAAACATAAGGAAGACAATTTTCATCTTTTCCCCCCCAAAAAGTCATACAACCAAGAATCTAGAAACCCCGCGACCCCCTTTTTTATTGAAATCCAAATTTAAATATCCTCCAATAAAGACTATCAAAAAATGGTCTAAAGGGAAGCCAATTTAACATTTAACAAACATTACTTGGCTTTTTGATCAAACTGACTCACTTTTAGAAACTATTTACCAATATAACTTTGTTTTGAAACTATTTACCAAACTAACCCACTTTTAGCCACGTGGCATATTTTATTAATTTTCTGAAAAACGCTACTTTGACTAGCGTTTTTTAAAAATGCTACTGTCAGTAGGGTTTTTACCAGATTGTGCCTGGCTGGCTGTAAAAAAATTTAAAAATTTCACGTTTAACATAAATATTTCAATTTTAACAGCTAGCGGCTGACGCTAAATGCCAAAAAGCCGACGCTAGATACTGATTGTCAATATTTTCACAATGACCTGTCTGATGAAGATATATGACCCGTCTGGTTAATGATCACCCTTGTAGTCATCATACGAGTAAACATTTCTTCACTGTCATAGTCATCAAACGGGTGATCATTTCTTTACTGATAGTCATCAGACGGATGAATATTTCTTCACTGATAGTTATCAGACGGATGATCATTTAAAAGGTTTTTCACTGATAGTCATCAGACGTGTGACACCTCTCGAGTAGATGATCACACTTGTAGTCATCAGACAGGTGAACATTTCTTCACTGTGATAGTCATCACACGGGTGATCATTTCTTCACTGATAGTCATCAGACGGGTGATCATTTAAAAGGTACTTCACTGATAGTCATCAAACGGGTGAACATTTCTTCACTATGACAGTCATCAGACGGGTGATAATTTAAAAGGTTCTTCACTATGACAGTCATCAGACGAGTGGACATTTCTTTACTAATAGTCATCAGAAGGTGAACATTTCTTCACTAATAGTCATCGGACGGGTAATCATTTCTTCACCCATCTGATAGTCATCAGATGGGTGATCAATTAAAAGGTTCTTCACTGATAGTCATCAGACAGGTGAACATTTCTTCACCCGTCTGATAGTCATCAAACGCATCAGACGGGTGAAGATCTTCAGCTTCAGACGGGTGACACCTCTCGAGTAGATGATCACACTTGTAGTCATCAGACAGGTGAACATTTCTTCACTGTGATAATCATCAGATGGAAATGTTCACCCGTCTGATGACTATCAGTGAAGAACCCGTCTGAAGAAATGTTCACTAGGCCAATGGCCGACGCTAGCTGTTAAAATTGAAATATTTATAACAGATGTATAGCGTCAGCTATCTAGAGACTGTTAGTTTAGCAACCAGACATTATAGATCTATTAATAACGACACATACTATATGCATGTGCCAAAAGATGAGTTAGCAAGGCATGCAGGGCACCCCCAGATAAAAGAGTGAACTGTGTGCAGATGAAGTACATGAGCTGGGACCACTAGAATGAGTAGCAGCACGTAGAGCTGTCAAAACCGGTCAATCCAACCCGGCTCACATTTTGGTGAGCCAGGAAATTGTCAACCCGGATCGACCCACCAACCTGTGGTGGGTTATGCGGGTTGGCTCACCGATTTTTAAAAAATAAAAAAAATCATAGACAAATAAAAGAATAGAAAAATATTTATAAAAAGAATCCAAAATTTAGCCACTGTGAGTCTGTGACGAGACCTAAAGCAGAGCATCCACTCTAGCACCAACTTGGGTGGCTTTTTGGTGTATCGAATCAGAGGACGTATATATAGTAACAATAGAAAAGCATCCCCTTGTTAGATGGAAGCGTCGTCATCGTCTTGGTCTTCGAACAACAATTATGGCCACTTAAGTAGATGATGGCGGTATCGCAGGCGCGTGCGGCGGTGACCGGAGCAGCGACCCGACACTCTTCTTCCATGAGTTTATCACACCACTGTCTCAGTCCCTTCCTACCTACCTGAACGTGAACGGTGCTGTCTAGGCTAGGGTTCACGAATGTTTCTCACAGGCACATGAAAAGGGAAGGGAAAGTTTCAGTTTCAAAAGTTGGGCCGTGAAAAGGCCGAAGGAAAGGATTTTTTTCTAAAATGACAGAACCCATGAGCCAACCCGACTCACACCGGGTTCAACCCGTCCCACACCGGGTTCAACCCGTCCAACCCGCGGGTTAAGTGAGCCAGGTCAAAATGACCCGGGGTAAATGTGAGACAGGTTTTTCTCAACCCAATCCACCGGTGAGCCGGGTTGGCTCGCGGGTTACAACCCATATTGACAGCTCTAGTAGCATGTGTGACATAGTAGTGCTAAAGAAAAATTCTAATGTGACATAACAACGTGAAATTCTTAATTTTTTTTCACAGCGAGCCAGATCGTGCCATGTGGCACAATCTGGTAAAAACGCTACTGACAATAGCGTTTTTAAAAAACGTTAGTCAAAGTAGCGTTTTTTAGCGTAAAAAAAATTTTAATAAAATATGCCATGTGGCTAAAAGTGGGTTAGTTTGGTAAATAGTTTCAAAACAAAGTTATATTAGTAAATAGTTTCTAAAAGTGAGTCAGTTTGGTCACAAAGCCAACATTACTTTCTCCTAATCAAATAAAGTTTTGCAATATCTCCGATCAACCAAAAAGCCATCATTAAAATTTTGATAAAAGTAGGATGCACACAAATAATATATCTGTGAAAGCCAAAATTTATTCACTATTATAAAATATAAGGAACTGCCTTGAACTCTGAAGGTTCTTTTGTATAATTTTTCTCATTTCCGTTTAGACGAGTTCCTTCCTCTCTTTTGCATTCTTTCTCCATCTTTAATAAACTTCCTTTTCTACTATGAAAATAATAATAATAATAATAATAATAATAATAATAACAATAATAATAATAAACTACTACAGAAGAAA
The DNA here is from genome assembly GCA_039655645.1 of Ammopiptanthus mongolicus. Taxonomy (NCBI): domain Eukaryota; kingdom Viridiplantae; phylum Streptophyta; class Magnoliopsida; order Fabales; family Fabaceae; genus Ammopiptanthus; species Ammopiptanthus mongolicus. The sequence continues at coordinate 5,279,451 of CM077349.1, forward strand.
AGCACCTGTCCGACATCTATTGCTGGGTTCAGAGAATAACCAAGATCCAAAATTATATTTGCAACCCTGGTGTGGAAATCTCCAGTCAAGGTGTCAATTTCCACCTCAGCAAAAGCAGCCCCATAAGTGAAATACTTAAAAGGTTTTCCTTTACCCGTCTTCCAATCAAAGCCAATATCAGGTGTAATGTAAAATCCGTGGGCAGAAAGGTCTATTCGCTCTGCATAGCATGCAGTAGCTAGCTGAAAACAATAAATGCATAAGAAAACATGTTCAGACGATAATTTTCAAGCATACGACTCCTTGTAACGAGGGTCAGAACTAGAATAATTTTCGTGGGGGTGCTATGCTTTAAGATTTTAGAAGAAGGGGGCAACATTAACTTTTATGGCGGAGCACATGTAAGGAACAATGTATAGGGAATTTTTTCCGCACCCCCACCCTTACATGTTCTCCCCTGCTTGTAACAACAGAAACAATGATGAAAGCTACTTGTAATTTAACAGAAGAACTGTTGACAAAACCTATACAACATATATTCAACAGCATTCAGAATATGGTATATGTTATTTCTTATACAATCCTCAAACTACTACAACCACCTCATTTTTTTTATTCATCATGAAGCTAAATTCATATGAAAATATCTAAAATCTTCTAAAAACATTCTTCTTTCAAAAATTCTAAATAGTCTCACTAGTTTCTTAATTTCTTAACTTCTTCACACACTTCCCAACTCCTTAGTATTAGTATAAAATTTATATAAAAACACAACTTTCATAAAATACAATGAACGAATATGCCATTCACTGTGTGGATCACTACTTAGATTGATAAGCAAAAACTGCAAATACGAGTACCTCAGCAAACGAGTTGAAGTTATTTCGTGAAGCAATAGGTTCCATGCGTGCCTTTATTTGCTCACATGCGTCTAAAACCGCTGCTCCATACATATCAGAACTTGCAGAAGCTGCTGTTGGAGAAGAATTAGGGACCTAAATTTGTAGCAGGCAGGAGAAAATCATAGCAATTTAGCATCAGAACAGTCCTAGATCCAAAAGGTAGGGGGGGAATAATCCAAATGAACCCAAAAAAAAAAAAAAAATTGCATACTATTCAAAATATTTGTAAACATGAAGGTTGCAAAAGACCTGCTCTCCTTTTTATGTTAGCGTGGGAGCTTTAGTTGTTCTGCTGTAAAACTACTTTCGAGAGTTTACACAGTTTGACTAAAAATAAACATTATGCTATGTTGTTGTTTTTTTCATTATTTTTGAAAACCCATAAAAAAGTATATATATTACTTATTTACCTGGTATGATCTAGGAAACACTGATCTCCAAGAAGAAAAATAACATAAACCCTTAAATAGAGTAACTTATTACCTTGTCAGTACTTGTATCTGATATAAAGACAGAACTAAGAGGGATGCTGAAAGATGATGCAGCAATCTGGGCAACTTTCGTATGCAAACCTTGCCCCATTTCGACACCCCCATGGGTAACTAAAACAGTTCCATCTGTATAGACATGAACCAGAGCACCTGCCTACAGTTATTAAGAAAATACGGAGTACATCATTATTACAATTCTAGTAATGCAATTCTTCCATAACTAACAAAAAAGGAGTATAAAGAAAAAGAAAATTTTGAAAGAAAAGCACCACAAAAATATAAAGCAAAATAACTAATCAAGTAATGTAGATCAATATCCTATCACTCAAATTAACTTTGAAACAAAAGATCATAAAATATAATGCTAGGAACCTAACCCCATTAAGCTCGTTTCCTTTTTTAACGGTCATTTCTTGTTTTTCATTCTGTTTTGTTTTAGCATGGTTCTTATTGTATTAAGTAATCACATGACTAGGCATCATAGGACTTTTATTAGCTGGGCTTAGTAATATATACTTAATCTGGTATAAGTAGCACTTACCCTTAAGTGCTCTATTCAGCCATCATATGTTATATTTTCAGATTTGAAGTGGTTTATAATCCTAGAACCCTAATTCTCTCGTTCCTACTTCAATTTTCCCAACTCTTAACCATAATGCTGTTAAGAAGTTTCTCTCTATCTACTTTCTCTGGATCAAGAGAGATAGAAAGTATGCTAGTGCTTAAAGAAATCATAGACTTGAATCCCCCACTAAATGATAAATAAACTTTTAAGTTTTAACCTATTCAAAATGCAGCAAAATTTAGTCAAATACTTGTTCAGAGAAACACGACGGCTAATAGTAGAAAAAGAAACACAAAATGAAGGGAAAAGAAAAAACTGAATCAGGACAAGGAGACATGTATTCAGAAATAAGCTCTGGACCTACCCCTAGCAGCAGCAAAGAATCTGAATGAGGACAAGGAGACATCTATTCAGAAATAAGCTCTGGACCTATCCCTAGCTGCGGACAAGGAGAGATCTATTCAGAAATAAGCTCTGGACCTATCCCTAGTATCAGCTACCTAGTCTTATGCGGGATACATTTTTTCCATTACAATGTAGAAAACAATCTTGACAACCTGCCATTTATATTTTATTCCTCTCTGGATTTCCTTGAACTTCAGTTGAAATAACATTTTTTCCTTTTCCATTTTCAATTAAAAGAATTGATAAGTTCAAATATTACCTGATTCATAAGCTTTGTTGTAAAGGATATACCAAACTTAGTTGGAACCATAGCAATGCCACGCTTCCTCCAGCGGTTATGACCATTGAATTGGTCAACTTCTTCACGTGCCTTCACAAAGTCACAGGATAACTTATGTTCATTCCATAGCTGGGCTAGTGTGCAGTGCTGAAGTTGCTGGCCATAATGCAAAACAGATCCTTCACCTTGAAAATTAATTTCCTACAAAGAAACTTGGTTTAGGAAGATTGATGGGAAAATGCAACATCAAGTGGTATGGCAGTAAAATTTCATATTACCCTTATGTCTTCTGGGTTCATCTTGAGTTCCACAGCAATCCTCTGAATCCAGTTTTCAGTAATGAGCATGCCTTGAGGACCACCAAATCCACGGAAAGCAGTGTTGCTAGGGAAATTGGTGAAGCAAACCCTTCCTATTATCCTCATATTAGGTATTTCATACACATTATCTGAATGAAACATAGCACGTTCAAGGATAGCAAGTGACAGATCCAGTGAATTTCCAGCATTGTTATAAATTTCAAGATCCAATGCGAGCACCCTCCCTTCATTTGTAAATCCAACCTGAATGAAATAGTGTCTCATTTATTATTCAACCACATGAAAAAATGAAGAAAATATTAGGATATACAAAATCAAGGGTGAGAAAGAAGCAAAGCAAGGTTGATTGTTCTCCTGTCAGAATTTTTACACCATTTAATTCAGTCCCATGATCTTTTATGTTATCTTTTTGTACAAACTGGGCATACGGCATACCCAAGAGCTACTGCCTCAATGTTTTTTGCGGGATGATATAGTCCAGTTAATGAGTCAGGAGGAGTGAATTGTAAACTTCATTTGTGGAGCAAGGCTTTGGAATGAAAGCTTTTTTGGTTAAGTATGAGTAAGACTTACTATATGGACAAGTTCAGTAAGAAATGAATTAGCACTATTTTGGAGGTGAAATTTGATGATATCATCAAACAACGAGTTACACAATTTAGGCATCTTGGATCTATCTTAAAAAGCGATGGGGATATTGATGGCGAATTCACACATAGTATTTAAGCTGGATGGATGAAATGCAAAAATAACTGCTACAAGACCAGTGATACTCTATGGTAGTGAAAGTCAGGCAGTGAAGCGCCAACAAAGGAAAAAAAATATGTTTGGTGGAGATTAGAATGCTGAGGCAGATTATGGTCAGACAAAACAATAAGATTAAATAGATGTAGAAGAGAAAATTTTGGACTGACACTTACTGAGGAGAAAATGATGGAAACTCTCCTAAGGTGGTTTTGGTTGTGTTAAGAGACCAATAGAGGCCCCACAGAAAATGGAGCATCAAATGGAAGATAGTCCATTTAAAAAGGATTAAGGAAGACCAAAGAAAATATTAGGAGAAACTATTAAAAAGAATTGCTCCAAAGGCTTACTGAAATTTTGGTTTTTGATTGAGCTCAATGGTATCAATTAATCCATGTAGCCAAAGCTTGGTTGTTGTTGTAAGAAATCGAGACAAGGGCCACATGAACATCACAAAATGGAAAAAGTAGGCTGTTAGTCTATTATGTGCCAGCAAATCAACTATCAGTAAATCACTCAGAAATATAAGGAGAACATTTTTTTCAAACTCATATTCTGGGTCTTATATTCACAAGTAAAGAATTGTGACTCAAACAGAGTGCATAAGTTCTGCCAATAATATTTTTTAGGAAACGGAAATTTCACAGGATTTAGTTTTACTATAAAATATTGATATATGAAAAGGAAAAATGCCAGTTAAACCAATTTAAATAGATGTAACAATACCTTATACTTCCCTAGAAAACTATGGCGCTGCCCAGTTATCATCATGTCTACATCTCGGTCCAGTGTGATTTTCACAGGTCGATTTAACAGATATGATGGGACTGAAGCTGCAGCAGCAATAAAGGCTGATCTTGTCTCCTTCCCCCCAAATCCACCACCAATTCGCTTTGTTTTGCAAACTACCTTTGACATAGGAAGACCAAGAACATGAGAAACATAATTCTGGTGCTTCTGAGGTGCCTGCAATAACACAATGTTATTTTTACAATTCAGTGATTTCTTTCAAGCCACAAATTACAGGTAACACAAGCCAGCACCATTCACCACACCACAATCCCTAGACCTAATCAAAGCTTCTTCTCCATAATAATAATAGTAATAAAAATTTATAATAAATAATAAATAATAACTTCCTTCCATAGGTCAAGGGATAACTCAACAGACTGAGAATGAAGAAAACACCAGCTCTCACATTTATCTTGTAACAGAATAACACTAGGAGTAAATGATCAACCATTTTCCACCCTGTTAACATGGAAGGAAGGGAACTCCCTGAGCATATTGATCTTTCTCAAGTTGTCCAATTTGAGAATCCTTCTCAGTGCCAATATTGTCATTGTTGGAATGTATGTAAATAAATGTCTATATTTAATATATGGGCTAACCGATTCGTGTAATTATGTTCATATATTTTGTAATTATTTGTATTTAGGTTTAATTATTCTATCGATCCCTGAATTTTTTGGGTAAATTCAAATAGGTCCTTGAACTTTAAAAGTTTGTAATTGGGTCCTCAAAATTATAAAAACTTGTAATTGAGTTTCTCGTATACATCTCTGTTAGGGTTCCGTTAGGGTTCCCACAAAAGTATAGGGGCCTATTTGAATTTTTCCAAAAAAATATAGGGACCTAGTTGAATTTTCTCAGAAAGTCCAAAGACCCACAAATGCACGAGTTAATGATCAGTTAACGGAAACTTAACAAAATCCAAATGGAGATGTGTATAAGGGACTCAATTACAAAATTTTATAACTTTAGGAACTCAATTATAAAATTTTAAAGTTCGGGGACCTATTTGAATCTTTCCAAAAAGTCTAGGGACCAACAAAATAATTAAACCTTATTACATAGGGTCATAAGTACATGTCTCCGGTCCTGTGTAGTTGAGACACGGATTTCAGCAAGTCTCTCTTTTCTCGCTTCTCTATTCACAGTCATAAAATGAAGTTTTCAAACCATCCATATGAACCCTAGCTCTTAGATGGTTTTTTCCAAGGAAAATTCCATTTTCCTGTCCAAAGAGTTTTAGATAAAAACTGCTGCCGTAAAAACAAGCCATTTATTCAACTCCCATCACAGTATATTTCCCTTTCTGCATCCCATTTAGAGTTGTACAGCATACAAAATAACATGCAGTGGTTATGAAAGATTAACTATGCCAAAGAGCAAGAGCCAAAATAGAATAAGTCATTCTTGAACACCCTCTTGTTTACTTTTTTCCCCCCATTCTTTGACTCTGTTATCATCATTATACTGACCTGCAGTTCTGAACACAATCATATATGAACACTTATGTGGTTCAGTGATGCATGGCTGAATCTTTCCACAAAGCAATTGATACAATAAAACAAGCTAAAGATTTCAGACTTCAAATTCCAAAAGATACATATAAGATATAACATAAATTTTAGGTATTCACTACAAAAATGTATAACTTACTTGAGTAGATGATATCATATGAACTTCATTTCCGCCATCCAATGTCCAAATTACACTGCTATGTGGTTCCAGATAAAAGTGTTCCTGACCACCTATCTGAACTTCCCCTTCAATTATTCTGTCACACTGACCCGACTGAAAACAGTGATCAACATCACCTTTGCTCAAACACTTCTCTGTGTTGGGATGAAAACTTCTAGCATTGATGGCATCCTGTATTGACAGGATGGCTGGGAGCTCTTCATACTCAATATGAACTTCTCTTGCTGCTACCTTGGCATTTTCATGAGTATCGGCCACAACTACTCCTATAACCTGGATACATACACATAAATCCCATTGAGCATTGACTAATAATGGAAAAAGTCTAATGCAAGACTAAATATTGCATGAAAAATCATCACCAATTCTATAAAGGTCATCCACCAACTTTGAGATTTGGTCAAATGTATACAGAATGTGAAAGGCAATCAACAGTAGGCAGCCAAGTGAGCATTCCAGTGTGATTGGGGATAGGTAGGGGCAGTTAATTGACCAATCCATCATGATATTAAGTGAAATCTTGAAGTAGATGTTTGTTGTATGATTAGATGATAAGCTAATAGCGTAGGCTATCTAGAGACTGTTAGTTTAGCAACCAGACATTATAGATATATTAATAACGACGCATACTATATGCATGTGCCAAAAGATGAGTTAGCAAGGCACGCAGGGCACCCCAAGAGAAAAGAGTGAACTGTGTGCAGATTGAAGTACATGAGCTGGGACCACTAGAATGAGGAGTAGCACGTGTGACATAGTAGTGCTAAAGAAAAATTCTAATGTGTAGAGAGTTAAATACCAAAGTCATACAAGTCTGATTACTAGCTAGGCATCCTCACAAATGAACCAAAAAAACAAACCTAAGAAACTCAGTCATGCAACAAAGCAAATTTCTCTGCAAGTCTAACAAACAAAGATAGTAAAGATACACCAGTAAAGAGACATTGAGCATAGCACCAAAAAGAAGCCAATAGAGTAACCCTGTCCTAAATGAATTCTAGGGATGAGAAAGAGTCCTTGAAAATTCTAGCATTCCTTTCCAACCATGTGCACCAAATAACAGCAAAAACAGAACACTGTCACAAGATCTTAGCTTCTTTATGGGATCCAAAACCTCTAAATTCAATAAGTAGAAAATGATGCAAACTCAATTCTCTCAAAAAATCCCAAACAACCTATTCCAAAGAGAATTGGTAGTAGAATAATGTAGAAAGAGAATAGCCATGGATTCCGAACCACAGCCACACATTATACACATATTAGGAGTCAAAATAGTTAGAGGTCTATGCTTCTAGAGCATGTCATTAGTGTTAATCCTGTTAAAAACTGTCATCCAAACAAAAGCTTTGACCTTCGAGGGAGCTTTGGAGTTCCATATAGGCTTATCCAAAAGAAATCTATCTCTATTAGGAGAGTGAGTCAAGAAATAAAAATAGGATTTACAAGAGAAAACTCTCAGAAGATTCAAGAGTTCAAATTCTAGAGTCAAGAACAAAAGAAAGATGTATTGGATAAAGTAAAATGAGCTGAGACTCCAGCTCACTAACCTCTCTGTCATGCAAACTTCTAAAACAATGAAAGTTCTAAGATAAGTTATCATTAAATTAAAAAAAAATTGACAAGCAGAAGAATTGTGTGAAGAATACAGGGTAAAAAACCTTGGAAAAGCCTCAGAAAGAGACACAGTCCTAACCCAAAAATTAATGAGAGCCATCACCCAAACGCCAAGAGATCATTAAAAGAAGGTAAACCCTTAGAAATAAATTTCCAAGCAATAGAATGAGAAACTCTATTCGCAAAATTGGTGTCCCATCCATTCAGATGCAAACCATACTTACTTTGAATACTTGATGCCATAAAGAAGAAAACTGAAGAGGAAAACGCCAAAGCCACTTAGCTGCTAAAGCAATGTTCTTGGATACCAAATAACCAAGGCCCAACCCTCCTTCTTTCTTTGGTCTACAACAAACCTTCCAACTAACAAGGTGTTCTCTACTAGAATCCCCAGCCCCGACCAAAAGAAATTCCACATAACTCTCTATTTACTGAGTTACTGCAACATATTTTCGGAAAAGGAAGAAAAAATACAAGGGGAGTCTAGATAAGCACAACGGGATAAGTGTGATCCAACCACCCAAAAAATAAAAACCACCCTTCCAACAATCTAACCTCTAGGAAATCTTACAAACCACTGGGTCCCAAAAGGACCAGGCACGAAGAAATGGCAAGATAAGTGAGAGGCCGACAAAGAGTTTGACAGCCTGCCAAAGAAACAAGTGCGATCAAAATTTGACTGTCCGCAGTTACACCCACTTGATTACTTTTGGCCAAATTAATCGTAAGACAAGAAATGACCTCAAATAATCTCAAGATAGACAAGGTATTAACAAAAGAATCAACATCTTGTTTTAAAAAGAAAACAGTATCATCGGCAAATTGGAGATGAGAAACTAAAACCCCTTCCAAACCAATAGTTAACCCCTTAATCAGCCCATTATTGACAGTTCTAGACATTAAACGACTAAGCACATCAATGACAATAGTAAAGAGAAACGGAGACAAAGGATCACCTTGACTCACCCCTCTTCGGCCCTTAAACCATGATTTAGGTTCGCTGTTCACTTTGACAGCAAAATGGAAGAGGATAAATAACCTGAAATCCAATTTTTCCATCACATCCCAAACCCTTTCCTGTTTATGACTTTATCCATAAAACCCCAACTAAAGCGACCATAAACTAACTCACGTGATATTGTACGTTTTCATTTCATACCACAACTCCAGAATTAAGAAGGGATGGACACTGCAAATGCGAAACAAAGGAAGCAGAATAAATCCTTTCCCTTTATCTCTTCCCGCTTAAAATTATAATCAACACGTCACAATTGAGATATTATTCAGTAAGCTAGATACCTGACCCACACAAGTGATATATTCTGCGGCAAAAAGCTCTTCATCAGAAACAACAGGTCCAATTTTATTATCACCCGGTATATCTTTAGCCAGAAATAGGCCCTCAAATCCAGGTGAGGACTTGGCCCCTGAGTCATCAATTGAAAGAATTCGGGCATGGGGTTTTTTACTCAAAACTAAGGCTGCATGCAAACCATTAGGAGGTAGTTGTGTGTCATCAGAATACTCTGCTTCTCCTGTAACCTGAATATAAGTTATATTAACCATTAACCATGTAGCCAAGCATTCTGCTGAACAGTAAAAGGCATAATTTGCTGAAAGAGACCACATACGCCAAACATAATTGAAAGACTAAGAGTATATCAAGTGAAACCAAAAAAATGATAAATGTGCAGGTAACTGATGATACCAGCAATTAATGAGAAAGACTTGCATGGTATGAATAGAATTTGCTTATGAAAATAAAAATAAGGATCCCATACACTTCCAATTTAGAAAACATGTAGCCAACAAAAAGGAATTTGGTATTGAAGCTTGTTATTTTTATGTAGGAAACTAAGTCTATGTCCATTATCAATGTCAGTAACAAGCCAAAACACAAGAATAATAGTGGGAAAAAGTAGATATAACCAACATATAAGTTGCATTTTGCATATGATATGTGGGGAAAGTAGAGACAATAAAGGTTTCTTCAGAATGCATCTCAGGTTTTACATGTGACTTCTTTACAGGATCATATGGTAACAAATCCCTGCCACAGTTTCAATTGCCACTACAATAGAGATAAGCAAAAGTATAGAAATCCTTCATAATATCATATCTTTGAAAAGTTAAGGGAAGCAGGAAAAAGAAGATGCAAGCATGCTTGACTGATTATAACACTTCACAAAAAATCTAGGGAAGAATGCATAATTGTTAAACTTGGGATGCGATTTTACCATACAAGTTCAAACGAACCTGAAGTCTTGAAGATAGATGAACCTCAGGAGAACCCACCGCTGTCCCATGTTTCATGATTTCATAGTCCTGAGATCCTGTAATTGGTGGGCGGTGGACTGATTGCACGGCAGATAGATGGGATAGTGGTATACACTCTTTGACACCATCCATTTGATGAGACACCCACAGAAAAAATTTAAAAAAGAAACTTAGAGTCAAAGATTTACGAAACTCTACCATTCCACCTGGAGCATCTTCCTTGAGTGATACATCCTTTTGTAGGACTTTCAATGCATTTTGCAACATATCTTGGTCCCAAATCTTTCCTATGAGAAATTCCTTAGTTTTTGTTGCAGAAAGTGAAAATGGAGCAACCCCACCATAAACAATTGATGCATCAGCAACCACCCAGTTTTCACTACGTTCCTGAAGATGAACACGCATACCTGCATTTATAATTGCAATGTCATCATCCCTTCTATGAGACTGCTTAAATTCTTTCACAAACTCGAAGGACGTATTCCAAGGCAAGAATATAGACAGCAAGATTTCACCACTTGCCAAATCCACCTTACGATAACCTAGGAAGAAATTTTCTGCCAGTACTGTCCTGACGTTTCCTTTGTAGTCAATAATTCGAAACTTTGCTCTAGCTGCCATCCAGAGAGGATTCAAATCTGATATTGGACTGGCAGTACATATATTCCCACCAACTGATGCAACATTTCTTATCTGTGTTCCAGCAAACCATTTCAGTTGCTCAATAAAGGCCTTACAAGACATAGTTTCATGAGTAGCTCGCTCAGCTACAACCTTTCTGAAAATATTCAAGAGATCAGATAGTCTTACTGCAGCACCTATCTCTAATCCATCATCTTTTACATCCAAAGCATTTAGTTCTGGCACATGAACAACAGAAATCAGAACTCGATATTGCATTCTCTTTAGTCTCATCTCAATTCCTACCTCAGTATTACCAACTAACAACTTGGCACCAGGATATTTGGCTTTTAAATCCAATACATGTTGAAGCGTTAAAGGCCGAAGCCACATTAGCCCACCAAAACCAGTCAAATTTAAGGAGGTTGGTTTCCTTAGCAACAGCTCAGGAGGAAAAATAAGCTCCTTTTCTGTATATTTGGCCCCATCTATTTCATTGAAGGAAGTAGGTTTGTATCTACTATCGCTGACTAAACATTTATCATTTACATTGTTTAAATTACATGAACAAGGCTTTCCGGTTGACGGGCAAACAGACTTTCCATCTTGAAGGCTCAATGAAGAAACACCACTATACAAGATATCGCTAGTTTTGGCAAAAACCCGGAATGCATCAAGAATTGGTCTGTAACCAGTGCATCGGCATAAATTTCCTGCAAGGCATTCTTCAATTTGCTCTTCACTAGGTGGTGTTTGACTTGACCGCAATAACGAATACATGGACATAACAAAACCAGGTGTACAAAATCCGCATTGCGAACCATGACTGTGTGCCAATGATTCCTGGATAGATTAAAAGGGTAAATTCAAAGTATTGACGAGTAAATACAAATTTAAAACAAAGAGAAAGCTCATAGGCTAAGCCCATAAATGCATCACAACATGAGAACCAAACAAATAAAGGATACGCAAAAAAATAGCAAGCACTAACTAGACAAGCATAATAACAACCAAAGCCTTTTCCCACTAAGCGGGGCCAGCTGCACAATTAAACGACACTACCGTGTTCTGTCATAAACCAATTAGACAAGCATGATAAAAGAAAATAGTATGAGCATGTATGACCTGTATAGGGTGCAATCCACGCTTGCAGCTTCCCAGTCCCTCCACTGTAATCACATGCATCCCTTCTACAGAATATAGAGGTGCTAAGCAAGCATTGATAGCATAGTGTCTGGAAGAATATTTTCAAACTAAAATAAGTTTGAGGTTTAAGGGCATTAAATTCAGCATGGCATGAGAGACAAAACACATACAAACATTTCCTCAGTTTTGTGTCATAATGGGAAACCATAACGGTGCAAGCTCCACAACCACCTTCACCGCAGCCTAGTTTAGTTCCAGTCAGACCTATATCTTCAATACCAAAAAAGAGGGTACAAAAACTATAATTAGTTTTGCTTGACCAAGGAGAAAGACATATGGTCTGTTTGCTTTGTCTCCGTTCTCACGTTTTCCTTTCCTGTTTTCATTAATAATTGCAAAAATGCAACATTGTTTTCATTTTGTTCCGTGTTTTCAAATATTTGTATAGGAAATCACGAAAACAGCTTGTAATTATTAACGAAAACAGTGACATTTTTGTAATTATTAACGAAAACACGAAATGAAATCCGGAAACAAAGCCAACACTAAATTTCAATTCCAGACATGATCGAATGATGAAGCAATTTTGATATTAAGAAGTTGTCATAATTAAGCATGTCAAGTAAGATATTAAACTTCAAATTCAGAAAAGGTAACAAAAATATAAATAAATAAATAAATAAAGGAAATGGATTGAAGAGGGAGAGATAGATGCCTCTGAGATACTCAAGAAGAGTGAAGTGAGCCAATCCATCAGGCAACAATCTACGAACTCCGTTAACATAGAGAATAGCCTCGTTCGACGACACCTTCAATTCTTGTTCCGACTTTTCCTCGTTCTTCAACGATCCCATTTCAGTTGGAATTTGGAACTGATGCTGCTATTCAATTCAACACCTTCTTCTTCTTCTTCTTCTTCTTCTACGATTCTACTATAACTGGAAACAGTCAACTCTTGTTTCTAGTCTTCTTCCTATTATATATGTTTCAGATCAAAACCAATCCTCGAACCTAAGAAACCAAGGATGTAATAAATAATAAATAAATATATTATATATAAAAAACTTGAAACTTTCGAATTAAACTTGTTATTTAATAAAAGAGTTTAATTATTATGTATTTATAAGGTAAAGTTTTTTTACATTATGAATCAATCATAAATGATGATATGTGTGACTTTTAAGGTAGTTATGATAAGTGTCAATCATTTATACTGTTATGATAATTTATAATTAATTAACAGTATAAAAAATCTTTACACTAACAAGTGATTTGCATATTAACTAAATCCATAAAGAAATTAAAATAAATATAATAATACATTAAGAAGAAAGAATATGTATGGAGATAATCATGATTATGATTAACAGGGGTTTAATATTAAATTATTACTTTGTAGATGGGTTTAATTTAAATTTTAATAGTAATATATTATGAATTTAATTATTAGGTGCTTTTTTCGGTACATTCAATAATGTTGGGGTAAAAGTTATCCTACTTAATCAGAATATGTTACTTTAATTAAATGGACCATGTTAATGGATCAAGTTAAATAATTATCACCATTTGATTGGACCATTTAAACAGGATAAAGTTACATTTGGGATACTAAAGAATTCACCTAAAGGAAGTCAAAATAATTAAAATAAGATTTAAATATTTCTTATTTGGCTTCTAAGTTTAAAGTGCCTTAATACATTATCTTTTTCGCCAAAAAAAATAATTACGATATAAAAAATATTTACCTTAATCATGCGTCAAATAAATCCATATACTATTTTCAAATGTTAAACGGTGAAGAACATATATATATATATATATATATATATATATATATATATGATTCAGTGGGTAATTCTTTTTGTAACCTTGAGGTCCAAAATCAATTGGGAGACCACCCGACAAAAGTACACTAGTTCAATCAATTAGTAGTTATGTAAAGGTTCTGGTTTAAATCCCATTTTTATGAAAGAAACTAGAAAGATGTGGTGTGAGAAGATTCTCGTGTGAATATTTGGCGATTGCAGTTACGTGACGCTATGAGATTTGATTCTTTTAGGCATTTTCCTTCTCTTTGGCCCTCTCGCTATCGCTCCTATTTTTGCCAAACATCATTGGGAGTTGAGGGTGGGTAAAGCTGCGCTTGTTGCTTACATCGCTAAGCTCGAAGCTGAGGTTCGTAACTTGCTTCCTCTTCTTCTAACCCATCTTCTTTTCGTTTATTTTTTTTTTTGGGTATTTTTTAGAAATAGCATTTTAACTTATTTGTAGTACTCCTAGTCTAGATGATGTTTTTATTTGAAATTAAAGTGAACAGAGAAATGGGTCGATATCAATTTGGATAACTAGTAAGGTAAATAATATCAAAAGGGTTTTTTTGATTGTGAGACTTCTTGATATTATTGTTTGTTGATTGATAATTTAAGTGATTAAACACCTAACAGGGGTTTAGGTTGTTTTGTTTTTCTGGGTTGTTTTGTTTATGAAGACCAACACCCATAAAAAAAGTTGCAGGATAGTGGTATTGTGAAGCTTCCTGAGAGTATTGTTCATCTTTCAAGCTTGAAATCATTGGATTTAAGCGGTTGCAAAAGGCTTGAATGTATCCCAGAGCTTCCACCATTTCTAAAGCAGTTGTTGGCATTTGATTGTTCATACATTAGAAGACTGATGTCAAGTTCAAATTTTAAACTGTTGTCAGATTACAAAGAGGGGATCTTCAAATTTTATTTAACCAATAGTCAAGAACTGGATCCAAGTGCTCATAGTAATATTGTGGCTGATGCATGGCTTAGGATCACCCAAGATGCATATAGGTCTATGTTCTTTTGCTTTCCAGGAAGTGCAGTTCCTCATTAGTTCCCTTATCAGTGCAAGGGACATTCAGTAACTTTGAATAAAGATTCTCTAAATTGGTGCAATGATAATAGGTTCATTGGTTTTGCTCTATGTGTAGTTTTGGGACTTGAAGCTCTGGATGATGAAGCAGTTTTGCTTATATAGACAATTGGTTTTTTGCTTTTCTTTACAGAGAATAGGAACACTTATTTCTTCTTTTTGTTTGTAGAGAGAATGGAACATTTTGGAGGGATCTTTACTAACAATGCTTTGTGAAGGGGAAGCAAAGTTCTTCCCAACTTTAGGTATATTTGTAGTAAGGTAGATTAAGCATTTATGTCTGTTAATGTTCTTAAAATTAATGATTGTGGCCATTCATAATTCCATACCTATGTTATTTCGGCACGATCGTTCGGCCAACCACCAACCGCCTACTGGTTTGCTAGCCGACCGGTCGACCCAGTCTGTAGGCTGTGTATGAAAAATATTAAAATAAAAATAGATGGGTCGAATATCCATCCATATAAAAGTGATTAATGAATGAGTTGGATGATTTTTTATTAAATGGGTCGTTGATGGATTGAATTTTTTTAATATATTTTTAATGGATCAAAATGGATTGGTGGATTATTTTTTACCCATACATTGTAATCCAAATCAAAATCCATCTGATCCGTCCGTTTATCACCCCTAGTCAAAAGTAAACTAATGTTAAAGAAATGGGGAAAAGCCAACATAAAGACAAATCCTAACTTAAAACAATGGTCAAGAAATAAAAAAAATATTAAAAAATAATATGTTTAATGTATTAAAAAATTATGTATTTGGTTTTCAATAAAAATTTAGCTTTTTTTTATTTTTTAACCAACATGACCCTTTGATATATAAAAATTAAAATATAATCAAATAGCTTGGACCCCACCCCCCAAAAAGAAAATCACTTGATGCCAAATCAAATAGCTTGGATTATTATTAAACTATCGTAGGTGAGTTATCTTTACTTGCATTCTTGAATCAAATTGGACTTTACTTGTGGTGTAGGTTGAATTGTGTTCTACAACATGTTTGAGAAAGCTGGATTAATTGGGTTTCAGTTGTTTTGGATGAAAAAAGTTATTTTTGAAATAATCTTTCTTGTTTGGTATTTTGCTTAAATTTATAAAAAAAGCTTTTTTGGAGAGGAAAAAGCTGTTTTATACAATCTAATTTGTTTTAACTTAAGATTGTTGTGATTTGATTATTTTTCATTTTCTAAACTTTTTTCCCTATTTACCCCTACAAAACTAACTTCCAAATAAATATTAATAAATTATACAAATAATTTTATACCTTTTTTCGTAATTTATTATATAAAAGTGATTTTTTTGTATCATCCAAATGAATTAAATTATCTTAAAATTATTTTTCAGCAAACATACCTAAATAAAAATAGATTCTGATTAGAATCGATTATCAACACAATCTATTTTTTTCAACTTTCTCAAACAAACTCTAAGTGCCTGTTTAGTTTAGATTATTTTCAATGCAAACGTGAAAATAACACTTTTCGAGATAATTATTTTGGAAGCTATGTGTAAGGAACTTTCTCTCAATGTGATTTTCAAACGTGATTTTGATTTTGTAGAATCTAAAACAAACAGGTCGTGAGTCGGCTTAACAATATCAATACTATTTTTCATAATTTCTAAAAAATATAAAAGGATAGGACCGAAAATATTATAGTACCATTTAGGGTGTGTTTGGGAAAGCTGGAAAAAAAAGATTATGCTGATAATCGATTTATGAATAATCGATTATTGTGATAATCGATTATAATCAGAATCTATTTTTGTTTGGGTCTGTTTGCTGAAAAGCGATTTCAAGATAATCTTTTTCGTTTGGATGGTCTAAAAAAATCGCTTTTTACATAGTAAATTACGAAAAAGGGTATGAAGTTATTTGTATAATTTAATAATATTTATTTGGAAGTTAGTTTTATAGGGGTAAATAGGGAAGAGAGTTTTGAGAATAAGAAATAATCAAATCATAACAATCTTAAGCTAAAACAAATTAGATGACATAAAATAGCTTTTTTCCCCCAAAAAAAGCTTTTTTATAAATTTAAGCTAATTGCCAAACATGATAGATTATGTATGAAACAGCTTTTTAGCCAAAAAACAGTTGAAATGGGAAAAATCCAGCATTCCCAAACAAACACTTAGTAGCAATAATAGCTAGTGCTGAATAATGCGAGTTAAATAAACAAGTGGCAGTTTGACACAGATTTACAATCAATAAATTTTTATTTTAAAAATTAAAATAAAACTAAATGCTGGACACAAATAATGTCACATAATTGGTAAACAAATTTTGTACGATTCGTCTAGTACCAAATATCATTTCCCTTAAATAAAAGATGTGCGAAAAAAGTACTAGTGCAGCACTACGTATTTCTCTTACTAACAAATACTGCATTTTCAAGCCATAGAACAAGGGATGGGAAAATATGCAATATACACGTATGAGATCATATATAGGAGACATATGATTGACATTTACTAGTGCTGAATCTTTGCTCATGTCTGAAGAAGCCCCTGCTTCATGGGATCTTGTGTAGGTAAAATCATGGGTTTAGAACGCTCTGATTCAGATGAATGAATGAGGATTTCCATAACAACTGCCACCAGAACCAGGAAAAGTACTGTAAATAAGATGCCTTGCCAAGTGGAGAGGAGTGAAGACCACTGGAAGAATTTATAAAGAAGGAATCCAAGTAGACAAGACCAAGAAATGATAATCTGTTCAAAGAGCAAAAAAGGGATATGAGATTAGAACAATAAAGAAAGTAGTACTCTCTTGTTTTGGCATAGATCTTCGTATGTCATCTTACCAAAATAGATCTTTTAGGCCGACCAATGCTTTGAAGTTCTTGTTCACTGAATATATTCGTAGTGTTATACTTCTCCAGTATAGCATCCTGGCAGTTAAGAAAACAAACATTGTTAGAGATATGATAAATTAATTCGTGTGTCTTTACCAATCATCTTAAGATTTTAGAAGAGTTGGTTTATGACATAGCTTCTATAACCAAATGATGTGACAACTATTGCAGAATTTGATAGACTAACTATCTGACTAATTAACAATAGTTATAAAAATAAGGTTAAATTAATCCGTTAGTCCTGAACCATTAGAGAATTTTCAAATAGATCCGGATTCCTGAATATATAAAAAAATTATAATTGGATTTTCCTCATACAATCTTCCATCAGGGTTTCGTTAAATATTCGTTAAGTCGTCATTCGCTCATCATTTGTGGATCCCTAAACATTTTGGAAAAATTCAAATAATGCCAATACTTTTTAGAAAAGCAAGGGTTGGTTAATTTAATAAAACTGAACTTCATAAATCTCAATTCCAGCATCATCCAAACACCTATGAACATATGTTATCGAATTTTAACCACTGTCAAGTTGTTTGTCCCCCTTGATGTAACGCCAGGATGTATGTATTGCATTCTTTAGTAACTCAACTTTTATATTACTTGTTATACCTTGGTGACAAATGTGTCTTTGCACCATTGTGCAATACCATCGGATGTTTCCGGCAGTTCCTCCATCAAGTGTCGCTTAATTTGTACCTTCACCTGTAAAAAGCAGAGGAAAATATATATAATTGCAGGAACCATAGTACTTAACTACATCTTCTCTTAAGAGTAGTATCTAATAGGCAAAACTTAGTTTGTTCTGATGGAGCTGTGGTTCATGATACCAATGATCATCACAATACCACGAACTAATTTGAAGAAATAAACTACTGAAACTATAGTCTGACAAATTATCACAACCATTGAAGTATCAAAGATTTCAGATAAATAAAAAGCTCAACCAAAAAAAACCAACAAAAGTACACAGCAGACAAATGGCAATAATTGTATCACATAAAAAATAGAGGTCCAACAATTGCACCAGTAAAACAGTTGATTTTGAAGAATACAAAAATAACGTTGTTTAAATTGTTGTCTAATCTAGCTTTTGTCAAGGTTTTCAATTGGCTTACCGAACAAGAAATGCCTTTGAATATTCTCAACATTGTTGGTGAAGTCTCAGTTTTTGGAACTGCAAATGTGCAATCATAAATAGCTGGAATGGTTCCCCGCGTTTGTTGGACTGCTGTGACAAAACCCTGGAGAAAGATTATCAACAATAAAATATATCAGCTAAAGCAAAATCAAAATATGTAATTGGAAAGTTATGATGATAATGTAAACTTAAAATCAATTGTTTAAGCGGTGATCATATCGCTTCTTGCTCCTTTAAGTTTGAAGAATTGAAGCTCAAAAAAAAAAAAAAAAAAAAAAAAACAAGTATCTGTCCAGTGGAAATCACATTTCATATTTTTAGCTTTTTAGCCTTCTAGGATTTCAAATTTTCTGCAGGAAGAAGCATACTGGATATGAAAATTCCAGTGTACTAGGGTAAAGTTGCTGGAAACTTAAAAAGAGCATCAGGAAATAGATTATAATGCAACAACAACAACCACCAAATCCTAATACCAAATCTTCAAAAAGGTCCTTAAATCTAAATAGTGGCTGAACATGACCCAAAAATTTGAGGGGGGCAAGAACTTGAACCTTGTTTGGTTGAAAAAGAAAATAGATACAATAATGTTTAAGTTATTTTAAACTTACATAAAGGGAGCTTGACGCAACGGTTAAAGTTGTTGTCAAGTGACAAGGAAGTCACATGTTAACCAATGGATCTAAATCCTTTCTAATACTACTAATACTGCATGAGGATATAGATTATGTAATGCATGAATAAAAATGTATACTACTCTCCTAATATTAAGCATCAAATTTATTCACCTTAGTACGAGGAACCAAAACATTCCTAGGCATAGGCATCCCTCTTGAAACAGCAAACTCTTGAGCTGCTAAAAGCTTTGTCTGTGTAAAGCGAGTCCCTTCAACAAAAAGAGCCAACCAAAATGGCACTGGGATTTGACCCAGCTGCTGAAAACCTGACTGCCGCACAAAAGTCACCAGATATATAAATAAAACGCTAATAAGGAAAATTGTATATTAAATATTTAAGCGCATATGAAAAACGTATATACCTTCAGTGCTGCTTCATCTTTACCCCAGTTTCTTTCCAGAAATAAATAATCAGAAAACCACATTGACCAACCTAAAACCTGCATATATGCACCATATTATTTATGATCATATCAGTTATGATCAATTTTCTATCAACAGGGGAAAGTCATATGGAAATTATAATGCTGTTTATGAATATTCCTGATGCTTTAAACACTAAGCTAGGGACTTCGGTCCGTTCATCAACTAGTGGAGTGTTTGTTTCCGCATTCCACAATCACATTCGAATAGCTAATCACATCCAAAATGGCAGGACGATAACTTTTTAGCATAAAACGTGAAAGCTACCAATGATAGCTTCCATGTTGTGTTGCATTTTGTTGATGCAATGGCTAAGGGTGTGTTTGTTTTTCCGTTGGAAAATCACATTCTCTAACCGCAACAAAATTTTGCTTTCATGTTGGATAACAAAAAAATAATCGTTGTGTCATTGCAAACTTACTTTAGGGATTAGAATTACAAACGGCAATCCAAACATGCCCTAAATCATGGTAAGTTCAAGGTTGAAAATTACATCCAGTAGGACTACAAAATAGAACTGTCAATCTTATCATCATGCAAGAACTTAAGATGTTCTCCTTTATTCCTTCATCATAATCACTTACTATTTTCAAGGAACGTCCCATTTGAAACTATTGTTAATAGATTGATAAATTTCTGCTCATAGTAAGCGCCCTAAAACTAATCATCAAGCAAGCAGAACTCACAAAATAAAAAAGAAAAAGAAATAAAAGTTCTTCAAAAGTGTAAATGTAGAAGAAAAAACATTAATACAATTCCTAATTTATAGAGGTCAAAGGAAGTGGGATTTTACAGAAACTCACAGGAAGGTATCTGACTTCCTTCTTCATGATGGCTACAGTGCTTCCAAGGCAACCCGAGCGCTGTCACAAATGAAGTCATATGCGTTCATGAGCCAAGAAATGGTAACAAAGTATGCTCATGAGCCATGCAACTGTGTGTACACATATTGGTTTTGAAGAACAACTGTTCGAAAACATGAAAAGAGCAAGAGAAAATTGGGAGAGTTGTGACTTGTGAGAGAACGAGAAATTCATAATTTCCTAAAACTTAAACTAATAATATGATCCCTTTACCTCACAACTGATTTTAAATTTGGTCCGTGGAAAATTTTGAAATTAATCTTATATATATAATTTTTTTTAATTTGATCATCGTCGTTTATTATGTTATAACTTATAATATTGCTTGTTAGAATTAAAGTATAGGGACCAAATTCAAAATAATTGTTATATGTAGGGACCGATTTCAAACTTTTTGGTCTCTGTAAGTGAAAATTATTTTGAGTTTGATTTAAGTACACAATACTCATTTTGAATTTGGTCCCTACATCTTATTTTCAACAAACAATATTATAACATCAATAAACGAAGAGAACCAAATTAAAAAAAGTGTACATATAGACACCGATTTTAAATTTTTTTCACGTAAATAAATCAAATTCAAAATCAGGATCAGCCTTTACTATATGTGCAAAAGATTGTGATACAAGCCTAATATATCGGTTAAATAGCCGCAGAGACAAATTGAACTAATTAGAGGAACTCCATGGGTATCATTTCTTAGTATTTTTTTGGGAAACTCATTATCATAGAAAAATATAAAGCTTATCAAGTTATTTTGAGAAGGTCAATATATAAATCTTGATTCTCAATTTAGATCTTTTATCATATTGTTCATATTTAATTTCACTTAAGTTCTTAACATAACTAGATGAAAAACGACTGTAAAGAAATTGAATATTTAGACCAAAACAAACTTAGATTTCTCTGAAATTACTTTAACTGGTGTAATTTGAAGCAAAGCCCTGGTGACACAGACAAAGCTGTAATTTTTAGCTATCATAAAATTAAAAGACTTTTGCGTTTAGATAAACAGAAATTCACAGATAATAGGCACCTGAGCCATGACCCATCCAATAAGCCAATCAATGTCACTCCTGTGGTTGCAGATCACAATTGCATTTTCTTTACCTAAAGTTTTCTCATATAAAATTGCAAATTAAATTTGTGAGTTCCGTTCTGTTTTGAGTAGTTAACTATATTTTCAGCAACAGAATGTAGAAAGAAAATAATTATTTATGAGAACACTGTCACGTTACCCATTAATCGAAAAGTTTCTGAATCGGTGTATACCTCAATCTGCAACCCCAAGACGAAAATTCAACTAGTTATATAGTAATTTGGATAATGTAACACTAATCTACTTTACAAAACACCTCAGCATGTCAAAAGATAGGGACAACACCTTGATTCCTGCCCACCAATCAATGAGCCATATGAGCTCCAACCATAGTGATTCTATAAGCACTTTGTTTATTCTTCTGTAACAATTCTTTGATATTGGACGAATAAGGACAAAGAGGAGAGCCTGCAAATGCATATTTACCATGATATTCAGTTAAATAATCAACTAATCAAAAGTTAAAATAAAAAACTACGAGAACTTGTAAATTTAGTTCAATGGTCAAGCAATTCTCGCTTCTTTCCCTTAAGAGTTCTAATGCATAATAACAAGGCAGAGTTGGTCAAGATGTACAAAGAAATACAAGATACTTGATGCATTAGCAATCATGCATGCAAGACATGTATTAGCAATCATGCATCTTTGCACTTGTATATAGCTATGTATAATCTACGTCTTTGCATTCAAAATAAATGTGATGATTTAGTTAGATTGACGGACCGAGAGATATTATATAAATTCAAAATTCAAACATAATAAGCATTAGTTGTAAAATTCTTTCCAATAACCCAAATATACAAATAACATCTCACCACTTATAAATTCTTCCGTGCCCCCACATTGAAAGTAAAAACAAAATGATTGACAAGTAAAGTTCATGTACAATGGTGAAAAATTAGTTGCACAGAAACTCATATATACATATATCACACAGGAATAAAAAATCAACCATTAGTTCTCGTCACTAAATAGAGAAAAAGATAAAAATGAATGATGATGGAGATTTGTGTGAAAATTTGTCTATTTCATGATTATCGTTGATCTTTACAATGTGCATGGAGAGGCAAAGCAAATGATATTAAAAAATTAAAAATAAATAAAATAAAAACCAATGGGGCAAAGACCAATAATATATAAAGTGGTCATTCAAAAAGAGAAAGAATATAATAATGAGTGTGGGATTAAATCTTACCTGAATTACATTAACAATGAGGCCTGAGAGAATGAAAAGAGTGCCTAAAGGAAGAATAACAATTACAGCTGGGAATGCCATGGCTATGCTGCAGATTGAAAGGTAAAAGGAGAATAAAAAGAGAAAAACCAAACAAAAATGTTAAAAAAAAAAAAGACAAATGAGAGAGAGGGAGAGAGAGAGTAATTTGGGAAAATATTTAGATATTAGTTATCAATGAAAAGCTGTGTCACGCTGGGTGGTGGGTTAAGGACCGGTTAAGCAGCCTTAAATACCGTTGCAAATAAGATAACTAAAAGCAACAATATTATGTGTGGAATTGCTAAGTGGCGCTTCTTCAGCTCGCCAAATTGTAGCTAGCTAGCGAGTTATCTGAATTTTTATGCTCAACCTAGTAATGCCTCTCCATCACCAATCATCATGGGATCCGGATCCCCTGCATTCACAAACTTCATCCATTCACTCTAATCTACGATCAGAATCTCATACATCATTTTTATATTAAGATAATTATCCTACACAAAATTTAATCAATGGTTCAGATCTCTCTACAATCAAAAAGTAACCGCAGGGGATCCATTTCCATCATCATGCTCATCCATTATGACACAATCCTTAATTCATTCCTTCTACATATCAAAGTCATCAAACACAAACACGACCAAGGATATTTGTTGTAGCCAGCCTTCCTCTATTTACATTAAATAAACGACCTTTTTTTTTTAAAGCAAATAAACGACCTTAAGTAAATGGTGTTATTATTAATTTTTTGTTATTGAACTACTAGCAGATCATCCATGTATATAATTTGTTTATGCCACTTATATGTGTGTATTTGGAGCTCAAGAATATGGTTATTAATTATTTTTCTAATGCTATAATAAGTCAAACATGAGCTGTTTAAACTTCTTCAATACATGCTAATATTCATATGCCTTTTCAATACTTGCTATGTCAACACCAAGAAAGAATACCAACATGTGGTTGGTTCGAGTGGTAACAAGTCTGGCCCCTTAAGCAAGTGGTCAGGGGTTCGATCCCTGACTCTTGTGTATAGAGAAAATCTGGTTGAGAGAGGTCAACCCTTAAATGTCGTTCAATACCTCAGGGATTAGTTTCAGCAGTTGCGCGCGAATGATACCTTGGGAAACAAAAAAAAACACCAAGAAAGAATCAAAGTTATACCAAATTAATTAAAATTTCCTGTTTACAAAATCAACACTAGGATACTCAAAATTTATAAAATTGCAAAGGTTTACAAAATTCAACACACATAGACGTATAACGGAATTATTTTCTCAACTATACATATATACTAAGATCACTCTTCCTTGATTTCATTTAGTTGAGACTATGAGTAAGTATTGCATCTGAAGTGAGGGAAGTATTATGAAATAAAATGAGAATAAAATGAAGTTAGAATTTAATTACATTTGAATGAAAAAATTTAAGAACTTGATAAATATAAACTAGTTAGAACTGAAATTACATACCGTCTCTCGGATCTTTGGTTCTGTAAAATGATATCCTTCATGAATCTTATAATGTAGTAGTCAGAGTCTATATTGATTGGTTGGTGGGACACTATAAAACCAAAAAAAGAAAATTAAACTAATAGGATTTTTCTAAATAATTGCTTGACGTTTTGTAAATAACGTCTATCCACATTCATTTGATCATGTTGTTTGATTTAGATTTGATTACCCTAATTTTGCTGTGTGTGCTGTAAATTAGGGTTTTGTTAGATGCAAGCCAACTAATTGCTTTTGCGCTGAGAATCTATGATTTATGGCATTTTACTCTTGCCACACTTCACTCTACCCTTTTTTTTGTCTTGAACCATTTTAACAACTAACGCCAGTTCCACAGTAGCCATGCTTGGTTGATGAGAGTGAGACCAATTATTTGTTGTATGTTTTCATTTTTTTTTTATTTGAGTGAGAGAGCCCTGGTCCCCTAGCAGATGAATGTTTCAAAGTACAAGATAAAGATTCGCAGAAAGAATAAAAGTTTTGTGGAAAAGATACGAAGATGATGTGACAAACTTGATTTGGAGTATCACAAATCGTTCGGTTTGGATTTGCACGAAAACAATCTGAATCAAGATCGATTGATTCCACTCAAATCAGATTTGTAGTTTTTTCTCATGAAATCCGAACCACCGTTTGGATTCGAAAAATATAATATATATATATATATATATATATATATATATATATATATATATATAATATAGTAATTAATTCGATTTCAAAATCGTTGAATCTAAGAACCGAACTGATTCACTGATTTGATTTAATTCGGTTCGATTCAAACCTGAATACAATAAAGTCTGAACCAAATTAATTAGTTCGGTTTGTATTTTCGGGTTCATCGGGTCAATCCAAACCAATGAACACCCCTAATTTATAGTGAGCAAGTTTACCAAGGACCGCATCAATAAGGTCGGGGTAAAAGCAAATAATTTTAAGTGGGGATGTTATGTATATACTATATACGGATTTGGATCCTCTCCAGCAGCTCTCTCTACATCCTCCCTCCAGCCTCTCTATCCTCTCCCTCTTTATTTTTCTCCTGCAGAGGCAGGAGGGCTGGAGAGGATCCAAGTTGACTATATACACATAAATATTGCAAAATCTTTGAAGGGAGTGTTAATTTTATCTATTAGAAGAAATATGCTTAAATAATTATGCAAAATAACTAAAAGGCTTTAATTGGTATGCTCTATCATTATACAAAAAATTTACAATATCAACCCATCAGAAATGGTGAATTCTCTGGTACCTCAAGGATAACTTTACCCTGTCTAGGTGGTCCAATCAGATGATGAGAACCATTTGACTTAACTTACTGACATGATCCATTTAATTGAGGTGACGTATTCTGATTGGATAAAATAACTTTTACCCCAAAATTATTGATGGTACGAGAGAAGACATAGGGATGATAATTTAGACCCTACCCGCTAGGTACCCGCAATAAATACCCACGATGAGTAGAGTAAATACCTGCTTTATGGGTATGGGTTCGAGTATGGATAATTACCCGCAAATTTGAATGGGTATGAGTGCGGATACGAGTACTCTAGTACCCACCCCGCCCCGCACCCGCATATATATATTTATTTATTATTGATATATTTATTTATTTATATTATTACATATAATTATAATTATGATTATATATAAATTTTAAGAATATAATTAATTTAGTACTAAACCTAGATTGTTTATTAGTGTTTTTCCCTTTTTGGTTGAGCTCTTCAGCTGTTCTTCCTTGAGCCAACGCCGTTTTGGATGTTTATTGCGATATTTATTTATTTCGGATGTTTTAGATGTTTTTATTTAGTTAAACACTTTGGTTTGTAATGTTTTATGAGTAGATTTGAAAGATTTTTAAATATTTTTTAATTGAGTTATAATGATTTTTTGTTATTTATTATTTTTTCTTAGTTAAAGTGCGGGTAACGGGTGCGGGTATAGGTACTTAGGTACCCAGAGGGTAGGGTACGGACACTAAAGTTGTTATCCACATGGATACCGGTACGAATATTTTTTTCAAACGCGGGTATGAGGACGGATACTATAGTACCCTACCCAGACCCTACCCATTGCCATCCCTAAGAAGACATCATTAGAAATTAACATATCATTAAAAATATTTAACTCTTATCCTAACAACATTATGAGTGATTGCGGCTTAATGCAAAGGTAGGTTCGTCCCTAAATAAGTTGGCCAAAGTCCATAAGAAAATTTCTTCATCGTCTGGATACAAAGTGAAGGGGGTAAGTCTTAAATCCTCCAAGCAAGGGTGTATGGAATTACGGAAATACTTAAAATCATTCCCGCTGATTTATATTAAATCTTAATTTTTTTTAATTATAAACCAATGGTTAAAAAAGATTGGAGGTTTGATCCTCAAAAAAAAAGGAAGGACCTTAGAAATAGCCAAGTGAATGAAGTGCTATAAGTATCGTTTTTTACACACTATCACTTCGCAGTTTGGAGAGATTGTGAGGACAAAATGAAGCATAGGTTTTTATTGTACAAGTTTTAGTTACATGTGAATGTTCATAGTCTCAAAATGAGTAATGTTAGGTTGACACCCGAAATCGACAACATACAGTGGACACCGTAGGTCTAAATGGCAAAATAGTAATAAAACAACTCAACAATCATCACTCCCAAGACACATAATTGCTTTCCCACTTCTTTATTGTTTTCTTCTCTCTCATCATGTATTTCATCACTCCCAAGACACTCACCTGATATTTCTCTCATCTCAACACTCGTCTAAGCTGATCTTCACCCGTCTAATGAAGAAATATGACCCGTCTGACCGAGAAAGCTCACCCGTCTACTCTCCCTTTCACCCGTCTGAAGCTGAAGATCTTCACCCGTCTGATGACTATCAGTGAAGAAATGCTCACCCGTCTGGTTCACCTGTCTGATGAAGATATATGACCCGTCTGACCGAGAAAGCTCACCCGTCTACTCTCACTTTCACCCTTCTGAAGCTGAAGATCTTCACCCGTCTGATGACTATCTGTGAAGAAATGCTCACCCGTCTGGTTCACCCGTCTGATGAATCTCAGACGGGTGAACATTTCTTCACTGATAGTCATCAGACGGGTGAAGATCTTCAGCTTCAGACGGGTGACACTGAGAGTCATCAGACGGGTGAACATTTAAAAGGTTATTCACTGAGAGCTCAGACGGGTGAACATTTCCTCACTGAGAGTCAGCAGACGGGTGATTCAGACGGGTGAACATTTCTTCACTCAGAGACATCAGACGGGTGAAGATCTTGAGGTTCAGACGGGTGAAACTGAGAGTAGACGGGTGAGCTTTCTCGGTCAGACGGGTCATATATCTCCATCAGACGGGTGAAGATCAGCTTAGACGAGTGTTGAGATGAGAGAAATATCAGGTGAGTGTCTTGGGAGTGATGAAATACACGATGAGAGAGAAGAAAACAATAAATAAGTGGGAAAGCACTTATGTGTCTTGGGAGTGATGATTGTTGAGTTGTTTTATTACTATTTTGCCATTTACCCCTACGGTGTCAACAGTAGGTGTCCAAAAGCAGTGTCAAAATAACATTTCTCAATATACAAGTTGAAATCCTCTCTATTTTCTCTCTCTATTTCTCCTTTCCATTATTATTATTTTAGATATATAAACATAATAATGTGACATTGGGTACGTCCAAATATCCTCTATACACCCTAAAATCATAGTAATGGAACTATCCATTTCTAAGGATGTTTACTCTCAAAATACATGATTAAGTTTTTATTGCCTAAGTTATTGTTTGATACATTACATGTACATGTGACATGACCTTGACAAGTGTACGAGATGTTGTAAATATATAAAAGAGTAATGTTAGGTTGACACCCAAAATCGACAACATACAGTGGACACCGTAGGTCTAAATGGCAAAATAGTAATAAAACAACTCAACAATCATCACTCCCAAGACACATAATTGCTTTCCCACTTCTTTATTGTTTTCTTCTCTCTCATCATGTATTTCATCACTCCCAAGACACTCACCTGATATTTCTCTCATCTCAACACTCGTCTAAGCTGATCTTCACCCGTCTAATGAAGATATATGACCCGTCTGACCGAGAAAGCTCACCCGTCTACTCTCCCTTTCACCCGTCTGAAGCTGAAGATCTTCACCCGTCTGATGACTATCAGTGAAGAAATGCTCACCCGTCTGGCTCACCCGTCTGATGACTCTCAGACAGGTGAACATTTCTTCACTGATAGTCATCAGACGGGTGAAGATCTTCAGCTTCAGACGGGTGACACTGAGAGTCATCAGACGGGTGAACATTTAAAAGGTTATTCACTGAGAGTTCAGACGGGTGAATCAGACGGGTGAACATTTCCTCACTGAGAGTCAGCAGACGGGTGATTCAGACGGGTGAACATTTCTTCACTCAGAGACATCAGACGGGTGGAGATCTTGAGGTTCAGACGGGTGAAACTGAGAGTAGACGGGTGAGCTTTCTCGGTCAGACGGGTCATATATCTCCATCAGACGGGTGAAGATCAGCTTAGACGAGTGTTGAGATGAGAGAAATATCAGGTGAGTGTCTTGGGAGTGATGAAATACACGATGAGAGAGAAGAAAACAATAAATAAGTGGGAAAGCAATTATGTGTCTTGGGAGTGATGACTGTTGAGTTGTTTTATTACTATTTTGCCATTTACCCCTACGGTGTCAACCGTAGGTGTCCAAAAGCAGTGTCAAAATAACATTTCTCTATATAAAATGGTGAAGTACAAAAATTCATTCATAGTAGTGTGGTCCAAATACCAATTCACAGAGTAAACCTATATTTAGGTGTATGTTTGGAGAGAAGGGAGTTCAAATGGTACTAGGCAGAGCAATTAAATTGATTAAAACGGATTTGGATCCTCTTCTTTTATTCTTTCCTTTTTCCTCTTATGTTATGAGAGAGAAAGATACAAAAATAAATTTTACTGGACCCCACACATAAAAACAAATTTGTTTTTGTGTCTTTCTCTCTCTAACATGAGAGATAAAAGGAGAGAATAAAAGGAGAGGATCCAAATCTGATTAAAGCAATTAAGCAAGTGGTCAGGGATTTGAATCCTGACTCTTGTGTATGGAGAAAACATAATTGGGAAGGGAGAACCCACCTTGTGTGTCCAGCAGGTTCTCCGACAGAGATTAGTCACTGCTAACGATGATGGATACTTCGTACCAATGTCATGGTTACCGAAGAAAAAAAAAGCAATTAACTATTTTCGAGTTTTCTTAAAGACAAAAGAACAAATATTCGGAGTGAGATAAATGATGATAAAAAGCGTTAGGAATTCGATTTCGTTTGATTGCGAATCTAAGTATTTTATAAACAAAAACTCTTTGAATTATCAAAGATCTATTTATTCTAATTTCATTTTCCTTGTTAAAGGTAAAATTCTCTTAAATAGTTGAAACCTATGTGTTTCAGTGTGTTTAGTGTAAGGTGCAATGTTTCCTAGTTTAGTGCATAATTCATGGTGTATGCAGAGACTATTTTGTCACACGACTAAATTATTAGGGACTTCTTTGGGTAAGTAAAATAATTTTCTTTCTCTCAAACAACATAAAAACGTCAACCCTTCAACCTCCAATGAAGTTGGGGTTTAAAAATAGAGGGAAAAGGAAGAAGAAAACGGTCATCCATCCATATTATATCATTTCACTACTAAATGAGTTTTAAAATTGAAAAATGTTTTCACTCGAAATTCAGGATCTAGATTCCCTGCAATAGGGAATTCACACATTTACTGCAATTGTGCTTCTCTCACATCGTTGAATTTACTTCTCTTACACTCTCAATCCTTGATTTATTTATTTTTTAAAAAAAACAAAAAAGTACAAATAAAAAGAGATAAAAATAAACTACCCCAGGAAATCTTACTCCCGAAATTCGTACCGTCTATAACAGGTTCTGATAGGCAAATTAAAGGAACACCCTAGCAACTTAAAGATGTGACAATAACGAGATTAGACGAAGGACTAACATGTCCCGATTTATATAATTTATGAGGGATTAATTCCTTAAATAATTTTTGTTAGAGAGTAAAAGTGACCCTATTTTTTGTGAGAGAACAAAAGGGGCCCTATTTTGTGAGACATTATTCTTCATTTTTCTTAGACGCGCCCCGAGAAACATAATAAAAGTGAATTAAAAGTGAGAAAATAACGTGAAAGTAGTATTGAGGTGTTTGTTGTGTGGAGTGAAGTGAATTGAGCTGCAGCGGGAGTATGGCAACGACGTCGTCGCAGGGTTATCATCAACCTACCTCAATCGAAGAAGTTCGAACCCTATGGATTGGGGATTTGCAGTATTGGGTCGACGAAACCTATCTCACGCACTGCTTCGCTCACACCGGCGAGGTACCTTTCCTCTCATCCCTCTCTCATTATCATTATTCAATCAATTAGGGTTTGTTGTACAAATGTTGCATTCAAATCAAACTGAAAATGTGATTGCTTTGCTGATTTCATTTAGTTTGTAGGTAGTTTCCATAAAAATCATACGCAACAAGATCACTGGGCAACCTGAGGGGTATGGTTTTGTTGAGTTTGTGTCACATGCCGCAGCAGAAAGGGTTCTTCAGACTTACAATGGAACCCAGATGCCTGGTACAGAACAAACTTTCAGGTTGAATTGGGCTTCCTTCGGAATCGGGGAGCGCCGGCCCGATGCCGGCCCGGAACACTCCATCTTTGTGGGTGATCTTGCTCCTGATGTTACGGATTACCTTCTGCAGGAGACGTTTCGAGCACATTATCCGTCGGTTAGGGGTGCCAAGGTTGTCACTGATCCTAATACAGGCCGCTCCAAGGGATATGGATTTGTTAAATTCTCTGATGAGAATGAAAGAAACCGTGCCATGACTGAAATGAATGGTGTTTATTGCTCCACTAGGCCGATGCGTATTAGTGCCGCTACGCCTAAGAAGACCGCTACCGCTGGTTTTCAACAGCCATATGCTGCTGTTGCTGCGCCTGCTGCTAAAGGTGCCTTTAATTGAATAGTTGTTGTTGCCATATACTTTTCTTTTTCAGAAAATTAGAAAGCAATATGATGTGCTCAAGTCCTGCTCCTGCTAAAGTTATATGATATAGTTTGGTCATTTCCTTGTTGTGCATGTTTGTTGGGGATCGTTATCGATGAATGATGATTGTCATAGACCTAGGGTATGTTTAGGCAAACAACTTAATTAAGTATTTATTCAATATGTTTTATCAGAAAAGCAAAAAAACAACTTATTTGATAAAGTTATTGAAATAAGTTAAAAAGAGCTTATAGGAATATCATAAACTATTTCCATAAGCTAATTTCATAAATTTATTTTCACAAGTTATTCTCATAAGTTCTCTATAAGCTCCTCCAACCCCCCCTCCCCCTGGAACTCCTATTTTGCTCTCATGATGTTGAATTATATGTATGTGTGTGTGTGTTTGTGGGTAGAGATTAGAGGGAATAGATATGGAATGATAGAAAGTCTTAGGTAGACCATATGCATGAAAATCATTAGTTGACTTTTGTAAGGTTGTGAGGACAATGTTATAAATGTACACATCTTTAAAAATGCATTTGCACATATCAAATCATGATTTGAGTGCTTAAGAGATGATGTGGTAAACCATGCTTACCTAAGTATATCTCATGGAATGATAGGTACAATAAAATCATTTGACTGCAACATTCTGTTTATCTTAATTTTAATTCTATTTATCTTGTGGGCAAGAGTGTTAAGCAAATTGTAGAGGATTGGTGTTACTCTATAGTTTGTACTTGTCTCGGCGAATGGGTTTCTGGCTGGAAGGTTCACCTTATATAAACTAGTTTGATAAAATTTTAGGGTTCTAAAATTGCAGTGCCTGCTCTATCTACGGAACCTAGTCATGTGAATTCGTTAAACATTAAATGCTGTTAATAATATAAACATACTGTTATTTAGAGTTGTATTTATAATTATAAGTGATGATGAAATTACAACCTACATGAGACACTTACCCATGGTTCTCTTTGGCAGCAATATATCCAATTCCAGCATACACTACCCCAGTGAATACAGTTCCACCAGATTATGATATAAATAATACTACTGTAAGTCATACAGACCTATAATTTTTGTGATTTCCATTTTCTATGCTACTCTTACATCCTTTTGCATTGCAGATTTTTGTTGGTAATTTGGATCTTAATGTCACAGAGGAGGAGCTGAAGCAAATCTTTCTGCAATTTGGAGAAATTCTCTCTGTCAAAATTCATGCTGGCAAAGGATTTGCTTTTGTTCAATTTGGGAATAGGTCTTCTTTCCCCCTTTACTTTTAAGCATTGAAATTTTTAGGTGGTATATTTTGAAACTACTAGGTAATGATAATATTATGACATGTTGCCTTTTCAAGGGCAGTAAGTTTGAATGTTTGAGGTGGTCTGACTTTACTTACCGTGCATCTTGTGAGCTCTTTCATCAATCCTTATTTAATTTTTCTTTATTCTATTATGCACTGTTTTTTTAACCTTTCCCATATCTGATGTCTGTAGAGCATCTGCTGAAGAAGCCATTCAGAAGATGCAGGGAAAGATGATAGGTCAACAAGTGGTCCGAATTTCTTGGGGTAGAACCCTAACAGCTAGACAGGTGATTTTGCCTTTAGAAAAGGCTCATTTATTGACAAAATGCTTATTTTGAAGTTTTTCATGCTGTAAGTTGTGTGCACTTGTGGTGTGTGTGTGTGTGTGTGTATATATATATATAACATTTCTTTTTGGAACTCTTACAAAGAATATTATATTGCAAGTCTTCCAGAATTTCTAGGTTGGTAGCATAGCATCCGCACATGCATGGGTATAAGTTGGTTTGATTCGATCCGAAAACCGAGCTGAACCATTCATCGGGTCTAATCGGGGGAAAACTGATTAAAACTAAACATGGTTGGTTCGGTTCTTGGCCGAGACAGGACCAACCCGACCTGATGACCTATTTTTTTTTTAAAAAGTATATCCATTGTTAGTTTTCAACTTTTCATTAATTTATGTTTAGAGTTTGGACTTTCATGTATAATGTGATATGAGTTTGAATGTAATGGATTCCTTATCTAGCATTCATTTTATTTGTTCATAGATTTTGTATTTGTAGGAACTTTTTGGCTTTGGAATGGTTTTTTCTAGCTGTAAAATTTTTTTCCCTCCCATAAACCTGTACCAACCTGACCCAATTACACCCCTAAATAACATGGTTCTATGATAGCTTTTGTTGCCCTTTATTATTTCTTGCCATGCTTTGCTGTAGAAAAAGTTAGGCTGTTTGAGGGATGTGTTTGCAAGATTAGTTTAGACACTACTGAACAATCGTGAAATTAGGATGCTATGTGGTACCTGTGAATATGCAGTGTGGGGCACAGTTTTTAAACAGGATAATAGAAAAGAATGAGATAAAAAATGATATTGTAGAAGTGATATGGATAGATATTGATCCGTATGGGTGTTAAAGGGTTAGTAAGGACTATGATGGATCTGACTTGTGAAGTATTTATTTGGGGTGTCAAAACATCAGCAACATTCATATGGGCTCCTTTTGTGATGACTATCAATTATGGACTTCCGTAATGATAGTTTTTATCTAGATGATATCAATATCCAAGGTTATATATGAATGACTTCAATATCTGTGATTAGCTCAATAAGTAGCTATTGTGGAGTTCACATTTCTTGTTGGTGGATATGTATTATATTTGTTCTAACAAAATTTTGGCCCAAATTGTTCTAGGACTTACCTGGTGGCTGGGGGCCACAGATGGATCCAAGTCAATGGAGTGCCTACTATGGGTATGGCCAGGGTTATGAAGCCTATGCTTATGGGGCTACTCAAGATCCTTCGTTGTATGCATATGGTGCTTATGCTGGTTATGCACAATTCCCCCAACAGGTAATGCTATGATTGGTTTCGATTCTTACTGCCGCAAACGGGAAAAAGTAGCGTCCCGAGGCAAATTTTTCAATTTTTTCCAATGCTTCAAATTGAAGCTTTCTTCAAACGCAATTCCAAACGGAGTTTGCATTGAAGACAATTTGAAACAAACGGTGCCTAAGTTGCCTAAACCTAGTTTACATTTTGGTTCCTTTTGCAGAAATAACTTTATTGGGCTACTCATGCCCATGGGTTGTTTGTTTTTAGGTTGAAGGTGCTCAAGACATGTCAGCTATGTCTGTACCTACCATGGAACAAAGGGAGGAGTTGTATGATCCCCTGGCAATGCCTGATGTCGATAAGTAAGCTTTTTTCCCCTCCTCTTTAAAAGTTGGGAGATAGACACCTTTACATGAACATACTGGCTGGCTTCTTGTATATTTCTAACAGAACCTTGATTGTTTTGCCAGGTTAAATGCTGCATATCTCTCAGTACATGGAAGTGCCATTTTAGGGCGGTCCCTGTGGCACAAAACCTGGTCGTCATCCTTACAGCAAGCTTAGTATCTATTTCTATTGACCCGTCAATTGCATGCTTTATTTTTCAAAATATTCTGCAACTACAACCATAAATTGAGTTGGCTGGCTTAGATTTAGATTCCTGTTAATACAAATTTGAGGCGATACCAATGCTTTTTCTTGAATGATGTTGCTGGTGTAAAGATATGGAACCTCGTATGTATACAGTAGTCTTTGATCGACCAAGAGCTGTCAAAATGGGTTATATTCGGTGAACCAACTCGGTTCATCACGAGTTTGGGTCGGGTTGGGTTGAATTTTTTCTCAGAAAAATCTGGGTTGGCTCTAATTCAACTCACTTCACCCACGGATTAAACAGGTTTGAACTGAATTGGCTTATAGGGTTGAGAATTTAAAAGAAATTAGAAAACGTGTTTTCTGAACTAGTCTTCCTGATTTCTTCTCAGTTCTCACCCTCCCTCACTCTGCACCTTCCCTTTTCAGTCTTGACTATTGAATCCTCTTTTCCTTTCACCATGACAAAAAAAGCACAGCTGGTGTTTGTTCCTTCACCTAGTATGGCTCATTCTGTATCCCATCACCTGCGAAAACCTTCCTTCGAATGATGACCATTTGACACAGCAATAGATGCCCTCACTCCCTTACTTCGTCGTCCTCCCAACATGCCTACATCAACCGCCCTGAATCTCACATCCCCACCACCTTCCTTTTTATATTTTATTTTTTATTTTTATTTTCTAATTTTCATTTTTCCTTTCTTCTGTTTTATTTAGATTATGGCGAGTCAACCCATTTAATCAACTAATACTGATTAAGCGGGATTGGTCAAAATTTGGCTTGTCATTGAAGTGAGTTAGCTCAGCTTACTTTTCAATCAAACTATAGTGAATTGAGTTGTTCATTTTGACAGCGCCAACGTCAAATCAGTTACATTTATTATCTTTAGATTTTGACCATTGACCTATGTTATCCTTGATAAGCCTAGGGGCACAACTTGGTCAACAGCGGACTGATGTTCATTGATTTCCGGTTGAAAAAAACTTAGGTCTATAGGTACTTTTAAGTGTTTTTGAATGGAAATAAGATGGGGAAGCCCTCTCATATTTTCATTGAAGAGTTCTTATATATGTCCTATATTCATTGAAAAATAACATCTAAAGTATAAATTGTACCTCAGTTTTGTCGTACATCTTGTTTGTGAAAACCCAATTGGCTGCTTCTTGGGTTTATTGTTTACGCGTGTATTTGGATTAGTCGTAAAAATTTGATTATTTCAATAATTGATTATATGGACAATCGATTATTGTTATAATTGATTATAATAGAATCATTTTTATGTTTGGATGTGTTTGCTGAAAAGCGATTATATGATAATCTTTTTTATTTGGGTTGTGAAAAAAATCACATATATAGTATATTATTAAAAAGAGTATGAAGTTATTTTTATAATTTAATAATATTTGTTTGGTAGTTAATTTTGTAAGGATGAAATAGGAAGAATGTTATTGGTTTCAAAATAATCTAACAGCTTTCTAAATAAGCTTCAAATTCTGGCTTCTCTAAAAACTATTTTTTTCTCATAAAAATAGTTGTTTTGAAATTTAATTAGTTTATCAAATATCAACTTCTACTAAAAAACAGCTATTATCACGAAAAACCGTTGTTTGGGGAAGAAATTCCTACCCAAACACCCTCTAAGATAAATTATGTTTGAGTTCAAACAAAGAGATTATGGGGGTGAAACTTGGGAAGGTTCCATGGAGAGGGGAGGGGAATGCAGCTGCGAAAGAAGGGTAAAATGGATGGAATGGGGGAGGAAGGTGGCTGGATGGGGAAAGAGATGATCTGCATTTAGCAACCCAATGGTGGTTATGAAGCCGCCATTGATGGTGGTCTGGTGTTGGTGGTCACATAATGGGTGAGGCGCCGGATGGGTTGTGGCTGGTGAAATTCCAAGTTGCGAAATGAGATTTGTGAGGGAATAATCAGAAACGCGTAGAAGGCTTACATATATATATATATATATATATATATATATATATATATATATATATATATATCCAAAGACATGACTGGTTGTAGACCGTGACTAACATAGAGCACTGATGCTCATTTGACCATGATGAGCATGCTAAAACAACCCTAAGCGTAGTCATAATTTGGGTTAAACCAATTCTTGGTTTCATGGTTTTTTTTTTTTTTTTTTTGAGGATTGGTTTCGTGGTTAGTATGTTTGAGAGTAAATATCCAATTTGGTCCCTGAAATTGTGGGGTCGTATCAACTTAGTCCCCCACATTATCAATATTTCAAAATGATCCCTGGAATTGCAAAAAGTTAATCAGATTCGTCCCTACGTTGATATTTGCATGGACTATAATGACATTAAGTTGATAATGTCAAGGATGCATTTGAAACTAAGTGAATAATGTCAGGGATGCATGTGCTACATTTTGCAATTCCAAGGATCATTTTGGAATATTGATAATGTCGGGGACAAAATTGATATAACCCTACAATTTCAGGGACCAAATTGAGTATTTACTCGTATGTTTGATGTTTGAGAAATGTTAAGTTGACAACCAAATTTGGGACACCTACGGTGACACCGTAGGTGTAAATGATAAAATAGTAATAAAACAACTCAACAATCATCACTCTCAAGGCACATAATTGCTTTCCCACTTATTTATTGTTTCCTTCTCTCTCATCATGTATTTCATCACTCCCAAGATACTCACCTGATATTTCTCTCATCTCAACACTCGTCTAAGCTGATCTTCACCCGTCTGATGACTATCAATGAAGAAATGCTCACCCGTCTGGTTCACCCGTCTGATGAAGATATATGACCCGTCTAACCGAGAAAGCTCACCCGTATACTCTTAGTTTCACCCGTCTGAAGCTGAAGATCTTCACCCGTCGGATGACTATCAGTGAAGAAATGTTCACCCGTCTGGTTCACCCGTCTGATGAAGATATATGACCCGTCTGATCGAGAAAGTCCACCCGTCTACTCTCAGTTTCACCCGTCTAAAGCTGAAGATCTTCACCCGTCTGATGACTATCAGTGAAGAAATGTTCACCCGTCTGGTTCACCCGTCTAATGACTCTTAGACGGGTAAACATTTCTTCACTGATAGTGATCAGACGGGTGAAGATCTTTAGCTTCAAACGGGTGACACTGAGAGTCATCAGACGGGTGATCATTTAAAAGGTTATTCACTGAGAGTCATCAGATGGGTGAATCAGACGAGTGAACATTTTCTCACTGAGAGTCATCAGACGGGTGAACATTTCTTCACTCAGAGTTATCAGACGGGTGAAGATCTTCAGCTTCAGACGGGTGAAACTGAGAGTAGACGAGTGAGCTTTCCCGGTCAGACGAGTCATATATCTTCATCAGACGGGTGAAGATCAGCTTAGACGAGTGTTGAGATGAGAGAAATATCATGTGAGTGTCTTGGGAGTGATGAAATACATGATGAGAGAGAAGAAAACAATAAATAAGTGGGAAAGCAATTATGTGTCTTGGGAGTGATGATTGTTGAGTTGTTTTATTACTATTTTGCCATTTACACCTACGATATCACCGTCGGTGTCCCAAATTTGGTTGTCAACTTAACATTTCTCTTGATGTTTGATGTAAAGGTTCCATCCTTCCCTTCTAATTCCGGCCTAGTTTTGGGCTCAACCCTTGTTTCTAAAATATATTTAGAGTGTGTTTAGGAAAATTGGAAAAAATATATTATCTTGATAATCAATTATATGTATAATTAATTATAATCAAGATTTGTTTTTGTTTGGGTATGTTTACTAAAAAATGATTTTAAGATAATCTATTTCGTTTGGATGGTGCAAAAAAAAAAACTTACATAGTAAATTACAAAAAATTGTATGAAGTTATCTGTATAATTTAACAATTTTTGTTTGGAAGTTAGTTCTGTAGCGGTAAACAAAGAAGAGAGTTTTGAGAATGAAAAATAATCCAATTAGAACAATCTTATGTTAAAACAAATTAGATGACATAAATAATTTTTTTCTCGAAAAAGCTTTTTTTTTTATAAAAATGTCAAGCATGTTAGATTATTTTAAAAACAACATTTTAGGGATAAAACAGCTGAAATCTACAAATTTAAACAGCCCCAATCATGCTCTTAAAGGGTATATGAACTTATCTACTTTGAAAAATTACTCATTTGTTTCCTAAGAGGTAAAATGACATTACACTTTATGTCATTTTTATATGTTTCATTAAATCTCTGATATACTTTATTTTGAGTAAATAGTATATTTAAATAACAATACATTTTTAAAGAAAAATTAAAAATTAAGTTCCTAAAACTATCCTCACCTTGCCATTTAATCCCTAAATTTAATTGTTTATGAGCCAGGGCATGATTTGAAATGGGTTTAATATCTGCAAACCATGATTTGGAAAGTAAAAACTGAATTTCTAAAACTTTAAACATTCATTTCTCGATAATGAAAAATTAATTATTTTTTCTAAACTATTAGATTTAATTAATATACACTATCAATATAAAATTTTAACACGATCAACCAATCAGAAATGTAAAAAGATCTAACTTTTTTAATGATATATCAATTTATGATTAATTGACACTATAAAAAATCTTTACACTAACAATACATACCAATTTAATCCTTAACTATTATCCTAACCACAATAACCTTACAAAATCAAATGCCCAAATAATATCCATTATATCAAAATCACTTTTAAAAGTGTATCAAAGATAAATCACTTATTATCAATTCAACCAAATTTACAAAACCACCTTGATATAAACTTAATTTTGCAAACTATAATCCAAACACACTTGGCCCTTAATTCTTTTTGCATCTCTGTAGTCCAAAGAAAGACTAAATATAAATTTAGTAAATTACTAATTGATATAATAATTAAATTTATTTAGTTACTAAACTACAAAGGGAGAATAATTACTATATTACCTTAGAAATAGGCATGATATATTTTAAAATTACTATATTACCTTTTTATCCAAAAAATGAAGTTTAATAGAGTTTTAACAAAAAATATAAAAATAAACTAAAGTGCAATGCATTTTATCTTTAAAGAAAGGAGCATATAATTTATTATATTTAAATAAAGTCTCATTTTTCATTGAACAAAAGATGAAGTATCTAATGATTAATTGTTT
This sequence comes from Ammopiptanthus mongolicus, assembly GCA_039655645.1. Classification (NCBI taxonomy): domain Eukaryota; kingdom Viridiplantae; phylum Streptophyta; class Magnoliopsida; order Fabales; family Fabaceae; genus Ammopiptanthus; species Ammopiptanthus mongolicus. The sequence goes on from CM077349.1 coordinate 5,319,637, forward strand.
TGAAGGGCCTTCTACCAAAAAATATTATATTGTAGGGCCAGAAATTACAACAATGCAAGTCATTAAAGAATGAATGAAATGTTGTGGGCAAAATTGCTTGTTTTATGGCATCATAATACATTTTTCAGTGCTACATTAGATACTTCGACAACCAAGGTAGATCTTTGCAGTCTCTTAGAGCAAAGACTACATCATCCCTGCCACAAGGTAGAATGAAACCAGTCAAAATAATGGAAACAAGTTAAATGTAATTCGTACATGTAGTAAATAGGAAAATTAATTACGACACTCATAAAGTATGAATACATTTTTTTCTATCAGCGATGATAGCATCATAGCAGATGTTTTCTTGTTTTTACTCACAGTAAATAAAACCCCCTTTTCATTAGTCTATATCTATCTATCTACAGACTCACTAAACGACTGAAGGACCAAGGATAAATTATCGAACCATTTCTACCCATAAGATCTGTCTATCTTTTAAAAGACACGGATTATTTCCAGGTAAAACTTAAAGGTCAAACTGCCATATTTTAATTGATATCGATTCCTTTCAAACAAAAATTGATATTGATTTCTTGAATGTTCAAATTTGCTATACCATACACGCTATAAATAAATCCAGCATATATACATAAGTTCAGAAGGGCTAACTTTTTTTTATTTTTAAAAATGACTTAAAAAACGCATATAGTAGTAACATATTATCAAAGCTTGAAAAAACAAAAGACTTCTCTTCTTTGATTGAAGATTAACATACATATGTATGGGGCTCAAATGCAAAAGATCTGTTCAGATCAAAATTGCAGGATAACACTGACTGGTTTCGTTTATTGGGCTAATAAAACACTGCTCATAATCCCATCATTGTTTCTATGGAAGCAACTGAAAAACCGATAAAATAAGGGTCTTGAGAACTAACCTTTCCAAATTAAGCTGCAATTTTTGCAACCTGTGCTTGGCACCTGCTTCACATAAAATAACCCTGCATTCGCCTAGCTTACAGCTGCAAAAAAAATTGGAAGATCCATGCGGAATTAGCATGGATCACATACACTTTTCGTTCACTGCAGTTCAATCTTGTCTTTCTATATTAACGCTATTCAAGTAGAAAGCAACACAGCCCCTCCCCCCTTTCTGTTTCCCTCTTCTACAGCCACATCATCTCAGATTCGTATAGAACAGAAAACATTAGAAGTCTTACCCAACTTGTAGGAGAGTATCATATCCGGGAAACACTTCTCCATTGTTGGTACAGAGACAAGAAACTGTCATTGCCAACTGCATTGTCAAATAAAATCTTACATAAGAACGCCAATACAAATAAACCTTTTACCTTCAATTCCCATAAATAAATAAATAATCTGCAAATTTTGTAATGGCTTTGCATCTATATCGGTAAACCAATACCGAGATCAAATAGCTTCTTACTAATGCTCTTCTAGTAGAAAGCAACCATCAGAATATAAAACCTATAAGTTCGCGTAGAGATTTTATAACTGTGCATCAAATATGCATGCGTCGAGAAAACTTCATCTAAACTGCGAACTTCATGTAATGCTATTCGACTGAAATGCTGAGGCCTGAGCTTTGAAGGTGAAGAACTCTATGAATGACTTGCATGATAAACGAGAATAAAATAACTGAAAGAACTTCAGAAGCTACCTTTTCAAAAGTGGTTTCCACCATTCCTGTTTTATAATTGTCGTGCACCATGGCTGTCAGGAAGATTTTGCTAAGTCTTGAACAGCTTTTCATCACCTTCAAAAAGAAAGAAAGACGTATACAATGTAAGACTGAAATAAAATGTTAGCGTCATTCTGCCAGGTAAAGGAATATATAAACTATAAATTGCTTTAAGACTGTATCGAGCAATTAAACTAATGGGTTTTGCGAGAAAACATATGCTTAAACATAAATGACAGCAATAACATCCACTTCCTATTTTACTTATTTACTATGCCCTGTGATTACTGGTCCCACAAAATTAGCAATCATGTCTGATGAACTAAAACAGCATTACAATTTATAAGTAAAACAGAACAAGTCTTCGTTTGTGTGATAATCCTCAAGGAAACTGCAAAGGTTTGGTATTTACTAGAATACATATCTGAAGTACATCAGCAACGTTTGTATTAAATGTAAATTAGTCATTCACTAGGTCATTTATCTCACTAGGTTAAATTCACTGTCTAAAGCATCATCTACCACTCTTTGGGGGATGGGGGGTGGGTGGAACTTCTAGAGTCAAGAAATAAATCAGCACATTGCAAATTTCAACTCACTTGAATATGAGGCGCTTGGAACATTTCTTGAATGGCTGCTTCAACGTCTGCCATACCGACAAGTCCCTTCCCTAGATAGGAGACGCAAATGAATTAGTGGGCAGTAAGCACCACCTCAAAAATAAGGAATTCATGCATACAAATGATGCCGATCAGAGTTCAGATTTAATGACATGTAATTCAAATATTTCATCCACACAAGCTCAAACAATGTCTGATTTGTAGATCAATATCAAGCATGCACAATAGGCAACGACAGAATATCAAGTCTGCGGTAAAATCCATACGAGTATAGGATATGTTCATATACCTGCGGTAACAGAATCGGGTTTTGAAATTAGCCTCTTCATACGATAATCAACTATTTCAGCTGCACATCTGCATATTTCCAAAGCACGACGTGCATCACCTGAGATTGATGCAACCTGAATAATTGAAGACCATTTTGAATGGAATCAATGAGCTATCGAACAAAACAGTGTCCATCATGTGCAAAAGATTGGAGGAAATAAATCTTCGTTATGACAAAGAGGCTAACCTTTCTGGAAGCAAATTCTATAGCTTGCTTTTCAAATACATCAATTCCATTGAGGCGACTTGAAATGATTTCTTGAAGCTGCTGACGATTATATGGGCCAAAGCAAAGCCTCTGTATGCCCATTCGGCTTGATATACGAGGAAGTAACTTCTCTGGAAGATCCATAGTATTTGCTATCCCTGAATTCATTACATTATTACTAAAGCATAAGTTTTTTACAGTCAACAAAGGCATCACAGTTGTTATAATCATATGGATTCTTGTTTCCCCACTATTTTAAATTACCCCTGCCATGTTGGAAAAACATAATACTAAAAGACAATGAGCTTGTCTTACCTATCACAATTAGTTTGGAATGTGGCTTAGTAGGCCAGTCAAGAATATTGTACAAAACCTGTGATAAAAAGATCGTTCATGGCATTGTAATTCCATATATTAAAGAATGTGGATCTAATGACAAGTTTCTTGTTGCAAGATTTGAAGGTTACCGACTGGTTTCTGGTTACAAGAAGATCAAGTTCATCAATAAGCAAAATACATGGCCGGTCAGCCTCTTCTCCAGTTTTCTTCCCTTCTAAAAATGTCTCATTTAGCAAGTGAAGAGCCTTTTTCCAGCTGACCCTGTGTCCATTTAATGCCTCATATATGACCTGAAAGAATATCAACTATAATATAACCAAGGAATATGGCCATATAAAGCCAAAAACAACATAGACTCCATTAACTTTACCTTATAAATATTCTCTGGTGATGCCAATTTCAGACCATTAATCTCCACAAAACAGTAGGGTCTGATGTTTCCTGCATCAACTTCTGACCTCAAACTCCTCATTACAGATAGTACACTCATTGTCTACAATCGCACATGAATAAAAGGATTAACAAACTAGACTCACTCAACGACAGCTAAATTAAATCATCATTGGCCTAAAGAAACAATAGAATTAGTTCTAGAAGACAAAAAAGTAGTACTTTGCCAGTTCCTGGAACACCGTGAATGTACAGGCAACGCCCCAGACATTGATCATCACCTATAGCACCTTTAATGAATGTAGATATCTCCTCCATTTCTCTATATAAAAGCATGCATTGATTAGTAACTTCAGAGAGAGACATAAAATATTAAAAAAGAAAGTTCAAACTTCAACATACTTATTTCTACAAGGTAAAGATTTAGGCAATGATGATAACAACAGTGTAGCCTTTGCTCTCTCAAGATCAGTCTGTTTATGAGACCTTACATGCTGTGGAATTCTTTTTGTACCTATCTTCTGAAGTCCGAAGAATCGTCCCTTGTGCAGATTCTGTATCATTTGCAAATGTATTTTATGTAGGAAATCATAAATGCCAAAAAAGCCCATTAATACAAAGTGAACAATAATATTCATACTGCGGCTAAGTGATGGGTTGTTGATGGCGGAGATTGTGCATTGTTAATAATCTCCTCTTCATATTCAACATCTTCATCTGTATCAGAGTCTGATTCCTTAGAAAAATTCCAATCCTCATCACTGTCAGTCTCTTCACCATTCTACTATGTAAGAACAAACCCATAAGTACTATAATTGCTAAATGGTTAACTCCTGTAATGAGAAGAAGAATCCTTATATTTTGTCCTATCTTCTGACATGATTACCTCTCTTTCATTGTCAATATCAGCAATACGTTTGAAATTGTGCCAATGGATGTCATATTCATATTCGCATAAGAAAATATCATCTCCCTCATTGCCAGCCTTAGCATATTCTTTCGGGGTCATGACATAGCAATGTCTAAGGACAGATTCCATCTGCAGTGAACACAGGAACACTATGATGAACTAAAAAGAAAGATAAATTCTGACTACCTTCAAAATTATGCCCGAGGCTATAGAAATGCTAGAAATAGCCATGAAATACAGTACCCGAGGTTATGTTAACTTTTAGGATCTAGTTCACTACTTCATTCTATAATATAGGTTTTAGCTGCACAAACTGTTTCCATCATTTTAACTTCGCAATTCTCCTCTATCTGCATCTAATTATGGTGAATGCCAGTAGTTTAAAAAATTCCTGAAGCATCATGGAATTTAATAGTTCAACTTCTTTTCGGACAACTTAAATCAAAATAAGTGTGGAATTGCATATTATATTAAAACTTAATGTCTTAGCAGGAAAATAGAGCTTCTATTTCTAATGGTTATACAGAAACACTCAAACAAGTCAAACAAATCTAGAATGTAAATAATTGATAAGATTCATAAAGGCAAATAAAAATGACCTAATTTAGATATATGATTGTAAATATTTAGATATGCTAAACTAATAAAGAATCTAAACAATCAGTCTATATTATTGACTGCTATTATGTAATCAATTCTAGTTTTATTCTACAAAATAAAAGCCATCTAGAGGTACCAAAAGATTTCAAGAATTACCACTAAAACATGCTAAGTTCAATTTGGTAAGCTTGATAGATAGGAGGTTCAACTAGAAAAATCTTACCCATGCTAGCATTTTACTATCAGTATGTAACAACCAAAACAGTTATATATATATATATATATATATATATATATATATATATATATATCATGGAGCAGTCTCACCTCAATGTCTGCAAAATCACTGGTTCGATATAGCTCCCTACTCAGGTTATGTGGTTGTCTCCCGATAGAAGTCTCTTCTGGGATTGTATACCATCGTACCCGACACCAATAACTGCCATCCACTTCTTTCCATATACTGCTCACATTTTAAACCAAATTAAAAAAAAAAATGATGTATGTCAGTCAACATAACTAGTGATAGAAAATCATTGCAAATTTTATGTAATTGGGAAATAGAAGATATACCTCTCAATATGAGCAGCCCACAAATCACTAGAAAGAAGCTTCTGCCTCATTGTCCTAGCTAGTTTCTTGCCCTGTGGAGGCTTTGGAAAGCGAACCTCCCTACCCATCTTACGATCCTCACAAAACCCACATATCCAATCCCCTTCAGGAACTTCCTTCAATGGCGGCGTCAAACATTTCAAATGAAACCCTCCTAAACAATCATCACACTCAATCATGACCTCATTTCCAGAATCAAAGCACAACCTACACTCCTCCGCTTCGGGATCTTCGTCATCATCGGAGCTACCATCTTCTCTCCTCTTCACATACACATCATCCCCCACTTCAAACTCGCCTCCATCGTAAACCACCTTCTTATAATACACGCGACTCTTAGGCAACCTCGTTTTACTCTTTTGCCCCTTCTCCAATTTCGATTTCACTTTTCTCGAAGCCGTGGCTCTGGTAACAACTGTTCTTTCACCCTCGACCTTCCTCTTCCTCTTCTTCGTTTCCGATTGAGCAGGAGATTCGGGAGCGAAGGACGATTCGACCGAACGTTTTCCATTTCTCTGCTTGGGTGGTTCAGATCTGCGTTTATCGACCGAACCGTTTGATCTAGTTGCAGTTGTTCTGGTTATTGCTTTGTGTTTGGGAGTTGCGAGTGGATCGTGATTCTCACTGGATTGGACTCTTGAATGGATGGAATGGAAAAGGCGCGTGGACCTGCGAGGAGGTAAGGATTGTGGGGTGAGGGGAACTGGTGTCGGTGAGGATTGAGATCGGAGATGAGGTTTTGAGGGAGATTGAAGAGATTTGGTGGGAGTTGCAGCAGCCATTGATGAAGGAAGAGCTAGGGTTTGGAGGAGGAAGTGAAGAATAAGAGAAGAAGAGAGAAGGTGCTTTCTGCTTACAAGTTAACTACAACGATCGGAAATGGCGCCAAATATTCCCTCTTCTTTTATCACCTTTGAACAATCACGTTCTTTGCTTTGCACAATCACGTTCTTTGGACCTCGTGGGCTGGGCTCTCTATATAGGCCCAATATATCCCCTTTCACCTTTTTGGCTCTGTTTGGCAAAAATAGCTGATAAGTTAGCTTATGGCTGATAAGCTAACTTTTAGCTAAAAGCTTATAGCTTATAGCTGATAACTGAAAAGCTAGCTGATTGAATTTGAAGTGTTTGATAAAATTAGCTGTTGAACTAGCTTGTAAATGTAAAATGATATAAAATGGCATATTTATGACAAATATAGTAAATTGAAAATTTCATTAAATGAGTGAGGGTAAAAATGATAGAAAAATCAATAAGCTATAAGCTATAAGCCATAAGCTAAATAAATTATCTTATGAAGAAAAGCTATAAGCTCATGAGATAAGTTTGTTTACCAAACACCTCAACTTTGGTCAAACTAGCTTATAAGGTAGTCAAATAAGCTATAAGCTAGCTTATTGGACATGTCAAACAGAGCCTTTGTCTTGCATTTCACTTTTATGATGCTCCAAGAAATTCTTGTACCTGACAACTCATCCTTACACACAATCGTTCATAAAATTATAATAAAATAAAAATAAAAACACAAAGGGAACACGGACAAAGTACAGGGATGCGACGGTTCATGTGGAGGGGGACATGGATGCCTCAATTTGCCATCTAGTTCCGATGCTGTGGTGGCTGAACTAGAATATAGAGGCTCTTCTATATGGATTAGGATCTTCTGCTGTTGCGAAAAAACACGAGAGTAATGTTCAATGAATATGTTAAGTTTTATTTACATCATCTCAAAATAAATATATTTAATCCAGAGATAATGTTCATATTTAATCCTATTTTTCTACAACATGAGATAATCTTGATCCCTTCTATATCTTCTTCTCTTAGGGCTTTGTTTGTATGCAAATATGGGATAGAAAAAAAAGGATAATGGAAGAGCTATTATATTGATAATTTGATATTGATGTGTTTTTTTATTTCCAATTAACATAATCGAGGAGCAAAAAAACTACAACTTCAAAATTCTTACTTTATATTAATATTTATTTAATCCTTTGCATTTATCTAATAAGAAACAATAAAATAACATGAATATATAATTAAAAAGATAAAAAATATGTGGATAATTTTTTTTTTGGTAAACAAAAATATGTGGATAATTATTAAAGACGATAAAATAATTTGATATTTTATTTACATATATTTTTATTAAATTTTTTATAAAACTAAACAAAAGAAGACAATCTCCCTTCTTTTTCATTAATTGATATTAAACAAGAAAAAGAATAATCTTCTACCTTTAGCTCTTTCTTCTTTTTAATCTTATTTCTTACTTTCCTGTTTTTCCCTTCATGATACCCATCGGAAGCAAGGAGAGCATGCCTTGCCTCATTTTAATCCATCTCACACGTATTCTATTGGAAAACCCCAAAGTATGATATTGATTAGAGATAATGTCTAATAAGAATTTATAAAGTTTGGACATTCTTCATCCTATAAGCCGATTTTTGGGGTTGAATTAAGTCCAAAAATCCAAAATGATATCAAAGTTATCATAGATCCATTGGGACACCCACCATATTATTCACGCACCAAGTCTAATTAATAATGTTGGGCGTGAGAAAATATATTGGCAAAAACTCAAATCTACATTGACTAGAAATAATACCTAATAAGGGTTTATAAAGCTTGGACGCTCCTCATCTTACAATTTGGTTTTTGGGTTGAGTTACATCCTAAAATGGATGACACTTATTCATTCAATATACCTAATGACTCCACTGTTTTTCCATGTCGTTTACTCATTCTTTTAACTGTATCTATTCTTATTAAACCCGAGCAAATGCCCCATGGCCACATTCAATATACCTAATGGCTCCATTGCTTTTCCATGTCGTTTACTCATTCTTTTAACTTTATCTATTCTTATCTAAACCCTAGCAAATGCCCAATGACAATATCCTACCCCGTAAAGAAACTGCAATGCCACATTCATCAGTGCATGATTTCACGTTAATATATCATTGATCATCAGCCTGTCCGTTTGGTCTGGGGTGTTTACTGATTTGATTTAGAGTGTGATTGGTTAAGATTTTCAGCAACCCAAATATGATTCCAATTAAATGCAATGAAAGTTATTTGGGGATTTTAAAGGTGTTTGTTTATAAAATTGTGTCCAAAAAAATCGATTTTGAATTAGCTAAAATTGATTTTGAAAGAAGCAAAAATTCCTAATTTTTCCGTTGAGTATAATTGATTCTAGGCTTATTCTAGGCTTAGGATCCACAAAATTCTTTATCTTTATACCTCAAAAGTGATTTTACTTTTATCATTCAAACAAAATCAATTATTCTAAACTCACTTTTAAAATATAATTATTAAAAACAAATCAATTTTTTTAACTTCGCTTTTCTTTAAAATCAATACTTTTGATTTAACATCAATTCTTTCAAAATCAATTTTATGAAAATCTAAAACAAATGGAGCCTTATTAGATTGATTGAACTTTTTTACTTTTCTTTTGTACTGGCCAAGAATATAAGGTCAGCAAGTCGAGCTAATAGGTAACATTTGATCGAATAACACTTAGCTATTTGAAGATCCTTCCAAGTATTTGTCTATGGCGTAGAAGGGCAAAAGGGACCAGGATAAACATCTCGGCCACCTGAGTGACACTATATTTAAATAGAGGGGATAACATCCTTATCAAAATCCCTATAAATTAATATGGGCTCATCATAAACGTGGATAAAGACATGTAATAGCTTATCCCCATGAAGTAGGTGTTAATTACCCATGATTCTCGAAATCCCACTAACGAGAGATGGTTGTCCCATTATCAACGGGAAGTCAATTATCACACTGACACTATAAATAAAGAATCACCCTCTTGTTTAGAACTACATAGCTTTGATTCGCACTTGGGATACGTACGGACAGAATCTTTATTCTGTTAAGCTATATCAAACACTTTCTTGAAATTTGAGAGAAAGGACAATAATTTCCTTCTAATCAACTGCCCAAGAAGCCAACATGCATACTCATGACCAGCCACATCGTGAGACGTCCCATACTCATCACCAGGAGTCAGGAAGGAGGGGAGGTGGTGACTAGAGACAAGAACCATAATGGAGGAGATTCCACTGCAGGTTATTCCACCAATCAGAGGTTCAAGGATTCGTAAACATCCCTTCATTGATGGCATCATGGAGACCCCGCTTCCAAGAGGCTGGAAACCACTTGACTTTGAGGGGTACGCTGGTACAACTGACCCAGGGGATCATATTGAGGCCTTTGTTATGCAAGTTAATTTAATAACTAATGATGATGTAGTTCTATGCTGAGTCTTTCCCGCCTCTTTAAAAGGCACGACATTGAGTTGGTATATTCGATTACCACCAAGATCAATTGATTGCTTTGACATTTTAACTACTAAGTTTAGTGCCCAATTTGCTACTAGTTGAACCTTAGGCAATAGAGAAATGAAGCCCTACTGAGTTTCATGGATCGCTTTGCCGAGTTGTTATCTCGCATTCGAAACCTGAACTCAGAAGTTGCTCTCAATGCTTTATTAGCTCAGAAACCACCTGCAAATATATATGCATTGTGTGAACATGAAGCAGGTTACATCCAAATGTAGGAAGTCTCTGATTTCAAAGCAAAAAACTGAATTGATCTCGGAGGGTCTTAAGCAGTAGAAGAAAAAACTAAGCATAATAATGAGAAGGGAAAAGCTAAGGTAGAAAAACTTCCAAAAGGACCGAAGTATAATTTCTATACTCCGCTCAATGCACACACAACCCGGATCGTAGAGGAAATTAAAGGTAAAGCTCAAAGGCATTTTGACTTGATCAAATTTTGATAAAAGTCCTTATTCAAACAAAATACTGTAAAAGTACATTTAATTCAACGAACACAAATAATTCACTCAATATAATTAATTAATAAATGTCATAAATCTTCTCCCAAAGCATTCAAATCCATATTTAAATAAGGGTCTTGCTAAGGACATTAATTAAGGAATCAAAAAAATAGTAAGGTTTCATTGAAAAACTAAAAACTACACTTCTCCATGCACTGACTACATTATTTCCCCATAAAATTTTACATTAATTATTGATTTCTTAACCAGTGTCCTGGCCTGATTAGCATTTCCCTTTAAATAACTATAAAATGTGTGGGTTTTACACACCCGTCACCTATCAAGTTTGTTTTGCAGCTTGTTGCATATAAGAAAACTAATATAGTCTATGTCTATATATTAATATCATATTAGTTAAGATCATTTTGTTATTTTGAGATATGAGAAGAGTGAAATCTTGACCAATAAATTTTATTTAAGTAGTTAAGATTAAAACATATATGATTCTACGTGTTTTTTTAAGTGATCTATATAACCATTAAACAACCTTTAATTTTGACAATTCGTATATATTATATAATTAACACTTATTTCTCTCGTCTTTTTAAATTATATTGGTTGCTTTTAAAAAAGATATATATAGTTTGAAAAGTCAATAATCTGTTGCAACATTTCTTTCTTTTCTTTTCTCACATATGATTGATCACCTTTGTTTGGAAAAGAATGTGCATGACAAAAATACAAGTCTAAAGTGCATCACTTCCTTCAATCACAATTTATATAACTTTTTCAGTTACTATTTATGAAAGCTATTACATAGGAGTACACTTGCACCATATATCATATGTGCCCTTGGGATATATATAACTTCGTTTACAAAACCAATTATACAATTAGATAAGGAACTTCATTTTATTTATTTATTTATTGGTTGGCGATCAAGTAGCAGATGTACTTGGATCAATTGGCTTAAACAATCAATTAGACAGTCATCAGATCAGATTAGCTAATGGTTGTGTGGATTATATAGATAAATGCGAATGTATTGCATAGAACTTGATATGGGAAACTCCAAATCTCTATTTTTGTCCCTTTTAGGGATGAAACAAATCAAACAATCTAAGGCGTGTATAATAATACATTGGTTCATACATATTTCAGTTTGTTTTACATTTTCTTTTTTATATAGGCGAAGCTTAAGCATGTGGATCTTATGTTCAAAAAATTAAATCAACAAAATATATACATGGGCGATGCACTATTTTCTATGTGCCGTCATAGCTTTCATTCTCTTATTCGTATATATTTTTGTTATATATATATATATCTTCAACTACACGTGTGGAGAAGAGAGGGAAAGATTATGTGAAGTGGAAGCAAATAACCTGGCTTATTTATAAAACAAACTCGTATATACATTTTATTTTATTTTTTGTCTGAAAGCTTATGATTCATGTGTGATGATTACCTTGGGAGTGACGAGAAATTAGAAAAGAAAAAGACAAGGTGATCATGGAGTCATAGACAAGACGACCACCCATCTTTCTCTATCCCTCAGGTACCTCTCCAAACCGTTTTGTACTAGACTCATCAACCAACAACCCCTTTCTCTCTTACTCTTCCCTATTTTGTAAGCAAACCCCACCACCACCATCATCATCATCATCAATTCCCTCCCATGAAGCTTCTTTCTAATATTTATCGCTCTATAAATCATTCTCTTATCTACATCAAACTAGTTGGGAGAGGAAATTATTGCCCATCATCAGAGGAATATTGGGGTCCCAATCAGGCTGTAGTACAAATGAGGAAGCCCGAGCAGTGTGGTAAAAACAAAAACAACAGCAATAAGCTTAGAAAGGGGTTGTGGTCACCAGAAGAAGATGACAAGCTCATGAACTACATGCTAAAGAATGGACAGAGTTGTTGGAGCGATGTGGCAAGAAATGCTGGCTTGCAAAGGTGTGGCAAAAGTTGTCGGCTTCGATGGATCAATTACTTGAGACCTGATCTTAGAAGAGGTGCATTCTCACCCCAAGAAGAGGACCTCATCATCCATTTGCATTCACTTCTTGGCAACAGGTCCATCTATATCTTTTCTACTCCATCCATCGCCCATAAGTTTATCTATCTTAATTACCAAATTTAGATCCATATGCATCAATTAATAACCTTAAGAGCTGATAATTAAACCGTACTGCTCCAGCAGATATATAGTAAATCATAATGCATTTTAAACTTTTATTTCTTTAAAGAACTCGGTCTAGCACAAACATATTTTCACATATACGGACGTACGTACACGGTGTAAATCCAAGTATCTGGAAGAGAGTGATAGATATATGGATAACCATAGTTGGAAAGTGTTCCAAAAAAAAAAAAGAATGAATTCTAAATATGTACTCCCTCGGGTTCTATTTATAAGCAACAAAGTACCTAAATTTTTTAGACTCAAATATAAGCAAAAGTCAACCAAATCAACCCTATTTAATGTCAATGTTTCAAAAATACCCTTTGGTTAATTGTTTATTTTTATTTTTCCAAGAGCATTATATACTCTCAAAACATAACTTTCAAAAGCATTATACACTTCTTAGAAAGGGTAATTTAGTAACTATAGCTTATTTTTTTTTACACAAATCAAGATAATTAAACTAATATAAGTAACTTTCTTAATACGTGTGCAGTTAATTTTTTTTACTTACATATAGATCCGAAGTAGTACTATTTTAGAAGGACTTTATTTGTAAGTTACGGTATTTGTGAATACAAAATTTCAAGATATTTTGAAGTTCAAATGAGTCTAGAGACACATATTATGGGTTCTGGATTCTCTCAAGCGATGGAGCAACTGATTTTACACATGATACCGCATATGATTGTTTTTTTAATCCAACGGTTATGCAGTCCTCTCCAGCAAAACATCAGCCATTGAATCTGGTTGGAAAGAAGATGAATAGGTGTTTGACTGGACAGAATCCAAATTTCACACTATGCCCAACTAATTACATATAGTACAACAATGTTACTTGTCCACTATTTTTATTATGCTATTATTTTCTTTTTATATTAATTAATTTTTAGGTAATAAAACAGCAGAAGAGTGTTTTTTTTCTCTTCCATCCTTCTTCTCTCCTCCATCCTTTGCCCCACCACCACCATGTCGCTGCCTTATCACCCTTGTGGTGAAGATTGTCGCTATGTTATTAAAGGGGTATCGGTGCCTCATTTCTTTCCCTTGGTTCTCTCGTCCCATTGCCTTATCTTTAGTGTCGTCGCGCCACCCCCCTCTTACTGCACCACCAACGTTTTACCGACAACTCAATATGAAAAGAGGGATGAAGAAGAGAGAGAGAAGATAAGAAGAGAGAAAAGGATCATGAAATTTGAAAAAAGAAAAGAGAAGGAAAAAAGGAAAGAAAAAGACAAATTAAAAAAAAAAAAAAAGCAGGGGATACAGAAATGTTGTGGCATATAGGTACTAATTGTCCCAAAAATAACATGCGTACATATTTCAAAGTTCAACAAAAGTGTTAAATGAGTTGGATTTTCTCCGGTAGTGCAGCGAAAATTGTTTTTTTATGTAGTTATCGCCTGTAACCAAAGTAGTCATGTACAAATTTTTTCGCTGCACCGTTAGAGAAAATAAAAAATATGTGTTAAATATATATATTAGTACCTAAAATATTTTGTTTTCCCTCAAATATAATACTTGCGTGAAATATTATAAATATAATTAGATATTAACTACTCCATATACAGAGTTATATATATAAATTAGAATAAATCGTCGTTAAAGTGCAATATTTTGAATATTAATTAACCAAACTCTATTAGTACGTATTAGGTGATAAGGACTTCTAGTCGAAGAGACTCCATATATATCTATATTGTTTAAAAAAATTATTAGCTTCCATGCAACGTAATTCTTTATATATATCTATCGATGGAAAGAAACATTTAGACACCTTTTTCAAATTAATTTGTGCTATGTATAATGCATTGAGCTGACATTTTAATATGTTTCACTTTCAAAGATGGTCTCAAATAGCGGCACGCTTGTCTGGAAGAACTGACAATGAAATCAAGAATTTTTGGAATTCAACAATAAAGAAAAGACTCAAGAACATGTCCACGACCACCACCTTAACCTCACCAAACGCAAGCCAGTCCTCGTCTCTTGAGCCTAATAAAGACCACAACATGGGAGGGTTTATCTCTACGCAACATCAACATGCAGGCTTCATGCCTATGTTCACTTCATCTCCATCACCATCTATGCAAACCGCAGTTGGCAACACCATGAATATTGATAGATTGCCTATGCTAGATCATGGACTAAACATGCCTGTTGCTGCAGGATATTTCAACAGTACAGGGCTATGTTTCTCGCAAAGTACTGGAGTTAATGACAACAAAGGTTTTTATTTAGAAAATGGAGTCTTTGGGAGTGTAAATATTGGGGTAGAAGGGGATATGTCTGTTCCTCCTCTAGAGAGTGTTAGCACTATTACTACTACTAATAATAATAAACATAATAACCATCAGAGAGTGGAGACGTGCAAGAGAGAAACAACCAACAATAGTTACTTTGATGACATAAACAGTATCCTTAATAACTGCAATGTGAGTAACAATAAGAGAGCTGAAAATATGGCCGGGGTGGTGAATTTGTTTCAAGAAGAGTTAACCATAGGACAGTGGGACTTGCAGGACTTGATGAAAGATGTTTCCTCCTTTCCGTTTCTTGATTTTTCATGATCTGGTCCAATAATTATTCTCCCTTCCCTCTTTTTTTTTTTAGGAATATTCTGGGGACCCCGTTGGCTAGTCAAAACCGCCAGAACCTTTATATGAACCTAATTTGGCACACCTAGCTTGTAATATTTGTAAATTTGCAATTATACCATATTAAAGGAGCAAATTCACAATTAATCACGAATCAAAATCTAGGTCTTAAATAAAGGTCAATCATATATATATTCTTGAGTATGAGTATCCATTGGTGATCGTGTAATTAGTCTTACAAGTTAGTTTGTGTATTATCATGATAATGAAATTGAGATCATCACTTTTGTCTTGGGAGACAGTATAGTTAATGACAATAATCTGCAAGACTGCAACACTTGTAGAAACTAGAAAGAGATCTGAATTTATAGATTGTTACACGATCTTTTTGTTCAACTTTTGTGAAGATAGTATTCCTACTTATTGTTATATATATCGTGTGTGCTGAGATGTACAAAGCAATACTGTAATTGGTGACAAGTTTGTAATATGCACGCACCATCCCTATTTTTCTTATCGAATGCCATTAAAGATCATATAAAACTAGTTGTTCAGCTCTTGGAATTTTGAAATCAATTAGATTTGCATTCATGATTGTTTATACTTGGAGGGATTATTTAATCATAAAAGTAAGTCCACTTGGAAGAAAATTCATGGTCAGTGGGCTCTCAGTCGGATTGATTTAAATTCTGTTGAGGGTTGGTCATCATATTATATGGAAAGTCAGTTAAGCTAAATGGTTGAATTCTAAGAGTAATTATAAATTCTCCCTTGATTTCGTCTTCATGATAACAAAATATAATTATTATATTGACAAATGACGAGTAAAAAGAAAATTTTGCCATAGAATATAAGACATCTAATATGTAGTGAATTTAAAGCAACTTAAATTGAAATAGACAAAGTAATAAGTTGACTCCTAGACAGAGAGATAAGAAAAGGGGTGAAGTGACTATCTTTTTTAATAAAGTCTTTTCCATACCCCAATTAGGGATGGAACTTTATTCAAGATGTTTAGGGGAACAAGATGTTTAGGGGAATAAATTATCTACCAATTGTGTCTTGTTGGTAAACATGATTTGTGAGTTTACTAAAAGCGTCTCCAATGAGAGTTGCTTAATAAATAAGAATCGTTTTACATGGTAGCACCATTGGTGCATCAGTGTCATAACATCCAGCTGTAATGTCAGGACCCAACTTAGGTGTTCCTGACCGGCCAGAATGAAACCTCACTGTCTCATTCCCAAGGCCTTCCAAGTACACTCAAGTCGCATCGTAACCAGACATATAACGAACAAAAGATACTATCAGAGTAAATGATTATTCCAAACCAAAAAGCCAAGGTGGCCCTGAGTTCACTTACAGAGTTTTAAAAACAAAGAAGAAAACTGTCTACAACCAATAGGGGAAATGGTCCCAAAATCCATAACAAATGAGAGATGTCTCATATGACTAATCAGAAACAAAAGAGATAAAGAACTGCAGCGACTGTCCACATTACTCGTGAGCATGGGCTCCCTGAGATGGCTCCTCACGTGGAGTACCTGAAGCTGAACCAAAAAGGGCGGGGGTGAGTCCTAGAACTCAGTGAGGGTATACAAACATAACAAGTATATCACCTTGAATATATAATTAGGAAGGTAAATTTGTCCATGTCCTTTACCATACTGTATAATACCACATGCATAAATTGGATTAACCATAGCAACTCTCTCAAGTTTGCTTCCAAAAATCATTCCACCACTGAGTAAGATGCTTGTATCCCGTTTGGAGTTGTTCACTAGAGTCTCCCACTCCGACGGCCACATTTATACCCCGGTCGGACCCGCTGACCGGTAAGTGACCTTAGCCACTACATAATCACCCTCCAAACTCCGAGGTTCTTTCACTAGAGTCCTCTTCTCCGGCGGTCGTATTTATATACCGGTCGAGTCCGCTGACCGGTCGGACCTACCAAGTCTTACTCAATGTTCAATGACATAATGGGTATTGCCATCATTATCAAACCACAATATCTCCTCAAACACAGTTTTTCATATCTTTTAAAACAACGAGGCTCATTGAGAATCATACACTACCATCGTCCATATAACAAGATATCATTCACCCGTGGTCTTCTCACATGAATATAACCACATTAGAACATATATAACAATATATCATCCATTGGAGCAAGCCATTCATTTTTACTATATTAATAAAATAAGTTTTCTGCCTGTACCCCAGCGCTCAGCGCCGCCTTGGTAGCGCTCAGTGCTGGGGTTAAGTTTCAGGGTTAGCTCTCTGCCACCCCAGTGCTCAGCGCACGCTCTATGGCGTTCAGCGCTGGACACTAGCCCTCAGCGCTACGAAACAGTGATCAGGGGTGCTCTCGGGCACCCCTGCGCTCAGCGCAGGAATTATGGTGCCCAGCGCAAGTGCGAATTCTGCAGAATCGCAGAAACGCGATTTCTGCAGAAGTTCCACCCAATCCAAGTCCCAAAACAGTTTCTAAATCATATAGGAACGTGCACACATGATGTTTAACAACATATGTAATAATTCAAACATAGTTACTCATATGTCAACATTACCCAAACATTTTAACCACAATTTCATGCCAAAAATCACACCTTTGCATAACCTAAAAACCTATATTATCATACCTCCAAATTTCCCTAAATTCAAACCACAATCCCATCTAAAATCTAAACCCCTCACCTGATTCGACGCCAAAAGAAGTAAAGGAATGGAAGAGAAGGTTCCTCGCACCACGAACACGCTCCTCCAATCTTGGGTTGACGTTCTTCCTCCTTTTCTATTTTCTCTGGAGAATGATTTAGGGATCTTAGGGTTCTCTCCAACTTTGTGAACCTTTCCCCCTTTTTCTTAACTCTTGGGCTTACCAAGAGGCCCTTAGTGCTAAGTTACTCCTATCTTGGCACTAGGGGTAAAAAAAAAACAACCTACCACATAACTTACCATCAAATTCTATTTCCCCACTTTGATTATATACATTTTATTGAATAATTTTAACTTAAACAAATTTGCACCAAAAAGACCATTTTAGCGGGTATTACATGTAAGCATTGTTTTCTATAGAAACAATCAGTTCTTATAGAGGCACTTTAACTTTAAGAGTAACACCTTTGGAATATATAATTGATTAAGGGTATGTTTGTGAGTCAAATTTTGGAGGGAAGGGGACACTACAAAAAAAAGGTGTTTAAAACGACAGTTATTAGTGCACAAAATGGAGGTTTGAACTGCCGTATTGTCCAACAACAGCGGTAACAAAAAATGTCGGAATCGTATCCACCATTCGATATAATATGGCTGTTCCAACTGCCATTTAATAAATTGCTGCAATTTGCATGTATAATATGGTGGGTCATTGTTTATATAAAACGACGGCTCAAACCACCATTATATACGTTATAGAAGCGCTATTTCCTTGCATTAAACGGCGGTTGTAACCGCCCTAATAGCCATAATAAAAATACAGTATGAATTGCTGTAACATTCAGAAAAAATGGCATTTTAAATCGCCATAATTTGTAATAAAATGGCAGTTAAAACCATCTTAACTTGCAGTAAAAAATGGCAGTTTAAACCATCTAAATTCACAGTAAAAAATGGCACTTTAAATCGTCTTAATTTCCAATAAATGGCAGTGTAAACCGCTATAACTTACTATACAAATTAACTGCCATAAATTTATGCATTAAAAGATAATTTACAACCACCATAATCAACTCTATAATAGAAAAGTTGGGACTGTCATAATCTGCATAAATCAATTTTAAGACAAGCAATTACGAATCGCCATTAATTTAGTCATATTATAATTTTTTTATATTTTCACATAGATAATTAATTTCATACAAAAGCTATAAAATATACATATAATTCAAAGAAATTATAACTAGAACAAAATACTTTGTCATTAATTTGCTAAAGTAACCAATTTGATACACGAATGTCAATTCAACTTCAAAATTATATAAAAATATTAAAGTCTTTACTATTTTGATCTTGATAAAAAAGTCAATTACATAAAAATTATGATCTAAAAGTCTTCATAAGTTATCAATAAGGACTCGGATGATCCATTGACTGATGGGCATTACTTGCATCTGATAATCTCCTGAGTTCATTAGGCGACGGAGCCCCACTTCCTACATCTGGTGCCTACAAGCAAGAGTAAACAATCATGAAATAATTTTTCAGCCAATTTAATTTAGGCGGCAACAGAAGGAAACCAATATAGCAATAAGCATCTTATGTAGGTTGTCATTACTAAAGGTTTAATAAATAATACTGTCTCCAATGACACATAAAAAATAAAAAAAATAATTCATCAATCAAACTTTAAATATTCAATCAAATTCTATTTTGTATTCTGGTATGCTTTGTTTTTTTTTTTTTTTATCAGCTATTGTTTTACTTTTTGCATCTTCTCTTACAATAATTCCAATGAATTCTAATAGATTAAACAGTAGGCATAGATAATTCCAATAAATTCATAACATTCACATCAACCCACAAGCACTCATAAAAAGAACATTCACATCAATCTAGAATGAGGTCAAATTGAACAGAGAGTTGCCAGCACAATGTATTTCATTTGCACCAATGATCACGACAACAGACTCCACAAGGTAGGGTATAAATTCAACATTCAAATCCCAAAACAGCAAAACAACCCAATATCAACAGAAGTCAAGCAGAGAATAATGTCAAGACTGTTAAGCAATTTCTAGCTATCAATCACACTTGTTCTTTACCTAGTAATTAATCCTTACTCTAGGTCCAATGAGAATTCAAAGATTTCGGTTAGGAATCATATCCTAACTCCCAAAGATATAAACCAATCACATATATAGCCACAATATTTTTCTACCTTATTTACATCATGCAAGAGACATACTTGTTGTGTAGAATCATGAAAAAGAACAGCTAACTCCTCTGGGATTCTTCCTCCTTCTTTCACAGTAATGTCGGCTAATAATGCTTGCAATTTGGAATCCACCTTTTGTTGCCATTGTGGAGAGGATGTGCTACCACAGATCATTAGTTGGTTAATAGTTAGTTGCTAGATCATTAGTCTATATAAAGACTTGATATCCTTATTTGTAATCAACTTTCATAGTCTATCAATTCTAACTTCATACTTTTCTCTCATCTTTTTCCATCTTTCAAGGATGTCATGTTTCCTAACACTTTTACTTATTAATGGTAGTGCACAGCTGAATACAACGTTTTGGTCATTATAACTCGCAAAAGAACCCGCTATCCTAAAATCTTGATCTAATCACCATCCAGTAACCTAGTTAAATTTCTCTTACATCTGAATCTAAAAGACTTCAAGGCACCTACCCTATTAGAAGAGAAGATAAAATTGGGATTTGAATTCACTACATCCACCTATTTAGACATTCATTAAGATGTATCATTGGATATATATTTGAATGTGCATGAAAAAATGAAATAACATTTACTTAAGGATGCATCTCAATAAATACATGAATGGAATGGATGAATGCAATACACTGAATGCAAATCGATAAAATTGATTAAGACACCCGAAGAGAAAACAAAGGCATCCAACCACAATGGATGTGAGGCGAACACGTAATTCAACAGTGATATTCATTTATATGTCATTTAACATTTTGGATAATGAAATAATTAAAGTGTAATTGTATACAAAACAATAATATAAGATAAATTATAATAAGATGATAGAAATTATATAATTATAAAATAAGAGTAACGTTATTCAAATATTAAAAAAAAAAACTAATAAATTTTATATTTACATATTGTAAAAAATTGAAATATATATATATATATATATATATATATATATATATATATATATATTAAAACATGTATTTTTAAAATTTTATTATTAAAAAATATAAAAAAAATATAATATGTACAAACGTTATTATTATACGTAAAATAATATGTGTATAGGTTTAATTACTCCGCAGGTCCTTGAACTATTTGAAAATTTTTAAATAGATCCCTGAACTTTGATAGTAATTAGGTTCCTGCACTTTAAACATTTATAATCAGGTTCCTGAACTTGTTAATAGTTTGTAATTAGTCCCTGACATATTAGGCATTTTTAAAATCTTTACTATTATGATGATCAAATGGTTCTATTAACCTTCAAGACCGACAAGAAACCTCGAAAGAAATTTGTACAGTGCTCTAATTACAAGATTCTTCTCCTACCCTAGGGACCTAATTACAAATTATTTACAAGTTCAGGGACCCAATTACAAACGTTTAAAGTGCAGGGACCCAATTACAAAGTATTTAGAAGTTCAGGGATCTGACTTAAGATAGCAATAAAAGTCAAAAGTTTGTGTCACAGCTGGAAAGGTACTCCCTCTGATTTCGATTATAAACAAAACTTAAATGGAACATACTTATATACCTAATAAAGAAGTTGGGTAATCTTATTTAATATTGTTAAAAAATTAAGTATACTATCTAAAGTAACCTTTATAAAAAAATTTAATTTTTATTAAATATATCCCATATTGAGTTGTTGAAAAATAAAATTAATATTAAATAAATAATATTTTAGAATCAACATCTTTAAATAAAAATAAAAATAAGATAAAAATAATTAAAATTTGATTATATATTTGATTCAAAATTTTGGATGTTTTTTTTACGTATAATAATAATGGGAATGATTGCTTTCACTTCTGACCTCACCTCCCTACGCAGCTTTTTACACACTTAAAAAGGCGAAACCGATCTTCTCCCTTCTGCCAGCCACCACGTGCCACCTTCGAACATCCTCATTGGTTGTCATAAATCAAACGTGGACAACACCCAGTCATATGTAGCCACGTACCTCAGGATACGGCACCTGCAAAGCTGGCCACGATTTCCTTAGCTACAAACAACGCTTCACATCACAATCTCCACCGTTCCCTCCAAATCCAACGTCCCACAATGGGTACAAATTTCCCTCAACAACACTTGACATCCCATGGTCATGGACTCGGTGTTGCACCACTAACTTACTAATCCATGGCATCCATAGCTCTAACGACGTCGTTCCCTATCCTTCCACATCTCCGACTACGCTCCTCCTCAAACCTCACCCCATCACTTCGCTATTCCACTTCCACTTCCAATTCTAATTCCAAACGCCTTAAACGCTGTCGTTCCATTCCATCCCCCACACTCTCCAATTATGCTTTCAACATAAACACCAAACCCAATCGGAGATTCCCCACCGTCAGAGCCTCCGCCGCCGGAGCTTCCGTCGCTCCTCCGCCAGCTCCGGCATGGCAAGGCGCATCCATAAAACCTCTCCTGGCTTCAATAGCGACTGGGGTTATACTCTGGTTCCTTCCCGTTCCCGCCGGAGTCTCCAAAAACGCGTGGCAGTTACTCGCGATTTTCTTAGGCACCATCGTCGGCATTATCACGCAGCCACTTCCGCTAGGTGCGGTGGCTCTATTAGGTCTCGGCGTTTCAGTTCTCACCAAAACCCTAACCTTCTCTGCGGCATTTTCAGGATTCGGCGACCCGATCCCTTGGCTTATCGCACTCGCTTTCTTCTTCGCCAAAGGGTTCATCAAAACCGGACTCGGTAACCGCGTTGCTTATCAATTCGTTTCCCTTTTCGGTAGCTCATCGTTAGGGTTAGGTTACAGTTTGGTTTTCAGCGAGGCGCTTTTGGCGCCGGCGATTCCTTCCGTTTCCGCCAGAGCAGGTGGGATTTTTCTTCCGTTGGTGAAGTCTCTGTGCGTTGCTTGTGGGAGTAACGTCGGCGATGGAACGGAGCATCGATTGGGGTCGTGGTTGATGCTTACTTGCTTTCAGACTTCGGTGATTTCTTCGGCGATGTTTCTGACGGGGATGGCGGCGAATCCTCTTTGTGCGACTTTGACTCTGAACTCGATTAACCAGACGATTGGGTGGTTGGATTGGGCTAAAGCTGCGATTGTGCCAGGTTTGGTGTCGTTGGTGGTGGTGCCTTTGATCTTGTATGTGATTTATCCGCCAACTCTGAAATCGAGTCCTGATGCGCCTAAGCTTGCTAAGGAGAAGTTGCAGAAGATGGGGCCTATGACTGTTAATGAGAAGATTATGACTGCCACCCTGCTTCTTACGGTATCAACATCTTCAATTTCCCCTTTTTTGTGCTTAAAATTGTTTTTTTAACAAAAAATATATCTGGTAAGTTATAATTTAAAAGTGAAATCATGTTATTAATTTATTATAATGAAAATACTATGTGGAATTTATGATTTAGCTGTGCTCTATTATATGTGGAAACAGATTCCCTCCATTCAAAAAATCTTGCATTCATGCATCATTGGATCAATCACTCAAAGTGTTTGTGGGATCTGGCAACAATTTAACATTAGGATCCATAGGAGTATCAATTGGCTTGCAATTCAGCATTCCGGTTTCTTCTAGGATATCAAGTGCATATTTTCTTTGGGATATGACTATGCCTTTGTTTGATTGAGCAACTTCAATCCCAAGAAAATAGCGCAATTTACCCAAGTCCGTAGTTTCAAAGTGTTTGAACAAGTGCTGTTTTAATCCCTGGATACCTTTATTATCATTGCCAGTGATAATAATGTCATCCACATAGACAACAAGATAGATGCATTGCCCATAAGAAGTGTGTTTATAAAATACTGAATGATCTGCTTCACTACGAGTCATACCAAATTGCAGCACTACTTTACTGAATCTCCCAAACCAACACCGAGGAGATTGTTTAAGACCATACAAGGAGTTGTGTAAAAGGCAAACTAAGCCTGACTCCCCCTGAGCAACAAACCCAGGTGGTTGCTCCATGTAGACCTCCTCATTCAAGTCACCATGAAGAAAAGCATTCTTGATATCTAGTTGATATAACGGCCAATGATGCATGGCAGCCATAGCGATGAAGAGACGGACAAAAGCCATCTTAGCAATAGGAGAAAAGATATCACCATAATCAAGACCAAAGATCTGGGTGTAGCCTTTAGCTACAAGGCGAGCCTTAAGGCGGTCAACTTGTCCATCTGGCCCCATTTTAATAGTGAAAACCCATCGACAACCAACAGTTGTTTTTTCAGGAGGACAAGGAACAAGAGACCATGTATGGTTTGATTCTAATGCCTTCATCTCATCAATCATAGCCTGCTTCCAACCCGGATGAGAAAGTGCTTCCTAGACAGTTTTAGGAATAGATATGGAAGACAAGGAAGAGATGAAAGCATAATGAGGTGATGATAAACGATGGTAACTCAAGAAATTATAAATTGGATGAGGGTTGCGAGTAGAACGAATACCTTTGCGGATAGCAATGGGCAAGTCAATGGAGGACTCAGGTAGGTCCGAAGCCGGTGGAGGCAATGGATCAGGAGATGAATCACTGGATTCCAGAACTGGATTAGCCTCTGGGAGGTTATGGCGAGGTCGTCAGTGATAGGTGCGAAGTGGACAAGGACTAGGATGCTGAGGAGGTTCACTTTTCGGCAGAAGGTCAAAGACTGGGACTGAAAGGGAAGGATTGGGAAGGACCCGAGGGATGGATTCCGGTGCAACCTGTTCTGAAAAATAAGGTGTATGCTCGATAAAGGTAACATCAGCAGAGACATAAAAACGTTCAGAGGATGGAGAATAACACCTATACCCTTTTTGAGTGCGTGAATACCCAAGAAAGATGCACTTGACAGCTCGTGCAGATAATTTGTCTAGTCCTGGAGAAAGATCCTGGACAAAACATGTACAACCAAAGACACGCAGAGAAACCGGATATAATGGTTGATTGGGAAGCAAAAGAGAATAAGGAACTTTACTGTTTAGAAAGGAAGACGGCATCAGATTTATCAAATATCCTGCAGTGAGAATGGCATCCCCCCAAAATTTTAGTGGTGCATTAGCATGTAGTAAATGTGTGCGAGCAGTTTTGACCAAATGGTGATGCTTTCTTTCTGCCACACCATTTTGTTGTGGGGTATGAGGACAACTGGATTGATGTATAATTCCATTAGATGCCATAAAGGAATTAAAGGATGCAGAAAAATACTCTTTTGCATTATCACTTCGCAAAATACAGACAATATGACCAAATTGAGTACGAATTTCATTACAAAAGTTTCTAAAGATATCAAACAATTCTGAACGATCTTTCATTAGATAAAGCCAAGTGCATCTTGAGAAATCATCAATGAAAGTAACAAAGTACCTATATCCAGAAATAGAAGTAACACGACTTGGACCCCATACATCAGAATGAACAATATGAAAAGGAGAGACAACTTTATTATTGACTTTACTTGGAAATGTTGAGCGGACATGTTTTCCAAGTTGACATGACTCACACTTAAGAGATTGTAAATGAGAGAGATGAGGTACCATCTTTTGGAACTTATTGAGACTGGGGCGACCAAGGCTACAATGAAGAAGGTGAGGAGATTCTGCAGCAACACATATTGTGGAGGGTGAAGGCTGAAGACAATAGAGTCCTTGTGATTCAAATCCTGCACCGATCATCCGTCCTGTGCTCTGGTTCTGTATAGAAAAGGAACTAGACGCAAAGGTTATTGAGCAGTTAAGAGAACTAGTAAGACGACTAACAGAAATTATATTAAATGGACAACCTGGTATAAAAAGGACAGATTTTAAGGTGATCGATGGACCAATTTTAGCTTGTCCAATTCCAATAGCCTTAGCCTTAGTACCATTAGCAAGAGTAACAAGGTGGGATGTTTTGAGTGGTGATATTTGTGAGAAAAGAGAGGGATTACCAGCTATGTGATCGAATGTACCTGAATCCAAAATCCAATGTCCAACAGACATAGATTTAGAGAGACAAGCCATAGAATTACCATTATGGGTAACAATGGATGAAAAGTCTTTTGCTGCCTTAAGTTGCAGATATTCCTTATACTCATTCTCTGACAAAAAATTTTGATTTGTCCCTTTTCTAAAGCTAGAGGACTGGGACACATTGGCTGATTTCTCGGGAAAACCATGAAGGGAATAACACTTGTCTTGAGTATGCCCCATCCGCTTACAATAGGAGCATTGGGGTCGGTTATTGTGACCAGAGAAGCCATGGGAGAAATCATTTTGGAATTCAGAGGCCATCCTAAAAAAAAAAGGAGCAACCAAACCCAAGTTTTCTGGATGGAAAGTTTCTAAACGGAGAGGAAAACGCCCAAGAACAGAGCATCAAAATGGAGGAGACCCACTTGTCAAGATGTTGGAGAATTGAAAAACTGATCCCCTAGACAGAAAGAGGAGAGGCTGGTGACTAGTTCTGGACAAGCAGCGGAAGATTCCGATAGCCGGAGGGTGGCGCTTGGCTTTCAGGCGCAGAGAGGGGCACCGGCGAGTGGCAGCGCTTGGCAGGGCTTCTGGTGACGGCTCTTGGTGGTCTGGCCGGTCGGAGTCTTCTGAGGCTATTTCCGGTGGTGGTGAGCAGTGGGTCAGCCGACGGTGGTGGCTACCCAAGAATGCTAGGATAAGGGACTTTGGATTTGGGGTGCCTTTGCTGGACCAGATGGTAGAGACCCCTAGGATTAGACTAGAACAGACGCAGGACCAGCCTGCTCTGATACCAACTTGAATATTGGGAGAGAAAAATAGACACAAGGTTATGATGAATTGCTTAAGTGAGAAATACACTTAGCAGCTACTATATTTATAACACACTAGGAATTAAAAGCTGTTTACATTTACAAGGCAATAACTAAGTAATAACTAAGTATCTATTTCCTAAGTACATAATGGTTCCTATGTACATGAACCAGCTGTTATTAATGATTAATTACAATATTACGAATTCCAACAGAGGAAGCCTAGGGTTAATCCAACGACGCGTGAATGCAGGAAATCCAGATCCATATTATGTTAGGTTTCCAGTGTGGAGCAATAGGGTAAGTGGACTATTTACTATTTACCATTGGTGTTTTGAAACAGTGTTTTGTGGATGAGTCTGATGGGAACTCTGTTTTACGTTTAAAATTTAATTGTAAAATTAATGTTCTCTTCGGTGAGATAAGGCAGAGTTGGTCCTGGGAATTGGATCAAATGCATCTAGTGGTGCATATGAGTGAATGTAGTGAATTTTGAATGCAGGGAATCCAAATCCCTAGGAATTTGCTTAGACATTCACTTTTAAATTTGTGCTTCTTCCTAAACATTTCCTTTTTTATTCTGTTAATTGGAGAGATTGTGATTAATGTTAGCGTTTTTGTTAATTGCACTACAATAAAATCCCCCATCAAATAAAATGCTATCACTCCTAAGCCTTCATGTTACTGTTTTTTTATGGGCATATTACATTACCTGTATGAATGTTCAATTTGGATTGCGAGACTGATCATAAGGGCATTACTTTTCAGCCAAGTAACTGAAAACCATCAGGCATCACTGATGAGTACTGAGTAGTCATGCCATCTTTAATTTTGTTTACTAAATTATAAGTTGTGGATCCTCTGGTTCTCTGCAAACTTTTTTTTGGTCTGTGTAAATCTAATCATTCAGTAGCTGTAAAATTTTGTACCTTCTTACTTTACATACCAAGAATCTTCAATTTGTGTAGTCACTTACTACTCCTCTTGCTGTATTTTACCAGGTGGGACTTTGGGTTTTTGGAGGGTTTCTTAATATAGATGCTGTAACATCTGCCATTCTTGGATTAGCCGTACTCCTCGTTTCTGGGGTTGTCACATGGAAGGAGTGCTTAGCTGAGGGAGTTGCCTGGGATACTCTCACGTGGTTTGCTGCACTCATCGCAATGGCTGGGTATTTGAACAAATATGGTCTTATTTCTTGGTTCAGCCAAACTGTAGTCAAGGTTTTTTTTCTGACTCTTCTCTCTCTTTTCTCGACTGGCTGACATTCTTTTAGCATAACTTTTGCTTATGATGATTTTTCTTTAGTTGTTTTGATGAATGCCTGATTGCCTTTTGTTCTTTTAATTTCATTCCAGCTGTTTTTTTTTTAAATTGTTCGTTATTCTGCCAAATCAACCAAACACAGGAGCCCTTTTCTCGTTTTCAATTATGCAGAAGCTAAAATTAGCTTGCAGTCAAGTCAAGTGTATATGAATATTTGACACACTCATCTCTAGTATAAAATGGTCTATTGCTTGTTAGTTATTCTCTTGGAATAAAATCTCCATCATGCATCTCATTTTATTTATGCTTTGCTCCTGCTTCTGAGATAAGTTATCAACGTTATCTTCATGGTCAAAGCATATGCCAGAGTCAAAACTCTTTTTTATTTGGTCTATGTATGTGTGGACTGTGGATATGTTTGGTGTTTATTTGCTTTTATCAATTGGAAGTCCAACTTCTTCAAAGTTTTTGCGAAACAACAAAGGTTATCGCATTGGATGTCATGAGCCTATTGTTCCTGTTAGTGCAGTTATCTGAGCCGCTCATGAAACTTTCTTTAATTATATATATTAACTTGCATGCATATTACCATTTCTGTCACTCAACAGATAATGGGTGTACTTGATTTAATATTCCACTTGCATTTATAAAGTACCTTCCACATTTGGGTCATGTACTATTCTAAATACATGGCAGAGTTGCTAGGCAAAAGAGAAAATGCAACACGAGTTATGTGTTCATAAAATTTATTTTGTTTTGAGAAATTATTTGAGTAATTTATCATATTCCTTGGTTGTTTTATTGAAAGGATTTGCTAATAGTCATTGGTATTATTTATACAGTTTGTTGGCGGATTAGGTCTCTCATGGCAACTATCATTTGGGATTCTAGTTCTTCTCTATTTCTACTCACATTACTTCTTTGCAAGTGGAGCTGCTCATATCGGTGCCATGTTTACTGCCTTCTTGTCTGTTGCTACCGCTCTGGGCACTCCACCATTCTTTGGAGCTATTGTGCTGTCCTTCCTCTCCAACCTCATGGGCGGCCTTACCCATTATGGGATTGGCTCAGCTCCTGTATTTTATGGTGCCAACTATGTGCCCCTTGCTAAATGGTGGGGATATGGATTCCTTATAAGTATTGTTAACATTATTATCTGGCTGGGACTCGGGGGAATTTGGTGGAAAGCCATCGGCTTGTGGTAAAGGGCCTGCTAGAGAAATTTGTCAACCCAATTTTTCTAATTGAAGAGATTTTTGTACACATTCTGGTGCGACATCTCGTTACTATGAGCAGTTGAAGCAATCTTCTAATATTTTTTAAGATTCTTTCTTGAAATAATCTTCAGGCTGTGTCGAACTGTAGATGGAGATTTTAAGTTGGGAACTAAAACGCAATTTGTTAACTTAGATCCCAGGTATAACAAAAAACGAATAAATTGGATGATTTTTCTTTTTTGAGATTTGATGATCTGATATTCTGGAAAGGCTAAATTATTTTTTTTATCCCTCATTTCTTTTAATGTATTCATTATGGGCTCTATTTTAAAAATGTTTAAGTTGGTTCATCACTTGTCAAACGTTAACCAATTTGATTTTTTTTGGTTAAGTTTCATCGTTAAATTGAATAAATTAAAACAAGTGAGGGATCAAATTGAATAGATTAAAATTAATGAGGGACTAAGTTAAATAAAATATGAGGATCAAGTTGAATAAATTAAAACAAATGCGAAACCAAAAGAATAATTTAACTATAACTTAATGAAAATGATCAAATTAATTAACGTTTGGCAAGTAAGGGATCAATTTAATATTTTTAAAGTAGAATGATCAATTTCAATAAATTAAAAGAAATGTTTGATCAAAATAGTAATTTAGTCGTTCTGGCTTTGATGGTTAAGTTGAGCTTGTGCCTTTGTGGTCAATGGTCAATTGGTTAGTTATGCAGTTTGCTTGTTCCGGATGGGCCCATTTGGGCTGTCATTTTTTCAAACCTAATGGAACGAGTCCAAATTAACTTTCAAATTTCAAACAAAAATAAGTTGGGTCTGACCCGAATTGGATTGACAATTTTTTAAGGTGTGTTTAGATTTACCTTTAAAAAAAGGTTCAACGAAAAAAGACTTTCCGAGATACAAAACGTATTCACTCAAATGTACGTTTGAATTCATTCCAGCGTAAATCCAATCATGCATCTAGTCGAACTTGTTTGTTGCATTTCTCTACTCTACCATGGAAGTCTTATGAAATAAATGTTTAGGGGTCTTGTGAAAATTGCCGGATCAACCCACACAAAAATAGAAGAGTGACATGATAAAAAAATAGGGGGTAGTATATAATTTATATTTGTAATTTTCCAATGATAAAGTCTGAGTTTTATTTTTGGTGAATTGACAAGTTTCATTTTGAACCTATATTATCTATAGTGTATACTATTATCTGTAGTAGTTTTATTATCAATGCAGCCCACGACAATAGTTTCTTTTTTCTTTTTTTGGTTCGGAACCCACTGTAATTAAGGCATTTGGCTCCCCAGCGGATCCACCGGAGTGTCCCCATAGCTTCGGCCCGTTGGACCGACTATGGAGCTAATCCCTGATTCGATGACAACAAATGTCTGATTTTTTACACACGGGGTTGGACTGCCTCCCAACTGGGCGACTTCAGGAATCGAACTTGCGTCCTTTTCCTTGGGGGAGAGTTACGTTACCAACTCTCCTAACACCAGGTTAGTAACAATAGTTTCTATATCAAAGATCCGATACCACAATTATTTGTCACATTGCGACTGGTAACTGGGATCCACCACCTACAATTTCAAAGACTATGGGATGATTGAATCCAACCGCGGATTAAGATTACACTGCTTTTATCTCTACTTAAAAACTAACCTAAAGATTCTACTTGGTGGAGTATTAATCACCAAAGCATTAGGTTGAGGCTACTTTTATGGTGCACGCCAATGTTTTGGACAGCACCAATAATGCCCAATAATAACATTTTCTAATAGGTGAGCTTTGGAGTGTTTGCTAAATTTAAAAGGTTGACAAGTTTATTTGTAACTATTTCATAAGGGTTTTTCTGCAAATTAAATTCAGTAGCTAATTTGAAATCCAAACTCCAAAATCGGAGAAAAGCCCCTGGCCACTTCTTCAAGTTCCCACATCCAAACCATTCTAAACTCCAAAAAATTTTGCTCCCAAATTCATCAATCATCCACAACCGCGACCCCCCCCGGCTGCACTTCCGGCGACCACCATACAACCACCGCCTTTCTTGACATAGTCCCGTCAACGTCAATCCGGTCGGCCGTCGCGCTCCCTCTGTAACCGACCACCACAGATCTACAGAACCGACCCCATCGTTGTGTGGCTCCCTCTGTGACCAACCACCACCGTGGCGCAAATCCCTCTGTGCCATTCTGCTCTTTATGGTAGACTGTTGTTCTCATCTCTAGGTCGTACGAAAGACCTTCACCCCAAGACCTTCACTCCCACACCGTCTTTCACTTTCCTCAACAACGATTGCATTTGCGGTTTCTTTTTACCATTGGTTTAGTCCTTCATTTTATTTAAGTTAATGATTTATTTTTGTAATATGATCTGGTTTGACTTGGTCTCTCAGTATGAATAATCCTTCCTCTGCAAATTGTTACCATTGTTTGCTTCTCTCAGTACTTACCGATTCAATGTATGGTCCCCACTTCCCAAATGTTAAAATGTCCACGGTATTGCGTTCCCCATTTTATTCTTGTATATGAATGAGGTGAAATTTTGTTGCTGAAGACCATTGTATAGTTGTATATGAATGAGGTGAAATGTCTCTCAGTATGAATAATCTACTAAACTATGAACAAGTGGAAACTCTAGCTCTGTGAGCGAGGTTGAGGGCGAGGCAAGAGCCCTGGCTTCTAATTTGGAAAATCAACATTCATAACAACTAATCAATAAATTATAAAAGGGGCTTATATATAAATATCATACTTTAAAGCAATTTTTGTCATAAATTATAAGAGGGACTTAAAATTAAATTATATTTTTAGTGATGACATATCTGGCAGGTTTCAAGTAAAGGCTTCTTTACCATAGATTTCATTTGATAACAAAATTAATGGTCACTACACATGACATCACCGGTGCAGCCCATCTTTTGGGCACCACCATAAAATTCACCTTGGGTTGATTATGAAACTATTGGTTGGAATTGAGTTTGTTTTTTGGGATGAGAAATACCACTTGGTCACTTTCATTCGCATTGCACTTTTTACATGTCATTATATTGTTTAACAAAAGTTTATTATTACTTATTTATAGCTTTTAAAAAGAAATTTTCTTTTATACATACAACTTTGTAAGATTTCTTATATCTAATAACAAAATTATGACATAAAAATTAACAAGTAGAACAACAAAATTTATTGAGAGTAATTTTAAAAAAAGTGTAGACGAGGATACATAATCATTAGAAAGCTATGAGGTGAGCCTAAATAGATTTAGTATATATTTGGATAAATAACTTAATTAAACATTTATTCTATAAGTTTTTTTTTAGATAAGTTAAAAATAATTTATTTTTATAAGTTTATCTGACAAATCTATTGAAATAAGTTAAAAAGATCTTATAAACGTATTATAAATTATTTTCATAAGTTATTTATATAAGTTGATTTTCATAAACTGTTTATTTTTCATAAGCTCGGATAAACTCTTTATAAGCTCTTTTAAGTATATCCTTATTGTTAGACAGTATAAAAATATAATCACAATGCTTTCTGCAGAAGAGGGTGAGAGCCTGTGGAAAGGGTCGTGTAAGCAGCATTCCTCTAAATAAAAAAGCTAAAAGCTACGTATTTCTATTAGCAGGAGGATAAGAGACCACAAAAGCACCTCCACTTGATGTCAGTTCCTCTTATAGAAGCGAGGCTTAAGAGTTGAGAAACAATGCTAGAGGCATCCAAACTCAACCTTTAAATAGTAAACGCTCGTTCCACACACAATTCCTTTAACAAAAAATGGTGCTGGGGTTTGATTAGAATCATTAGATCATATTAAATTCTAATTTAATATCATGTGGTTCCTTCTGAGGAAAAGGGGAAAAAACAGTATCACGTGAAATTTTGCACGCAACATAGTTTAATTTTGGGAAGCGTAAGTTTTTGGGAAAATATGCTTTCCATTTTCCATTTTTTCATTTCTGTCAATTTCTGAAGTTTTGAGAAAATAAATATGTATTATATATATGATGGTGTATAGAAGATATTTAGACCTCACCCAATATCACATTATCATATTTATATCCCTAAAACTATAATAATGAAAAGGAAAAATGGAGAGGAGAAATTGAGAGGATCTCAACCCATACACATATATGTGTCCTTCATGCATTTATTATCCCCAAAACTTTAGAAATGAACATATCTATTTTGTCATGAGAAATGAAAAAGGATCCACTACCAAAGTTTTTGTGTACCATCATCCGATCAAATATTTATACATCATTAATAGTGTATGACTTTTAAAATGAGTTTAACTTTGATGTATGTTAGTGTAGATTTTTTTACACTATCAACCAATTAGAAACACCATAAGTTGACTTTTAAGATATTTAGTATAAAAGTCAAACATTGTTATTGATGTGATAATATATGATTAATTGATAGTATAAAAATATTTTTACAAACAACATATTACAATTAAATTATTAAAATATTTACAACAATGATATGCCTTACAATGATATATTTATTTACTACAATTAAATGGTTAAAATATTTTCACGAATATCTATGAATAGGCTAATTAACAGTTTTGATGGTTTGGGTGGTGATTGTTTAATGGCAGAACTACGTACACGTTGTTAACCATGCATGGTCTTATCATGGCTTGGAATAGAGGATTTAAGAAGGTCCAGCTCGAATCTGACTCTACTGAGGTGGTTGTCTCTCCTCCAATGCAAGCATGATTTCCAGTTTCATGTCTATGCTTCTGTTGTGGCTGGCTGATCTTTTGGCTATTCTAGTGCGTGAGTGGTGTGTGCAAGTGTCCCATGTTTATCGTGAAGGGAACTTGTGCGCTGATGCTTTGTCTCGGTTTGGTGCTGCTGGTTTGAGGATTTGGGAGGAGGTGCTAGTGTTTCTCAAATCTCCATGGTCTTCTTCTCAAGGATGCTAGCAATATAGGCGCTTCTTCGTTTTAGTTGTTTTCTTTGTTTTCTAAAAAACTTTTTCAATTACAATATTTTAAATGAAAATTTAAAATTAAAATGGAAAAAACATTTGTTTCTAAATTAACTCCTTTTTCTACCTTATTTTATGAAATGTGCTGGTACTAGTTAGCATTTCTCAAATATTTATTGTGCAAGTCAAACTTTTTTTTGACTGAATAAGTCAAACTTTTTAAACAATATGAGAATACATAATTGAATAGTGTTAAAGAATTTATATTAATAATACATTAAAAATTATTGTTTAATTAGTGAAGGATTATTTTGACACCCAAACAAAGATTAAGTACAACACTCATGGTGATATATCACGATGGAGACAAAATTTTAAAAAGAATTATGTTGTTTAAATATTAAAGTGTGAAACCCTACTCACATATACCTACATTTTCTAACTTTATTTAGGTGTAATATATGATAATTTCTAATCACAGAGAGACAAATGTCTATACAGATGTTGTTTGAGGGTGTATAAAAAATTAAAAATGGGATAGAACTACCAACAAGCACTTGATCAGATTCAAGATTTTATAACGCACATTTAACAACGATTTCGGTGTGAAGTGCTCTAAAAAATACGCAAAAGTTTTTAATAACATATAATCGAGGAAACACAATTAAAAGATACACCTTTAATAGTGTTTGGATGTTTAAACGCTATCTTTAATAGCTCTTTTTATTTTTTTTTAAAAAATGTGTTCATACTTTAATTGTGCCTTTTCAGAGAAGCGCTATTTCAATTTTCATATTAATTAATGGCGTTTTCTTATACACGCACTATTAAAATGACACATATTATAGTATCTGCTTGTGGAAATATTATCTTACCACATATTATCTTACCACATATTAAAAACAACATGATCTAGATGACTAATGCTATCTTACCTTCATATAAGCTTATGGATCAACTTGTTTTGCCGGTAGAGGATTGAGTTGAGCTAAAAAATTATTTACTCATAATTAATTTGATCCAACCCAATCTCACACGTAAATATGTTGGCTGGTCACGAGCCTATCAAATGGACTGGGTGAACCATAATTGATAGTTTTATTCCCAATGGATGGAGTATCCATACTGCACAAATTTTAATGAGCATATCAAGCTAAAGAGTAGTCCAATTATTTCTTGTTTTTTGTTTTTGGTAAGCTGCGTAGTCCAAATTATTTCGGTCTGCTGGATTTTTCTCACATCATTTCTGCATTATTTAGGAATGATATTACTCCTGCTTATGAATTGTTATTTTCTTTACTATGTGGTTCTTAAAGCTTTGAATGTTACAATCAGCATATGAATAAGATTCAAAACATCTTAAAAGAATACTTCACGAAAAAAAAATCTCATAAAAGAATAAAAGGTTATTCTATTTGTTTTCCCCGATTCAATATTCCAGGGGTTTCACTTTTTTGCAAAATATATACAGTGTTTATTTGAAAATTTTCAGCATATAAATTGTTTTTTCTGCTTCTTTTTTTACCAAATTTTTCTGCTTTTTTTCTTTTATGTTCAAAATTTTTTCTGCTTTTAGGCATACCGGTATGTACTACTATATATAATAGTTAATATAAAAAAAGGATAAAATTATAAAAAAGCATATTACTTTTGAAATTAAATTTGTACTCAAATTCTTCAATATTTTTCTAGTTATGGATCACTTGAAACGTTTTCTTTAATCTGAAAGAGAAAGAAGAAAACACTGACCGATAAGCAATCAGTATATGCATTACTAAATCTATTTATAAGTTTTAAAATTGTCTTAAATTCAATAAATGCATTAATAATCTTTCAAGTATTCCACAAGTTAGCATTTTCAACTTCAAGAGAATATAAGTACAATGGAACATTAATATAATCCAAAAAATCAAACTTCAAGCATAATTAATATTTGATGCTAGTGGCATTTGCAAAATTTAAAAATAACGCTGAAGTAAAAAATGAAAAATATTGTTTACACATCAAATATAATATGGGAACTGCTACCGTACCCTTGAAAACACATGGGTTTTGGTACAGTTTTTAAACGGATCAATAGTTGAGTTCGGTCTTTTGTTTTTTTATTAATGTTATCTCTTCCTTTTATTAGTTAGGGGTCAAAGTTTTGGATATTGCAATTTAGTCATTCAAATGAAATACATTTGATCTCTAATACATTTAGATTAACGTTAAAATTTTTTGGAACATGATCACCTTTTAACATTTAGATTAACGTTAAAATTTTTCCAGTGACAGGGAAGAGTAAAGAAAATAAAACAGAGATGGACATATACACATCTAAACACAAACCAATAAAAATAGTACCTGATATAAAAAAATACACCAAGGGCACTACACTTCAAAAATAGTTTCTTCCTGTAGATCAACAACAGAAAGAACAGCTTTGACAGCAACCTCAGCCAAGCTGTGTTTGCACAATACCCGAAGTAAATATTTGGATATTATCACATTTCATATACAAAACTATTAAAAGATATATTATATATAAATATAAATAGAGTTTAATTGATATATATGATTAGTGTAAAGTATTTTACATTATCAACCAATCAAAATTATAATATGAATGACTTTTAAAATAATTAAGATAAAAGTCAAATATTTTAATTTCTGATTGATTAACAATATAAAAAATATAATAACAATACATATCAATTAAATTATATAAATATAATCATTTATACGTAACATTCTAAATATTCAAATATTATAATAAAAAATATTATATTGCCATCGGCTCTCTAATGGAAAGCTCAAGGTTATGCGCTCCAATATCTACAACATTTAGTTAATGAGTTTAATTGTTATGCATTATTAGTATAAAATTTTTATACTATCAATCAATAATTAAGGTATGAATGACTTTTAAGGTAGTTAGAATAAGAATTAAATATTTTAACTAAGATGACAATTTATGATTGATTGTCAGTATAAAAACACTGACAATACATATCAATTAAATCTTTAATTAATTATTATTATTAAATTAATGATAACTTCACTACAACATATCTCTAATATCTCTAATCATATACCAACTTATGATTAGTCATAGTAATAACGGACTCGGACCCCATAAATAAATGATCAGTGATTCGATTACTGACTTTTGTGTACGTAAAAAACTTGATTAGAAGAGATTAACCCTTCAATACTATCCAATATTTCGTGAAATTAGTTTCCACAATTATATTCGGGATAGCTAAAAAGCAGATCTCTAATCATATAGTAATAAGTGGAGCATGACAGTTGGCAACTGCCTCCACTAAATGAAGCACCACCATCCACTCAGCTTTCATAAGCATGCTAGTGTCCTACCTGCTCCTAAGCAGGTTTGAGGCTCCACACTTCTGCAACGGGTAATGGACCCAGTCCCTGAATTAGTCATAAAACTTAGAGTCAAATTTGTTCCTAATAAAAAGAATAAAGAATCAAGTTGATCCTTAAAAAAAAATCATGATGATATTTTAATTTTTGAAAAATAAAAAATATAAATTTGATCATCAAGAGTATAAAATACGGATCAAAATAGTCCCTGACAGAGACTAAAATATCCCTAAAAATTATCCTAATTAAAAGGAATCAATTTGATCCGTATTTTATATTCTTGAGGACCATATTGATATTTTCATTTCTCATGAACCAAAATATCATTGTATTTTTTTGTCAAGAACCAATTTAAGCCTTTACTCTAATAAAATTTTTGTAGCTCAATTTAGTTTTTGAGAAAAGAATCATGAAAATTTTCAAACTTCATTTTTAAAAATCTAACATGTCAATCAAATTAATTCTTTTGGAACAAATTTTAAAATAGATTAATCTCTATTCTCTATCAAGAAGTAAGTTAAGATTGAACTATATTGGAAAGAACATTTTTCCTTAAAAACAAAGTGGGATATTTACAATAAAATTTACTAAAAAGATCACTAAAACGCAAAATTTATCAGTAAACTTAACCTGCATATCCATCAACATTAAACTTTGAGAAATGGATAAAGTATAAAGTCTTTCACTCTTTTGTAAATGACTGAACCTTCAAACTTATTTTTTAATCTTTAAATTGATTAATCAATGATTTAGATGGTTGAAGGACCCATCCTCAACCTCAAAGTTAGAGGACCTTAACCTTGCGGGAAGAGAAACCTTACGGGAAGAGAAGACACTTGAATATGTCTAAAACGAGGGACTAAATGTAAGACCATCTTCGATGCTTGTTATTGTGTGAGTTCTTAATATAAGAACAAGTTCTTACAATTTGCATAATTAGAGAGTGCTGACATGAATGCCAAGGTGGAGAACAATTCTTTTATACGAACAACTCTTACCAAAAAAATATTTTGTCAATAATGGAATCAATGCAAAGAAAGTTAATTGTGGAACCACTAAAAGTAAATTAAGAATCCATATTAGGTTCTAGCATTGGAATAAAAATTAGTAGGGATTCTTAAATCTTATGTGACATTAAATAATCCACTAAAAAGCGAATTAAGAATCCTATTATTTCTGACATTGGAGTTGCCCTAAGTAATATTGTGAATAGCCTTCACGGGGCATTAACATAAAGGTGCTTAATTTTGGCAATATCAAATAGAATCTTATTTTGTTGGAAAGTGTTTTTTAGACAATATCTTTCTAAAATAGTCCGAATGAGATTAATGAGGCTAACCTTTCCAGCACTGTGATAGTTAGAAGACTCTTAAAAATAAAATTAGGAAAAGACAAAGCAAATTCTGAGGAGGACCAATACCAAGAATAATGCGCTCATGAACCTCTCCAACAGACGGTCACGTACGTAACGTGTTAGTTCTGCTATGGACGGATGGTGGTGATTTTCCACGAGGGCATGTGCTAGGACACGTGGCAATCGTTGGTAATTAGCATGCAGGGGTTCTTTGGATTCTCGTACTGCCACATGTTCTACCAGTTTACCGCAAAGAAAAGCTGCTTTAGTGCTTAATGAACTAAATTTTCCTTTTTCTTTTTCTTTTGCAGTGCCTGAGGAGAGTTATGTGATTGGTGGGCCAACCCTGATGTTTGTGGGTAGCTTATTCTCCCTCCACAAAGATATTATTACGATGCTTGCAATTCCTACCTCAAACGTTTCTGGTTCTGTTTATAGCATTCTTCATCATTCATGATAGAACAAAATGTGAAGCTTTTCATTTATTTAATATATTAATTAATTAACGAGAAGCTTGATTTCAAAGCTAGAATTAAACGTCTAAAAAGTTGAGTGGTGAGTTCCAAAGGTGGATCACGTTTTTAGTTAGAGTGGGGAGTGTGAGAAGTGGTCGTTTCACTTTCTTTGTCTCTTTTCAAAGCTCAAATGTCGGAATTGTCTCCAGTTAAAGAGCTATTTTCAAGGGGAATTCAATTTACAGTCAACTTCATCTGAACATTAGTGTAGATATAGGTACCTCTTTCTCTTTCCTTCACATGTTGTGTTCTTTCATTCTCATGGTTTCTATAGTTATTATGAGTTCCGTTACTCTTGTAACATGCATTTAACACTCGGATCACTATTTTATATACCATATATCTAATCTAGCTTTACATATAATATATTGTATTTCACATGGAAATATGTGTCCTCACATGTGTTAAATCATGTGCTAAAAAAACTTTATTGGTATAGTTATTGTGAAAATCTATAAATTCTATCCAAGTGGAGAAGAATATGTAAAAGCTGAAAAGCATCTCCTTTATTAACTTTTCATCCCTCTTGAGTCGGTCACTACTATTCCTTGATACATATTCAATTATGATTTGACTCGTCGATCTCTACTTTCTGGGCTCTAAATTGTGATGTCTTAGTATTAATTAATATTCGAGCAAAAAGATTGACGCATTGCTAGATATTATACCTCGTTTTGTATCCCTTCATTTTGTTATCACTGGCCTTATTAACTCATCAACAAATTCTTGTAGTTACTGGGTTGGAGTTTCAAACAACACGGTGAATTTGGCTTCCCAGATATGGCTGAGAAAGAGAGTCTGAGTTCATCAGAAGATCGGAGCAGAATACCAATTTGCACTTTTTTTAAGGAAGCCAGGTATGACATAATACAGTAGAATTTCCGGTATACATCTTCTTTAAAAGATCTTAAGTTAAAACAAGTACAGAAATTGCATAGTTTAAACTTAGCTTCTTCTTTTTTTATCTGAAAATTTTCATATCTATTGTATTTTAAT
Organism: Ammopiptanthus mongolicus; assembly: GCA_039655645.1. Taxonomy (NCBI): domain Eukaryota; kingdom Viridiplantae; phylum Streptophyta; class Magnoliopsida; order Fabales; family Fabaceae; genus Ammopiptanthus; species Ammopiptanthus mongolicus. Next base: position 5,360,198 of record CM077349.1, read on the forward strand.
GATATTAATTTCATGGCATGATTGATAATTCCAATTCCCCCTTAGTTCTCATCTCAATCTAAGAGGTGATTCAGAGTTCCATGCTATAAAGATGAACTCCTATGTGTAGCTTTTTGGGAAGGCTTTAACAACTTTAATCTTGAGTCCCATTATGTTCTTCTGATGTACCTAGATGTAACTCTTGATTTTCTTCTTACTGCAGATCAGTTTTTAAACTGGATAGTCTTGGTCGGGAAATATTGTCAATTGCAGTGCCTGCAGCAATGGCTTTGACTGCTGACCCTATTGCTTCCCTAGTTGACACCGCATTCATTGGCCAAATAGGTATGTTCTGACATTAGTAGTAGGTGGGCATGGCTGTTCAAATTAGTACAAGTCTCCGTCTTCTGTATCTGTGGGTCTGCGGTGCTGCAACTAATTTGCATATAACCAAACTATATAAATTGTGTCGCTACATGGAGCAAATGATGTCATTCATTGTGTTGTATCATAAGCAGTTTCTCATAATGCATCTAGTGCTTAATATTATTGGTCCATACAGGTCCGGTGGAGCTTGCTGCCGTAGGAGTTTCCATAGCTCTCTTCAATCAAGTATCAAGGATCGCAATATTCCCACTTGTCAGTGTCACAACCTCTTTTGTGGCTGAGGAAGATACCCTTGGTGGAGAGAGCCCTCAGGTTGAGGAGAATGGATGCTTGGAAGCAGGTTCACCTAAAGATGCTGAAACCAAAGAGTTCTTGCCACAGAAAGGTACCATTCTCCAATTCATTTCAAAGTGGTTTGGTTGGTTTCAGCCAAGTTTTCTTCGGTTCCACTTTGGAGTGAAGTCATATCCCTCTATAGGAAAGCCAATAAAAAGTTTTTTACATTGCCCCTTTGTACCCCTTCTGTTTTCTTGGTCAGTTACAGGTGGAAATGTTCAAAAGTCAGATTTGCCTTGCGAAAGCTTTAATATAGTTATGGAGGAGCAAAAGAGAAGGAATATCCCTTCAGCTTCGTCAGCATTATTTTTAGGTGGCATACTTGGCATCATCCAGGCAATATTACTTATATCTGCAGCAAAACCTTTATTGAACTTCATGGGAGTAACTTCTGTAAGTACTTCTGTAGAAATATGAAGAGAATGATATTAGTTTTAGGCTGTTAGCACTTTGGCATTTATTTTAAGTTGTTCCTTTAGTGATTGGACTTTATACCAGCATGAAATAATAGCCAAATAATTTTTATGCAGGACTCTCCTATGCTATACCCTGCACAGCGGTATCTGAAGTTGAGGTCCCTTGGCGCACCTGCAGTTCTTCTCTCCTTAGCAATGCAGGGAGTCTTCAGAGGATTTAAAGACACTAAAACTCCTTTATATGCCACTGGTATGCCTCGGCAAACTTAAATTGGTACTGATATAGTGTCACCATATCTTTCTATCATCTGATTCTAATTACTCTTTCTTTGATGTAATCCAGTGGCAGGAGATGCGACCAACATAGCACTAGATCCTGTATTCATTTATGTATTCCGCTTGGGTGTCAGTGGTGCAGCCATTGCCCATGTTATATCTCAGTATGCTTTATTTAATGGCTTATATTTAAGTATGGATGACTCTGCTAACTACTTTATACAGAACTTATCTTGTCGGTTCGATGTCTCTTATTTTCCTTTCGCTTCTTTTGACCCTAGTCATCTCTTGTTTTCAAATTAACTGTAAATGTAGGTACCTAATTTCAGTCATACTCCTGTGGAGGTTGATGCAACTAGTTGACCTTATACCTCCAAGCATCAAGCATATGCAATTTGACCGATTTCTTAAAAATGGTAAGGGTTTATTTTGATTGACTAAATGATCTACAGAGAAGGGGGAAAGCTGCGTTACTTTTCTTTTGTTAGGCTTTCATTTAATTAAAATTGTTTACTGAAGATATATTTCCTGGGGATATTATAGAAATAAATACATTATTTAATGTTACTTAATCACAATTTTGGAAGATCAAAATTTTCTTATGGGAATTTCTACCTTGCTTTTCTTTAATCCTTTTTCAATCAAATTGATACTTTTGGTAATTGTTTCACTCGTATACAGGTGAACGATCATTTTAACATTGAGGCCTGACACTATATTTGTCCTTTCGTCCAGGTTTTCTATTATTAATGAGAGTCATTGCTGTAACATTTTGTGTGACACTGTCTGCATCATTAGCTGCACGCCAGGGACCAACATCTATGGCCGCATTTCAAGTCTGCCTGCAGATTTGGTTGGCAGTTTCTCTTCTTGCTGATGGTCTAGCTGTTGCTGGGCAGGTTAGATATGATTATTGTTTCCACTATATGCCAGCATGCCTGGCTGTGTTACTTCATGATGGTTTCATGTCAAACCATTGGATAAACTATCAATGACATCTGCTTGAGTTATCTTGTCTTGAATGAAAAAGTTTTGGCACAACATGTGATAGATTGTTGATATTCATTTTCAAAGCACATTTCATGTAAAAAAATGGCAAACTGATGAAGTTGGAAAAGCTTGGTTGGGAATTATATGAAATAATAGAAGCCTTAATTCCCACATATTTTCAATGGCCAGTTGAATTTATTCTCTTTTATGATTATTAGTCCTATCCAGGGATATATCCATTCCTAGTTCTTGTTACAATGCCTCACTTCAGAAACAGAAGAAAAAAGCAACTTTTAATCAGTCTACTTCCATATGTTCATAACTTCCAAAATAACACCATGTTGGTTTCAGGCGATTCTTGCTGGAGCATTTGCTAAAAAGGACTATGACAAGGCCACAGCAACAGCAACCCGAGTATTGCAGGTGCTTTACATTGCAGTTGCTTTACAATGTTAAAAGAAATTTCCATCTTTCCTCAAGGCAATAATTGTAAATGTAACAAACAATTATACTGCAGATGGGTTTGGTTCTAGGATTGGCACTTGCATTCATTCTTGGAACAGGATTGCACTTTGGAGCTAAACTATTTACAAAAGATGTACATGTGCTTCACCTCATTAGAGTTGGGATCCCGGTAATTTAGTCCTGTTCAAATTGGAAAGTATATTTGTATTCTGTCTTTTTAACTCACAAAACAGCGGAGCTTACATTCACGTTAATTCTTTTACCAGTTTGTTGCAGTCACTCAACCCTTGAATTCTTTGGCATTTGTATTTGATGGTATCAACTTTGGGGCATCTGATTTTGCATATTCAGCATTCTCCATGGTGGGTATTTTCTTCTGTTTTAATATAGACTATAATAAACAACATATTTTAAGCTATACACACTCCCTTTTTTCTGCACTAAATTTTATGGACTCAGATTGATGCATTTTCAATATCCGAACTTTTTACTATAATCCTTTATTTCCTTGTGTGGTAGAATTTTGGACAGAATGAGTTGACATGTTTTTTTCACACTTGGATAAATAAGCGTTCTCTACTATTTTATTTTATCCAACAACAACCTTGAATTTTGTCAAAATTCTGGCCAATTGTCGCAGGCTATATTATGGTATCAATTGATTTGCTTCATTATGGTATTTTTCACTCTCAGGTTGTAGTGGCAATTATTAGCATCATTTGTCTACTTATTTTGTCATCCCATGGTGGTTTCATTGGAATTTGGGTTGCTTTGAGCATATATATGGGTCTAAGGGCATTTGCTGGCTTCTTGAGGTAATGTTTCTCAAGGATTATTTTTCCTACTTTTACTTTCATATTCTTCTCCTTTTCTTTCCACCAAAATGAATTGATCATTGTCATGACACTTGTAACTCTTATAGCTTGGATGAGTTAAACCCTGTCACTTTCAATCAATGAACTAATAAATTAACTACCTTGGTGCAGGATTGGAACGAGTTCAGGACCTTGGGAGTTCCTTAGATTGCACTAGGCAGGCACCATAATAGTAGCTTCGTATTTGGCCTCAGTTTCAGTGGTGTTTGGTCAGACAAATTAAAGTGATAAAAGTTTTCCTAGGTTTTTAAATCTCATTGTGCTTGGGGGCATTGGTTGAAATAATATACCTCTGCTTCTGAATATGTACAGAAAAAGCTCCAATTGTAGTACTCAGTCTCGTATTTAGAGAATGAAATGAAATATAGGATTAAACTTCTTTTTGTAATCATGCAACACATGTACATACATGCATAACATCAAAGTGAAAGATTGCATGGAACAACAACTAGTGCTGAAAAAAGACGCGGATCTCCTGTATATGGATAGTAATATTGTATTGTATGTGTCTATGCTTCTTGGCCGTATTTATCACATATACTATTTATACAAGATTTGCTCCTCATTGTCACAAATTATTATCTTCAAATCCCTTACTACTGGTTACTTTTGAGACAACAACATATGGCTAGACATGAGAAAATATTGGTTTCAGAAGATATAAGTCGAGATATTGAAGTGATTGGCCTTGACTTTTAGTAATAGTCATAGCAAAAGGAAACATATAAAGAAATAAAATTAATGCTTTGATAAATAGAATATGTACAATCCCTAATCACGTACATCTCATTACAAATACAGTTTTAAAAGATCTGATTTTACACAATTTAACAAATTAGAGGATTAATTGTGTAATTAAAATTTTTAAGGGACGAAAAGTGCGATTAAATCTTATTATTATTAGAATTAAAACTAAAGCATCAACCAAAGGAATTGATAGACAATTATTATTATTTTAAAGACTTTAGATTTTAAAAATTATACGGGTTGGGATCCACAAGTTAGCAAGTCGACCCATGGACTTGTATTTTCTTTTAAATGCCGACATTTGTTGGTAAATTTATGTAATTTACGGAAGAATATTTGATGTTTGGTACCATTTCATATTTGGTTAATGTGTTTGATGTATTTGGATGTTAGTTATTTGGTGTTTTATTAATATATATTGATATATTGATTTGTTAAATTGCTAGTATTTGATTAGTATATATTTGATCTCATTGCTATTTGAATAATCAATTAGAAATTGTTATATTTTTAGTTAAGTTTACTATGTTTTTTTTTAAAATTATAATTGTTTACATTATTTATTTTTTTAATTAATTAACCCACGAGCTAGACATATCAGAACACAAATTATTAAAATCTTAGGTCTGTCGGCTTCGAGGGCCAACCTGATCCGATCCATTTAATTGTGGATCAATGCAGATCGGACTGACCCATGTACCTAGCTCTACATGCGAAACTCCTCCACTTACTTTACTTTTTTATATGTAAAAGTTTGAATTCATTATTAAAAGTTGGAGTAAATTTCAAATTCTTAAGATAAAAATAAATTTTGTCTAAATTTAAAAGGGTCTTTTTTTTTTTTTTTTTTTTTAGCGTGGAAGGGTGCTTGTTTTTTAGTTAACAATAAGAACAAAAATGTTAGCAACAAACTTTTTAATACCCTCTTTTTAATATACTGTCCTATTGATTAAAATTCATATAAGTCCTACAAAATTTAAGTGAAATTCGTATGAATTAGTGGGATCCGTATGAATTTCAATTAATAGAAAGATATGTATTTGAAAAAAGAACGTTAAAACTGTGTTTACAAACAAATGTGCGTTGTTTTGTTGTGCTCTTCGGGCAGTGACGGCCACTGAGAAGGAGAGGGAGAAGCGTTTAAGGCAATGGCGACTGCGTTGGGTAGCAGAGTCGAGGCTATTCGAAACTATTCCCTTTTCAGATTCTCATTCAACTTCATCAGAACCCTAAGCGCTGGTTCTCCTCCTTCCTCTTCTGCTTCTGCTGCGGAGAATCAGAACCCTAAGAAATCAAAGCGAAGAAAGAAGAAGAACTTGTTCGAGGTGGCTCAGTTCTTACCCAACTGGGGAATCAGTTACCACATGGCCAAGACTCACTGGAACGAAGTCTCTTACGAAATCACCAAAATCAATCTCTACAAGGTGATCCTCTTTCTCTCTCCCTTCCAATCTTCAATTTTCTCATTTTTACTTTTTTTATTTACTATTTTTTTTTACAGGATGGAAGACATGGCAAAGCATGGGGAATTGCTCATAAAAATGGTTAACCTCGTAACTCGCATTATCAAAAGTTACTGACTTTTATTTCATATTCAAGTTTCTGTTTTTTGATTTTTCCTTATACATGTCAAGAAGTGATTAATTGTGAAGTTATCTCTTTTGTAATATCTTTGGGTCTATTCATAGAAAACGGATTCCCTGCAGTTAAAAAATCACTTACGGTAAGTATTTGGGAAAGCCTAAGATTGATCCAATGGTGCATTAATGCGTGAATGCTTGATCTTTTTACTGCAGGGAATGCGGGTCCTCTTCAATGGAACTACTTTAGGCTAAGAATGCCTCTCTGTATTCTGATATATGGATTTGCCTCAGTGGCCATTTAGGATAATCTATTGTAAAGACTTGACAACATGATGATAAGTGGAGTTTTTCCTTGATCAATAAAAATTTAGATTACTGAAAATTGTAGAGAGTCTCTCAATGAGGACTAATGAGGGTGTTTGAGTTTTATCTCTGATCAGACAAGCTTCGATACTTTTCTGCATTGCAAATTAAAACAGGTGTGCTTCTGTCAATTGTGATGCCTTAGAAACTGTAGCATCAGTTGTTCTAAGATCATCTGTACGTATTTTTGTTTCCTTCTGTAACTTTCTTCCATCAAACCTTGCATTACGTATTTTGCCTCCATGGCAACCTCCTTGGCATAAAACCAAATTGATTCTTTAATATGCTGGTCTCTTCTCTTAATCTAATGTTGATTACTTTTCATAGTTTTGCAGTGTGGCTCATGAACTGCAATTCAGCAAAACTTTCCCTTCAGTTTACAGTCACTAACTCACTATGCATGCACAGACACAATACCTAAGGCATTTCTAAACTTCATCCATTCTAACAACTACTAACAATGAGATTTTTTTAAACTGTAAATGAAGGTGTTTGTTTCAGTAATGATAAATATTTTCCAAGACTTTTGAGTTTTGATAGAAAAACTCAAGTAGGAAGCTTGAACATGCTATGTTTGATCTTGATGTGCTTCTTGCTAAACGCTGTCACCTTTCTTAGAAATGTCATATTTAGTTTTTGGGAATATCTAGTTGAATGCTTTGTTCTTTATATTGGGTCAATTGTCCCATGTCAAATTATTTATGATCTGTTATAAATCTCAAATTTTGCTTATATTTCAATTCTATGTGTTCTTTGTTTTAGAACTAAGAATCTTTGTTAAACTATTACAACCATATATTTTGCAACAATAATATTGTATGAATCATTGCATGAGTACTGAAGTGCTTTAGCACTTGTTGTCTGGCATGCTTTGATATGATGATAGAACTTATTGCAGGCTTGCCAGCAGCAGATGCTCCAAAGAAAATTAGTGGAGTTCACAAGCGCTGTTGGAGGTACCTCCCAAATGTTGTAAAAGCATCAGAAAGCTTGCCAAACCTGTCGAGCTCAACAGACAGTGGCCCAAAAGTTGAAACCCAAGCAAGTTGATGTTTTTAAGGACTTGGGGTTTTAGGTTATTGGCATTGTGCCATGTATTTTAGAGTTGGTTTTCAATTGACGTAGTTGTTTTGACTATGGTAGCATTTTTGAGTCAACTATGAAATATATCCTATGCTTTCATTTAAGCTTCCGGTGCTTCTTTCTTTTAAATTTTTAATTAAATGAACTCTAGACCATGAAACATGTGCTTTGAGAGCGTATGCTGGACGGATTCAATTCTTTTTTATGGATCTGTGCTTGTATGTGCCCTTCTGTTTTATACCCTGACTAGTAAATCTATATATCTCAGCAGGTTTGTTATTAGTTAGTGTGTTGATTGTAAATTTGGCCTTTCAAGTACAAACAATTTGAAGCTATAACTAAAATCTAGTACACTAATACATACCGTTCAGTGATGCTCATTTTAAATTCATCTACAACCTTATCAAGAGTGCTTCTAACATGCTGCCCCGTGAAGCATCGGATCCTGGCACTTACTTTTCAGCCCTCACTCGCTGGATCCCCTACAGATGCACATGTAAATTTTTTATACCAAACAAACATAAATGAAAGTATTAGTACACTGGACCTGACCTCATGATTTGTAGGTGTGCATGGATCAAGTATCTTTACTCTACAGTGTTTGAAGTAGAGCTTTCATTTTCTTTGAATTGCTAATACATGTGCACTACCTAAACCCGTGCATAATTGAACATTAACTATGCAGTTTTCAGCAAAGAATGGTATGAGAAATATTATCATGATCACTAGACAAGTTGAACTTCAATAATGTGGATCAATTTCACTGTGATTTGAATCGTACTTTGTACAGCAATACTAACAAATAGGCCGATTCAACTTTTGCCCAAATGGGATATGAAATAGCTAGCAAAAAATACATGGACTTGTGGTTGTCATAACATATACTTGAACTCTGGTGACATAAAATTGTCTTAGAAATTTGCAAAGCACGGTCAAGATATGCACCAAGTCACTTGGACTGTAAGGTATTGTTTGATCGGAGGGGAGAAATTTTATAAAAATCTTTGGTTTGGTTCAGAAATTTGGAGAGGACATAAGAGAAAATAAGGGAGCTAAAATCCCTCTTCTTCAATTTTTTTGTCTCGCTTCCAAAATAGAGGGTTTAGAGGGAAGAGAATGATTTAAAATTTGTGAATTATAATGACTAAATTGTCGTCGTTTATTTAAAATATATGAACAACGACAATTTTACATGAAACCCCTCCCTCTTAAATGTTATGTGTAATTTTTATGGTATTTGTTATGAGAGTCTAATATTTGTAATGACGTACAAAACATGATTGATTGATAGTGTAAAAAAATTTTACACTAAAAGTGTATCATAATTAAATCTTTATATTTTCACTCTGATACATTCAGTTTTTATCATATATTTTATTATTCAGTTGTTAAAATACTTTGAATTTCAATAAATCTTCAAATCAGTATATATAGATAAGAAGTTTTTAATAAAATCCTTATACTTTAGAAAATTTAAATAAATCCTTTCTGATTGATAATTATTAGAATCTTTTAATAGATGCTTATTGTCATATGCTAGTCATTCTATATTACTTACATATTTCAATGAATTGAATAGCAAGTTTTAAGGTAAAAAATGTTTTCTACTCGGTAAAATGAGCGAACTTTGGTTTTGGTCTCTGTAAAAAAATTCTTTGGTTTTTGTCCCTCTAAAATCTAAAATCATTATTTTTGGTTCCTACTGTCATGTAACATTCATTAACTACTTATGTGTCTAACCGAAGGTCATATGATTATTCCAAGTGATACCTAATTACCTTTGTGGTGTCATGTTAGCATATGATTGTCCTTAATTTTTCTTGAACCCTAAAATGAATTATATTTATCTAACATAAAATGAATGCTACAGACTAAAAACTGTGATATTTAATTTTTGAGGGATGAAAACCAAAGAAATTTTTTTTATAGGAATCAAAACCAAAATTTGCTCATTTTATAGGGACCAAAATTAGTAATTTCATATTTTAGAGGGATAAAGACCAAATAAAAAAAATTTATAGGGACTAAAATCAAAATCTGCTCATTTTTCGGAGACTAAAACATATTTAACCCTAATTAAGGTCTAATTAAAAATCTAATTATTTTTTTAGTATATTAATTTATTTAAAAATTTAAAAAGTATGAGGATCTAATTTAAAACTTTTTAAAGACCTAATTAATATAAAATTATAGGGAGTAAAAGAATAATTAAAAAAATTCTAACTATCCCTTAGCAAGAGACACACGAGAGAGCAGGGAGTAAACCAGCTTCAGTTCCACGTGTCGTCCATTGAGCAGATACATGTCCTTTAAAACCGTAATCACACCGTTGATTAATATTGAACGCTGTGGTATACTACAAACTGTAGTTTTGCCCTAAACCCTAAATCCCATTTGAGCGAATCATCAGGGTATTAGGGTTTATTTGCAGCTTAAAGTTAACACTAGCGCTTGTAAGTTACTTCCTTCCTATTCTCAATCTCACCCATCCCCTCACTTCTGATTCTAACAATAATCGAAATTTTTCTTGGGTTGCTGTAATCGGTTATTTTCTCTGTTGTTATTGTTTTTGGAATTTCAGGGTGCAATGGCTGCAAACAACATCCCCATTTCTTCCGTCGATAAAGAACAGGCAGGTATTCCTTTCTCTAAAAGATACGAATTTCATTGCTGGAAAAAACTGATCTGGTGGTTGATGTTGTCAATTTGACACCCCTATGTGATTTCAAGATTGATTTTTTTTTTTTTGGTGTAATTTGATTTTTTAGCTTTTGCTTGTTTTTTGGGTGCAATTTGAATAATGAATATTGTAATGGAGCAGATATTTGGAATGGCTGAAAAGGAGATGGAGTATAGGGTTGAATTATTCAACAAGTAGGTTTCCCTCAACTTGCTCTCACATCTCCTCCCCTTTTATTTTACGACCTAGTTAGACAATTTTATTGCCTGTTTCTTACGTGGAGCATATATCAATTCCGAATTCGGATTCCTTGCATTAAAAAAACCTGCATTCACGTATTCACACACCGTTGGATCAATCCTAGATTTCCTTGAACACTTTCAGTGATTGATTCAATGCTGTGTGAATGCATGAATGCAGGGAGTCCGGATCCATAAATTCCTGTGTCACTGTTAAGTTTTTTGCTCTTCATATGAACTGAGGTTCTCGGTTGGAAGCAGAGTATTTATTTCGGTAGTGTTTGCTGTTGTTAGCAAATGCAAGTATAATGTAGAATCTGAATGCATATTGTTTGAGAAGATTCATTAGTTTGCATTGGTGGCATGATAATTCATTTGGCTAACATTTTGTTGTTTTTACCATTCAGGATGACCCAGACCTGTTTCAATAAGTGCGTTGACAATAAGTAAGAAAACTCTTTTGTGATAACCTTTCTTCTAATTGCATAAACTGTTTGATAAAGCTAAAGGATATATTTGATGTTATTCGACGATCCTCCAGTCATTTTGGAAGATTAGTATCTTATTCCTCAAAAGGAGCTATCTGCTGTTGCCCATTGCATTATTGGGATAATAGCTGAATGTGAATGATAATTTTTGTTTTTCACTTTATCTTCTCAGGTACAAGGAGTCTGAGCTGAACATGGGTGAAAATAGTTGCATTGACCGCTGTGTTTCAAAATACTGGCATGTAAGACGTTGCCTATGTTTACTTTTGGATTTGTCACTGAAACTTTGAGTTTTTATCTATTAGTTATTCATTTCTCTCATACTCATCAAATTTTTGTTGTTGCTTCTGATGTTAAGATAGTACCTCATATAGTCACATTTTTTGGGTTGAAATCTTAGTATGCGGTTGAATTTGAAATTCTTGTGGTGTGAAATTTGCCCTTGCATTTGGTTTGATATATGTTTATTTTGTGCGCTCTTTCCAAACTTTCTGCTGTATTGTGTCTTGATAATTTGACTTCATACAAAACATCTGATTATATGGATCATGGGAGTTCTGATTTCAATATGGTTTTGCATCTCATATCATAGCAAACTGCAAATGTTGACTGTAATGGTTGCCTTGTTGTCTGAGTGGGGTTTTGTTTTTGGCCAGGTGACTAATCTAATTGGTCAGCTACTTGGTTCTGGGAGGCCTCCAATGTAAACCAAGTGTACTGTTGTGTCTCTTTTGCCGTTACTTCCGCCTAAGCTACGATACTAATAGTTGCCGCCCGAGGAAGCTTAAATTTAATTCTTTGCAAGGTCTTTATTTGTGTCCATGACTATTTTGAGGTCAATCTATTTTGTTTAGAAAGGGAATTGATATCTGTTGTGAACTTGAGGTGTAGCGCATGGTAAACTCTAGAAATAATTTACCTGTTTATTAAGTTCATTTTTCAGTTCTAAATTACTTTTTTCCTCTAGCTCCCAATTTATCATTTTGCTATACTGCCAAATTTGTCTCAACTTTATTACCTTGGTATCGGCCTACCGCAATGCTTTTTTTTTTGTTCTCTTCATGCTACGATATGCGGGTAGAATAGAATGTCTCCCTTCCTTTTCGTTCTCAAATTCAATATATATGCATTCAGTTTTTTTCCTCTCTGCTTTATTATCACCCCACATTTGGTACAAATTTAAATTAAGAAAGATTTTAATTTTGATACATTCTTAGCGTAAAGTTTTTATATTGTCAATTAAACATATATCATCCCATATGACTTTTAAGGTAGTTATAAGTCTAATATTTTTAATGATGTGATGATATATGATTGATTGATAGTGTAAAATTTTTTTGAACTTATATTATTTTATGTGGGAAACCAATGACAATTATTTATGGGAGTAAAGAAAATAAAATGAGGGTATTTCTCACATAAGTTGCCTAAAATTCATCTAGCAAAATTAGAGAATTAAAACATAACCTGGGACATATTAAGCTAAATTATAGAATTATTATTTTTCTCAAATTATCAAATCAATAAAAAGAATTGTTAATAAGGACCAACACAATTGATAGATAGCTGAATTCTTTAAACATGTTAGATGATCGGTTCACTTTGTTAGGTGAGGTAAAATTCATTTTGACGATCTTTACGTCTCAAAAGGGATTAGTCACCGACTATGGATGGGAGGATACCATTATATACACCAAAAAAATTAATAAAAAGAATTTATAAAATAATTTTTAATTGTATAATTTTCTATTCACTTTAATTTGTCTGTTCTATGACATACTTCTAATGATTGTTTTCAACTCATGTTGCTATACCTCTAGGAATAAGGGGGCCATTGAAAAAAGTTATAGAAAACTTATTTGATGTCGTGAGAATAACTTATAAAAGTAAACTTGTTAGATAGTTTATGAAAATAGTTTGTAATCTTCTTATAAGCTCTTTTTAGCTTATTTCAATAAGCTTGTCAGAAAAACTTATGAAAATAAGTTATTTTTAACTTATTCAAAAAGAACTTATTGTATACACATTTAATTAAACTGATTACCTAAACACTTCTTAAATCTTGTATAGATATAGTGCACAAAATGCCAAAACCAATCAAAATTTTATTAATCATTAAAGTAATAATTACAACCAATCAAATACTTATTAATCATTAATATAATAATTTAAAAAGATAACAAAATCCTTACTATAATTATTTTAAAGTTATTTTAAAATTTTTATTGGTTGTGCTCAATGTGACCATGCTAGAATCACTTAGAATCAGCTGCACGCGGATGTAACAAGGGTTGATTGAGTAGTAAGCATCTCGATCCCATAAGGAGGAGAACGTAAGTTCGAATCCTGATGACAGACACTCTAGTTGGAAGGTTGCGAAAACCAAAAATTAATTTCCCGCTCTAAGCAACCAATCGAAGATTAGTTTCATAGCCGGTCCTAAGGACCGAATATGAAACTAATTGAAAGCAGGAAGATATAACTAGAAGAGCACAAAGACCAGACTCCAGAATTTCCAAAGTCTAACAATAATAGATAAATACTAAAATTTCTAGCGTTGCTGAATAAGTCAACGAGTTTATGGTCAAATACCAAAACCTTTAGGCGGAAGGGAATCAGCTCTGACGAGAAATATGATATATCTTTATAAGAACTTGAGCAATTTGGGATTCGCAGCTTTCCAAAAATAAAAAATAAAAATGGCAAGGATGTATAGACAAATAAGGAGTAGGAAACTATTAAAGACAAAGATACATACAGATAATGCTTCAAATATTTCCTTGACAAATGAAGGGAACCAAAAGAAAGGAAAAAGACTATACACTTCAATTTGTATGCTTCCTGGTTTCCAGTATTGTGCCATCTTTAAGACTTTCCTGTGCATCGTTGTCCATCCCAAGGCTGAAGAGGGCCACTGCTTGAAGATAGAATGCAGTGGGCCAAGTTGGTGATGCTGATTGAGCTTGCATGGCATCTCCAAGTGCTTCTTGTGGCAAGTTGTTCATCAGGTAACATAAGCAGCGCCTTGCATACACAGTTGGTGATACCATGGTGCCACCTTCAATGAACTACACAAAACAAGCATCATGTAACTCTCAAAAAAGCAGGAAAAAAACACTTGAGATGTGTTTGAAAGAGCTTATAGAAAGTTTATGTAGACTTATGCGAATAACTTATGGAAATAAACTAATGCAAATAGTTTATGATCTTCATATAAACTCTTTTTAGTTTATTTCCACAAGCTTGTTAGAGAAGCTTAAGAAAATAATCTGTTTTTAGCTTATTTGAAAAAAGCTTATTAAGTAAGCGCTTGATTAAATTGTTTATCCAAACACACCCTTAGTGTAGTTGCATAATAACCAATTAATCATATTCATTTAGTATGTTTTTTAAGTAATGAAAGGCTAATTGCTAATTCCATAGCATTGAACTCTTTGCCCTACCAGTTAATCATTCACTTTCCAAACCAAATATACACAAAAAATCAATTGAGTCCAGATGAACTTTATCTGCCATGAAGTTGATAATGGGAATTTATTAATGTATTTTTCCATGAACTTGATTTATACTGGATTCTTGTTCACTGCATTTCTAGCTGACTTACTTGTGTATAGCAATCAATGGCCGTAGAGAAGTCTTTGGCATGAAAAGCAGAATCTCCATGCTTCTTAGAATTCAGTGTTTCTTGTATTTGATCTGTCCACAATTGGAAGGAAAGCTGTGTTGCAAAGAAAGGATAATGTACAGGGTTAAGGAAAGTCAAGCTTGATAAGAACTATACAACACTACATCTTTGTTTTACTAATGATTAACAATTTTCTAAAGAAAACCCATAATTTTGGGCTCTCCCCAGATATTTGAATGAAGAAGAAGAAATTCGAAAGTACTAAAAATGTCATGCATAAGAAATATTTAATACAAAACATCTTCTGCTATCTATAACCAGTGCCTTTTAGCAAAAATCATGCATTCGTGCTTGTAACCAAAAGCAAGTAGAATGAATTAGACTATTATTGCAAAATAAATAGAGAGAATCGGACGGTTATTAACCTTGATCCTCAAAGCAATTGAGAAAATTGGGAAAATCTTACTATCAAAAGTAAAAAGTAAAAACTGTACTGCAAAGGGGAAAAAATGTTAAGTTGAAAGAGGCACCTAAAATATTACAGTCAAATATTCCAAAGCGGGGTGGTAAAAGAAATAGCTTTTGACATTTGGAATGAAGAAGCCTTTAAAATTTTGTAAAGACAGAAAAGAAAAAAAAAAAGACAAGTAAAGCCGGTCATAGCATTCTTCTCTTAATAAAATCCGCCACATGGGAAAGAAATATAGGGAAACAACAAATTACCTCAACATCGTCATCATCTTTGTACCCTGCCCTTTCCAAAATTTCGTGTATTGCAGTCAAGTCTCTTCTAGAACAAGCTTCACCAAAAGGCGTCAGTAACACTGCTTCCTTTGATGATGCACTCTCATCTGGTATGCCCATCAAAACTTGTGAAGGTACCTGCTAAATACCACCTGTTTTAAACCAAATACATTTCTATGCTTCCATATGGCCTCACTAATAAGGAATAGGCCAACCAATTAATCCTTGATTACATTCGACAGAATAACTTGAGACAAAAGGCAGGAAAGAAAAAAGTAGAGCATACTGAAGTTTCTTTCTGAAGAGGAGTTAGAGCAATCACAAGTGATTTGGCATTTGGCCTCTCACGAGGTTCATACTGTAAACAACGTGAAGCTAATCTCACTAACTCAGTGCCATCATCATTTGAAAAATGACCTTCCAAACATGAGTCCATCAGCAACAGAAAATTTTTGCCACGTATAAGGTCAAGTGCCTGCATGTAAAAGGATTATGTTACCCTTTTAACTTATGAACTCTATAAATGTTGCGATCATTTTAAGCCAATCCATCATAGGAAGCTGCTATTGCAAATCCAATAAAATTCAAGCACAACGACTATCAAAGCCTTTTCCCACTAGGTGGAGTTGGTTATATGGATCAGACGATGTCATTGTGTTCTATATCATAAATTATGTCCTCAAAATGTTCCATTTAATAAAATTCAAGCACGAGTTGCCAAAATTCTACAGGGGAAAGATTCACTGAACAAAATACCACCTTGAATTAAAATGAAGAGAATAAAATGGGAAGCAGGGAGTATACATGACTTGGTGGGATATGTTTGCCACTTAGAAGATCAAGCAAAAGAGTGCCAAAACTGTAAACTACACTTTCTGGGGTGATTCTTCCTGCCAAATTTCAATCCTCTGCGTTAGTGCCATTAAGAAATTGAATAAGTCAGAAAGCATGAAAATACGAAATAAATATATAGCCCCAACCCATTAAAAAATAATGACAAGCTAACACCAAACTTAAAAACAGTTTTCGTTTTTCTCCCCTCTTCAAGGAGAAAAAAGTTAAGAACTAAAAATGCCAATACCAATGAATATGCCCATCCAGCTGAGCCTGACTATAATTGAAGAGAACAGATAGCCTTTGCTCGCACAAAATGAAAGGGTGAAAAAGTGAAGGCAAACATAGATCACAACAATACTATATAATTCAACTAGCTTGGGTGCGTCATCTCAAATGCCCTTTATATGGCATTCACTGCCCCCTTCCTGCCATCACAAGCATGCATATGTACATCTTAAGACAATCTACTAACTCAGTACAAAATCAGCTTTAAATTTTTGTTGATTTGGTTCTTACCTGTCCTCAAATACTCTGGAGGGGTGAAGGCTAAATTTGTACTGTAGCTTTTGCCATCTCTACTGTTTTTCATGAGTCCAAAACAAGAGAGTCTAGGGTTGGCATCCTGTCCACCATCAATACCATGTAAACAATGGTTGATAAAACATAGTGATTTAAAAGAGGAATAAACCTGGTCATAAAAGCTTAAGTACCTGATCAAACAAAATTCTATAAGCATTAAGATCATGGTACAATGCTCTTCCTCTAATGCTGCAGTATTCCAATGCCTGTGCTAAATACAAGGCCACCCTCAGCCTCATTGCCCATTTCATGGGCTGGGTCTCCCCTAAGAGGGTAGTCCATAGTCCATACAAATCCCAAATCAGTGGTTTACATGAAGTCAAGATTTCACAAACTATATTAACAAAATGGGGAAGGTACAGATTACTTAAATATGGGTTCATAAGCTTCATAAGCAAAATGTCTAATCCTTGTCAATCATTGCCAGCATATGGCATATCTGAAAATACTTCCCAGTTCCCCTGACAGTTTAATGATGACTACTAATAACTGTTAGAGCTATAATAAAGTGATTCATATGTCTTCATTTAACCGCTTATGTCTTTGGAAGAGTTGATTTGTGACATAGTATCAGAGCCTGAATGACCAAAATGGTGACGGCCTCAATCCTGGCCATCCCCATTTTTCTGAATGACTAAAACAGAGTTGAATTTTTCCATTATCTGTGTTTCAATCCCAGAGGGCTCTTGCTTGAGAGGGCATATTATATTACAGATAAAATAAAATCACTCATGTGTCTTTACCTGGCAGTTTAAGCTTATGGGAGAGTATTGGTCTATGACAATAACAAAATTACATATTTTACTCTTGTTGATTGATGAATAAATGAAAGAAATAAAGGTAGACACGGAAATGAAACAAACTCACAGTGAAAAAGGTGTTTGGAGAGAGTTTCATTGGGCATAAATTCTGCAACGAGCAATTTCTCTTCTCCTTCACAGCAACACCCAACCAAGTTTGCTAACCTCTCATTCCTCAGCTGCCCCACTGCTCTTGCTTCCTCCTAAAACTCCAAACGACCAAACACATCAAATACCAACTTACACTCACACATGCAATTATGCAATGCAAGGATATCACAAAAGAGACCAACAAAGCCCAGCATAGTTGGTAGACAATCGAGTGTGCCGTGTGTATGTAAAAAACTTTATTAGGAGAGTCAAAACCCACTTGGATGATATCAATGTCTCGAAATGAATTAGTCTTCAACTATGCTCGGATACCTTGGTGCACATAAAAAATAAAAAATAAAAAGAGGAGCACGAACCAGGAACTGTTGAGAATCAGGCCAAGCAAACTTGTTGAAACGCTTCACAGCAACCAAGGTATGATCTTCAAGCCACCCTTTGTAGACAACATTTGGAGCCTTCTCACCGTGTTCTGAGACAATGTTGTCGGATGAGAATCCTGAAGTTGCAGTTTTGAGTTGATCAAAAGTGTACTCAGTGAAACCAGCACACTTGTTCTCATCCTCTGTACCCAGAAACGAATCCATGTTAAAAAACAAAACTTGAATATCAAAATACAATTTTGAAGTAAAACCGATTAGGCCCAGATAGTGAAAAGAATAGAGAGATAAATAAGGTCACCATTATTATCATTATTATTATAATTATCAGGCAAGTTGTGAAGATTTGATTTGTAATTGGAGGGCCAACAGCACAGACAGAATTTAGAGCAACGAGCTCCCATTGCTGAAAATGAATCCAACACTTGTTAGTTACTCTCTCTCTTTCCCTGTCACTTTCTGGAGAGAAAAAAGGGATAGATAAGGTGGGGGCAAAGAATGAATGAATGAATGGATATAAGAGAGGAGATAAACAAGAAGCGAAATTCGGCGGTGTTTGGGAAGAGAGAAAGTTGATGTGCAAAAATAAAATCTATTTTTTTTGGGATCAGAAGGAATTCTTTGTATTTGGCGGCCACCTCTACATCATATGCTCTGCAACACTATCTATCTACTACTGTTCTTCCCTTCCTCCCCATTCTACATTTTCTTACTTCTTTCTATAAAAATTATTCATTTTTTAAACTGAAATGCTAACAAGAATCCTATGAAATCTTTTTTTTTTTTTTTTTTTTTTGTGTGTTTGACTGTTATGCCTTGGCTTAGCTGTGATACTAATCTCTTTTCAAAATTGTGATTCTTAGATTTGAACCTATAATACATTCATCTATCCTCTTTAACCGCGAACCACCACATTTAGATTTACAAAAATGAATATATACAGTTTTTTTAATTACAATTTCTAATTTCTAATACATTAAATATATTATTTTTAATTAAAATGTTTTATTTTCTGGTTTGTCATACCGACTTCCCACTGTTGATTATAAATTTTTTTTAACGTAGTGAAAGTCGGTTATGATAGTATCGACTTCTTAACTATGTTTTTTTATTAAATAAATAGTTAAATGTAATTATGTAATTAATTCTTTTAGTTATGTAAGTTAATTTAGTTAATAGCTATGTTAATTAGAAGATAAAAAATTTAATTTATTATGTCATTAAAATAAAAAATAATTATAGTAATTAATTATGATGTTTATGATGATAATTGAAATATAATAAGAATTAAATTTAAACATTAATTAAAATTTATTACAAAACTATTACAATAAAATTAAAATTGCTAGTTTTGTTGACCCCTTTTCCTAAGGTCCATCTCAGTTATTACAAAATTTATTACAAAACTATTACGAATGTAATTCCTATTATGACAAAATTTATTACAAAACTATTTCGGCATTGTACAAATTTATTCCTATTATGACCCTTATTTCAATAGAATCCATATCTTTTTAGTTGACACATTTTCCTAAGGTCCATTTCAATACGAATGCGGGAAGATTATGGACGATCACGTAGATCTTTCTGCATTTCTGGATTGTGTCACACCGTGTTTCCGCCATATTCTGGCCAATTAACTAATAATTAACATAATAACAAAAAATAATCAACATAATAATTAACTAAATTAACAGAATTAACTTTAAAAAATAATTACCTAATTAATTTTAAATATTTAATTAATAAGAAGAAATAAATGAAATGGGGAAAAAAATAATTAACATAATTAAATAACAAAATAATTTTTTAACTTTTAGATTAACACAATAATTAACATTATTAATTAATATAATTATTTATTTATTTATTTTTAAGAAAAAAAATTAAAAACACAAAAAACTATGTTGAGAAGTCTGGGTGATCAATTCTGACTTCTCAACGTAAACTTAAAATAAAAATCATAGAAGGGAAGTCGATATTACTAAAACCGACTTCCCAATAGGATGAAAAATGGGAATATTTTGGTTTTTAATTTTTTTAAGCTTATTTCAAAAAAAGAATCATTGTTTGCAATAAAAACATAATTGTTACATGTTTTATACTTTCATTAATAAATTATTGCACATATTATATTTTTATTAGAAAATAATATCAAAAGTTCTTGAAGAATTGTACCAAGTTTTCTCACACTTATAAAACGGTTTAGTTAGTTATGTGTTAAGCCTCAACAATAAGTTTTTCTTAAAAAACTATTTTTTAACAAGAAGCAAAGCTAATTCAAATCAAATTATTATAAACTATTTATAATCAATATTAAAACCATTTTTCATAAGTGAGATTGAATAATTCTTAAAAACATTCTTATAGTCTTTTTTAAAATATTCTTTAAGTTAAATTTTGACCTATTATAAGTATAAAGTTTTTTATATTACTAACTAATCATACATTGATACATAGGTGATTTTTGCAATAATTATTCAAGAATTAAACATTTTTAATAACATCATAATATATTTTTTTAGTCCGCTTACTAAGCAAGAAGTATCCTTAGTTGTTTATCGAGACTAATCTCCTTCGTTCTATTTGAAGATACACAAGGTGAGATGCTACATCCCAACTAGATTTTTTCTATCCGCAAAAGTCAATAATCACTTGCTTAAAGGACCTAAGTCCATTGTTACTCGGACAAAACTTGATTGGTAATAACATCATAATATATAATTGATTATATTAAAATATTTACATTGACGATGTTAAATATTTTAACTTGATTGGTATTCAGTTAAATATTTTTTAATAATATCAGATTATGTTAAAATAATAAATTTAAAACCATATTTTATTAACTATTCCTTTTTTTTAATTTAGTCTTTTTTTTTACCAAAAATAAAAGACTAAATTAAAAAAAATAATCATTTTTTTTTACAATTAAAAAAATAATAGTTATAAAAAATGGTTTACAACTTGATATACGACTTTACGTTAAGTTGCCAATTTAAAAAGAATCTTACTTATCTATTACTCTTTATTTGAGTTTGTGTAAATATTTTTTGTATAAGTTTTTTAAGTTTGATGAAGAAATAAAATAGTTTCCTTTGTTTAAAATTTTTTTAAAAGAAATAAGTCTACAAGAAGGAGTTAAAGCCTAGAGAAAAGACTAAATTACAGTGTTAACAACTCAAGATAATGAGACCCCTGACAAATCACCAGTGATAAGCAGTAAAAGATTAAGAGGAGGAACCAAAATTTCCTCAAAACCATAATCCTTATAAAGGTTTCAATTTGCTAGCCAATTAGCACAACAATTCCTTTCGCTCAGTATATGTATAAACTCTATCTCCCAACCAAAACAAAGAGATTTTTAATCTTGGAAATTAGAGAGCTCTTGATTTTCTTCTTTGTAGAATCCTTTAAGGTTTGGATTGAAACCAAGGAATCACTCTCCACAATGATGTTCCTATGACCAGCATTCCAAGCCATAAACATTCCTACATAGATTCCCCATTGCTCAGCGGGTTGAGCTGTACACAATCCAATTCTATAAGTAAAACCATTGATCCATTTTTAAAAAAAAGAAATAAGTCTAATATTAGTGTATTATTATTATTATTATTATTATTATTATTATTATTATTATTATTATAATTTTTTGTACAGATACATGGATGCTTTTTAAAGTAATTGTTGTGAAAGTGAAATATTTATAATATTATGATAAACAATGATTAAATAATAGTGTAAAAAACATTTTGTGGCAAAGTATTGTGTCTATAATGTCATTATCTGTTGTTGCCATTGCAAATTTTAAATTTTTAGTTGACCCAATTTGTTTTATAAATTTTTGTGTTGTTGTCCTAACATAATTACAAAATCTACTTACTTATTTTTAATTTATTTGTTTTCTTTTGAGGATTATGTATTAATTGTCTAATATTAATTTCAAGATTTTTTATCATAAAACAAATAAAATTTGCATTTTAATGGGATTATGTCTTTTAAAGGATAAAAAAATAATTATATATTTGTGAAAATAGAATCATATTTTATTTAATTTAATTTGTTCAAAAAAGTTGTGCATAATTGTGATTATCTACTAATATAATTTCAAATTTGCTAATCAACCTCTATATATTAAACTAGAGTACTCATTTTTTATTGTGAGCCATTATCCATAGTTCATGTCCTCCTCATGTGTCATATGTCATTTTTTAAATATATTTCCAAATTTATTTACTTTTTTTATTTAATTATTTTCCTTTTTCAGACAAATATTTATAATTACTATAGCTATAATAGTGACTATATTTTCAACAATTTTTTTTGACTGAATATTTTCATCAATTAATAACTATAATTACCAACTCCACTTACATATTGTTTCATCTAATTACTAATACTAATTTCAATATCGTGTACTAATTGTTTAATACAAATTTCTTGATAATTTTACTACCAATCAAGTCTTATATATTTAATTAAAGCACTTATTCATGAATGTGAGTCATTCTTCATCATCTCTCTTCCCATTGATCATGGGTCATCTCTCTTCCCATCTCACTTATTTATTTTTAAATACATTTGTAAATCTGCTAATTAATTACTAGAATGATCAGATTCTTATTTTTTTTTTCCTTTTAATTCTTTTACTTTTAAGGGAAAACATTGCTAATTAGTAATATTGATTTATGGATTGTCTATATTATTTGTTATCACATCTTATTCAAATTGTTACAATTTTAAAATTAATTCAAATACTAATTATTTGCTATCATATTTTATTCAAATTGTTACCTTTTAAAAATAAATGTTACAAACTTATAATTTTTCATATAACATTTTCAATAATTCAAATGTTAACAAATCAAACACTTGAAATTTAAAACATATTGCATACATATCATGTTAAAATATAATTTAAACAAATATTAAAATATTTAGTTAATAGGTAATAATTAAATTATATGAAAATTAAAAAAGCAAAACCCATACGGATATTTGATAGTAATGTCTCATGTGAATCATCTAGTTGTGATTGGGCATATAGATGGAAATCGCTATCAATTGCTCGACAAATGATGTCGCTAACCTGATATAAAGGGTCAAATTTTAAGTAAAAGATAGTTCCCATAACGTGTACATGTTATCTAGTTCTCGACCTGTAGATATAGTTGTATAAGGGCCTTAATGATGTTGCAGTCCTTTTCACCATAATATATACCATGTTACTAACTAGACAAAGACCACGAATAGTTTGTTCAACTTGTAAAGTTTCAATTTCATGATGAAGAAAAACATTATTTTGATTCCCTCAATCATAATCCATTTGTTTTTTTAATGATAAGAGTCCTGTGGAGCTGCTTAAATTTGAAGTCTTTCGTCTATATTGGCAATCCTTTTATTTGGAATTAACTTTTTTGACTTAACCTTAGTGGAATGCCTTGATCCATTTACTGTGATTGTGGTGTAGTTATTGTGTACATAATATAAAGTAGAATCATGGGACCTGCTATAAAATTGGACCAAAAAATGGTCTTTAGGAGAAACAACTTCTTCTCCCAACTTTTTTCCTTCTTTAAAATTTAATATGGTTAAACTAATTATTTGATCTTCATTCGTGACACTGATTTTCAATTTAGTGTATATACATAGAAACTTTTCAAACCAGTCCTTATATTTACAATTATTTTTAATTTGTTTCCTTACTGTTTATTAGTGTTATAACGTTGTTTGTTGGAATTAAAGTATAGGGACCAAATTGAAAATGATTGTCATGTGTAGGGACTGAATTCAACAACAAAAAATTGAATTCGGTCCTTACACGGGACAATCATTTTCAATTTAGTTCCTATATGTGACAATTATTTTCAATTCGGTCCCTGTCATTTAGGGGTAAGAATAGGTCAAGTCGCTCATTAGGGGCCTATGACCTAGCCTATTTAAGGCCTGGTCTGGCCTAACCAATTTAACAAAAGGATCAGGTTAATGCTTTTTAAAAAGCCTATATAGCTAAAGAAGTTAGGTTAAAGCTTTTAAAAAAACCTATTAGATCCATCAGGTCGACCTATTTAACACACACATATATAATATATAATCTAATATATAATATTATAACATATTATTTATAATATTGATAACATTTAAAAGGGAACATTTGAAAGTAAAGGCCTATTGACCCTTTTAAATGTAGAGTTCTACTTTCATATTTATTTATGAAGGCCTAACGGCCTATTTATCAGTATAGGTCTACCAACCTCTTTATCATTAGAGGCTTACAAGTCTATTTACAAGTGAAGGCCTATGACTTATTTATAGGTGGAGGCATATTTAAAGGCCTTGTTGAAAAGTAGGCTTTTAAATAGGCTTTCAGGTTAGACCAGATTTTGAAGTAGGTCAGGTCAGGCCTTAAAAATTGGCCTCTATCAGGCTAATAGGTCATGCTCAAGCCTTGAGATTAGAACACAGGTCAGACTCAGTCCTAACCTATTCCCACCCCTACTGTCATGTAACGATGTTATAATATCAATAAACGGTGATAACCAAATTAAAAATAATTGTACATATAGGGACTGATTTAAAATTTTTTTACCTAGAAGGACCAAATTAAAATTCAATCTCACGTTTAAGAACCAAAATATTTATTTAACCATTTACTAATTTATAATTAGCGATCGTTTCAAATAATACACAATTCAGGCAAAAATAAAGCATTATGTGGTAATAGAAGTTGAAATTTGGATATCTTCTGGGCATTTGGCGTCTTATTTGGAAGCTTCAAAAATCCAAGACTTAATTGCACTTTTAGTATCCTAATTTTTTAAAATGTGTAATTTTGATCCCTCAAAAATTTTAATTGTACTTTCGTCCCTCAACTTTTTTATTTGTGCAAATTTGGTCCCTAAAGAAATTTAATTACACTTTTCATCCCTCAACTTTGTGAAATTGTGCAAAATTAGTCCTTCTAGGGACCAAAATAAAGGCTTTTATTGAATAATTTCACATAGTTGAGGGATAAAAAGTGCAATTAAATTTCTTTAGGGACCAAAATCGCATAATTAAAAAAGTTGAGGGACGAAAAGTATAATTAAAATTTTTGAGCGATCAAAATTGCACAATTAAAAAAAATTAGGGGACAAAAAGTTCAATTAAGCCAAAATTTAAATTGAGTTTGGATAATTAAATTCAGTTTTGATTTTTTTTTTAACATGTTTAACATTTTCAAAATCCATTAGCGCTATACCTATAAGTGGGTTTGGATTCTAAATCTGGTGGAAGAAGAAGTGATTGTTTTTTTACTTTACCTTTGCCAAAACTCAATTTATATTTTTATGGCTAAAATATATTTTTTGTCTTTTATCTTATTTTAAAAATTCAATTTGGTCATTTATTTTTAAGAAGATTCATTTTAGTCCTTTATCTTACAAACATTAACTATTTTGGTTTTTTCCGTTAAATTTGTACTAACGGTGTTAGTAAACCACCGTTAGCCATCGAAAATCATCCTCCATCGTCGGATTCTGGGTTTCCTCATCTGAATATGGGTTTTAGAGAGAGAAAATGAATTTATTTCTCATTTACTCTTCCTCCTTCCTCCTCTTCCTCCTTTCTCTTCCTCTTCTTACAATGTACCATCAATGCATTTCTTAGATAATTTTCTTCGATATTACCATGAGGATTGTTACGGACCAAATCAAATAATGGATGTAGTGCATGGCAAATCAAATAAGGTTATGCAAAATTTTAAGACTAATCAAAATCCCCAAAATTTGGAAACCCTAACCCAAATAGCAGAACAAAATCCGCATAAATTAAAACAAAACGACAACAAAGAATTAAGAGGAAATGAAAATGAGAACATGTGTCTATCTCGCGGTCTCTTCTATGCGAGGAGAATGAGATAGTGAGTGAGGGAATGAAGAGAATAGGAAAGGAGAAACCAAAGCAAAAGTGATTTGTTGATGATAAGATTAATTGGGGGCATGGCAAAGGCAAGTTTCCCCAACAAGAGGAAGAGGAAGAGGAAGAGGAAGAGGAAGGAGGATGAGGATGAGGATGAGGATGAAGGAAGGAGGAAGAAAGAGAAAGAGAAAAGGAGAAGCAAATTCGTTTTCTCTCTCTAAAACCCTTGATTTCGGTGAGAAAACCCAGAATCCGGCGATAAAGAGTGGTTTCTGGCGACTAACGGTGGTTTACTAACACCGTTAGTGCAAATCTATCGAAAAGGACCAAAATAGTTAACGTTTGTAAGATAAAGGACTAAAACTCTTCTTTTTAAAGATAAAAGATCAAATCAAATTTTGAAAATAAGATAAAATATCAAAAATATAATTTAATCTATTTTTAATTACTACTCTTACCATATTACTTTTTAAAAAAATTAATAAAGAGATACATTATAAAATAAAATCATAAGACAACTTAGTAACCACATATCTAAAAATCAATTTGGGTGACATAATTCAAACAACATTCATTTTATTGAAATTACTTTCAACCAAGTATCTATACATAAAATAAAATAGTTATTACAAACCATCAAGGCCCAACACAGTTGGTAGATAATTGAGTTCTTTAAACATGTTGTCTGGGAGTCGATTCACACACAAAAAAAAATTCGTTACTACAATTTAATTTTAAACAAAATCAAAATTTTTAACAAAATCAAATTTGCAAGGTGGTGACAAACATTTGTGTCTTTGCTCATTTTTTTATGAATCACCGTAATTAGGATCTTTGGCTTCCCAGTGACATCCCGGGTATTCACACAAGTTTTGACCATTTGGACTGGTTATGGAATTAATCCTCGGTCGGCTGCTTAGAGCAAAAAATTAACCATTGGTTTTCGTAACCTCCTAACTAAATGTCACTATCAGGATTCAAACTTGAGTCTTCCTCTTTATAAGATCAAGATGCTTACCACTTAATTAACCCTTAATTGTTTATTAATTAGCTCTTTTATTATTAAGATAGAAGAGCGAGAAAGAATTGCTATATGCTCCGTGTCTGAAGCTTCGGTAATGCTGATTTTTCTAGGGTATTGAAACTGAAGATGTCCCCTACGAATTAATTTTTTTTCTTTTAAAATTACTAGTTACCATCCTACAAGGGGCAAATTTTTTGAAATATCACTGTTTTATTTTTTATTTACCAAAATAGCACCCCTTTTTTAATTATATACCATACTACCACCCCTTTTTTTTCCCTTTAAGAAATCGCCCCCCTAAACCCAACTTCTTATCATTAGGAAGCAAATTCTTTTTTCAAACCCAGTTGGGAAGTTGGGTTCTTCAACCACGACTTCTCAACATGGGTTTTTTTTTTTCATTTAATTTTTATTGTTTTAATTATTTTAATTTATTTTATTAATTAATTATTTTAGTGTAATTAATTGTGATAATTATTTTAATTAAATAATTTAAATAAAAAATTTAAATTATGAATTAAATTATTTAACTTATTAATTAATTTAAGTACATTTTTAATTAATTGTAATAATATAATAATAATAACAAATAATACTTCAGACGGGTTGACCTTTAGTAATAATTCAGACGGGTGAAAGTCATCAAACGAACGAAAGCTTAGACGGGTGAAAGCTATATTAGACGAGCGAAAACTTAGACAGGTGAAAGCATGAAAGCTTAGACAGGTGAAAGTTATCAGACGAAGGAAGGCTTAGACGGGTCAAAGAATGAAAGCTTAGACGGGTGAAAGCTTTATTAGCGGGTGGAGTATTCGTATAGATTTCTGACAGTTGAACTTCCCTTAGTTCCAGACGTGTGAACTTTTCTTAGTTCCAGACGTATGAACTTTTCCTAGGTTCAGACGGATGAACTTTTCTTTAGTTTAGACGGGGTGAAGTATTTGTGTAGATTTCAGACGGGTGGAGTATTTTTGTAGATTTCAGACAGTTCAACTTTCCTTAGTTCCATACGTATGAACTTTTCTTAGTTCCAGTTCAGACGGGTGAACTTTTCTTTAGTTCAAACGAGTGAACTTTTCCTTAGTTCAGACGGGTGAAAACACGCTAAAGCTTATCACACGCTAATTGATGATAATCCTTTATTTGGTAATTTGGTAATAGTGTAATATTTACTCATTCTAAATTTAATTTAAAGTTATTTATCACCCTACACAGTTGAATATAACAACCATTTCGTGTTGAGAAGTCGTGATTAGCAAATCCGACTTTCCAATGACATAAACAAAAAAAATTCCTCAAAATGTTGAGAAGTCATGGCCATCAAAGGGGACTTCTCAATGTTATTAAAAATGGTCCTAATTTGATATATAATTTAAAAATGGTAGTAATTTAAAAA
The DNA here is from genome assembly GCA_039655645.1 of Ammopiptanthus mongolicus. Lineage (NCBI taxonomy): Eukaryota > Viridiplantae > Streptophyta > Magnoliopsida > Fabales > Fabaceae > Ammopiptanthus > Ammopiptanthus mongolicus. The sequence goes on from CM077349.1 coordinate 5,388,497, forward strand.
ATAAAAATTAAAATAATGATATTCTAAAAAATTTGCTCCCAACAAGACTTTTTTTCTTCCTTTCATTTTTATGACTGTGTGGAGTTGTGAAGTGTGAAGAGATGGACATCACATTCAGATCCAGCTATATACTGCATACATTGTTCTATACCATGCTTCGTAAGTTGACATTTGACATGAAGGGTCCATTTTATTTTTCTTAATACTTCAACTAATAATTGAGGTCTTTGGGGAGACGCGCCCTATATGGTTAAGGAAATCTTCATTAAAGCGTCTTTTCTTGATCAACTTGTCCAACTCGCTCATTACAACCTGAACTAAGAACGGACTCAGCTGGCCCAATTTGCCATTATCATCTAGTGCATATACAAACTGTCCACCATACAAATAGACCTTTATTTTCCTTACTGATTAAATCAAAGTCATATGGCAACCGGTGGTTTCTAGGGTGGGAAGCGAAGAGTTTTTGATCAAATTAGTGTTATTTTAGAAATTATTTATTAAAATGAGGTTATTTTATAATAATTTATCAAAATAGGATTGTTTTTGTCAGTATGAATTTTTTTATTATTTTTTTTGCTAACGTGGCCTTTAAAGGTGCCACTTGGACTGGCGCCTTCCATAAAAATGACACATGTCACACACTCATTGATCACTTGTTTGCTGGTCACTTGTCTGCTGAGACTCGTCTGCAATTTCATATGTCTGCTGCGTCTCGTCTACTTTTCACTTGTCTGCTTAGGCGAGTGAAACATCAGATAAGTGACCAGCAGACGAGTGACTATCAGATGACTAATAGACGAGCGAAACATCAGACAAGTGACCAGCAGACGAGCGAAACAGCAGACGAGTGATCATCTGATGACTAGCAGACGTGTCACAGCAGACAAGTTAAATTGCAGACGAGTCTCAGCGGATCAGTGACCAGCAGACGGGTCACAACAGACGAGTGAAACATCAGACGGGTTACAGCAGACGAGTCACTACCAGACAAGTATCTTCAGCAAACGGGTCTCAACAAGGAATGCTGCAGTTTTTGTTTTTTAAAAAATTTCAGTAGAACCAATGAGCATGTGACATGTGGCATTTTTATGGAAGGCGCCTGCCTTCCACGTCAGCAAAAAAATAATAAAAAATTTACGCTGTCTAAAACAATCCTATTTTGGTAAATTGTTACAAAACAACCCCATTTTGATAAATAGTTTCTAAAATAACAGTAGTTTGGTCAAAAAGCCGAGAAACCAATCATGGTTTTTTTGACTAAATTAGTGTTATTTTAGAAATTATTTATCAAAAGGGGGCTGTTTTGTAACAATTTATCAAAATAGGGTTGTTTTAGACAGCGTGAAATTTTTTATTATTTTTTTTGCTGACGTGGAAAGCGCCAGTCCAACTGGCGCCTTTAGAGGTGCTACTTAGACTGACGCCTTCCATAAAAATGCCACATGTCACACACTCATTGGTTCTACATAATTTTTTTAAAAAAAAAAACAAAACAAAAGCTGCAACATTCCTTGCTGAGATCCGTCTGCTAGAGACACTTGTTTGGTGGTGACCCGTCTGATGTTTCACTCGTTTGCTGGTCACTTGTCTGATGTTTCACTTGTCTGCTGTGACTCGTCTGCTGGTCACTTGTCCGCTGAGACTTTCTGCAATTTCACTTGTCTGCTGTTTCACTCGTCTGCTCTTTCACTCGTCTGCTGTTCACTTGTCTGATGTTTCACTCGTCTGCTGGTTCACTTGTCTCTCTTTCACTCGTCTTCTGGTCACTTGTCTGATGTTTCTCTCATCTGCTGTGACCCGTCTGTTGGTCACTTGTTAGCTAAGAATCGTCTTCAATTTCATTTGTCTGATGTGACTCGTCTGTTAGTCATCTGATGGTCACTCGTCTACTGTTTCACTCGTCTGTTAGTCACTTGTCTAATGTTTCACTCGTCTAAGCAGACAAATGAAACAGTAGACAAGACGCAGCAGACGAGTGAAATTGCGGACAAGTGATCAGTGGATGAGTGAAACAGCAGACGAGTCATAGCAAACAAGTGACCAATGAGTGTGTGACATGTGACATTTTTATGGAAGGTGCCAGTCTAAGTCAGTCCAACTGGCGCCTTCCGCGTCTGCAAAAGAATAATAAAAAAATTCACGCTGGCAAAAATAACCTTATTTTGGTAAATTATTACAAAACAATCCCATTTTGATAAATAATTTCTAAAATAACACTAGTTTGATCAAAAATCCAACCAATCATATGCTCCACCGGTGAACAGGTAAGGAATCAACTGAGATATAAATAATAAATTGGATATAAATTGAGAGGGTATTCGATCAAATTGACTCGCTTTTAAAAACTATTTACCAATATAACTTTGTTTTGAAATTATTTATCAAACTAACCCACTTTTAACCACATGGCATTTTTTATTATTTTTTTCTGACACTAAAAAACGCTACTTTGACTAGCTTTTTCTAGTAGCGCTTTTACCTGGCACAATCTGGTTCGCTGTAAAAAAAATTAAAAATTTTACATTTAGCGTCGGCCACGCTAGAGGTGTCACCCGTCTGAAGCTGAAGATCTTCACGAGTCTGAAGATCTTCTGGCATCAGACGAGTGATTCACCCGTATGATACATTTCTTCACCCGTCTGAAGCTGAAGATCTTCACCCTCATATGGGTGAAGAAATGTATCAGACGGGTGAATATCTTCAGCTTTAGACGGGTGACACCTCTAACGTCGGCCACGCCGACACTAAACGTAAATTTTTTAAAGTTTTTTTACAGCGAGTCAATCTGATAAAAACATTACTGTCAGTAGCGTTTTTAGAAAACTTTAGTCAAAGTATCATTTTTCAGTGGCATAAAAAAAATGCACGTGACTAAAAGTAAGTTAATTTGGTAAATAATTTCAAAATAAAATTGTATTAATAAATAATTTTTAAAATTGGATCAGTTTGGTCAATTACCCTAAATTGAGAGGTAAGAAGCCACCTATGTCATAGGTTTTGTACAATTGAGAGTTCTTATACAAATTTCGGAAGACACTGAGGAGAGGATACCCCCTGGGAGCTTAATGCACACATGCTCTGCCTGAAAAAACATTCTTGGATTTGAAATTAGCGCCCGAGAAAGGAACCATGCTTTCTTGGATTTAGGTTTATTATAATAAAAAAAAAACACTACATTCATTGTCTTTATTAAGATGCATCATTGGATATGCATTTAGTGTGTATTAAAATAAATAAACAACAATACTTATCTAACGGTACATCTGAATGAATGTAATATTTTTTTACAGCAACGAATCAAAATCCCGCTTTCTTTATGGAACTCAAGCCTATCTATAGATAAGCTACAATAAAAATTAAATGATACCAACAAATATAATATGTTAGAAAAACACAATTTTGTATTAAGTTTTCTTAAATTTATGCAAACTCAAAAAGTTTATATTAATTTAAATAAAACATCAGTTTTTTTTTTTTTATCATTTTACGTAATAATTAATTATTCTTACCCTAAAACTGATAGACACTTTATGAGCAAAATGGCAGGGGAAAAACTTTTTCCTTACCTGATGCAGCAGCAATGCCCAGACTTACTCCTGCCTTGTATTTTTCATCCAACAACGTCCAGAATAAAGGAGCAAACCATGGCATGGGTAATAGGAAAAAGGTTTTTTACAATGGATTTGACATTCGGTGAGATATTAGAATTTTGATGTAAATGAAATTAAATATTATTACATATTATACATTATATATAAAATTAAAATAAATATACTATATATAATATTGTTTAAGTATCAAATTCAATAATATAAATAATAAAATGATAGGTAATAATCTCTCGGATTTACATCTTTTGCATGTAATAATTTGAGTCTTTTACACTGAAAGGGAAAGACGAAGTAAACGTCATGTTATCAGGACAGATATAACAAAAAGGTAAAAACAGCAATGGGTTTGATAGGAAAGGAAATCATAGAAAGGCATGTGATGTAGCAACTGGTGTCCTCTATATTATGCATGCTTCATTCAGCATCCCACGGCAAGAGAATGTAAATGGAAAAAGGTCTTGAAAAGAAAGGCCAAGAAGTAGCAGCAAGCAGTCACCATGGCTCAGTCCGTGGGACAACAGACATGAAGCATTATCATTAAATTGCTTCATTGGAATTCACCAAAATAAAAAAATTGAATTATTGGACCATGCTACAGATGGTATGGATTCATTGAGTTGGCACACTTCACATGGATTGTTGGGAATTGTTATATATACCACCCAACTTACACATCCATCATCACATTTATTGATTTTTATAGATGAAAAGAAAAATCCCATTTTTGAATATGTTCCGACAATTAATTGTCGGAATATAAAAAATTTGTATTCAAGCAATTAGTTACCGGAATATATGCATATTTTTTTATGTATTCCGACAATTAATTGTCAGAACACAAATTTGTTGTATTTCGATAACTAATTGCTGATATATCAAAAAATTTCGGAACACAATTTTTTTGTATTCCGGTAACTAATTGCCGGAACACTTTTTCTTTTTCTTTTTTTTTTGCATTCCGAAAATTAAATGTCGGTAGGTCAAAAAACTTAAAAAATTTCAGAACACTAATTTTTATATATTCCGGTAACTAATTATCGGAATGCAATTTTTTTGTATTCCGAAAATTAATTGTCGGAACATAATTTCTTTGACTTAGAATGAGGTGATGTAAATAAGGATATCTTGGAAATAAAAAAATAAAAATAAAATGTGATGATGGATGAATAAATGGGATGATGAATGTGAATTCTTTACCTTAAGCTCTCCCCTAACGGACGCTACCCGCCTCATTATACATTTATAATCCGAAAGTCAGATAAAAGAAAAAGAAAAAGTGAAACAATTAAAAAAAAACAAAATCCAAGTCTTATTCATTTTTTCAAAATTTTCATCGTAATTAAATCTTCAACATTTTTTTTTTATGTATTTGAGGAGAATATGGTGACACTATATACTAGATATTTTATTTTCAATCAAACAGTTCTATTTGGATTAGGAGCCCAATCCCAATTTCACTGGACAAAAGATGGGTTTCGGTGGGCAAAGGGGCTACCCATGGTATTTCTGAAGGGAATTGCTACATTCAGCATCCCAGTTATACATCCACAACAACACATATTGTTTTTTATAGTGAAAAAACAAAAACCACCTTTCCCAATATGTTCCGACAATTATTTGCCGGAATACATTCATATTTTTTTTTTTGTATTCCGACAATTTCCGGTAACTAATTGCCAGTAGATCAAAAAACTTGAAAAATTTCGGAACATAAATTTTTTGTATTCCGATAACTAATTTTGGAAACACAATTTTTTTTTTTTTGTATTCCGAAAACTAAATGTTGGTAGGTCAAAAAGCTTGAAAAATTTCATAACACTAAATTTTATGCATTCCGATAACTAATTGCCGGAACACAATTTCTTTGATGTAGAATGAGGTGATATAGATAGGGGTATCTGAGGAATAAAAAAAATAAAAATAAAAATGTGATAATGGATGAGCAAATGGGATGATGTATGTAACAATTCTCATTTCATAATCACAAAAGCAATGGAAAGCCCATGAAAATTTGACTACTGCACATTACAGACAATCGAAACCAAAGTTATAGCAAATAAGTAAACAAAATTCCAAGTTTCGGCCCTTTTCCTTCTCTAAAATTTCTGGCCAATCATCTTTATCTATAAATATTAATAGAAAAAAGATTGGAAATCAAACATTTTCTACTGATTTCCAAGAATAATACAAATTACACTTACTGGTTTTGCTAACGACAAATATGTAGCAGCATAATTATTTTCAGCCTTTGCCGCTTCGTATGTTCTGTAAAACGTTTTGGGTGTTTAGATGGAACCGAAGTCCTGGCTGCAGAGTTTAATCATTCTGAAACTTTAGTTCTTCTGTTTGTATCATGAAATTCAATTTTAATAGAGACAGATATTCAAAGACACAGCAGCAGAATCCAGCATGGTTGAATCCAAGACAACTTTGAAGTTCCACATCAAACAAAATCACTAGCATTAAAAGCATGTTAAGATCAAAACTACCTCTAAAACACTCGTACCCGAAGTAAAGTTCAAGGTGAGATTAATGATGGAGGTAACCACAATCCCAACGAGAACTTGCATCAGTTCTTGGAGCCTCCTTCAGTGTGTGTCTATGATATGAGAGGCCCATATTGTTATGCCATGGAAATCAGGTTTTGTTGTACAGCATATTTACCTTGAGATGGTATATTAAGTGTTGTCACTTACCATCAATGAGAAGCCTCTAAATACATGAATTATTCAAGGTCAACCAAGTACTAGAGACAAATACGTAAGCAAAACCAGAAGCTAAAAAATACAATTTACTCGTACTATTCACACTTCAATTGATTCATATATGATAATGGTGATTTATGATCGAGTTATGAACTTATAAGTTATAAATAAGGCTTTTATCTATTTGCAGCATAAGTAACAGATACTAATCCGTGTGAGCAACCGATTCTTCGCTGGTTACCCACATTGCACATTTCAATGGCAAGAAGACATCAGACATGACTATACTTCATGTTAATTTTAGACCCTACCAACTGGAGAGACCGGAGGGTAAGCTACATAACTTCCAGGAATGTCCTCCAATTTACCAAAAGCCTTCAGTTCCTCTGTTTGCACCAATAGAGTTTCCGTCAGATTTTTTCCTTCAATGGAGCTTCTTGGTCCAGAATGTTCATATGGCATCTTCCTATCCACTAACGCTATGCAGATGGAGAATGCTTGCAAAAGTGAGAGTGACAAATCAAAAGCTACTGAATATATTCCAGGCTTAAAAGGGGAAATACTGAAAGAAGCCCGGTTCTCTTGGTCTGGATCATTCCCCTGTGGTAAACATTGATAGTTATAAAGAAAAATCACCAAACAATTATCTACAGTCTAATCAACTAAGATTAATAAACAAAAAGCTTAGAAAGATAAGCAACCTAGATTAATGAACGAAAAGTACCTGGAGGAAAAGCTCAATTTGATCCGCAAAAAAAGCTTTCGATGTTCTTGAGTTTCTACAGGCTTGATTTTCGTTTGCAAGAATTTGAAGTTTGCAAGCCAAATCCCAACCACCACAGTCACATGCTCCACCTGTTTTCCAGCGCTCAATCAGTGATGAAGGTCCGCCATTACTTGGAAGACTGTGAACCCCACTTGGGAGCACAACTGTTACACGGACAAGGTCTTGACTATCATTCTGGCAACTGCTCTGATGTGCGTAACTCATGAAATTGATAGCTTTGGGTGATTTGACAACAATAGCAGCAAGCTCATCATTTGGCTGATAGTCAGTGACCTGGGCATCCCCCTGCCTTAGCTTTACAGAAAACAAAACAAACTCTTTTGCAGTAGAGGAGTCCATACAATTCTGGCTGGTTGAATCAGAAACCTTCATTTGGGCAACGACATGGTGAATGTAATCAGGACCTTTGCTTTTGCCAGCTTGATTCATCCAACTTCCATTCTTCTTCTTAACCTCCCTAAAGGTGAAAAAGGTATAGATAGAGTGGCATTCATCTTTTCTTGTGACAGTTAAGTTCTTCACAGTGGCTGCAAGGATGTTGCTATTGTTGTCAACAGCAAATGTGAAAAGGGGCTGACCATTTTTCATAGCAATTCTCAAAAGAGCTTGAGATGTTGATGGCACATACTTCTTGTCTTTTGATGAATCAGCAGTATTAATTGTGGTACAACCAACCCTGTGGTTCCTGTCCAGTTCTTTTTCCGGCAGTAGAGTAGAAAACTTTGCATTACCTGACCTACGATTCTTATTTATTAACACTGAATCATTTTGAGATGACTCCATGGAGTGACAGCAGTTTGCTACCTTTGGTTTGAGCAGTGGATCCAGTAATCTCCTTAAAGGGCTGGACCTGCTTCTGCCAGCATCGCCAAGTTTACCATTGCCTGAAATGTTTGAAATGTTTGAGCTAGCATAACCTCTCCCATTTTCTGAACACGATTTAGGAGCTGACATGGAGCTCTGATGTGGCACATGTGCAACATCTTTACAGCCAGAACCTTTGCTTGTAAAGCCAATGCTGATGCTAAATCGACGAAAAGGTGAAGAGCTTCTTGATTTCTCAGTAGTTACTTTCTGGTCTACTCCCTGGGGAGGCCCATTTGCAGATGAAGATGGGGGAATGGTGTGTTTCCTTTCCTCAGCCTTTCTAGATCTGCATGGACTTGTACCCATTTTGACCGGTGGGGGTGCTGATAAAGCAGGAATCTTGATACTTTCTGGATCTATGGAACTGGATCCTGACCCTTTAGGCCGAGAATGGCTTCTGCTAATTTCATCTGGCGGAAAACAGGAGTGTGGAATATCATGATTTGGATATCTATGGGAAGGTTCCTTATGTTTTTCAGAAACTCTCGTTCGACTAGGACTTCCAAACTTTTGCCCCAAGGATGTTCGCATATCAGAAGTTCCAGGATGACTGTTCTGGGAGATATCTCTAGGCACAAGCAGAACAACCGGTCTGCTTTTTGCGAGCATACCTTGCTCAACAGTATCAATATTTGATTTTCTCAAATTCTCTACTCTTTTTTGCATTCCATCATCTTGACTGCTCATTTCCAGCTTAGCACACGAAGCTGCCTCATATATTCGGTCATTTGGCAAGATGTCACTTTCCGTATCAATATGTGGATTCAGATTTTTCTTGTTGCATCCTTTCAGTATACTAGTAGGACGGTTTTGGAAAATATGGTCATCCGCTCTAACATATTTGCTCCGCGTGTCAAAATTACTGTGGCTACCTCTAAGATTCTGACAATTTCCTACACCTCCTCCATAGGGTTTGACAGCTACAGACTGGTCTTCCATTGGAGGTGCCATAAAGTGAGATTGCAGTGATGGACGAAATTTCCTTTGATGAGAAGGAGACCAACTACGACCTCTGCTAGAATTACCAGCCAATCCATCTGTTGAAACAGATGATGATGTATTACTAGTAGATGTCGAGCTCCCACTACTTCTATGGGGTACATGTTTATGGCCGTATTGCCATTGTTCTAGACGGGTCCAATCAAGGACTCCAACATTTAAAACCTTGTCACCAATTTTTTTCCCCCTCTCCAAATAACCTGGCAAATTTGACATGTATTTAACCAGCTCATCCTCCTCACTTGCCCTTCCACAATTTGCTTGGTTCTGCTGGTTTCCACAAGATTTTAAAGAGTTGTCTTCCTCACATTTCGTAATTTCATGATGAAAATCAGCATATGACAAAGAAGACTTCTCCGGTTTTAACCTGTCATGAAGTTTTCTACTCATGCTGGTGATCGTTTCCTGAATTCCGTTTTAAATTGACATCAGCTGCATAAACTTTCCGAGACCCAGCTCTGAAAACAATACACCACCTGTTTTATCTTCGAAAGAGATCACAGTTGGGAAAACGCTACTGCTTGTTTTCACCTGCACAACTGCATTATATTTATAAGTCAAGCTTCCAAAAAACAAAGATTTCATGCTAAATAGAATTATCACTTACTAAGAATAAACAAATATATAAATAATTCAATATCAGGGGGGTTTTACTACCATAATAAATAATTTTTCTTCACTCGTTCTAATAACCAAGTGAAAGAATGCAAAACCAGTTAGTAATACGACAGGGAGTTAGATTTATGGTACTAACTACTTAACTACATTAAAGACAAAGATAGCAAAAATTTACTTTAATTTGTTTCGCAGCAATAACAACAAAAGAGAAAACTGAATCAGGTTAATTCAAATGGAAATGGCAATATAATGGTAAGAATTGATGAGACTGAAAACCTTTCTGTGCATAAATCATAATAATAATAATAATAATAATAACAATAAGGCTTTAGAAAAAAGGTTCTGTCTAGAAATAGAAAGTAACGGATGAACGTTGTGGCTCAAATTCAAGCATTTCAATTGTACTTTGGACCATATGAAACAACAAAACAAATTATACGGTAGTTAACGAGTGAATGCAAAATTTTAAAAATTAAAAATTAAAAATCAAATACGGTTAGGGACAAAACCGAAATCACAGAAGCAAAGAATCCGGAAGATAACAAACAAGTGGTAGTGGTCCACGCAATCCTCATATTTTGAAAAACTAAAAGATAATGCATCATGCAACAACGACTATTTAGTATTTACTCCATTACAAATCACAATTTCAAATAAAGGAAAAGTAGGGCCTCGTTTGGACCCCAAATCTTAAAAGCATATTCATAAGATCAGAAGAACTCGAGTTTGGAGCTGAGAATACACATACCGGAAAGAAGAAGCGTAAAATGCAAAGAAACAAGTGTCGGTGCCGTCGTTTGGTTGAAATACGACGTCGCGACAGAGACGCAGAGTGCAAGGTATAAAAATACAATACTGTCCTCCAATTCCAAATACCAATGGCGAGTGTTGTTGCTCACTTTTATCGCTAGATTTCTTGTGTTTTTGTGCAGTGACGACTGTGACTCTGTTGTGGTGATACTAGTAATGATATGCAGGAGCAGTCAACGAAGGGAAGTGGGAGTGCGGGGCCCGTTGTTTTTCATCAAACGGCTATAAGGAGGGCAGAAGAATCAAATGGTGATGGTGATAGAGAGCATCTTCCTGGGTCCCCACACCAAAAAGCCTCGTTTTATTGAATTTTACCTTTTTGATTCTCCATTGATTCTCGTTAAAAATGAATGATGAGTTAGGGGAGGGACCCACTTATATGTTTCTATATGGAGTCTGGGCCGTTCGATTGGGCTCAGGTTGGGCTACTTAAACGTTAGAAACTAAATTCAAATTTGGGCTTTGCTAAGGATACCCCATTTTGCTAAGAGCACCCCCTATAAACAGTGTAATTTTCAAAATATCTCGTCAAAAGTTTTTTTTTTTTAATTTGGCTCACTCACAAATATGATATTTATGAGTAAGCAAATTGTTTGCTCCCTCGCAAATATCATATTTGCGAGTGTATTATTTTTGTTTAATTGCTCACTCGTAAATATGATATTTACGAGTAAAGCAAGTACTCGCAAATATCATATTTGCGAGTGAGCAATTAAAAAAATAGCACACTCGTTAAAACCTTTCGATGCTAATATGTTTCAGACATCTAACATGAGCCCATTTTGTTAAGGGCACTCCCCATGAACAGTGTAATTCCCAAAATATCCCATCAAAAGTTTTTTTTTTTTTTTAATTTGGCTCACTAACAAATATGATATTTGCGAGTAAGCAAATTGTTTGCTCCCTCGCAAATATCATATTTGTGAGTGTATTATTTTGGTTAATTGCTTACTCGCAAATATCAATGATATTTGCGAGTAAGCAAATTGTTTGCTCCCTCGCAAATATCATATTTGTGAGTGTATTATTTTGGTTAATTGCTCACTCGCAAATATCAATGATATTTGCGAGTAAGCAAATTGTTTGCTCCCTCGCAAATATCATATTTGCGAGTGAACAATTAAAAAAATAACACACTCGTTAAAACCTTTCGATGCTAATATGTTTCGGACATCTAGAAGGGAAAAAAGGGAAAAAGAACAATGAGTTCAAGACAACTATATCGCAAAGTGCGAGAACTATGTTGTCCTGAGACAACTTCAATGTGCCCACCGCCCGGAATGGTGAAGACTAAGGGGGCACCCAAATCCAAAAAGACCAACACGGATGGATTTGATTGTAAACATGACCCATCTTATTTTGAGCATGTCGATGCAATATACTCTGCACATGAGAATAGTTCTGCGCGTTCCTCGTTGAAATCAAATGCCCAAGCAAAGAGGAGACGTTTGCCTTTCTTGAATCAATTTCTTGTGCAGTTTCAGCCATACATTGCTAACATAGTTAACGTGGACAGTGATGGAAACTGCAGGTATCGTTGTATTGCAACAATGCTTGGTAGAACTGAGGATAATTGACCTTTAATCCGTCAGGAGTTGCATAAAGAGCTTATGGAAAATGTTGATTTATATGGCCCTCTTTTCGGTGTTCAATTACAAGAACTGAAGTCTTCTTTACGGGACGTGTACGGTGCATGTCACCAAAACAAGTGGATGACACTACCAGAGATGGGTCATATGATAGCAAGCAAAGTTGGTCCTAGTCCTTTATCATCTGCCAGTATGACGTGCTGGACATTTTTTCCCCTTAGAGGTGCACCAACTCCAAACCACCCACTCATTTGCATTGGTTTTGTCAACGGTAATCACTGGGTATAGGTAATTGATCTAATATTTTTATGTTTTTATTTTTTATGTTAAGATTAGTCGGTAATTTAATTGTATTTACGTTATTTCAGGTATTTTTGAAGGATAGTTATCCACTGCCTACCATAGCACCACATTGGCGTGGCTTTTTCCGTCCTGAGGCTTATTCATGGCCAACGCGATATATTAGTCGATTGCAAGAATGGTCTTCAATATTTCCACTACCTAATCTTTCCCATCATGATGTATACAATCCAATAAACTTAGATGACGATTGACTAATACACCGTCGTTGTTTGTTGTACCTTTATTTTATTTTACAACAAGAGGAAAATCTTCCTTCACCTGCAAATAAGCTATTTGCGAGTGGGGAAAATTTTCTTCACTCGCAAATACTTTATTTGCGTGTGAAGGAAGAGGAAATTTTCCTTCACCCACAAATAAGTTATTTGCGAGTGGAAAATTTTCCTTCCCTCGCAAATATCTTATTTGCGAGTGTAAAAAATTTCCTTCACTCGTAAAAAAGGCATTTGCGAGTGAAGGAAAATTTTACTCACTCGCAAATACCTTATTTGCGAGTGAGGAAAATTTTTCTTAACTCGCAAATACCTTATTTGCGAGTGAAAGAAATCAAAAAAATATTTCGCAATTACCTACTTTGCGAGTGAAGAAGGTATTTGCGAAAACGCAAATTTTATTTGCGAGATTCCAGAAAAAATTTACAACTCTCTGAATTTGGTAATCTGCGAGGGTTACAATGATATAAAAAAAAAATTGACTTTTCACGGGGATGCCCTTAGTAAAAAAGGGGGTGTCCTTAGCAATCCCCTTAAAATTTCGGTTGTCGTTTTGTGCTGTCTTTTAGTGAGATCGATCCATTATTATGCTATACGTTCCAATACCAGGAAGAGTAATGTTAGGTTGACACCCAACATCGACAACATACGGTGACACCGTAGGTATAAATGACAAAATAGTAATAAAACAACTCAACAATCATCACTCCCAAGACACATAATTGCTTTCCCACTTCTTTATTGTTTTCTTCTCTCTCATCATGTATGTCATCACTCCCAAGACACTCACCTGATATTTCTCTCATCTCAACACTCGTCTAAGCTGATCTTCACCCGTCTGATGAAGATATATGACCCGTCTGACCGAGAAAGCTCACCCGTCTACTCTCACTTTCACGCGTCTGAAGCTGAAGATCTTCACCCGTCTGATGACTATCAGTGAAGAATGCTTACCCGTCTGGTTCACCCGTCTAATGACTCTCAGACGGGTGAACATTTCTTCACTGATAGTCATCAGACAAGTGAAAATCGTCAGCTTCAGACGGGTGACACTGAGAGTCATTAGACGGGTGAACATTTAAAAGGTTATTCACTGAGAGTCATCAGACGGGTGAACATTTCCTCACTGAGAGTCATCAGACGGGTGAACATTTCTTCACTCAGAGTCATTAGACGGGTGAAGATCTTCAGCTTCAGACGGGTGAAAGTGAGAGTAGACGGGTGAACTTTCTCGGTCAGACGGGTCATTTATCTTCATCAGACGGGTGAAGATCAGCTTAGACGAGTGTTAAGATGAGAGAAATATCAGGTGAGTGTCTTGGGAGTGATGAAATACATGATGAGAGAGAAGAAAACAATAAATAAGTGGGAAAGCAATTATGTGTCTTGGGAGTGATGATTGTTGAGTTGTTTTATTACTATTTTGCCATTTATACCTACGGTGTCACCGTAGGTGTCCCAAATTTGGTTGTCAACTTAACATTTCTCTACCAGGAACAAAATATATTGGGTTCACTTTTATAGTTCTAGTATCGCCTACTTTTTATTTCATTTTTTCTCTTTTTATCTTTGCTTGTTTTGGTGTTTCATTGATTTTTCATTGCCCTTTTCCGTCATCTCATTTGTGACGTTTCGCACTGGCTTAAACCTTCGATACTTATTGATTAATTCCTTTGGAGGCATATACATTATCGAAGTAAGTTTTATCTCTTTTAATGAAGTTTTTTCTTACATACATAAGAATCGAATTCCTGATGACATGTTTAAGGAACTCAATTATCTATCAACTATTGTGCAGCTTATCAGTGAGCTGACTTAAACTTTAAATGTTACAACTTCATTTGTATTTTTTGGGGTTTATATTTTAAAAACAAAACAATCACATGTACCAGAAAAAACATATAATAAGTACGAATATTAATACACTAAAACATCAATTTAGTCACTCAAATTGTCACCGATTAGTTATATTATATTAATCTCTAACTTTATGAGATAGAAAATTAGTCCATGACTTTGATAATCGTGAGGCATATTTAGTCACGGTGCATGTTAGTTAAACTTAGCGAAGTGTCAGATATGGCACGTTAAGTGCTAAATGGACGATAGGTGGCAAAACACGTTTGAAATGACCTTGTTTGTCACATCAATTTAATCCTTCAAATTGTCATAATAGGTCATATTAATTCCTGAATTTACAAAAAAGAAAAACTAATCCCCGACTTTGGCAACCATTTGTCAATTTGGTCGATGATATTAGTGCATGTCAGTTACCCTTAGTAGAGTGTTTCGCGCATGTCAAAGTTGGCACCTACATGATAAACCACGCTTGAAACGATGTCATTTATACTTTATAAATATCTTGAGGCATAAAAAACATTGATTAGCCTTCTTTCTCAAACCTCACCCTCTTACCTTTTATGTCAAGGAAAATACTAGATATTTCAAATTTTATTATCAAAATAAGTTAGAATTTTTCAAATATAATCTGTGCGATTTTAAAAAGTTGGTTAGTCAGTTTGGACTTACCAAATGCATGTAATGAGTGTTTATTCTTTATTATTAGAGAAGCATATAAGTAGTGAGCTTTTCTGTACATTGATAATTGAGGTGAATGAAATCTTTCACATTCAAGTTAGTTCTCTCTTGTCTCTCTCTCGATCTTTCTTCTTCCTTCCCTTTCTCTGTTCTTACTGATAGAGTGTTCTTGTGCAAGATGTGTTCCAATATCATGCTTCTAACAACTCCAGTCCAAATGCATGAGATAGAATGGGCCTTGTCTTCAATCCTCCAATATAGGAGTGGAGAATCCAACCTTATGCTATCTCAGCCATTCAAATACTATTAAAATAAATCAACGGCTCAAATTAAAAAGGGTAAAAAAAGGCAAAAGCAAAAATGTCTAAAAAACCTTGGAAAAAAAATTGAATTCTGGTCTGCTTCTTCACCCTAGCCCACCACCTGCGTCGTTGATCTTTTCTTGTTTTTTTTCCTCCGCCGTCAACAACCTTCCTCGGCACTACCACCACTTCCTAATGAGCCTAATAACACCGTTGCAACCTACCACCCAAGAATTGCCACCTTTGCTCACTACCCCTGAACCACCGCATTCTAGCCCTACAGAGCCATCATTGCATCATTGACAACCGCCACCACTCAGCCATTAGCAAACACAATGAAGTCAAACATGTCTGGATTCTGGTTTTCCAGGAGCCATTAGCAAACACAAGGTCCAGAAACTCGCGCTCTCAGACTCAGTCTGAGTCAACTCGTTCGACCATAGTTGGGTTTGCTTCTTCAGGCCATTGTTGGCCAAGGCCCGTCTCGATGAGTAATCGGAGGCGCCGGCGACCGAGCCACGACGGAGCCAAGGGCAGCGTGATAAGTCCCACCACACAGATGAGGGTGCAAAAAAGGGCAGCTAGGATGGCAACATAGTATGATTCCGCTGACACGGCGTTGCGATGTCGTTAGTGGAATGAAGGAGCGTGCGAGTCATATGAAGTGGAAGAAAGTGTTGATCTTACTCTTCTTCCCTTTTTGAGTGGAATTTTTCGCCCACACATTGTTGCTCTTCTTCGACTTCTTTTGATTCGAATTCGAGTCTGTCAAGCAGATATGAGATCTGAGATCGCCATATCGGAGAAGACGAATGACTTTTGATGGAGGGGAGAGAGGGACTCAGACGGTTTTGTTTTTTTTTTTTTTTTGTTTTATCATAATAACACTGGAGTCTCAAAACTCAACTCCAACAAAGGATGATTAAAGGTTTGCCCATGGTACATGGAAAGTTAGTGGGTTTTATTAATTAATACATTAAATTGAATGTTTTTTCTCCACAATGTCTCATCCTCTCACTGTAGAAACATGAACATAATTTACAGTTTTTAGTCTAGGCGTATTTTCATTCAAAAAAGAAAAAAGAAAAAAAAATGGGAATCATGCCTAAGAATTGAATCCTACTTTTTAATATTGTAAGAAATTACTGAGTGAAATATGACCAACAACGATATAAACACATAGTTTAGATAAACAAAAAGGAAATATCACCGTGGCATGTAGATTCTACTTGATATTCCAAAAGCCCAATAGATATGAACACAAAAAGTGCAAGTTGTAACTTGCAAATGTCTAAAATCCAATTATTAACATGGTGACTTCTATAGTATCCGGAGGACAATTTTATTCTATCTAGGTTGTCTAATCAAATGTTTAGAACTATTTAATTTGATCCACTAACATAATTCATTTAATTGAGATGACACATTCTAATTGGACAGGATAACTTTTCCCCCAAAATTATTTGGGTACGAGAGAAGGCACCTATTAACATTAATTCGAACTCTAATAAGAATATAAGATTAAAGGTGCATTTAGGTAAACAGCTTAGTTAACCGCTTATTCAATAAGTTGTTTTTTAAATAAGCTATAAACAACTTATTTTCATAAGCTTCTCTGACAAACTTATGGAAATAAGCTAAAAAGAGCTTATAAAAATATCATAAATTATTTTTATAAATTATTTGCATGAGTTTATTTCCATAGCCTATTCTTGTAAGCTCCTTATAAGCACTTCCAAACACACCCCAAGCCTAATGTGTTTTGAGAAGATGAATCTCCTAACAAATGAACATTCTATTCTATAACATGCAAATGTCAGCGTAACTTAATTTTAGAAAGATGTTGGGGGCTCTTTTGGCAAAACATTTTAGATAATTAAACTGAGTCCACAATTTTGTCTCTAAAACTGTAACACAATATCAACTTCGTCCCAGACATTAACAAAATTTTAAAAACGTCCTCGAAATTGTCACAAGTTAATCATTTTAGTCTCCGTTAGAAAAAATGTAATATAAAATGAATTAATGAAATTAAATTGAGAAATATAGAAAAACACAATAGTTTATAATTTGATAGATGTGAAATCACACCATGGTTAATGATTATTTTGTCATAATATTCATAATAACGTGAATATCCCTAGAATTTAAGATACTCTTACAATCATAATAATATGTCTTTAAGAAAGAGTGCAGCTTTTAAACAAAAATAAAAAATAGAAAAACTTTGTTTTCTTTTTTACAGCCAATCAAAGAAGGTGAATCCTTTACCAAACTCTATTTTTTGTTTTCCATAAAACACGACCCACAATCAGGAGACCAGTAAAAAATCACACACCACCTCTACTTCTACCAAAGGTGAATATATATGGGGAGTACTACGGGACCCCTGCAAATTTAAGGATTTTGATATCTTAGGATTGGGTATCAATGCGTTAATTGTTTTGATATTTTGAAATTAAGTAAAAATATTTAAAGGTGTTAATGGTTCCAAATATATTATCATCTTGTCTTTTATATCGAGAAATACAGGCTAATATTCTTTTTGCTTTAGTAAGAATTGCATGTTCTATTTCTTTAAGGGCTATATTTTCCTCATATAATATTATTCCCTCAAAATGCTTTATCTTTTTTCTAAGATAATTCATGATTTCTCTATCTTCGTACATAAGGATAACATCGAATCATTCTATGAGTGCTATTATTTTTCCTGCCATATGTAGTCCTAATTCTTCGATATATTCTATCATTTTCTTAATTGATTTTCTAATAAAATTAATTTATTTTCTCTCCAAAGTATATCTCTTTCAATTAATTTTCTAACTTGTTCATCTAAGTAATCATCTTCCTTAGTTTTTGGCAAGGTAGACAGATATGCATATTCATTTTTGAGTTGTAATTTTATTACTTGTATCATTTCTTTTATTTGGGTTTGATTCATGCTGCAAAGCTTTCTAACTCATTTTTTATTCTTTTTAGCATTTTTAATTTATAATCTATTATACCTTCTATTATACAGTCATCAATAAAATCTCCAGCTTCTTGCTGTTTCCAATATTCGATTTCTTTCTTAATTTCTTTTATCCATTGTTTAAACATAGAGCATGTTTGGTAAAATTAGCTGTTAACGGATAAGCTAGCTGATAACGAATTGCTTATAGCGGATAGCGGATGAGGTAGTTGATAGTGGATAACGGATAAGCTAGCTTATTTTCTATGGAAGTGTTTGGTAAAACTAGCTGTTGAACTAGCTGAAAAATATAAAATGACATAAAAGGATATCTTCATTAATGATTTTACATAAAAGAGAGAGAAGAGAATAAAGGTAGAATTAAATGAAGATAATAACGATAAAAGTGGAAAGAAAAATGAAACGCTATAAGCTATAAGCTCAAACGCTACTTCAAGTAGCGTCTGAAAAAAACGCTATAACCTCGTGAAAAAACGCTATAAGCTCGTGATAGAGGCGCTTACCAAACGGGGCTACTTTCTCATCCGCTATAAGCTATCCGCTATAAGCTCGTAGGAATGCCTTGCCAAACAGGCTCATAGTAATGGTCTTCATGCTATTAATCTTTCAAGTCTCTTTTTTATCCAATTTTCTAATTTTAAGTGATGATTTAGCATACTTTCTTTGAGCCAATGGTCTTGCAGAGTTATAGGTTCATTTTCTTGCCAATAGATTATCTTTTTACTATTCTTTTGTAACCACTATTTTAAAAGTGATGTATATTATCATGCGATTATAGTCTTTAGTCGTTGTTTGAAAATCTGAATACGGGTTTCAACTCGTCTTATTTGATCTTTAATTATCGGGTTAGGATTTTCTTCATCTAATTCTTTTAAAGTTTTACAATAGTCTCTTAGATTATTTATTGTTTTCTTTATATAGCTAGCAGTTCTCATTATCTAGCTCTGATACCAATAATTCTTGCGGGTTACTTTTTTGTCCTTGTTTGTTTAATTTTATCTTTAACATATTTTATTTTTTATATACAAAGTTAAATCGTTAACTTGACTTACTAATTTATTAATATTATCATCTTTACTTCTTTCAGGTTCTATAAAAGTAATAGGCCTGGGTATATAAGATATTCTTAAAGATTCAGATTTCTTTAAAAATGTTCCTAATTCTGTTATTTCATTCCTTCGTGAATAATAAATTTTTCCAATATCTTCAAATAATTGAGGAACGTCTATTCTATCATTATTTCTAAAAGTAATACTATGGTGAGAATTTGTTAAGGCGTAATTCACACAGTATGTTGCCGAAAATATTTTATCTCCAGGTCTCATTAAGTTTTTTCTTAAAAATTTGTGTTCTAGAGTTAATGATTGATCTAATCATTGTGTATTTAGAGGGATGCCTATGTTAGGATGAATTTCAAACTTTAGTTTTACATAAGCTAAGTTTCCTTCTATAACTCCTAATACTTTATCGTGTACATCAGTTATTCTTTCATCTTTTAAGATTAATTCTATTGGAGAATCTATTCCTTCTTGGAATGTTGCTTTGATTAGGATCTGAACTGCGTCTATGTGAATATATCCTATTTTCCTTCTGTGTGGTTCTATTTTTAAATTTTATCTTAGTTCTGAAATCTTTTTTCGATTTAATAGTTGTATATTTGTGAGGCCTTGAGCTTCAATTATATCTATGTGAGTTTCTGTAATTATTTTACCATAATAAATAATATTTTCTTTCTGAATAAACCTTTTCATTATTCCTCGTAATCTTTCTTTTCCTTTCATATTTGCAGTTTTAGAAAGATCTAATTCTTCTTTTTGTATTTTTTGAAATAAGCGAGGGTTAATCAGAATACTTCCATGATAATTTTCATCTTCTTCAGTAATTCGAAGGTGTTCTACATCATCATTATTTTCAATTATCTCAGGTTCAGAATTCATAATGCTTTAAACTAGTTTATGAAAGATTGTAGAGTTTTGTCATACCTGATTGCGTTTAACGAGCTATAGTGCTTTTCTGGTCCACTGCTGCTTCCGCGCTTCCTGAGTACTTGCCTGATCTGCTTTGTTTCTACTGCTTCTGAGTGAATGCATGACTGATCCTTAGCAAGTAAGGATTTTTGCAAGTTGCAAGGTAAATAGAAAGTAAATGGAGAATTTATAAATAAAACGAGTAATTTATTTGATGAAAAGTGGTTTATAGGGGTGGTATTCTCAGATACCTAGTATCTTCTAAGGAGACTAACAACTTTCCTCAACTTGGGGAAGCTCGGGTGAGAGTTTTCTCCAACTGATTCACTTTGATTTGCCTCAGCATAAGAGGGCTTATTTATAGGCTAAGGGATTATTGTCTATTTACATTATTGACCCTATAGCACATAAGTGCTTACATCAGAAAACTAATATTTTACATGCTGCCGTCATTGCTTACATCATTCTTCAATTATTGCTTCGTTTTCGGAATCTTTCCCTTGTGGCTGACAGCTAGTAGTGGCTTCTGACGTGGCTTGCTTTATGCATCTCTCGCATGCATGATTGCCGTTTTCTTTAATTATTGAGCAAAGTTTATGGAGGATAGCTGGGCAATAATTCATAGAGGGTCCCTCAAATGCATAGAAGGGCATTTCGAAACTTGTTAGTAAAGCTAAGTCTTTTTCTCTGATGGGCTTTCCGCTTGTCTTGCTTAGAAGCAAGGTATTTGGTCCTTTGTACAGAGTTTTAATAAATGATTCTTTTCCAATAGTTTGACATTGGGAGTATATGCTAGCTAATTGATGTACTATGAAGTTAATAATTTGATCTTCATCATAGTCCATTTCGGTAGGTTCATCCATTAATGGAAAGTTATTATTGCTGATACCAATAAAAACTAAGTGCTTGGTTGGTTGCTTGGTGGTGAAATCTGGATAGGCTGAGTAAAATTTTAAGAAAATAGATCTTTCACAAGCAATATTCTTTCGAAACATCTGGACTGCTTCTTTGAAGTAGTAGGGAAACAAGTTAATTTCATCAAGATTGGGACTTAAATAAAGACATTCAATTAGTCCGAATTGGAACAAATTGAACGTTAAGATTGATGGGGCTCCAGGTGTAAGTACTGCCTTGGTAGCGAATAATTTCCGATCAACCATGTATACACAATTGCTTTTTTCTTTTTCTGTCCAATGGATTAGTCTTTCGAGGTGTTCATAAAAATTTTATTTTGAAAATTGGGTTTGAAATTCATGTTCTTTTCTCGTTATTATTGGGAAATTGTCTAGGGAAGAAGGAATTCTTCCTAGAACTTTCAGAGCTTTCCTTGGTTCTGGGTTTAGAGTAGTGGTTTATGCAAAAGTTCTTGGTCTTAGTCCAAGATAAATTTCTTTACCTTTGGCAATCTGAAAATCTTTCAGAGCTTTTTCTGCTTCTTCTTTTGTTGCATAGGACTTATGAATAACTCCTGAAACTTTCTGACAATAGGGAGCTGCTTTGTGTCACTCGTCATAAATTCCGGGAAATGGTCCGTTAAAAATAGCGTTCCATTTTTGATTTCCTTCTTTTTGTGCTTGCTTTTTAATTTCTGCTGGAATTGCTTCTTCCAAAAAGTTTTCAGTTTCTAATTGTAAGTCCAAGACTTTGATGTCTGCTTCAATCAAGTCTAGTTTTCTTAGCTTTTGATCTCTAAGTGCTTTCTTAAGTTCTCTTTGTCTTTTCAGCATCTCCCTAGTTCTTCGCTCCATTCTCTGGATAATATATCTGCAAGGACATTCTTTTCTCCCTTAATATAGGATATTGAGTAATTGTATGCAGATAATTTCATTTGCCATCGAATCAATCTTCCTTGCTTATAGGTGCCTTTATGATTAATATTTTTAAAACCTGCAACGTAAGTAGAGTCGGTACTAAGAATAAATTCTTTATCAAGCACATAAATTAAATGTTTTTCCAACATTCGAATAAGTGCAAGGGTTTCTTTTTCATGAGTAGGATAATTAATTTCACTATCTGAAAAAGTTCCAGACATATATCGACATAGTAATTCTTTCTTTTGTTCGGGGGGTTTTGCTTTCATAACACCTCCCCAGTAATCATTTGCGGTATCTGTTTCAATAATAATTAAGTCATCGTCTAAAAGATGATATAATTCAGGAAGATTTTGACATAAGTTCTTTAATTTAGAAATAATTGTTTCGTCCTCTTTGGTCCAAGACCAGAGGGTATCCTTCTTGAGTTTTTGTTGGAGGATTTTCCTTTCTGTTGCAAGATCTTTTAAAAATCCTTCATTGGAAATATATGATAGTAATCCAAGGAATCTTTGTAAATCCTTTTTATTTTTTAATTTTGTTGGAAAATTGTGCAGCTTTTCTAAAACATGTTTTTGCATTATTATTTTTCCCTTTTCAATTTCTAATCCTAAATAATTGATTTTATTTTGTGCTAAAATAACCTTTTTCTTACTTAGGACTACTCCATGTTTTAAACACTTATTAAGAACTAGAGTAACTTTATTGAAATGGTCTTCTATGGTTTTGTTTGTAAAGACTAATATATCATCGACATAAATAAGACAAAAATCTTTATAATCTTTGAGTATTGAATCCATGTGTCTTTGAAAAATTTCTGGGGATTGCTTCATACCCATAAGGAGTACATTCCATTCATATTGATCTTGAAGACAACTGAAAGCTGTTAAAGCCTTGGATTCC
The DNA here is from genome assembly GCA_039655645.1 of Ammopiptanthus mongolicus. Taxonomy (NCBI): domain Eukaryota; kingdom Viridiplantae; phylum Streptophyta; class Magnoliopsida; order Fabales; family Fabaceae; genus Ammopiptanthus; species Ammopiptanthus mongolicus. The sequence continues at coordinate 5,411,550 of CM077349.1, forward strand.
TCGGTTAATTTCAACTGATAAAAGCCTGATTTACAGTCAAAAGTACTAAATCAGTGCATATTTTTAATTTGTTCGATAATTAAATCTTTTCTCGGAAGAAAATATGCATCTCCTTCCATTGCGTCGTTTATCTGTTTATAATTTATTACCATTCTTCGTTTGCCACGCTTAATTTCACTATGATTTTCTACATAAAAGGTTGGGGCTGAGTGCTTACTTTTGGATGGTCTGATTAATCCTTTTGCAGTTATTTGCTTAATGTCTTCTGCAAATTCATCTCTATCTTGTTTAGTGTATATCATAGGTTTACATTTTACTTCTTTAGTGGGATCTTTTAATTTTAATGTGATTAGTTCGGTGTTTTTATTATTTATGTTTGGATCTAGTAGGTGTTCACTACATATTTTCTCTAGTAGTTCTTCAATATGGGCCGGAATTCTTCTATTTGGTTCTAAATTAATTAGAGCATAGCGCATTTTTTGACAAAGGATAGTAAATATATCACCACGGTTCAACTTGCGAAACTCTGATGGTTTAGAGGAGTAGGTACAGGGATAGGAATGGTGGATTGGAATGGAAAGTATCTCACGGGATTGGATATTTTCGTATATACGGGGTGCGTAGAGTAATATGTTCTACGTATTGACTAAACGGTGTATAAAGACGTAAGAAGTTATTTCCAAGAATTACATCGACTATGGTTTCTTGTTGGTAGATTGTTGGTACAATAAATCGTTTATGTTGGATAAGTAAGGTGATTCGTTTTACGACCCAAAATAAAGGGTGAATTGATTCATCAGCTATTTGTATTTTTTAACGGTTTTTCTAATCGTTCCCATTTATCAAATAATGTTCTTGTTGCTAAACAAATACTTGCTCCAGTATCTATATAAGCTTCGGTTTCTTTATTTCCTTTTTCAATTATAATTTTAATATAGGTGCTATTAGGATTATGTTTCTTCTGAAGATAATTCATCATGTTCAGAATATTCATAAACACTATTATCAGTGTTGCTTAATTCTTCTTCTAAGGGTTCAAGGCTATATATTTTATATATTCGTTTTACTATTTTAGCTTTTTCTTTAAATTCTTTTTCGCTTTTCTTTGGGCATTCATTTGCATAGTGTCATTCTTCATTGCATATCCAACATCTACATTTCTTTTTTCCTTGTGGACAATATTTTTTAGGTGCTTATCGCTTCCTAAAATATTTTTTCTTTGTGTTTTTATATGCCTTCTTCTTAGGATAAGTTTTTCTTAGTTTCGGTTTACCTTTGTAGTATTTCCTCCTTTTTATAGGTTTATTACAGCCATATTTACCTGATAGTTCTATTTTGGGCATGTCACAACAGATTACATTTTCCCTTCTATTTAAGTGTTTTATAGTTTTACGAGTTATACATTGTTCTCGTAATTCTTTGTATAGTATTTGAATGATTCCTCCTAAAGTGTTTGCAATTTCATTTGGATTTACTTCCCATAATAATTTGATTTTTGTATTGAGGGGAAACGGTAGTTTATCTATAAATACCTCTTTGTATGTTTCTTTTGTTGCGGAATTTAATTGATAATAGTATTTTTGATATTCACATATAAAACTTTCTATTTCACACATGTCGCATAATTACATTTGATTTAGATGTGTTTTGGCTTTCTCATGTGGAAATTTACTTACTTCTGCATTGTGTTCTATACTAGCGTATCCTATAAATTCTTGATAAATAAGGCTCATAATGAGTCTTGCAAAATCTTGGTTATTTGTTGTTAAGGTTGAATAATGTTGTCATTGTTCGTCTGATATACTATCTAAGTATTTTTATATATTTCTTGTTATTTTATAAAGAATATAATTTTTTATTGACAACATGTTCAAGCTATTAAATTTTTCATCGGTAGCGATTAAAAGAGTTATTTCATTAGTCCATTGTAAAAATATTTCTTCTTTGTTTTTTACACAGTCAAGATTTAATATATTGCCTGCTGATCTCTGTACTTCGTATCTTGGTTTAAATTCGTCTTGAATTTTTGACCATTTATTATTTCTTTTAACATATCCTTTATTATGCAATGTTTCATTTTTGATATTTTCCCACATTTCAAATATTTCTTTTCTTTTTCTTTTTGGTATCACGTTACTACTTGTTTCTCCATGGTGCGTACATATTTCGTTAAAGTCTGTTTCATCTGACGAAGAACTATAATTTAATACTACTTTTTCAGTCTCATTTAAAAGATTAATTGGTTTTGTATCTTGTATTTGATTATGTTCTTCTTCGATTATTTTTAATTCTTTAAGGAGTTGTTGAATTTCTTCTAAGTCATTTGACCTTTTTATTGTTTCGATATAGTCGGTTTTTAAACCTTCCATGTCGTTTTTGGAGATAATATTTGAGAAGGTTCAGGCCTTAGTTTTTTAGTTTGATTATTTAGTAAATCCTTTAAATCTTTCTTGGTTATGTATTTACTGTTTTCTTCTTCTTTGGGTAAGTTTTTTAATTGTTCTAATATTTTTCTGATTTTTCCACAATCTTCTTCATTTTCTATCTCTTTTCCTTTGTTTATATTATTTAAGGTTTCATATATATGTGCTATCTTTGTTTGTTCTTTGGATATTTTTTTATAAGTATACTCCACAATTTTGACAGTAGTTTCTATTAACTGAATCATATTTTTATTTATTTCCTTTAATACTTTTTCTAATTCTTTATATTTTTTATCAATTCCAATAAACTCATAGTTTTTTCTTTCTGTCCAAAGGTACCAGTACCCTGATAACTTCATAGTTACCATAGAATTTGCTAATATATATATATATATATATATATATATATATATATAACCTTTTAACATAAGCAATTGACTTTTTCAACAACTACAGGAACGTACCTTTAACAAACTTTGTGATAAGATTTTTTAGTTACAGACGATCTTTTAGAAAGTAAGATAAAGCATTAAAAGAAATAAAAAATAATAAAATAAATGGTATTTAAAATCTTTAAAAACTAATTATTTTATAGTAAATTTTTCAACAGTTCCTAACCCTAATCAATTAATTAAGTCCCTAACATTATTAGCGGAGAGAACTAAATTGATTAACTTTTATTAACTTCGATGACGTTTTTTGGATTTCGTTAATGTCAGTCCCAAGATTGATACGATGTTATAATTTTAAAAATCAAATCGGGAATTTACTCTAATTAAATTGTTGGAAAAGTGCATATATATCTCTCCAATCACAAACTTTACCAAATACTTCAATTCTAAGCTTATTCACTATCAGTTAGTTTTTATCAAGTAGAACCTACATCCTTTTTTATTCAATCCTATTTTAATTTCAAAATATTTTCAATTTTATTCCCCGACGTAAACAAATGTTAAATACTCAAGTTTTTGTCTTTCGGTTAAGATTGCACCGCCTAATCTATCACATGTGAAAGTAACCAACATTGGAAATTATATGAGTAGTAGTTTGACTAAAATGAACGGACCTGGGAAGGCAAGGAATCTGACACCTCACCTCACAGTCACACACCCACATGGCTATGCTCTTCACGTACATATTTCTACATCAACGGCAGCTGCCCTCAATTTCCTAGGTGAGCACCCCGTGGAGAGGAGACCCACTATGTACTCGCACAGATTCAAGGGCCTGCGGCTATTTATTTGGAATCACTTGCTTAAATAATCTTTACCCTATTTTCGAGAAAATCAGGTTGCGAACAAAGAATACATCTTATATGTCTAACATGCTCTTAACGGAGATTAATAATTATTAATGATGACGGAAATTTCATATCCAGGTTATAAAAAAACATAATAATATAATTTTTTAATAAATATCAGTGTAAAAAGTTCAGTGTACAAATAAATATGTTTTATGAATTCTGCAAACTACCCTTCATTCACTAGACGTCAAAAGATCCGTTGCTTTATGGAAGCATAATATACATGAACATATATAATGGCCATGAACTCATGAAATAGAACCTCGGAAAAGGAAAACAAGAACGTTAGAACAATAGTAAACAAAGCTGCCAATCTGCCATAACTTCAGCTTAATTATTATTACAAAGGAATTAAAAAGACATCCTCTGTTTAGAGTCAACACTTCTCAGGCTTGCTTGGCTTGGAAGACAATGAGGTACAATTTATTTTATGTTTTTGTATTTGTCTGTCACGACTCACGAGTACGTAGTACGAAGACTTATACCCCAAAAAACAAATTAAGGGGGAAGCAAAATACAAGACAAGACATATTATTAAATCCGTAGTATTGATACCTATTTGTCTTACTCTGCATCTAAAAAGATTCCCTCTATATATTGATCCAATTGTAGTAAGGGACTTCCTTTTCTTGTTTATTCCACTTCATCCTTTTCTTTCTTTCTTTCTTTTCGCTAGTTTTGGTCAAATACTGCCAAAACAGGATTATTATTATTATTATTATTTGTAAAAAATAGTATAGAAGTAGTTGCAACTTGCAAATGCATGTTCCTCTGCAATCTTCACTGCCGCCTCAATACGTCCACTCCTGAGGCAGAATCATCTCATTCTGCATATTTGCTGGCGCTTTCTGTGGCTGGCGGTTCTGAAGTGAATACATGCCATCCCTGTCACTCACTAGAACATCTGCAATTTGTAATAAACGTTACAAATATTAAGCTTCACCAAAAACAAAAATAAAAATCAAATCAGAAGGATATTCATGGTCAATATTGGGACATCTTGCTAGCTGCTAATGTTGGATTTTATTGTTTGGGAACTGCACTAGTTTCCAAAAGCAAAATTGGACAACCTAATAACCTAAATGGGATCCAATTTATTTTCCTGCCCACCAAGACTTGCAGATCAAGGTAATTGCACAGTTGAACAGAAATATTTGTTTAAACCTGATTTATCCAAGGCACGTTCATTAAACTGATAAATTATTAGCACTTTATTAACTGTCTAGGTACTATAAGCCTATAATTAATGATATATGAATAATATACTATTGGCTATACACTCAATTGTGTCATAAAAGAATGAATTTAATTTGTATGTATTGTTAGTATAAAGATTATTTATACTGACAATCAATTATTATAAATTGTTACATTAGCAAAACTAGTAAATTCTTATTTTAACCATCTTTCTATAAGATGATATTCGATTGATTGGCAGTGTAAAAAACTTTATATTATCATTATATATCAATTAAACTGTTAAAAGAATTTGCCCAGTTCAATAATACCGGTAACTAGTAAATATTGACGCTGATTGAACTTAGCATGGAGAAATTAAAGCAAAATAATGGGGGGTTGATAATTAGGTAGGAGAAGTACCATGGAGAGGGGGGAAGCCAGCGGCTTTGGATCCAGACGTGGCAGCCATTTGGTCAAAGTGGAGTTGCAAAGCCTGTACCACTCTAGATGGTATAAGAACAGTTGAGCAACCTTTACCTGCCCACATCATCGTAAATACACTAAATTATCAACGTCGATGTTAAGATGTGCAACAAACTGATACTGTTTGGCGATCAAGTATTTAATTGGGGATCCGCTGAAAATAAAGAATCTCCAAATTTGGTCACCAACTCATTAACTCCTCTTTTTTTTTTTTTGGTACAGAACTCATTAACTCCTTTTATTTATTAATATTAGAGTTTTGCTATCCAATATCGGTGAACAATTTGTTAAGGAATAAAAAAAAGATAAAGTTATATTAAAAAATGAAAAATAATATTTCAAAATGTATTGATCAGTATTTTCCCATGAAAAATATGATTTTTCAATTTTTTAATCAATATCCTATTGACATACATTCCTTAGTATTATCCATAAAATTATTGATCTCTCTTTTATATTTGATGTTCTACTTTCCCAGAAGGAAAGGATCAATCATGTGCAGCATATGACAAGAGATCAGGGAAGAGTTCAATTCAAACTGAAAAATGAACATTTTGATCCCCATTCACTAGCAAACAGGCAGTTGGTGGAGACTCCCAAAAAGAAATTTTTGAACGGAAAAAGAGACGGAGAGAGCGAACCGCTTCAGCTAGATACAGGGAATTGGACACATCAAAAGTGTATAGAAAACTGAATCAAATACTAAATGTGGCATAGTTGATGGTATATTTGACTAGTCAGTAACATGTAATATTATTCTAACTTTAAATTTTTTTTTTGTTTACATTTTAATTAAATTACTATTATTTTAAGATTTTATTTTACAAAAAAAAAATTGAATAAATAATTGATATTATCAATATTCTCACCCACCCGTAACTAACTACTCAAACAAGAATATTGTAAAAAAAAAAAAAAAACTACTCAAACAAGAAGGGAGCATACACAACTTTGAGAAAAGAAAAATAACTATCTAATGCTAATTTTGTACATTACATTACACCCCAGTCAATGATGTAAAAATGTGTAGTTGATGTTGATCAGAGTAATGATTAAAGATCAGATTAATAAATAGACCAAGCAACCAATACATGATTAATTTACTAATAATTACAGGATCGTTTATTTAGTAAAAAAATATGTAAAAAAAATAGTACAAGAGGATTGAAAGTCATAGGAAAAGACTAGGAACATTTTCCTTACGCCAATCATGATATTTTCATACTACTTTTTTTACATTCACTTTCTTATTATTAATCACATCACTTTTAATGACTTTTGTTTTAGAAATAATAATAAGTAAATGATAAATAGGAGTAGTAAGAATTCTAAGAGCATTTCCAACACAAAAATTTATTGGGGTGGCTTAACTATAAAATGGGAATTCTTTGGTATCCTATTGGTAACTTTACTCTACATAAACGATCCAATCAAATAATGAGAATCATTTGACTTGATTCGTTAACATAATCCATTTACTTGTAACGGAGCATTCTAATTATACAAAATAACTTTAAACTCAAAAATTTTAGGGATATCAGAAAAGTCACCCAAGAAAAATAACTTACACTTAAATCTCACATCATCTTTATTATAATAAAGATGATGTAGGTGAATGATCCTGTTCTTATTCATAAAAATTAGTTAAACAACTCCGATAAAAAAAAGGAATTAGTTGCTTAAAAAAGAGTGATGTGATAAAAAGGCTTGGAGATAGAGGATTTTCCATACACACTTACTTTTCTTGTTTGTTGATTCGGAAGGGGCATTGGTTCCAGCACGGGGAAAGAAAACACCGGTCCCACCACTTGGACCGGACGCACCAAGGAAGAGCGCCCGCATGCCTGCACCACCTTGCTGTTGGACAGAAGCGGGGCGTGGAGGACGAGTCTTGCGTCCAACACCAACCCCTTTACCTTTCTTATTAGATTGCTGAATCTGTTGTTTTGGCTGAGATTGCTTTGATATCTGCCCTTCACCTTCCCCATATGCAGTTTGTTTTTGCTTCACTGGGAGCAGAACATGCTCTTGCTTGAGCCTAGACAACTATATATATATATATATTAAAAGGTAACAAAAAAGTTAAACTATATTATTGGTAGCCAAAACTACAATATGGAGAGACTAATTGGTGTCTTTTAATATAAATAACTTGAGTGTAAAATGAGAAAGTAAGCCTTAATTAATTAAAATTGATTGAGATCTCAATATATTTTAACTATTCAAGACTTCTATCGCAACAGTTTACATTCAATCTCACTTTTAGAGAAGATGGAAAAGTGATAGTATTATGTATGTATCTTACTTCAATGGCTCGAATTTGCTCCTGAATGAGAGATTGATACGAGGAGAGTCCAATATTATTGGATTTGGAGGTGTTTAAAGTCTGAATCTCATAAGCAAGTTGGTATTTAGAAGCGCCTGATCTTTCTTCAAGCTTCATCTTGTCAAACATCCCCATCACATCGTGGCTGCTTTTCCAACAAGAGTGTTGTTGTCTGTTCCCTGGTGTAGCTGGGGGCGATGGTTCCTGAGAGGACCCTTCAGAGCTCCCTTGGTTTGAACCCAAAGTTGACGACCACAGAATTGATTGGGGTGAACCTATCAAGTCCCATGACTTGAGGATCGAGAAGGAAGAAGAAGTGCATGTTAATCTAGCTAAGTGAAACTATATATATATATATATATATATATATATGGTTAATAATTTTGAATACAATAATAATAATAATAATAAGGCAATAACGATTTTTGTGTAGAAAAATAAAACAAAATAGTACCAAATCCAGATTGTGAGAGCCAATCCCTGAGAAATCGAATTTGTCCTCGTCTTGAAGCATGAAATGATCCATATGGTGAGTTAACTCGGCTATTAAATCTTCGTCCTTGTCTTTCCTGTGTACTTCGGTGGAATGAACAAGTGATCTTAAATCTGAGCCGTTGTTGTTGTTGTTGTTATTGTTGTGATGCTGTGAGTGTGAGAGAACATCATGGTACTGAAACTGAGAAGGAAGGCAAGTATCCCCTGCAGTACTGTGTTGTAGGTCAACAGGCATGATAAAAGGCAGTGATTGTTTTCCACTTTACAACTAAGAGGAAAGGGAGGATAATAATAATAATAATAATGTTGAGATGAAAGGTTTGATGATTTTTTATTATGGCTGTTACTGCCTGGAGAAGCTATAATAATTACTTAGATCAGGAACACATGATAACACAGTACTGTGTTATGTGTTAGTCTGTGTGCCCCGCAACCCCACTCTACTTTGCCTTCTGCACAAATTAATACACAACAAATAGTAGTAGTAGTAGTAGTTCTTATATATTTATGGGAGGAAGAGAATCTGAGAATGATCACTGAATATGAGGATCAGATCACCTATGAAGATATGGGTGGGTCCAGTGGCTGTGATCGGTGCTTGTTTTATGCTCAGAGTTCGGTTTAGTAGTTGGACTGTAAATATGTACAGTATATACTTACCCTGCTTGCTGTACAACTCACCTGCCATTTGTTGGACTTGGTACAAGTTCCAACCAAAACTTGCTAACTACTCCAACGCTCGCAACCCCAACAATCTATTTATTTTGAAAAAAAAAACTTAGAATTTCATTTCGTGGGTGTAGGTTATTACCCCTAGGTCTAATCATTTACACTCGTAAGGTTAATTCACTCTTACAATTAGAAGGTCAATTTTTATAATTAATTACACCTTTTTAGAGTTTCAACTTCAATTCTCTTTCTAGCTAAGAGTGAGATTCTCTTACCTCCACACTCATCTCTTTATTAGTTGTATGTTATTACTCTATTAATTTGCAAGGAAATAAAAAGAGAATGGCAGATCTAACGGGTTTTTCTTTAATCCTCCTTCATCGGGATGGAGGATCCATCTTTGTGTTATCTCGGTCATCCAAAAATTATTAAAATAAATTAACGGTTCAAATTAAAAAGGGCAAAAGAAAAGTTTCTCTCCCTCTCACTTCCAACCCGTCATTGTTCTGCCTCTGAAGCAATATACTGTAAAGACTGTTTTGGAGCATATTGAGAAACATGAGAAGGGCTTCATATTCCATGTTGTTGTTGGCGAAACAAGAGATGATGGCACTCCACGAGACTAAGTCTCTTTTATTGTGATCCATGTTGTTGAATATTGAGAGTGCTTGTTGCCACTCACCACATTTTGATTAGAGGGTGATGACTGAGGTAAGGAGGACACTACAAGAAATTTCAATATTTCTCGGGACTTTTTACCCAGGAAATTGCAACACCGGGAAACTTTGACATTTCCCATGGTTAAGGCCCGAGGTAAAGTCTTGCTAAATTTCCCAAAGGTATACCCATGGGAAAGGTTGGCACGAAACATTTCTGCTAGTTTTCCCACGGTCAAAGCCGTCCCTAATTAAATTCGTTGTTTCCCAAGGGTTGGGCCATGGGAAATTATTTATATTCCCACGGCTGGTGTCGTAACAATATTTCACGTTGTTTCCCATGACTTGAAGCCGTAGCAATATTTCACGTTGTTTCCCACGACCTAACCCGTGGGAACATTTTCACACTGTTTCCCACGGCCCTGCCCCATGGGAAAATATTTCAAGCTGTTTCCCACGGCCCTGGGGCCTTGCCCATGGGAAAATATTTCAACTGCCCGTGGGAAAATATACAATATTTCACTCCGCTTCCTATGGCTCTACCTGTGGTAACATTTTCACGTTGTTTCCCACGACTATGCCCGTGGGAAAATGTACAATATACACAAAAGAAAACCTTTTTCCTTCTTCACTCTCTAAGTGACTCTCCTAACAGTTCAGCACCGCCTAACCGTTCAGCCTCCTCCGTGCGTTGTCCTTCCTCCTTCACCTGCCGACCACCGCGAATTCAGCTGCGCCTCCCTCCTTCGGGAAGCTCCTTGTTTCCCTTCTCCCTATCTCACTTATGTCTGTTACATTTGGGTTTGGGTATTTCCATCTTTCCCATTTCACTTCTGTCCTCCTTCGTTTAGCACCGCCCAAGCGAGGACGCCGCCATGAGCAACGCGTCTGAACCACCCAGTGTAACAGCCCTGACTGCTTTTAGGATTGCCAACTGTCCCCGCAAAACAACATGGGTCTTTTCAGCGTGCTTTGTCCTCACTCATACGCTTTCTGGAAAACTTCCCAGAAGGTCACACATCCCACAAGTGCTCCAAGTCAAGCACGCTTAACTATGGAGTTCTTATGTTCTGGACTCCCCAAAAAGAAGATGCATCTTGTTGATATAGGTAGTACCAATCAATTATTATAAGCCTTCCTTCAACTGTACAGTCCCATACCTGCACAGCCTCAGGATCCCTCTCATTCCGATGTGAATCCGGTTCATTCATGTGTCCCTTTGCTTAGAAACCTGTCAAGAGTCGCTCCTTGTCCGTGCCTCAGGCACCGGCGATCACTCACCGCCCTCGTCAGCCTCAAGCGTCACATGACCACCAGCTTCCACCAGGTTCGTCCCCCAACCAAATCGTATCGGGAAAGGTCCGCTCTGATACCATTTGTAACGGTCAGGACTGCTTTTAGGATTGCCAACTGTCCCCACAAAACAACACGGGTCTTTTCAGCGTGCTTTGTCCTCACTCATATGCTTTTTGGAAAACTTCGCAGAAGGTCACCCATCCCACAAGTGCTCCAAGTCAAGCACGCTTAACTATGGAGTTCTTATGTTCTGAGCTCCTGAAAAGAAGATGCATATTGTTGATATAGGTAGTACCAATCAATTCTTATAAGCGTTCCTTCAACTGTACAGTCTCATACCTGCATAGCCTCAGGACCCCTCTCATTCCGATGTGAATCCGGTTTATTTATGTAACTCTTTGCCTAGAAGCCTGCCAGAAGCTGCTCCTTGTCCGTGCCTCAAGTACCGACGATCACTCCCCGTCCTCTTCAGCCTCAGGCGTCACACCCAGTTCCGTCGCAATTTCTGCCAGTGATCCTTTCTGAACCTTTTGTTGCGTGGGTAATTTTTTTATTTTGTCTATTTTATTGTTTTTTTCGTTTTTGTTTTTTGGGATGCCTATGTATTTTGTCTGATTGTCTCTATGATATTGGAGTTTAGATTTTGTTCTGGGAATTGGTATTTGATTTGATTGTCTGCATTGGGGCTTAGAGCTTGTGTATGCTTTGAGGAAATTAATTATTTGATTTGGTGATGTATGTGCTGAAGCAATTATTTGCCTTTTATGTTATCTTAGCAAATTTGTTTGAATGAGAATTATTACAGCTGTGGGAAATTTAATTATTTAGTTTAATTTAATTTAATTATTATACTATATGTAAACATTTTTTTTTTAAAAATAAATTAGGTTTCCTAGGGCCAAAGCTGTGGGAAATATCTCGCTAAGTTTCTCAGGGTTTAACTCGTGGGAACGTTTTCCCAGGGCTTAGGCCGTGGGAACATTTTCCCAGGGCTTAGGTCATGGGAAATATCCCAAGGGCGCGACCGCAAGTAAGTTCCCACGGCTTTGTCATTTGGACCGTGGGAAATCTTTTCTGACTCCTTTCATTCCGAGGGATATGTAGCCGTGAAGATCCGTGGGAAATATGCATTTTCCCACGATATTCTTGTAGTGGGACCGAGTCGAGGACGAGTCCTGACTCATTGAACTTGTGGTGAAGGAGTTTGTCGAGGTCCAAGTTGCAGGACCTGATGCAGGCTTTGAGGAGAAGGGATGAGTTAATGAGTTTTTTGTGATGGTGGTGGTTGTATGTGAGGTCGAGGTTGGAGATGGCATTGTGGAGTTGTGGCACGCTGAAACATGAATTGTGTGTGAGTGTGGGCTTTGTGTGTTTTATGAAATAGAAACTCAGAAAGAGAAAGGAACGAGCACCACCATGGCAAAGTGAAGAGTGGAAGCGAGAAACATATTTGGTTGGCAGATGAGAGAGGGAGATGAGTTTTATTTTTTATTTTAAAATAAATTCATTTTTTTTTACTTCACTAAAATAACCCTGGAGGATGGGTACACAATTCTAAGGAAGGATGATTAAAGATTTGCCCACAACCAACAACTAAATTCTTAGTGTTCAAAATCAGATTGTGGATAGAGGTTGCTTCTTAAATCCAGAAATATGTGGGAACTTTTGTGTTAGTAGTTGAATTTGGAAGCCAAATATATTAGCCAGCAAATCATCACATTTATATTGGCCTCCCCTTTTAACAATGCATTGTTAATTGTGGTTAAATTTGGTACTATTTTGCTATATATTGTCCGTGGGACAATGGTTAAGAAACAACTTTTTTTTATTAAAAAGTGATATGCTTTTTTTTTTTTTGAAATAAAAAAGAGATATAACTAATAAATTAAAAATTGATATGTTTAGTTTTTCAATACAAATTACTAGCCCTTAAATTAGTGATGTTAAATGAAATTAAAAAGACAATTTGAATTGATAAAGGGTATTTAAAAGCCATATAGCCCGTTTTGTGAAAGAGTAAATACCCAATTTGGTCCTTGAAATTATAGAATTGTATCAACTTAGTCCCCCCACATTATTAATATTCCAAAATGATCCTTGGAATTGCAAAATGTTAATCAGGTTCGTCCCTCCATTTGGATTCGTTAGCAAATGCATCCTTGACATTATTCACTTAGTTTCAAATGCATCCCTGACATTACCAACTTAATGTCATTATAGTTAATGCAAATATCAACGGAGGGGCGAACCTGATTAACATTTTGCAATTCCAAGGATCATTTTGGAATATTGATAATGTGGGGGACTAAGTTGATACGACCCTATAATTTCATGGACCAAATTGGATATTTTACTCGTGTTGTAAAAGCATCCATATATAGTAACTCAGCTGTTAGGTTTAAATAACAACATGTGGTTTGTTCGAGTGGTAATGAGCTTGGACCCTTAAGCAAGTGGTTAGAGGTTCGATCCCTGATTTTTGTGTACGAATAAAATCTAATTGGGAGAGGTGAGCCCTTGAATGTCATCCAATATCTCGGGAGATTAGTCTCCGCACTTATGCGCGAAGCCAAAAAAACTGCTAGGTTTAAATATCACCTATTAGAAAAACTTTGGTTTGTTGTGTTTGTTAATAATCTGTTTTTATATATTATCTTTAAGGGTATTTGACCAAACTGACTCACTTTTAGACACTATTTACCAATATAACTTTGTTTTAAAACTATTTACCAAACTAACCCACTTTTAATCACGTGACATTTTTTATTATTTTTTTCTGACACTGAAAAACGCTACTTTGACTAGCGTTTTCTAAAAGCGCTAACGCTAAAGGCCGACGCTAGAGGTATCACCCGTCTGAAGTTGAAGATCTTCACACGTCTAATGTCTATCAGACGGATGAAGAAATATTCACTCGTCTGATACATTTCTTCACTCATCTGAATCTGAAGATCTTCACCCGTCTGATGACCCGTTTAATACATTTCTTCACTAGTCTGAAGCTGAAGATCTTTACCCTCAGACCGGTGAAGAAATGTATCAGATGGGTGAAGATCTTCAGCTTCAAACGGGTGACACCTCTAGCGTCGGCCTCTAGCTAACATAAAATTTTTAAATTTTTTTACAGCGAGCCAGAATTGTGCCACGTGGCACAATCTAGTAAAAACTCTACTGACAGTAGCATTTTTAGAAAACGCTAGTCAAAGTAGCATTTTTCAGTGTCAGAAAAAATAATAAAAATGTCACGTGACTAAAAGTGGGTTAGTTTGATAAATAGTTTCAAAACAAAGTTATATTGATAAATAATTTCTAAAAGTGGATCAGTTTGGTCAATTACCCTTATCTATAAACTATCACCGAAGCTTTTGGCACGCTAAACTTAAAATGGGACGATTTATATTTTCCAAAGTTCTACAGAAAAATGCTTAATAAACCTAAGGTTAGATAGTCTGAAGTTTTTGTACAACAAGAATGTAAGAATGAAGGAAAAAAGAATTTACCTATACAATACAAAGATTTAGAGTAAAAACCCATTTTGGTCTCTGAAATTTACCCACTTTTGGTCCCCGAAAAAAAACAAACTCACCGTTTAGTCCCTGAAATTTACTTCCGTGAGACATTTTGGTCCCTCCGTCAGTCAACCATTGTTGATCTCCGTTAACTTGCATATCTGTCGCGTTAAGTTGCCCAGGTGTCATTTAGTGTATTTCCAACCTGGCTTTTTTTTTTTAAAACAAATAAAATACTCAAAACGACGTCGTTTCTTACAACCTTTTGTCCATAAGGAATTTTGCCACCTGTACAAGCCAAGGGAAGTTTGAAAAATCAAATTCGCTTAGCTAAAATAGCTTCGCTAAGCGAATTTGTCCCAGGTGATCATAGACAGGTGATCTCATAGACGGGTTTTCAATATTTGCTTAACGAAACGGAATTCGCTAAGCGAATTTGTCACAACAACCAGGGAAGTTTGGAAAATCAAATTCGCTTAGTTAAAATAGTTTCGCTAAGCGAATTTGTCCCAGGTGATCAGACATATGATCATACACAGGTGATCTCACATGCGGGTTTTGGAAAATCAAATTCGCTTAGCGCGATCATTTACGCTAAGCGAATATCTTTTTTCCACCTTAAATGTCACGCTAGCAACTTATTAACAATACACCTTGGCACATAACGCTCCAGATCAGCAAGTTAACGGAGATCAACAACGGTTGACTGACTGAGGGACCAAAATTTCTCACGGAAGTAAATTTCAAGGACTAAACGGTGAGTTTATTTTTTTCGGGGACTAAAAGTAGGTCCTTGAAATTTTTCAGAGACCAAAATGGGCCTTTACTCCAAAGATTTATTTTGTCAAAATTATACCACGATATTATCTCGTGAAACATAATAGGAATTGCGACATTAGGGTTAGAAATTAGAATGGTATGAAGAACGTGGGACACACTCAGTGGAAGCTCATCCCTTATTGACTAACCCAATTTTCTGTAGTCGTTCAACTCAACCTTACCTGCTGCATTGATGATGTCTCTCAGGTCTTTTTATTTGCAAGCATGATGTATGAGCTGCACACGCAGGTCACAATATTAATAATGCTATATATTTTTACTTTTGAATGAACCTAATGTATCTAATAAATTAATAAAGTTTCTTCCATATTAAATAACAAGTCATGTCAAAATTAGGTTGTGTTAGCGCTATTGATGATGTCAAACAACACTCCTGTTAAAACCGGCAGAAGAAAAAACCCGGAAGCAACCCAAAATGAAAACAGAATAAACATATTTTCAAATATTAATAATATTATATGGGAGGAAGTTTCTCAACGTGGTCGTTGTAGTATAGTGGTAAGTATTCCCGCCTGTCACGCGGGTGACCCGGGTTCGATCCCCGGCAACGGCGTTTTATGTTTTTGGCATTGCTCACTTATGCTTATTCTGTTCGCATAGCACATTAGCACTGATATTATATGAACATACGACGGTGGTCACTGCACCAAGCAGAATTAATTAATCAATTGCTTTTGGTGAAGCAACATTGCCGTTCAAGCAAGTATTTTCATATTAGTAAATTACTATTATCAAAGTCTACGATCTTCTAGGTGCTGAGGAGTGGAAATCATGTGACTAGGTTGCTTCATATATACTTTCATGTCACCTTCTGTATGTGTTCAAAACTAATTATACAAATCATGACTGTAAGAGTTTAGTGAGTTACCATAAGCTATTTCTCATCTCATACTCCTTCCTCAAAATCAAATGTCCATGGCAAGGGATCGAAGTTCTATGTTCAGTTTCAGATATCTCTGCTACATGATTATCATCCTTTCCATCTGCTCTTTCATCTTATTCCTCTCTTGGAGTCATTGTTGCAGCCAGTGCTATTCACCATACCAAATAATAGAACAAAAGCAAAATCAACCAATCAATCTACTTTCATACCCTTTTGCATGGAACCACCTTATCTTTTCCTCAGACCCACCTGCTAAACTCCTTAAGATTGCACTTTTTGTCAAGAAATGGCCACAAAAATCTCATGCAGGAGGGCTTGAACGCCATGCTCTCACACTCCACCTTGCTCTTGCCACAAGAGGCCATGATCTTCACATATTCACCACTTCCACAAACTCCTCTTTCTCCAAATATTCAATTAGCAACTTACATTTTCACTTCTCCAAACCAACACCTGCTGGTTACCTTGACCAAGCTTTAGTTTGGGAGCAATTCCAAGCACAAAACTCAACTAGTAGACCATTTGACATTGTTCACACTGAAAGTGTTGGCCTAAGGTATACTCGATCTAGATATGTCACTAACTTGGCTGTCACTTGGCATGGGGTTGCATATGAGACCATTCATTCTGACATCATTCAAGAACTTATAAGAAGCCCCCAAGAACCAAAGACAAATGCATTGACTGAAAGAGCAATGAAGGTTGTTGAAGAGGTCAAGTTCTTTCCAAATTATGCTCATCATGTTGCCACTAGTGATCATGCTGGAGATATTCTTAAGAGGGTCTACATGATTCCAGAAGAAAGGGTCCATATTATTCTCAATGGTGTGGATCAAGAGGTTTTCAGGCCAAATATTTCCAAGGGGGAGGAGTTTAAGAAGAGGCAAGGCATTCTGGATTCTAAACCATTGGTGATAGGAATGGCTGGGAGGTTGGTCAAGGACAAAGGACATCCATTAATGTTTGAAGCTTTGAAGCAGATACTTGCAGAAAATAGCACATTCCAAGAGAGTAGCATGGTTCTGGTTGCTGGAGATGGTCCTTGGGCTGCAAGATACAGAGATCTTGGATCAAATATAATGGTTTTGGGGCCCCTTGAACAAGCTGATCTGGCCTCATTTTATAATGCTATTGACATTTTTGTAAACCCCACTGTAAGAGCACAGGGTTTGGATCACACTCTGCTAGAAGCCATGCTGTCTGGCAAGCCTGTAATGGCTACTAGGCTTGCAAGCATTGTAGGATCTGTAATTGTTGGTACTGAAATAGGTTATACATTTTCACCAACAGTGTCAGCTCTAAAGAAGGCCATATATGAGTTATGGGTTGGTGGTAAGGGAGTTCTAGACAAGAAAGGTCATGTTGCACGGCAAAGAGGTTTGCAATTGTTCACTGCCACCAAGATGGTGGCAGCTTATGAGAGACTTTTTCTTTGCATATCCAGTGCAAACTATGAGGACCATATCTGTCAATACCAACCATCAGGTAAGTAAACGAGTATCAAAATCAAATAGAGAAGCTTGTAGTTTAGTAATCAGTGTTTCCTGATGTCAAACAACTTGTTCATTAACAACATCTACAGTCATGGTTACACGATATCTTAAATCTCAAGGCAGTTCAAAGTTCAGCCTCGCTTACACTACTCCCTAGGCAAGTCGTAACAACTATAGGAAAACCCAGTTTTTGTAATGTTGTTGCACATTACCCTATCTAATTAAGTACAAACTGTGAAAAACTACTAATGTGATTGCATCTAAATCTGACTTGAACTTTTTACAATCAAATTCAAGTATAATCACATCAAAATTGTTAAGGGCTTCACAAGAATAAATTGCATATGTAGTATTCCAATTTCCACCCTGGGCCCAAGATAAGAGCTCATACATGGTAAGGTAATATCCACCTGAAGATTGTTGAATGAAAAACACTAGCGAATTTCTTTTCCTTATTTGATTAACAATGTTTACATCACTATTATGAGAAGCACTTTCGTTTGAATCAGTTAGTTTACAAAGTATCATCAACTGACAGCTTCTACGAGCCAGAAAAACAGAAAAGCTCAGCATCACTCTCATACATCGCAAGCTGAGTCCAACAATCATTTGATTACACAGATTACATACTAGTATATAATTAGTTGCTGCAAAGAGACAGTTTCAACTGACAACAATGATACGTCACATCTCTTTGACTTCCCAACTGAGCAATACCCAACAACGAGCAAAAACAAGAAGATTACAACAAAAACTAGGGGACTATAGAAGAGAAGATGTATATGTATTTACTATTGAATTGAACAAGACTACCCGAGCAAAACGTGAATTTACTATGGAACAATTTTAGAAGACTAAAGTGAACGTGAATTTACTATTCGAAATATAATTGCTTATTTTTTAAAAGCTCTGTTTAAAAAGTTTTGATTATATGCTGTTATAAATAGAAAATAAGTTAATCCAGATGCACTAAACAATGACTTAGGACTCGTTTGGATAAACAACTTAATTAAAGACTTTTTCAATAAGTTGTTTTGAAGTAAGTTAAAATGAGCCTATTTTCATAAGATTTTTTAACAAACTTAATGAAATAAGCTAAAAAAAGTAAGCTTATTACCATACACTTATTTTTCAAAAGCCATGTTAAAAAAATTTTGATTCGATGATGTTATAGATACAAAATAAGTTAACCTAGATGCACTAAACAATAACTTAGGGTGCGTTAAACAGGTTAATTAAGCACTTAATCATTAAATTCTTGTGAAGTAAGTTAAAATGAGCTTAATTTTATAGGATTTTTTGACAAACTTATTAAAATAAATTAAAAAAAGCTTATAAAAATATCATAAACTATTTGCATTAGTTTAATTATAATTTCTATAAGCAATTCTAAATAGCCCCCTAGTATAAAATCTATTCATTGGTGTAATCCTTATCTGATTATTTTTTTTGGGAAAAAAACTAGAAAATATAATGTCTCAGCCATGTAACCGCCCAGGGTTAGTTAAAATATTTTACTAATTTATTTACGAATAAATACTCAATCTGGTCCCGGAAATTATAGGATCATATCAACTTAGTCCCCCACATTATCAACATTCCAAAATGATCCCTGAAATTACAGAAAATTAATCAGATTCGTCCCTCCGTTGATATTTGTATGGACTATAATGACATTAAGTTGGTAATGTCAGGGATGCATTTGAAATTAAGTGAATAATGTCAGGGATGCATTTGCTACATTTTAAATTCCAAGGATTATTTTAGAATATTGATAATATAAGGGACTAAGTTGATATCACCTTACAATTTCAGGGATCAAATTGGATATTTATTCATTTATTTACTAATCTAAAGTTTGAGCGGTGGAAACTGGAAACTGGGAACTGGGAACTAGAAAGAAAAGAAAAGAAAAGCAGGGGGCGGAGGATTTGCAGAGGAACATCCCCCATCTGAAATGGAGTCGCGTCGTCATGCATCGCTTGGTCGACGAACGGTGCAAATTTCCCTTCCTCCTCTTCTCTCCTCTCCTCACTCTTTTATTTATGGATTCTTCATATTCATTTCATTTCATTTCATTTCCCCTTTTTCCTCTTCCATTTGAATTGAATGCACAGCTGGAGGAAATTCGTCAAAAGAGAGCCGCGGAGAGATTGAGCAAAACCTCTTCAGGACCAGATCTCACCAAGGTTCCAAGCGCCTCCGGTCAGTTTATATACCCTCCTTTTCCGTTTCTACTCGCCATTTCCATTTCTCCAATCAAAACAATTTTCCTTTCCTTTTTTTCTCATCAGAAATTGTTACCATGAACAAGTCGGAAACCGGAAATAGATTCTCTGAGGTAACATCTATCATTCTATTATCAACCATCTCATTCATTCCTTTCCCTTCCTTTAATTGCTTATTCTTACCAACAATTTTTTGAGACACTTGATCTTTTCAAGTTTAATATGCAATTCTGTTTATTTACTGTTATACAGACAGACGTTAGTGCTCTACTATCTCAATTAAAAGACCTTCAAAATAAGAACACGGAGTTGGAGGAAGACAACAAGAAAATCACTTTCAAGGTGAGGCTACCTTCAAATTCAATATACATCTGTTATTTATTTATTTATAAGGATTTTTGTCTATTATTGCAGCTTCAAACGTTGGAAATTGATAATGGTGCAATGAGCAAGCAGTTGAATGATCTGGTAAACAGAAAGGCTTCACGTTGAATGTTTTAAGTTTGAGTTGCGAATTTGATATTTGATAATGGATATTACCTCATGAAGACATGAACCTAGCTAGATCTAGCATACTACTTATGTAGTCTTAATGACAAAAGTGCTCCGAGTATCAAAATTGGAATAGTTTTAACACTTTATTTTAGTTTTAATCCCGAATTTGATTCATGCAGGAGAAAAATACAGTGCCATCTCTCAGGAAAGCTCTCAGGGATGTTGCAATGGAGAAAGATGCTGCAGTTGTTGCAAGGGTAACTAACATTATTTATTTTTTCTCTGGTTGCACTTGTTTTTAATTTTTCGTTATCCCTATGAGACCTTACATATTAGTGCAGGAGGACCTTTCAGCACAGCTTCGTACCCTGAAGAAACGTCTGAAGGAAGCAGAAGACGAGCAATATCGTGTATGGGAGCTTTATTTTACTAAAAAATTATGAGATGAAGGACCATTTTTTGTTCTTAGAATCTTATCGGCTATCTTGCTCTAGGCTGAGGAAGATGCGGCAGCATTGAGAGCGGAGTTGAACTTAATTCAGCAACAAGCAATGTCTAATACAGTTAGCTCAATTTCATCTCTAGGTATTCCACCAGATCATCTTCAAAGATTAGAAAAGGAGCTAGCTGGTTTAAAATTGGAAATGCAGGTGATGCTATAATTATGTTTTCGACTTTTTGCCACCTTTTATTTAGTTTCTTTTTGTCTTGTTTGGCTGATGGTGATTAAAATCTACAGCGTGAGTCACTTTTAAGGCACCAGGAGCAGGAACAGTTGGCAAAAGAGCAAACCCGCATTGCAGCATTGACATCTGAAAAGCAGGAGTTGGAAGAGAAACTTAACTCCATGTCTAGAGAGGCTGCAGGTTTTTCTCATGAAAACTTCTGTATAATCTATATTAAATTTGTAATGACTCCTTACTCATGATAAACGAAAATGATTGTTGCCCCTAATTTTTAATATAATCAACATGCTGTTTTTTCTCTTTTTTATTCAATAAAATATCTAATATTGATATCTTTTATTTAGGTTATGAAATCTTTATGAAATATTAAATTATTATATATATAATAATTACTACTATATTGTATATATATAATAATTTAATAATTACTGCAAACTTAATGAAACAAACACGCTGCCGATCAATTATGTAAGTAGTTGTTGTTCTTGGATCTCAATGACATATCCATGAATTCAAGTGCTTCCAAGCCGCGGAAGTGGTTGGAAGAAGCATTCTGTTTTTCAATTATCAGTTGATTATTACTACTACCATGTTCTCCTTAAGAAATACACATTTTATACTTACTGGGAGTGCTCACCTACAACTGTTTTCTGGTTTCCACTAATGGAGATTCACATCTGCCCATGGATTTGTGTCATGAATTCTTCATTGTACTTAGGAGTGCCTATTTTCTACAAGGGTGTCTATGGACTCAATATTTGATTCCAAATCACATCACATTTGACTTGATGTTTCTTTTTGTTGAATTGGTGCACTGTAGCATGGCATTGACCCTGGTTTGTCCATATGCAGAAATCATAGATAAAGCAGGGCACAAGGCATTTTCTGTGGTGAGAAAAACTTCTTTAATCTGAATTGTTCAAAGAATTTTTAATTTTTTCCCTGTTAGCTGATCAATTATGGCAAGAAATTTAAGTTAAAGTTTATTAATTCATTCAAACCATGGATGAGATATTACCAAAATTACTAGTATTCATGTTTACTGTTGTCTAGTTTTAGGTTATGCATGTTTGAGTAGGTGAAAAATAAGGTGGTGGGTGAAAACGGACAGACAGGAAGATTTTGAGTTTTTGATTTTTTTACTGGTTGTTTGGTTGAGGGTGGAAATCACTTTCAATCCACTTTTGTGTTATAATAGTGGCCAAATTTTGTGGGCTGGAGTGTACATATGAGCTGCACTCCTTTTTCAACCTTCCAACATTTCTGATGTACCAAGCAAGTGTGGGATAATTTTCATTCCTAATTTCCAGCTCTCTATCTTCCACCTACTCAAACAAATTTTCCCTTGGTCTTCTTGCTAGGTACCATGGATATTTTGGCATCTGATCATGAATGACCTAAATTGTTAACCCCAACACCATTTCCTGACTAATGTAGTTGTTGTTTAATGGTCATCTAACCTTTTGCTGATGGTTAGGATGTTTTTCTGTAATGTTGTTTGAATTTTCAAAATCTTAGGAAGACAAGCAGAAACTTGATCAGCAGTTGCATGATATGGCGTTAGCTGTTGAGAGGTTGGAAAGAAGTAGGCAGAAACTTCTAATGGAGGTAAACTCTTCATATCTAAATTTTACTTGGTACTTTGCTGTTTATATTCCATCTGATTAAGTGGTTGGTTTGTCATCCCGTTGGCAGATTGACTCGCAATCTACAGAAATAGAGAGGCTTTTTGAGGAAAATTCTAATCTCTCAAATTCATATCAAGAGGCAACTGAAGCAGCGGTGAGATGGGAAAACCAGGTAAAAATCAGTATCAGGGGTTTGCCTAAATATAATTTATGGCTACTAGCTTAACTTCTTGTGCATGTGACCATGGTTTACTGGAATTGTCTTAGTTTTTCAGACTCAGGAGTCTGCAGTTTTTGTCTAAAATTCACAGAACAAATTTTGAGTAAGAATTTCGGGCGCTCCAGTAGTTGTGTCAGAGAAATTTAGTACAGAGGGTTTAATAGAAATATGAAATCTAGGTTCTCTTTTGTTGTCATATATAGTTCTTGTGTCAAGGCTGACAACTTTTGTTTTTGTGATATCTGTCCTGTGTTGAGTTCTTTCTTTGGATATGTACATTATGATTTTATGAACAATCATTGTAGTTCCAGACTATAAAGAATTTTGTTTGTTACGATTGATTGTGCTGACCTGTGATTCTGTAGGTGATGGAGTGTCTTAAGCAAAATGAAGAGCTCCGTGGGATTCTTGATAAATTGAGAATGGAACAAGCTAGGGGCTTACCAGACTCCTTCAGAGATGGGGCGCATGATATTGGTTCCTCGGCATCCACATCAGAGATGGCATCTATGAAGGTTAGTAACTTACAATATTCATGACATATTTGTTCCTCCTTGTTTTCAATTCATGTTGTTGACTTGTTGGGTGTTCTATAGGTCAAACGTTCACTTTCAAAATAAATTGTCAAACTTGGAATAGTCTGATGATATGAAGCGCAAACCATTTTGGTGCCGTGCCTCTATGTCAGAACATGTTTGACACGGATGCACATATTATAATCCATTACCATTTTAGTATATCCCATGTCTGTTTCTATGTCTATATCAGTGTCTGTGCTTCATGCTTCGATTTTCCATGAGAAATTTTCAGGGGATGGTGTTTGATCGAGGTCTCTCTGTTCTCATCACTTTGGCAATTTCATCGACACCTTTTAATTTTGCACCTGTTTGTTTATTTTGCAGGGCCAACTTGTGAAAGAACAGAGTAGAGCAGAGGCACTATCAGCAGAAGTCATGCGGCTTTCTGCACAACTTGAACAAGTCAAACAAGCATATGATGGTCTTGCACGCTTGTAAGATACTCTCTCTTTCTCTTCTATCTATCACGCACACATTCATTCTGGCATTAAGTTTCCTGTGTTAGATGATCCTTTGTTGATGTGATTGACGATATTGCAGCTATAGGCCAGTACTGCGCAACATTGAAAGTAGTCTTATAAAAATGAAGCAAGACAGCTCGTTGGCTGTACGGTGATGGGCAATGAGCACTTTTCTGATTATACTCTGGTTGTGATTGTCAAGCCTTCGCTTGAAGACATGAATTTGTGATGTTAGTGTTGACAGAATTTTTTTACCATCGTTAATGGTCCATTGACTGTATGATGGTGATGGGAATGAGCAATTCTTGATAATACTCAGCATGAGAAGCCCTTGTTATAAACAGACATGAATTTGTAAGACGTTTCATTCTTTGTAACATCATTAATTTGTAAAGAACATGTATCAGCGCACTATCAGTTTTTGGAGTATGATTTTTATGATTGTTTTGTATAAACCAAATTTTGGTTGAAAGAGCTGTACTGAATCAATTTTTCTGGTAGATAGGTATCGTCAGAAACGCTTTGTACCCTCTTAATCAACTTTCTCTGACCTCCGTTTGTCATTCAATTTTTTTTTTTTGGTTATAAATTATCCATGTTAATTGCTCACTTTCTGATTGATGGTGATGGATTATAATATAAAGGAATAGACTTCTCTAAAGTGAGCAAAAATATAAAGTGAGAAAGTAAGGGGTTATTTACCTTTGATTAGTTTAAATGATTTGAGATCTCAATGCATTTTAACTAATCAAGGGTGGATACATCTTTACTTTTTCACTTTATATTTTTTCCCATTTTAGAGGAACTTTTTCCTAATATAAATGTGAAACACCCTGTCCATATTCCTCTTTAAGCATATTTTTTTTAAAAAAGAAATGTGCATCTTCACATAGAGAACCAACTGTCATCAATCATAAAATTTGATGATGCTTTCGGTAATTAATCCAAAGCATCTTTATTTAGTTGTTTATTTATTATGGTTCACGGGTTAAAAATCAAACCAAAGCATTATCTACTGACCTCGTTATAAACAGTTGTGGAATCTCTGATTAAAAAACTTTGGACCGAGCAGGAAAAGAACCTGAAAAGCAGTAGTTCTATAACATTTTGTTGGGTAATATTCCTAGGTTAAAGTGGATTATACCTACTATTTAACAAAGCATCGATGAGTGCATAAGACCTAATCAATCAATGGCGATTAGTCCGGTTACTTTTTCGATCATGAAAAGCAAAGCCATTAAAACAGTCATAAGACCTAATCAATAATGCTAAGCCATGGTTTGATTATAAAAGAGAGAGCGGGGTTATAGGTGGCAGTATGGTCTACTTTCGTTTCTTTTCTTTTCCTTTGCTCTAAACTATCAGTTCCTTGTTTAGTGGTTTTCATACCATGAAAAGCAAAAGTATCTGTTTCTGCATCAGAGGGAGCAGTCGCAAGAGTAAGGAGAACGAGGGGGAAGATTCAGAGAAGCTCTCCCATGCCAAGCCTCCTCAGAAGGGAGAAGTTAAAGGGTGTGCTTCACCAACTCCTGGTGTTGGTGGTAATGTGCATGGAGGCAGCACAATAGCTAGCAACGATGCAGGAGTGGCTGCTGCTGTGGTGACTGCAGCCCATTTGTCTGTGATGAGTGCCAACGAAGGTCAAGATGGAAGTGGTCATGGGGGTGATTCTGGGGGACATGGTGGTGGCTGATACTCATATCATACTCACACATATGCAACTTTCGTTTTTATTTTCCTACGTACTATGGCTATGCTATTCCATTTTGTACTCACATCTTTCTTTAAATCTTCTTCTCTCCTCCCTTGCTTTCGCAAGCTTATGAAGCTTTTGATCACTTCCCACGGATTTGTCCTGTATGTTAAGATTATGAATCATATATAGAACGACACGGTTCTGAATTTGAATTTCTGTTGGTTTTCTACGATTGTACCAGATCCAAGGTATCATAAAGATCTTCGCTTCTACTCCAACAACTCAGACAAGTCATATCAGAACATAATCTTTATGGTACAATTAAAAAAAAAAATTTGATCATTTGTGTCATGCAATTTATCATCATGTATTTTACTTTTTCAATATTAAATAAAATTTTAATTTATATGATAAAATATGATTGATTAGGACATGATGTGATACACCAAAATGAGACGAGAGATCCTTATCTCAAGCGAATAACCCTTGTATATATTTTTAACAATTAACTTATTAACCAACTCAAAATTCAATGCGTGGTAAATAATAAATATTCAATTTAATTTGCAAGTCCTAATTATAAATAGGAAAATGTTAGTTAAGGATTGGAAAAAGGAAGTTCTTTTAGGAAGTGGTGAATTGAATACACTGAAAATTGTTATGTTTAGTTTTTTTTTTAATAAAAACTTGCCTTCATAGAATTAAAAATTTTTTCTCATAATAACATTCTTATTGAATCAAAGAATTCCCCCAAATCTATACTCAATCAACTAAGGCCTCGTTTGAATAGTATAACTTACAGCTTATTAGAGCTTCTTTATTGATATAAGTGATTGTATGTAAAAAAATCAGTGTTTGGATAAGCTTAAATAAGCAACTTATTAATCTTCAGAAGCTAATTTTAGCTTATTTTGAGAAGACAATTTTTTTAGCTTTGTGTAAGTTTATATGAGAAGCTGTTTTCATATTTTATAGGATAATTATAAATTTTAAAACCAACGATTCCATCTTCCTCTCTATAGTTTATAGATTTTAAAAGCGCTTCTTCGACTATGTATCTAAACACTAAATAATTTAATTTAAAAAGAGCTTATGCATAAAAGCTTTAAACCTTTCTAATATAAGCGCTTAAATAAGTTGTTTATCCAAACTTGACGTAAGTCTAATCTTCCTTGCTATTTCTTTCAGTTCTGAATGAATTGAAAGAGTTATATATTTGTCATGCAATAAAAATTTAAAATGAGTTAATGACTGAAATTAAAGCCGCAGTTTATGGCCCAAGAAGAAAGGGGTGTCGATTAAAAATTAAAATTAACAGAGTCATGAGCAGATCCAGCACGGCCCAGGTTAACAAAAAACAGAAAGTGAGAAAACCAAATCCCATGTCGTTTAGCATATTCCTCATTTGAAGAATCGTCTTATTTTTATGTCAACGACAACGACACACCACTGACAACACCTCACACTCACGCTGGAAAGGCAACACTTCCCTTGAAGTGGTTTATTTTCTGTTAAACATGTTTCCTATTAACTTAACTGTCTCTTAATGGTTTTGTGAGATGGATACTTGATCAATTGTTTTCAAAACATTCTCTGCTTAAAATTTCATTAGCACACAGGTTATTTACTCTGATCAAAGTTACTGTTCTGAGAGTTTATCTTGACTTACCTTTAATTCTAATTATTCATTTCTTAGCTGTTTTGAAGCATCTTAGCTGTTATTACTACTTAATAGGATGATGTTGATTTTTTGTAACAGGGTATTTTCACCTCAACCATACTTTCTTGATGCCTCTATCATTTTTCTGAATTTGAACTAATCTAAATTTTATTAATGCGATGTTTTTGGCAGTCTCATATTATTTCAACACTTTTTTTGGTGGCAGTTAAGAAAAAGTCAACATGGTAAGTCCATGAACCTTACCTCAAGCTTTTGGAGTTGGTGAGTTTTCATTGATTTTTCATCATATGGACTGAGAGTTCTGTCAATTCTTGCAGGTTAAGTTTACCGCTGAAGAGCTTCGTCGCATCATGGACTTCAAGCACAATATTCGTAATATGTCTGTTATCGCTCATGTTGATCATGGTATGACATTGCTTTTTGTGGGATACACCTTTCACATGTAATTTTTTTTGGTTTGATTTGATCTAAAGTTATTCCATTTTTGTGTTCTTCATTTAAAAGCTCCTTTGCACTTTTATCTAATGCAGCTATTTTGCTGTTTATCATAGTGATGTGGCAATGATATGGCATGTTAAATGTTTACTTTGGTTCATTTGTATAAATCACTCCAATCAGCAGGATAAGGTTTGGTTGTTATTGCTGTTGTATTAGTATAAAGCATTAAAACAGTATTAACAACCAATGGGAACTAAACTAGAGAACTTTAGGGGCAAAGCATCAACAATTAGTGCAATTAGGAGTAAAAATCCACTCACTAAGACCTCATATCAAATTTTTTTTTTTTATATAAGCTAAATAATATTGAAAAGAGTACAAAAGGTACTCTAACCTGTATACAAGAATAAGACTAATGGGAACTATGTAATTGCCATGCTGAACTTTGAAAAAATACAGTATGCCTATTACAAAGCCCACAACCCAGAAGATTACAACTGAAACCCCCTAAACAAAGCAAACTAAAGCAGCCACCAAAAGTCCAGAGAGAGCAAAACAAACATCTCAACCACCCTTACATTTGTATAATCAAAAGCTATTACTCATAAGAAGAAGCTAATGACCAAAAAAAGTAGAACCAGAAAGATGGCCTGAAGCGAAAAGTGCACCAACGGCTTTTTGACCAAACTAGTGTTATTTTAGAAACTATTTATCAAAATGGGATTGTTTTGTAACTATTTACCAAAATAGGGTTGTTTGGAATTTTTTACGTTTAGCGTCGGCCGTGTCACCCGTCTGAAGCTGGATCTTCACCCGTCTGATGACCATCGGACGGGTGATTCACCCTTTAGGATTTAAACTAAAGAACTTTAGGGGCAAAGCATCAACAATTAGTGCAATTAGGAGTAAAAAACCTCTCAGTAAGACCTCGGATATCAGATACTCTAGCATACTATATTAACATTTTTGTAACATGAATGGAACTTGATCATTTGCCTCTCCAAATGCAGGGAAATCAACTCTCACTGATTCTCTAGTTGCTGCTGCGGGTATTATTGCACAAGAAGTTGCAGGTGATGTCCGGATGACAGATACACGTCAGGATGAAGCTGAGCGTGGCATCACAATCAAGTCTACCGGTATCTCACTCTACTATGAAATGACTGATGATGCTCTCAAGAACTTCAAGGGAGAACGCCAAGGGAATGAATACCTTATAAATCTCATCGACTCCCCTGGACATGTGGACTTCTCATCTGAGGTTACAGCGGCACTTCGCATTACTGATGGGGCACTTGTGGTGGTGGATTGTGTTGAAGGTGTCTGTGTTCAAACAGAAACAGTTCTCCGTCAGGCCCTTGGCGAAAGGATTAGGCCTGTTCTTACTGTTAACAAGATGGATAGATGCTTCCTTGAGCTTCAGGTGGATGGAGAGGAAGCTTACCAGACTTATCAAAGGGTTATTGAGAATGCTAATGTGATTATGGCTACATATGAAGATCCCCTTCTTGGTGATTGTCAGGTCTACCCAGAGAAAGGAACCGTTGCTTTCTCAGCTGGTCTCCATGGATGGGCTTTCACTCTCACCAACTTTGCTGGAATGTATGCCTCAAAGTTTGGAGTTGATGTGGCAAAGATGATGGAAAGGCTCTGGGGCGAGAATTTTTTTGATCCAGCTACCAAGAAATGGACCAACAAGAATACAAGTTCTCCTACTTGCAAGCGTGGTTTTGTTCAATTTTGTTATGAGCCTATTAAACAGATAATTACAACTTGTATGAATGATCAGAGGGATAAGCTATGGTCTATGCTGCAAAAGCTTGGAGTCACCATGAAATCTGAAGAGAAAGATCTTATGGGTAAAGCATTGATGAAACGTGTAATGCAAACCTGGCTCCCAGCAAGTGACGCACTATTGGAAATGATGATATTCCATCTTCCCTCGCCAGCAAAGGCCCAAAAGTATCGTGTAAAGAACTTGTATGAGGGTCCCCTTGATGATACTTATGCCAATGCTATCAGGAATTGTGATCCTGATGGACCTCTAATGCTTTATGTCTCGAAGATGATTCCTGCATCTGATAAGGGTAGGTTTTTTGCTTTTGGTCGTGTTTTCTCTGGTAAGGTTTCAACTGGTTTGAAGGTCAGAATTATGGGTCCAAATTATGTCCCTGGGGAGAAGAAAGACTTATATGTTAAGAGTGTGCAAAGAACTGTCATTTGGATGGGGAAAAGACAAGAAATTGTTGAGGATGTGCCGTGTGGTAACACAGTTGCCATGGTTGGTTTGGACCAATTTATTACCAAGAATGCAACATTAACAAATGAGAAGGAAGTTGATGCTCATCCTATCCGAGCTATGAAGTTTTCTGTCTCACCTGTGGTTCGTGTTGCTGTCCAGTGTAAGGTTGCATCAGATCTTCCTAAGCTTGTTGAAGGTCTTAAGCGGTTGGCCAAATCTGATCCTATGGTTGTTTGTACTATTGAAGAATCTGGAGAGCACATTGTTGCTGGTGCTGGAGAGCTCCATCTTGAGATTTGTTTAAAGGACTTGCAAGAGGATTTCATGGGTGGAGCTGAGATCATAAAGTCTGACCCTGTTGTGTCCTTCCGTGAGACTGTCTTAGAGAGATCTTCACGTACTGTCATGAGCAAGTCACCTAACAAGCACAACCGTCTATACATGGAAGCTAGACCAATGGAGGAAGGGCTTGCAGAGTCTATTGATGATGGCCGTATTGGTCCAAGGGATGACCCAAAACTGCTGTCTAAAGTCTTGTCTGAAGAGTTTGGTTGGGATAAGGATCTTGCCAAGAAAATTTGGTGTTTTGGACCTGAGACCACAGGACCTAATATGGTGGTGGATATGTGTAAGGGAGTCCAATACCTGAATGAAATCAAGGATTCTGTTGTTGCCGGATTCCAATGGGCATCAAAAGAAGGTGCATTAGCTGAAGAAAACATGAGGGCCATATGCTTTGAAGTTTGTGATGTTGTTCTACATGCTGATGCTATCCACAGAGGTGGTGGTCAGATCATTCCTACTGCTAGGAGAGTTTTCTATGCTTCCCAGTTGACTGCAAAGCCTAGGCTTCTTGAGCCTGTTTACTTGGTTGAAATTCAGGCACCTGAGCAGGCACTTGGTGGCATCTACAGTGTTCTTAACCAGAAACGTGGACATGTCTTTGAGGAATTGCAAAGGCCTGGCACCCCATTATACAACATTAAAGCATTCCTCCCTGTCATTGAGTCCTTCGGGTTCTCCAGCACATTGAGGGCTGCAACATCAGGGCAAGCTTTCCCACAGTCTGTCTTTGATCACTGGGATATGATGTCATCAGATCCAATGGAACCTGGATCACAAGCTTCACAACTTGTAGCTGATATTCGCAAGAGGAAGGGTTTGAAGGAGCAGATGACACCACTTTCAGAATATGAGGACAAGCTTTAACTATTTGGAATTCTTGTTATGTATTTAGGTGAGATATTCATCATGAAACCTTGTCAATGTCCTGCATTTTGAATTTTGTTTCTGTTGTATTATGTCATTTACTTAGCTCCAAAATTTGGTTTCGGACTGTAGATATGTAACTATATTACATGGATGTGCACTAAACTATTTATGGGAGTTTCAGCTAGAAGATATTCTGCTTCCAATAATTCTTTGCTTTTTTTTTTTTATAAGCAAACAATTAATTGTATTGAATGAGCACAAGGGGTGCTCTAACCCAAACCAATAATCCACATTACAATCCATAAGTATTACTCTTAGACCCCTCCATACCCCCATTGTTACAATATTTCCAAATGACAGTAACCCATCTACAACAGCAGGAAAATTTGTTCTGCATAACAAGACAAAAACATGTTTACATTGGTATTGACCAACATATACATCCCTTCATGTAAAAACCAATAGCAGCATAACAGTCCTTGTAAAAAACCCGAAATAGCCAACAAAAAGAAGCATCCCATATGTAACCGAACACCCGCTGAGATATTACCAATTTGTATCATACACAAATGATACAAATTGTTTTACTGATACTGTGTTAGATGTGCACTTGGCTGACCATCATGATCATTGTTGATTACAGCCTTCCTACCTTCAAAATTCCTCAGAATTTGTCTAACAGAATCAAGAGCAGCAGAGACAAGCCATTATTATTTCTTATTCTTCCTACCAAAGGACCTCATACAGCATAATGGATCAATGCACCAATCAACATAAGAATATGTCCCTCCCTGACCAGCTGCAGTTATCCATGTCCAGCTTCTTAACATAACCTGTTCCACCACATTCTCATAATTCTTTGCTTTTATATTCATCCTTCAAATTAATGTGTCATCTTTAGAATTTTTTCTAAACAAAGCTCAGACCACTTTGAGATCTAAAAGCTTACTCCGGTGATGGGACTATCTTACGAAATTGGTTGGTTGCGCTTACAATATCTATTAATATATAAATTCCACCTCAAAATTTGTTAAAGGAAATCTGGTTTTTAATATGAAAAATAATTTTCATTGCATGGCTTGCGAAGCTTTTATATTATGCTCTTGTGATAATTTTAAAAATACTTGTGGCTATTGGTTTGGGATTATTTACTTCCACACCTAAATTAATTACAAATGAAACTTATATTAACGATATAAGATATTTTTTAACTTTAAACGTCTGCCTAAGTGGGCTATCTAAAAAATGTAATGCCACTACAAAGTACAAACATCCAAGCATCGATTTGTTTTAGATTCTCCACTATAGAATTATATTTTAAAATCACGTTGGTCAAATCTCATTTCACATAATTTTTGAAAAAAGTACTCCAATATATGATTTTCTTAATTTTACGATGAAAATAATCTTAACCAAATAAGTTCCACAAAAGTCTTATTTGTATAAGCCAAAGCAGTCTGTTAACAGGGACTACTACATGTGTAACATCAGGGCAAAATGGCAAATGCCCCTACTAATATTTTTAAATTTTCTTCCACTTTAATGATAATCTAGCACTTTAGCATTTTACTTTGCTCTGATCAAGAATGTGAATGAATTTTTTTTTTCACAGGAATAAACTTAGAGCAATACAAGTTGGAATACTATTAATTTTTTAATATTCTTTTATAAGTTAAAAGAATATAAAAAATAAAAATAATATTTAATTCGACGTGATATTAAATATTATAAAATTAATCTACGTGACAGTACTGACATATTAAAAGAATATAAAAAAATTAATATTTAATCCTACATGACAATACTAAAATGATGGTCTATTCATCACATCAGCACTTAAATAATGGATTGTGACGACAAAAACCAAAACCAAAACTGACTCACTTTTCAAGGACTACATTTAATTAAACCTATATAGTATAATTTTGTTTCACTCCATTACATATGTTTCATTCCACCAATCATTAATATCCAAACAGAGCCTGACTCAACATGTATACATTTGACTCTAAGAGGCTTGGGTCCCCTAAATAGTCCTACGTTCAATCCCGAATTTATTTATATAAAAAAAATATATTGGTGAGAGAGAAGTTCTTGCCGAGACTACCTAATTTTTTTTTTTTACCTTTTATCGATTATATAGGAAATATTCAAAATAAAAAAAAAAGACTGCAGCTCATGTTCATTTTACCCTAGGTATTTAAGCAGCTATAGTTTACCCCTTAAAATTTATTGAGGCTTCATCAAAATAATTAAAGGTAAACAAGCGGTTCTACACGGAAGGAAATTTATCCTCACATACTATTTCTTATCATGTGATTATACGAAGGAAGAGATAGATACAAATGTTATACCCTTTAAGTACCATATCCGTGCCTATATAATCTAATCAAATCGTGAAAATTTAGTCTAATGTGATATTAACATAACCATTTAATTGAAGTGGCATTCTGATTAGACATAGGATACTCAAACCATCTATTTTCCAAGGATACCATAGCAATGCCCATGTTATAAAACAATTTATAAATTTTGACTGATCTCAGATAAAATCTGGATTGATATTCCTATTAGAGCCAGGTAATCACAGACCAGAACAATAAATAAATAAATAAATAAATGAACGTGGGCAAACGAGAGCAGAACCAAGAGAGAGAAAAGATCTTAACCATACATCGAAGCAGAAACAAACAATTCATTGCACTACCAAGAGAAAAACCACCAGAATGCTAAAACGGTTCATATACTCTCACAAAAGTACATGCTTTACAAGACATCTCTGCAAAACATACAGCCGTACCAAGTATCAATCTAAAGATGGATTCAAAAAAATAGGAAAATACATTTTTACCACAGGTTGAGACATTTGGAATAAACATGGTATGCTAATCTGGATATGAATAAGCATCGAAGTATCATGTATACTGAGATAGAATATACATACCATGTGCAGATGTGAATATAGGTATTGCCTAAATGTCGATTCTAGGTGTTTAAACAACATTGTTGAAAAAATGTATAGCAATACCGAGAATGGCAGAATATGGTCCAAGAACAACTCTCGAGATACCATCATTACAGAAAGCTTTGACAAATAACAGTGAGAAAGAACTTCCCTTATATATATGCAACAGCTTGCTGATCTACAGACGAAGCTCTTCTAGAATAGCCTGAAAAAATAGCAAAACAAATGAAACAGTTAACCTGAATTTGAAGTTCAAAATGTAGAGCTGCACATGGCCTGCTCACCAAGTCATCTAGAGTTGACATAAATTGCATCTATCAATTGACTAAAAAGTTAAATCAGTATCAACCTCATTAACAATATTCCTAAGACCTGCAGGATTAATAATCTTGTCTGAAAAAACTACTCAACACTACCAACTGCATCCACGGGTTCCAAGCTGATGGATACCAAGAGAAAAAAAAGGCAAGAAAGAAAAAAAGGAGAAACTACAACAAAGCAAGATCAGCATTGAGCAACTTAAAAAAACAGACAAACCCTAAATACAACACCCAAAAGGGGGTGATTTCCATTTAGGGAAGACAGTAATGGGGCAATGTCTGCATAAAGTTGCACTGAACAGATTTTGCTCAGAAATTGTCATTTATCCATTTCCGCTGCCAGCAGTAAAGAAAGACAACATCAAACATTTTACAATAAAAAAAGACCCTTGTAAAGCTAAGCTTCCTAAAGAAGCTGAAGAGATATTTTTCAGCAAGGTTTTAAAGATCGAACAACTTTAAACTGAAAAGTTTTGTACCTAGTGATTCATGCCCCTCTTTGATTTGAGGGATTCAAGAGCCTTATTCCGTAACTCGATCTCAAGCTTCTTTTGCTCAAACGGTGTCTCTTCATTATCACTTTGATGAGAATCAATTCTTTCAGCTTCATCAGCATCTGAAATATAATCATCTGTTTTGCTCTTTATTTTCAGCTTCTCAGCACGCCGTTCTTCCCTTCTGCGCCGTTTCTCTTCACGTCTTCGACGCTTCTCCTCCTTCCGCAACTTCCTCTCCTCCTTTTTCCTCCTCTTAGCTTCTTTCCTGTTCTCAAACTCAGAGTCATGACTATAATCTTCGTCCGAAGTCGATAATTTTCTCTCAGATCTTTTATGCTTTCTCCTATCCTTTCCTTCCCTTCTGCGCTTGCCACTTTCCTCAGAACTAGAATCATTTGAAGCACTCTGATTGACACGATCTACTTTTCCAACTAAACTTTGAGTTGTGTTTGATTTGCGGTGCCGATCACGATCCTTGGCATGGTTTGAATGGGAATGATCCTTGTCACCCGATTTTTTTATATCTGTACCATATAATTCACGAGCCTTCTCATGAGAAAAAGATTCTTTATTCATTGGTGACTTCTGTTGAGCTGGAGTTCCATCCCCCTTCGCAGAAGATTTATTACTGTAAAAGAAATTTTGCATTATCAGACAAATGTATGCATTCAAATTAGTTGGAACAACTGCAGTATGCAACCCAAATTACCTTTTTATCTCCCGAACTTTCTTGCTGCAATCAACATTATCATCATAAACACGATACTCAGAATCCAAATGACCAGCTGCCCTTTCAGGAGAGAATTCTTCTTCATGATGAAACTTTGCAGGTGAATCTTTTCTCTTACTAACAGAGGATGAATGCTTTGATTTCTTTTGTGAAAACTTTGATTTAGTATCCTTTCTCTCTCTACAAATGTAAGCAGAAAATTGAACAAATGTATCAGAGACTCACAGTATTTCAAAATCCACAAATAAATAAAACCAATTAAATAAAAGTTATCCAGTTAATATACAAACCTAGAATAATATTTTGCTTCTGCTCCTTCGCTTGTGTCTGTGCTGTATTGACTATGTTTTTGGGTTCCTGATTTCTTGGGCGGACTCAAGCTTCTTTCATTGGTCAACTTCTCTCTTCTTTGCTTCCGAGGGCTCTCATTTGGACTAAACATTTTTAGAAAATCAAACATGTATAAACATGCCAATTCTATGCAATGATGAGTAGACTAGATAAGAACGTTGCATCAGAACTCAAGAAAATTACCTTCTATCTTCACTGCTGGCCCTATTCCGTGCTTGAGGAGATATTGATTGAATTGGAGACTTCCCAGGCGTGGATATTGAATCATGTGATTTATAGTGTGAAGAGTTTGAATCCTTATCTCTCTGTACAGACCGCAAAGGACCAGAGGGTTCATGGGCCTCAGGTGACAATCTTTCCTGTGTTCTGCAACATAGGTATCCCCACAAATTTTATAAATTTCATTGCGAGAACAAACCTAGTTAGTACTATCATTCTGCAACATTTTGCAGTTTCATACAGGGTTTGGCGCAGAGACATAATATTGCCTGATTCTAAACTCCAGAGATATTCTTCAAAATTGTATAAATGATTCTACGTCTGAGATATTTCTTCTAAACATTTTTATCATGATCACCTTAAGATCTCACACATTCAAGACAAACAAAATTATATAAACATTCCACCAAGTGTCACACACTATACCTGACTCTCCCCCTAGAAGACTGCATGGGAGTTCTTTGGCGTCTTGGAGAACTTTTCCTAACTGGAGACGGAGATACACGCCTTATTGGGGATTGAGAACTCCATTCATCCGGAGAAGGAGAGCTACGTAGGGAGGGACTTGGCAATCTTCTGTTCCCAGCAACAAGTGATCTACGCCATGAAGGAGATGGAGACCTGCGTCGTGGAGTTCTACTCCCATACCTTCGCTGTATGGGAGAGGAGGATTGCATGGGAGAGCGTGATCTACGTCGTATGACGGGAGATCTTCGTCTCCAAGAGGAAGGTGACCTATGTCGGATAAATGGCGATCTTCGTCTCCAAGGGGAGGGTGACCTTTGCCGCCTTGCAGGTGATGGTGATCTATGTCGACGCACTGGAGAAGGCGATCTACGTCTTCGTATGGGAGAGGGTGTTCTGTGTCGACAAAAAGAAGGTGAACTGCGGCGAAATGGAGAATGCATCCTACGTCGCACGGGAGATGGTGATCTGTAATTTGAGCGGGATCTGGACCTTCGCCTTGAATAAGATAGTGCCCTGTGAGGAGATTGCCATGGCAGATACCTACGAAGGGGAGAAATTGATCGTCTTCGTGGAGAACGACGAATTCTTTCAGATGTATGGGAGCGTCCTCTAGCTTCCGGCGACATGGATATACTCCTTGACCTGTGTCTACCACTAAATAACAAAAACTCACTTGTACAGTCTGACAAATCCAACGGAAAATTAAATAGCACCATTATAATCATAAATGACGATAAATGGGATGGAGGAAACGACTAAAATCCATCAGCTGGTTAAGTTGCACAATTAATATCCCATCAGATTATGCTAATGAATGGCAAAATTGACAGGGATGAATCAAGTCAAAGAAACTAATTAGCATGTATAAAAGCGTACCCTGAATAACTTCGGGAATTTGAAAATGATTTACTCAATGACCTTGCCGGTGAGCCTCTGCCAAACATAATAAATACCATATATTTATAGTCTTCCAATATAAAAGATACGAAATGTATTGACAAGTATTGGTTTGTAATGGAATTACCGATGAGGTGAACTCAAGACTGCAGGTGAGTGAGGAGACCTAGAAAATCTGTGACAGAGTACAGCTAATTAGTCCAGAGATGAAGTAAATGTTCAGAGTACTGAGTTGAGTTCACTTAGATTCTCTCCACCAAACGTCCATTAAACAGTGTAAGCCAAACCCAATATTCAAATAATAAAGCTGAACCCTAACAAGTTCAAAGATAAATGGTTTATGGTATTATGGTATCACTTGAGAAACTTCAAAGTGCCACCATATCTAAGACTACACAAAATATCAACTATCAATGTATAACAAAGGATTCAAATGAGTAACAATTTTATGTAATTTTAGTGGTGATTATTTCATTATTTTAGGTCACTTTTAATGTCATTAGGGTAAATTTTGAGCCCTATTAGCATACTGTATGGGTTGGGAAAGTTCTGTAAGTTTGTTAACTTGACAGCCAAGTTTAAATATGCAGATAAAAGGGCCTATTATGGGTAAAACGAAGTGCAACTTATATTTTCAGTAACTGTTATTAGCAGGATTCTAGGTTATCTGCTCAAATGATGCCTAGCCACTTCTGTCACTTTGTTAATTTAAAAGAATGCACAAATCCACCTACTGTAAGAACCTGTAAACCCATTTAAGATAATGCTTCGAATCAAAGGTTCACCCACTAAGGTAAAAAAATCATCACAAATATTGCTTAAAAAGGAGGTAATGTGACATACAACCTGTTCCTTGCTCTAACACCATTCCTCTTGTCAGTTTCTTTCCCATCCTGAATGAAGTCCCCTGTATTACTTGGCTTCAAGGTTAGGTTTGAAGCGGTATCAGTATTCTTCGTATCAAATCCACCTTCCTACAGTAGTTTGAGGTAAAGGACATGAACCCAAATAATTGCAGAAGCTAGCTGAATGCCATCAAAACAGAAGCCAAAGTTAAAACCAAGAACACAGCTCTAAAAAAAGCAGCTCCAGCATGGATATAGTAGTATTACCAATTTCTTCAACCTCTCTTGTATTTTCTCTCTACCTTCCTTATCCTTTTTCATCTGAATTTCGCTTGTTATCCTATCATCCTCAACCTAAACCACCCATAGGAAGTAACTTTGTCAGGCATCACCCAAAAAAGCAACAAAGAGAAGGCAATACGAAAGGCATAGTGTGACTCAAGTGCACCTTCTTCTTTCTGATTTCTTCTTCTTTGGCATCCAAGAACTGCTGAGGAACACCACTGGCATTTTTCTGTGCACTGAGAAGCAGTGTCCAAAGCTCTTTCATGAACTTTTTGGTGTTCTTTTCCATAAATCCAGTAATTTGTATTTGAACTTCTTTCCCATTCACTTCCTGCATCGTAATAAATAACACGTGGTTAAAACGGTCGACAATAAAAGCAAATACAGTATCCAGGAAATAGATAATGAAGCAATGTACAGAGCAAAATGTGCATGCATGTTGATGATAGCAATTTCAAAGACAATAAAAATAGTATTATCACAACCTAAAATAAAAATATTCTTCAGGTATATAAAAGTAATACATATATTTACAGAAACACATAATTCAATTTAAAACAACTCTTAAATACAACAGCCATTGGAAAAAAACAATGAACAAAACAAGAATGACAAGAATACCAAGATTCAGTAAAAAAAAATAATAAGTTAGGGTGCATTTGGAAGAGCTTATAAAGAACTTATTTGAGCTTACGAAAATCAACCTACACAAATAACTTATGAACATTATTTATGATATTTGTATAAGCTCTTTTTAACTTGCTTCAATAAGCTTGTCATAGAAGCTTATGAAAATAAGCTGCTTTTAACTTATTTGGAAAAAAAAACTTATTGAATAAGCATTTAATTAAGCTTTTACCCAAACAGTGTCCTTAGTGATAAATTACCTTGGCATCCAGAAGACCATGTATGAAGTTAATGAGCACTTCATCTTCGAACCCAAGAATCTCTGTGACCCTTCTCGTAATCCACGGCTTTATTACTTCCATATTCACCTTTGTCATGTTCACCTAACAACCATTTTACAAACAGCATAAGCATTTAGAAAAATGTTCGACCTAAAAATTAGTCAAAAAAACGAACCAGATGGTCCAATTCCGGCGCAAACTTCTGCGATTTCATCAGCTTCGATTGCTTGTTCGAAAACCGAGTATCCTGATCCGAAGACGTACCCTATACACAAAATTCATCACCTATTGCTCAAAATCACAGTAATATGAACCAACGGAACCTATCGACATATTATTCCTGATATTTGAGAAATGTAGTTTCGATTGAGATGCAAAAAAAATCGCGAGTTAAAAGTGGCGCTGAACTTACTCGAAAGAAACCACCTGACATGTTGTGGTAATTAGGGTTTCTGAACGACGGAGAGAAAAATGTGTTACTGAGATAGCGAACGAGAATCTATAAGCTCAGAGAGCTAAATTACGAAGCAGAAGTTCGGTTCTATCTGCAGCACGCGCCAGCAATGAGTAGAGATGCCAAAATGGAAAATTACGAAATGGGAGAGATGATTAGATGAACGGAATCTGGTCCTGGACGCTACGAGACCAAGCTTACGGGCTGAAGCGCAGTCTCAAGCTACGCGCACAAAGCCTAACCTAATTGAACATTGAATTCAACGCCGATAATATGGATTAGCTTATTATTATTTTGAATATATCCAAAACAATATATAATGGAAAAAGCTTTGAGAAAATTTTTAAAATAAAAAAATTATCAAATATCAATGATTTAACTCTTTTAATTGTGTCTGGAGTGAGAAAGTGCATTTACCTTGATTTGATAAAGCACATAAAAATTTTAACTCATTAAATGATCTAAATATAAATATATGCTTACTTGCTCATTTTAATTGAGTTAAATCTCATTATCAAATATGTGCTGATTTACAATAATGAAACAAACTTCTTTATAAATTAAAATAATTGTCGGGAGATTTTCAATTTTAAAAAATTTCTAATCAAATTCATCTTATTATATTTTTAGTTTATAATAATGCTAGTTCAACGGGTGATTCTATAAATTATAATACATCTTTTTAAGTTATGATGCATCATGTACCTTGAGGATCACGCTGTGAAAACAAAAATGCTCGGTTTCTATAATTTTAAAGGAAGAACCTTCAACAAATGATATTTGTAGAAAAGTCCTCACATCCCCACCCCCGCACCCCATCGCCAAACACACCTAAGTTATACAGTGCACTGAAAGTAGCAGCAAGCGATGTGGCAGAGCAATACTCACCACCACCTAAAACCAGATTTGAACACTGTCTTTGTCACCACCTATCATGGTTGTCGATGAATTTAGATCCATTAGCAACAACCAATATATCACAAGCGAGGGCAATCTCGAAGTCAACAATGATAGCAAATCCCTTAATGACTTCGATTATGGGCTCACGGCACTGCTCCATTTGCACAACCGGGTCGCTCTCTAATCCTTCACAACTCCTTTGGAGACGTCTTCTACAATGGTCAAGTCCATGCTGCTTGGTTAGCGTCTTCAGAGAACATCGACGATTAATTGTCACGAGGCACGCGCTAATTGGCTTATGGATCATGAGTATTAGCTTCTCCGACAATGATCGATCCATGGTCGACCGAATTTATCTTGCCCGATTCAACAGTGGTGGTGGTGATGGTGGGTAAGGGTGGAAATGAATTAGGGTAAAAATGCAACGACTCTTTTTGCAAAATAAAACTTTTCCAAAATGACATTGGAATGAACAATTACCTGTCGCAATTTGAGTTGTCCATCATTTTTTCTCAAAATCAACAGATACAGTTAAAGGTGCATAACTGCACCTTTTTTAGTGGGTGCATTCTATAATGACCCAAAATTCAACATCATGTATCTTCTAAGGATCATAGTAATCTTACGATTAGACACTATCGTTTAGTCAACATTTTACTGTTATGCTCAAATTGATTTAGGAAAGAAAATGGGAGTAAAAAAAATGGAAGGAAAAAAGGTAGCGTTTGGTATTTGATTACTTAGTTGTTTGGTATGAGAAAGAATGAAAGGAAATAAAATTAAAATCTTTCTCTCTCCTTGTTTGATAGTGTAGAAAGTGAGAGGAAGGAAAAAATATATTTCGAAATGACACAAATATCCTTAAGTAAAAATGGGATGTAATGAATAGAGTAATTTTGTTTGTCTTTTTACATTCTTTTTCTCCCTCTCTCTCACTTTTCTTCCCAAAGTGGGAGGGAAACTTTTCATGTGGGGTCGACACATTTTTTCTTTCCTACCATTTTCTAACACAACCAAACAACGGAAACATTTATTTTTCTCCTCTTTTTTATTTCCTTCACTTTTCTTCCGATCCAAACGTAGCGTTAGATAAGCTTTATAGAAATTTGTATAAGGGTACAAAAACTTTAGGTTTGTCTTTTGTGACGAACATACTTAACCCTAGATGGTCCTAATAAGTGTGGCTCGTATTATGTTTGAAGTTCATTTCTCGTGCTAACTCTATAGCTAAACCAGACTTTGCTGTTAAGATTGGGGTAGAGAACATTTCCTTTTGGTGTGATAACAGGGTAGAGAAGGTTCCCATATGTTCTCAAATCCCCTTTGTCAATATTTGGTGATACTAACCTTAGAGTGAAGGAAGTTTGTGTAGATATTGTTTGGGTCTTCAACTTGTTACACTATCTCATTATGCTAGGGTTATGAACCATATGAATGACATTGATTTCTAAGTTTATGGTGCCTTAGATGATTGTTTTTATTGGAAATATCATAATTTTAGTGATTATACATCTACAACTACTTATAAATGGCTTGTCATTATGAAATTGTTTGACCTTTCTACCATGTATGGTCTTAGGAATGAAAATTACCATCACCTAAAAGTGTAGGGTTTTCAGTCTGACATAAAATACATGATGTTGTTTCAATGAATGAGGTAGTGTTTTGTCATCACCTTGTGGACTTTGGTTGGTGCAGTTTGTGTCAACTACATGATGAGACTACTAGTCATTGCTTTCGTGATTACATCATGGTCATTCTTGTATGGTATAAGCTTGGTTTCATATTGCATTCGAACTTTTTTGCCTTTACTACTTAGAAATGGCTTCATTGGCTTTTTTATTCCCATGACAGTTTCCTACTTGCAACTCTGTCGGAAATACAGTACAATCGAAATAGAGTCATGCTTGAAGGGAGACAAACCCCTTTGGACGAGCTTATGCAATATATATATATATATATATATATATATATATATATATATATATATATATATATATATATATATACTAGACCTTGGACCCGTGTGATGCACGAGTAAATCATGTGGGGGGAGAAATATTTTACATTATTTTAGAAGATTATTTATATATGAAAGTTAAAACGAATAAAAACACTAACAATTAAATACTACTATTTTGATTATAATTGAAACATAAAAAATAGAAAAAGACATGTGTTTTCATATATTCAATAATATGATTGATTAAAAAAAATATTCAATTATGTAAATTAATTGTTAAATGTTTGGGAATTTTTTTTATGAGATTTATATACATAAAATAGATAACACACTTGCCACACATATATACATTAAAAAATTGTTCCACCATTTCACAGTTTCAACTTATGGCTCCTTGAACCACTCCAAGGACCAAGAAAACTTAAAAATCACACCATTATTTGCACTTGTATGCTTAAATGCCATTATGGGTCTTCCTTGTCATCAGTTCAATCAATGTTGTTAAAGTCGGATCAGATATCAAACCAGAAAAGGTTCTAGTTTAGGTCCATCCGGTTTAACCGATTCAACTGGATGGTCTGACCGGATGATATATATAACATACAATATTGTTATAACATGTAATATTAAAGAAAATGTAAGAAAAATAGTCAAAACACACAAGATCAAAGAAAAATAGTCAAAACACACAAGGTCAAAGTGTTTTATTATTCTTCATTGTCGGATGAGACGAATGGTTAAAGGGACCAATAGCTTTTGTTGTTGTGTATTGCCGCTTTTATGTAGGAAGGATTGCTAGATCTAAAATAGAGGATTAGTCAGCCGATTAGGTTTTATCTTTATTGTTTCACTATTTCATTTTTTTGTTTTTCAGTTTTTAAATTTTAAATTTTACTCTCTCTAGAAAACCGATCAGATCTGGTTTAATCCGGTCCAACCTAATCCAATCGGGTTTTTGATCGGTTAAAAATGATTTGACCAATGAAACGATTTTGACCCGTGACTAAGATCGGACAAGAGTTCGGTTCATGGTTCAATCAGTCCGACGGATCGGTCCGGTTCGATTTTCATAACATTTGAGTTCAATAATAACAATAATACAAATTTCTATGAGAATTTATTAAAGCTACAGTCCAACATTAAGTCCGGAAGAAATAGTGCGTACATAAAGTTATACTTAGATACTCAACCGACAAGAAAAGCAATAGACAATTTGCATTCCATAAAATTTGAATACCGTAAACTATCAGGTCATGAATTGGGTCTTGCCTTT
This sequence comes from Ammopiptanthus mongolicus, assembly GCA_039655645.1. Lineage (NCBI taxonomy): Eukaryota > Viridiplantae > Streptophyta > Magnoliopsida > Fabales > Fabaceae > Ammopiptanthus > Ammopiptanthus mongolicus. Next base: position 5,455,745 of record CM077349.1, read on the forward strand.
ATTCCACCTTACATGACTCCTATTATCGTTGGATTAACTAAACTAGATTGGGATCTTAATACATTTTAACTAATTAATGATAGATAGAGTCTTATTTTCTTATTCCACACTTTTGGTCAATTTAGAGAGGCCTTTTATTATTATTTATTATTATTATTATTATTATTATTATTATCATTATCCTAAAAAAACATGACATGCAAACAATGGCTATTCATTCATTTCATACACAAAAGATGAGGATGAAGAAGATTTTGACACGTGGTACACGTTTAAAATCGGATGCAAACCTATTTATATTCCTTTCTTTATTCCTAGTTATTGGTCCGCCTCTTACCCCTTCCCTTCCCTTCCCTTCCCTTCCCTTCGTGTCTCTCTACTCAGCTTTCACTCGCAAACCCTAGACCATCCACTCCCTGATTTCCCATGATTCATCTCGATCTCTCCCATTGAACTTTATCCTCTGTTTTCCTTACCAAACCTTTCTAATCAGTGGCAAAAACGAGGATAATCGGAGATATTCGTGATGGCGGCTTCCACCACCACCAGCCAGGTGTATATTGATGTAATCGAGGATGTCATGGTCAAGGTTCGGGAGGAGTTCATCAACAACGGTGGTCCTGGCGAGGAAGTTCTCAAGGAGCTTCAAGCTGTAATTTATCTTCTATGCATCCAATTTTCTCGTTTCATCTCGCCTTTTCTTTTTTATACCTCGATATTTTATATATTTAAATGAATTTTATACTTCTATTGTTTTATGCATTGATTTAGCTTCGAAGAGATTTTCTTTATCGGTTTATTTAGGGCTTTGATCCGACCAATTCTGGGTTTCCTGTTTGGTTTATGCGATTAACGTGATTTATTATTATTATTATTCCTACTACTATTATCAAGGTTTTAAAATGAGGGACCGCAATTTAAAACCTTGATTATTATTATTATTATTATATGGTGCAGCTGTTTAAGATTTCTTCTTCCATACTTGTTTTTTTGACAATTTATTGAATTTATTTAGACGTGGGAATCAAAGATGATGCAAGCTGGTGTCATCCTCGGTCCCATAGAGAGGTCCACTGCAGCTAAGCCAACACCCGGTGGTCCAATTACTCCAGTTCATGATCTTAATGTGCCTTATGAGGGGACCGAGGAGTATGAAACTCCCACAGCTGAAATACTTTTCCCTCCTGTAAGTTTTAATCCATACCATGAATATTATAAAACTTTCAATTTCCCCCTTTAATGTGTTTTTATGAGTTAAAGTTTGGGATTGTTGTTATTGAATTTTGATTTTACAACAGACACCATTGCAAACTCCAATTCAAACCCCTTTACCAGGAACTGGAGATAGCTCAATGTATAACATTCCTACTGGACCTAGTGACTACTCCTCTTCGGGAAATGATGCAGGAGGAAATGCTGATGTTAAAGGAGGAAGACATGGTCCATACATGGTAAAGCTCATTTTTAGGGTTGAATCTATAATATATCAAATTATTCGTCTTCCACTGTTTTAGTTTCTCAAATGCCATTCTCAATTTATGAAATTGATTCAATCTGCAGCTATTCTACAGTGGTTAAACCCTTCTGCTTAAATCATGTGCATGAAACTCTTTTTTTTAATGTGTAATGATATTGTCCTTGTAATCTTATACAGCAACCTCCTTCTCCCTGGATGAACCAGAGACCTTCACTTGATGTCAATGTTGGTGAGTCCCATTTTCATCTGGGACAAAATTTTTATAAAATGGCTTTGCAGTAATAACAGTGTGTATTACTGTAGCTTATGTGGAAGGGCGGGATGAGGCGGACAGAGGAACTTCTAATCAACCTCTGATGCAGGTAAGCAAGCCGGTGAGGTCTTATAGAAGAATGTTTGTGCCCTACAAAGTTCTAAAATAAAATAAGCTAGAATTGATTTGGGTTTTTTGCAATTAAGAAATGGCTAGGCATCTGACTTTTTCCGATTATGACTTCGGGTACTTCATAGACAAAGAACCCTTTGAATGACCAATTATTTAATTATCTCAATCCCAATTCTCTTGTTGAAGGTTAAATTATTTAATTAGTGAATGAACCCAACCTAACCCCACCAACTAACCTAATTCCTTAGATCAAGCTAATACTGTAAGATGATTAAGCTCATGGAATTTACTACAAAATCACATTAATCAAGCTATCTATTCCTAGATTAGCTCAATTAATGGTAGAAATTGCTAGAGGCATACTTATAACCCACTATTCCTAGTATAGGAATGTGCCCACACAACACATGAATGATGGCGAAACATTCAATAACATTAAGAACAACAAAAACTATATCAACGAGATAAATTGTTCGTAGGATAACTCAGTAGTCAATAAAGCTTCATCAATAGTTGAAATATATCATCACCCTAGCAAAGATAAAATTTAGCTACTCATGGGGAAAGAAAGAACTAGGCAGAGATAAGCAGATTCCATTAAAATTCAAACTCATGTGCCAACGTCATGTCTTCTCTTCTTCTTCCCCCTGGGTGTGTCCCTTCCTTTTTCCTATCGTAATTAAGTATAAGAGACTTTTTAGTTTTCTAACTCTTTGATTTCCTGATAAGATCGATTTGGATTTAGCTCAAATTTAGGATTTGAATAAAATCCTTTAAACAACTTTATTTTCAATATCTCCTAATCTTATCCAAAATCTTCTAGATTTCAAAATCTAAAAATTATCTCCAAAATTTGTATTTTTTATAGCTCTTTATCCAAATCAATCTGGAAAACAAAATCAGCAAATAATGAAAATAAATTAATAAAATAAACACAAACCTAGCCAATTTATAAAATTTAAAGGGCATAAATAAATATATAAAATACATACACACATCATTACAACACATTATATGGGTCTTTTTGTCTAGAATGTCTAGTTTGTTCATAAAGAGATGACATAGTAACCATCACATTTTGATATTATTGATGCTTGAAAAACATCCAGGACTTCTTCACAATGTCTTCAGGAAAGCGAAAGCGTGATGATTTGGCCTCACAGTATAATGCTGGTGGATATATACCTCAGCAAGATGGAGCTGGAGATGCTGCATCCAGAGTTTTTGAAATTGAGGTATGGCCTTTCTTCCTATCAGCCGATATCGAATGATTTTTTTTTAGTTTTTATGAGCTGGATGCTTTCGTACCATTTGTAAGTATGTAATCATATGAGTAGTCTAATAGAGTCCCATATTGTCTAAAATACCAGTGTGTGGAATGATATTTAAGTCCCCCATCTTAATAGCTAGCTTTTGGGGTGTGGTTCTCTCTTGAGCTTGAGTACGCCATCATAGTAAAACAAATTTGTCTTTATGATCATGGTTGTTTTTGTTGTGAATGAGTTTGTGATTTATGATTGAGACTGAATGGGAACAAGGTTAAAATGCTGGTTTCATGACTAAGTTGAGTTTAACTTTGTTGGATTTGGCACTCTCCTTTCCTGTCCTTTTTTTTGGGGCAAGGTTGTAAGTTGTGACCGGTGGCGTTTGGTCAAGATGCAGCATGGGGGATAGTTGACACAAGTCTTTTAATCTCTAGAAAGTATATTATTCTGATTTTAGGCACTTTCCTTTCCAATCCTTTTTTGTGATGGGGGTCTTTGTGGGGCTGTGACAAGATGGGGGTGATGAGGGCTCGGCGGAGGCCAATCTTGCCATTCCTACAATGTTGCATCTAGCAACTTTAAAAATTTGCTGTAGGTAATGCAGAAATCTCTGAAGTTTTTGCAAACATATTGTTGCTTAGTACTTAATACTTTAGTGGCAGTTTACCATAAACACAAATGGATAATGATTTCTTTAACAACTGCATCAAAACTATAAGGACCGCTTCCCAAACTTGTACACCAAATTGAAAGAAAAAGTGCCAGTCTTACTTTTTGGGGCCAATTGTATGAACTTATTTAAATATTTTACTACTAGGTCAAATCCTTAGCATGAAATGCGTTTGCTGTTCAGTTCTACCTATAGATTGATTTCCCACATGAATGCCATCTGTTTTTCTTGCTATATTTTTTCTTCTACTTTGTTTATTTTTTAAGCACTGATGCTCGATGTTATTTGAGTAGTCTTCTTTTTCTCTGTTTTCTTGCTTGTATCTCTTCTGCAATGGAGCATTGTACGAGTACTAGAGTGAGATCATTTTATAAAGTATAGGGATTATGTGTTGATTACAACATAAGTAAACTGATATTTATATGCAATAATGATACAAGGCACCAGTAGTTGCAAAGAATGATTACAGATGGGTGGTTTGCACTCAAATGGGTAGGATGCCAATCCTGTGGTAAATGCTACGCATGCTAACCCTTTGAAGTTTATCTCTCAAGGTTATGCTTCTTTTTGTTCTCTTATTTCCTTGGGCTTGGGGGATGTCTCTCTGATAGGGACTTGAGTATTATGGGGTGCCTAAGTCCCACATCGAGTAGTATGGGATACTTGGTGGATTACTTAAGTGGCTTGGTTCTCCCCCTTGATAGCTAGCTTTTAAGGGAGGGTTCTCCAAGTGCGTGGATGCTTGCTTGGGAGAGTAATGGCACCACCCAAGTCCTCATCAAATGGGATAACCTGCCCACTCATTACAACACTTGGGAGAACTATGATGACATCTGCACCGTCTTTCCGGAATTCCACCTTGAGGACTAGGTGGGACTCATTGGGGGGTATTGATAGGCCCATTAAGCAAGTGTATAGGAGGAGAGAAAAGAGGAGAGAAGGAGACAGGCCAATAAAGAAAAAGGAAACGTATGCCTCAAGGAGAGACAAAAATTTAGCTGAGTTAGTTGAAGGGGGGAGAGAGAGAATTCTAACGGATTCGGGAATCAGAAAAGGCATGAAGGGGAATAGAGGGAGAGGAGGGGGACATGAGGAGGTATGAATGAATTTGTCAAGGTCTGTGTGGTAAGGTTGGCTGAGCATACTCAGTCTGGTGGTTATCTTTCTTTGTTATTCCTTGCTATTTTTCTCTTGTAAGGAGCACTGCTCCACTACCTTAGTCTATCTCCCATTTTCTGCAACAGAGGCATCTCCTCTGAGTTGTAAGGAGCTTGCTACATTTATCTTTTTTATTTATATCAGTGAGTATATCCTATCAGCAAGCTTTCAAACTGTCAATTTTCCCTTAGGGCCATTCTTGGCAGTATAGACTACAGACCCATCAACGTCTCACAATTGTTTTGCCAGAAGGTAAGGGGACAAGTTCCCAAGTGTCACTAGAGTGTAAAAGATCCATTTCGTCAACCATGCCTGTTGTTGTCCACGATGAGAAAGGGCTTCGCATATAGTTTTGGATATAGACACAAGAAGCCAAGAAGGACACGAAGGCATAATAGGAAGGATATAAATGATGATAACTCAAAAAGATATGCATAAAGAGGATTAGGATTATGATTAGAATTGATACCTCTGCATAGGCTATATATTGGCAGTTTCTAGCATGAGGCGGAGCTGGAAGTCCAATAGAGTATGGGATGAGTCACGAGGAAGAGTGGTGTTGGTTCTATAATAGCAGGAATGACTGGCTTATCAATTGTGTCTATGGATGCATAAACATATGGACGCGGACGCGGTTGCGGTTGATTTGTGAGCAATGGAGGAGTCAAGAAATGTGTAGGAGCAACATGAAAGGGAGAAGGACCAACTAAGAGCATGATATCAATGTCATGATGCACATCACGAGTGGAAGGAAAAAATGGGCGTGTATCAAAGAAGGTGACATTAGCGAAGACGATATCTTTTGAGATCTAGCATCAATAGCCTTTCTGCAATTGAGAGTAGCCAAGGAAAAGGCCCTTGAGGGATTTGACAACTTATTTATCTTTGCCTGGAGTGAGGTCATGAACAAAACAGGTGCATCCAAATATGCGGTGAGGAAGGGAGTAGAGGTCCTGTTTAGGAAATAACAAGGTTGCGTCACCTAATTTGGATGATGGAGGAAGGCATGCAGCTACTTAGATAACATGCCAGCTGTAATTACAAAGAATAATTACTGATACTAATCCTTAATAATTAGGTTTGAGTCAGCTATGGCTAGGTTATGACTAAGGTGATATTTTAACATGTGCCTAATTCTTTTCTTTGCCAGGTCTTCAATTGTGATTATAAATGATTTGCTATTATCCAACATGTTGAGTACTAGCTCATTTCTTTTATGATATTCTATCACTCTAGCTTGTGAAAAGAAACTTGCCTAAGTCTACTTTCTAAGGACTGCATAATGATGCTTACAGATTCTCTTCCTTGTGGACAACTGTTCATGAGATGAAATGTTTTTCTTGGAATCTTGATATCTTATTTTTCTCTTTTCCCTTGTAGTTTTATAGTTTCTGAGGCATTTGAGTATGACACCAATTATTCAGCTCTTCATTCGGTAATGTAGGTTTTGATTTCCATGTAATTGTACCAATATTCTAGGTTGTGTGAACTTGATTGCAATCTAGGAGCAACGTGACAATCTGCAAAGATGCTCCTAGTATTTTCCAACTGGAGGAGTCTGAAAAAAAAATTGTCTACTTAATTTTGTTTCTCTAATCCAAAAGGTTGCGTTATCAGATTCTTTTTACTTTTTTATCTTTTTTATTTTTTTACCTAATTTGGAAATCCAACTTCACTTATCTATTGTCTCAGTTATAATCTTTCGATATCTAGTATTTTAAAAATAAGAATTTTCCCCTAGTTGGTTCTAAATCTTTTAATGAACTTGGTATTTTGTTCTAGGAACTTTGTTCCTTTTGTTCTATGTTTTGATTTCATACAGCTTTTCTTCTACTGATTTTCCTTTACCTTCTGTTTGTGCGTTTGTCCTGTTGTCTTTTGGTCTTAACTTGATTGACTTCTTTGTAACTTCCAAGAGCTTGATCTATCTCAATTATTTGGACACATTGCTTTTCTAGTGAACTGCAGGAAGAATAACCTTAATTTGTCAACATGTCAAATTATCCTTCTCACTGGTTTATTATGTGAATAGTAAGCATTTACTATCTCACTGACCCGCAGTATGGATATTTGCTCAGATGTCATTATTAAAAATTTAGATTGCTAGATTCTTTCCTAGCCCACTCTTGCAAATCGTTCTTTTGTGTTCATACAGTACATATGCATGCATTTATTTCTGTCTGTTAATTCATTGACTTACTCGGTTGATGGAAAGGTTACAGAACTGTTGAACATCAATCTTTCAGGTAAATGGAGGGGACATCTCCATTAATGCACATCACACTACTTTTAAAGGAAAAATGTCAGCCGATTTGGAGAGGCCAGTTTCTAGGATTCCTCAACATGATGGACCAATTCCTTATGATGATGATGTGCTTTCTACTCCAAACGTGAGTAGTGATATTTTGATCTTTTTCCCTTCTGCATGTGCTTATACGAGCTTGTAATTAAACACCTTGCTATTCGTTCTTTCCCTCTACATTCAGATGTGCATTTTTACACTGTTTACTGATTCTAGTTTCCTGTTGTCCCTGTATAATATTTTGGGGAAAATGTATACAACCCCCTTCAATTTTTTAGGTCCTTGCTAAATAGACGCCTTTCAGTTTTGGCCATCAATAATCCCCTTCAATGTTAAAAAAGGTTTCGATAACCATGTTTTTATCTAGAACCCTTAGATATATCTCTTTGGAAGTAGATCGTTTTGGAGTACTAAGTAGTGAGGGAAGTCATAGATTTAATTACTCACATTTGCATAGGTCTGTTTAATTTAGTGAAAATGAGCTTCTTTTTCCCTTGTTTATCTTTTTTGGAAACATAACTGTAATTATGAGGAAATATTTAATTGATTTAATGCATTGAAATAAGCATTTCAAATTCTCTAAGTGGTTACATTTTCAATTCAAGATGGCTATTGTAATTGTAATTGTAATATTTATATAATTTTAAACCTGAATTAGTTGCATATTTAACAATGGGTTGTTATATAAAAATTTAATGCTACTTTGGTAACTGAAAACTCCAGTTGATTGGATGGGCTAATATTTATAAAAAAAGAGAAGATTGGATGGTAAAATTCCAGTGAATTCATTCTGCGCTTGCTAATCTTTTAATCCTTCAGAGATTTGCATTAGTGCTTCTTTTGACTCCTCCCTGACAATGTCTTGCATTCCACCATCTTACTGGGTTTATTTCATCATGTAGCAGATATACAATTATGGAGGAGTGTTCAGTGAAGACTACAACATTGCAAATACACCAGCTCCTCCTGGTAAATTGAAAACGTGGATATATTAGTTATATTTTGAAATTTATCTGGCTTATAATGTGTGTATCACGAATGTTACTGATGTTTTTTTTTTCTTATTGATTAGAAGTACCAGCAAGCACCCCTGCTCTCGTAGCTCAAAATGAGGTGGGAAATGACGATGACGATGATGAGCCTCCGTTAAATGAAAATGATGATGAGGATTTGGATGATGTGGACCAAGGAGAGGATCAAAATACACATCATCTTGTTTTGGCCCAATTTGACAAGGTTACAACCTCCCTCCACTTTCTGTGAATTAGATGTCGAGTGCCATAGTAATATAGTTAATGATTCGGGATTGGTGAATCATTTTGGGACTAAGAAAGTTGTCTTACTACAAATTTAGGTCACACGTACCAAAAGCAGGTGGAAATGCACATTAAAGGATGGCATTATGCGCATAAATAATAAGGACATTCTCTTCAACAAGGTTTGTTTGCCTTGCAGGAGAATAAATAATGATATTTTCTCATCCTTTCAGTTCAGTTTATCAAATTGTCTTGATGGATGATACTATACATTTCTGCAGGCGACAGGAGAATTTGACTTCTGATTTTGTTGGGGGCAGGGCTTTGGTGAGCATAATTCAGAGGTGTCATCGACTGTTTCGTAATCCTTATTTTATTATAATTATTAAGTTAAAGATTGAGGAAGAGAGAAATCCTTTACACTTTCGAGACTGTTGTTTTGATATTGGCCTGTTGTACATAAAGGATGGGCAATTTTTGGCCTTCGCATTATGGTTAGGTACTCGGCATTTCCTGAGTTCACCATTTGTCAAGTATGTAGTTCCATTATTCTGTTTACTTGGACAATTTGGTTAATTTAAGTATTGCGTTGTATGCTGATATGGTCGATTTATTTAGGCTTGGTTTAAATTGTGTCTTTCTCTTGCTTAGCTTTTGGGTCCTCAAAGAAGGGCGAGAATGTTTAGTGTGCAAGACTCTTTTCCAAGTTTTGACAAAGTAACATTCATGTATGAAACTTTAGAGTTTAGACAGAATAAGAAAGAAAAAGAAAGCATTGATATATGAACATTACAAAGTACCTTTCAACTTGAACTTGCTTATGTTTAACTCTTGATTATTTGATAGTCTTTTGATATTTATTTATTCTCTCCTCGTCTTTCTAATGCCAGTTGGCCGACAATGTTAAATGGACAGAGGATTTATTATGTCATTAGTTTTCTTTCAAGCATAATCTGTTGATGTAAACCAAAAAAAATAAAATCTGTAGGATCCGTTTTTAATTTATAGGCAATTGAAGGAAAATTGTAACATACAGCTGACATCAGAAGCAAAAAATTCCTCCCCCAGGTGGAAGTATTTTTTCTTTTGTCACCGCCACATTATGCGAGTCTTATCATCAATCAGACATGGACGATCAATATGACAGTGGATGAAAAACAAGTGTTTTCTTTTTTAAAAGAAAAACTCAGCTATACATGATGTAAGTATGAATGTCCTTCGATGCCATTTTTATCCACATAGACAGATAGCATGAAAATCGTGAAATGGGTAACATTCAGTTTGCTATGCATGTAGTTTTGGTTTTCCTCAAAAACAAAAGAAGAAAACCATTTCTTACCTTCGACACTTTTTGCATTTGGAATTAAATTGGACGTGTTTGTAGTATTTGAATTGAAGGAATGCATCTATAATTGAACCTGAATAATGCTATATTATATAATGTAATCCCTCCTGTGTAAACACCCTACTACTAGAAAAATAATGTACAATGGTACCATACCATATATCCTAGACTCTGGTGACACAGCAAGAGTAGCAAGAAAATCTTAAGTGAATTTCATTGGGCATGGTTCACAAAAACACATTGCTTTTGGAAGACACTACACAAAGATGATGTCTCTGGAAAAGAAGCCATAGCTGGATGTTCCCACCCGGGGCTGGGCGTGGAGGATGAACTCCTACCCTCATTGCTACTGCTATGATTGCCATTATTCTCTAGTGTTGGAGCTTGCATAGTAGTCTCTGCATACAATGGCTGTGGGGATAGGATGAGTGGGGACAACAATGGAATAGCCTTTGAAGCCTCGCCAAAAGGGTTGCCATTGAAGACCTTATCAATCTCAAGAGAAGCCGGGGCATGCTTCTGTAGCCTTGTGGGGCATCTCTTCTTTATGAAGTTGGCTTTGTCCTCCATTAATAAAAAAAACTTGCTGATTTGCTTGAATGAATGAAAAATTCTTGGACTTCAATCTAATCAAGTTGCAGGAAGCTCTATAAAATGTTCCTTCTTAATTAACTTGGGTAGAGAAAGGCACACACAAGACAATAATTTCAATCACTCTCAGTCTCTCATATTGTGCTTTTGGTAACGGACATGAGCTGAAACGTAAGTTAACAGCAAAATGGTCCTACATTTGGGTGGTTTGTAGCTATTGTAGGAGAGGACCCTGTCTCAATAACCTTCATTTGCTCATTCAAAGTTATTGTTTTTAATTATATTTTATTATTATTCAAGGTTTTTCCCGGAAAATATGGAGGAGAATGGGAATGCGTGTCATGCATAACTGGATTCCCTCTACTCACAGTTCTGGCTGGCTTGTGCTTGTCCTGGATGATCCTTATCTGGAAACATTACAGCCACTCTTTACCGTTATTAGTGCAAAAGTTTTCTAGTAATCCTATTTATACGATATTTGCATTTAGAACGGTGTAATAAAGTGTTTCCACATAAATTTAGCTGTCTTACTTAACTTTAACTTGTTTTTAGTTAAACCGTGACATTTCCGCCTATACATGTAATTGTGCGGACATAATTATTTGAGTTTAATTGTTATGTCCTGTCAGTATAAAATTTTTTACATTCTCAATCAATCAGAAGTCATGATATAAGTGACTTTTTGATAGTTAGGATAAGAGTCAAATATTTTATCTGATGTGTCAGTTTATAATTGGTTGACTGTATAATTTTTTTTTACACTGACAGTGTATATCAATTAAACCTAATTATTATAAGTTGGTCATTGATAAATTTATTCCTTTTAGAATGATCTTCTTGTTCTTTTAATATATTGAAATGAAAAACTAGATATACACTCTATATAAAAATCTGTATTAAAAATTTTTCTTTAAACTTTTCACTCTGAATTTTATGGGATAACCCTTTTACTTTATCTTACATACATATTTACTTACAATTAAAAAAAAACATCTATAATTTATAATATCTTATAAAAAATTATCAATAAAATTTAGGAATATTGAATACCAAAAAAAAAAAAAATTAGGAATATTGGGTTATATATACTTGGCGATAAAGGTGATCGTTATGTTTAAAGCTTGGATTGGAAAACCTAATGAATACCATACTTGCACTATTACCATTATTAGGCTCTATGGATTTTAAAGAATTCAAACAGTTGAACAACTCAATAAAACAGTCATTATTTTCAACCCAAGACCATCATGGCTCATTATAAGTATGCAGTTTCTCCTCCGCTCATTTACTTCAAGCTTTCTAATATCTTGTGCGCATCTGCACCATTGCAAGCACTACAAGAAATTTGTCTTTCAATGACAGGCAAAATTTGTCACTATATACAAGGGCGGAGCCAGGAATTTCTTATGAGGGGGACCAAGATTAATTATACATAACATAAATAACAATAAAAAATTAATTAGTATATAAAAAGCAAACTATATGAAATTGAATAAAACATTAAGTTGGTACAATAATTAAAATTCACGAGTCCATTAATGCATCCTCATATTTTGATGAGCTTTACTATATTTTTCTACAAAATGTTTATACTTATCCTCCTACTACTAAATAAATAAAATATTAATTAAGTGAAAAAGTAATATATTTGTTGTTTTGAAAATATAAAAAAGAATTCAATATTTTCTTTGTTTAGTGGATAGGAGAATTAGTGGGAGGATATAGAATTAGAGTTTAACTTAGATATATTGTTTATGTAAAGTATTTTATACTGTCAACCAATTAATGTCACCACAAATGTAAAGGGTTTAATTGGTATGCACTGTGAGTGTAAAGAATTTTTACACTAACAACCAATCACAAATCATCGTATGTGTGATTGATTGACACAGTAAAGGGATTAATTTGTATGCACTATGAGTGTAACGAATTTTTACACGGACAGTGTATCAAAATTAAACTCTGTCCGTGTAGAAGTCAAATATTTTTAATGATGTAACAATATATGATTGGTTGAGTGTAGAAAATATTCACACTACATTATGATTAAATCCATTAATATATAAATTTAAAAAATGTATAGGTGTATTTGAAAACTTGGGGGAGGCCATGGCAACCAAAGGCCTCCCCCTCCCCCTCCCCGTGCCTCTGATTATATGCTTAAAATTCATAGATATATATAAAACTTATATTCACCTACGACCGATCCAACCGTCCATTACGAGTGACGAATAATAATAGAAAATGACTGTCACTATAAGTTTTACCTACAATTCACATACATTTACCTATAGTTGTATTTGGCTGCCAATAGGTTTTACCTACGGTCCATTTACCTTTACCTACGGTTTGACTAACACTAAAATCTATACCTATAGTTTTAATGACTGTCACTAAAAGTGATCGTAAGTATATGAAAAACTTATTGTAGTAAGATCAGCAAGTACTAGCTAGGATTTCACATCTTGAATGTTTATTATGCATGATTAATTATGAATGCTTCGTTTTAGCTAGTGCATGTCCAATGGCTCCCCCAACAATTTTTACTCAAGACCATTGTTCTCACCCTCGAATGATTTAGATTCTTGGCTTTCGTATGCGTTTTCTAATTCTAGGCAATATTATCATGTAACTTTGTCTGCACTGCTCTTGGAGTTATAATGGACACTGAATTCAGTTAATATAACACGAACTTCTAGAAGTAGAGAACCTTTTCCTCCTTTTTTGGGCTTATTGCTTTGCTTGCTCCAGAATGTTGAAGTGGCAACTTTAACTAGGACTCGCGATAGGGTAATTGATCAAATTGATCCACTTTTAAAAACTACTTATCAATATAATTTTGTTTTGAAACTATTTATCAAACTAACCCACTTTTAGTCACGTGATATTTTTTATTATTTTTTTTTCTGACACTAAAAAACTCTACTTTAACTAACGTTTTCTAAAAAAGCTACTATCAGTAGCGTTTTTACCAGATTGTGCCACGTTGTAAAAAAATTTAAAAATTTTACGTTTAGGCCGACGCTAGAGATGTCACCTGTCTGAAGCTGAAGCATCAGACTGGTGAAGAAATGTATCTGACGGGTGAACATTTCTTCACCTGTCTGACACCCATCTGATAGTCATCAGACGGGTTGGGTGAAGATCTTCAGCTTCAGACGGGTGACACCTCTAACGTCTGCCTTAGCCGACGCTAAACGTAAAATTTTTAAATTTTTTTACAGCGAACGTGGCACAATATGGTAAAAACGTTACTGACAATAGAGTTTTCCAAAAACGCTAGTCAAAGTAGCGTCTTTGGTGTCAGAAAAAAATAATAAAAAAATGTCAGGTTGGCAAAAAGTGAGTTAGTTTGGCAAATAGTTTCAAAATAATGTTATATTGATAAATAGTTTCTAAAAGTGGGTCAGTTTGGTCAATTACCCCCCGCGATATCCTATTGCTGTAGTAGCATACCTTGACATTTCTTTCACCATATGTATGTATATCTTCAGAGTGGCATTTGATGGTCACTTTCATGTTTGCATAATTGCAGTATGAGGATGAGATTATTATTTTTTGTGTAAACCAGGGTATCTCCCACGTGCAAGATACTCAACAAATCGCAAGGTTGCTGATTTTATGGTTTAATTATTCCTAACGGCCAAGAGTGACTTACAACACGGCACAAACTCATTAACATAGAATGGCAAGCTAATAAGTATATACAAAGGTGGCAATGTGAAACAATCGTTATTATGTTGATGTTGTATAAAAAACCCTACGTTTAAGTTCATTTATGGTGAAAGGCGGCCCGAGATATGAGGCTCTCATTTAGTGGGGTCTGGGGAAGGTCCTTTGCAAGCAAAGAGACTGTTTCCAAGCTTTAAATTTATGATCACAGTAACTTTGTCGTTGCGCTAAGGTTCAGTCTTGCCAACGCAACACTACATTATAAGTTCACTTATGGTATGACAACAAAATAAAAAAAAATAAAAACCTAAAGTTAAATAGATAGAAAATCCTTTAGCTTCTAGAAACCAATTGAACAAAAATATTGAACTTGATGAAATATATTATCTTCATTCCAATTCTACATTAGTGCAAGATGTTATTTAACCATACTTGCCGGTGTATAAAAACAAAATCTTTTAAATCAGTTCTAAACAGTTATAAATTGCCAAAAATATTTCTTAGTATTTTAGAATTTTTCCATTAATACATACCGTGCACACTGCACACAATTTTGTTTTTGGTAATCATGGTTCATGCATATTAATCCATACAAACTAAATTTTACACAATATTGGAAATGATCTTTCCACTCTAAATAATAAAATTGAATACATACACAAAAAGCCCAAAAAAAGTATTGGATACATATACAAAAATGTAGAAAAGACATCTTTTGCGGACTTTTAATTTGCCTGAAGAATTCTCCCCTGGTTTTCTTCCTGACCAACTGCAAAATGTGGAATGATCACATGAAATATGGGTTTTCTGTAGCCACAAAATAGTTTGTACGAGAAAAAACCCAAATGATAATAATGTCAAATGCATATAGATGGAGAAAACTTAGGTGCAATGTCATGTGTTTTAGGTGTGATTTTATAGTGAAAATATAACATGTATAACAACCGTTACATATGTTAGTTATATTTTGAATGATGAGTTATTACATATCTCATATTCCTATTGAAAAACATGCAACACTTAAAACACTTATAAAATTATACCTAAGTTCTCTCCCTTAGGATTTCAGGAATGGGAATAATTAATTAATGAATTGGTGCTTTACCTTCGTGAAGGTTGGTTGATACTATTACTGGAGTTTGAGATGAAGTCCGTGTAGTAGGAGTTTTGACTGCATAGTATTGTTGTGATGGTTCCTCATTCCGGAGCAAAGAATTTACAGCTCCTCTCACCTTTTCCATTACACCTGCATCACTAGCAGCTGTTCTTCTAGGGCTCATTGCTTCAGATATCACCTCAGACAGAACTTTCTCATCATTCCCAGGCTCAAACTTAATCTTCAAATACTCTTTCACCGAAGCACCCTTAGGGCTGCTGGTACTCCTCCAACTCAATGAAGGTGATGAGGATAATGAAGTTTGTGTAGACAATATTGGAGCTGACGAAGTTGATGGAGCGATTAATGAAGAAGTTTGGGAAGACATATTGGCAGAAGTAGTTCTTGAAACAGCAAGGCCTTGCATTTTGGATGATATAGATTTGGTTGCATCTGAATCTGACCCTTCAGCATTGGTTGGTGTCATTTTCTCAGCAAAGTTTTCATTCATTTTCATGTTTGGACCAGGAAGAGTAGCAGTTGCAGCTTGAGTTGTTGTGGTGGACCTAATAGGATTGGATGGTTTTTCTTCTCGATCTTGCTCCACTCCGAATTTGACAGTGCTCCGCAAAACATGCCTCTCAGAGATTACTGGATTTGCTCTTGGATGTTGTCTTGCATTTTCTTTGTATCCCTCAGGTGCCAGCTCTGATTCGTACACTGAAATTTAAAGTTAACAACATTCTATATTTCAAAACAAAAATGATATTTGTAAATCCAAACATCAAACATCATGGTTAATAGATGTACAAATTATGATTAATGTTATCAAAATCGTGTGAGTATTTGGTAAATTGGTTAATGTTGTTAATTGAAATTGTGGTTAATGATATATAAAACGTGATTAATGTTGTCAAAATTTGTATGTATAACTAAAAACATAGCTGTCAAAATTTGTGTACAAATGAATAAATTAACTAAGGCCTTCAATGATGATGATGTTTATTACTTGGAGCTCCAAGGTATTCAGCATCTTCTTCTTCTTCTCCGTCATCTTCTAAGCTAACACCCCATGATGGAGTGAGGTTCCCGTCCTCCTGTTTCCTCTTGCTGAAGCTGTTGCGCATTAATCTCCTGGCCCCTTCCTTCATTTTGGCGAGAACTGATTTCCTCTGATAGAAGCCTTGGTCTTCTTCTGGGTCATGGTGCTTCAACCTCTCAAAGTAAGGAGATGAGGGGGATCTAGAGGAGGTGGGAGAATAGGTTGGTGACATCCTAGAGGATTCTCCCCCTGCAAGTAGAAAGAGGAACTAAGAATATATGATTTTCCTATGGCCTTGACATTCCTAAACAAAAATGGCACCATGTTTTACTTTGTTCCTTGTTTTGCAACTTTTGTAAAGGAAATGTTTCATAAAGTTTAAAAACAGAAACAAGGTAAAAACAATGTAACTTTTTTATAATTACCAGCAAAAATATATTAGGAAACAAATTTAACATCACGTAAGATGCTCCTAAAACAAGAAAAAATTGTTGTTTTGTATCATTCATTATGTAACACGGACCACAACCTACATGGTTGAGGTAGTGTACAATGAATGATTCAGAGTAAAAACTTTTTCATGCTTCTAAAGCACGGAAGAATTATTATGTCATAAATCAAACAAAGCTTGCACCTTGTCTTATTTACTTGCACACACATGTTTAACATTGATTATTTCATGGCATACCCTTTTTGTTAAGTAACTAGCATAACATATTTAAGCTTTGTCTAAAGCCATGATAATTGGTTAATGTTAACAAAGGATTACCTCTGCGAAATTGTTCCATAGTAGCTATAGTAGGACTTCTTGAAGTATTAACTAGTCCGTACGTGCGTTCGGGAAAAGACATTTTTGTGACTAGTTTCCCTGGATTGCAATTTGCCTCAGCTTTTGAAATAACTCTGCTTTTATATTTGTTCTTTCTATGGATAATAATAATCGACAGAATTTAAACACAAAATGAACCGTGTTCAAGCAATTGGCTCCGAGGTTCTTGCATTACGCAATGATATAGAGGCTAACACACATCGTGAAGTGTCTTGTGGGCTCATTTTTTACACGTGGTGATCAGTAAATTTTCTTGCCGCTAAACTCGTAGATAATTACTTACCTGATATAGTAATTTGGCAAGGCCAGGATGAGAAAATTTGTTGTTGAAAACACTCAACTCGTAAGTGGAATTGATAAATTAACAATCTCAACAGTAAAATATACCGATTAAATATTTCAAATCATGTGCATTAGGAAAAAAAGAACATGACCTTAGATTAGTATAGAACAAATAAAGATTGTTGCTGCAACATAATATAAATAGATACTTACAATTTTTTTAAAAAAAAACAATTAAATACGTGTGTGGCTATTATAACAAGCTATGCTGAACCGTGACATTTTTAAAAAATTCAAATTCCACTTTTCCTACTTGAGCAATAAGATAGTATGTATGCTTTGAGACATTAGATGGGAATGGATTCTCTATTTTTTGAATATAAATATACACAAACTCACGAGGAATTCCTTAAGATTTTCTGTTGTTTGCATGGATAGAGCAACATCTCTTATGTGGCCAGTGGGGGGGGGGATCAATTCATGGTTTCAACTTGCCAATTACAGTTCATGGTTTTAATATATATTTTATTGCTTTTTAATGATTTTGATTATATTATCTGATTATATTTAAAATATTGACACGGATTTGATTAAAAATGAAAATGTGCACTTTACTAGAATATATGAAAACTATACAACCTTTTTTTTATTCAATTGCCTTTATGAGGCTGTTTAATTTTTCGGGAAAGATTAAAATTATCACTACTGACTACACTCTATTTTCTTGTGTGTGTATTGCCTTTAGAGAGGAAATAAGTTACTATAACATAATATAACGTATATAAATAATCAGCAAAAAATATATATATAAAGCATCTCCTTTGGCCTAGTTGGGATGTGGTTTTTTTGTAAATAAAAAGGAGAATTCCTTTAATTGTTTGGTTTTTTTTTTTATCTGAGAGAAAAGAAATAAAGTTTTTTTCCTTTTGTTTTTTTTTGGGTACATCAGAGAAGAAAACAAAAACTAAGCCCTATTGAATTTAACACCTAGCGCATCGCATCAGCAGAAATCAGGTTCACCATATCGTCTGGCACATCATGAATCTCCAAGAAAATGGAATCACATGCAGCTCCACTATTAGCAAGGAAGTTTGCACAAGCATTAGCTTCTCTGAACACATGAACAATTTGCAATTCCCAGTCCCAATTCTTCATCTCTCGAATGTCCATAATGCAAGAAGCATACAAATGAAACTCCTCAAAATCATCATTAATCAATCTCACAGCCTCGAGACAATCTGTTTCACAAATGCAATTCCTAAACCCTTTGCACGAAGCCAGCTTCACACCATGGTATATAGCTTTGAGCTCAGCCACAAGAATTTGGGAAGTTCTACACTGCCTTTGAAACCAACAATCCACACCCCATTAGAGTCACGAAGAAGACCACCAAATCCATCAGGGCCAGAATTCCCAAAAACACTACCATCCACATTGATCTTAGTTATACCCATCAGGGGAGGTGGCCACCCAACCAAAATTCCATGATTATTTCTAGAAGCTCCAGTCACAAAGACCTTAGTGCACTCACTAGCCAAAGCATGAATGTAGTGGATTATAACATAATCAACCCAAAGAACTTGCTCTATCAATGCTTTATTTCGCCTAATCCACAACCACCATAGAGTTGCAAATAAAAGACAAGCATTGTCATTTTTAGAATATCCCAAGAGCCAACTTCTCAGATCATTAGAGCAGAACCCTATATCCTCCACAAAACCCAACATATGCCAAATTCTCCATGAACTGAAACAGTCCCTAAGACAGTGGGCAATATACTCAGGGCCCTTATGGCAGCGATGACGTAAAGAGGTTGTAGCCAAACCTCTAGACCACCGAAGCTCATTAGTGGGAAGGGCATTATGACACATCAACCACACCAAAAAGCGACATTTCTCCGGAGCAAGAATTCGCCAAACCCACTTCCAGTTAGTGCTATAGTCTAGCTGTCTATGGTGATTAATAAGCCATGTATAACCTGCCTTAGCAGTATATTTCCCCGATACTTGATCTCCCCACACAAAGCTATCTTCCACTTGCTCTCTCAACTGAATCGGACAAGCAGAAATTTTGTCCCGCACATCCGCCGGGAGAATCGTATAGAGCTCATTCAATCTCCACTCTCCATAAGACCACACGTCCCTAACCTTTAAACTAGTGTCTGAAATATGAACAAAGTCAACCAAATCACAAACTCTGCCCTCCACCATCCATCTGTCAAAACAAAAGGATACATCCCCCTTCCCAAATCTGTAAACATAGCCATCCTTGAGATACTTCAAGGCCTTGGTGATAGATCTCCAAGTATAAGAATCACCAGCATGCTGCTGGTTATCAAAGAGATGACCCTGGTGCAAATACTTACTCTTAAGAATACTAGTGGACAACTTCTCACTATCATTCAAGAGGTTCCAAATAATTATCCCCAACAAAGCAACATTGCTTAATCTAGCTTCCCGAATCCCAAGCCCGCCATTAGCCCTTGGGCTAGTCAACAAATCCCAGTTAAGCAAATGGAGTCCACGACCACCAGCAGGATTTTTCCAAATAAACTGCCGCACCACTCTATCTATGCTATCACAAATCCCCTTAGGAATCCACATGGTTTGCATTGTGTATATAGGAATCGAAGTCAAAACTGAATTTGCTAGAGCCACCCTACCCGCTTTATTCAACAATCTCTCTTTCCATGCGCCAAGACGGCTCTGAAGCTTATCAATCAAGAAGTTAAAATTAGTTTTCTTGGCCCGACCCTGACCAAGAGGGTATCCCAAATAACTACCCAGATTACTAGAAAACCAAATTGAGGACAATCTAGCAAGGCGCTGTCTCTTTCTCCTATCCATCTTAGCTGAAGCCACAACTTTCGACTTCTCATAGTTAACTCTAAGCCCTGGCATTGCCGAGAACTTGTCAAGAATTTCCATGATAAGATTTAATTGGGAGACTCTCGCCTTAGCAAAAAGGAGAACATCATCCACAAAGAACATGTGCGAAATAGGAGGGCCATATCTGGATACTTTAATTGGAAGCCAATTCATACTATCAACCTTTCTCGTAATCATCATGCCTAGCTTCTCCATACAAAGAACGAACAAATAAGGAGACATCGGGTCACCTTGTCTCAATCCTCGGTTAGGCTTGAAACTCTCCAACCTATCACCATTCCACAAAATGGACAACGAAGTTGATGACACGCAAAACATGATCAGCTCAATAATACGATGGGGAAAACCAAACTCCCCAAGAGTAGCTCTCAAGAAATTCCAACTCACATTATCATAGGCCTTCTCCAGATCAATTTTGATTGCCATGGACCCCTCTTTACTATGAGAAGTATACATGTAATGGAGAACTGCCTGCGCCACAATAGCATTATCCGAGGTACCACGCCTAGAATAAAACTACTCTAAAGAGGGCTCACCAAGTCATGTAGAAAAGGTCTAAGTCTATTGACCAAAACTTTTGTAATCAACTTATAAACCACATTGCACAAGCTAATAGGACGGAATTGAGACAACTTCTTAGGTTGGTCAACCTTGGGGATAAGAACCACTAAAGTTTCTGAAAGCCTGTTATCAAAACACCCATTCTCAAAAGCAGCCTTCACTAGATGCCACACATCATCTCCCACAACATCCTAGTACTTTTTGAATAAGAAAGGTTGAAAACCATCCGGGCCAGGGGATTTATAAGACTTCATAGACCTAAGAGCATACAACACTTCCTCCTTCATTACTGGAGCCAGCAGCGAATCAACTCCCTCAGAAGGAATAGTAACAAAATCATCTAACATAAAAGGCTGAGACATAATATCAATAGGAAGGGCAAATAAATTACGAAAATAATTCAGAGACTCCACCCTCAACACATCCATATCCATACACCAAGTGTCATCCGTAAGAGTCAGACCCTCAATTCTATTTATTTTACGGCGCACAATCGTCCGGGTATGGAAAAAGCTCTTATCCCCAAAACGGACCCACTGTTCCTGCGACTTCTGATACCACAACATCTCCTCCTGATAAAGAACTTTGTTATAATCATATTGGAGCTCCCTCTCTAACATACACAGGCTAGCTGAATCCACAACTGCAAGTCTTTTTTGGACCCCTTTGATTCTGGCCTCCAAATAACGTTTCCTGCGAAAAATGTTCCCAAAGACTTCATCATTAAATCGCAGAGCATCATGCTTGACTAAATCCATCCCCTGGAACACATTGTTATTACCACGACCCCAGGCATTAACCACCACTTCTTTAAAATCCTCATGGGAACTCCAAGCAGCCTCAGAACGGAAGGGCCTTCTCCCTCTAGCCACATGGACTCCCCCACAACGAAGAATAATTGGATGGTGATCCGAGTGGAGCCTACACAAGTTCTCAACAAAAGCTTCAGGAAAAGAGGTACGTCACAGGCAGTCGGCTAAGGCTCTATCCAACCTTTTCGACATGGTTCTCGCCCCCTCCTGTTGCAATGCCACGTAAATCTGTTACCTGAGGCCTCCAAGTTCACAAGAGAGCAATGCTCCTTCATATTCGCAAACTGAAGGGCCATGGTCATGCAAAAGTTACCCCCTCTAACTTCAGAATGGTTTAAAATCTAGTTAAAGTCTCCCATTAACAACCAAGGAATAGATATGCTTCCCCTCAAAATCTCCAGTTGCTCCCACAGTAATCTTCTAGCAGTAGGAATCGGACTCGCATAAACAAGGGAGCTCATCCATTCACTATTACCACTTTCAACTTCAAAGTAATGACCTGACTAGATGAATGAACAATATCAACTAAAACACTACCATCCGAAGAAAGAACCCAGATACCTCCGGCATGTCCCGTAGCTTCCTCAATCGCCACAGGCACATAGCCTAACCTCCTCCAAAAAACTCTAGCTCCCTCGAACAAAGTATGGGTCTCTACTAACACAAACCTAGAAGGGTTATACTTATGTACAAGATCCCTAGAATGATGCCTACCTTGCAAACTGCTAGCACCACGAATGTTCCACACCAGTATTGAGTAGTTTGTAAAATCCATCAATAAACTAGAGAAAAGAAGGAAAATTACAACACTCACGTTATGTTGCATGGCTGTTGTCAAGCTGCATGTAACCCACTCCCTCCACGCAATCATCTCCCATATTGTTCTCCATGTTGGATAAGTCACTTACGTGCTTATTCACTGGCCCATCTCCATAGTAGACGTTGGGTCACGTTCTCCTGGGTCTGGATGAAGAGAAGTACCCAAATTCACAATACGGATAGGGGCCTCTTTTAATTTATCCCACTGAACCTGAATGGACTTAGAGCTTGAAGCTACGGTCTCCTTAACCATAGACACCTCTTTCCCCTTCCATTTGGGCCCATCTTTATTCAACTGAGTGTCTTTTTTTCTCACAACAGGTTTCACCACAACGGGCTTCCTATTCGTTGGCCCATTGTCTTTCCGAAGAACCACAAGTATTAGCCCACCAGAATCCTTTCTTTGCCTCTTCTTGATGGACCCCCCTTTGGCATAATTCTTCTTATCATTCCCATGATTGGGCACATGAAAAAAGACTTGACCCTGACTTAAATGCCCCACCAAGTCTTTCCTCGGATACTCAGACCCCAAAAAAAAACCTCAAATCATTAGCTCCCTTATTAGTAGAAACAACATTAACAACACTTTTATTGTTCCTTTATCTTCGGGATACCATGAGCCATTCACCATGCAAATTTTCCGCAACTTCTTCCCCACTTTTCGCCCCTGCAATCTGCTCATCAATAATAATACTCTCCCCTAATTCATCTCCACCCGTCTCCTTCCCGGAGTTCTCAGGGACGTAGCCGACAGCTCCCTTCACAACAGCTGGAGGAACCACTCTACACTCCAAACGTACATGCCTATAACATCCACATTGAGCACAGATGATGTGGAGTCCTTCATACTGAACATTATACCATTGCCCACACAAACCAACCTTCCCAAACACAGGTTGATTAAGATCAATCTCCACACAAATTCTAGCAAACTGACCTCTCTCAACCTGTAAAGTATGGAGATCCACTTTGACTGGTTTGCCAATAGTCGTGCCCAAAGCCATCAGAAAATTCTCCTCATACCAAAGAACATTTAGACTAAGGATCCAAACCCACACCAGGGTTTTGTCAATGGTTTCTCTATCTACAATGAACTCCGGTTCCCACATTCTAACCGATAAGCAATGATCAAACGCCATCCTGGGCCCTCCATTGATCACCTTGCTCCTATCATCCTTATCATCAAAGAGAACCATAAAATAGTCATTCCCTAGATCCATTATTTCAAAGCTCCCCAAAGGCCTCCAAGTAGATGCAAGTTTAGACTTCATGATATTATACCCAAGAGTCTTCCCCAGCAGCTTGACAACTAAAGCCTCCTTCCATGGGTTACTCAACTCCTCCATTATATTAGGCTCTACATGCACCATAGGTGTTAACCTATTCCCGTTCAACAGGTCCACGTGAACAAGCTTCTTAGCCACCAAGTCCACTTTCTCCCTTGGAGGAAGCATTTGTTTCCCTAAAGCTTTGTCTCTGAATGACACTCCTTGGATCACCTCAGCCCAATTAGAATTAACAGAAGTACCCATATCAACCTCAGCCACCTTGGCTCCTCCCCTGTTCGAAGGTTCCTTGCGGAAACTCGTATCTCCCAAAACCCTAGCAGAGGAAAAACTTTTGTTTGGGTTTGGAAAATTTAGATTATAGCTTTTTAAATTTTCTCTCTTCCTTTTCAAATGTGTGTTTCTGGAAATTATTCATGCTATTCTAAGTAATTTAAATTTCATCTTGAAATAGCATATAATTAAATCCTTAGAGATAACTTCATCATAAATCCTTAGAGATATTCACATTATTATATCATAGTGAAATAATCCTTAAAAATAATGTCTTTATATGTTAGGCAATCAACATTTGATTATGCTCTTTCTTTTCCTACTTTATTATATAATTATTTTTTAACAATCTTATACATTATATCGATAAGAAGGAACTTACTACTTCAAGAGTGAAGATAATGGCCCAAGGGCGGATCCTGTGCAAAATAAAAATAGGTCAATGTGCTCCTCGATGCAAACATAGAAATAGGAATAATAATCCTCCTAATCCAAATGCAAATTTGGTTGAATGAGATGATATAATTGTTGTAGTCATTTATCAATCTTATCTTGTGGCCAATATATATGAATTAAACGATGTGTGATAAACTCTAGGGTTACCAAACATATTTGTGCACTTTTACAAGGGATGGAGAAGAATTTGACTAATGAATTATTTGAAAGGTACTGTGAATTATGATATTCTATATGGTGGACTTCCGACTATATTGGAAGGATACAATGATGTTATAGCTAGATTCCAAATTCAAATGGGACTAAATCCACTGTTGGTCATTTGTTCACCCTTGGTGGTGGTGCAGTTACTTGGAAATTAGCTAGACAAGCTATTATTGCTAAATCTACCATGGGCTTGGGTTATTATTCTGTAATTGGTTAGTAGTGAGTCTAAGGTCCCGTTTGGATAGCACAACTTACAGCTTATTAGAGCTTCTCTATTGATAGAAGTGCTTGTATGTAAAAAGAAAACAATGTTTGGATAAGCTGAAATAAGTAACTTATTAATCCTCAGAAGATGATTTTAGCTTATTTTGAGAAATCAATTTTTTGAGCTTATTGAAAAAGCTTGTGTGTAAGCTTATATGAGAAGTTGTTTTCATATTTTATAGGACAATTATATATATTCTTATAATAATTTGAAATTACATCAAAACCAACCATTTCATCTTCCTCTCTCAAGTTTATAGATTTTAAAAACCCTTCTTCGAGTACGTATCCAAACACTAAATAACTTAATTTACAAGTAGTTTATGCATAAAAGTTTTTCACATAAGCCCTTCTAATATAAGCGTTTAAATAAGCTGTTTACCCAAACGAGACGTAAGTGGTTAAGAAACTTCTTAGCAAATATATTCCCTTTGGAGTTAAGCCAAATCCTTATTGCATTGTGATTGACAAACGACGGTAACCAGTGCAAAGAATGATTGATTCATAGTTTAAAAGACATAAAATTCGAAATATTTACAATTATGTTGTTTTTTAACTTTGAATTTTGTTATTTTTTTATTTCATAAATTTTCTGAAATATGTGGGGGGGGGGGGTTATTAGATATTTCATTTAAAAATAAAATTTTGAATCTAAATTTGAAAAGTTGTAAACTTTCTTTTATTACAATTAATTTTCCAACATTTTTATTAAATTTTTAATACACTTTTATTGCTTTTACAATTACCTTTTTGGTAATTTATTTTTAATAAATTTCTTTTATTCAATTGCCTTTTTAAGGTTGTGTTTTTTTGGAAAGATTAAAACTATGTTACACTCTGTTTCCTTGAGTGTGTATTGAGTATATAATATAAGCCTTTCTTTTGGCATGGGAGGTGATTTTTAAAATTAAAAAGGACAATTCCTTTGATTGTTTGGTTTTTTTATTAGCGGGAAAAAGAATAAATATTTTCCTTTTGTTTGGATTTGGAAAATTTTGATTGTAGCTTTTTAAACTTTTTCCTCTTTTAAGCAAGTGTTTTTTTATATTATTTTTACTATTCCAAGGGTGGAGTTTCATTTTGCAATAGCCTATTAAATCATAAAGAATATTCACATTATTAAATTGTAAAAAAATAATTTTAAGGACATCGTCTTTATACGTCTCAGATTATCCACAGTTAACCTTCTTTTTCTATTTTATTCTATATTATTATTATTATTATTATTATAACAAAAATATCACCTTCATAAACAATCACAAGCAAATTATTGACACTGTTGTATGGAAAATGTTTTTTTTTTTTAGAAGTGGGTTGTACAAAAGTAAGTGTGTATAAATATAGAAATATCTCATATTGTATTGATGAAGTAAACATATCGTAAACATATGTAAAAGAAGAAGTTTAAGTAATCTATTAGTATTTAAAGTATTTGAGAATTTTTAAATAAATTTTTATATTTTAAAAATTTGCATTTGAGTCTATGAACACATAGCGCATTTGAAATTGAGTCCCTCATACATTTTTTCGTTAGGGTTTCGTTAAAGTTCCAAAAGATAAAATAACCTATTTGAATTTTTCTAAAAAATATCTATTTCAATTTTTTCAAAAAGTTTAAGGTCTCACAAATGACGAGTGGATGATCATTTAACGGATACTTAACAAAACCCTAACGAAAAAGTATACGACGGACCCAGTTATAACTTTCCTGTGTTCAAGGATTCAATTACAAACTTATAAAGTATACGAACCTATTTGACCAAAAAATAATCATCTAATGTCTCAAATTTAGTTATATAAAAATAAAAATAAAGTTGGTGATTGAGTAGTTATATTGTATAGCTTTTTGTTCCATCTTTCTATATACTGATTTAAATACACCGGTTGTATATATTTTTCCATTTCATTTTTAATTTATAATAAAATTCATTTTTTAAATTATTTACTGATATAATGATTATCTATTCATGTTTTAAAAAATATATTTTTTCATGGCAATTTTTCATTAAACTTGAAATACTCAGTACTTTTTTAACTACAATGTTCAAATCTCACTATTTGTTGTTTTAAACTAAAGTTGAGAATTCATAAAAAAGAAGAAGCTAGAGTTGAGAAAAAAACAAGTCAACTCAGATTTAATTAAGGATGTGTTTTGATTTTTCATTAGGAATGGACTAAACTTACGTTTGACCAAAAGCTACTTAAGTGTTGGTCCTTTCAACATAAAATCAAATACACAGTAAGTTAGTGAACAAATTCTTTCTAACTAAAGGCTAGACCGAAACACAATTCAAATCACAAATTTTAGATTGGACTGACCAAGTAGTACATTCCATACAATTAAGGTAGCACGGGTCGCATAAGCATTAAGTGAATAGAGAATACTACATACTATTGTTGCGGATTTTTCACATGTAAGTGCACGTATCATTAACAAGTAAAGAAAGATGAGTATAGCATCGTTCATATGAGGATTAACTATTAAGTATCAAAATTGGGTAATCGAATCAAACGAGAAAATATACGAGTAAATTGAAAAATAAAGTAAAGTAATAGTAAAAGTAGACATGCAATAAGACAAAGTTCTATGGATCCGATAACTAAAGAAAATATTCTTCAATTAACTACCAATTCACTATATTCCTATGTGAACTAACTAATTGAGAATTCATTAAGATCTATGGTTCTTTTCAAAGGCTACACAAAAATATACGGTATATTCATATCCGCCATAAGTGGTTTTAATCTTTGCATCCTAAATACATAAATCATTTTTCAGTCTCATTATGATTAGTTAATCATCTAACTAGTGATCAAGTAAGTAGAAACATTAAAATTTGAGAATAAAATGGGAAAAAAGATGAAGGAATCAATAATTTAATATAACGTCACCAAACCATTGTAACTAAGTTACATCATCATCTAAAAAAAAGGTTTTTATTCTTGATGAATGAAATAACAACAAAGAACGTGAAAATTTATAGTGTTAGGGATGCATCCCACAAAGAACCTCATTTTTTCATGAGTTAGGGGCGCCCAACATTATGCTCATTGTGCCCCGCGCCCTTCGGTGGACGCTCGACGCCCTATACATAAAGAACAACTTCAATTTTTTCCTATTTCGTGCTTGGCACAACACAATTGATGCTAAGCACCATCTGGTTCTACAAAGTTTTATAGCTTTTCCGTCCATTTCTTGACTTTTTCTTCATTCTTCATGTATTGCAATCATAATGAATAAAATGAAAATAATAAACTAAAATCTAACTAAAATTACAAAAAATTCAAAGAAATAAAGTGAAGTAACGACAACGAGGAAACAAAGCTCTTTTTAGGCCAAACAAGGTTGAAATTCACACAAAAAAACATGCCTATAAAAAATTAAAAACACGCAATCTAACAAATTATCAGCAACACATTAATATCGATAATAAATTACTACATTTTGTGTGAGATGTCTCTTAGATAAGATGTCATATTTCTTTTCTTGACAACCTTGGTTGTTATCCAACCTCATTAATTTGGTGACTTAAATAAAGAACGCACATGCACGTGCGTGCACGCGAATATATATAGTTTTTTACTTCTTTCCTTTTTTATTTCTTCCCTTACCTCTTTTTCCTTCTCCCTTTTCGCCCTATCACGACTCACCACTCCTTCTCGCTACCCGCTCACCACCATTATGTATCGCTCTCCCCATCATAGCTCATCATTGAACCACTATCACCATCCCCACCACTATAGATATGCAAAATACAACGGACCATTGTGACCCATCACCCTCAGACAACCCGCTATGACCCACCAATTGCCAGCAACGCATCGCGCCCACCATTTGTTGCCAACCCACCATCGTTGGCCAGAAAGAGAAGGATAAGAAGAAGGACAAAGGAGAAAGAGGATATGAGGGAGGAGACGGAAGGAAAAAAAAACGTCTATATTACAAGTTTAAAAAGTTGTTAAATTGCGGTTCTATAAAAGATGATGTGTTAATTTTACTTAATTAGCACGATTTAATTAAAAAATTTAGAAAAGATATGTGAAAAAGGAAATTCGATTTGAATTCCATAATAAATATCATTTAGTTAACATAAATAATCCCGTTTGATCTCTAAGATTATGCTGAACATTACTAGTAATACAATATTTTAAACATTTTTCAGCCCACTTTTTATTATAAGATAGAATTAATACGAGAGTTACTAAATAAAAGGTAAATCAATGTAATTTAATGAGTGTCACATGAAATCCACTAAATAGTAAAATAACATTAATTAAATATATATAATTTTAATCCACCAGATTGGATGGTTCGGATCAGTTACGTGTATCGTGAAGCAAATAACTACGCAGATGTTCTAGCCAACTTGGATTGTAGCTCCGTTGATTCCTTAATTATTTAGGAGCAATATCCGAAATCTATTAGGCAGTTTTTGATAGTTGATGTTATCGGAGTTTTTACTCCCCGTCATATTCATGTGTAATTTTCTTGGGCTTTAGCCCTTTTTTTCCACAAAAAATTGATATGCTTAGCAAAATTTTAATTGAGTTTTGAAACATAATTTTAGGCAGCCTTAAAATTATGGTTTGAGTTAAAAAAAAGATAAAAAGAAAAATACTTTTTCCCCATCTCAAGACTCAAAGCATTAATTCAAATCATATATAAATCTATTGACAGGGTAATCAAATAACATTGGGAACAAAACCCCATAAAAAACCCTCTTTCTTATCCCTCTCTTTCTCTTCTTCCCTCATTCATTCACCAACCATGAGCATGTCTTCCTCCTTCTCTGCCTCCAACAACCTAAGCGCAACCCTATCTACCCCTCTCTCTCGTCCCCGTCGTGGGAACCAACCCACGCGACCCTCTTCCCTCAAATGCAACCTTTCTTCTTCTTCTCAAGACTCCGATTCTTCTCACCCCACACTCTTCAAAACCCTCTCCAAAACCATCGCTCTCTCTTCCGCAGCTTCCATCCTCTTTCACTGCACCCCACTCACCCAATTACGCCCGGATTTCGGATTCGGCGGCGGAAATAGCGGCGGTAGTGGAGCCGGCGGCAGCGGAGGCGGTGGAGGAGGCGGCAGCAACGGAGGAAATGGAGGTTTCTGGTCGAGAATTTTCGGCCCGGCTTCGGCTATCGCCGACGAATCACAGTCTGAAGAATGGGATTCTCATGGGTTGCCTGCTAACATTGTGGTTCAGCTGAATAAGCTGAGCGGTTTCAAAAAATACAAACTTTCAGAGATTCTGTTCTTTGATCGGAACCGAAGAACGAAGGTGAGTGCTGAAGATTCATTCTTTGAGATGGTTTCTCTGCGTCCTGGTGGTATATACACCAAGGCACAGCTTCAGAAGGAGCTAGAATCTCTAGCTACTTGTGGAATGTTCGAGAAGGTTGATTTGGAAGGTAAAACCAATGCTGATGGAACAATTGGTGTTACCATTTCCTTCACTGAGAGTACTTGGCAATCAGCAGATAAGTTTCGTTGCATCAATGTTGGGTTGATGCAGCAGACAAAGCCTGTTGAAATGGACTCTGATATGACTGAAAAGGAGATGCTTGAGTACTATAGGACCCAAGAGAGGGATTACAAGAGGAGAATTGAGAGGGCAAGGCCATGCCTTTTGCCAATGCAAGTGCACATGGAGATTATGCAAATGCTCAATGAACAAGGGGCTGTTAGTGCTAGGTTGTTGCAGAGGATAAGAGATAGGGTGCAGAAGTGGTACCATGATGCAGGCTACGCGTGCGCGCAGGTCGTTAATTTTGGGAATCTTAACACCAAGGAGGTTGTGTGTGAGGTTGTAGAAGGGGATATCACCCAATTGGCCATTCAATTCCAGGATAAGCTTGGCAATGTTGTTGAAGGTAACACTCAAATCCCAGTGGTAAAAAGAGAGCTTCCCAGACAGGTACATATATTTTGGTTATATTAAAGTCTTAAGAGGGCTACAAATGTTTGTTATCTGTGCAAATGATATGTTAGTATATGATTATATGATTATTTTCTTGTATCAGATATCAGGGTGTTATGTGATTATGATTTGTGCTTGGTTTCTTTCGGTCTTGAATTTGTTCTTTGGTTTAAGTTACTCATGTTTGATGGATATTTGTATTGGATTAACAGCTTCGTCCAGGTCACACTTTTAACATTGAAGCGGGGAAACAAGCTTTAAGAAACATAAATTCCCTTGCTTTGTTTTCGAATATTGAGGTGAATCCACGGCCTGATGAAAAGAATGAGGGAGGCATAATTGTTGAAATTAAGCTAAAAGAGATGGAGCAGAAGACAGCTGAAGTCAGTACTGAGTGGAGTATTGTACCTGGACGAGGAGGGCGTCCCACTTTGGTACTTCGTTCAAATAAATATCATTTTTGTTCATCCACCAAGGAATTTTGTCTGACCAATGGATCTAATTGCTTTGTATTCAATTTTGTACAGGCTTCACTTCAGCCAGGTGGAACTGTCACTTTCGAACATCGTAATCTGCACGGACTGAATAGATCTATTAATGGTTCCATAACCACTAGCAACTTCTTCAATCCTCAGGTACTCATTGAGTTTTCTTTATTTTATTCTACAAATTGTTGTCCCTCATCAATGTTGGCATTGCCATCATAAAATGTCCTTTATGTTTTGCCCTAGGACGATCTTGCATTTAAGCTAGAGTACGTGCATCCATATCTGGATGGTGTATATGATCCTAGCAACCGTACTCTCCGTGTAAGCTGCTTCAATAACCGAAAGCTGAGTCCAGTATTCACTGGGGGCCCAGGGCTGGATGAAGTGCCCCCCATATGGGTTGATCGTGCTGGCGTAAAAGCTAATATTACAGAGGTAGTTTCACTTATTCTTTTGCATTAACCCATAAGGCATAAGCCTTGAGTTGGCTATTTGGGTTAGTGGTAGTTTTTTAATAATAATTTTCATATTTTCTGTGCCAAGCAGAATTTCACTCGCCAGAGTAAATTCACTTATGGACTTGTGATGGAAGAGATAACAACTCGTGATGAAAGTAGTCATATCTGCGCAAATGGCCAAAGAGTATTACCTAGTGGAGGAATTAGTACAGATGGACCCCCAACCACTCTCAGTGGTACTGGCATTGATCGCATGGCATTTTTACAGGCAAATATTACACGTGATAACACACGTTTTGTGAATGGAGCTGTGGTTGGTGAGAGAAATCTGTTCCAGGTGACTATCTCATTCTACACTTATTGCCTTTGAAGTTGGCCACATGGATGTGTTATACCTTTATCATTTTTGTGGGTTTTTGAAATAGTGACCAAGAAATTTATTTTTAAATTAGAAAATACGGAACATGATCTTAGCATTTTGTTTTGCAAAGAATTCAAATCTTAACTTTGGTGGGGGAAGAAGAAGGAAGTTCTAAAGAAGACAAAAGGGTGCATCAAGCAGGGGCAGAGGCCTCTTATTTCTATGCAGATGCCATAGTCTGCGCCAAAATCTTTCAGATTTGTGTTGTTTATTGTAGCTATGAGTAGGCCTCCACAATTTTTTACCTTGGCCTTCCAAACACTTACACTGAAACACGTCTGTGGAAACATAAAGCCCACCAGATATAATAAGGGTGCATTTGGTTTTAGGAAACATTTTCTATTTCCATTCTCTATTTCCATTTACTGAAAATTATTTCCATTTTCAGTTTTCACCTTCTTTGAAAACATGTTTGATTTATTATTTTTGTTTTATATTTTTAATACCCATGTTCTGGTACTTCTTAAAACAAATTCAAAGTCCATCACAAAGTCGTTCACGTCAAAACCCAGTTCCAAATCCCTCTTCAAGATTCTATGCCTTAGAAATCAAGCAACTTTGAACCCACCGCACCCGTTCAGATCGCATCCAGGTATGTCCCCCATCAAGCCTGACCTCATGAGCATACACCATGCCCTCCACCAACCCCACCGTTGGCTCTGACCAGAACAGATCTATCAGCAGACAGCAACCACATTGCTGCCTCTCCCATTCTTTCTCCCTCTCCAAGAAGACAGAGGACCCACCAATTTCAACTCTCAACCACATCCTAAGGCTGAGATGTTCTTTCCTTCCGAGCCTCTGTACAAGCTTCATGGGCATGGAGGTTAAAAGGGAATGGAGACTGCGAAGAGGATAAAAGATGATGGGGGTTGCAGCCTAAAAGACGAAGGGGCAGAATAGAGTGAAAAAAGGGGGAAAAAAGAAAGAAACTAAAGTAAAAACATTGAATAAGACTTTTTGTTTCCGAATTTCTGGAAATGTGGAGTTCATTTTCTGAAGTTGAAAAGGAGAATACCCAATCAAAAATGTTTTCTCTACCATTTTCTGCTTTTATTGAAAATGATAATAGAAGATGAAACACAACCTAAAATTCTCAAAGTTGAAACATGTGCACAAGGTAAAGGACAATTATAAGTTTTTATTTCTTCATCCCTCTTTGGTTTTTATGTTATATATAATTATAATTATTCACATTTTTTAATTGTTGACTAAATTTAATACAACTTTGCTAAAGTCAGTATTATTTTTCATTGGCCCTCAAGAAAATTTGTCTATCTGTGCCCTTGGCATCAATACAGAAGGTGGCATATAAAAACCTAGCAACAAAGACTGAAGTAGTGGGAATAGGTTCAGGATATTCATTGAATTCAAGATGGTATTTCCTATAGTGTAGCTAATCTTTTGATGTTAATTGAATGCCATCCTTGTGATGTTATATAAGGTTAGACCATTAGAGGTTGATACTGCAGCTAGAGGTCAGCAGGATGCCATCTTCTGGATGTGGAACCATTCTTTTTAAACAACAACTAAGCCATATCTCATGATATGGTGTTGGCTACATAGATAAATCGATGTCATTGTGCACTATCGATGTCATTAGAGCCAGGTCCAACTTGCAGTACCTATGAGGAGAAGATATTGTGTTTTCTAAATTTCTGGTCGTGAAATAAGCTATGCCTATGTTTTCTTCTGACACAGTTTTTATATATGCAAACTGCAGGTTGATCAAGGCCTTGGCATTGGCAGCCAGTTCCCGTTCTTTAACCGTCACCAACTAACATTGACACGATTTGTCCAGTTGATGTCAGTGGAGGAAGGTGCTGGTAAACCACCACCACCAGTGCTTGTCCTCCATGGCCATTATGGTGGCTGTGTGGGTGATCTTCCAAGTTATGATGCTTTTACTCTTGGGGGACCCTATTCTGTAAGGGGTTACAACATGGGTGAGATTGGAGCAGCCAGAAACATCCTCGAGGTAGGGATGACTGGATGCATTTTAGGATTCTCTATGGACATTTTGTTTTAGTAAATTCTTATAATCTATATGCTATCCACTACTTGAGGAACAACTATCTGAATTGTTTTTCTTTCTGCAGCTTGCAGCTGAGTTACGGATACCTATTAAAGGTACGCATGTGTATGCGTTTGCAGAACATGGCAATGATCTTGGGAGTTCAAAGAGTGTCAAAGGGAATCCTACAGAAGTCTATAGGCGCCTTGGTCATGGGTCGTCTTATGGTCTTGGTCTCAAGCTTGGTTTAGTGAGAGCTGAATATGCCATTGATCATAACTCAGGAACTGGTGCATTATTTTTCCGTTTTGGAGAGAGGTTTTGATGTGCAAAGTGGTCACACAATATATTGCTGACTAGGTTTTGTTCTCTTTATATTTGCGGAAGAATTCTTGCAGTTAGCGTTTGCGGTTGATGATAGAGAAAAGGGGTTTTTATAGATGCTTAAAAACTACATGTAGAATTTGGTTTAAAACTCATGCTGGTACTAGACTAATATTCTTGGTTTTTCTGTCAGTTACCCATAAAATTGGGATAGGCTTCTGTGAAAATATTAAGATGGTGGATTATCTTGATGTATGCTATTAAATGGATTTAATTTATTTTTGCGGATATTGATCGCTGACCTGCCCGTAGAACAAATGAAACCTTATAATTATATTAGGTTACGTTTGTTTTATGGTTACGTTTGTTTTATGGTTTCGAAAATTATTCTCAGGAATAATTTTCCTAGAAAAATAATGATGGGAATTTTATTCTCGGGTGTTTACTAAAAAAATGTTTGGCTAATATTTATAACATTTTTGGGAATCATCATTTGTAAGTGTTGGTTATAGGGATAGTTATTCAAATTTTATTCCCATCTTCATGGAAACCCTTTATTTCCACCCTTCGTTGGGAATAAAATCATGGAAAAGTGAAAGTTATTTTTTTCCAGAGAATATTTTATACTTCGATATAAATTTTTTAATCGTGTAACAAACATAAGAATCCATTAAAAAGTGTTTCTTTGATTTTTTATATTTTAAAATTATGATCTGCACATGAATCTTATAATATATTAATAGTATGAATTGGTTATTTATTTAATATAACTTTGTAAAATCATGGTTCATATTATGATACTTTTGTATTGGATAATTTTTTCTGAAAAAAATGCTTCCTATGAATTGTTCTTTCATTTTTCTAACAGATCTGTTTTATGGGACAATTTGACAACTCGTGTAGTCTTCGCAAATGTCAAATAACCATTTGAGGTTTTTAGTGTACTTTGTATAGGTGAAAGTGAAAATATATGGGGGCAACTTTAATGAAAAATCACAATTCACGAAGTGTATTTTACAAAAATAAAATAAAATAAAGTAATGCACTTAAATTTATAAAATCCAAATAATTTATCAATTTTTGTTCCATGGTCAGCACAAAAAAAGCTTTGCACACCCAAACATGATATGCGAGATATGCTCACATACCAGGGGAGTTTTATCATACCTCTACATTTCATTTGGTTTCATGTCACCAAATAATACATCCTTGATTGAAGTTTCACTCTTATTTGAGATAGCCATCCACCCTTGCAACCCATTACTAAGAAAATAGATAAATAAATAATGCCTGGTGTCAAGCAAGAAAAAGATTACAATGATTTAAAGCCCTTGTGTTCGTAGTCAATTTGGTGACTTGAGTTCACAAGAGCTAAGCATGAGATGAACAATTGATATTTTAGCCACACGCCCATAGGGGCAATAAAATTTGGCTTTTGCTCTCAACCAACTGGGAACCTATAAACCTTGTGGACAATGCTTCTCTAGAGTAAGTTTATCTCTAAAGTAAGTACAAGTATATCTGCCATTAATTTTATCTAAAATGCATTGTAATCTTAATATGTAATTGTGGATATATCTTTAATTGTTCATTTTATAGGAACCTTGTCCAAAATGTTTGTACTATAAGCCTAATTCCTTTTTTAACTGAGCCAGGGTGGCTTCTATTTCATCAAGGTTATCGTCAATGCTTTTGTTCCCCTTGCCAGCTTCACCTTTAGTGCTATTGCTGGATGTCTCTGTATCATATATGTTAGATGGATTTTCTCCCTTAGGTGTTCTATCATCGTTCTTTGGATTCACTTCTGGATCAACAATATTGAGTTCTTTCTCAAGGAACTCCACAAATTCTTCTCCTATTTCCTGAAAAAGTAAAACGTTAAATATTAATAGTCGCCATGTAGGTCCTTGTTGCTAAGGTTTTTTTGAGATATATGATATATCACTTGTCAGGAAATAAACAGGCCTGTGTACACATCGAAACTTAACTCCAAAACAAACAGATAAAGATGTAAGAGGAAGTCTCACCGCCAATTCCTCCCATAGGCTCTTTGGTTTTCCTTGCATAGCGGCGTTGGCTTCCCAGTTCCTGAATTCTTCTTGAAGATCTTTAAAGAAGTCCCCTGTAACAACAAAATTATCAGATCACAAACATTACAATAAGGAACTATAAAAGAAAGTTGCAACATACTAGAGACATCTCTTTTGCCCTGTTGACAGATTTATATGGGACACAATCAATGCCCAACAAAATTTGTAATGAATGCAGGTTAAACTAATTGCTGACATGATCACATGATCAATGATGTTTACCAGAGAGTATATATCTACCTATTGTTATTTGAACATCCCTCAAAAAATTACCTGCAGCATTAAGATGTTGATCATGAGAAGTTTCTTTTGAAGAAAAAAAAAGTTAACTGATAGAATAGGAGGATATAAGGAATTCGAAAATTCTCTCTCAAACAGTTGCAAGGGGAAAAAAATTAGTATTAGCAGAATGTGCAAGGACAAAAGGAAAACATAAAAAATTGAAGGCCGTGCGTAAAATCAAATTAAGTAGTTTTTCATCTTTTATAATAAGAAAGAAAAGATGGTGAAACCCTCACTAGTATCTTGGTTAAAGTAAATCCAGTCCAGAAGACCAGAACATAGCCAATCAATATTCAACATGCATCCTGACAATTTTTAACTGCACAAAATGCATGAATTATCTACTAATTAATAGCTTCTCCTGATAACTTTCATCTGAGCTGCATCTTTGGAAGATCTCTAGGGGCGAGTTCCAAGAGCACTAAAGCCACTTTGTTGTGTAAGCAATTAAATTAAAGATTCAGAAATAACAGAAAGTTTGTAGATAGATATTCAGACAAGTATGAAGATGATTATAAATCTTTACCTAATCCATAGAATTCTTCTTCACCTTGTGGATTCCCACTTTGGTTTCTTTGAGAAGAATAATATGAAAAATCAGAGCCACGATTCCCAGAATCATATTTTCTGCGGGAAGTAGAATTTACCAATGTATTGTATGCATGCTTTATCCTCATGAACTTCTCCTGCGCCTTATCCTGTGAAAAGAAACTTTAAAATACATAAGAGTTTCGCTATGTATAGAATTATTCAATACAAGTTTTGCTATATCCCCCTACAAAATCCTCCTATTAATCCTCATACTACTAAATAAAGAAAATATTAAACGAAAAAGTAATACATTTGATGTCTTTGAAATATAAAAAATATTCAATATTTTATTTGTTTAGTAAGTAGGAGAATTAGTAGGAGGATACATAATTATTCAATACATAAATATATAAGAGCTACATCTCCCTCCCCGTCATTCTAATTCTATGGCTAATTATCAATACATTAATTGCAAATAGAATAAAAATTAATGTGAGTACTAGTTGAAATACAATCCAAAATAGACGAGTTACATCCTTGAAGCATAAGATTCAGCATACGGCATACAAATTGCTCCTACTAATTCCTTTATCCCTGTTTTCCCAAAATTCCTATTCAAAAAAGCTAGTTATTCACTCATTTGATCATGTTTGCTTTTTCTTTCCCGGTTTCTGACTGTATCTTTTTGGGGAGGAGCCAAGGAGGGATAGCTTTTCATGCAATCACCACTGAAGTGAGAAAAGTTTACCACCAATATCATCATCACT
Organism: Ammopiptanthus mongolicus; assembly: GCA_039655645.1. Taxonomy (NCBI): domain Eukaryota; kingdom Viridiplantae; phylum Streptophyta; class Magnoliopsida; order Fabales; family Fabaceae; genus Ammopiptanthus; species Ammopiptanthus mongolicus. The sequence goes on from CM077349.1 coordinate 5,493,976, forward strand.
ACTACAATTTTGGCCAGGGATTTCAAGTAAAACACAGAGAAACATACAATAAACAAGGATAATTTGGTTGTAAGTTACTGTGGATTGCAGCCGTGAAACTTTTTCAGGTTTACAACCATGAAATTTTTTATTTTTAAACAAAAGCCGCAACATTGCAGGCGCTCTGGTTGGGTTGCAGCCATTGCGGATTCCATTGGGGTTTTTTTTGTGTGAATGGAAATCACCTGGCGATGCACCGCAATATTGCAGATGCAATGCAATCTGCAATTTAAATCTATTAGTGTATCCCAACAAAGGATAAAATCCCTAGTTTTAAGAAATTTCCTCAAATCATGAACAATATCTATGGTTCTTTTCACTAATGACATGGGAAAAAGATTTGCTGTTGACAAGTTAACTCTAACAGAATAAATGTCCACAAATCCGTTGATTTCTACAAACCTTAAAACATACATGATTAAATGTCTCAACAATAACCTTAACATTTCAAAACTGAAATGAGAGAGGAATAATAAGCGTTTTTGAACATACCAATTACCTCTTTATTGACATCTGGATGATACTTGAGAGCAAGTTTCCTATACGCCTTTTTGATTTCGTCTACAGTTGCGGATGGAGATACCCCTAGAACTTCATACGGAGATTCGCCGCGGCTTCCTCTCACAACCATCATTCTATTTCTATTGCTACCTCTTCTTCCTTTCTTCTCATGCTGCTTCCTGTAGCAGCAGGGTGAATGGACCACAAGGGAATTGAAACCATTACTTGTATTTGTATAGCTAAATTTACAACTGGGTATGGAAGAAAAGGATGGAAGGCATGGGTGAGTGTGAGAATAAGAAAGGAACTTGTTTGAAGATAGGGGAAGATTTATTCCATGCATGTTAATCAAGTTATCCCCAAATCTTTGTTCTCTCATCTCATCTTCAGTCATTCAGGATCAACCTTGAACACATTACTCTCACTCCTAATCTTATCATCCCAAACCTTTGGATGGATTAAAATACGAGCTTCCTCTCTGTACTTACAAGTTACTTATATATAACTCCCTTTAATGGTCTTATCTATTTCCTCTCTTGGTTACTATAGTTTATAAACATCATAGGGTGTATTTTTTTTGGTACCTTCAATAATTTTAGGATAAAATTATCAACAAAAAAAAAATATAATTTTGGGATAAAAGTTATATTATCTAAACAAAATGTATCATCTCAATTAAATGAATCATATCAGAGAGTCAAGTCAAATAATTTTTACAATCAGATTGGATCATCTACATAAGGTAAAGTTACCCTAAGAATATCATAGAAGTCACCACATAATAATTTGATATTAAGTGGGGTCTAAATATTCTTTATACACCTCAAAATCATATTAGCGGAGGTCTCAATCTTTACCCATTTAACACCCCCAAAATAAAAAAAAAAAAAAACAAGGATACATTATTCGGTACTTCCAATAATTTTGGGATAAAAGTTATCATGTTCAACCAGAATGCATCATCTCAATTAAATGAGTCATATTGGTAGGTCAAGTCAAATGATTCTCATAACCTGATTGGACCACCTAGACAAGATAAAGTTATCCTTGGGATATCATAGAACTCACCAAAAACAAAAGAGGTAACTAGTAACTACCTCCTTTTAAATAAATCACATAAATCTAACTTTATTGGCTAATTCAGAAAATCTTATCTACTCAAATGACACATCTTTCATATGATTTATTTGTCTTAAAATTAAGGATTTAATTGGTATGCATTGTCAGTGTAAAGATTTTTTATTCTGTCAATCAATCATAAATTGTCATATCATTAAAAATGTTTAACTCTTATAATAACTATCTTAAAAGTAAACTTTTATATTTAATTATATCATCGCGCCCCATGGTTTAATTTTTTGGGAACAATACCTAAAATGATCTAATTAGTACAACTTTTAACTTTTTTTTTTTTGGGTACAATATAGCTTATAAATTTTTAGTTTTAAATGCTCAGTATCCAAAAACTATATTGGGCTCCAAATAATCCGAATCAAGATGGGAAGAATCATCTAAGGGAGAGAACACTCTATCAACGCCTATTTTTTTTCATTCACAAAACTTGAACAAAAAACCTTGCTCGAGAGAAGAAAACTCTTTGCTACTTGAACCAACGGGTGCGTTAGTACATCCATCAACGACTATCCTCGAAATAGATATCAAACGAACTTTATGTATACACATTTTTTTTTTTTGAAAAGTTTTTTAACATCAACATACGAGACATCATATGATGTCCCATAATTTTATTGATTTATTTTGAAATATGTATATATAAAGAAGATAAAATAAATAAGAGATGGAAATAAATATATACAGTGTCAAATACAATATTCAAACTTTTTTATATTCAAATAATAGAAATATATTTTTTAGTTTGTGAGAAATGAATTTCCTTTTGTTTCTTACAATTGTAGATATGGGTCTCAAGAAAAAGTTCCTCAAAATGAGTTGAATTGTAAAGGAAGCAAGTAAGGGTGTCCATCGATTAGTTAAAATGCATTGAAATGTTAATCCACTTTAACTCATTAAGGACGAATATAGCCTTACTTTCTCATTTTACACTCAAGCTCACTTCAGAGGAGTCCTGATTATCCTCAGTCTTGACTCAAACTAATGGTTGTCAAAGTCAGAGGCTAATTTTTTTTTTCGTAAAGTCATGGACTAAAATAACCTACCATGTAAATTTTCATGAACTAAATTTGATATTTTACTCTCTATGTTTGCTATTTGTATTTTGTAGTGCCCCTTATACTCTCATATGCTATCGGACATCTACAATTACTGTAATGCGCTCATCTAAGAGCATGCTATTGTTTCTGTATATCCTCAACAAGTTCTTGCCAATAGGCATGGTGAAATCTGGAAACCATTAACCAAATAACATAACTCAGAAAGTATTAATTGTAGGGTTTTCGTAGAAATTGACGATTGCCGATGGTTTTGTTTACAATTTATACACACGAGGAACCATTTGATACATTTGATCATCGAAGGTTAATGCTTCTGGTACCGTATAATATGATTCTGATTGGAACCATTATAGATATGGTACCGTATAATATTATGAAAAAAAAAATGGATCTAATGCTTCTGCCTGAAGGTTTTGTGTAAGAGCCATTGCTTCTTCCAATTAAAAAAGAACGGCGAACCTCTAGAAATATGTAAAAATTCAAAAATATTTTCATAATATTTAGTTTTGTAATCATTCATTTTTAATCTTTAATATTTTATTTTTTAATGTGCATAAGATTATAGGTGCCACATATTATAATTTGGTTGGAGTAGTGCCGTGCTCCCAAAAGATGTAAGAACCTCTCCTAGAAATGACCTCAAACCAGCTCTCCTCCCCATGCTTTTAAATGTCATAGCTGCTGTTTTCATCATCTTGGACCTTCGTTTAGGAGATTCAATACGCAAAGGTATAAAATATTGTCCAAACTTAAACTAGCCCTATTCACAATATGACGAGGATCAAAGAATATGGTATAAATAGTAAAAAGTTTCCCAAAAAGAGAAACGAAGAAAATGTAAATTTACAATCTGCACGGATCATTCTAAACAAAGGATGAAAATTTATCGTCTCACTTTGCTGTCATACATCCTGATCCCCAAAATACTATTTTGTTATATCAGTTTGCTTTCAAACATTATATGAAATTTTCAACTAATATGACAAGATAGTATTGACAGACAAAGTATGTGAGAGCAAATTGAGACGACAAATCTCCGTTTCTTCACAAAGAGCTCAAAACATATAATGCCACAGCATTGCTGAAATGTTTGCTTACTGTTGTTGTTCAGTCTCTTATTCAATTTTGCATTGATGCTGAAAAAGAGATTAACATCTTCAGGAGTACAAATATAATAGACAACACTAATGAATCAGAGAACCAGTTAAGAATTTACTTTAGAATCAGCCGTCATCTATAGGTAGACCAAATGCCAGAATTTTCCTGCCACAAATAGGTGACAGGAGTGAGACATGCGTGTCAAGAGGTACGTGAATCCATTGAAATGGACATACTACTATTTCAAACTGTAATTTCGCTCCATAAAAGTCTGCATATACTTTTGCCTAGAATCCATTCCATGTGAACCAGGGCCATCAGTGGACGTACTTCCGAGATTTTAAGGATATAACCATTAGTTAGACGTTTGAATCTACAAAAGCAGCAGCAGATACATAATCAATAACCATTCTGCAACTGTAAAATCCTAAGCCAAAAAGCGTTGAAAATATCAATTAAATAATTAATTACCAACCAGCACTGTTTGAAGAATCTAAGGAAATGATGAAGGAAGCAGGTATACATACATACCTAGCCAAGTGTCACAGGAAGTCCAATGAAACATATTTAATTTTCAACATTAGACAGCAAGAATAATATAATAAATCATAAAATTTGTCAATCAGAAAGAAAGCCCAGAACTTCTCGTACATCACAACACTTAGTAACAGAAGATGACAATATAACAGAAGTGCATCGTTTCACCTCATTTCAGAGAGGTGGATAACTTACTGGATGTAGAACAAAATGAAACAGTGAATGACAACATTAAAATGGCCTACCAATTATTTCCGTTAAGTTGTTCTTATATTCTAATAACAGTCACGATACTTTCACAAACTCCTCACATACTGCCAATCAAGCCATTGGATAACAACCTGTTATCAATGTAACTTTTTTTAAAATTATCCAAATTCTGCACATGCCTTACATGGTTTCTACAAGTATCTTTTTTCTTATACGTCAAAACGAGACGAGTTTATCTTGACGGAAACTCAACTCGATATATGTTTGGACTCGAACCCAACCCAATCATCATCCGATTATAATCAGTCAAAACTAGACTGGCCTGATATGTTAACATAATATATAAATTTGAACATGCATAACTAAATTACATAATGAAAGAAATAAAAAACTAAAACTAAAATATATTTTACAATATATACTTCAAAACAAATAGTATTAACATAAATATATTATATGTTATACAAAAGCTTATTAATTTAAATCAAAAAGTCTTAAATGTAAAAAAAAAAAAAAAAAAAAAAAAAAAGAATGCACCACATCAAGCCAGGTTAGAACAACCCAAAACATAACCTACTCTGAACCTACAAACACATTTGTCTAATTTCTAAAACATAAACCTATCACAATTAGCTTCAAGTCGAGATGAATTAATGGTAGAGGAGGGATCTTGAACACCAATGCTTATCATAATTATCCACTCCCTCGAGATATTGTTGTGTGATATTGTACACAACGACAACAGAAAAGAAAGATGCTTATTGCTTATCCTACTTCTGAAATAATTAGCATGCCACATCAAGAAACAAAAGAAAAAACAGGGTACTCCATTTCCTCTGTTTGAACGTATCATTTTAACACAAAACAGAGTGTATCCTTTTTGGGCGCGATTGAGTTACTCAAACCATAGTGTACCTGAAGAAGACAGAGAGTTACTAACCTCTCGGTTGGTATTAATTATGAACATTTGTTGTGAAAGTCACCCTTTAAACAAGCCTCCTTAATCAATCTCACTCATATCCATATGCAGGAGACAAAGTTCAACATTTTTTTCTCATTCTTCCACTGTACAGCTTAGAAACCGTTTGTTCTGTTTTCCGATTTTCCTTTCCTATTTTCATAAATAATTGTAAAATTCTGTACAGAAAACATGTTGTTTTTACTGGTTTCTATACAAATCTTTAATGAAAGCAAGTTTCTTTTTGCAATTATTAAGGAAATCAACAAAGCGAACTAGCCCTTATATATTTCATATAGTAAGATATAAGATAACTAGACACAAGCAATGGTAAGCGAATTATTATTCCAAGTGAATAATGAATAATGAGGCAACAAAAAGAGATGAATATTACAGTGAGGACTCACTCACCTTTAGTGAGATTTTGAAGAAGTGGACAAAAACTGAAGAACTCGATTCATTTATCTGTAGGAGTAAGGGTGCGAGTGTGATTGTGAGGATACGAAAGAACCGAAGCATAATTATTAGCACCACCACCAGACCAATCCCTTTGCTGAAAAAATCCATGATTATGATGTGGCATCCCAATCACCGACATTGCCATCATATGCGGCGGCGGATACGGCACCGGAAGATGATGGCCGCCGTTGGAAGAATCGTGCAAGCTCTGAGGCACAGGTGTGGATGCAAAAAGCTGATCCGAAGAAGAAGGACCTTCGTTTGAAAGCCCTTGCATTCTCTTCAGGTAAAGCCGATACTTCTGGAGATGACTCGCTACGTTCTCTCGGGTCAAACCCTCGACGTTCATAAGCTGCATAATCGTCTTCGGAACCGCGCTCTTAATCCCTAGGTGTGCCACCACGTCAACGAATCGTTTGTGTAATTGCGGGGTCCATACTAAACGAGGTCGTTTCAGCGTCTTAGCAGATGGATCCTCCTGCTGAGCCGAATCGGCTTCCTCCGTTGTTGCGCAATCGAGTTTTCGGAGTTTTCTGGAATCGGAACCCGACCCGTCTCGATCGGGTTGTTGTTGTTCTTCTTCTTCTTCGTCGGTGTTGGAGAAGGCCTGAGAGCCGCCGCCGCCGCGGATAGCGGAGATTGTGTCTTCGGAGGCGCGATTGACGTCGAGGAGTGTCCGGTAGGGCTCCGGCGAGATACTGAAGGCGGAAGCAAGTTCCGGCGGGATCAACAGCTGAGAAAGTGGGGTGAGGTCGTCGGCGGTGGGAAGACCCATCTCCCACTCGGTGACCCGCTCGTTGTCGTAGTCGGTTATCTTCACCTCTTCTCCCATTTAATAACTGTTTTTCTGTTAACTGTTTTTCTGAAAACACGATTTCGGTATTGGATTTGGAGTTTGGATCCAAAGTCAAGGCTCAAAGAGATGGAAGGTAATAATAGGGTTGGATGAAATGAAATGGAAGTCTTAGTTGAAAGGAAAAACCAACCATCTCTTATTCATAATTCAGAAATTTGTAGGTATTTGGTCTCGAGCAAAATTAAATAATAGGACTACTACCTTTTTGTTTTTCCATTTAATTTCCCCAATGCAGTTTTCGGGAAATTCATGGAATAAGAGGAAAAAGTGCAATTTGAGTGCCAACGTGGACGACTTAGCCAGATATTTTTGATCCTCTAAATATCTATCCCTACTAACTCGCACCTTAACTATTGCCCTTTTACTCGCTCCATGTGAAGTACGCGTGTCTCTGCCAACACCCAATCAGTTCTTGCCATGTCAATATGAGTTATTTTAAGCACACGTCTCAGAATTTTAATTGTGGATTTTATTGACAATTGTTTTATGGACGTTTGTTAATAAATTAATAAAAGAAATTTTTTTATTTGAAAATTAAATGCTCCATCACACATTGATTATGGTTATCTTTGGCAAGGCAATTCACTAGTTTATAACGGATTCATTTAGTAAATATTTTTTTGGTTAATTTATAGTATTTTTTTATTAGTTTATAATGTTTTTTTTAAACGTTATTTGAAATAGAGTTTGAGTTTATAACATATTATAATCCTAAAATTTTCATTTGAGGTCTCACGTTTAAAATAATATATAAACAATTGATAAATAATTTAAAATAAATTTTAGTGTTAAAGAGTATATTTATTTAAAAAAAATATATATATATATATATAAAATATATAAACATGTCTTTTTATGTCATTTTATATTTATCAACTAGTTCAACCACTAATTTTATCAAACACTTCCAATCCAATAAGTTAGTTTATCTACTATCAGTCAGCTCATCCGCTATCAGTTAGTTTTTACCGATCAAAACATACATCATTTCTCCATAAAACTTGCTTTTTTTTGTACAAAAGAAGGACACAACCCAAAAAGAAAAAGAACTAAGATAAAACTACTGGGCGAGAGATAGAAGACCCCGCAACATCATCAACAATCAAGACATAAAGATCAAGAGGAACAATATAATTACTATAAAACTTGCCATTTTAATCTCTTAATCAGTGTCTTTAGGGGCATTCGTTAGTATTTTTTTTTTATTTACTTCGAGGAGTATCCCACTGTCAACATGAGACGGGAAAGAAAAAAAACTAAGATAAAACTACTAGGCGGGAGATAGAAGACCCTGCAACATCATCAACAATCAAGACATATAGATCAACATGAACAACATAATTACTATAAAACTTGCCCTTTTAATCTCTTAATCAGTGTCTTTAGGGGCACTCGTTAGTTTTTTTTTTCCCTTTGATTTACTTCGAGGAGTATCCCACTATCAACCTGAGACGGGGACTAATATCCAGCGGGAGTTTGTTCGGCACCTCGATGGGTGGCATCACTCCCAGTTGAGGATTTTTCCATACCCAAGGCTCGAATCCGAGACCTTGGTTAAGGGGCGAGAGGCCTTTAACCACTCACGTCAACCTCAGTTGGTGTTAGTATTTTCTTTTAATTATTTATGTCTTATGTATTTATTTCTTCTCGATTTTAATTATTGTTAATTTAAATAATTTAAAGAAGATATTAAACAATATAATTTTTTTCGATCTACTTCTAGTTGTATCCGACCGCCAACCTGAGATCGAGATTATTCTCCCGCGGGAGTTTGTTCGGCACCTCGATGGGTGACATCTCTCTCAGCTGAGATTTTTTCTATATCCAAGGTCCGAACCCGAGACCTTGATTAAGGGGCGAGAGACCTTTAATCACTCACACCAATCTCAATTGGTTAACAATATAATTAATATAGCATGCTCCTTAACATGATATAAAAAATAGATTATAAATTTTTTATAAATGAGTTAATGATAAAAAAATCGAGTAATTGATAAGAGTTTAAAATTTGAATTTGGATAAATTATGTAACACAATTTACTTATGAGTCTTGGACAGTAACTTTCCTAGTGAAAAGTGAGGAAGATATCTAGTTTGTTGTTTCTGTGAGGTGCGTGGGGAAAGGATACTTTGGAACTTTATGGGCTTATATATTGCCAATTTTTAATTAAAAGCTCAAGTGCTTGGCTTCAACCTCGTATTGTATATTGTATTGGGTTTGGCTGAAGATGGAAGAGAATACTAGTGTGAGTGTGACTGTGAGTGAAAGAAAGCAAAAAGAGTAAAGTGAATGAATATGATATGGTAGTGGGTAAGACAGCTGGAGCGGTGAACAAATTGACGTGGACGATTTGGGACGGTATCCTTAGGTGGATGCTTATTGGTTGAAAGTTTGGACTCACCGCACACCATCCTTCTTCCATGAATCATGCGGCGGAGAACCCTAGGACACCATCAGCTCAGGAATAACATCCAATTATTTAGGCTATGTTTGATTTAGAAAAGAAAGTGAGAGAAAAGAAAAATAAAGAAGAGAAAAATGATAAAAAATTATATGATTGTTTAGTTGTTTGGTAGGAGAGAAAATATAGGGAAAGAAAAGTTTTTTCTTTTCTCTTGTTTGGTTGTGCATAAAATGAGATGAAAGAAAAACATATTTTTAAAATAACATAAATGTCTTTAAGTAAAAATAAGATGTAATAAATAAATCAAGAATATAAATGTATTTCACCCATTTTTCTCTCCCCCCTTATGTTTTCGGTTTTCCTCCCAAATTGCGAGGAACCACTTTTTGAGGTGGGTCCCACCTTAGTTTCTTTACTTTTTTTTTTTCCTTGCAACTAAATAATAAAAAAGAATTTTTTCCTTCCTCTTTCCTTCCTCCCTTTTCCCTCAATACCAAATAGTGTTAATTTTTCTGTTTTCTCACCTAAAGTTTGGATATATTTTTTGGTGGCTTCTAAGGTGAGGGAACAACTATGTCTCTCACCTGGAAGGAGCAAATTTATCAGGTTGCAGATAATTTCGATGGTAAAATAACAATTTTAATTTTTGCATGGACTAACTTTATTAATTTGTCTATTTTGTAAAAAAGTCCTCCAATATCTCTCGCTCCTTCTCTACCCAAGCCTACCTCATCCCCAACATAGTCACCAACAACCCAAATCTGTTGCGTCAGTATATCAGAAATGCATAGATCAATCATGAAGTGTTCTGCGATCAAAGAGGAGGAGAGCTCTTGTTCTGCGATGCCACGTGTTAGGATATCGTTGGTCATCGCAAAGGCTCCATTGACGATAACTTGGTCTCTTCCTCGCGCCTCTGTCCTCTCGTTGGCGCATTGATATTCGCTTCATTACCTTCTGTTGCGATCAATTTCATTTTATTTGCTTTATGTTCACCTTTTTCCTTATTAGTCCCTTCACTTGTGTTCATTTTCTTGTTTGGGTTTGTCATTCGTGATATTGTGAATGTAGCATCTTGCCATTGCGTGACATTGGACGTTGAAGGGCGTTGCTATATGTAGCCATACTGCAATCTTCCTCAGGTCCCTATACTCATCAAATGAAGCAAGTTCCAACCTTTTTGTGCGAAAGACATATTTCAGCATTAATTAAAAACATTGGTTTCGATTATCTGAAATACAACTCAACCCAACAAACAACCCAGATCTACTGATTTTGAGGGGGTTTTTTACCAAAGTAGCGTTGTTTTAGAAACAATTTATCAAAATGGGGTTGTCTTGAAACATTTCACCGGAATGGGGTTGTTTGTAAAAGCGCCAATCCAACTGGCGCTTTTAAAGGCGCCAGTCCAACTGACGCTTTTCACCAGGAGATGACACGCGTCTCTTTCCCAAAATTTAAAAAAAAAAAAAAAAAAAAAAAGCTGCAGCAACCTTCACTGCGCGCGCCACGTGGCGCGACGCAGTGGAAGGCGCCACTGCAACCCCAACGCCCCACCCTCCCCAATTATTACACCCTCCCCCGACCCCTATAAATTCCCCTTCCCCACTCCCCCCTCTCAATATCCTCATCCCATTTTTCTCTTTTGTCAAAATATCTCTTCTAGTTTAAACTCATCCCTTCAAATCTTCCTTCATCTTATATTTTACACTTTCTTCTTCTGCTTATATTTTATTTCTTCTTCTTATACAACATTTTTTCTACTTCTTCTTACATTGCACTTCTTCTCTTACACTTTAATTATTCTACTCCTTGCTTTTTACGTATCAAATTTTAAACACGGTATTGTTACTATAATTATTATTGTTATCATTATGATTAATTTGTATTATCTTTATTTTAATTATTATTACTAGATTTCTAATTTATAGTTTGTTGTTATTTATTATGATTATTGTTATTGTTATATCTTTATTTGTTATTATTTTTTAGTGTTATTATTATGATTATGTTATATATTTATTTATTTATTACTATTTTTTAGTGTTATTATTATGATTATAATCATTAGTAAGAGTAATTTTAAATTTTTATTATTGTAGTGTGAAAAAAAATGACTTCAAATATTATAGTATTAAAGAAAATATTATGACTAATATTAATTTAAATATTATTTAATGTAATTGTTGCTAATTTTATTTTGTTTATTATTACTATAAATTTGTCATTATTATGAATCATTAATATTGTATATTGTTGTTATCTTTATTGTGATTATCATTATTATTTTTATTTATACATGATTTCTATTATTATTGCTATTATTATGATTAATTAGTATTATTTTTATTTTTATTACTAGATGTCTAATTTTTAGCTTGTTATAATTTATTATTATTATTATTATTATTATTATTATTATTATTATTATTATTATTGTTATTGTTATTGTTATTGTTATTATTATATATTTATTCATTGTTACTATTTTTTAGTGTTACTGTTATTCGTTTTACTATTATGATTATAATCATTACTAACACTACTTATTAACACTGTTATTTTAGAACTGAAAATATGGCTTCAAGTTCAACTGGAGGTAGACATTTGATTAATCCTGGCCCAAGTAATACGTCATTGCTAGGGATGCAAGCAACCCATATTTCCACACGTATATGGAATGGAGAAGATGATCGATTATTGAGGACTCGATTAGCTGCAGGTGGTCATCATGGACCTGCTCATATTCCGGAGGAGATCGTAGACTATCTCAGTCAAGCCGGCTTCTTGGGAATTGCACAGCTTGGGTTGTTCCAAGTTGACATGAGATTAGTCAGTGCAATGGTGGAGCGGTGGAGACCGGAGACTCATACTTTTCACATGCCACAAGGAGAGTGCACCATCACATTGCAGGATGTAGCCATTCTTATGGGTGTCCGGGTGGATGGAAAAGCAGTCATTGGTAAAACCGCGGGCAATTGGGTAGAACTTGCGGAAAATATGTTAGGTGTGATCCCACCTGCTGGAGTCATTAATGGAAGTCGAATTAGAATGAAATGGCTCGATGAACAATTTGGAAATTTTGATGAACATCGTCATTCAGACTGGCATATCGTAAGATATGTTCGTGCTTATATATTGAGGTTGCTTGGTGGGTTATTATTCACGGATCACTCAGGCACATACGTGTCGTTAAGGTATCTTACCTTGTTAGAAAATTTTGGAGAGTGTGGTGAATATAGTTGGGGCGCTGCAATATTAAGTTACTTGTACCGTGAGCTTTGCAAGGCAACAAATTATGAGTATAATGAGTTATGCGGCTTTAGCCCACTAATTATTTTATAATATATCAAACGGCTAATTATGCTCCCTTACGTGTGAGAGACTTAATTGCTCCCTCACGTTAGAAGTCACCATGTTTTTTTAGAGTGTTATTAACTAGTCCTCTAAGTTTTTATTGAAAAATTATATATATCACTTCTCGATATAAAAAGGCATATTTATGTCATGTCATCTACGTGCAGAATACAAGTAAAAGAAATGTTTTTTTTCATTCCCCACTTTAGATCTCTGAGCTCACAGGCCTATATTTTAGGGCCGAGTATACTCTATCTATCTGGGTATAAGAACTCCAAACAAAGTCCAGCCCATGACCCAAAATTCCATGGGAGACAGCAAACTAATACCTTACATCACATAGTAAGTAAACCAGTATGGTATCACTATCAGTACATAGAGCAAAGTACTTCTTCCTATTGCCTATTGCCTATTGCAGTTGTTGTCCCGCCACGCCACGCCACGCCACGCCACAAGCTGTCCACTTGGGCCAGGAGGTTTGGTTTGTTTTAGCCAGGGCAGATAAAGAGAAATCATGGCCACAGCATTGGCCATTGCATCATCCTCTTCCTCCTCAATTTCAAACATTGCAACCTTACTTTCTTGTTTCAACTCAAACTCATACTTGTCTCTTCGAACTAGAACCTACCCATCTCTGCCATCTACCTCCCCCATCATTATCCCATCCAAAAAATTCATCTTTTTTCACCATCCACCAAATCTAATCTCTCCAACTCCAAGAAATAACAGACTTGGACCAATTCTTGCTGCTGCTGCTGCTCCTGCTCCTGAAGACATTCTACCTTCAGAAGCCGCCGCTGTTGATACTACCCATCAATTGGTCTCCAACACCGATGATGGGGTCACCACAGTCGTATCAGCTCTTCTCTTTGTTGCTTTCATTGGCTTATCCATTCTCACTGTTGGGGTAAATTCGTAATAAACAATGTTCCCAACTTTACTCTTTTGTTCTTTTGGGTTTTTTAATTATAATTTATAAGTAAACGGTGAAAAATTTAGTTCTGAATGATACACTGCTATATTATTATTAGAGCTTAATTGGTATTCACTATCATTATAATAAATTAGTCACAAATCATGTTATGAGTGACTTTTTAAGTTAGTTAAATAAAAGTCAAACAATTTTAATTACGTTACAATTTATAATTGAATGATAATGTAAGTCCATGTGTACCAACAAGCCTAACATAATTCGTAGATAGTTGGGTTCTTTAGCATGTTGTCACGGGTTGATTCATGTCATGTGTTTGAAAGCAGTTTTGTTGGGAGAGGCAATACTCACTTCGGTGTTCTATACGTCTTGAAAGTGATTAATCTTCTACTATCAGTTGCGATACCCTTGTGCGTAAAAAAAAACGTCCACCTGTAAACTAGCGTTAGAGACTAATTTAAACGACAAAATAAGGTTCAAGTAACAATGAGAGTAATTTTATTATTGACATCACATGATTAATTTGACCATTTGTTATTCAATTGTTGATTACATTGTTGGATGTGGCTTGTTGTGTTAATGGGAGGATATGTTTGTTTGTATCGCAGGTTATCTATTTAGGAGTGACAGATTTCCTCCAGAAGAGAGAGAAAGAGAAATTTGAGAAAGAAGAAGCAGCTAGCAAGAGTGGCAAGAAGAAGAAGAAGAAGGTGATTAGAGCAAGGGCAGGGCCTAGAGGATTTGGGCAGAAGATTAATGAAGAAGAAGAAGACGATGATTAGGATGACAAAATAACTACACAGAAACCATTTCAGGTCCTTCTTGCATTGAAATGAGATTTTATTTGAACCTTTTTATTAAACTTCTTTGGTTAGCAAATTGCTTGTCTTCACAATGTGATTTTGAGCTTCAAAAACAAATAGAGCAAGTGAATTTACCTTATTTCCGAAGGATGGGATTCCTTGCAATATCCTTTGAGGAATTACCATGCCTATGTTATCATCCTTGTCCATTACCCTGTATTTGTTTACATGGATGAATCATGGGTGTTTCTCTTTATGGCACATTGGCACAACACAAGGCTTTGTGTGGGAGTTTTAGAAATGAAGGGAATGCTTAATAAAAAAAAATTGAATGTGAAGGCAAGAAATAAAAATGGGAGAGAATATGTAACTCCATTATTTGAAGTTTAGTAAGTATAATAATGAGATAGATGAATGAAATATTCAAGTCATTTCTTCCTCAACCTTCTAAATTAAGAGGACTAGAATTAAAAACTTTAAATGACAAGGGAAGAGAGTGTCATCCTCCATGGTTATTTCACTTCTTCTTTTAAAATAACTCTCCAAAACATTATTTTTAGATTTTACCATATCATTCCATTCCATGTCACTTCCTTCCTTTCCGTCTTACAAAAAAAGATCCCAAAGTTTTAATGTTACTACTCTTGATGAGCTATGCGTCTATTTTCACCGCAATGCTAAGCAAGCCACTAGTTCTTTTTTAGATTTGCCATTGAGTATGTATTTGAATTAATTTTTAGATATGACATTGGTAATTATAAAAATATCACCTTATTTTCATTCTCTTTAAGATTTATATAGTAAACCTTAAATAAAATGGAAACAATAAATAGAAATAGAAAATGGAAACAAAACAAAACAAAAATGTTCACCAAGTGTTTTGGTGTGGGGAGGGAGGAGAGAAAAATTTAAGAGACAAAAAATATAATATATTTTAAATACATAAATCAAATCTTGATTTATAAAATTCACTAGTAAATTAAATATTTTTATTAAGTAGATCATGAATAAATTAATAATTTATCTTTTACGTATTCATTATTATCTAATTCAAGATCCATTAATAGTCTCCCATCTTCACAAATTAGATTAAAAAACAAATAAAATTTTCAACCAAATCACCAGTTACTTTCATATCATTCACCCCACCGTCACCCATTGCGGATCCTGCATTTATTTTATATTTTTTGAAAAAGGCAACATATAAAGACATGGTAATACTAATATGATGTTAAAAGAAACTCGGCACATTATCAAGATATGATAAAGAGAAGAGTAAACTTGAAATTTTGGCGAATAGAAAGTCAGTAAGCATACATATAGAAAAACCCTACCCTCACCTAAACATGAATAGAACAGCTCTCCTCATAGCAACATTTTTGTACAGTCGCGTCAACTTACAAACTACCTCACCATTTTATAAACTTTACATCCTTAAAAACACACATTTGTATTGTCATTTTATCTCTCCTATGCAGGGGCATCAAGTGTATTACATATCTGAACAACCTCACTTCGTTTAAATTCTATGTATTAAGTTAAAAACTACGAAATGTACAGCTCTTCATTACAACTGACAACTTTATTTCCAACGGGCTATATCCATCACTACAGATAGGTGAACATAACCTCTAAATGCAAGAGACAAAAAAAGAGAGAGAAAGAAGTTGACACTAGCCTCAGTTAGTTGTACAAACGACATTCTTTTTCTATGCCCACCTAAGGAAGCCGAGAAGAGTCCAATCTAATTACTGTAAAAGCACAAACTTGAGAGTTAACCTAAATACTTAATTCCGTTCCTTTCCAGGCCCTCCCATCATCCCCCAACAAACCCATCACTCTACAAAAACTATCAAAATGGCCACTGAGTGATGCAAGCCAAATACCCCCAAAACCAACCCCAGCCAGCCACCAGACACGGAGCAGCAGAAAAATTCTCTCATTTGTGAGGGAAAAAAGTTGAATTCACCCATTTTGTTAATTTATTGGTTTGCTTTTTGTGTTTTATTCGATCATTTAGAAAATTGAAGGAGTCAAAAATTCCAGACAGAGATGGATTGGTAATGGTAAGCCAGCGTCTCCAACACTCCAATTCAACACTCCAAATTTTTTTAAAACAATAATAAAATATACAAACTTTAAAAAATAAATAATAACATTATACGAAAAAACCAACAGTCTGACACGTCAATTTACTTTTGTTGCAACAGTAAAGGAAGGATTCCCAATTGTTAAAGTGTATTGATTCCCAATGCAAGAAAAATATATTCTAAAGCCGACGACGGATCATGATTCTTGCGCCTTTCACATAGCATGTTTCCATTCCTTTGGTCAATGTTGCATGGTATGCGTCTCTTGTTTTGTTCGCTGCAGAAAGGAATTTCTCTCAGTCCTTAGCTCCAATTCTTGCAAACTCTTCGACAAGCCGCCTAGTCAATCCAGCTACACCCAACTTAAACCACACTGAGCAGCTTTTGTCACCTTTGACCAAACACCCCACTTGAGCACCTTCCACGTATGCATTGCATGCCATCAGAATATCATGCGCACGGCTGATGAAATACCCCACAACAAAGTCCTTAAAATTCTGAAACCAAAAATAACACTTACAAACACTTCAATTTTAAACCCCATAAAAGGAATAAACACAAGTTTAAGGCAATAATAATTTTTTTAAAAAAAGGTATTGCAGCACTTGCCATATTCTTCATTCACATGATTCACCTTTTACATAGATCTATATGCAGTACTAAACATCTTCATCAATACGTCATATTGCTAAGGAAATTTCACATGACAAATGTTAATGTAGTAAAAATAGGACTTTAGCGGACTAAGGATGCATCATTATTGATGATTTGCAATGGTAGTTAAGGTCAACAACACACAAAAACACCGAGATCTTATAAAGCCTAAATACAAAGGAGATACATCTGCCTCAGTGCAGCAAGACATTCATTACATGCAAAATAAATTTGTATCACTTTCACTGATACATAAATGTGGAATAAGGTCTTAGTCCACTTTAAACTTGACGGGAGATAGACAAACTATACTAACCAAATCAAGAAGTAATGTTTAATCAACCTTTAAAATGTCTTGTTTAATGCAAGCTGAATTATGTGGACAATGGTCAATGGCAAGATGTCAGCTACTGACTAATGAAAGGCTATATACATATGATATATCCTTCTAATATGCTTCAGAAAGGACTAAATGAAACCATTTAGCATTTGCATACATGTTATATGCTCAGTCGATATTTCTGAAATTTTACATTTCTTTCCTACATTATCTAATAATTTTTTTGTCATCTTCCTAAAGAAAAACACCAAAGCACTACAAGCCTACAAGTGAGCATGGCAAAGCAAACTTGCTAGAGATATAAAAAATTTGAACCAAAACCTTTGGGGGGCTTCTTATCGTATGTATTATTGTCCACAATGACCGGTAGAACGCACCCTCGCTATACTTCAGGCACTCACTTTCGGCAGTTGCTGAACCCATCGTATGTTCTCTTGCAGTTAAATAAAAGAAAGGTTTTGCATTCAAGATTAGACCTTGTATGGAGACTAGAACCTGTAGAATGGTTGAAATGCGTGGAAGCCAACCCCCATCATCTTGGTCATGACAGGGGTCAAGTAGACTAAGGCATACTTCACCAGACTCGAGCATATTTGGATTCAGCATATAACCTACAGAGTGGGATTAGACTAGCTGCCATGAAAAATGTACCCTTTGTCAGACTTGAAATAAAAAGAGTGACAAGAGCATAATGTCAGTCAGATACAGTATCCTGAACCACATACCGGCGGTACATCAGGATAGCCACCGGGAAAGTAAACATCGAAGAAGAAAAGACCATCATGGTAAGGAGTGCCTTCTGCTCCAATAATTACAGCCCTCAAGAGATCCATCCTTGATTCATAAACTCGAACAAATATTGAATCTGATGAGGATAAAAGAATGAGTCAAAGAAACAGTGAGATTGAGGAAAATTCCAGAAGCAAGTCGCACATTGGTATTCAGACCACAATTTTACAGTTATTTGTAAGTTCTAAATTTCAATTTCAGAACAAATATCTGTACACCACTGAGGGAAAAACTGATACGCTTTCCATAAGGATATATCATGAAAATAAGTCAAGACCCTTTGGATATGACAGGAACCAAACCTCCATTTCAATAGCAATGATTGAAGTTCTATAAAAAAAGAATGACAATGATGGATACAACCCACACGGTACAAGTCCATCAGCTTGAAAAGGGAAATTAAATACTAAATGCAACACAGAGCAGCATCCCTTTTATAAAACAAACTGTGACTATCCCACTCCTATACAAGGTCTGCGGCTAAAAACCCTGCAGCAACAAACATTTTCAAAGAGAGCCTAACAGTGTTATTTTTCCAACAAAAATTTGTGCCAATTTCATAGCTTATACTTCTAATTGATGGCTTAAAACACCACATTGTCATGAAAATCTCATTCCCCATGCTTCATCCCTTTTTCTGCTAGAACAGCTACACTCCTTCTCCCAAGTCTACTTCACCGTAGAACCATAAGGACCATTTTAAAACCCACCACCAGCTCTTCAGCAGATCAAAACAAATACAACCACGTTCCCTCGATGGCCAAGTAGTACAACCTTGACTCTGTTGCAGTATTATAACAGTCAGCAGTCATTCTAGAACTAGAAGCCACCACATGCTTGCCAAAACCCACCACCACAACTCAGGAATATATATAAAAACAACCTGCCTAAACGAACAGCATTCATCCTTGTCTATTTTCAACTTCCTAGAGAACCTTCTCTGTCACAGAATAAACCACACAACGAGCAACAATATACCATAACAAATCTAAGGACTAAAAGAAGAATTGTTCAAACTATGGACATTTTACTCTACCCAAATACACCATAAAAAAATATAGGTAGCATATCTCCATAAAGCATTTCTACTGCCATAAAGCGCATAGATACCTCAATTATCTCAAAAATAAAACATAGAGGAATGTAGTAAAAAAGAAAAGAAGCAAAACTAATGATATGAGATAAAAAAGAACTCAAAGAAATAATAACTGCAACTCACACGGTACAAGACGAGTCAGCTTGAAAAGAGAAATTAAATACTAAATGCAATACGATATGGAAATATTACAAGCTATTTTGCAACACGAATACTGAACAAACTCACCCGGTAAATCCTTCTCCAATATCTTCCACTCTTTCTGGATTTTTTTAGCCCACTCCTTTGGATGCTTTTCAGGAAATAGGTTCATTTGTAAACCCATATTAATAAGACTAGAACTTAAACAAAATGTGTCTTTAAAGGTATCAAAAATTAAAAAGTTACCTGCTTCATGGAGGAATTTTTAAAATGATGGTCCGAAGCGTCATTGACAGAGTCCAATTGCTTAAAACTTGGGAATTTCCTCAGAGTTTTATCTTCGAAATTTGCATGGTATGAACTGCTATTGCCAAATGCCTTCTTAGCACTTTTAAATTTGGTGGCAGCTGGTGCCTTGCCTGTATGTAGCAGCTTCCTGGCCTCTGGATTGCCAGCCAAATCATGGTTTTTTGAACCAAAACTAGCAGACTTCATTTTACTGCTTAAAGATTTCAAAAACCTCTTAGACTTGGATGATTCTACTCCTAATGAAAGATTCAAATCAGGCCCACTGCGCTGTGATGCAGCTGATTTCTTCTTATTAGGGGCAGCCAAACCACTGGCTTCAATTGTCTTCCCCTTGTTACTTTTACTAACTTTTTCACCAATTATCACTAAATCCTCAGAGTGAACATCATCGTCAATGTCAATCACATCATGCAAAATGGACTACAAAAGTAAAATACAATCATTACACGTGAGAAAAGAAAAAGATAAGTTTCAAAAACATTCGTAAAACAAAGACAAAATAAAAGAGCATAGAATTATATTAAAGAAAACAGCAGTGCTTGTGCAACTTTCAGACTAAACAAAAAAAGAAAACTATGGTAACATCATCTCTGCCTCATTGTATTTTTATCTAATTACACAAGAGTTATTACCAATACTCTTCCTTTTTGTGAGGGTACCAATTCCTTTTAACACTTTAGTGTTCAAAATTTGTCTATGCATCCTACTTACTTGAAATATAAATACAACAAGTTAAATTATGTTATAAATACGCATCCTAATTAAATTATGTAAGACCGAAGGGTAACCATTAGAAGACTCAATCCAACTGACTGGTCCAAAATTTTCCACGCCAGGCTGACAAAAAGTATAATCAGACACTTCCTGAAAAGGATTCCGAGAAAAATGTTGGAGTCATTTACAAGTTAGAAAAGATAGTATCAATCTGCTGTAAGAAATGACAAATAACATCTTATACAAACCACAACTTGATGAATGGCTTCAATTGTCTTCCCCTTGTTACTTTTACTAACTTTTTCACCAATTATCAATAAATCCTCAGAGTCAACATCATCGTCAATGTCAATCACATCATGCAAAATGGCCTACAACAGTAAAATACAATCATTATGTGTGAGAAAAGAAAAAGATAAGTTTTAGAAACACTGGTGTAAAGCATAGACAAAATAAAAGAGGAGAAAATTATATCAAACAAAACAGCAGTGCTTGTGCAACTTTCAGACTAAACAAAAACAGAAAACTATTGTAACATCATCTTTCCTCCACTGTAGTTTTCTCTAATTACACAAGAGGTATTACCAATACTCTTCCTTTTTGCGAGGGTACCAGTACCTTTTAACACTTAGTGTTCAATATTTGTCTATGCATCCTACTTACTTGAAATATAAATACAACAAGTTATTTTTGTATTTGTATTTTAACTAAATGGGACTCGTGGTTAAATATTAGCTCCTAATTTCTAAAGGAACCGGAGCTTCGTAAAAACAAAGGGTACCAAAGGAATCTCCTTAAACAAATCTCCCCTCTACTTCAAAATCCAACACAAACCTCCTCAAACTGTAAAACTGTACCTCGATAAACCTACAGAAACATCTCTTGATTTCATCAATTTTTTCACAAACTCCCCTGCAGTAAGAGCCTAAAAGGCTTCTCTAGGTATCCAAAATAAGGGGGACATTTATGTAGTAAAGAAAAAAACTAAAGGGAAGTTAGATGATTTAATAGGTGTGTTTGTGTGTGTTTGTGTGTGTGTCACTATGGCAGAGAAGATACCAAAAGAAGAAGCTCTCACGAGCGCACGTGTGTGTGTGTATGTATATATCTATAACTATGCCAGAGAAGATGCCAAAAAAAAGCTCAATTCCAAAACTTCACATACAGCAAAAATAAATAAATAGATAAATAATGAAATCTAAACTAGTATGGAAAGGGATTCCTCACTTGAGGAGAAGGAATGGGTGGTAGGAGAAGCATACGCGTTTGTGCTTTTGAGGAGGTGAATTGGGGGAGGAACCTCGACGTTGTCAGCGTCCATTTGCTCTTGGTAGCATAGTGTCTCTCTCATTTTCGATTTTGAATTCGTCGGAATCGGATCCAAAAAAGCTAGGGTTTGGTTTGGGACCTAAAGATTAAAGGAGATGGAGATGGAGATGGAGATGGAGATTGAGATTGAGATGGAGGGAGAAAAAGAGTCAACATCAACATGGATTTATCTAAAAACAAAATCGCCTGTTTTTTCAACCTACCGGCAAGTCAAATATTTTAAATTTTTTTTTCAAACTAGCGCCAAGTCAAATATTTTATTTTATTTTTTTCTTTATCTGCATTTTTGTCTCAATATTTATTTGCTCTATATTGATAGGGTAAAGCTATTTTACATAGTCATCCAATCATAAATTATCACATCAGTCAAAATATTTTATTCTTATCTTAATTACCTTAAAAGTCATTCATATTATGATTAGTGATTAGTTGACAGTGTACACTGTTAGTGCATAACAATTAAACTCATAATAAAAACTCATGTATATGTATTTTTATAACTTTAACATTGGAATCCATTTCCCTACCCCATGGGCTTAGTATGTTTGTGCAGGTTATCTATTTAGGAGTGACAGATTCCCTACAAAAGAGAAAGAAAGAAATTTGAGAAAGAAGAAGAGGTTAAAAAGAGAAGCAAGAAGAAGAAGGTGATGAGAGCAAGACCGGGGCCTATAAGGTTTGGGCAGAACATTGATGAAGAAGAAGATGATGATTAGGATGCAAAATAACTACACGGAAGATATTTCAGGTCCTCAACAATCTTGCATTGAAATGATATTTTATTTGAACCTTTTTATTAAATTTCTTTGGTTAGAAAATTGTTTGTCTTCACAATGTGATTTCGAGCTTCAAAAGCAAATAGAGCAAGTGAACTTACCTTGTTTCGGATTGATGGGATTCCTTGCAATATCCTTTTAGGAATTACCATGCATATGTTATTTTCCTTGTCCATTACCCTGTATTTGTTTATATGGATGACTCATTAATGTTTTTTTTTTTCCTCTTTATGGCACAACACAAGGTCTTGTGTGGGAGTTTTAGAAATGAAGGGAATGCTTAAAAATAAAATTGAAAGTAAAGGCAAGAAATAAAATGGGAGAGAATATGGGATTCCATTATTTTGCAGTTCAATGAGATAGGGGAATGAAATATTCAAGTCATTTCTTCCTGAAGCTTCTAAATTAAGAGGATGAAAATTAAAATTACTCTCAATCAGAGTGTCATCCGCCTTGATTATTTCACTTCTTTCAAAATAACTCTCAAAAACACTATTTTTAAATTTTAACATACAATTCCATTCTGTGTCACTTCTTCCTCCCTTTCCATCTCACCAAAATATCCTAAAATTTTAATGCCACTACTCATCATGAACTGTGCCTCTATTTTCACCCCAATGCTAAGCAAGCCACTAGTTTTTTTTTTAGATATGCCATTGAGTATTTATTTGAATTAATTTATTTGGTATGTAAAATAATTAGCAATTAAAATCTTATCAATAAAGTATATTTTTTTCTCCTAAACATAATCAACCAAACATGCTATAAATTTTTTTATTTTTCATCCAAGATAAAATTGATAATCTTTACGACTCACGAGCATTTTTATAGAGCCCACCCTGATGCTCCCGGTATATATAGAAAAAGACATTAGCCGGTGCAATTAAATAAGTGACATAAGGGCTCGAAATGCATTTATTTATGACTTATTCAGTCCATTACATGCAAATCCAACCTAATTTAATTGATTTAATTATTTTTTATTTATGAATGGTTAAGATCCAACCAATTCTTTTATCTATTGAACCAAATTAAAGTGGCTCATTTTTTAATCCTAAACCCAGATTAACTCGTTTCCCCCTATCTTTTCTCAACTACAAAACATAGCACGAAGTGATGATTGCACTGCTTTTCTCGAGATGATTGGTGAAAGAACCTTCGTATGATTTACAAGGCGACGAGACCGTCATCCTCAAGAAAACATTAGTAGGTATTACCATCTAGTCCAAGTTTCTAGTTTCTCATTATCTATCTAGTTTAATGTAGTGTTTTTGGGAAATGTATTGACAATTATCGATATCGAAATTGATGTGTGATAATCAAAAGAACCGGAAAATTAATGATGTTTCCATTTCTTATTTTTATTTTTTTCATTTATAATTATAAAATATTATCTTATTTCCATTTCTGTTTTAGATTTGTATAACAAAGAGAATGGAAACAATATAACATTTTTACAATTACTAATAAAAACAAGAAATGGAAAGAAGAAAATTAAAAGAAAGCAAAAATGTTCACCAAGTGTTTTGGATAGGGAAAGGGGGAAGAGAAAAATTCAAAAGATAAAAATATAATATATTTTAAATAGATAAATCATAATAATTAGAACATTTGATTCCAATGACATCATGGGATTCATAAAAAAAATAAAAAAATAGATAAATCAAATAAAAATTAATTAATTAGGAAATTAAATAATTTTATTAAATAGATCTTGAATCATGAATAAATTAATAATTTAATTTTTCCGTATTTATTATTATCTAATTCGAGATCCATTAATATTCTCCCATCTTCACAGATTAGATGAAAAAACTAATAAAATTTTCAAGGAAATCACTACTGTCATTTTCATATCACCCCCACCCCCACCCCGACCCCCCAAAAAAATACAGTGGTGGCTCATCCTACTTTTATTTTTATATATTTTTAAAAGGCAACAACTAAGAACATGATAATACTAATATGATCTTAAAAGAAACTTGGCACATTATCGCATATTGCTATCACAAGATATGATAAAGAGGAGTAAAATTGAAATTTGGGGGAATAGAAAGTCAATAAGCATACATATAGAAAAACCCTGCCTTAACCTACACATGAACAGAACGGCTCTCCACATAGCAACATTTTTGTACAGTAGCGTCAACTTACAAACTACCTCACCATTTTATAAACATTACATCCTTAAAAACGCTCGTATTGTCATTTTATCTCTTCTCTGCAGGGGCATCAGGTGTATTACACATCTGAACAACCTCATTTCGTTTAAATTCTATGTATAAACTTAAAACTACGAAATGTACAGCTCTTCATTACAACTGACAACTTTATTTCCAACAGGCTATACCCATCACAACAGATACGTAGGTGAACATAACCTCTGGATGCAGGAGACAGAAAAAGACAGAGAGAGAAGGAAGCTGACACTAGCCTCAGTTAGCTGTACAGACAACATTCTTTTTCTACGCCCTCCTAAGCAGGCTGAGGAGACTGAGCAGCAATTCTCCTTTCTGCAAGAAGTTATATGATCAGTTGGCAAGCTACATGTAATACCTTAGCATATGTAAACTCAACAAGAACCTTGCAAATAATGGCACCCAATTAGCTGCGGCAGAGTGTATTGTATGGGGAGTTATGTTATTTGGACAACATTGAACACCTTCATCGTATATTTTTACTTTCCAACACTTATTTATTATTTAGTTTTCTCTCCCGGTATTTCATTATTTCAAAACATCACTCAAACATGGTGTCTGTGTACGGTGCCAACATCCAGATGTCCAAAAATCGTTACCGTTGTATGGGAATGATCCTCTCACGTGATGTACACATAATAATGTCAAAGAGTAGATAGATACATAAGCTTAAATAGTGGGACCATCACAAAGACCCCACATGCAAATAACATATTCATGCACGTATTCACTGTTCAAACAAAAATGCACCCAAACCACAAAAATGATGCAGAAATATATCAAAACAAGTGATAGTGCAAATAAGAAATAAGTACCTCCGGCAGCAACAAGTTTCTCTACACGGGCGACAATATGCTTTCCATAAGTGTATTTTTTCAATGCATTCAAATGAACTTTAATTCGTGAAAGAATTAGCTCACGCTGTTGGTCATCACAAGTCTCCAGCACCTTTTGTACAACATAATTTGCAAATTGATCTTTCATCATTGCCTGTATATAAGAGGAACCTGATTTATCAGTTGCAAGAATGACAAACCAGTAGAAAATTTCCCAGTACAAGCTGAGAGTTAGTTCAATAAAGCATCCAGAACACTGATCATTACAATTCCAGTGAAAGAATTGTAGGGGAAAATTGAACCTTCCTTTTCTTTATGGCAACATTTGGATGATCAAATATCAGTACTGAAGAAGTGAAATCAAGCTGTTCTGTTCAAATCACTGAACAGCCTCGGAAGAAATGTCAGAGGGAGGGGGGACATGGATATGCCATGGTCCCCCATCACTGTCATTGCCTTTGTATACTCCTTTAAAAGGCTTGTTTTTATTTTTCCATGTTATGTATGTTTGGTTTGGTCTAGCCCTCCTCAAATTAAATTTCTGGCTCTGCCTCTACTAGGATGCATTGAAATCTGAGAATACATACTTTGAAAAGAAACTTCTAAGTCAAGATCCTTCAACTACAGTAACATCTACCACGCTTAGAGCTAAATTGGATAGAATCCTAAAGTCTGTTGTACACCAAGATCTTTCACTCTCCAGCCTCCCTCGGATTCACCTTGGGCCAATGCATGCCTATTTGGACAAAACTATCTTTTCAATCCTTTACTAACATCACATTTGCACAAATTGGTGACTAAGCAAGCAAAACAGACCCATGCCGCCGCCATGAAATCACTTATATCAGAAACTTACACCCATACATTGCAATTTGTCTCAAAGATGAGGATGCGGTGGGGGAAGTATTATATTTAAAAAGGAACTTTGGGAAGAAAAAAAACCTGAAGAGGCTCGTTTTCATCTGTGGAGCCAAGCATCTCATTCACTAGTAATTGGCGTTCAGAAGGACCTCCAAAGGTCAAACACTTCTCCACAACATTTGAGGCAAACTTTTGTTGACTCATTTGAACTATATTGCCTGCTAATTCCTTAATAATAGCCGAACGCTCATGAGGTTTCCCATGTTCAAGAACATGCTGTTATTTAAGAGAATATGGAACTGATAAGAGATCAGCTGACAAGTATAAATGGCATGCTACAAGGATATCATTTCAAGTAAAAACAGCTTGATGTGTATGGAGTACCAAATATTGGGTGAAACATAGAACAAACCTTGGATGGCATGTTATTATAAGCATAAAGCAAAAAGGGGTAACAATGACTGGAGCACATATTTCCCAAACACCCACAACAAATTAAGTATTAGATCATAAACAAAAAAAAATAATGAATTTCTTAATATCGCAGACTAAGAAAATGCTTTTTGTGACGATTTGAATCATACCAAAGGAGAAGACATTCATATTTTATGTCAATTGACAGAATTGCAGTAAAAAAATACATATAAAGGGTAATAAATCCAGAAAACATGATGACAGGAGAGATGTTAGGACTATAATCAACCAAAAGTGTAGAAAAACTACTACCATCTCCATTATCTCAAGAAACCCAAATTGCAGCAAGGAATGCAATGCAGAAAAACATGTTCAAGTAAAACAAACAGAGTATGAGAACTGTAAACATAGGACCACTTTCAGCGCAATAATTGCAGGAATATAAAACCGAAACAGTAATTAGTCAAAATAAACTATAAACCTGGACAACATAGTTCCCATACTGATCCTGGGCTAACATGCTAACTGCTGCTAAAATTTCATCCATAACTTTCTGCTGTGTTTTAGGGTCTTCGCAGTGCTCCAGTACTCTCTGCCATGCAAAAAGGTATTATTATATGTTCAAGTATCTTAAGAGCATAAAAGGAGTAACATAAGTACTGAATAATCCTACTTGTATCACCCGGCAACCATATGGATGGGTTGAAAGCGTCACAACTTGATCAAAAAAAGTTGAGACAATAAAGTTGATTGCATCTTCAGGGACACATTCAATACACTTCTGAATGACATGGTTACCATTCTGATCTCGTACACAGCGCATGATATTGCCATCAAGCTCTTGAACCATTTTTATCTTCTGGTCCAGATCAACAACTTCTATTGCCTAAAGAGAGATACATAATAAGGAAAAAAGAAGGGAAAAGGACGATATATTCAGAACATGATGGAGACAGAAACAATCATAGAAATATCAACCACCAGCACCCAAAGTTGTCAAAATACCTTCTGAATGACCCGACAACCATACATTTGAAGGCTTAGTGTCAGAACATGGCCAAAAAGCTTGTTCGCTAATTCTCGTCTTTGGGATGCAAGTCCGTGCTCAAAAAACTGCCATATTGACACCAATAGTCACTAAAACTAGATCCATGAAAGAGAATCATTTGAGTATACATAGACAATATAAAGAGTAATAATTACCTTTTGAACCACGTAATTACCGAAGACATCAGTCATCAAAGCAAGAGCATGTGGCATGATTTCCTGATAAACCATGTTTTTTTCTTCAGTAGTTGCTGTTTCAAGCTTCTGTTGAATAAAACGGCTCCCATATTGATCAGCACTATTCAAGAAAGCAAATACATTTAAATTAATTCTTTATGAGGGGAGTAAACAATTAAGCACCAAATAACTAACATGAAAAAAATATACCTGAATTCAACAACATGACCAGAAATTTCAGAGAGCTCAAAACACTTTGTTTTATTACTTTTGAACTCTTCCAACAGAGAAGAAGCAAAGCTTTCATCAATGTTCCCAGCATCTAGGTGCCAAGGTCCCATGACCCCAGCTAAATTCCTCATTCCAGAAGCAAAACGCATATTCAGGTCATTTTGCCTAATAGGACTGCCAGATCCAACTGGAGAAGAAACAGAGTTTGCCATTGGACTTCCTGGGTAAGACAAGCCAACACCATATGCAGGATTTCCATAATAACCATGATGATTGGAACCACCTGATTTACCTCCCGGTGGAACACTGTATTGTGACTTCTGAGGAGAAAGCAGAGTCCCAAGATAAGCTTTCTGAAGCTCAAGTAAATTCATGTAAGAGTTACCTAAGTAGTTTCTGTCTGCAGATGGATCATTAAGAGCAGCAAGTTGTGATGCAGCATACTCAGATGTCCTCAAGTACTGGAGATACATTGGATCAACAAAAGGAGCCTGAAGAGCACCACCTGCGATTTGATTTCCCATTCTACTGTGACTATGCACATCAGATGGAGCAGCAGCTCCAGAAGCCAACCCACCTCCAAGAATTCTTGAGTCCATTCCTGCCATTGCTGATGCTGCAGCAACATTTTCAAACAGGGGTGGAAGATTACCAGTTCCAAGTTGGTTAGCCATCAAGGATGCCAATGCTGGATTTCCAGCATATCCATTCGGCCCATAGTTAGTAAATGAAGAATTGGTACCATCTAAAGGCTGGTAATGAGCTGGCAAAACACCTCCACCACTAAAAGGGGAGGTAGGCGATCCCTTGAAATATGAGTTAATGGGAGGAACCTTACACTTTTGTAGCTCAACTGGCCTATCCAAAGACGGATTGTTGATGTCTGACCCACTCCCACTGTTCTTACCTGCATTAGGGTAAGATGTTTTCTGTAAGTGCCCCGATTCAGATTTCTTTAAGTATGCTTGTTGCTTGCCATGATCCTGACCACCTTGCATACCAAAAAGATATCTCTGATGATTATCAACATTTGACTCAATCTGTGACGGGAAATGGTTATCCCCATCTAACACATCATCTGATGACAAGTTCATGCCAGATAATGCAGCCACAATATCCGCAGACTCATTTATGGCAGATGAAACACCAGTAAATGCATCAGGACTGGTCATGCCTCTCTTCTCTGCAGCAACAACTCTGCCACCACCAATAGGTGTGGGGCAAGGACTTGGAGCCCTAGCAACAAGATGTGGATCAGGAGTAGTGCTTCGTGACACGGAAGAACCTAGTGCAGCAGCATAAGTATATGAAGCTTGCTGGCCAATATTTTGTGCTGCAGATGACCCCTGACCATTCGATCCAGATCTTAAAGCATCAGTGGCTGAGGAATTATTGCGTAAGTGAGCCAGCTCCGCTTCCGCAGAACTTATGATATCAACATTTTCATCAAATGCATTACGACTGGCTGGACGAGAAGGAAAGCCAGTGACAGAGGAGTTACGCCCCAAATCATCCTGCACAATTACTAATTATAAATGATGTGTAGAAGATAATGGGTACAGGAAAAAAGAAATAAAAAAACAGATTAAATCAAATGTGTGTGTGTGTGTGTGTGAAATTCAGCATAGAAAGTCTAAAGCCGAAAGTAGCAAGCAAAATAAATATTGCTACAAGATATAACTTTTTAGGAGGCTTATTTTACAGAGAAGTGTATGAACTGTCCTGCAAACTTTAAAAATTCAGAGAGAAAGATTAAGCTGAACATATGATATGAGAGACCGAAAGATACAAATTCAGAAATATAGTCATAAGTCATAACAGAAGCTGCAAGATCATGATCAACATATACTCAACTTCAATACTATTATGACATTTCAGTGTGCAAAAACATAAAATTCTTCATAGTGTACGGAACTATCAGTACCAATATTTCAGCCAGTAAGAAACTAAAAAAATGGTCTACGACTACTGGAAAAACATAAAGGAACATCAGTAGAAGTAGAACGAAAACAGTCAGCTTCACATGAATCTAAGACAATAAGCTATGCTACAATTTTCCAAGACCACAAGCATTCAAGCACTAGAAATAACATTGTAAAAGCTACAAGTATTAGGACAGAGGCAAGGAAGTTAGGATTAGCCGAGACAGTTAGTAAGTTAGTTAGTTAGAAGGGTTGAGGAGGTTAGTAGTGAGAAGGGGTTCGGATAGATAAATAGAGGGAAGAAGGTAGAAGAGGGAGGATTCTGATTTGTTAGCTTTATGAGAACTAAGCAAGTGCCCGGTTGTGAAAGGCATAACCCTTTGTGAAGGGGCAACCCTTGGAGGTGATCATTCTCCTTGTTCAATTTCAGCAGTAATAAAACCGTTATTCTTCTTTCTCTATTTTCTATCAAGTTCTCAGTTTGCTTACTTGGGTTCCTATCAACATGCAATAGAGGCATGTTAACATTTGGCGTTGGAAGAATCAAACATTAATTCCCACATTATTTAACCACATATTCAGACATCAAAAGACAAAGTATGCATCATTTAACAATGTGTTCAATCTATAACCCAATCTCATATGCTGTGTCAAAGATCAATGTGATAACACAAAATGGCACATGATAAAATCCATGGAAAAAGAAACAGATGCAGAAGAATCAAGGATCCGAGGAAAAAACCACATTGCAAAGAGGAAGCCACCTGAAAAATTTCTGCAAGGCTCTTTTGTTTGCTCCCAAGACCCAGGCCTGGCAAACCAATCAGTCCATCACCACCCCACTCAGCAGAACCTCTCATTTTTTCATTATCCACATCAGTTTCTTGTTTCCTCAAGTTAAAGCCCGGCGGGGTCGAAAACAATGGTCTACCACCATTGTCATCAGTCTTGGTCACTTTTCTCCTATCTCCAATTCCACCTAGAACCGAAGCTCCACCTTTTAGTCTCTGTGAAAACCTCCAATCCTCCTTTGATAGCAAAGGAGGCGGAAGCCTAGGATTTAAATTCACATTCGAGTAATAGTAAGAAACATAAGCTGGATCAGACCTAAGCTCTTCCTCAGATGCAAAACCATTCCCATTTTTAGCCCTTGGAAACTCAGAAAAGGCGGCATCAGCACCAACACCACCTCCAAATAACCCTCCAACTGCACTTAGAGAACCCTCAACAGTTGGAGGCGCTGATCCACTCCTATACAAATTCAGTTCGCGCTCGCGATCATCACCCTCCTGTCGTCGTTGCTCACGAAGCAACATCCCTATCTCTTTCTCCAATTCATCCCCAAACGAACCCTCATCACCCCCAAGCATTGGCCTTCTCCCCAATTCAGACAACATTCTCAAATACTCAAATTGATCATAGCACTTTCACCAACCTAATAACACAGCTAAAACTGATCACTGATCACTGAGCACTACCCTTAACCAGAAATCAAACCCTAAACGCTAAGCAACTTAAA
This sequence comes from Ammopiptanthus mongolicus, assembly GCA_039655645.1. Lineage (NCBI taxonomy): Eukaryota > Viridiplantae > Streptophyta > Magnoliopsida > Fabales > Fabaceae > Ammopiptanthus > Ammopiptanthus mongolicus. The sequence continues at coordinate 5,525,765 of CM077349.1, forward strand.
AATCTAAGCTTTTCTCATCAACGAGGCTAAGCCCCATATTTACAACTTCAGAAGTGCTCACTTGCAACGACTGTGAACAAAAAGAAACAAAAATTAATGTATCGCCTTGGAAACTGCACCGAAGTAATTAGTGGAGCTGAAACAAAACCAACTGAAGCTTAAAATCAGAAACCGAGATTGCGAAATTTAATTTAAGCTTACAAGAGCTGATTTTCAAAATTATTGACAGCAAATTCCTAGGGCATGTTGTTCCATCTAATACGAATCTAATAAATGAAAGTAACCAGAAAAAAAGGGCAAAGGTGAAGATTGGTGCAGTTAGATAGATGAATAAAGAGACCAAAAATGAGAGATTGGCGATTGTATATTTAGGGATGAATCAGGCGGCGATTGGTTCTTACTAGAACCCTTAGGGTTTTGTTTGTTCCATTTGAAGGAGGATTAAATACAATGATGCTAGAAAACCCAACTCAAATTTATTTGTTTTTAAATTTTAATAAATTAACCAAAGTTTCCATTTTTACACAGAAATATCTAAAATATTTTTTTATTTATTTCCTAATAATAAGGGGCAATTGACCAAGTGATAACCGACTGATGTAGCGGTATGGGTATGGCTATGACTATTTTTGCTGGTAATGCAAAATGAAGAATCTATTGGGAACTGACACGTACTCATAATAGATTCGCTGGATGAATAAAATAGGGCAAAGTACAGTAAGTTTCGCACCGGTTAAATTTCTTCAACTGCACACCTCTCTTCTCTCTCATATGTTCACTGCTTCACTTGCTTTTACTTTAGTTTAGTTACATTTTTTCATCTTTTACAAATTTACACTTTTTTGTGTGCCTATTTTATGTAAATTATTACATTATAACAAGAGTTTAATTTTTATGCACTACCAATCAGAAATCATGATATGAGTGATTTTTAAGATAGTTAGGATAAAATTCAAATATTTTAACTTATGTGACAATTTTTGATTAGTTGTCAGTATAAAAAAATCTTTACACCTATAATGTATACAAATTAAATATTTATTATAGTTGTATCCTTTTATCAAAAATTTAAGAATCCAAATTATAAATGTGCAATACTTTGCATAATTTTGTGTAAATATGTTTTTATCTTTTAATCTAATATTCTCATATTATGTTTTTGGTTTTTTTTCCTATGCTGAAAAAGGCTTTAATGGGCCTTGAAATTTTCTGGGATCCTCTTTTGTGATCTAATGGCCGGTACAACGCACGAGAACTTATCTTTTTCTTCAAATAAATAAATGATATAAATAATTTTTTGATATTTTATATTACATTTTGGTTGTCATTTGAAAAAAAACACTTAATATTAATATGTTCCACTTCATATAGCTAAATCTTCAACTTTACACTACTTGCTTCAAAATTTGCAACCTGCATAAAAAATGAATTAATTTTAAAAGACATAAAAGAAGTAAGATAAATCAAATCACATTACGTTTAATAAGCCCAAGAAAAGGAGCCCTATAAATTATTTTCCTCCTAAAGATTAATTAAACTTGGTGAATCACTTTTTTCATGTTCAACTTTCTTCAATTCCATTATTCACTTTCTTCACGCAGAAAGCTTGCTTTCAGTCTTAGGCTACTTCACAAGGCAAAATGTATATGAAGTAAAATTTATCTTTATTATGATAGTTAAAACGACCAATATGCAATGCTCCCTTGAATCAATCAACGATGTTCATTTTCCTAATCAATTACATTTTATGTACATGCAACATAATATCGCAAATTAATATATCCTAAATTAATCTCTTTCGTGATCTTGTTCAAGCTGAGAAATGTTTTGGGAAATAATAAGGCAAAATTAATCGCTTTCAGATTTATCTCTTGAACTGAAAAATTAAAAAAACAAAAATATTGAGTTTATTTATTGAAAAAAGAAAAAGAAATAAAGACTAAACATAAGAGCCTTGACGAATTAAAAATAATTTTATATTATACATAATTAAGATTGCCCAAATAATAATGATTTTGTCCCTCAATCCTAAATATGGAAGGATTAGAACCTCTATTGATTGAAGCATGACGTAAAAGGAGTACATCATATTATACACCCTAATATTGCATAGGAAATGTTTACTTTGGTTATCTACATTACTATGAGGATTGGTCGGAATAGGCTTAAAAAGTGGCAATTTAACTTTGTCATTCATACATGTACAACACAATGTGAATTCAAAATTAGTTGTGTTGCGATCTTTTCTATTTCTGTCATGATACCACAACATTTCATAACAATGTTTATAGGTATAAGTTGGATCACCAATATCCCAACACTCTATTTATACACAATTTCACAAACACAAAAATATATTGAAATTTGATTAAATAAGATTCATGAATCATCTATAAACATGCATGAATTATAACATAGAATTTTATCTCCGCTTACTTCAATTTGATCTTCATTGTCAAAAGCATATTATCATAATCTTCATTCACTTTCATTAGCATGATTAATATTTACTTAAATATGTTTAGAAAAAAGTATATAGTATTAAATGTTATGAGAAGTACAATACCAAGGCAAGTTGGAAAAGAAATACTTGATAATTTATAATTTTACTTTGAAAAAAAATAAATTCACTATAAAATACGTGGCAGCTATGAAATGGCAAAATTTTATCAAATTAAGAATATAAAAAAATATTAAATATTTTAAGTAATTAAACTTATTTTACAAAACATGAGACTCTTTAATCTTTTAATTAATCGCAACCTTTTTTTTACTTTTTTTTGTGTCAAATAATGAAAGAAAGACATGTTAGGTATCGTTTTTAGAGATTCAAACAAATATTGATTAGAAAAATAATATTAATAAAACTCTTAAAATTAATGATAAAATATTCTTGAAATAAAAATTGGTCTTGCTCCAATAGATTGAACTTTTTTTTTCAACAATACTTATTTAAACCTGCATTAAAATGTAACATTGAAAATGAGTTTGCATGGGAAATTCGTGCTGGGTATTTTAGAGTTCGTAGTTCTCTACAAGTTTAACGGGTTTGCATTGGAAATATGTTATTTTGGGTGCTGAACTTCACTGTTTATGAAGTAGTGCACCGGATTTTGTTGTTTATTCTGTGATATATTTGATGTAAAGTTGCAATCTTTCCTTTTTCCCGATTTTCGGCTAATGCAACCTATTATTGCAATGTGAGATTTTAGGTTAGATGTTTACATCCATGATTGCCTGGTAAAGTGGGATGTGAAGGCTTTTGCTCAAGCTTTTCAAGCTGAAGGAAAAGTCTCCTCTAACCCTGTTGGTGAGTTGCCTAAATAAAGCACTCTATAAAACAAAGAATGTGGATTTTATGATAGCATTTCCTTTTGATTTGGTGATCGTTATATCTTTTTAGTACATTATACCATTGTGTTGATTCATACCTTCATATTATTCGCAACATTTTGCAGTTTTGATCATGTTTTTTTGGATATTTTTAGTTTTATCAAAATAAGTTGATTGGTCTTATACGTTTAATTAAATTTTCACATCCGTCTCATAAGTTTTATTTTTTTTCAAATGCTCCGACATGTTATATTTTCATTTTCACGTTAATCTTTTCCGTCAATTTCTACCTAATGCTTACAGTTTTAACCTAACGTGGATATGATATTAGTGTTACACGTGGCTTTTGATCTGACGCATTTAGGTCAAAATTGACGGAAATGACTAATGTGGAAATGAAACATAACACGTAGGACCAATTTGAAAAAACTAAAACTTATTAGACAGATGTGAAAATTGAAATAAACGTATAGGACCAATCAACCTATTTTGCCTTTAGTTTTTCTTTTCCTTTTGTTTCTTCAATGTTTCTCAGTATCATACAAGACAGGATGGTAAGGGTAAATTAGTATTTTATTGATATGATTTATTATGGTTATTAAAATATCAATATCGATCTATTTAATGAGTAATTGCATGGTTTATCATAGTCATAAATGTGAGTATTTTATTCTCCAGTATCACATGTAAGGCAGCCGTCACATGTAAGGCACCTTGCTCTTTTTTGTAAAGAAGCTTAGCAAAACTTATGGAGTAAATCTATTAAAGTAGGGTTATTCTAAAGCTAATACTGAGTATGGCAACTTGCCTATTGAGAGCTCATAAGCTCAATCAACAACGAATGAATTTTCATTGATTCTTTATTGGTTTCGTCTGTTCTCAGCTTATCCACTGCACTATCCAATAGTGTTCCATTTTTTCCTAACAAATTTGAAAATGCATCGTGGAATGGATTTTACTACTTTAGTAATGAAATAGTTAATTATTACTACTTTACCTCTTTAGCAATTATTATCAGTATCTCACTTTCCATGGTCTTGGTTAAATTTTACTTTCATTATTAGTTGTTGATTATGATTATTAACTTCAAATTAACATATCCAAGTGGTACTGCAACTAGCAAAGTAGGCAATGTACCAGACTCTATGTTACTAGAAGTGACTGTACGAAAAGTTAGATATCAAACGAAGGTTTGTAGCAACCTGCCTTTCTGGAGTCACAACAAGTTGTAGCAATGTGATTTTTGAAAGCAAACATTTGAAGAGCTCTTGTTATTGAAAACAATTGTAGATTTATTGCTTATTACTAATCAAAATAAGATTTTAATAATTGACAATTAATATGCTATAAAATAAGAGGTTGTTTTAGACAATCTATATTACTGGTGCATGATTGTGAGACTTCTACTTGCCTAGTCTTGCTTACTTTCAAGATGTTGTTGACTATTTTGTTCCACATAACACATAACCTTTTGAATGCATAAGGAATCATGATTAATAAAATTTGTTCAATATGCTTTTAGTGGGATGATCTATTTTATATTCAAAACCGATTGGATCGATCCAATCAAGGTGGTATGTGTTGGTATCATTGTGTGAAAAGAAGGGAATGCATCATAAACATGATTGACATTGTTATATTTCTCAACTTTTCCTACAACAACTTAATTTCCCAGTCTTATATATTATGTCAACATGTATAATATGCTAGCCTTTTCTGCTAAATATATGCAGCATCTATATTCAAAATGCTAGTTTTCTATGGGATTAATTTTTTACCAGCTTGTGTCTATGATATGCTAGCTTGGGTCTGGCTTGATTGGTGGCAATTGTTCTTAGTATAAATTGTTGTTGGGGTTGCTCCGTACGAAGCTTATTGTGTTAAAAGGATCAGGTCTGATTTTGCTCCAATGCACATGCAAGTATTACAAGGAATAATTCAAAATAGGTCTTTTTGGATTACACTTTGAAGTTTTGTAGCTTTCTATAGACCGAACGAATAGTTGAATGACTAAAAATAGGAAACTAAGGTTAGTTTTTATCATTTTTTTATCTTAGTTTTCTTTGAATAAAAAAGCAAACATGTCTTAGAAACTATTGCTCATGTATGTGAAGAACGTTTTAGCTTTAGCAATAGATACAACAACTTGTATGTTATGGAGTGTAGACATGAAAAATTTCTTAGATATATTCCAATAGTTTATCTTGGAAATAACAATTTTAGAAATTTGAGGGATAACTTAATAAGCATCTGAGTGGTTGATAAATTATCATCACAAATATCACATCCTAATCACATAGGGAGAAGTATATCTTTTATATATGTACACCAAAACATTATGTTTCCTTAACAGTTGTTCACTAAACTCCGTTTCCCCAAAGGTATTACTTTCACATCTCAAACAGACCATTGACTCGTTCTGGACATCAACATTCATCCTAAACATCAGGATGGTTAATAAGTATCCTAACCCATTCAAATACTAAATATATACGTATTTATTGATCTTTTAATGAGTCAATTGCTACATTTTACAAAAATAATATTCAAAAGAAAAATGATACGCGTGTGCATCACACCGGCAAAAGATTTAATAGATATTAATGGATGAACCATCAAATTAAAAAGTACAAGATTGCTATTAGGCTACCTTGTTATCATCAAATTTAACATACATATATTATCACTCTCCCCATCTCTCCATCTCCAATTTGAGTCGAAAAATTACAACATAAGCAGATTGTTATTGTCAATAAATAGCTATCAACAAGATGAAAACAAAGGATCAAAATACAATCTCTACAAAAACATCCTTATAAGAACTTTCATCAAACATCTCACGTGCATTTTTCAATCAACCCCAATTAAAGAATATTATCCCTTAATAAGGGGGTTGTTGTCAATCCAGGGAAATTATATAACTGTGCACAAAGAGCCATTTTAAAATAAGTACAAAAGCCATGTATCAATACTCAAACACTATCACACAGTAATTGAAGATTTCATGGAAACAATTCAACAAATTCAAGGTAATTTAAGATTTCATAACCTAAAACTCAGATTGCAAAATAATTGTGAAGCAGAGAGAATATTTGTGATATTGTAACACATCAATAAGGAGAGTGGATGAATCTAAGAAGATGTAAGAGAATAGACCATCCATTAAAATTACAAATTTATAATTAGTTCACGCATGTCCCATCTCCATATATTTTTCACTGACACCAAAACTCAAACAGTTGCAACTATGTACCCAAAAAGAAAGAATTTAAAAGCTAGCAAAATACTATCTCTTAGACTTATATGAATCAGAGCTATGACTTTAAACTCCTTGTAGTAATCATATAAGCTCAATGACTAATAAGACACCATTTTGCACCACTACTCGTATGGCTGCACCAACTACTGTCTTTCTTAAAAAGAAGTAAAAATATATCATCGTTGAATTAAGAGAATCATGTATGCAAGAAAACTTTTTAGCTTAGAAACATTAGCATTGGATATGAAGAATGGTAACACAATCACAATGTCATTGCAAGTATGAATTAATACAGTCGCCACATGACAAAGAATTTGAAAAAGTGATACTTTATTGCTCTCTAACACTTATATAATTCGTTCAAACAACATATCCTTCTATAGCCGAAGAATCACAACAACAAAGCATAAGATGATGGATACATGAAATGGCACATCACCGAAAAAATTCAAAATATAGAAACACCACTTGCATGGGCAAATATATATATAGGATTTGCTAACATTCACTTATTTTTTTTTAGAAGGAATACTTAAGCAAACTACACCTTCCGATGTATTTGATAAATTTTTAGTTATAACTTGTTCATGTAATCCATCTAAAAAACAAGTGGGTGTATGTTAGCAGTTATAACTGAAAATTTGTCAAGTACACCTGAAGGTATAGCTTGCTAACGTATTTTTTTTTAAAAATGAGTAGATATACGTTAGCAAATCTCATATATAGTGACAGTGTTTTTTTTATATGAAAGTGAGAGAGATTAATTCCAGTCTTTAGATTAAAATTAAAGGTTCTAACTAAAACATTAATTTAAAAAATTCACGTGCTCTCCTTTATGACAACTCTCTCTCCTCCCAAATTTCTTCACTCTCCTTCTCTAGTTTCTGATTTCTTCTTCCTCGTTATTTCTTTTGTTTCAACCTCTGCCAAGACTCAATTTAATTTCAGCCTTTTGTTTCTTAATACCGACATATATTAAGAACAAATATTAAAAAGAGAAAACGAAACAGTTTAAACCCGTTTTTTTGGGCAAAATAGCAGATTTAACTTCCGTTTCATTTTTTACATTGGGGAAACCCAGAAATTGATAGGGTAGGTGGTTGAGCAAAGAGAAAGATTATAAAGCTGTGGAAGTGGAATGTGTTTGTGGTGATTGTTTTACTTGTTTTATTTGAGAATGGGAAGGGACAAAGGCAAGTTGAGGCCTCCAATTTTGTTTCTGCCTTAGTTGTTAGATTTATGGGGGTTTTGAGAGATGAAAAGATGAAGAAATATGGCTGAAATGATAGAAAAGAAATGAGGAAGAAGGAAGCCATTTTTGTCTTGTTTGATATTATTGATTATGAAAATAAGTGACTGAAATGATAAACAAGGAGTAAATACCTAATTTAGTCCCTGAAATTGTAGAGTCATATCAATTTAATTCCTCACATTATCAATATTTCAAAATGATCCTTGGAATTGTAAAATGTAGCAAATGCATCTCTGACATTATTCACTTAGTTTCAAATGCATCTCTGACATTACCAACTTAATATCATTATAGTCCATACAAATATCAAATGAGGGACTAATGTGATTAACTTTCTCCAATTCCAAGGATCATTTTGAAATATTGATAATGTGAAGAACTAAATTGATATGACCCTACAATTTTAGGAATCAAATTGAACATTTACTCGATAAACAAGAAATGAGGAAGAAAGTGAAACCAGAGGATACGCAGAAAATGGCTTCAGTGGGGATGGAGGGGAGATTCACACCTGTTTTTTGTGAGGCACGTGACCAAATCAATTGGTCTTCTAATCTCAACCATTAAATTGGATCTAATGGCTATAATATTATGCTCTCATCTCTCACATGAATAGGACACTCTCATTTGATATGCCCCCTCTATATATATATATATATATATATATATAATAGGATTATACTATAGATAGTTATAAGTAAAACAACAATTAGTAGATGGAAATTGGAAATATATCTAAATTTGTTTCGTGTGTGTTTAAATACGCTTGAAATGGATCTAAAGATTAAAGAATACCAATAATCTAATATATTTTATTTTCCTCATAGCACTGTTTAGAGGAGTCAGTCCAAGTGTTAGCATTGAAAAAGTTTCCCACAAACATAGCTCCTCTCTAGGAATGTCACTGCTTCATAAGAGTAATGTTAATAACTTAATTAATATAGACTTGAATTTACTGTGAACCCTTTACACAGTAGAATAACATATCCACCATTCAAAACATAATTTAAAGTTATAAATATATGGATATCATGAAATTCAATGGTGAATATGTTGCCACATATAGAGTTCATTATAAACCTGTGTCTATATTAAGTTATTAACACTACTCGCTTCATAAACCCAAGTTGATATAATCTAATCAGTAGGCATATGTCTATGTGTGTGCGATCCTAATTAGTATTTTCATTCAATGGAGTTGATCTTGTCTTCACTCCCTCAGGGTGAATCACTGCATTAATTGCATCCCTCTCAACCAGTTATATATATATATATATATATATACAAATAATTATCCAGCAAAGAACACTTGAAGGACTTAGGGGGGTCGCCGATGTTTGTCGTCATCGGAATCGAAGGAGGAGCTCTTCTCAATGAACGATTTCGACTCAGCAGATACCATGGTATGTGTGTATTATGGAACCAACGACTCACTCTGTGTGTAAATTGATGGATTGCCTTGCTTAATTTTGCTTCTGGTTCGGTAGGATTATTCGAGCCTTCTTGGTTGAAAAGCGAAAGATTGTGAAAAAGGTCTTGAAGATTTGAAAGGCTGAATTTGGAGTAAAGAGATAAATTTTGAATACAGAATAGAACCAGCTTCAGATTCTTTGGTCATGTTGCATGCAGAACACAGAACAGAGCCAATCGATGTGGAAAGGGATTTGGGTCCCAACATTCAAAATTCACTACATTCACTATATTCATTAATATGCACCATTAGATGCATTTGGGTGTGCATTAATTAAATGAAATAACAATGATCCAATGGTACATATGAGTGAATGCAGTGAATGTAATAAATTTTGAATGCAGGAAATCCAAATCCCGTGTGGAAAGAGTTTATTAACCTAACACGTGTTTGTAACATTGTGGAAAGGACTTAATAACTTGACACCTGTATTCAACAATAAAATTCATTGTGTTTTTATATATAGAAAGGTATATAGATTATTAATGTACAACTCGTTGCCCCTAAGTGTTATATGTAACTAGATATCATATCATACACATGGGCTTAGTATCAATGTGGATTTATCTAAAAAAAATAAAATCGCCTTTTATTCAAACTAGTGGCAAGCCAAAACTTTTTTTTTCTGGTTATGTGTATGTCTGGGTATTTATTTGTTATATACTGACAGTGTAAAGCTCTTTTACACAAACATCTAAGCATGTTTACTCTTAACCTAACTACATTAAAAGTCATTCATATCATGATTAGTGATTGATTGATAGTGTGCATAACAATTAGGCTCATAATAAAAACTCATATATATATATATATATAATATGTCATTGGAATCCACTTCCCTACACATGGGCTTAGTATTTTTGTTTATCGCAAGTTATCTATTTAGGAGTGACAGATTTCCGGCGGAAGAGACAGAAAGAGAAATTTGAGAAAGCAGAGCGGCAAGAAGAAGAAGAATAAGGTGATGAGAGCAAGGGCATGGCCTAGAGGGTTTGGGAAGAAGATTGATGAAGAAGATGATGATGATTAGGAATGCAAAATAACTACACAGAAGGCATTTCAGGTCCTCAGCAATCTTGCATTGAAATGGGATTTTATTTGAAATTTTTATTAATGTTTTTGGTTAGCAAATTGCTTGTCTTCACAATGTGATTTCGAGAATAAAAAACAAATAGATCAAGTCAATTTACCTTGTTTTGGATTAATGAGATTCCTTGCGATATCCTTTCAGGAATTACCATGTCTATGCTATTGTCCTTGTCCATTACCATGTATTTAATTACATGGATGGCTCATTAGTTTTTTTTTCTCTTTATGGCACAACACAAGGCAAGAATAAATTGAGTTTTAGAAATGAAGGGAATGCTTAAAAATAAATATATAATGTAAAGGCAAGAAATAAAATGGGAGAGAATGTGATCCATTATTTTGCAGTTCAATAAGTTCAATGAGATAGAAGAATGAAATATTAAAGTCATTTCTTCATCAAGCTTCTAAATTAAGAGGACAAATTAAAATTACTCTCAAAGAGAGCGTCATCCTTCATGGTTATTTTACTTCTTTTAAAATAACTCTCAAAGACACTATTTTTAAATTTTAACATACCATTTCATTTCGTGTCACTTCTTCCCTTTCCATCTTACCAAAAATATCCTAAAGTTTTAATTCTACTACTCTTCATGAACTATGCTTCTATTTTCACCCCAATGCTAAGCAAGCCACTAGTTCTTTTTTGGATATGTCATTGAGTATGTATTTGAATTATTTGAATTAATTTATTTGGTATATATGTAAAATAATTTGTAATTAAAATCTTACCAATAAAGAATAATTTTTTCTCCTAAACATAATAAACCAAACATGCTATAAATTTAACTTTTTTTTCATCAAAGATAAAATTGATAATCTTCATGACCCACGAGCATTGCTATAGAGCCCACCATGATGCCCATGGATAAAATAGAAAAAGACATTAGCCGGTAAAATTAAATAAGTGACATAAGGGTCGGCCCATTACATGCAAATCCAACCTAACTTAATTGATTTGGACCAAATTAAAGTGGAACCAATTCTTTTATCTATTGGACCAAATTAAAGTGGAACATTTTTTTTTTTAATCCTAAACCCAAGTTAACTCTTGTTCCCCCTATTTTGTCACCGTTTACTCTCTTTTCTCAGCTACAAAACTTAGCAAAAGTGATGATTGCACTACTTTTCTTGAGAAAATTGGTGAAAGAACCTCCCGTATCACCCACGACCACAAGACCTTCATTCTCAAGAAAACATTGGTAGGTATTATCATCTAGTGTAAGTTTCGAGTTCCTCATTACCTATCTAGTTTAATTCAATGCTTTTGGGAAATGCACTGACAATTATCGATATCGAAATTGATGTGTGATAATCAAGAGAACGGAAAAATTAAGGATTTGTTTGCTTTGTTTCCAGTTCCTATTTTTATTTTTATTTTCATTTATAATTGTCAAAAAAATCACCTTATTTCTATTCTATTTAAGATTTGTGTAGCAAACTGAATGAACACATGACATTTTGACAATTGTTAATTAAAACAAGTAATGAAAACAAAAAAATGAAAAGAAAGCAAAAATGTTTACAGGTGTTTTGGGTGGGGAAGGGGGAAGAGAAAAATTTAATAGATAAAAATATAATACATTTAAAATAGATAAATCACAATTAGGATATTTGACTCTTTAATGGCATATGACATCCTGGGATTCATAAAATAAAATAAAAAAATAGATAAATCAAGTATTGATCTATAAAAATTAATTAATTAGGAAATTAAATAATTTTAAAAAATAGATCATGAATAAATTAATAATTTAATTTTGAAGTATTCATTATTATCTAATTCTACATCCATTAATATTCTCCCATCTTCATAAATTAGATTAAAAAATAAATAAAATTTTCAATGGATATAATTTTAAAAGGTAACGAATAAAGACATGATAATACTAATATGATGCTAAAAGAAACTTGGTACGTTATGGCATATTGCTATCACAAGATATGATAAAGAGAAGAGTGAACTTGAAATTTTGGGGAATAGAAAGTCAATAACAATACATATAGAAAAGCACTGCCCTCACCTAAACATGAACAAAACAGCTCTCCATATAATAACATTTTTGTATAGTCGCGTCAAACTTACAAACTACCTCACCATTTTATAAACTTTCATGCTTAAAAACACACGCTTGTATTGTCATTTCATCTCTCCTCTGCAGAGGCATCAAGTGTATTACACATCTGAACAACCTCATTTCGTTTAAATTCTATGTATTAAGTTAAAAACTACGAAATGTGCAGCTCTTCATTACAACTGACAACTTTATTTCCAACGGGCTATACCCATCACGACAGATATTCTAGGTAGGTGAACATAACCTCTGGATGTGGATGCAGGAGACGTGGTGACGGTGAAGTATGCGTACGCTGTTTGGGGTCCTCGATTCCCATTGTCCATGTCTCAGTTGCCATATAGCCACTTTTTGGTCATTTTGTAAAATGAAGTTTTATTCGGGTCTTATTATAAATAATAAAAAAGTAGTCTCCCCACAAACAAATAAACTTGAAAACTGTACCATGACTCCAGTTTGAAGAAAATGGATGGTGTACTTGAATGATTAAGAAATTACTCAACCATTGAATGGGTGGAGTGAGGGTGAGGGTGAGGAATGAGAAGAGGAAAAGGGGAAGAAGAGGTGACGGGAATAATTTATTTATAAACATAGATTATGTGATGTATTAAGATAATTGGAGATATTTTAAGAATATTCAAATGTTTTAAAAAAAATTATGGTGTAAAAAGTAACACCGTCAAATTAACTCTTGTATCCCTATATTTTGTCGGTTTACTCTCTTTTCTCATCTACAAAACATAGCACAAGTGACGATTGCACTGCTTTTCTTGAGAATATTGGTGAAAGAACCTCCGTATCATTTACAAGGCTGTCATCCACGAGACCATCATCCTCAGGAAAACATTGGTAGTTATTATCAGCTAGTCTAAAGTTTCTAGCTCCTCATTATCTATCTAGTTTAATTTGGTGATTTTAGGAAATGCAGTGATAATTATCGATATCGTAATTGATGTATGATAATCAAGAGAACAGGAAAATTACTTATATGTTTGCTTTGTTTCCATTTCCTATTTTTATTTTTATTTATAATTGTAAAATATTACCTTATTTCTATCCTATTTAGTATATTTGTACAACAAATAAAATGAAAACAATGACACTTTTAAAATTATTAATAAAAACAATAAATGAAAACAAGAAAATTAAAAAAAAGCAAAAATGTTCACCAAGTGTTTTGGACAGGGGAGGAGGAAGAGAAAAATTTAAAAGATAAAAATATAATATCGTTTAAATAGATAAATTATAATTAAGACATTTGACTCTTGATGGGATATATATAAATCAAATAAAAATTAATTAATTAAGAAATTAAATAATTTCATTAATTAATAATTTAAATTTTACGTATTCATTATTATCTAATTCAAGATCCATTAATATTCTCCCATCTTCAAAAATTAGATTAAAAATAACTGAAATTTTCATTCAAATCACTACTGTCAATTTCATACCCCGTCCCTTTTGGGTGGAGAAGGGGGAAGAGAAAAATTTAAAGGATAAAAACATAATACATTTTAAACAGATATATCATAATTAAGATATTTAACTCGAATGACATGACATCGTGAGATTCATAAAAAAAATCAAATATTGATCTACAAAACTAATTAATTAGGAAATTAAATAATTTTAAAAAATAAATTAATAATTTAATTTTTACGTATTCATTATTATCTAATTCAAGAACCATTAATTTTCACCGATCTTCATAAATTAGACGAAAAAATAAATAGAATTTTCAATCAAATCACTAAGTTCAATTTCACATCAACCCCCCTCCTCCCAAAAAATGCGGTGGCTCATCCTACTTTTATTTTTATATATTTTTAAAAGGCAACGAATAAAGACATGATAATACTAATATGATGTTAAAAGAAACTTGGCAGGTTACCGCATATGGCTATTGCTACGGTGGGTATACCATCACTTAACATTGATTCATCTTAATCCATGTGATTATATTATATACCCTCCACACTAAATTATTTCTTCCCCAACTCCCCTCCCACCCTCGTCTCCGCCACAACCACCACCACCACCACCGTCGCCACCACCACCACCACCACCGTCGCAAAGGGGAGAAGGAGCACAACACGTGGCAGTGGCAGAGTGAAAGATTCGATGTGGACAACGTATGATAAGATCTGGTGGAATTAATAAATCTAACGGTAATTAAACATGATTCACCGTGACCAACATGTATTGCCCGCTCACTCTAGAACTAGCCTACCGCATATTGCTATCACAAGATATGATAAAGAGAAGAGTAAACTTGAAATTTTGGGGAATAGAAAGTCAATAAGCATGCATATAGAAAAACCCTGCCCTCACCTAAAAATGAACAGCTCTCCACATAGCAACATTTTTGTACAGTCGCGTCAACTTACAAACTACCTCACCATTTTATAAACTTTACATCCTTAAAAACACTTGTATTGTCATTTTATCTCTTCTCTGCAGGGGCATCAGGTGTATTACACATCTGAACAACCTCACTTCGATTAAATTCTATGTATAAACTTAAAACTACGAAATGTACAGCTCTTCATTATAACTGACAACTTTATTTCCAACCGGCTATACCCATTACAACAGATAGGTAGGTGAACCTAACCTCTGGATGCAGGAGATAGAAAAAGAGAGAGAGAGAGAGAGAGAGAGAGAGAGAGAGAGAGGGAAGCTGACACTAGCCTCAGTTAGCTGTACAGACAACAGTCTTTTTCTATGCCCTCCTAAGCAGGCTGGGGAGACTGAGCAGAAATTCTCCTTTCTGCAAGAAGTTATATGATCAGTTGGCAAGCAACATGTAATACCTTAGCATATGTAAACTCAACAAGAAATTTGCTATTAAATGCAAATAATGGCACACAATTAGCTGCGGCAGTATTGTAAGGGGAGTTCTGTTATTTGGACAACATTGAACACCTTCATAGTATATTTTTACTTTCCAACACTTATTTATTATTTAGTTTTCTATCCTTGTATTTCATTATTTCATAAAATCACTCAAACACACGGTGTCTGTGTATGGTGTCAACATCCAGATGTCCAAAAATCATTACCGTTGTATGGGAATGGATCCTCTCATGTGATTATTACATAATAATGTCAAAAGAGTAGATAGATACATAAGCTTAAATAGTGGGACCATCACAAAGACCCTACATGCAAATAACATTCATGCACGTATTCACTAATCAGACAAAAATGCACCCAAACCACACAAATGATGCAGAAATACATCAAAACATGTGCCAGTGCAAATAAAAAATAAGTACCTCCAGCAGCAACAAGTTTCTCTACACGGGCGACAATATGCTTCCCATAAGTGTATTTTTTCAATGCATTCAAATGAACTTTAATTCGTGAAAGAATTAGCTCACGCTGTTGATCATCACAAGTCTCCAGCACCTTTTGTACAACATAATTTGCAAATTGATCTTTCATCATTGCCTGTATATAAGAGGAACCTGATTTATCAGTTGAATGAATGACAAACCAGTATCAAGTTTCCCAGTACATGCTGAGAGTTAGCACAATAAAGCATCCACAATACTGATCATTAAAATTCCAGTGAAAGAATTGTAGGGGAAAATTCAACCTTCCTTTTCTTGATCACAACATTTGGGTGATCAAAGTTCAGTACTGAAGAAGTGAAATCACGCTGTTCTGTTCAAATCACTGAACAGCCTCGGAAGAAATGGCAGAGGGAGGGGGGACATGGATATGCCATGGTCCCCCAACACTGTCATTGCCTTTGTATACTCCTTTAAAAGGCTTGTTTTTATTTTTCCATGTTATATATGTTTGGTTTGGTCTAGCCCTCCTCAAATTAAATTTCTGGCTCTGCCTCTACTTGGATGCAGTGAAATCTGAGAATACATACTTTGAAAAGAAACTCCTAAGTCAAGATCTTTCAACTAGAGTAACATCTACCACACTTATAGCTAAATTGGATAGAATCCTAAAGTCTGTTGTACACCAAGATCTTTCACTCTCCAGCCTCCCTCGGATTCACCTTGGGGCCAATGCATGCCTATTTGGACAAAACTAGCTTTTCAAACCTTTACTAACATCACATTTGCACAAATTTGTGACTAAGCAAGCAAAACAGACCCATGCCGCCGCCATGAAATCACTTATATCAGAAACTTACACCCATACATATGCAATTTGTCTCAGATGAGGATGCGGTGGGGGAAGTATTATATTTAAAAAGGAACTTTGAGAAGAAAAAAAACCTGAAGAGGCTCGTTTTCATCTGTGGAGCCAAGCATCTCATTCACTAGTAATTGGCGTTCCGAAGGACCTCCAAAGGTCAAACACTTCTCCACAACATTTGAGGCAAACTTCTGTTGACTCATTTGAACTATATTGCCTGCTAATTCCTTAATAATAGCCGAACGCTCATGAGGTTTCCCGTGTTCAAGAACATGCTGTTATTTAAGAGAATATGGAACAGATAAGAGATCAGCTGACAAGTATAAATGGCATGCTACAAGGATATCATTTCAAGTAAAAACAGCTTGATGTGTATGGAGTACCAAATATTGGGTGAAACATAGAACAAACCTTGGATGGCATGTTATTATAAGCATAAAGCAAAAAAGTGTAACAATGACTGAAGAGCACATATTTCCCAAACATCCACATAATAAATTAAGTATTAGATCATAAACAAAAAAAATAATGAATTTCTTAATATCACAGACAAAGAAAATGCTTTATGTGACGATTTGAATCATACCAAAGAAACATTCATATTTTAAATAATTATACGTAACGGTAACTGAAGAGCACATGTTTTCCAAGAAATCCACAATAAATTAAGAATTAAAACAGAAACAAAAAAAAACTTCCAATCAATAAATTTCTTAATATAGTTGACAAAGAAATGCTTTATGTGACGATTTCAATCAAACCAAAGGAGAAGACATTCACAGTTTAAAAAATGTCAACTGACAGAATTGAAGTAAAAAATACATATAAAGGGTACTAAATCCAAAAAACATGATGACAGGAGAGATGTTAGGACTATAACAACCCAAAAGTGCAGAAAAACTTCTACCATCTCTATTGTCTCAAGAAACCCAAATTGCAGCAAGTAATGCAATGCAAAAGAACATGTTCAAGTAAAACAAACAGAGCATGAGAACTGTAAACATAGTACCACTTTCATCGCAATTATTGCGGGAATAAAATACCCAAACAGTAATTAGTAAAAATAAACTATAAACCTGGACAACATAGTTCCCATACTGATCCTGGGCTAACATGCTAACTGCTCCTAAAATTTCATCCATAACTTTCTGCTGTGTTTTAGGGTCTTTGCAGTGCTCCAGTACTCTCTGCCATGTAAAAGGTATTATTATATGTTCAAGTATCTTAAGAGCATAAAAGGAGTAACAACAGTACTGAAGAAATCCTACTTGTATCACCCGGCAACCATATGGATGGGTTGAAAGCGTCACAACTTGATCAAAAAAAGTTGAGACAATGAAGTTGATTGCATCTTCAGGGACACATTCAATACACTTCTGAATGACATGGTTACCATTCTGATCTCGTACACAGCGCATGATATTCCCATCAAGCTCTTGAACCATTTTTATCTTCTGGTCCAGATCAACAACCTCTATTGCCTAAAGGGAGATACATAATAAGGAAAAAAGAAGGAAAAAGGACGATATATTCAGAAGAACATGATGGAGACAGAACCAATCATAGAAATATCAACTACCGGCACCCAAAGTTGTCAATACCTTCTGAATGACCCGACAACCATACATTTGAAGGCTTAGTGTCAGAACATGGCCAACAAGCTTGTTCGCTAATTCTCGTCTTTGGGATGCAAGTCCGTGCTCAAAAAACTGCCAGATTGACACCAATAGTCACTAAAACAAGATCCATGAAAGAGAATCATTTGAGTATTGTGAAATAGTAAAAGACACAAGTATTTCTGAATAGCTTGAGTGATTAGCACTCAGCAGACCTGATATTTATATACACTCCATAATCAATTTACAGGTTATGATTACAAGGGGATTAAATGCTAGTGCAGCCCCCTAAACATCCTAAGTACATGAATGAATTAAACTAGTGTACATGAATCTAAGCCTTAAATGCTACTATTTCCAACACTCCCCCTCAAGCTGGTGAATAGGTATTTTCCATTCCCAGCTTGGATACAATTCGTTCAAAAATCGAGCTGCTCAACCCTTGGTGAGAATATCCACAAGTTGTCCTTGTGAAGGCACATATGAGGTGCAAATCAAACCACTATCGAGTTTCTCCTTAATGAAATGCCTATCAACCTCAATATGCTTGGTTCGATCATGCTGAACTGGATTATGTGATATAATAATTGCTGAATTATTATCACAGTAGAGCTTCATAGGTCCTTCCCATTTAATCTTCAAATCTTCCAAGATAATTTTTAGCCAAAGTAATTCACAAATGCCTTGTGTCATAGCTCGAAATTCAGCTTCGGCACTAGAACGCGCAACCACACTTTGCTTTTTACTTCTCCAAGACACAAGATTTCCTCCAAGAAAGGTACAATATCCTGTGGTGGATCTTCTATCAACAATTGACTCCGCATAGTCAGCATCAGTGCAGGCCTCAAGTGTTGTATTCCTATTTCTTTTGAATAAAATCCCTCTTCCTGGGGTTCCCTTGAGATATTTCAAGATCCTATGAGCTGCCTGTAAATGAACTTTCCTCGGACTATGCATGAATTGGCTAACCAAACTTACAGCATACGCAATATCTGTCCTGGTGTGAGACAAGTAAATTAACCTCCCTACCAAGCGCTGATACATTTCTTTGTCCACTGTAGTATCTTCTTCAGGATTTCCTAATTTTACTTTCGGATCCATAGGAGTACTCGTGGGTTTACATGCCGTTTTCCCTGTCTCTTTGAGTAAATCTATAATATATTTTTGCTGAGATATAAAAATGCCTTTCTTTGAGTGTGCCACCTCAATTCCCAGAAAGTACTTAAGCTTTCCAAGAGTTTTTATTTCAAACTCTTTAGCCAAACACTGACTTAAGACTTGTTGCTCCTTCCAATCATCTCCGGTCACGATAATGTCATCCACATACACTAACAACACCGTACTCCCCCTGATGTTGAGTGCTTGATGAACAAGATATGATCTCCTTGACTTTGCTTGTACCCCAAAGTTGTCATACCCTTATTGAATCTTCCAAACCATGCTAGAGGTGACTGTTTCAGGCCATATAATGCCTTTTTCAACTTGCAAATTGTATTGGTAGCTATACTTTTATCATACCTTGGCGGTACCTGCATATAGAGTTCCTCCTCAAGTTCCCCATGTAAAAAGGCATTCTTCACATCGAATTGTTGTAATTCCTAACCATAATTGGCAGGAAGAGACAAAATTACCCTGACTGTATTCATCTTTGCAACATGACAAATGTCTCTGAATAGTCAATTCGATAGATTTGTGTGAACCCTTTGGCAACCAACCTGGCTTTGTATCTTTCAATCGATCCATCAGCATTATATTTTATTGTATACAGTATACACCCATTTGCATCCAACCGCTCTCTTCTCTTCTAGTAAAGTCACTAACTCCCAAGTTCCATTCTTCTTCAAAGCCTCCATCTCTGCATTCATGGCTTGCTTCCATTTGTCATCGGACAATGCCTCAGAAACACTAGTGGGTATGGAAGTAGTGTTTAGGTTTGTAAGGAAGGCTCTATGGGTAGGTGAGAATTTTTTAAATGAGAGGTAGTTTGAAAGGGGATATAATGGTTGTTTGGTGCATTTTCTGGTTCCTTTTCTAATGGCAATTGGGAGGTCTAGATCATCATCTGTTGCTTGGGCTTTCATTTCATCCTCATTCAAAGGAGTCGAATTGGGCTCTTGAACGTGTGTTGATTCAGGAATGACCTTCGACTTTCTTGTGAAAACTTGATTCTTTCCCCATCTGACATCCACTTCTGGGCCAGGTTCAATTGATGAGTCTGACTCAGCTTCAGGTTGAGTTTCAGGTCTAGACACAAGTGTATTTGACGCAGGATTAGGAAGATCAAGTGTTTCAAGTTCAATTGATAGGTCTGACTCAGCTTCAGCTTGAGTTTCAGGTCTAGACACAGGTTTATTTGACTCAAGACTAGGAAGATCAAGTGTTTCAAATTTATCTTATTTGAGATTCTCCCCCTGAAGATAAGGTTGAAAAAAATAAGCTTCCCCTTCATGAAAGGTTACATCCCGCGACACAAAAAAAATTTTAGATGGAGGATGGTAACACTTATATCCCTTCTGAGTGGAGGAATAACCAACAAAAACGCACCTTAAGGCTCTAGGATCCAGTTTTCCCCTATCTTGACTATGAATATGAACAAAAGACACACCCAAAGATACGGGGTTTAAGATGATTCGTGGCTGACAAATTTGGATAGAATCAAGAAAGGACATCTATTGGACTCTTGAACCCTAAGACTCTAGAGGGTAATCGATTAATGAGATAGGTGGCTGTGAGAACTGCTTCCCCAAGAATTTTTTGGGAACATTTTTTTGAAACAACAGTGCTCGGGATTGGTCTAAAAGATACCCATTTTTTCTTTCTGCAATCCCATTTTGCTGTGGTGTTTTAACATAAGAAGACTCATGGATAATTCCCTCCTTTTGACAAAAAGAAGTAAGGACAGAATTGAAGTATTCTTTGCCACTGTCAGACCTTAGTGTTTTGATGTTCACACCAAATTGATTTTTAATCATGTAGAAAAAATTTGGGAAAACAGTACTAACATCAGACTTGTTTTTAAGTAAGAAAATCCAAGTAACCCGGGTACAATAATCTATAAAAGTCACAAACCATCTAGCACCAGACACAGTTGGAATAGCAAAAGGACCCCAAACATCCGTATGAATAAGATAGAAAGGAAAAGTGCTTCTTTTATTGCTTGAGGGAAAAGGTAGACGCAGCTCACACACCTCACAATGAAGACTATCAACATCTACCTTAGTAAACAGATATGGAAATAAAATTTTAATGACTCCAAAAGAAGGGTGACCTAATCAACAATGGAAAAGAAGTCTTTTTTCTTTATTAGAAAGAACTGACTCTGACATGAATGAGTGTGACAAGTGGTTTTTTGTCAACAGACTTGGTTCTTCAAGATAGTAAAGGCCATTCCCTTCTCTAGCACGTCCAATTGTCCTCCCCGACTCCTTGTCTTGAAATACACAACAATCACTGTGAAAAATAGCATTACAGGATAAATCTTTGGTAAGTTTTTGTATAGAGACAAGATTTGTGGATAGTTTTGGGACGTGGTGGACATTTTTTAGGGTTATGGAGGAATTTAGTTGAATGTTTCCTAGGCTAGCTACAGTTACAAGGGTACCTTCTACAGTGATAATTTTCTTACTGTTGGGACAGGGTGAATACGTGGAGAATTGGGTAGAAAAAGGTGTCATATGGTCAGCGGCTCCAGAGTCTAATATCCAGAATGAAGTAGAAGGTGTTTTTGAGGCATTAAATCCAAATGAAAAAGGAATCTTACTTAAATACACCACGGAACAATCACCTGATGGTTTCTCAAGACAGCGGAGTAAATCCCTCATCCTTTATATCTCCTTCTGGTTGACTAGGTTTACTATCCCTTCACTGCTTGACATGGCAGAACCGAAAAAACACCAAACAGAAGGACAAACACCAAGCCAAATAGAGATCCAAAAAAAAAAAGGAGTCCAATCCAGAAAAGAACCCCCAAAATAGGTCCAGGAGGCGTCGGCGATCTGTTTTGTGCAAGTGGCGTCGCAAACGGAGGTCCAGAAGGTGGCACGTGGACAACACCCGACGGAGATGCAGTACGCTTGAGGCGGAGCGTGAGGGAGTTTCCAGCAACTTCCTTCTAGGTTTTGGCCGATCTCTGAGCTGCGATCTTTCTGGTCAACGGGGGTGAACGACGGTCAATAGTATTCTAATGGCACAATGAAGGTGCCAGAATAGAGTTCTAAGAAGGGTTGCAATGAGGCAACCAAATGCGGAAGCAAAGCCCCCAAGATCAGGAGCTCTGATAACATGTGAAATAGTAAAAGACACAAGTATTTCTGAATAGCTTGAGTGATTAGCACTCAGCAGACCTGGTATTTATATACACTCCATAATCAATTTACATGTTATGATAACAAGGGGATTAAATGCTAGTGCAGCCCCCTAAACATCCTAAGTACATGAATGAATTAAACTAGTGTACATGAATCTAAAGATACATGAATCTAAGCTTTAAATACTACTATTTCCAACAAGTATACATAGACAATATAGAGAGTAATAACTACCTTTTGAACCACGTAATTACCGAAGACATCAGTCATCAAAGCAAGAGCATGTGGCATGATTTCCTGATAAACCATGTTTTTTTCTTCAGTAGTTGCTGTTTCAAGCTTCTGTTGAATAAAACGGCTCCCATATTGATCAGCACTATTCATGAAAGCAAATGCATTTAAATTAATTCTTTATGAGGGGAGTAAAAAATTAAGCACCAAATAACTAACATGAAAAAAATATACCTGAATTCGACAACATGACCAGAAATTTCAGAGAGCTCAAAACACTTTGTTTTATTACTTTTGAACTCTTCCAACAGAGAAGAAGCAAAGGTTTCATCAATGTTCCCAGCATCTAGGTGCCAAGGTCCCATGACCCCAGCTAAATTCCTCATTCCAGAAGCAAAACGCATATTCAGGTCATTTTGCCTAATAGGACTGCCAGATCCTACAGGAGAAGAAACAGAGGTTGCCATTGGACTTCCTGGGTAAGACAAGCCAACACCATATGCAGGATTTCCATAATAACCATGATGATTGGAGCCACCTGATTTACCTCCCAGTGGAACACTGTATTGTGACTTCTGAGGAGAGAGCAGAGTCCCAAGATAAGCATTCTGAAGCTCAAGTAAATTCATGTAAGAGTTACCTAAGTAGTTTCTGTCCGCAGATGGATCATTAAGAGCAGCAAGTTGTGATGCAGCATACTCAGATGTCCTCAAGTACTGGAGATACATGGGATCAACAAAAGAAGCCTGAAGAGCACCACCTGCGATTTGATTTCCCATTCTACTGTGACTATGCACATCAGATGGAGCAGCAGCTCCAGAAGCCAACCCACCACCAATAATTCTTGAGTCCATTCCTGCCATTGCTGATGCTGCAGCAACATTTTCAAACAGTGGTGGAAGATTACCAGTTCCAAGTTGGTTAGCCATCAAGGATGCCAACCCTGGATTTCCAGCATATCCATTCGGCCCATAGTTAGTAAATGAAGAATTGGTACCATCTAAAGGCTGGTAATGAGCTGGCAAACCACCTCCACCACTAAAAGGGGAGGTCGGCGATCCCTTGAAATATGAGTTATTGGGTGGAACGTTAGACTTTTGTAGCTCAACTGGCCTATCCAAAGACCGATTGTTGATGTCCATCCCAGTCCCACTGTTCTTACCTGCATTAGAGTAAGATGTTTTCTGCAAGTGCCCTGATTCAGACTTCTTTAAATATGCTTGTTGCTTGCCATGATCCTGACCACCTTGCATACCAAAAAGATATCTCTGATGATTATCAACATTTGACTCAACCTGTGACGGGAAATGGTTACCCCCATCTAACACGTCATCTGCTGACAAGTTCATGCCAGATAATGCAGCCACAATATCCGCAGACTCATTGATGGCAGATGAAACACCAGTAAATGCATCAGGACTGGTAATGCCTCTCTTCTCGGCAGCAACAACTCTGCCACCACCAATAGGTGTGGGGCAAGGACTTGGAGCCCTAGCAACAAGTTGTGGATCAGGAGTAGTGCTTCGTGACACGGAAGAACCTAGTGCAGCAGCATAAGTATATGAAGATTGCTGGCCAATATTTTGTGCTGCAGATGACCCCTGACCATTTGATCCAGATCTTAAAGCATCAGTGGCTGAGGAATTATTGCGTAAGTGAGCCAGCTCGTCTTCCACAGAACTTATGATATCAACATTTTCATCAAATGCATTACGACTGGCTGGACGAGAAGGAAAGCCAGTGACGGAGGAGTTACGCCCCAAATCATCCTGCACAATTACTAATTATAAATGATGTGTAGAACATAATGGGTACAGGAAAAAAGAAATAAAAAAACAGATTAAATCAAATGTGTGTGTGTGTGTGTGAAATTCAGCATAGAAAGTCTAAAGCCGAAAGTAGCAAGCAAAATAAATATTGCTACAAGATATAACGTTTTAGGAGGCTTATTTTACAGAGAAGTTTATGAAGTGTCCTGCAAACTTCAAAAATTCAAAGAGAAAGATTAAGCTGAACATATGATATGAGAGACCGAAAGATATAAATTCAGAAATATAGTCATAAGTCATAACAGAAGTTGCAAGATCATGATCAGCATATACTCAGCTTCAATACTATTATGACATTTCAGAGTGCAAAAACATAAAATTCTTCACAGTGTACGGAACTATCAGTACCAATATTTCAGCCAGTAAGAAACTAAAAAAATGGTCTACGATTCCTGGAAAAACATAAAGGAACATCAGTAGAAGTAGAACGAAAACTGTCAGCTTCACATGAATCTAAGACAATAAGCTATGCTACAATTTTCCAAGACCACAAGCATTCAAGCACTAGAAATAACATTGTAAAAGCTACATGTATTAGGACAGAGGCAAGGTATTTAGGATTAGTCGAGACAGTTAGTCAGTTTGAGGGGTTAAGGAAGTTAGTAGTTAGAAGGGGTTTGGAAAGATAAATAGAGGGAAGAAGGTAGAAGAGGGAGGATTCTGATTTGTTAGCTTTGTGAGAACTAAGCAAGTGCCCAGTTGTGGAAGGCATAACCCTTTGTGAAGAGCCAACCCTTGGAGGAGATAATTCTCCTTGTTCAATTTCAGTAGTAATAAAACCGTTATTCTTCTTTCTCTATTTTCTATCAAGTTCTCAGTTTGCTTACTTGGGTTCCTATCAACATGCCATAGAGGCAACATTTGGTGTTGAAAGAATCAAACATTAATTCCCACATTATTTAACCACGTATTCAGACATCAAAGAACAAAGTATGCATCATTTAACAATGTGTTCAATCTATAACCCAATCTCATATGCTGTGTCAAAGATCAATGTGATAACACAAAATGGCACATGATAAAATCCATGGAAAAAGAAACAGATGCAGAAGAATCAAGGATCCGAGGAAAAAACCACATTGAAAGGAGGAAGCCACCTGAAAAATTTCTGCAAGGCTCTTTTGTTTGCTCCCAAGACCCAGGCCTGGCAAACCAATCAGTCCATCACCACCCCACTCAGCAGAACCTCTCATTTTTTCATTATCCACATCAGTTTCTTGTTTCCTCAAGTTAAAGCCCGGTGGGGTTGAAAACAATGGTCTACCACCATTGTCATCAGTCCTGTTCACTTTTCTCCTATCTCCAATTCCACCTAGAACCGAAGCTCCACCTTTTAGTCTCTGTGAAAACCTCCAATCCTCCTTTGATAGCAAAGGAGGCGGAAGCCTAGGATTTAAATTCACATTCGAGTAATAGTAAGAAACATAAGCTGGATCAGACCTAAGCTCTTCCTCAGATGCAAAACCATTCCCATTTTTAGCCCCTGGAAACTCAGAAAAGGCGGCATCAGCACCGGCACTACCTCCAAATAACCCTCCAACTGCACTTAGAGAACCCTCAACAGTTGGAGGCGCTGATCCACTCCTATACAAACTCAGTTCGCGTTCGGGATCATCAGCCTCATGTCGTCTTTGCTCACGAAGCAACATCCCTATCTCTTTCTCCAATTCATCCCCAAAAAAACCCTCATCACCCCCAAGCATTGGCCTTCTCCCCAATTCAGACAACATTCTCAAATACTCAAATTGATCATAGCACTTTCACCCACCTAATAACACAGCTAAAACTGATCATTGATCACTGAGCACTACCCTTAACCAGAAATCAAACCCTAAACCGCTAAACAACTCAAAAATCTAAACTTTTCTCATCAGAGAGGCTAAGCCCCATATTTACAACTTCAGAAGTGCTCACTTGCAACGACTGTGAACAAAAGAAACAGAAATTAATAAAGTATCGCAAGGGAAACTGCACCGAAGTAATTAGGGGAGCTGAAACAAAACCAACTGAAGAATAAAATCAGAAACCGAGATTACGAAATTTAATTTAAGCTTACAAGAGCTGATTTTCATAATTATTGACAGCAAATTCCTAGGGCATGTTTTTCCGTCTGATAGGAATGTAAGAACTGGTGCAGATTGGTGAAGTGAGATGAATTAAAGAGAACAAAAATGAGAGAGTGGCGATTGTATGGTTAGGGATGAATCAGGCGGCGATTGGTTCTTACAAGAACCCTTAGGGTTTTGTTTGTTCTATTTGAAGGAGGATTAAATACATGATGATAGAAAACCAACTCAAATTTATTTGTTTTTTTATTTTATATTAACCGAAGTTTCCATTTTTACACAGAAATATCTAAAATGTTTTTCTATTTATTTCCTAATAATTAGGGGCAATTGACCAAGTGATAAGAGAGTATGGGCATGGCTATGACTTTTGTGCTGGTAATGCAAAATGAAGAATGTATTGGGAACTGACACGTACTCGTAATAGATTCGCTGGATGAATAAAATAGGGCAAAGTACAGTAAATTTCGCACCATTTAAATTTTTTCAACTGCAAACCTCTCTTCTCTCTTATGTTCACTACTTCACTACTTGCTTTTACTTTAGTTTAGTTACATTTTTTCATCTTGTACAAATTTACAATTTTTGAGTGCCTATTTTATGTAAATTATAACATCATTATAATTTTATACTTTTATAATTTTTTTAATAATCCAAATTATAAATGTGTAATATTACTTCGTAGGGATGTTCGCGGATCGATTCGGTTCGGTTTTGAGCATAAAAATCATCTGATCCAAAGAGTAAAACAGTATGCGGTTCGGTTCGGTTTGTTTCTTTGAAAAATCCGAACTGATCCGATCCAATTAAATGCGATTTGGATCGGTTCAGTTAATTCGGTTTGGTAAAAATAAACATGGTCAATTAAATGTGGCTTGCCCTCTTTCCACTCTTTTAATTTATTTCATACTAGTACGGCACAAAGTCAAAAATCAAGCAAACAGTGCGTCTTTTGTTGAAGACAATAATCTTACTACTTAGACAAATATTTGTACATACAAACACGTTCTATGTCTAGCAATAAGTATTTCGGAAAAACTAAATTCTATATATTTGATTCTTTTGAAAATGAAAAGTTACTAAGTTAAGCCTAAAGAGTAAAGATGGTCCAAAAAGAAAGTTTGAGACTACAGTGAGTGATCAGTGGTGTGCCGTGTGTGTGGATAGTAAAACGCAAAACGCAACGTTATATTACATGAATCGGTTCCGTTGCGGTTCAGTTCGGTTTAAGGAAAGCAAACCGCAAACTGAACCGAACCGAACCGATCGGTTCTCATCAAATGTCATCCAAAAAAATCCAAACCGAGTCGGTTTTCGGTTAATTTGGATCAGTTTGCGATTTTGTAGCGGTTTGGTTTGGATCTGAACACCCCTATTACTCAGGTCTTTATTATAAGCAAAACTTAAATGGAACACACATATTAAGGAAGTTGGTTAATCTCATTTAATGTTGTTAAAAAATTAAGGGTATTACCTAAAGTAACCTTCATAGAAAACTTCAATTTTTATTAAATGTATTCCACATTGAGTTATTGAAAAACAAAATTGATATTAAATGAAGGGTATTTTAGGAATAATGTCATTAAATAGAATGGAAGTAGTTGAAATTTTTTTATATATTTAACCAATAAATTTGTGATTTTTTTGCTTATAATAAGAACAGAATGAAGTATTTTGCATGATTTTGTGTAAATATGTTTTTATCTTTTCATCTAATATTCCTATATTATGTTTCTGCTTTTTTTTTTTTTCCTATGCTGAAAAAGGCTTTACTAGGCCTTCAAATTTTCTGGGATCCTCTTTTGTGATCTATTTCTCAAAAATCTTTTTTATTATTTTATTTGTCTTACAATGACCAATAAACAAAAATTGATCCTAAATTCAATGCTAGGTAGGCAATTTGTTGACTTGCAAGTTGCAAGGATCTAACCTCTCATTAATTTAGTTAAATGGTCGCAAATGCTGTGTAACCATTTAAGAAAAACAGTCATCAATTCAATGCACCATAGTACTCCTATTGTTAATATCGGAAACTAGCATTAAAAATAGGGTCATGATAATGGATGTCCTGAGGACATTTTTTAAGTAAATCAAAAAAAGTAATTTTATATTAGAAAACTAAGTATGTCACTTCTTCAAATATTAAATACATCAATTTCTAATGAAAAATTTCTTTTCTTGCTTCCTTAACGTAACATTCTCCTTAAAAATAAAAAGTTCTTATATAAGAATCACACCATATTCCAATGGTGAAATTTCTTAAGATCTGGTTCTTGTGTTAAGAACTTATTTAAGAACCGTCATTGGAGATGGCCTTACTGAACCGATATCTTTAGGATAGTAGTTGAAATTGGATTTATCTGCTCTAAAGTAAGTTTGAATGAAAAGTGAGTAAGTAATATTGTATCCATCCTTTACGAGATGAAATTGATGGAGATCTCAATGTATTTTATCTAATCAATCATATATACACTCTTATTTTATCATTTTGCACGCAAGCTCGTTTTTTAGGAGTTTTATCAGCTGCAATTTATCTTTCTTAAAATTCCTTATTATAAAAATAAAAATAAAAACAAATGTTTGTGTTTAGGTTTACATTAAGAGTTTAATTTTGATATACTATCGATGTAAAGTTTTTTCACTATTAACCAATCATATATTATCCTAAGTATGACTTTTTGTAAATAGTTATGATAAGAGTCATACATTTTTAATAATATGATAATTTATGATATAGTTATGATTGGTTGATCATATATAAAAAATTTACACTCATAACGTATCAAAATTTTAACTCTATTAATAACAAATATTTTAAGATTGTGAATTATATTTTTTTTTTTTGTAAGTATTACCTACATTCTTGAAGAGTACTTTTTAAAATTTGATTCAGAACACATTATAAAAGTTAAACTTATAAAATATTGTTTTGCATATTAAAAGGTTTTGTCAGTTAAACGTAATTTCATCAAAGTAATTCATCTATAACCTTTGCATTATCTATCAAAAAAATACAGCAAAACTTTTTTGTTTTTTTTTTGTAAACATATTAAAAGGTTTTATTTTTTAATAAATTAGAAATTAGAAAAAGGAATAAAAATAATGTGGAAGAGAAAAGACTACGCATTCCTTTATTTTTTGGTTCATATAATGACTATATAATTAATAATTTTCTTTCTATTAATAAAAAATATTTAAAAATAGTTAAATATTAAAAAGGTTAAACTAATCATTTGGTTCCTATTCGTGACGTCAATTTTGAATTTGGTTCCTATATATATATTTATTTTTAATTTGGTCATCGTCGTTTATTGATGTCATAACGCCCTTTGTTGAAGTTAAAGTATAGGAACCAAATTGAAAATGATTGTCACATATAGGGACCAAATTCAAATTTTTATTTTGAATTGGATCCCTGCATGTAACAATCATTTTCAATTTGATCCCTACATGTGACAATCATTTTGAATTTGGTCCCTATCACTGACGGTGTTACAACACCAATAAACGTTGAGGACCAAATTAAAAATAATTGTATATGTAGGGACCCATTTCAAATTTTTTTACGTTTAGGGACCAAATTCAAAATCAGTGTCACGTATAGGGACCAAATGATTAGTTTAAACTATTAAAAATTAAAGTGAGTAAAGTCTAAGGTATAAAAAGAAAAGTTTAATTGTTATGCACTGATAGTTCAAAGTTTTTTATACTATCAATCAATCAGAAATCATGATATGGGTGACTTTTAGTCTTTTAAGATAGTTAGGATAAAAGTAAAACATTTTTTACTGAGTGACAATTTATGATTGATTGACAGTGTAAAATATCTTTACACTGACCATACATACCAATTAAATCTAAAGAAAAAATTTAACTTGTTAAAGACATAAGTTAATAAAGGGTGATTTAGATAATTAAAACTATAAGTAATTATACATGAGTAAGTAAAAATAAGCAAAATGGATCGAGTGCTAGTAGTCTTATCTTGTAGTTTTTTTTTTTTTTTTCATACCAACATGTGGTTGGTCCGAGTGATAAGAAATTTGGACACCTTAAATAAGTGGTCAGGGGTTCGAATCTTGACTCTTGTGTATGAAAAAAACATGGTTGTGAGGGAAGAACTCACCTTATGCGCCCAACAGATTCTTCGACGGAAATTAGTCACTATTAACAGTGATGAATACTTCATATCTATGATATGGTTATCACAAAAAAAAAAAAAAAAAAAACAGTTAGACTTCTTATTACCACCTCATGTCAGTTTGGGTGAAAGGAATTCAATTCTCTTAAACATATGATCATAGATTCAATGTTATAATTTTTGTGCGTGAAAAAAATACTATCCCCATAAAATTAATATATCACGTGCTTTTTTTTTTTGAAGGATAATATGTCACGTGTTGGATAGGGAAAAAATCATTTTAAATCTAATTATACCTTCTCTACCCATGATTATTTTGACTCTAATTTCCAGTTTGACCACGCGTTAAAATCAATTAATACGTTCAACAAACTTGATACTTTCCTTTGACTGAGATTGTACACATCGTATTTCAAGTTTTAAGTTTTTGTCGTAGTTCTCTCATTTCGTAAATAAAAAGCTTGATATGATATAGACAAAATAGGTTTATTCGAACTCATACATTTTTTTCTTTTTTATATTAGTTTTATAAATTTTACTTTTTTAAATAGATCTTATACATTATGTTCTATTATCATGTTAATCATTTCTTTCAATCCATATAACATCAATTTTAAGACTAACATGAAAGATGGAACACAACGTATAAAATCAAAATAAGAAGTAGTGAAAGAGAATATATATTTTATTTTTTCTATTTTGATCCTATACGTTATATTTTGTCTTTCATATTAGTCATTTTCGATTCCTACTTAACGACATCAGTTTTAGGACTAACATAGTGATAAAACATAGCGTATAAGACCAAAATGCAAAAAATAAAACATATAGGACCAAAGTAAAAAAAAACGTATAGGATCAATCAACTTATTTTGTCTATAATATACATAATGTATTTAATTGATATGCACTGTTAGTGTAAAGTTTTTTTACACAATCAATCAATCAGAAATTGTCACATACTTTACACTAACAGTGCATAACAATTAAACTTATATATAATTAACTATTATTTGAACTTTCTGCTAACAAAATTATTATTTGATATTTGCGGTTGCTGACAGTATTACATGCTACGTACATGAGTATAATCTTATCTTAGATGTAAAATTTAATAGTAGTCTTCTGGAAAATGAGATCTGGTATGCAAAGGAAATTGTTGTTTTTGTAACGATGTAGCATTGTTCTATTCTGTCATAATATTTCATGATATTATTTATGTTTAGAACTAATACCTACACATTGGCACAACAAATTAATCGTCAAAATTTACTAATTTTGATATAAGATTAATGTAATAAAAACAGTGTATAAATTATACCAAAAAATAGTTTGTAAATAATACTTCTACCAAGAAAAAAGACTATTCAATGATTATTATATAATATTATTAATTAGATAAAAGCATCAATAATTTATCGTGTTTAAAAATTCGATTTTCTTTGAAAGAAAAAATAACAATAGATAAATAATAAAATATTTAACTAATATCTATTAGTCCGATGACATGAAGCTCGATTCTCCTTAAATAAAGTTTCGTATTCGAGTTTTGTAAATGTAAAAAAAGGTGCTGAGAGAGTTTTGTCGCATTAAGTTAGTCTTCTCAACTTGGGTTAGTCGAAATCAAAAGTGGTTTTCGAATATCAATAGGATGGGACAAAAAAATATGCCTCACATGACCACACCCTTACGAGCTATTACTAGTTAAACCGACTTTAATTGACTATACAATATAAATTTAACATGTAATAGAAACAAGTCATTCCACTATGATTAACTTTTAGTTATCTGATGGAGTCCCTCTTTGAAATATCACAATTACTTTGTCAAAAGGATGATGTCTAAAAGTCCTCCATTCCTTTGGGAGCTCTTCATTTTCTTGTTTGAGTCACATTCATCTCCTTCCTTTTCCTTCGATTCTCTTTCTTTTGCTTCATCAAGGTATGTGTTCGCCAATGTTTCTGCAACATTATCAAAAATACCCTTTCTGAAACTTTGAAGTTATATTCATTGAAAGAAACCTGGATAGATTCTTCCATGGTTAGTGTTCTTTTATTGAAGATTCTATAAGCTTCACTTATGAGTGAATAACCAAGAAAGATATATATTTTCATCAGCTTTAGCATCAAATTGCTTAGGTTCCTTCCCATTGTTCAAGATATAGCATTAGCAACCAAAGACGTGAAGGTGAGAGATATTATGTTTTATTCATAATGGGTGGTATCAAAACCCTCTTCGTAACATAGCATGCAATGCTAACTCCGTCGGTCAAAAAATATTTTAGAAGGTTTATTTCATTAATCATTGTTCTTACAGGCTCCTCCAAAGATCTACTTTTAATTTCACAACTTCATTTTGTTATAGAGTTTTAGGAGCCGAGAAGTTATGTTTAATGATCATATTCCTCACAAAAGCTTTCAAAAGCTTGACTCTCAAACTCCTCGGTGTGATCACTTCTAATCGATACAATCTCCATATTTCTCTCATTTTGGATAACCTTGGCAAACTTCTTGAATGCATTTAGCATCGTTTTTATGAGGAATAAACAAGCTTCATGTGAACTGAGAGAAATCATCCAAAAGAACATAATAATTATCACCAAAGCTCATTGACCTCAAATGATCAAACAAATCCATATGCAAAAGTTGTAAATGGTCATTTACCGGTTTTCCTCTTTGACAAGCATCACATAGCTTGCCTTTTTCAAAATGTAGATTTGGTAAACCAATTATTATCTCCTTAGAGATCAACGTATTAAGATAATCCAAGTGAATGATGTGTGCAATTCTTCAATGTCATAATCAAGACTCATCCTTTTTACTCATCTGCTTGGCAATCCTTTATAACAGTCTTGTCATGAAAGTTAATTCTGAAGGCGTTTCTAGTTGTTCTAAAATCTCTTGAGTTAAGGCGAACACGAAAAATCTCAAAGGAATAACAACTTCTTTCAATAAAAAATTCTTCAATTTGATAATGACATCAGATAGCCAAATAGAAGCTTGGATTATGTCACCCTATCAATAAAAAAATTTACATTGAAAATAATATTAGTAATGATTGCATTCTAGATGCTGACCTGTGAACATTTGACCATAATATCATACAATCTTTGTTTCTAATCCAACATTTTGAGATCAACATATATACCTATTATTGCAAAGTGCAAACTATATGACAACGTGTAAATACATAACTTTTAGTTTTATTTACCTTTTCATCAAGCAGTACCACTTGGAGAGTTTTGTCTCGCCTGCAAAAGTATTTAGGTTGAACTTCAATAGACGAATGAGCCTAGCAACTATTTTCCATGTTTCTTTGTCAGGAATGATTTTCGAGATAAAATTGTAGTCCTTAACTTGAGACATATCTATGCAACTGAAGAATAATTACAAAGATATTATCAACTTCCATACTCTCTTAGTAGAAGTGACGATAATTACAAAGATAGTAATGTATAAACCAAATGTAAGTGTTAATTAGTTAGCTCCTCAACTCTAAAGATGTCAAAAGAAGAATTTGAAGCAAGCTTGTTGAGATTAAGAAAGGAAAGTCAATAAGTACTTTTGTGACAGTTTACAATTAGAAAGTAAGGTGGCTGCCTTTGTTGCTAATAAGGAGACGAACTGAGTAATTGATTTGGTTAGATAAACAGCAAAGTAAGGTGGAAAAGGATGAGAGGATTTTGCATTTAGAATTTGGTGTATTGTATATGCATTTGTTGCAAATCTGAGCCAAACATGTTCAACAAGAATAAAACATGTTATTATTTTACCAAGTGGGTGCAGTGCCACTAAAAACTCATTTATGATCAAAATAAAAACACACCATCTTCAAACAAATAAGTTTACTGCCTAGGTTTAGCTTAATATCCACCACATCACATTTTAGCTTAATTTCTGGGTTCCTATTTTTTATTTTAGCTTAATCATGGTCTTAACTAATAAATCCATGTACAATCCATGGTAATTACTTGTGAAAACTCTAAGGTATAATTAAAAAACTCCAACACAATATATTAGTCAACACAAAAAACAATAGCTCTCCCAAAAAGAGAACTACCACTTCTCTACCCCCATCCACAAAGCTACCACTTCTTTATACTACCAAACTTTCCCTTGAAAACTTAAAACTCAACCCTAAGCTCCAAAAAGAAAAGTTCAACCATAAAGAAAATGAACTTTGACATCAAAAAAAATTTCAAATACAAGTATGCAACATTTTCAAACAATGTACAGTAGTACCCACAAATATGACCTTTTGTCAAACACCTTGTATGCATTTTTCGAGCCAGTGCGAATAGCATATAAAAATGTCTTACAAAATCGGACAAATAATGACAACGAGTCTCTATTTTTAGAATCAAACAAATGGAGAGAGCAGAGACCAAAGAGAAAATGAATATGTACCTCAAATTTTGCACCTTCGAGACTAATCCTCGACACCTCGATGTTTCACCTCAGAGACCAAAGAAGGAAGAAAGTGACTTTGCACCTTAAAACATAAAGTACGAAGAGACTGAAGAGAAACTGAGAGCCATGCCGCTTCGCACATCAGAAAATGAAGACGAAAATGAAAAAAAAGTGAAAGTATATACATGGCTTGAAGGTTTTACATAGGGGCAAAATATTTTGTCCACAAGAAAAGGTTTTACACAAAGGGTAGAAGAAGTTATGTTGGGGGAGCTTTTTTTACACAAGAAACAAATAAGAGGACCATCTTTTCTTGTGATCAAAAGAGTGCAACAACAACAGACACATGGTGAGATTGATCCGAATTGCACCATATGATTTGGAGGAGTTTCTTACAAAAAATAGGAAGACTGTGTTTTGTAAATTAAGCGGAAACAGTTTTGACTAGAAGTCGATATGTGTTGTGAGGACAACCTAGTTTTCTTAATAGTAAATATAATAGATTATTAATTTGATACTTTAGTAATATTTTTCTTATAATTTGTGGATATTTTAGTATGTGTTGGGATTTGATTCATTGAAAATTATAGTTGCAGAATAATTTTAGGCAATGAATGCATGATTTAAAAATTCTGATTCTTGTTAGTTGGTTAGTCCCCTTCATATGGTACGATTAAGCCTAAAAGTCATGATTGTGGATCCGTTTGTCTTAGATTTTGATCGAACTGATCTTGAAATAATTGATGTTAAAATAATTGATTTTAAAAAAATCGAGGTTAAAAATTTGATTTGTGTTTGACAATGATATTTTAAAAGTGAGTTTAGAAGAATTGATTTTGTTTGGAATTTGGATGATAAAGTAAAATCACTTTTGAGGTGTAAATATAAAGAATTTTATGAATATCACATCTAGAATCAATTCTATTCCACTCAAAAGCTAGAAATTCTTATTTATCTTAAAATCAATTTTTTTTAAGTCGAAAACAATTTAAACATTAATCAAAACCAGAGATATAGTTAGTAGTAATAATGTAAATCAACAACCAATCCTGAGTGAAACATCAAAAAGGGACGAAAAATAACCGCTAGAGTTTACTTGATCTTCTTCTTTAGCCTCAATTGATTACTATGACCACACTTCTTTTTCCTACAGTTCACAACCTTAGGATGTAGATGACTAGACGAGCATAGCATTTGCGGCAGATCATCATGTCTTGGTTGTATTTACGAGCCAAAGCCTTAGAACAAGATGAAGTGTCAATTTCTTCTGAATGTTGTAATCAGCTAAAGTTCTTCCATCTTTCAATTGCTTCTCAGCGAAAATCAAACGCTGCTGATCAGGTGGAATGCCTTCCTTGTCTTGCGTTACAAAGCAAGTTTACCAAAGAAGCAAAAATCTGCTTTCATGGATGTAAATTATATTACATTTGTGTCACCAATGCTGTGAAAAATGATTCAGAGAGGTCAACGGCAGAATATGAAACAAGGCCTTATGCTACTTGAATTTTCAGGCCGCACTAATATATGAAAGCAACTTAAGCATAGAATTTATACTGTTTTTCTCCTGTCACATTGTGATGTGTTGCCATTTAAATGAAAGACATCTATCCAAGTTTCTAATATCTAGCCACCTTATTAAAGAAGTAGAGGGAATAGGCCATTGTTATCACATGGCTAAACTTTTGTTGAGCGTAGAAACATAGTTTATGAAAGATAAGCATATAGGACCCTCAAATTTAAATGATTTAAATTATAGGTTTAATTAAGTTTTTAGTCCCTGAAAAGTGAGTCAATTTTGATTTTGGTCCCTACCGTCACTATTTCAGCACTTCTATGTAGGCTATATTAATATTTTTATTTTTATTATAATGTTATTACTTGTCTTTTTTATACTTTTATTAAATGAATGAAAGGTTAAAATAACAACATTCATGAACATTTCTAAGGTTTACGGATACCTCTATGACATTAAATATTATGAAAGAATGTAAAAATTAATATTTAATCCTACGTGATATTAGATATTATAAAATTAGCCTACATAGCAGTGCTGACGTG
Source organism: Ammopiptanthus mongolicus (assembly GCA_039655645.1). NCBI lineage: Eukaryota > Viridiplantae > Streptophyta > Magnoliopsida > Fabales > Fabaceae > Ammopiptanthus > Ammopiptanthus mongolicus. Next base: position 5,563,062 of record CM077349.1, read on the forward strand.
ACGGACCGTTAGTTACGTCAACACTTAACAGATGGATAGTGACGGTAGGGACCAAAACCAAAGTTTTGGAACTTGCAAGGACCAAAACCAACGAAAAAAGTACAGGGACCAAAACCAAAACCGACTCACTTTTAAGGGACTAAAAACTTAATTAAACCTAAATTATCATGTGCATACATACACACTAAGTGCTTGTTTGGGAAAACTTAATTTTTCCCATTTCAGCTGTTTTTTGACTAAAAAGCTGTTTCATACATAATCTATCATGTTTGGCAATTAGCTTAAATTTATAAAAAAGCTTTTTTTGGGGAAAAAAAGCTGTTTTATGTCATCTAATTTGTTTTAGCTTAAGATTGTTATGATTTGATTATTTCTCATTCTCAAAACTCTCTTCCCTATTTATCCCTACAAAACTAACTTCCAAATAAATATTATTAAATTATACAAATAACTCCATACCCTTTTTCGTAATTTACTATGTAAAAAGCGATTTTTTTAGACCATCCAAACAAAAAAGATTATCTTGAAATCGCTTTTCAGCAAACAGACCCAAACAAAAATAGATTCTGATTATAATCGATTATCATAATAATCGATTATTCATAAATCGATTATCAGCATAATCTTTTTTTTCCAACTTTCCCAAACACACCCTAAGTATGTGTTTGAGATAGTTATCAAAATTAGATTATTTCAATAATTAATTATATGTATAATCGATTATTGTAATGATCGATTATAATGAGAATCCATTTTTGTTTGGATATGTTTATGAAAAACGATTTTAAGATAACTTATTTAGTTTGGATGATATAAAAATATATTTTTATATAATAAATTACAAAAAATGTATGAAGTTGTTTATTTAGAATAATAATATTTGTTTAATGTCTTTGATTTCAAAATAATCAAAAGCTTTTTCAAATAAGCTTCAAAATTTGAGCTTTCTTAAAAATAACTTTTTCTATAAAAGTAACTTTTTTATACTTTAAGCTACTTTGCAAAATATGTTATATTAATTTAAAAACAATTTTTTAACAAAAAAAAGGTTTTTTCAAAGACAAAAGCTATCCCGAAACATGTTGTAAGTGACAATGAGTATGCTAAAATGATCTTGTGTTTAAGTTGAAATTATTCTCAATGAGTATAAATAACACTTCATTTGCTACAAAAAAAAAAAAAAAACTTCTTAATACAATTATTTTAAAAATTATGTGAGAGAAACTTTCTCCTAATGTAATTTATAAACATGATTTTGTCATCGTAAAATCTAAAACAAACTCGTCGTTCCTCTTTCACCTGTCTATTGTTGTGAGCTATCACCCTTAGGTATGTAAATGGGCCTGGGTGGGTATGGGTAATAGTCCCCTGCTACCCGTCCCGTTGGATAAATTTTCTATCCGTCCCTGTCCCATATCCGTGCGAGTACCCGTCTTGTGGGTTTTAAACAAATTTATCAATATTTGTGGATATACACGGATATCCATAGATATTCAAACACCTCACAAAATTATTAAATATTACGCTAATTTTTTTTATTCAAACACCCCTATCTTGACATCATTCACACATAGTTTAATAAACCAAACAAACAATAATCCGTAGCAAAACAATAGACCATTCATTAACAAGGAATTATTTGACATCATTAAAGCTAATATTCACTAATAGGAATCGTGTAAAAACAAAAGCGTTCATTCTCAACAAATAAAAACCAAACAAACAATAATCAAATATTTTGTTTATATATGTCCCGGATATTTTAGTAATTTTACTTTAACGGATATCCGTGAATATGATTACTACACTATCCGGTCCTGCTCCATTGATAAACGGATACAGAAAATACTCGTTTATTTTACTCACAAGTATTCATTAAAATATCTATTTTTTATCTATTACAAATATTATTTATAAATATTCTAGGATACTGATAAAATTTACATCCTAATCACCGTCCCATAATTTCCATTTTCAATTTGAAGAATCAAAATCGGCGACTCTTGTATTTTGCCATCCATTCCTTCCACTGGCATCCAGTCATGGTCTCATCACCTCTTACGCCCCCTTCTACTTCAATAATCAATTTATTAACTAATATTTAATTCTAATTAACTACACTTCTAACTCCATTTTCCACCACCTCCCTAACTCATCCCTCGATTTATTTATTTTCCTTATTCAATTCAACCAAGCCATTGATTAATGCAAAAATAGAAATTACCTTGTATATTCCAGCATAGCCACAGTTATGGGTACCCACACACTGTAGTTCAAAAAGGCGTTGCTAACACGCTAACCCCCCTTCCTCTTTAGTCTTTTCCTCACCCCCTTAAATACACGCTCTCTCTTCTTCATCATTCTATTAATTTCAATTTCACCCTTCTCTCTCTTTCTCTCTCTCTCTCTGAGTTACTGAGTCAACTCGTTGAGAACAAAATGAATCCCGACATGTCACCGGCGACGGTGTCGTATTGGTGCTACAGCTGCACTCGTTTCGTTGACCTCGTGGATCAACACGACGTCGTTTGCCCGCACTGCCAAAACGGCTTCGTTGAAGAGATCCACGACGCTGCCCAATCGCCGGCGATGTCCATCTTCGCCGACGGCTTTCAAACACCGATGAGACAAGGGATCCGTCGAAGACGCCGCAACGCCGGTAACCGCTCCCCTTTCAACCCAGTAATCGTCCTCCGAGGACCCGGCGAGGGCGGCGATAACGAAGGTAATAGCGCCGGCTTCGAATTGTACTACGACGACGGCGACGGCTCCGGCCTTCGACCACTGCCGCCGACGATGTCGGAGTTCTTGTTAGGTTCGGGGTTTGACCGATTACTGGAGCAGTTTTCTCAGATCGAGATCAACGGTTTTGGACGGCCGGAGAATCCGCCTGCGTCGAAGGCGGCGATAGAGTCGATGCCGACGGTTGAGATCTCGGAACCGCACGTGGATGCAGAAACGCACTGTGCGGTTTGCAAAGAAGCGTTCGAGCTAGGTTCGGAGGCGCGTGAGATGCCGTGCAAGCATCTTTACCATTCCGATTGCATCATCCCATGGCTTTCGATGCGGAACTCGTGCCCTGTGTGCCGTCACGAGTTGCAGTCGGATCAGAACCCATTGGAAAACAGAGTGAACGGTCAGATCGACGAAGAAGCGGTGGGATTAACTATATGGCGGTTACCTGGAGGCGGATTCGCCGTCGGTAGATTCTCCGGCGGCCGCAGAAACGCGGAGACTCATTTGCCGCTCGTGTATACGGAGATGGATGGTGGTGGTAGAAATTCGAATGGAGGTTCTAGACGAATCTCTAGGGCAGTTGGAAGCAGCAGAGTTAGGGAGAGAGGTCGATTTGGGAGATACTTTCGCAATTTCTTCTCATTCTTCAGGAGATTTGGATCTAGGTCACGTTCTTCTTCTTATTCCGGTTCCGTGAGTAGAAGCCTTAGCCATTCGAATTCAGTGTTGGATAGAGACTCGCGGAGAAGCAGAACTTGGGTTTTGGAAGATTGAGTTTCATAATTTTGGAAAGCGAATTGAGATTCATATTTACAATTCGTACTGTAAATACGCATAGAAAGAAATGGCTACTGTAGAAGGAAGGAGCAACTTTCGTTTTTTGTCAAAGTATGTGAACTGGGTCTTGCGATTTGAAGTAATTTGTAGAAGCCAAGTTTTGGTACTGAAGGATGCAATTGTTGTTGCTGGTGAACATGCATTGGGAATGAAGAAGCCAATCAAGACATGATGATGCTTGTCCTCCCCTTCCTTGTGCTGTTAATTATTTGATTTGTTTAATGTTTATATGTTTTAGTTACATTTATTCTTTCTTTGTAAGCATTCTTTCAAGGTTGTGCGTTTTTGGATGGAGGAGGTGTTAAGGGTGTGGGATGCAACACTAAACTTTGCATTGGTCCTTCAGTCCTCCTAGTGGGGGTCTATAAGATATTCTAAATTAAGCAGTGTAACAGAAAGAATAGCAAATTTCCTTGTCCGTATGCAGGGCTTTCATTCTATTCTTCAAGATAAATGTTGGCTGCTGTAGATGGAGCTTATTCTTATTAGATTATGGTCACGTTGGCTTGATCATGATGAGACTGCACATGCCATGCCTTTCATCAATTCCTTCCTTCCCTCACCTTTTTTAACTCCCACTAATTTAATCATGGAAGTTGCCAAAGGATAAACCTCCAGATAATTATTCTATTTATTATTTAAAAAGTATTCTTCTATTTATTATTTATTATACTTTTAAATTATTAAGTACGTTATCTTTTCATTTATTTTTTTATTTAATAATAAAAGAATAATAAGAAAATTTGTAAGAGGATATAGCAAAACTCTTTAACTTTATCTTTTGCCTCTTTAACTTGTTAGCATTCACTTTTAATTAGTTAAAGTGGTTTGAGATCTCATTATTATATAATTAATTAAATATGAATATATTTTTACTTGTTTATCTTACATTCAAGCTCACTAGACGAGCTTTTCTTGATATAACTCTCCTTCGGAATGGGATTTACTGGTGTTGTCTAAGGTGCATCACCTATCAAAGTGATGTATACATGTATCATCCAAGTGGCTAAATCTGGACATCAAATTATCACTTGCACTATTTGACATGTCAACATTTTTGTTATTGGTCAAACAATCTAAATATTATATTTGTTTGATATTTGCACATATGAACTTCCCTTCGTATTTGCACATACTTAATTTTTATTATATTTGTATTTTTATCTTTTTACCTTTATTTTTTTGTGTTTAAATTTTTGTTTGTTACATATTTTTATATTTTTATTTAATAACCTAATTAGTCAATTTTTATTTTTCGTATTTCAATGGTTATACTTTTATATTAAATGTTGCATAAAAAAATATTTTAACATTTTTCATATTAATATTAATTATTTAAAAAAATTGTTCTTGTGCAAATATGAAAATACAACTTTTTTGCAAATACATAAATAATTTTGACCTTTTGATAAAATGCAAACAAGTTTAAAAGTCAAATCATGCCAATGCGAATGGTCCAAAATTTGTCACTTGTACGATATATGGATGCATCAGTTTGGGGTTTTTTGACCAAACTGACACATTTTTAGAAACTATTTATCAATATAATTTTGTTTTGAAACTATTTATCAAACTAACTCACTTTTAGCCACGTGACATTTTTTATTATTTTTTCTAACACTGAAAAACGCTACTTTGACTAGCATTTTTAAAAAGCGCTATTGTCAGTAGAGTTTTTAGCAGTAAGCAGACAGCCACTGCCCGAGTTACCACGTGGCGCGCTCTGGGCAAAGGCGCTACTGCCTTTAGTGGCTGATCAGACGGGTGAACATTTCTTCAGTGATAGTCATCAGACGGGTGAACACCCGTCTGATGACTATCACTGAAGAAATGTTCACCTGTCTAATGACTATCAGCGAAGAACATTTCTTCACTGTGATAGTCATCAGACAGGTGATCATTTCTTCACTAATAGTCATTAGACGGGTGATCATTTTTTCACCCGTCTATTCACTCGTCTGATGGCTATCAGTAAAGAAATGTTCACCCGTCTGATGACTATCAGCCCGTCTGATGACTATCAGTGAAGAAATGATCACTTGTCTGATGACTATCACAGTGAAGAACAAGTGAAGAAATAATCACCTGTTTGATGACTATCAGTGAAGAACCACTGATAGTCATTAGACGGGTGAATATTTCTTCACCCGTCTGATCACCCGTTTGATGACTATCACTGAAGAAATGTTCACCTATCTGATCAGCCAGTAAAGGCGCTAGAGCGCGTCTCGGGCAGTGGTTGTCTGCTTACTGCTAAAAACCTTACTGATAGTGACGTTTTCCAAAAACGCTAATTAAAGTAATGTCTTTGGTGTCAGAAAAAAATAATAAAAATTGTCATGTTGGCAAAAAATGGATTAATTTGATAAATAGTTCAAAAATGAAATTATATTGATAAATAATTTCTAAATCAGATAAAAAAACCTCAGTTTAGTGGTTGATGCACGGTAGCTTCACCAGGATTTTACTACATGGCTTTTTGGATTTTTCATTGTCCCCTTATCAGCATCCTCCACTAAGGCCCTATTTGGATAGCACAGCTTATAGCTTATTAGAACTTCTCTGCAGATATAAGCGCTTTTATATAAAAAAAAAAATAGCATTTGGATAAGCTTAAATAAGTAATTTATTAACCGTCAGAAGCTGTTTTTAGCTTATTTTGAGAATCCAATTTTTTTAGCTTGTTGAAAAACCTTGTAGAAACTTATACGAGAAGTTATTTTCATATTTTATAAGACAATTATATCCCATAATAATTTGAAATTAAATCAAAATAACCATTTTCATCTTCCTCTCTCAAGTTTATAGATTTTAAAAGCGTTTCTTTGAGTATGTATCCAAACACAAAATAACTTAATTAAAAGGAACTTAATGCATAAAAACTTTTCATATAAGATTTTCTAATATAAACGCTTAAATAAATTATTTATCGAAACGAGACCTAATTAGTGAAACTTTTCAAAAAGTACTCGGCTAAACTACATTTTTCACTGGACGTGATACTTTTTTTCCTAAACCAAATTTATTTTTATTTGTGGAGTGGGCTTAAATTTGATTTTGTTTTTTTTAGAAAAAATCAGAAGAAACCTGATAGGCAGAAAAACCAAATTCAACCCAGTTTCACAGATTGTCCCCTGGCCCCTGGGTGTTGAATGAGTCAGACAACTGTCTTGCACTTCAAATTGGGTTGTCAATTCTGACTTTCCGCACGCCTGCTTTCAGCCAACTAAACTAAACTTGAAGCTTTCTCTGCAACTATACTTGCCATTTTTTTTTTTTGGCTACAGTATTTTGACATCTTTTGACCGACAAAGCAAAACTCCTCCTTTTTTTACACAAAAATAGGCTTTCTTACCTGAAGTTGCTTACATTTGGTATTTCTCAAACCTCTATTTTGGTAATATTATTATATACCCAAATTTTTTAAAACAATTCTTGGATAGTAATCTTGTGTATAAAATAAATAAATTAGAGTGTATTTATTATGGGGTGGCTTCTCATGTAAGGGAACAACTAAGTCCCTCACATGTGAGGGAGTCAAAATGACACTTGGATATATCTGTTAAAAAATTGGGTGGTTGAGATCACTTGATGGTTATCCAAAGTTCCGGTTGTCTCAATATTTATGAATTTGACCCACAATTTTATGAAATTAAATACTTAACATTGAATTGAAAATTAATCCATGCATCTCCTTACTCCCTGTTCGTTCTCTCCTTTCACGATATTCAAGACCAAAACCCATAAGAAAGGCAACCCAGAAAGCTTAATGTCAAGAGCTAATTCATTGAGGTTTTCTTCTCTTAGCTTCACCTCATTCCCAAATGCAATGTACACCACTGATGACCCTTGTTGTGTATCTAACCATGCTTTGATTTGTCGCCGATCAGGACTATTGGCCCATCACAGGATTTATCAACAAATTTGCAAGACAATAAGAAAAATAGAATTAAACCAAACCAATAAAAATGAAGACGCTTTTGCTAAAAATTGACAAGATACTTACTCCCTGTTCGTTCTCTCCTTTCACGATATTCAAGACCAAAACCCATAAGAAAGGCAACCCAGAAAGCTTAATGTCAAGAGCTAATTCATTGAGGTTTTCTTCTCTTAGCTTCACCTCATTCCCAAATGCAATGTACACCACTGATGACCCTTGTTGTGTATCTAACCATGCTTTGATTTGTCGCCGATCAGGACTATTGGCCCATCACAGGATTTATCAACAAATTTGCAAGACAATAAGAAAAATAGAATTAAACCAAACCAATAAAAATGAAGAAGCTTTTGCTAAAAATTGACAAGATACTTAACATACAACCAAGAAAATCATCAAAAATAATTGAGTGCTGTAAATTTATCAACAAATTTACAAGATAAATGACATACAACCAAGAAAATTGCAGTAAAAATGTAACAGAATTCGAAATCCCTTTCATACAAGCTTGTGACCAAAAGATCATAAACCCAGAAAATTCCCAATCTATACCCCTATCCCTCCCATCCCTCATAAACCATCACCTTTACAAATCAACCCCATACAGAGAACGAGTTCCATAGCAGCCACCAAACGAATCAAGTAACCCATCCCGTGCACCTTGCCCGCCAGATCCAGACGTCCACAACACGGCTTCGACATCACCGTCGTGGCTTTTCGCCATATCGTGAACCAATGGACCAGATTTGTTCTCTCGACCGCGCTACTCCATGAGGCACCACACTCAGATCCAACACCCTTGAAGCGTCGCGGCCCAGTAGGTAGCAGCGCCGCCTCTCCATCTCGCCGTCCTCGCCCGTCACCGTCGCGACGTCCTTTCTCAGTGTCTGTCTCCTTTTTGCTCTGTGTGGTAGAGAAGCCCTTGTTTCTGATCTCTTCGTTCCTTTTAGTGTCTTTTGGACCCAAAATTCGGGTTTGGTGATACCCACGGGTTGTCATGGTTGAACCTGTTGGAGCCAATCCCGTCGTTGGTGGGAACCACGAAGCTGAAAGCAGTGGAGGAGACTTGCCCGATGGACTCAGCAAAGTCTAAGAATAACAGTGACAGAGAAATGGGTTGCTGGACAAAAAAAATATTCACGAGGGACTCTTATGCAATTTATCAAACTTATAAAGTCTGCCCTTCAAACTTCAATTTTATGATTTAGCATCCGAAATTACCTGCTGCAATGAGTCATTTTGGCTCCCTCACTTGTAAGAGATTTAGTTGTTCCCTTACTCTAGAAGTCACCTTATTATTGACTTAATTTAAAATATATTATAATTTTAACTTACTAATAATATATGTAAAAATTTTTTTTTATTGGTGCTCTAAGTAAAAATAAATTTATATATTTTAATCTATTCTTTTTATATATAAATTTATTTTAGAGGAGCTTTAATATTTTTATACTAAAGAATCGGTTTAGGCTGGGAGAAAATTAAATGATGTTGTGGGAGATCACATCTAAAACAAACATTGTCATTTCGCTTGAATTTTATGAACAGCAGTGGTACTTAAAAATGGTAATTACACAATTCTTTTACACATTTCTCGCACGTTTATCTATATGTCATGTGTTTGCTTCCAAATGTAAGATAAGGTCAACCTAGTTTCATTTTTTTCTTGGTAATAACCTAGTTTCATTTTGATTGTAACTCAACCAAAGCACCCAATTATAAAATCACAATTGCTTCTTCCTTGCAAGCATGGAGATTTATTACCGAGAAAAGTTTTTTGAATATCAGAAAATGGGACATCATACAGTGTCTCTTTGTTTTTGGATGTATTTTTGAGTTGCATATATAATTAAGAAGATAAAAAATAAGTGAGAGACAGAGATAAACACATATGATGTCAAATACAATATCCAAATTTTAATGTTCAAATAACACAACTGAGATAAAACTTATTTATATATACATGCTCACTAGCTACGGCTAACAATGAAATTAACTAATTTAAAGTAACTTTTTTAAATATTAGATATTGAAGAGATATCAGTTAAACTCTAAACAAATTGACTTTTGAAACCCATTTATTCGTGAATTAAAGCTGTAATCGTTTATGAGATTGGGAGTCGGGTATATTGCAGCTAAAACTTGATCCGATAATTTGACCGGACAAATTGTTTAAAGAAAATGCTAACTTTAAGGACTCGTTTGGTGGTCAGGATAGGATAAAGATGGATAGGATATGAGAGCTGGATAAAGATAGGATAGGATATGAGCATGATAAGCTCTTATCCTGTCCGATGTTTGATGTGCAGCAGATAATGATAGGATATGATATAAAATATCCACAAATGATAAAATTACCCTTATATCAAAATTATATTTTTTTTTCAAAAATAAATTTTAATATTATGTGATTTTTTTATACATTTAAATTAAAAAATATTTGATAATATATATTTTCGATTTTTTAATAATACATTAGTCCATTTTGTAAATTATAAAAAATTAATTTTTTTTCACTTTTTATAAAATTACTAATTAAACCATATATTTTAATTAGTAATAAGGTTAACTAATTAGGTTTGAAACCATAATTAAATAATAACAATATTAAGGGTAAGAGATAAAAGAGAAAACATTTTCTTATCCTATCCTGTTGGTTCTAACCCAGCTCCACCCACAGGATAGAATTATAACTAAGTAACAGGATAGGATAAGCTAACAGGATAAGCTTATCCTATCCTGCTGGTTCACCAAACTACAGATTAAAGCAGGACAAGATAGCTTATCCTATCCTGCCTCCCTTATCCTAATCACCAAACGGGCCCTAAAGGTATTGTTCAAGGAATAAAAAAGTAAATTTTTAGGGAAAGTGATGTAATTAATGTATTGAGAATTAGGATTTTTAGTTTTACAATGAAACATTTTCTTTTCTACCAATCAAGGTAACAAACATATATAATACGTACAAAATATAAATTAAAACGAAGTGGTCCTGAAACAAAACTTTAATTAATTACCTGAATTTCTTTCCACCACAACTTCTTCACATCATCAGCAACTTCGTCGTATGTGGCCCATGGATACTCGAACTTCTCTCTGATGATTTTTGAAATCTCATCAGTAGTAACCTTCGGTGGGTAAAATATGTGATTAAAAAAACAACCATGCAGTTGTGTATCTAAAAAATATTATAAAAGAAATTGTTCCATATCACAATTAACTAACTTTAAGAAAACAATCAATATAAACTTGCAGATTTAAGAAAAAAAAACGACATAATTTACCTAATTAGACGTATGTGAGTCAATAAATTCACCCCCACTATCGCTTGATATATATGTATCCTCGTTTGATTTATCCAAGTCAGACCGATTCAATAATGATATATCAACTTCTTCTTGGCTGCCCCCAACATCCACAAGAGGATAATCAATGATATTTGGCTCACTATGCTGTAACACGTGAAGCCCTACAATGATATCATCTTGTTATGGAGCTTTCATCTCAGCCTGACTGATTGTAGTATCTGTGATTGTACTATGAGCCTTTGTCTTAATGACACCCAACCAATTAACCTTGATGACCCTCAGGATATGGGGTGTAATAAACTTGCTCCGCTTGTTGTGCATAGATGAACAGGTCGTAAGCCTTATTATATCTCCCCAATTTATTAACTTCGAGAATTTCATACTTATTATCTACCTTTGTCTAGGATTATTATCAAATCAGTCACACTTGAAGAGACCTAACTTCATCACGGGCAAACCGATATACTCCATTTTAACAGTTTCAGTTAGCACTCCATAAAAATAATCTTCTAATTGACTATTTGTGCCTCATACATACACACACACACACCATAGTTATATGATAACATGCATTCACTCCATTCTTGTGTACGAAAATTACATCCATTCACAATGTAAGTGAAAAATTAACTAACTTTTTCTCTTAGACCCCCACGCCGTATTCATCAACAGTGGATCTTCAATATAATTATGTTCTAAATTTAGAACCTAAAAAGTTTAACAATTGATGTTATACATCATGTTACTATAAAAAAAACAAGTATTATAATTACTTAGAATTTAACCCACATATTTATTGAACCATGTAGGAAACCTTGTGATAATCTTATAGTCAATTCGAGCGTCTGAAATGCGAGGTTGGAGCTCCTTTATATTATTGGCATAAATACTATAGAAAAAAACAAGTTACTTAAAGTACAACACCGTTAATGGTGGTCGGGGAGAAGCAAGGGAAAGGAAGAGGAATGGTGGAACATGTAAGGAGGAAAATAGAGAATTGAATGTTAGACCAAGTAAATTTCCAACAGCAAAAATTCTCATATTCACCTTAGCAATTTATCTAACAACATACGTTCATATGATCATAAGCAAGAGCATGAAGTGATAAAATTAGAATGATACTCCAGAGTCAATACAGGTAACAGAACACACATTAAACCAAGAAGCATTTAGTCTTTAAAACAAATAAAGTACGTGCAGTGGAGGAATATATAGTCATATTGTTCATATTACTGGATTCCAAAAATTAAATTACATTACAAAAAATCACAAATATATATGGCATACATTTTTGAAATCCGCAGTGAAAGCAACATAAAATAGAGAAATATTGCCAAAAAACACTTCAGAAACAAAAACATAAAGGGATTTTCAAAAAAATAAACCTCTTACCTAGAGAATGGTCGTTCGTGGTGGTTCATGGCTGCTGGAGGGGGAGTTTTTGAGTTCGAGGCTACTGAGAAAGAGGAGAGGGAGAAACGAGAAGGGATTTGAAAAAAAATATATAAACAAAACAAACATGAGTGTTTGAAAGGAACTTATCGATGAGGTGAATGCCGAAAACGGTAATGAAGAAGCTATGGACGGCAGTGGACAGTGGTTGAGTGGTGGTGGTGAAGGGTCGGGTAAAAATGGAATTTCCAAAATAAAAGAATTTAAAAATGAAAAACAAAAAAATCTGAAAACTTGCTATTATAGATAAAAAAAAGTGGTACACTGATCCCACTACTTCATGCTGGCCTTCGTCGAAAGATCAAGCCTTTGTAAGCTTCGAATGAGCAAGACCAAAAGATATGCTTTTTGGTCAATATGATTCTATTTAAGTTTTACTAACGTGTTCACCCGTATCAACACTTCTCACAGCCCAATTCCTCTAGAGCTCAATCTCATATGTCAACATTCTGAACACATTTCTAAATTCTAATCCAAATCATTTGGTCGAAACACTCCTAGACTCAATCCCAAAGTCAGAGATACATAGAGTGAAGATGAAGATATAAAGCTTTTCATGTTACAAAAATTTCGTAAAATTTATCATTTCTTTACAATAAATAATTAACAAAATAAACTTAAGAGCTCAGCATAAAGGTTGCATACAACCTATCAAATTTGTCTCGAGAGTGGGAACCCAGCCCAAAAATAAAAACGAATCCTATAATTTCAAATGCATCAAGACCATAACAAACCAAATGCACATCCAACCAATTGCTCCATGGTTGATATAGTCTGTTTTGGTGGTGTTGTGACTTTGTACATATCATAGTGCTTCCATTAAGGATACAGGTGTCAAAATTGGTTTAGTCTGATTAACTGACTCGCTTAATCCGATATAAAGTACAAGTTATTCACTAGTGACAATATATGAATATGATTATAACTAACAAATTTATTTTGTAATAGAGAGACTTAAAAGATTAAATGAGTATGTTTTCTATATGTAATGTAAGTTTATGTTATATTGTTGATTCACATATAAAAGACAAAATGGTTGAATATTATTTTAAAGGTTATTATTTTATTAAGGTTATTTATTTTGTTTATTTATTTTATCATGGTTCCGGATTTGTTTTTAAGTCAATGAATCCGTCTATTTGACTCGCAACTAGCAAAAAGTTGGACGAGATAGCAAATTATCAATTCACAATTAAATTGATCCGATCCAATCCATTTGAAAATATATTGATCCACAATGAATCAACCCAAATGGGTCGGGCGGATATAATGGTGTAATTATAGGATAGCTATCCTTACTTCAAAGTTTGTAAAAGTCAATTTTTTTGTATGTAATTTTATTGAAAAAAATATTCATTTTGTCTCTAAATAAAGTATTGTTCCTTTTGCTCCACCGCTGTTTGCATGGCCAATACACAATAGGCAAGGTTGCTTGGCATTAAGCCTTGCCCATGGTTTTTCTTTCCCCCGTATTAATGCAACAAAATTGCAGGATGACCTCGTACGTAGCAGCAACCTGCAGATACCGTTCAATTTATATCCAGCTCGTAAATCATGTTCTTAATTTCTTTGAATATCCATCCAATTGTCAATGGTGTTTCTCTAATATTTGAGTAATTCCCTTATCTTCACCTCAACTTTTCTAGGGACCCTGTAATGAGTAATTGAGTGATTCTTTGTGGTGTAACCGGGAACTCCCTACGGTTTTTTTTGCTTCTCTAATCCCAACACGGCCTCTGTCTTGGTATTGAGTTTTTTATATTGATATTGGGCTGTATTGGAATAGAGTAATGTTAGGTTGACATCCAACATCGATAACATACGGTGGACACCATAGATGTAAATGACAAAATAGTAATAAAACAACTCAACAATCATCACTCTCAAGACACATAATTGCTTTCTCACTTCTTTATTGTTTTCTTCTCTCTTATCATGTATTTCATCACTGTGAAGACACTCACCTGATATTTCTCTCCTCTCAACACTCGTCTAAGCTGATCTTCACCCGTCTGATGAAGATATATGACCCGTCTGACCGAGAAAGCTCACCCGTCTACTCTCACTTTCACCCGTCTGAAGTTGAAGATCTTCACCGGTTTGATGAAGATATATGACCCGTCTGACCGAGAAAGCTCACCCGTCTACTCTCAGTTTCACCCGTCTGAAGTTGAAGATCTTCACCCGTCTGATGACTGTCAGTGAAGAAATGTTCACCCGTCTGGTTCACCCGTCTAATGAAGATATATGACCCATCTGACCGAGAAAGCTCACATGTCTACTCTCAGTTTCACCCGTCTGAAGCTGAAGATTTTCACTGGTATGATGACTATCAGTGAAGAAATGTTCACCCATCTGGTTCACCCGTCTCGTGACTCTCAGACGGGTGAACATTTCTTCACTGATAGTCATCAGACGGGTGAAGATCTTCAGCTTCAGACGGGTGACACTGAGAGTCATCAGACGGGTAATCATTTAAAAGGTTATTCACTGAGAGTCATCAGACGGGTGAACATTTCCTCACTGAGAGTCATCAAACGGGTGATTCAGACGGGTGAACATTTCTTCACTCAGAGTCATCAGACGGGTGAACATTTCCTCATTGAGAGTCATCAGACGGGTGATTCAGACGGGTGAACATTTCTTCGCTCAGAGTCATTAGACGGGTGAAGATCTTCAGCTTCAGACGGGTGAAAGTGAGAGTAGACGGGTGAGCTTTCTCGGTCAGACGGGTCATATATCTTCATCAGACGGGTGAAGATCGGCTTAGACGAGTGTTAAGATGAGAGAAATATCAGATGAGTATCTTGGGAGTGATAAAATACACGATGAGAGAGAAGAAAACAATAAATAAGTGGGAAAACAATTATGTGTCTTGGGAGTGATGATTGTTGAGTTGTTTTTATTTTGTCATTTATACCTACGGTATCACTGTAGATATCCTAAATTTGGTTGTCAACTTAACATTTCTCATTAGAATAATAACAAGCTACTACTAATGCATGAGTTAACAGGGTGTCTGCTTGACAATTTGGATGACCCATCTATGTTAGGCATGCATTTTCAACGAGCCTCTTGCAGCTATTAAGAAAAATCACGTGATTAGTATTACCAAAAAAAGGAAAAATCATGTGATTACAACTCAAATGATGATGCAATATTTAGTGTACGTTTGGAAGAGTTTATAAATAGCTTACGAAAATAGTTTATGGAATTAAACTTATACAAATAGTTTATGAAAATAATTTATAGTCTTTCCATAAGTTCTTTTTAGCTTATTTTCATAAGCTGATCAGAGAAGTTTATGAAAATAAGTTATTTTTAGCTTATTTGAATAAGAACTTATTAAATAAGCTCTTAATTAAGCTATTTACCTAAACGCACTCTTAATAATGTTGCATTGTTCAATTAAAAGTTAAAGAATGGTGTCCATATATAGGTCCATATATATAATATACAGTTTACTGTGCTCTTAATTTATAAAGGAATGTAATTTGTACACCCAAAATGGGACATTTATAGATAGACACCCCATTTTAAATGAGTACAACTTGAACATATTTTAAATTTGTAATTAAAATTAAAAAAAATTGCACTCAAAATAAGATGTCTATCTATAAGTGTCCAATTTTGGGTGTAAAAATAAATTCTTCTAATTTATAGTGCAACAATTAATAGTGTTAGAATGTATAGTGTCGAGAATGCATCCATATGATACACTATAAATGTCAGTAATCTTATGACTAAGAAAAAGGAAGTAAATCATGGTATGCAAGATTAATATCAATATTCCGTTGGAATAATGTGATATTTCGCTAGTGCACCATGGTTATTTCAGCATAGATGAATAGGTGGGTGTATGTAATTTTTCTTATTTTTTTTATATTAACTATGAAATGAACGGTTAATTATTTCTTTAATAACAGAAACAATAGGTTTTCAGATACCACAATCATCTGACTTTATTTGAAGTAGACCCAATCCTTGAAATTGAGTGTTAGTGGGATTAACGTGGAGCAAGCAAATTGTGTACCTAATAAGAGGAGGACATTCAATCTATAATGTTATGTTACGTGTATAAAAAGGCGTTGTTATATATGCTTTTATAAGCATAGTTTTTCTTTTTCTTTTTCTTTTTTGATCAAACTAACCTATTTTTAGAAAATATTTATCAATATAATCTTGTTTTGAAATTATTTATCAAATTAACCCACTTTTTACCAACTTGTCATTTTTTCTTATTTTTTGTTGTGACACCAAAACACCAAAACCTATTTTTTTGTTCTGACACCAACTTGTCAGTAGAGTTTTTATCAGATTGTGCCACGTGACAAAATCTGGTAAAAATGTAAAAAAATTTAAAAATTTTACGTCTTGGCCGATGCTAAAAGCCGACGCTAGACGTATCACCCGTCTGATGTGTCTATCAGACGGATGAAGAAATGTTCATCCGTATGATATATTTCTTCACCCGTCTGAAGGTGAAGATCTTCATCAGATCAGACGGGTATTAGACGGGTAAAAAAATGTTCACCCGTCTGACACATTTCTTCACCCGTCTGAAGTTGAAGACCTTCACCCTCAGACGGGTGAAGAAATGTATCAGACGGATGAACATTTTTTCATCCGTTTGATAGTCATCAGACAGGTGACGGGTGAAGATTTTCACCCTCAGACGGGTGAAGAAATGTATCAGACGGGTGAACATTTTTTCATCCGTTTGATAGTCATCAGACAGGTGACGGGTGAAGATTTTCACCCTCAGACGGGTGAAGAAATGTATCAGACGGGTGAACATTGCTTCACCCGTCTGATGTCTGATGTGACACGTCTAGCGTCGGCCTTTAATGAACGTAAAATTTTTAATTTTTTTTACATTTTTATTAGATTTTGTCACGTGATACAATCTGGTGAAAACGCTATAGTAGCGTTTTCCGACAGTAACGTTTTTCAAAAATGCTAGTCAAAGCAGTATCTTTGGTGTCAAAAAAAATAATAAAAAATATCAGGTTGACAAAAAATGGATTAGTTTGATAAATAATTTTAAAATAAAATTATATTAATAAATAATTTCTAAAAATAGATTAATTTTATTAATTAACCGATATAAATGTAGGATTCAAAGAAGAAAAATGAAGGAAGGTGAAATCGTACTTGTCTGAGGATGGCATCATCCCATGGCATGGGCCGCCAAACAAAAGAAGAAAGGACAATTGGCACCGAGCGGTACTAGGTTGTGGGTAGTGTCATTTGGGGTGCAACTTTTCTGCATGCCAAGAAGGCGTGGCATCTGTTGGATGGAGACCAAGTCGATGTGTCAGCTCCCACCACCCTAGCACTCCAGACCCTTCCTGAATTTAATACTACCCCCCACATCCAAATTAATTATTATTTTTTATTAGACTCTTGCTAAGCCAGTTCTTCAAAATAAGTACCGAATTGGAATGACTTATATCATTAGATGAAAATGATCTGATATTCATATTCATATGTATGAGCAGTTGTTTCTATAATCGATAGATTCTAATATAAAAATCAGATAAAAAATCATAAAAATAAATTAGAGAAAAAATGGGATAATTTATGCGACATATTTAATGAATTTTTTAGAGTTAAATAATTGAAATGGAGAATATTTTAAAATAATATAAAATAAAAAATACTGATGTGACATGGTGAGAGTCATAAAAAGGAGAGTTAATCAACTTCAATCAATTACATCATTTGAGATGTTCTAACGATATTGATTAAGAAATCAAAAAAAGATAATATATTATTAAAAAATTAAAAACTTCACTTCTCAAATATTAATTACACAACTTTTCCAAAAAAACAAACTTATCTTTTTAATTCCTTAACGAACGCCTAAAATAGTTGATTAACAACTCCTTTTTTTGTCATGAGTTTTACTTAGGACACTAATCAATAAAGTAAAAATTTATATCGAGAAAATATGTGTACTAATTTTCAATATAATAAATAGATCGGTTTTCAAAACTTGTCCTTTTTAATTCTTAGTATTATTTTTATTTTAATATATATGTCATATTTGACTAAATTATACAATATAAGAAAAAATAATAAACGAAAGAAATAGAGTTATTATTTTATCACGTTAACCTTATTAATCATTGGTGTATTGACTATTATCATAAATGCAAAGTGGAGTCTTTAAGGATACAATTGGTAGAAAATATTTAATATTATCTTGAAAATAGAAAATAACATATTTTGGGATAATTTTTTTTTTTTGTATATATGACATATATAATGAAACGGAGGGAATATTTTGCTTCTATTATTAAGTATGATAATGATTTTTTTTTTCTTTTTCAAAAAGCAAAAATATTGTTATATAAAATTGCATCTACAAGCAAAGAAAGCTAAAGATTTGGTTGTGGGAGGAGTAAGATGAGTTGAGTGTGAGTACGTTAGACGGAGCATCCTTATAAACACTTGAACATCCCAATCACATCTCAAATTTTTGTAAGTGTCTCTTTTACTATGATTATTTTCTGCATCTTTATGCAATGTGTGTTTGTATGCTCAGAAAACTTGTTCTGTATGGGCTATAATTCGATCTTCTGATCTCAATAATTAGTTGTCTTGGTGGTCGCTCGCTGCTTTTCCTTTTTACCTATTTTTGACTTTGTTTCGCGTAATTGGGTATTGTAACTATTGTTACATGCCTGATGGAATTTAAATGCATAATCTCCCTGCCCTTTATGAATCGATAAGCAAAAGCATCTGCATTACACCCCCTAATTAAGTGTTATTTCACAGAATGCGAATATGAGTTTCAATAAACAGTTCCGAGTCTCCAGCACTCTCCAGAGCGGAGGAATAAAGCTGTATTGTATTGATTGGCGAGCTATGCTTAAAAAAACTTGTTTTATATATATAAGAAAAAGGAAACTGTTATCACAATGTCTTTCCTGAGCTATGAACCTAATATTAAAAAATAGACCCGTTTACCTTGGTTCAAGTGGGAGGGCTTGGGTCAACGTGGTCTGGGTTGGATTCTTGGATTGTATACCAAAAGAAACACCATTGGGAGGGGTCCCACTTAAGCGCCTCACCGTACCCAGGAGAGGTGGGAGATACTCAGGGAAATAAATAAAAAATATACATGTTTAGGTTCAAAGGGTTTGTTTTGCATGCAATGCACCTTGACTCAGCCCTTGATCTAATCGTTGCTGTAATTAATCCATAAAAGTTTTCCCGCTTGAGGAATTCACGCCTGGAATTCTTTTAATTCTTAATATGCTTAGTTTGATGACCCTGATCCATGAATGCAGAAATACTTGCTTTTTTGTTCTTTTGTAATCAGTTTGAAACTTGTCATTTGTGTTCTTTAAAATGTCAATCACCGAAAGTATGTAAGTGCCTTGATTTATTTAACTTGCTGTGATAAAGCAAAGGCACAATGCTGCAGGTAGCCAGGTAGTGCCACTGTGAATCATTGCAATATTTCCTTCGCAAATATGAGTTTCGTTTTCAGAGGTAGTAGGGGAGATATTGAAAGTGGATTTTCAGAATATGTTCCTGAAAGAACCACAATGGTATGCTTGCTTCAATGTTGTTTAATGCATCAATATTTGTGCTAGCTTCTTTCCCAAGTAGCCCGGATTATATGAAAGGATAATTTAACTTTTTGTTTCCCTTCTTCCCATCAGCGTGTTCATCCAGCTCGGCCAAATAGCAATTCTCTAGCTCTTCTTATTACAGGTAATTTAATAACTACTGCACCTGATGCCTCTTACTGCTTCATAATAGTTGTTTACTAATCTGTGTCTGACTTGTTTATTTGGCAGTTATATGCCTATTCATGATATTGAACTCTCCTCAGGCTACACATTATTTTTTGGTAAGTAATCATTTAGAGCTGATGTGGACATGCTACTCGTTTGATAGTACTACCAATTAATAAGGTAAACATGGGTACAATTGCTTGTAGCTCTGGCTTGTGCTAGCTATCTTTGCAATGGCTACAAGCCTAAGGATGTATGCCGTATGTCAACATCTTCAAGCTCAGGCCAGGGCTCATGCTGCAGCAGCCACTGGGTTGCTTGGCCATACTGAACTAAGACTTCACATGCCACCATCCATAGCAATTGCAACTAGAGGACGGTTGCAGGGACTTAGACTTCAGCTTGCACTTCTTGATCGTGAATTTGATGAGCTAGGTATTATGCTTCTAAAATCCACTTTTTGACATTTGCCATTTGATATTTTTTAAAAATGAAAGTGCTTCCAAAGAATGTGAAAAGTAGATGAATGCTTGTGCAGCTCTCCTCTTTTTGTACAAATGTGGTACATTATTCATAATCTTTTTCTTTCATTTTGAGGTAGATTATGATACTTTGAGATCTCTGGACTCTGATTCTGCTTCTAGTACTCCTTCAATGACTGAGGAAGAGATAAATGCTTTGCCCGTTCACACATATAAAGTTGCAGTTCCAACAAAGTGAGTTGTGTTGGTTTTTTAATATATTCTCATTGTGAATGAAGGGGAAGAAAGGCTTGCTGTAAGTGTAAATTTTTGGTTTCTATTTTTCTTTCCCTGTAGAAGGCAGGTTGGAGGGTCAGTACACCCTTATTGGTTGTTCTCTTGAGGTGGCACTAACTGGTGAATTATTTGTAGTGATGAGTGAATTTGAACTCACCATGTTTTGTTTTAGAAAACCGTAAGATTTAGCCAGGCAGAAATAGGCATGCCTCAATGAAGCTGCTGAATTTGGCTTTGCCTGAGGTTTAAAATTGATGCCCTAAATTGTTACTGATGTTGTAATTTGAAAACTTATTGGAACTGCAGAAATCATCAGCAGTGACTCAAGCTAGAGAATAACAGTTGCTGCTAATTGCCACCCTAAATCTCGTGGTAATAAAATGATGATTTTTTGTACCAAAAAATATTAAAGATTATCTGGAAGGATTGAGTGATGTGGATCGCTTCCTAGTTGACTGTTTGAGTCTTTGAAAGAGACTGCATCTTCTCAGCATTGCTCTGGAAACAGTGTCAAATATTAACTTCTTGAAAGAAAGGCACTTGGTAGTTTGTTTCTTTTTTATATTAACCTTTTTTAGGTTCTCAATACCAGGTTTTTTAATCCTCCCCGTGTGAGTGTACTGGACATCTGTGTGATTGTGCTTGAGAGTTGCTATGTTGTCCAAAATGCCTAAGGCAATTTGGACTTGTGCACTCTAATCTTTATATTCACTTTCGTTGTCTCATTTTCAATCGATGTGGACTTCTTTATTTTCCAATACTCACCTTCGATATCTGTGTCTGCCTTATGTAAAAAAATACTAAGCCATGACAATGAGTTGATACTTGATACAATTCATGTTAACAGGGATGGCGCTGCAGGGATGGAATCCTCTTCAGGTGCAGCTGAGGTAGATATCTCTGTTTCTCCTTTTGGTTTGTTCATTCTCACAATGTTATTTGTGTTATGAAGGTGTTTCTTGGTAATAATAATGTGGTTGCTCATTTTACCCTTGATTGTTAGTTTTATGCCCTAGTGGTGGTCTATGCGATTGTTTTTATTTATTTAATAAAACACAGGTAAACCACTTGAGACTTCTGAATTTATAAAATTACATATGGATCCATTCTGACCAGAGTATCAACACCAGAAATTTTTTACTGCATATTTACATATGGGAAAATAGTGATAAATTTCTAACTCACATTGAAATGTTGGATTTCATATTTGTAGTCAGGCTTGCCAAGACCATAGGTAGACTTAGTGTTCAGATCATAATTTCTCTATTGGTTTTGAGCCTTGCACATTGGTTACAAATTTAAGATAACAACATGGTTCAATTCTGTTTTAGAGAGGATCTTGTAACTTCAAACATCTACCTAATGAGAAATGGGTAGAAATACTTGTGTATGCTGTTGATAATTTTTTTTTTTGGACTTGAACCTATCTGAGTAGTAGTTTTGAGATGAAGAAAATTATGTAATATATGAATAAATCATCAAAGTATTATTGAATTTTAAGTGTGCGTATAAGATTAAAGCAAACTCGATGGCATAGAACTTCTAGTTCTGAAACCAAACGGATTCACTGAAGCCTGATAATCAAGCTCAAAAAAATAGATCTTGTTCAATTTGTCAGTTTTTAACACATCACGAGTGAATGACATCCGCCTTGCATGTATTGACCTTTATAGCAAGGAGGATGCATAAACTCCAGAAAACGATGTGTAGAAGCAGAACAAAAAAAACATATTGTATTCCTTAAGCATGTGCTGCTTGGGCTATATTTTGCCGGAAGGTCTAGAACTAGAGGTGTAGGCATGAATCCTGATCCTTAACACTTAAAAATCACAAAATATCTTAGGCAATCCCCTGGCATATAGATTGCAAATTTCTGATGATTAGCCATGACGTGTTGCCCTCTCCATGGTTATGCTTTTGAGAAATTTTTGCTTCTTGATATTCAATTCTTCTACTTCATGTAGATAATGGCATCTTTATGACTTTAATGACTATCACATCATTAAAAATGTTTGACTCTTATTATAACTACATTGAAAGTCACACGTAAGATGATGTGTAATTGGTTGACCGTGTAAAATTTTTTGTATTGATAGTGTATAAAAAATTAAACTTACAAATTGACTGTTTTGTATGCTTTTTGCAATGCCAAATAAAGATGGGGATGAATTACCCCCACCCAACCCCATCCCCTCTTTTTTACAGGCATGGTTTTTAGTTTCTTTATCTTGTTTCAATCAGATTAAACAAAACTCTGAAGCAGTCGAGGGACGTTTGCAAGGTCCAGAAGATGAGCTGACATGTACCATATGCTTGGACCAAGTTGACGGGGGGGAACTTATTCGTAGCTTGCCATGCTTGCATCAGGTTCTTGATTTACCCACCTTTTCTTTGTTCAGTTCTTTTTTTTTTTTTATTGCAAATTAATGATATGTGGCAATAGTCGAGATTAGCATTTATCTCAGTGTTGTTAAAGCCAGACCGGACCGGTCAATCGGACTGGAAAAATCGGGAATTGGTCTACTATCCCGTCCAAGCCATTTAACTGTTTGCATGGTTAGACTGGATTAAATCTGTCAAAACCATCAAAAATCGGATTTGACTGCTTTAAACTGGGTCTGAATGGGGCCCGATCGATTTTTCCAGAAAAATCGTTCTTTCTCTCAAAATGCCCCAGATGGTAATTGAACACAAGTTTGTACCTCGGGAACAATTCTACCATTAGACCATTTGTGTTGGCTCTGATATTAGGCTTAACTAAATAAATTCATAATGTGTTTATTTAGTTTTCCAACTTTTTTTTTCTTTTTCTAGAATTGAGATTTTCGCTATATTGTCACAGTTCTGATTATATATTAACCCACAGTGAACTGAAAATATTAAATGCTAAAAGGCAAAATATTTGCAATAAAAAATTGCGAACTACTTTAAAAATTGGTCATATATAATATGTATTATCTTTTGAGTTATAATTGTAAGTTGTGACCTTGTATGGAGTCTTGATAGTTGGTTCTTGATTAGTGCTTTAAAACTTAATTATTTGTGTGATAATTTATGATTTGAGTTGTGATTGTAAGACTTTGTGCATTTATTAGGCATGTTTTTATTAGCACCGCATATTATGACTTATGAGGAAAAAACTATGTTTGATAGATGTGTGTGTGTGTATAATTATAATTATATATATGATGTCATCTAGTCTAATTATTGAACCTGAATCGGAACTTTTTTCGGTTTACTATCCGGTCCGACTTTAACGACATTGATGTGTCTCTTTAAACTCAAATACAATATATAGCTGTTGGTTCCTTATTTTTCTAATCACACTCCTCATTCTGATTACCCGACCAGTTGAGCAAAGTACATGGGTTGTTTCTCTAATATAGGGGATTTTATGTCTCCTGCGTAACGTTTGATAACTTCATTGTTCCTTGGCTCACAATATTTCTCGTTGTTTAACATATGTTGCACATATCGCTGCCGTCTACTATACACTATCCACATTATAAAATCTGATCATACGGTTTTCATATCAAGTTTCCATTACATTTGTTAGGTTATATAGTGTTTTCATCTAATCAAAGCATCTTTAACTTCCTGCTGCCAGTTCACTTCGGTTGGCAACTCATTCCTCCTTTCACTTTACGTCTTCACTCATTAATATTACAGCACATAAATGACCAATATTATTTACATTATTCTTCTTGTTTTTTACCCAGTTTCATGCAAACTGCATCGATCCATGGCTCCGGCAACAAGGAACATGTCCAGTGTGTAAATTTAGGATGGGGTCGGGATGGCGGGGAAACAGGGAGAGCGAGTCCGATGGTTCAGATAGTGTGTAGCACTCTTCAAAGTTCAAATATAGCTGTAAAATGCATGATGTCTTGAGTTATTATATCCATACATATATATATGTATATAATATAATAATTAATATATGATGTGCTGGCGTTTACCTTGAACTTGGCATAACTGCATAAGAATGTAAATGTGCAATCTATGTTTAGTCACTTCACATAATAAAGGTATTATATTTGTCTCGGTACAGTTTCAATCTCCTTCCTCTGGTAGCACGATTACTGTAGTCATAGATCTGCAAGCATTACCTTAATGGGAAGATCCTGTTGTGCAGAAATAGAGCATAAATGTACACATAGATCCCACAAAGCTGAGGTGGGTAAGGGCCATTATCATTAAGCTAAAATCCATGCATGTTGTAATGGAACAATAAGAGGAACACAGTACATGTCACAAAACAAGCCCAAAGTCCCTGAGAATTATGAGTCCATAAAAATTATTGAAAGAAAAAGGCTTAACCCTTTAATTGCCACGGCATCCTAACTTGGTGTCGTGTTTCTGATGTTTTGCTGTAATTTTTATTTGAAAAATACTTCTTAATCTTATCATCACAGAATCCGGGAACCCACCCATATGAACAGGCAGATATCAACGTCCTGTGTCTTTTTTTTCCAATAACGATGAAAATCTATGCGTAAATATTCTAATTGTCATTATCTCTTTGAGACCTAGAGATGTACATCATATTCTAATCAAGCTGTCTAGGTTATAATATAATATCGGTTAATTAAATAATTTTACTTATTCAATTAATAATTAAATTTTAGTTTACATGCTGGCTTACGCCCATTGCTGTGTAGTACAGTTGCTGCAATACGAATGTCTGAAAGTCAAAATTGTAGTACAAATAATACAATCTACAATATAGTGCACTGTACTAAATCACATATTAGTTATTAGCATAGATATGAACAAATAAGAGGGTGTTTGCGGTTTTTTATGATAAAAATTGTTTTTTAATAGAAGTTGATAGGTTTAGATAAACTAATTAAATTTTAAAACAACTGTTTTTATTAGAAAAAATTGTTTTTAGAGAAGTTAGAAGTTTGAAAATTATTTAAAAAGCCGTTAGATTATTTTGAAAATAATAATATTCTTCCTATTTCACCCGTACAAAAACTAACTATCAAACAAGTATTTTTAAATTATGCGAATAACTTCATACCATTTTTAGTAATTTACTAATATAAGTGATTTTTTTATACAACTCAAACGAAATAGATTATTTTATAATCGCTTTTCAGCAAACACATCCAAACAAAAAACTGATTCTATTATAATCGATTATAAATTATTATATGAATATTAAAATAATTAATTTTTCGGAGCTGATCCAAAGACACACTAATAGAATCTACAATATAACACAACTATTGACACATTAATTAAAAGCAAACAACTGTTTGGGGAATATTAATTCTTATCCAAACAACTATTTTTTATGGTAAAAAGTTGTTTTTTAAAAGAAGCTGGTATGTTTGGGTAAACTGATTAAATTTTAAAATAGCCGTTTTTATGAGAAAAAAGTTGTTTTTAGATAAGCTGGAAGTTTGAAGATTATTTAAAAAGTTGTTAGATTATTTTGTAAATAATAACATTCTTTCTATTTCACCCATACAAAAACTAACTGCAAAACAAATATTATTAAATGAGAAAAGGGGACATGCACTGTCAGTGTAAACCAGTTTTACACTGACGTTCAATGAAAATTCACTATTCTGCAGTTAATTTTAAAATGCAGTTACAAAGTGGGCTGATATGTCTGCATGGTGAGTTCTCATTGGATGACAGTGTAAAACTAATTTACACCGACAGTGCATGTCCATTAAACTCTTATTAAATTATACAAATGACTTTATACCCTTTTTAGTACTCAATTTACTAAATATAAGTGATTTTTTTACACAACCCAAACGAAATAGATTATCTTATAATCGCTTTTTAGCAAACACATTCAAACAAAAAACTGATTCTATTATAATCAATTATATGATAATCGATTATTAAAATAATCAATTTTGACGTTCATCCAAACACAAGCTAATACAATCTACAATATAACACAACTATTGACACATTAAAAGCAACAACTTAACATTGTTTAAAGGGTAAACATCAATAGCACAGGAAAATGGCTTCATCTGGTGCCATGGTTGCTTCCTCCAAAACCAAGATCTTCAAGTCAACGTTCCTCGTTCTATGTCTCTTAGCCTCACTCCTTTATCCAACCAAGGCTCACGGAGGAGGCAATGATTCTGATAGCGAGGACCAAAGCGTGAATTTGCATTCCAAGGGTCTGATCCTTGTGAAAATATATTGTTTGATCATCCTGCTAGTCAGCACTTTCGCTGGTGGTATCTCTGCATACTTCTACCGTTGGAATGAGACCTTTCTTTTGTTGGGGACTCAGTTTGCAGGTGGGGTCTTCCTTGGTACAGCTTTGATGCATTTCTTGAGTGATTCAGCTGAGACTTTTGGAGACCTCACCACAAAAACTTACCCTTTCTCCTTTATGCTTGCTTCTGCTGGATACCTTCTCACCATGCTTGGCGACTGCGTCGTGATCTTTGTCACCAGCAATGGTGCGAGGGAAGCCAAAGTGGTGGAACTGGAAGGAGGGAGAACACCCACTGAGCAAGAGCAAGCCACAGAGTTGGCACTGGACACAACCAACCCCGCTTTCATTAAGACTTCATCTGTGGGAGACACCATTCTACTCATTCTTGCCCTATGTTTCCATTCGGTTTTCGAGGGCATTGCTGTTGGAGTTTCAGGTATTATCTTTCTTTTTTATTACAACTCCCTTTCTCTCGATCTAAAGTTTTTTATACTCTTAATCAATCATAAATTATTCTATGTGTTATTTTTAAGGTTGTTTTTTCCATGCATACCACTTAAATCTTTGTAAAAGTTATATAATGAACAATGTTATTTAGTGGTGCGAATCAAATTCTACGAAAAGATACCAACAATGCTACATAGGTTGAAAATTTAAGTCGAAAGAAGTGGCTTTACTTGAGTAATATGTATGAGTGGGTGCATGTTATTAGATATTAGATATGTTAGTTATTAACTTTAATCAGTGAAGTTAATTAGTTAATATTCTGTTATCAGTTAAGTAGGTTAGCTGGCGGTTAGGTAGTTTGGTATTTGATCTTCTTGATCTTGTATGCTCTCTGCTATATAAGAGCATTTCTTATGTACAAGTTATTCAATTAATCAAATGAGATTATTCAGTATACAAGTTTTGTTTCTCAGATTCATAATACATGTGTATATCATGGGTAATATCTTTTTATTATGATCGATTATGAATTATGATTCTTCAAACTAATAAGTAAATAAACTTGTTTACAATATAATATTAAATATAATTCAGGTACTAAGGGGGAAGCATGGAGAAATTTATGGACAATATCGTTGCACAAGATATTTGCTGCCATTGGAATGGGAATTGCTTTGCTTAGGATGTTGCCTAAGAGACCCTTAGTTGCAACGGCAGCATATTCATTGGCCTTTGCTATCTCTAGCCCCATTGGCGTGGGGATTGGCATTGCCATCGATGCCACAACAGAAGGAAGCACCGCAGATTGGATATATGCTATATCTATGGGCATTGCTTGTGGGGTTTTCGTTTATGTTGCCATCAATCATTTAATATCCAAAGGCTTCAAACCACAGAGGTCGAGCCGTTTCGAGAGTCCCTGGTTTAAGTTTCTGGCTGTGCTTTCTGGTGTTGCTGTTATAGCAGTTGTTATGATCTGGGACTGATGATGGATCAAGTTTCAATTCCTGTTTTTCTTGGTGTGCTGTTTCTAATTAATTGTTTCACAAAAAATATGTATGTGTTTGAATAATGAATATAATTATATATGGGAAATGCTGTTTGGTACCTATGATATTACTCAAGTAACCCACTTCTTTCCACTTAAATTTTCAAACTGTACAGCATTGTTGGCATCTTTTTGTAGAATTTGATTCGCACTAAATAACATTCGTCTTGATATATTTGCCTAGAGAAATTTTACTTTGGTACGAAAAGTTAATTCGTAGATTCTTTGTGAATAGTGTTCTTGAGGTAAGCTTTAGTTAGTTGTATTTCTTTTCCATCGCTGATTCCGGATTTCAATTCATTTTATTGGTTCCTATATTTTTGTTCTCATTCGTCAAAAGATATTTCGAATTAAATAGCATTACTCATTTGCTAAAGTTGGGCCTGTCTTCTAATTAATTTCTTCGGGATTATTTCATCTACTACTTGGACCAAATATTGTCCATGTTCCATTTCCTTCAATCTGTAGTTCCTTGCATTATGTGAAATTAATATTTCATGTTCCATTTCCTTCAATCATTCAATAGGCAACTAAGAGATAGGGAAGGACAAAAGGGACCAATTTTTTTATCTGATAAGTATTAATTAGCTTTGGATATATAAATTAAGTCGCTTTCTTCAAATGGATATATAGCACAGCTTCATCTCATTAAGTCTTTTTTCTTTGTAAACAAATTTCAATTTGAGCTTTTGCTTCTTGAGATCATAACTCTGATAAAATTAGTTTCTTTGAAAAAGTTAGGTGAAAATTAATTGAGTGATTCCTTAATATTACTTTACTTTTCTTCTTTAACCATGAAATTATCAAGGAGCCAACATGTTCAAAACAAATGTATAGTACATTCTGTAATATATTATTTGATTATACATGTAGTGTGCTTGGTGTTACACTAGTGAAATCAACAAATCATAATCTCTAGTGATGTAAGCGGTTATGAATTTCATTTGAGATGGATATATAAACACCTGAGCCCTTCTAAACTCATCTAAATTTTGGCATTTTTCATTTTCACCATAACACATATTTTAGTTGTGTTTAATACCTAATCAAAAGTAAACTGAATTGAAAATATATATATGTGCATACATTTAGTACACGAGATGTCATCCAATACAATATTTTTATTTAAATAACTAACATAATAATAATATTAATAATTTAACGTTATCATATTTTATTAAATTCAAATAACTTTTTAAAAATTGTCAAAAAAAATAACTTTTTAAAAAAAGTACAAATGAATCAAAACTAAAATTTATTAGAATGATTTAGATGAGATTTTTAAAGAACTGCTCAGTTTTCAGTATAGTTTTCTGAAACTGATCCAAATTAAACTAAACATATATATATATATATATATATATATATATATATATATATATATATATATATATATATATATATATATATACACGTTTACTTCAAAAATTATACATATGTCCTTATCCCAGTATCCCTAACTCAGTAAGTTTTTTTTCCCATTCCCCTCTTTGTTCTAGCTAGCTGCTACTTCAAAGCATGGAAGTGTTACTAGGCAACTACCACTTCGATGTACGGATTACATTACATTATTACACTAGTGTGTTATGTGTAATTTTAATTTTTCTCCTTTCAAATCATTACCACAGCTAAATCTTAATTGGCATAAATACCTATCGATTTGTGTTTTTTATAAACAGAGAGAATATTGGGAAAAACCCAAGTCCCACATTGACTAGAGATAAAGCCTCATAAGAGCTTATAAAGCTAGGACAATTCTCATCTCTTGAGTTAGCTTTTGGGGTTGAGTTAGGCTTAAAATCTGATAGAAAAAAAAGTGCTAAGTGCTATATATCATTTTCTTTTTATTACTTATAAACAGATAAGGCTGAAAAATGTTACCAGGCTGTGCCACACAAAGAGCATGGTTACGGTGAATAGGAAGTTCCTGGGGCCTCGGGTTGTTGCTAGAGAAGGAGATAGATTATTGGTTAAGGTAGTAAACCATGTTCCGAATAATATCACTATCCACTGGTATGCATTTGATTTGCTTAAATCTTAAGTTCTTAACCTATGAACCTTGTTGTGCATCTTCTAGCTAGCTAGGATTTCCATGCACGCATTGGACTGATTGTTTGTTTATATATTGTAATTAGCATATACTAGTACATGATGTTGTAATTAAAATTGGTGTATGGCAACGAATTATTTGCAGGCATGGAGTGAGACAAATTCGGAGTGGATGGTTAGATGGGCCATCTTACATCACTCGATGCCCCATTGATCAAACTGGTCGGAGTTAATTATGTGTACAACTTCACCAAGCATTGTTGGGGAAAGAGGAACTCTCTTCTGGCATGCACACATCTTGTGGTTAAGGGCTACTCTGTATGGACCCCTCATCATCTTGCCTAGCTAGGCACAACGAATCTTACCCATTCGCCAAACCCTACAAGGAAGTCCCCATCATCTTTGGTACATGCATTATCGCTATTGTGTATATATATATATATATATATATATATTTGGCAGAAAAATGATGTCCGATCTTAGCTTCCTAAAATAAATGAGTATAGGAGAATGTGGATCCGGAGGCTGTGATTGCACAAGCTCTTCAGACAGGGGGTGGTCCAAATGTCTCTGGTGCTAATTACACCATCAGCACACTTCCTGGGCCCCTCTACAGTTGCTCCAGTAACGGTACCCAGCCAGTTGAACTTAGTTAAACTCATACAGTCAATTTTTTTATATATATTAATAAATTGACTAGGGTAAAAAGAGGATATATTACTTTAGAGTAAGTAAAGCTAATTACACACATTAATTTATACATATATTATAAACTGATTACACAGTTCTTCTTATTTTATTTCCTGCACACTTATTTTGATGTTGGGATGATGTGTTTTTTTAAGGGACCCCTGTGAGTAGCATTTTTCTATTACTCAATTGTAATTTCAAATTAATGAGAACTAACAATTATTATTAATTAATTGGGTTGGTGGTCCATGGACAGACACATTCAGCTGGTTAAAGGTGAAACCAGGGAAGACCTATATTCTCCTTTTGATCAACGGTGGCTGCAGTAAACGGTCGATGAACTCTTTTTCAGCATGACCAATATTGTTGAAGCCGACGTACGCAACCTATATATGTTAAACCCTTCAAGTCCAACATCATCATCCTCGATCTTAACTAGGGCCAGGACAAACCCTAAACGTCCTATTCTGGACACAAAACCAAACGCTGGCCAGTTTCTTCATGCTAGCTGGCTAGCAAGGCCACATATATATATATATATATATATATATATATATATATATATATATAATGGAGGTGGTGTTGCATGCAGGACACGACTAGCTACTAGCATTTTGGGAGGTGAGAGCCATCCATATTAATTACATCTTCGATCATGGGTTCAATTTGTGCGTTGTGGGTCAAGGTTTTGGGAACTTTAAGACACTGCCTTCTTGTGGTTGGGTTGCAAATTGCAATACGCTTTCTCGATCGCTGGCTGACAAGACAACCCAGGTAGGTAGGTCGGTAGGTAATCAACTTCGTATATCATTCATTCGGGTGGTTTTCTTTTTTTGAATTGGATTTGGGGCTTGGGCTATACAGTACTTTGGATTCACCAAATCCGAGTACATGTTATATAATATATTAAATTTTATAGTTTTTTAAAAACCAATAACTAATTATTAATCTTTTAACTGAAATTAATATTATTTGTTTTCAAATATATTATAAATATTTTACAATTTTTATTTTATGATTTAGTTATACTCAATATTCAAATATATTCATTTTATCTAAATATCATATTAGTCTCATATTGGTCAAGTCTAGGTGTAAAAATTTGGATTGATGAAGATATCAAGTTGATTTCGGGCTAGGTTAAAGCTAGCTCAACTCAACCCGACCCACAAGCACGTGCAATTTGGGTGATGCTTTTTGCATACTAATTTTTTACACTATTTTTTAGATAATAAAACAAAATGCTTCCCATATATATTCTCTCTGGCTGGTGTAACCAAAGAGTGTGCAAAAAGAATTTCTCATATTATTCATGTTTCATAATTTAGTTTACTATTCATGCACCATAATTTGCACCGCACTTTTACATCGATTACTTAATAATACATACTGATTACCATGTAATATATACTGATAATTACATAATACATATTAATTAGCAGTATAAAAGTCATGTGCAAAATTTGGTGTACGAATATATTTTTCCTTCCTAGTTTCCTACCTCTCAAAAGTTGAACAAAAGAATTAGGCGCGTTTTGGTAAACAGGTTAATTAAACGCTTATGTAATAAGGTTTTACTCAAATAATTTAAAAATAACTTATTTTCATAAGCTTTTTTGACAAGCTTATTGAAATTAAAATAAGCTAAAAAGAGCTTAAAGAAATATCATAAACTATTTTCTTAAGTGATTCGCATAAGTGTATTTTCATAAGTTATTCTTATAAATTTTTTATAAACTCTTCCAAACACACTCTTAATCATGTTAATTTATTCATAGTCAGCGATTGTTGTTACTTATGATCTTGATTACTTTAATGCCTGATATTAGTTAAATAATTGAATGATTTTCTTTCAGTTGTAGCATTTAATTTAATCTGAAATAAGTGGTTATATATTATGTATGAAATAGGCGTTTGGCGGATGATTGACTGCCACTTAATTCGATGTGCACCTGAGGATGGCTTGTGTGGATTAATTGTAAAAGATGGGAAGCTCCCTCATCAGAAGTTGCCTCCTCAGCCAGCTGATCTCCCCAAGTGTTGATCATTCTGGAGTTTCTTATTGGACTACCTATTCAAACATGCCTAAGTTGGTAACTTAACGACTTTTTTTTTTTTTTTTTTTTTGCGACATTTTGCCTTCTATGTAAGGGTGAAGAAAAACCAGGAATGACATTCGGAATATCAGTGCACATTCTTTTCAAAATTTAATAGTAACTTATTTTGTATGAAATAATATGTATTTCTCCAACACAAAATTATTTGATGACGCCTCCTGAATAATTTAACTTAATAGCGGGCAAGACAAAAGATTGAAATTGCAACTTCTTGAGCATAAAGACAATTAGGTATTAGTATTATGAAAAAAAATCTGTTTTCCCAAAAAATGGTATTTTGGTGTTCTCCATCAATCAAATTTTGAAAATGAACACAAATGTTAATGAGTTGTAATTGTATTGTCTTAAATGAAAAATTGTTATTGGTGAATGATAGAGAAGGTGACAAGAAAATTGAACAGAAGATCTTCATTTAAGTATTATATCAAGAACTAAAAATTCAAGCTAATAAGCAGAGATTAATGAACCGATAAACTTTAAGTGAGAATTGTCTTATTATGATAGGTAAAAAAAACTTAATTTTCAAATTTTACATAAATGATTATTATTAAAATTTAAAAATTAGTTGAAGATCATATGGATACAAATAAAAAAAATTAGATACACAAGTAAAGCCACCTTTATGTGTGTTTAGATATTTTCCTCTATCAAAGAAGATGCCTTAACTACATTACAGATTGAGTTATATAATAACTTATATTATTTGTACAAATAAATTGAACACTAATATCGTATTTTTTTACTTTCATATATTTGCTTATTATTTTTTCCTCTTCTCATGTCATTTCAATGTTACAAAGCAACATTTCATATGTGGTGTCTAACACGATATTCCACTTTTTCATGTTAAAAAACATTACTCGTACATATTTGTGGTGTCACAATGTCACATAAACTGAAAACAGAGAGAGGTTATTACATGTGGTCTCAAATAAAAAAAACTATAAATTCTTATATAGTAGGAATTAAAATAAAGTAAAAGTTTAGTGTACCAAAATTAGTAAAAGTTTAGATAAAAATATATTGTCTCCATCTACGCTTTTTACTTTTTTTTTTTTTTTTTGATAGAACGCTTTTTACTTTTTTAGTATAAAGGTCCTTTACTCTTTTATATATTTAAAGTTTTCTTACTTTATAAATTTTTAAAACAAAACAAATTGTACGCAAAAGACTTAAATAAAGATAGATAATATTTTTTTGGTACAAAATAAAGATAGATAATATATTGCTGCAATAGTATGTACGAATATTGTTCAATTACAAAATAATATATAACAATATTTTTATCAAGCTCCTAAACGTTTGCTCAAAAAAAAAAAAACGTTTGTATTTTCAAATGAATTATAATCATTCAAGACCCATGTTTCACCCAATAGCACTGCAATGTGAGATGACACATGTCTGCTTAACTAGGAGCCTCGAGTTCGAATCCAAACCCTAAAAATATAGCAGCGTTAAAACTTTTGAGGGAGTGTTTTGTCATCCTTATAGTCCTATCCCACTTCAGTGATTAGTCTTCACAGTTGCGCATGAAGTATACCATGGGAAACAAAACAAAAAAAAAGACCCACGCTTCATGATTAGTAGTTGTTCCTGCATTCTAATTCAAGATGCGATACTCTTCCTTATATAATGAGAAATGATTGTATCTCATTTTTTTTGCCTGCTTCGTATAAATATAGACTTCCAAATACTTGTTGATTATGATTAATTTTGTTCAAATATTTGTATTCATTTTTTTGCCCCCTTGTTTTATTTGTATTCATTTTCTTATTTTTTAATAATATTTAGGGTGGAGTACTCTTTTTTCTTTTTGATGTTTTTTCCTAAGGAGGATTTTCCATACCTTTTTGTTTTAAAAAAAAAAAATACATGAGATCTAATATGAGACATATAGTATTTTTCACATGAGGGTGATTAGCTGCATTCTTCTTGTAATTGTCTTCTTCCATTTGGTTGAATCTTCCAATTGACATTATAATTAGGCTTAATGGATGAAATATTAAGATGATTGGGGACAGATTGACCCATCAAATTGGCATATGGATGGCACCTAAACTCTTCGGCCTCGCAGGATATCTAATTTCAAACTGCAAAGATTCCCTTCCTGAGGGTGTCATTAGCAAGTGAAGAGTAAGTAAAGGAAAAGAAAAGAGGGGAAAAAAAAGGACAAAACAAAACTAAGGTATGGTAAGTTGCATAATTTCTAGTAAACAATCCCGGTTTTGTTTCTTATAGGAGAAAATAAGAAAGAATGTGGCTTGCATTTTCAATGCAGATCCTATCATCCAAATACTAATATATTGGTAAGTTGAAGCAGTTGAAGGAAGTATGTTACATGCTTTATCAAAAAGTAAACCCTTTCCTTCAAAACACACAAATAGGGAGAGAGACATGGAATCATAGAGACATTAAACGGGAATTAGCATATGAAATGTTTTTGATGATTATGTACCCAAAGTGAAACTAAGTTTTAGCAGTTCATGTTAAATTAG
The DNA here is from genome assembly GCA_039655645.1 of Ammopiptanthus mongolicus. Classification (NCBI taxonomy): domain Eukaryota; kingdom Viridiplantae; phylum Streptophyta; class Magnoliopsida; order Fabales; family Fabaceae; genus Ammopiptanthus; species Ammopiptanthus mongolicus. The sequence goes on from CM077349.1 coordinate 5,598,886, forward strand.
AATCCCAAACAATAGGTGTAAGAGATATAATCAAAAGCATAGAAGTGCTCTAGTTGATGTATATATTTCCAGCAATAATGTGTAAAATCTTATAACTCACCTTAGTTAACTTTTAATTACAATCGAATCTATAATATTAAAAAAGGAACAAAAAAAAAGGGATCCTTGAAGATCAGATACCAAAAAATTTGTCCAAGTTGCAACTAAGCCCATAAAATGAGAACAGGGGATCTGTGCAATAAGACTTGTTGTTCTGTCTGCTTCTTTCAAGAATCCCCATGCTTGTGCCAGCAAACTAACATGGCCACACACCGCCTCATGATGTAAAATCTCGCTTTCTGTTCCTTAGCTAAATTGGTGCATTTTCGACCAATGGATGAGTTCTTCTGTGAAAAGCTCCTAGGAAGATTGCTGTTGGAGGAAGAGGAACTCTTTTGGGATAAGCTCCTTCTCAGTAGAGGAGAGTTTGAAGTAGAGCTTCTTGTTGAGCAACTCCTTGAGAATAATGACTTGCTGGAAGAGGAGGAGGAGGGCTGGCTGCTTGAACTTGTGTCCTTCTTTGATACTTTCCACTTTTCATCCATGACAAACAGTAGAACTGTAATATCCAGAACTTGCAAGCAACCAGTGTGTGCCTGATCCTTTGTGAGAGTGAGGGGTGAAAGGATATTATGATAAGAGAGAAGAAAGAAAGGTGGTTTTAGTGGGACTGTGAAGTTATATGTATAAGGGATCAAAGAGATCACTAATGCTTGCTAGAAGCAGATTCTGGTCAGCAGTGCATTTATATAGCCAAACATGTCCACTTATTAGTGCACATATATATAGAGAGATAAAATGATAAATACACATTTACATATATGCATCTGCATTTTTTACTATCTCATTACAGCTATTCTCCTCTCTTTTTTTTGCATAACTGTAATATGATTTTGTCACCTCACACCAACTTTAGATGATGTGACTCTAGAGGATGTCCGCGAAGCATTTTCCTATATACAATATGATAGTTAAATGTAAAAAGAACTGTTCAGTAGCAAACACTACGAGAACATTTTAAGCATTTTTTTTAACACTTCTATCCCATTTTTCACTGTGGTGGGGCTGAAATATGAAACCTTGTCCATTGAATCGCCTCGGATAAGCTAATGATTCTTTTTGGAGACACGCCTGTTGTACGGTTCCAAAATGGGCAGTCACATATTAAAATCGTCCTCTGTAGACAAATGTTAGCTGGTTGTCATGTGGGGGTGCCTGTTTCTCCACTACTTTGTTCACAAAGTTTTATTTTTCTTATAATTTCTATTGTTTTGCTGTGTTCAAAGAAACACTTACGAGCATCCTAAGTTTTATCTCTGGAGCCTTCCAAATCTGTAGAATGGCTGATTACTTGACTTCACATCACAAAACTTGTGCCTAATTTGCAGTTAAGATGCTCTTCCTTCAGCAGAAAAATGTGCACATGGATGACTGTGTACTCTACATCCTTGATAGTCAACTAATATGTTTAAAATTACAAGTTTTAATGAGTATATTAAGAGACTAGTGTTCATGATTTACATCTTATTCGTATGAACGTGACTGTTGTTTGTCAATTGTCACTAATGAAATTAATTGGTTTTGAATTTTGCTCTTTTTTTTTATAAAATGAATTTTGCTCTTTGGTTGGTTGCCCATAATAGACTTATGACTGCACAATATTGAAGTAAATGGGCTAATTCTTCAAGTGACTGTCATATGTGCATCGGAGAACTTGAAACAATCTTGCACATTTTGAGAGATTGTCCCTTTGCTGCACAATTATGGGCTGAGTTCGTTGCATCTGATCATATCTTTGACTTCTTTTCCTGGTCTCAAGATGTATGGCTCGATAAAAACCTTTCTGAAGACTTGGGAATCAAGGATGCAAATGGAAGCTGTCTTTGGAATTATAAATTCAGAGTTTGCTGCTGGTTTCTTTGGAAATGACGCAATTCTAATTTGTTTAATGAAGATTTTTCCTACCCACATAATCCTTCTTGGATCATTCATTCTTTTGTTGAAAATATTATTAATGCTGTGCCTTTTTTTTCAGGATTGAAAGCTTCTTCTTGGATTAATATTAGTTGGCAGCCTCCTCCTCTCAATTGGATCAAACTAAACACGGATGGAACTTCAAAAGGAAATCCAGGAGATGTTGGATGCGGTGGAGTCATTAGAGGTGAAGATGGCCACTGGATCATTGGCTTTATGCATCATATTGGGACCTGTACTGCCATCATTGCAGAGTTGTGGGGCATTTTTATAGGACTCAGTTTGTCTTGGAACAAAGGATATAGGAAAATTATTCTAGAAAGTGACTCTCAGACCATTATTCAAGCCCGTAACAAGCCTTCTACCTCCCTCGATCGAAACCAATTGTTCAGAATCATTCACAGCATTCTTAAAAGAGATTGGGAGATAAAGATTTATCACATTATGAGAGAAGGAAATATGTTAGCACACTCTTTAGCTAACAAAAGTTTAGTTGAACCATTTGGTTATAAGGAAATTCCTCTTCCTTTACCAGATCTTAGTATACAGCTTATTCGTGATATCTTAGGGACCTCTTTACCCCGTCTTGTAACTCATTAGGTTCTCTTTTGGGTTTTTATCCCGTTTTTGTAACCAAAAAAAGAAAATGAATTTTGCTATTTCTTTAAGGATTAAAAAATTTAAATGATATGATGCAAAAGATGACAATATATCCCTTTAATAATCTTTCTTCGCTCTTTCTTAAAAATTTTAAAACAGCATTTGTAAGAAAGGAGGGGGATAATTAATTGGCAAGTGGTTGATACGGTCAATCTTATGATCATCGCAATAACTAGCACTTTATTCCTGCTTCTTGTCCATGGATTCGGTGCTAAAGCATCTTTTTCTCCCTTTTACTTTTGACCTCTCTCTCTCTATATGTATGTGTGTATATGTATGTATATAGGTTTTATTCTTTCTATTGCTCATAGAAAGAAAATGCATCACCTAAAAAACCTACAACTTGGTCATGCTAATCTTGTGAGCATCACAACACCACAAGTATTATACTATTGGATTTAAATAACACCCGCATAATTGTATTCATTAACTTATTTATTTCAGATTCACAGGCACATGGCATGGCAAGTACGTAGCTAGAGCAGTAGTTAGAATAGTGAAGCTATACATTCAGACAACGACTGATTTTGAACAAAATTATTGAGGGGATAAAAAGATATTTAGTAATTAATAAAAATTATAATTACATATATTTTTTATAATATCTATACTTAGAGACAAAATGCATTATATATTAAAACATTTTTCCACAAAGATAAATAATTGTATTACATAAGATAAAATACATATTAGCCTTGATTTATTGTAGATATTATGTTAATTGCTAAAGAACAAAAAGATATAACGAAACCCAAAAAGATAGTTTATTGTATAATATATTAATGTATTAAAATTTAGAAATGTGATAACACAATTAGTTAAACATTATGTTAAACCAAATAACCAGAAATTACCTCCATTGAAAGTGTTGCTCTCCTCTCTTTTAACTACTTGAAATCATCAATAGTAGAATCAAAAATAAAACTTGCAACTATCTTGCAAAATCATCTTCAATCTTATTAGCCAAACTTGTTTTGATTAACTTTATTGTTGAAAATGAGTGTTTTATTGTAACTGTAAAACTGGAAGAGTCAAGATGAGGCGGAATAATCGATCAATCAAGTAGTACACCTTGAATTTCTCCATTCTTACCAAAGCACAAGACAAATAGATATAGTTGATAGATTCTTTAAATGTAGAGAGGGTATATGAACTTCAAAATAGAGACAAAATATAACAACAATCAACAAACAAAAGGAACAAGAAATAAAAAAGAGAAAAAAACTCAAGAGCAAGAGATCCTTCATTTCTCCTTCTCCAAGACTTTTCTTCATTCTTTTACTCTAAGAAAAACTTAAGATTTAATGAATATAAACTAAAACAAAATTATTGTATATGTTGAATAATAAATAAAATATTTTTTACCTATTAAAAACATAGGTTGATTGTTCCAACCATCCAACAAATGGTGAAGAAAATATGGGTTTCGTATGAAAGAGACAAGCAAAGAAGAACAGAAAGAGGCAAGCATGTGGGTAGAAAAGAAGAAAAAAAAGAGACAAAATTAAAAGTGAGAAATAGACAAAATTAAAAGTTAGGAAGAAGGAAAGAAAGTTGTTAGGAAAGGAGAGGAGCCTAAAACACTGGGTAGATCTCCACATTGGACTAAGAGCAAATCATACATAGTGATTTGGACACCAAATTTTTCACCCAAAACCTTAAGACATTAGGTGTATGGATCCCTTCACTTATATGTTGCTCAACATGTCTATTTTCATCCAATGTGAGACTTTTTTACTCACAATTGATATTCCAACAATCTCCCCCTCAAATATGAGTCCATCCATTCATCTCGTATGCTATCCCTCAAACGAAAGCTTTTTCATCCACATACTAGTTCTTGCACCGTTGTTGGCTTACATACATCAACGGGACACGGTGCTTGACCCACATTGTCACGAAGACTTTCAATACAAGGAGCTGGTCACCTTAGTCGTACCATCGGCTCTGATACACTGTCGAGAAACTAGTGGAGCCTAAAACACTGGGTAGATCTCTACATTGGGCTAAGAGCAAATCATACAAGTGATTTGGATCCCACATATTTCACCCAAAATCTTAAGACATCAAGTGTATGAGTCCCTTCACTTATACATTGTTCACCATATCTATTTTCATCCAACGTGGGACTTTTCTACTCACACTTGATATTCCAAATAAAGTGGCATACAAAAAGAAATGAAAGAGTTGTTTTATAATGAATAAGGTACAATTGACAAGAAAAGTGTAACATCACAACTAGGCGTTAGAGTTATTGATACTTTTTAGTTGTTTGAAATGAGATTTTGGGTTAATTAAATTTGTAGAAAGTAACTTAATATTTTATTGACTTATTTTAATTGAGGAGGTTATATTTAGTTCTATTTAAATAAAAATATATTGAAGGGACAAATAATTTTTTTTTAAGAAACTTAATGAAGCAATTTTATTAGGGGGCGGTAAACCAAGCCTCTTGGCCCAGTGGTTGTAAGGCTTGCCTTGTGACACTTTAAGAGTCGACTCGGTTAGCTCCCGGGTTCGATTCCTAGCGGTGTTAAAATAATGCTTGACCAGCGGAAGCCATGCCCAGCCCGCGAACAGTGATTAGTCCTTCATTGACCACATCGGGATACACTGGATCTATGACCAAAAAAAAAATTAGGGTGCATTTACCCCCATAAATTTCAATTTGAAGCGTTGCCTGAATTTATAATTTCAACGGGAGAGTCATGCTGAACTTAGCATGGGAGGGAATTGATTTGTGTTAATTATTCTATCAGTGCCCTACGAGCATTGTTTAAGGAATATTTCAAAGAAAATTTTTTTTATTGAGAAGTGATATATTTAATATTTTAAGATGTTAGACACTCAAATTTTCAATAAAAACTTAATTTTTATAAGTTCTTTATGTTAGAACATTGGTTAACAAAGACAAATAGTTTAATACTTTAATGGAATTTGCTGCTCTTAGTACTGCAGTTACACGGTACAGTTAAAATATATCATATTTGTTAAATCAACGTGAAAAAAAGGTTGGAAGATAAAAGTTCTGAAGTAGGGATATGAAATGCCGATCGAGAAAAGGAATCTAATGATTTGGACACAAACTTTTGTTTTGAAGATTATTTGACTGGTCAAAAAACTTCCAATCACATGCATGTAAGTATCATTATCATTCGTAAACAAAATTAGTCTAAAAAGTACATATATCATTGTTTTTTTGTTGCTTGGGGATATAGATATACGACCATTCGAGTCAATGTGCAACAACTATTTTCATTGTTTTCTAGGTTTGAGACACACTTATAAATATATGATTTTATATTTGTATAGTTTTTATCATCTGTTTATAGTTAGTGTTATCTTATATATGATCTGTCAGGTATGCTTAATATATATTCTCCCACTATTGGTTGGGAATATCCTTCTACACAGCCAAAAAATAAAAAAAATGTGCATCTAACATTATTCACTAGTAAAAGGTGAAAAACGGGTGTGTGATGCCTTTTGAACAAGGGTGGAGCTACATTGCCCCTTCCGGTGCCTGTGGGCTCCCCAAATTTTTGGAAAGTTTTATATTTTACATAACTTCTAAAATTAAAATTTTCTTATATTTAACCTCTTCATTAATGAAATTACTTCTTCTTTTTTTTTTTTTGGGTCATATTGCTTCTTTTTTATTAGTCCGAAGTAAATGATCAAGCTCTGTCCCTGTTTTTAAGGGGCCTATCCCTCTTAGTGCAACACAAATTCAGCACTTTTGTAAAATTTCGAGAGAAAAATGTTGCATACAATATTTTTGTGAGTCAAAAATGTCAAACTTATTTATCAAAGTGTAAATGTGAAAAGAAATGAAATCAATCAAACTATAATTAAATAATGAAAATTAAGATGTTTGAAGTGATGAATTATATTTACAAATGTGTTGTTAAAGTTTGAAGATCCTCTCATTTTTGCGTACGAAGAAAACCTGATTGAGAGAGTTCAAATCTTCAATGTCATCCAATATCTCGTGAGATTAGTTTCCATAATTACGAAAGAGAATATCATGACAAACTTTTTTTTTTAGAGATTCCAAGAAATAAAATCCATTTTTTAAAAGCTAAAATTAAATGTGCAATCAAGTAGTAAGAATTAAATTTAGTCAAAAGATGATGTGGATGGTCAAACATCATGTCACGTGTTGTGCCGTGGTTGGTGTAAAAAACATGTCCCCCTACATATTTAAAGACTTTTTTTAATAGAAACTATTAAGTGATTTAGGAGTAAAAATTTTTCTTCTTCTACATCATTAAAAGAAAAAAGTTATGACATTAAAAATGAAGTACAATAATAACCTACACCGGCTCTGGCTGTGTAAATGTGTAGACGAGATGGTACAGAATTTAAAATTTAAAATTGTCCAAATTTTTGATTGAGGTGTTTTTGGGTTTTCACAATGGTTTTGCTGGCCATGTCGGCTGGGGAGAATGTGAGCAATGGGGAGTCCCACATGCAGACATGTGAGCTGCACAAGGGATAGTCAGGTGGGGGTGGTGGGAGCATTCAGCTCTAAATATATATAAATCCCTTTTATTCACTCAGCAGCAGGTTCTCCACACTGCTTACTCGACCAATGCCACATTACTCTATCGCTAATTTGGCACCAAAATCATCAGAGTGCACAGCAGGTGTCTTATGCTATATTTTTTTTATCTTTCTTTTGTTGTTTTTCTGTTTATTTTTGTCCACCTCGCTCTAATTAAGATATCATACAGTGCTTAAGATTCATCCTGCCTTATCACTTATGAGGCATTAGGCAAGATGACTTCTATGATGCACCAAACATAAATAAGATGTATGGGCCGGGCAGACATTTTCTATAGGAATTGAACAACGTTTGAATTTGGGAGATGCTCTTTGATCAGTGACTAATGCATGGCAGTCATGAACCTAAAAAACATAAGTTATTATTATATCCTAAAAGCTTAAGTTACGACTATGTGAAGAACTAAAAAAAGAATGTTATACACATGTTGTGAGTGTATTTATAGATACTGTCTTAAACGAAATCAATTGTTTCAAGTTTATGCTTTTAAGTAAAAGCCCGTGAATAGCTTTATTGTTTCTCTAATATACTACATGCTAAATGAGCTAGCCACAACACGATGTATTTGATATCAATCCGGGCTCTAGCTTTTGCATGTGCTTTGTTTGAGGTGATCTTTTCATCACCATACCACAGCTACCTCTTTCAATTGGATCTTATTATATATATCCTCTCCAGGCCCAAATTGTGTTGCATTTTTCACCTCCCATCAATTATTTATTATTATTTAATTAGAACATATAAAATTTATATTGCTAAATTTCGTAGCCACCAGAAATGCTACCTAGTGCGAAAGAAGTTTCGTGAGAAACTGCGAATGACGTGGCCAACCCTCTTTCATCTTTTTTCCTTTAACTTAAATATAACTTAAAAACAACTAAAATTAGAATTGGACGATACGCCGGTGGCTGCTCCCTTCCGTTGTTTGCTCCTTCGTCGGCCATGGTTTGCCGAATCGTCTCCCTCCTCTATCATGATTTGCTTCCTTCGCCGTCATCAACACGATTCTGTTGGGTCTCCTTTCATGTGTCAATTGTTCTTCATTTCTCATTAATTTTCCAGATTGCATTATCAATAAGTTCATATTAAGAGAAAATTGTTCATGTTGCGTACCAGGTGTTTGATGAGTGTCACCACTTAGTTTATTCTTTCACATCTTGATACACATTCTTTCACATCTTGATACACAAGAGTTACTGACTTGGTAAGTAGCTTTCATCTTGATTCTATTCTTGTTTCTACTTACTTGGTTTGGTGTTGAATACTTGGATTGTGCCTTTCCCTTTTTGCTTAGGAAGTGGAATATTCCGAAGAGTCGGGACATTTGTATCATATTTTGTGAACAATTTATTAAATTATTTTGTTTCCATACTTCTGTTTTGAAGCATATTGTATAAAGCAACAATAGTTTAGCTTAGGTTTTGATACAATTTTTAATTTAAGTTTGCAATTTCATTTAATTTCTGTGTAAGTGAGCCATCCTTAGCAAAATCTAGTTCAATGTAGTAGAAACCTTTCTATAATAGATTGTAAAAGATGTCTAAATGATTCAATTTCATAGCTTGGAAACGTTGTGGAATTCTTTTCAACTTTAGATTTTGAATATCATGTTTAAAGCCTATGCATTGTTTACGTAATGAGAAAATTGAGGTGGCTGGGAAGAAGAAAGAAGGGAATTTATTATTTAAAGGTGGCAAGCATCAATAAGCAGGGAAGAAATATGAAAAGGCTGTTGATTTTGTTAGTGAAGATGGATCCTTGGAGATGATGAGCAAAAGCTAGCTAAGGCACTATGAGTTTCGTGCTGGTTAAATGGCACAGCTTGTAGCCTTAATGACTTTACTGGAGCAATCAAGTTATGTTCACAAGTGCTTGATGTTGAATTTTACAATGTGAAACCTTTGTATAGACGAGCACATGCATACATAGAGACTGATGACTTTCTTTTGGCAGATGTAGACATCAAGAAAGCTCTTGAGGTGGAACCACAAAATAGGGGGCTAAAGGTAATTCAAAGGAAATTGAAGCAACTTCAAGCTGAAAATGACAAAAAAGATGCTAAACTCTATTAAAATATGTTTGCACATAAAACAAAGGACTCCTCTGCGGCAATAAAGAGATCGAAGGTTGAGAAAGAAGAGGATGAGAAGAAAAATGAAAAGGTCCTGAGAATGGAAATGGACAAGGTTGTTGATAGCGCAGCTCCTCCTGATGGTGGTTTAGTTGTCAATTTCTGTCAATAAACTTAGTGAACCTGATTTTACCCTTGTTGAACCTGATTATTATGATGTTAGCTTGTAGCTGCTTGGGTGAACCTGATTATTATTTTCAATCTTTATTCACTAATAGAAGGGATGTCCTCTGCCATACTTAATTGATTTTATTTATCTTTCATATATGGAGTCTATATTGTACATAGTTCAAATGGTTGCAAATTGAAAATTGCAGCTTGGTATGGCATAGTTCAAAGTTGACTCTGTCTTGAATCTTTATTGACAGGAAACTGTGCACCAAATAGAAGTGGCTCAAAGGATTACCCTTGAAGCATTAAGAGGTGCTTCAGCTACTGAAAGGAAAGAAATGAGCAGATATTGCAAAACCATTGGACTGCAATCAAGATAAGGCAATATTCCAAAATGTGATGTTGTTCAAAGTACCATAGAGGTTCTCTTCTGCAGAATATATCAAGAGCTTGAGTATACCCACTAATAGACTACATGAGAAGATCTTCTGCTAATGCTAATGCCATGAGAAACAACAATAGCACAAATAAAGCAGCTCCTCAGCCACAGAATGCAGAATCAGAATTGTTCTCTTCTAGGCATAAGTAGTAGAACCTAGAGTGAGCTAGGAAAAGTTGCATAGTGCCATTGTATTTGTGCATATGTCATGCACATATTATTATTGTATTACATTGTAATATTTAAAAGTTAAATATATGGAAAATAGATCTTTTGTGCACCTCAATGTGATTAACTATAATACCAACAATTTTATTTCAATAGCAACATCAGTATTTGTAAGATAAAAAATATAAATATCATAAATAGAATCCTTCCAAATAAAAATGACAGAATGCTAAAACAGAATGCTAAATATCATAAATTAAAATCCTTCCAAACAGCATCAGTTGCAAGTAACAAATGACTCTTACTTTCATGTTGCAAGTAGTTCATGACTTCGACTTTCATGTTCATGACTTTGACTGTGGTGTGTCATTCATCTCTTTAACTAATAGCTGATGGTTTTTTTGGTGTTGTGCCTCCAAAAAAACACACATGGTCAATAGAATTGATGAATCATATAAAATTAAAATCAGCAAATTATCACAAAAAGGAACAAATACCTCCAGCAGTTCAAAATAGCTAACGTTATGGTTTACGATTTGAGAATAATACGGAACCTACAAAATAAACATGCTACTTTAATAAGTTATTTCATGCTATACATGTTAATATAAAAATAAATAGAATACTTAGTTCTATGTTTGCACCTGATCTACTTCACCAATACGTTTATGTTTGAAGTACTATATCCATTCCTCCAAAAGTAACTTTGCTCATACTATAAACATAAATATACAAAACATAGACAATCAGTATGCAATGTTATGATTGTTTAAAACCAAAGTATTCAAACATATACAGTTTGAGATCCCAACATGATTTGAGAATGAAAGTAATAAAGTTCCCTTACTTGTGTGCCACTTCCATCAATAATTTGAGATCCTAAAATCCCTTGATTTTCATTTTCTTGAACTCTAGTTTCACAAAAGGCCTGTCATCAAATATCCAAATTCGAAATAATATATTGTTATGCTAAATTGAAGAAAATCAATTTGAAAATTTTAAAATCACCTCTTCTCGACTTTGATAATGTTCACTTTGCTGGCTACTTTTTTGGGTTCTCTTTCTTGCCAGCTTCTTTTTCACGATTTGATCTAATTTAGAAGCCTTTCTTTTAGAAGGGGGACGCCCTTTACTTCGAGCCACTATGGAATCAATAATTCTAGTCGTTTGCATTGGAACTGCACTATCTTGGTCTACATATGGCACTTTAGTCATCTGGGGAGATGTTTCTTTGCATGCAAAAACAATCTTTAAGTCTTTAATCCAATTCATTACTTTCAACAAATCATCATCAGTATTTATCACCATAGAAGAAACTTCATAAAAAGCATCACATGCTTTATTAAGTCGTTGTATTTCAGCATTTCCAAATAAATTATCAAAACCACATTTAATAAATGTATGTCTCCTCTTTATATCCTTCCTCCAATGTGACAACACTTAATAAGGTGGCATCGAGTCTGTTTTACCTGTGAGTTTAAGCGCACAAAGGATATGTCTACATAAAAGACCTTTCAACTCAAATAAGCAACATGCACATTGCAATTCAAAGTTTTCTTCATTGAATGAAACATTGAATCTTACATCTTTAGTTTTGTCGAACACCATCCTGCTTTCTACAACTACGAATATTGATTTCAAGCCTTCTGATCTCTCGAACCAAGTATTGCAATTGCAATACATCATAGAAGCAACCTCAACTTGAAATTCTTTGAATTTAGCATTGGTAAATACTTTTTGGAGTTGGGACTCAAAACCAAAATGACTTATACAAGAGATTTTTGTATTAAATGAACCAAAATCAGCCATGCTCTCTTTTTCAATTTTATCTTTCAGTGCATTGTCATACTGTTCAACAAATTGCTTCAATGTGGTCTTTGAGTTTACATACCCATCGAAAAATGAATTCATACTTTCACTTCGCTGTGTTGTAGACATTCCAGCCCAAAATGTATCTCTAACGTACACAGGAACCCAACGATGTCGCTCATCAAATATCCCTTTCAACCATTCATTATCATAGAGTTTGTAATCTTCAATCATTTTTTCCCACCTCTCCACAAAGTCATTTTTGCTCAAAGAATCATATACAGCACCATGCAAATGTGCTTTGATAGAATCATAATTCGAGTGCCTACCTAACTTTTCATGAACTTTTTTCATCAAATGCCATAAGCACCACCTATGATGAGCTTTTGGGAAGACAACCTCAATTGCGTTTTTCATTGCTCTGTCTTGGTCAGTAATTATGGCATTAGGAGCACGTCCAGACATACATTCTAACCATGTCCTGAACAACCAAGTAAATGTTTTAGTATCCTCACTTGATAGTAGAGCACAACCCAACAACACAGATTGTCCATGATGATTTACTCCAACAAAAGGAGCAAAATGCATATCATACTTATTTGTTAAGTATGTGGTGTCAAATGTTATGACTTCTCCAAAATATTCACATGCAACTCTACACCTTGCATCTGCCCAAAATACATTTCGTAAACGACTGTTGTCATCCACATCCATTACGTAATAAAACTGACTATTTTGCTTTAATTTTCTAACAAAATAGTTTTGAATTGCTTCAGCATCTCCTGTCCCAAGTCTTAGCTGCCTTATTTTGTCTATATAGTTTCTACAATCTTTTTCTCCAAATGTTAGATTCTCATAACCATTCGCTTCAACAACTAAAGATCGAAAATTTCTACTTACATTGATCCAAGCTTGATCATTAAGTTCTAACCTCCTTTTAATGTGAGGCCCCAAATTCTTGTTGCATCTAAAATACCGTGCTTTGGTTGGACTTAATTCATGATTATGCTCAAGAACAAACCTTGAAACTATAACTGATCCATCTAAAGATAAGATGCATTCAATCTAGCCTTATATTGTGATTTTGTGATAGGATTGGGTTTCAAAATATTCTTTGCATTGCTCACATACTTTCTTACACGACTACATCCTAGAGTGAAATATTTTTTTCCATCATCCCTGGTTTTTGAACTTATTTTAGCAATTCCAAAACCCTTATATTGAGCATAATCCGTGTAATACTTGATTACTTTCTTCTTCAGAGCTAAATGTCATCCCAACCTTAGGTTCTTCATCCTCACAATCAACATTTGCTTCTAAACTATCATCATATTCTTGATTTTCTTCATTAATACCCTCTTCTAAACTAGTATTCTCAGAACACATCTTATCTATGTTATCCCTGTTTCCCATTATGAGCATATGTTTGAAAACATATTAGTCCTTTTATAAGTGCAGGTAGGAGAGAAATATACAATTCATAAGGTTACCAAAAAGATTTGAAATTTTCATCAAACGGGTAGTATGCAACCAGAGCAACTTTGTTTTAGGATGCAAATGTAACTAGAAAACTGTTTGGATTGATGATGCAATCTGGAAAACTTGTGGGGAATGAAAAAAGACCCATGGCAGGAAAGAACTTTATAGGGATTTAATAGCAAAAAATGAATTCATATAACAATGACATACCTGAATCTTGTTGATTACACTGGAGCGGCAGAGGAGGAAGACGAACCGGTACAGAGCCTCGACCAAAGGATGGCTGATGAAGGAGTAAACAATTGCAGGAAAGCAACAACCCGCTAGCAACGGCGGAGGAGGATGAAGCATGACCGGGAAAGAGAGGTAGGAAGGCGGCAACCCACTAGCGACGGCGGCGGGACCTGAGCAGAGTACGGCGGATAGCGGCAGAGGAGAGCCGAGCAGTGAAAGAGTGTAATCCTAATTTTAGGTTTTTTTTTTCTGATTTATATTTTAATTAAGTAAATAAAATAAGATTACTAAAAGAGAAATAAAAAAGGAAAGCCCTGTCATTCGTCGAAAGCGACGAAATTCTCCTTCGCAACGTATAGCGGTGCTGTTTCTCAAAATGAAAGTAGGTTTCATGTTGCAACATGTCTGAGTTTAAGATGATTGTACCTACTTTTGTTAGTTGGATGCATGAGTAGTTCACATATTAATTATAGGAAAATGTTTCAGATACGTCTATGATACACAACTTTAGAACAACTTTAATTTTTACACACAAATTACTTTGCGTCATAAAATAAAAAGTTGTCAAACTTTTTTTTTATAAGCCAAAAGTGTATTGTTATGAGTACAAGTAGTACCCTTAGTCAATTACAAGAGAGTATCAAAACAAGGAAGGTAGCTGTAATAGCAATTCTGATATGATGCAGCTAGCATGATACCAGAATCGGGTTTACAACACTCAAACCAATAGAAAAAGAGAACAAAAAAGATAGCCACCCGCCCAAACAAACAGAACAGAGGACACCAACCAGAAGTACATAGACAATCGAAATCATAGTTCCCACCTAATTTTACAGACAGCAGGATAACACAAAACAGCCTTGTGCATTACCCAAGTAAAACGCAGCACAGCCTAAAGCAGGTAAGAGGAACCAAGTGGTGCGCCTATATAAAACCCAAAGCCAAAACAGTAGCAGAGAACCTTCATTTCTTAGAGCATGATTGGAGGCAAAGTAGAGGATTAATACACCAGTCCACAAAAGAGTAATTGCCACCCTTAATAGCAGTAGAACTCCAGCTCTAAGCAAAAAATTTGATGGACTCCATCACCTTGTCGAAATCTAATTTTCCATCTCTGAAAAGAATATCATTTCTATGTTTCCAAATTGCCCAAATTGTTGCAAACCATAGCAAGCATCAAAACTTTTTAGACACCTTTTTTTACTAGTAAACCCGAATGTTGTAGGAAATGATCTTTCAGAGATAAAGGTAGCACCATATCAATACCAAACTCACAATACATATTCATCCAAACACAATGAGAGAACAAGCAAGACACCAAAATGTGGGAGGTCGATTCTGGGGCCCTAGAGCAGAACAGACAGACTGCTTGTGAGTTGGAGAACCCCATATCACGCTTAGCCAAATTGACCTTAGTAGGAATCCTATCTTGAAGTGCTTTCCAACAAAACCCCACCACTTTGAGAGGTGTTAACTTCTCCCAAAAGGCCTTGAAGAAAAACTCATCCAAAATGTTTGGGTTTGAATGTACTGCCAAGTAAGCCGATTTGACTGAAAAACATCCGGAAACATCCAAATTCCATTTCCAACCATCCAAAGTATTGCCAGTCACATCGAAGTTTATGGTTTCATTGAGTAGATCCAATACCAGTTCATCCTCCCACGTAAAGAGCCTCCTACGCCAATTTAGAGTCCAAACCCATTCTTCCTCCCTCCATTCCCCCATTTCAGCTATGGTTGCCCCCTTGGAAGTTGTAATAGAATAAAGTATGTTGAATCTGCATTTGAGTGGAGCATCACCTATCCATTTGTCCTCCCAAAATTTGGTGTCCTTCCCATTCCCCACTTTTTTGGAAAAACCGTCAGTTAACCACCCCTCCCTCAAAGACGTATTATCCAACTTTCCTAGATCCCTCCACCACACTGAACCTTTGGCATGGTTGTCCCTGCCTAACAATTCTGCCCCTGAAGGTTCATTGTTGCCATATCATGCAACAATAACCTTTTTCCAAACCCCTCCATTCTCAGATAATAGTCTCCAATGCCATTTTGGCAAGTAAAGCTATATTGAAGGAAAGGAGATTCTTCACACCGAAACCACCCTCTTCTTTTGGTTTACACACAATATCCCCACTAATCCAAGGGATTTTTCTTCTCTCCTCCCTCCCCCCCCCCCCCCCCCCCAAAGAACCATCTTTGCAATTTGATAAAAGAGTTGATTACCTTTTTAGGTGCTTTATAAAAAGAGAAGAAATATACCAGTAAGCTTGATAGAACTGCATTGAGGAAAATGATTCTACCACTAAAAGAAAGATTTTTGCTCCTCCAACTAGCAGCCGCGTTTGGATAGGACATAATAACAGCTGCCATGTGATAGCTCTTCTTGGATTGGCGCCAACCGAGATGCCCAGAAACTTGAATGGCACTTTGCCTGACTTGCTATTCAGAACAGATATTGCCTCACCAGTGATCCTGTTGATGTCCCATGACAATGCTTTTGAAGAAATTCACCTTCAAACCAAAAGCTAACTCGAAAATCCTCAGAATGCTTTTGATGACCTTTGCGTTTTCCACAGATAAGTTCCCGACAAAAATTATGTCATCCGCATATCATATGTGAGAAATAGTCGCATCCAGAACCTCACCCTTTATGACGTATTCTTCATAAATACCTTTGTCTACCACATTTTTTTATAATACTGCTGAGACCCTCAACTACGATCAGGAAAAGAAACGGAGCCATGGGATCCCCTTGTCGAAGCCCTCTAGAAACACTGAATTCTTCAGAAGGACTACCATTTAACAGAACGGAAACTGAAGCCGAAGACAGACATTCCCTGATCCACGACCTCCAAACCTTGCAAAAACCCATTATATCAAGCATTTGCGCCTTTGGTTATTCTGCCAAATTGGTGAAAATCAGTGAAGAACTTATAGAAATCAGCCTTGACAACTTCCCAGAACTTCTTTATGAACATGAAATTGTACCCGTCCGGCCCCGGGCTTTTATTGCTATCGCATTCCTTGATCGCTTCATCAATTTCACTTGTTGAAAATTCAGCAGTTAACATCTTCCATGTCGTCGAGACCAGCTGTTGATACACCCACTTCCTTCTTCTTGCCTTTCATAATTCGTTCTGCCTCACTTACCTCTACATGTGAATCATCAACGCTTCTGCAGTTAAAGGTAGAAAAGAACTTCCTTCTATCTCATTATTAGATTAGACTAGAGGAGTGAATTATGTATTAGGCTAAAAGCTGCAAGCAAGCCCATTATTTGTGGCCGAGGCAACCAGCCCCGAGGAAATCAAGGTTGGAGTGATCCTCTTTGTAGAGCCTTACCTTTGTGGGCCCGGCTTCCTTAGGCCTACTTATATCTTCGGCCCAAAAACCCCATCTGCCCTCTTTGTCTTATGGGGTTTGCTTTTTATATCCCATTATTTAATTTTTCTACCTCCTTTTTTAATTTTTTTCAATTAAATCCCATAAATATCCCTATCCCTTCACACCCCCTAAGTTGTAGCATTTTTTTAGTAGGAGGAGCAAGTGGTGCAAGCGGTGGAACCTGGAGCCATGAGTCATGACTACGGTTTCCAAACAACAGAAGAAGAGAAAGCCCTTCTTGGAATCATCAACAATAACATAGACCATACTCTCCATGCAAATTGGAATTCTTCTTCTCCTTCGATCTTACAAAATGTCAAGGACCAATGGGATTATTCACACTTTTCCCCTAAGATCGTAGATCAATCTTTATTCAAAGCTTTGCCTCTTCCTCATAATTCCTCCGTGGAAGCCATTGTGACTACTACTACCACCACCACCACCACAGGTCGACGCAAACGACCATCACAGTTCTGAACACCTCTTTCTTCAATCAAGTGGCAACTAAATCCACCATTATCTTCCCTCTCCATATACCTAAACCATCACCAAGCTTTCAAGTCATCACCAACAACAATCTCATAACCGTCGCACAACCCCCTGGCACGAGCAAAAACAACACCACCACGCAAGGTCAGATGTCGCCATCGGGAGAGCACAACCAAGACCACCGCGTGCCGCCCTCACACCGTCTCACCGCGCCGACTAAATCCGGTCTTTTCTCGCTGCCCAGCCATGCCGACCAGACCGCAAATCGCACGCCACCATATCGAGCTCCGCCGCTCCTCAGCCTCGGACCACCGCGAACTAGACGCGGTGAAGCTCCTCCGCGTGCGAACGTCGCGCCCCGGGCAATTGCCGTGAAGACCAGCCTCGCCACTGTGCGCTCTCCCGTTTTCCTTCTGCTGCAGATTTGGTACTCTTTGGAAAAACATTACTGAAACTAGAAAAAAAAAAATAATGCTACAACTTAGGGGTGGGAAAAGGGGTGGGAATGTATGAAACTTAATTAAAAAACAGATGAGGAAAGGAGGTAGAAATATTAAATGATGGGGTATGAAAAGCAAATCCCTTATCTTATTCACATCCTTTTGAGGACAAGCCTCACCAAAAACGTCTGACATAGGCTGAACGACGCCACCTGCTGTAGAGTACGAATTTGCAGGTTCTAGTCTAACTTCCCCTTCCACACCAGCTGTAACCTCGATTTCCTGACCCGATTCAAAATTCAAATCCGGCACCACCTTCTTCGTCTGAGCGAAAGTTCCGCGGCCGAAGGCCTCGGAAAATAGAGTTTCTGTTACATCCTCTGAACTGAAATATGAGCTCTCCTCCGAGTCTGAAGTAATATCTTCTGAGCTTGATAACCCTCGAGATGGTAAGGATTAGGGACATTGTCCCCTATAATCTCCTCTGCCATTCTGAGACAGGGAAGATTGTATTGTTGATCTTAACCTGAATAACAATATTAATATTTCCCGGAGAAGTCGTCGCAAGAAGGACCCTGCCAACGTCGAATCTTTGTTTTAGCTGAGTAGCTACATCCAACTTGACGAACCTCCCTTCAGGATTCACCAAAAACATGAAGAGCATCTCTGACCAAGCGTGAATGGGCATGCCCATGAAAGAAACCCAAACCGATTTTTCTTTCGACACAATTTCTAGCTTCCATGGCACCAGCCTTTCGAACCACTTGGAGAAACAAGTGGCATTGTCATTGATTAAAGTGGTAATCTCCTCTTCGACATCAGCCATCAGAAGGACCAAGCTCCCCTCATTGGTGTTGCAGAAACTGTAGTGATGTCGTCTGCCTTTAAAGGCTGTTGAATGTTAACCACATCTTCAGGATTGAACATGTGACCCACATAGCTCCCTTTTAACCACTGCGTATCCTCATCTTGCACGTTAAATTCGAATTCCCTGATATTCCCATACATATTTGTAACACCCCGATTTTTCTTGTTTTCTAAGGACGATAAACTCAATTAATGAGTTTATATTTTTATCTGTATTATAGAAAATGATTTTGGGAAAACTAAAATCATATTCTTGTTTCATATAATCGTAGGAGGTTATGGTTAAGTTTTGAGCCGAAAACTCAAACGAAACCCGATCTATGTTTTTTCAGATGATAGTGTTTTTCTACTATCATGACCTAATCTTGACTAACGGACGAGACCATTAGTCTTAGAATTCGATCCTCTATCTTTTTCCTAAAATGTGTCCTGACGTCCAAAATATAAATAATATTTTATATTCGGGCCGATAATCGATCGAGGAGACGATTCGAGCTGTCTTAGGGTTTTTCGAGACCCATGATCAAATGCTTTTCATGCCAGAATTGTGTCAAGTTATTTGAGGACTCATACCAGTGTCGTGATGATTTCAAATATCGGAACGTGAATTGACCAATTTGCCCTTGCTTAATTTTTATTACTAATGACCTTTTCCTATTACTAAAGTAATATCCCATAAATATCTTCATTTCACCTTATCTCTTCTCACTTTTTCGGCAGCCCTTTCTCTCCCCCAACACTCCATCTTCTTCTTCTCTCATTTCTTCATTTTGCTTCCATTAAAACTCCATTTTGAAGGCTTAAAGTTTGGATTTTCTTGAAGCAATCTTCATCAATCTTGGAGTAGATCATCATAGGAGGTAGTATATCATCTCTATCTCTCCCAATCTCTCCTTTCTCTCCTCAAAGTTTCATGATAAAAGGTGTTAGGGTTTTGTCCCTAAAATCTTTAAAAATGCATGAAAAATTGTAGGAAAATCGTATCTGTACCAAACCAATTTCTATGGCCTAGGTTCATGACATACTTGTATGGTCCAAGAGCTTAGAGCCAAGAAATCTCCCTAGTTATATTTTCTTATAGGAGGCCGAAACCCCCCTATGTGTGTAGGGTAGGGTTTTGGTTGGTTTTTGATGTTTTGAACTGATATCTAGGGCTGTCACACTTAGTTAGGGTGTTATCCAGAAAATGAGAAATTTTGGAGCTCTCTAGCTATTTTTAATGTCATAGGGCCGAACCCTAGAGGTGGTACATTAGGATAAATCTTTGTTTTGTGAGTTAATGCCGTTATGGTTTGTGTGTATGTAGTGATCGGCAACATGCTGGGCCAGTGATCAAGTTGAACGGGTGTTCAAAACTTACCTGGAAACTACAAGAGGTAAGGGGATAAACCTGAGGAACTCCATTTTCGACAGCTATGTGCTGCATCGGTGTTTGTATTGTATTTAATTACTCTGTATCTGATTGTTCGTTGATTGTGTGGTTTAATGCTGTTGATTTGAATATGTATGATATAACTGCTGACATATTTGGATATATGCTATAATTGTTGAATGATTATATGGATGTATTGTGTGCCCTGATGTGGGATTTAAGGCATTAGAGGACCTAATTTTGATTAAGATCCGACATCGTGTAACTTAAAAGCTTTAAAAGTCTGAAATGTATTTTAATAATGAAAATCGAAGTTTAAAGCAAATAAGGCATTAGAAACCTTCATTTGTCCAAATTGATAAAGCTGACCTGTTAAGAAAAAGTATTTTAAGAAATGTGGTTTTCAAAGTTATATTGAGTTTATTCAAGAAAAATGGGTTTTGAAAGCTTTGTTTTAAGTTCGTATTTCACCGAAAAACAAGGAAAGAAAAAGAAATGGTCCTTAGACCAAGATTTGTTTTATAGAAAACCGATCCCGATGACTTTGTGTAAGTATCGGAGATTTGGGTTTTTGGTTTTCGAGTTTTCAAGAAAAGTGGTTTTAAAGTTTAGAAACTGGAAACCGAGACGTCGGGGTTCTAGGGTTCTGCAGAGCACGTGGATCACGGATCCGTGTTAGTTGAAATCCTGTCGGCTTAGGGACAATCTTTGTGGTCCTGTAGGCTTGAGGATGTTTTTATGATCTTGAATCCAACGTCCTAGACTGGTACATCGGTTAGGGATGTTTGGGATTTGAGTTGTTTTTGGACTAAATGTCCTGTTTTGAGAAAATGTTTTTGAGGCTTAAAGAGTCTAAGACATTATGGTGGTTGTTAGCGTTGATGCTGCAACGCGGAAATATTGATGCGACAAAGATCAATTATCAGAAACTAGATAGTTTCTCATGCATTTTGTGTGTTTGGCAAACGTGTCGTGAAACGGGGGACCTTGATAGGCAAGGGGAACCTGAGATGACTTAATGTCATTATGTAACATTGTGCCTTGATAGACAATGATGTCCTACGAGCCAGGGAGAGCGTATTGTGCCCAGTGAAGAGGACAATATAGTATGACTTATACATCGTGAGTACCACTGACATGCGCGTCCATGTATTATTTCCTGGAAGGTTACATGCTCACGTTTGGCCGAATGTTGATTCTGGCGTTTGTTATTGTATCCTGCAGGGCAATAACGTTGAGTCTGATCAACTCATGTTTATGGTGATGGGATTTCCGGAAATCTAGTTTGAATATTAGTTGAGATATATGGAAGTGTCATGCATACGTTTAGAGAATAACGTTGATTGTGAGGTACGAAGCCCTTGTGCCTTTACTGTTGTTAGTACTTGATTATACATGCTATATTATGTGATGTATGATGATTTGAGTGAGTTACATTATATGAATCTGTTGTTTGGATTGGGCATATAGTTGTCGTTTTTGGATTCATATATTGGTTTCTCACCCTTGCATGTTTTCTGGACTGGTTTGTCCTTTTGGTATATATATTATATCCTGTTTACAGATGGAGCCGATGCCAGACCATCTCGCGCACTCGGGGATGCGTGCCCTGGTTTTTGAGCGGACGACTGACCCAGCTGCGTGGGTTATTCACCCGGGAGTGGGGAGCGCAGCATATACAGGGCTAGTTTGCACCGTGAGCGGGACGACGAAGACAGGACCTCGCAAGAGTACCCGCACTGTGGAGACCGTCTAGGTACCTCTACCTCCCATTGGGATGATGCTGCAGGCCCTTAGCAGGGAGTGATCGAGCATTTCGCCCCCGCTGCACAGTCCCCGCAGCAGCAGCCATCACAGACACCTCCCCCGCCTTTTGTTTTGGTAGCGGGTGAGCATGTAGTGAAGGACGTAGAGGAGGAGGAGGAAGACCCTGAGGAGGATCCTCAGGAGGACCCAGAGTATCATCCTTTGGATGCTCCCGAGCCTCATCCACAGGAGAACGGGAACGTAGGTTCCCAGGGTTCTTCTCCTGGTTCTAGCATTGGACCTTCCTCTGGAGGATTGTCCAATGGCTTCCATTAGTTGGACCAGCTTAGGGTGTAGACTTTCTTTTGAGGCAGCGGTTTTTGAGTAGTCTGTTAACGGCTACTGATGGCCATAGTTTTTAGAGATATGGTTCCAGACTGTCACTGCCTAGTTTATAGCTTTTTAGAAGTTTATCTCTTATCTTTCTTTTGTAAAGGGACGTGTTGTCCATAGCTTTAGTTGATGTATATATATTGTTATATATGAGTATTTCTGTTCTTTTGGAGTCGTAATTTCATGAGTAATAAATAAGAAAAAAAATTTATCACGATTTTTAGGACTTGATGAAAATAAAGGAATCGTTTTCCGAAAGTAAAACCAGCAAATTTTATTTATCGTTTTAATGTATGTTTTGGGTTACAAAAAGTGGCACGGGTTTTGAGGGTGTCACAATATTCTTTCTATTAATTATTTTGTCCTTCACCCCAAGATGTTCGTTTTGGCCCTTAAGGGCCTGTTTGGTTTGCATTTTCATTTCCTGTTTCTATTTTCTGAAAATTATTTTCATTTTCAAAATTTGAAAAGATTGAAAAGTTGTTTGTTTTGACTTCCCGTTTTCTGTTTTCATTTCCTATTTTCAAAAATTTGGGATTGAAACACTGAAAACAACCTTTTTTTGTTTTCAAATTTGGGTCCAATTCAAGAAATGTTTTCAGTGAAAACATTTTCACTAAACTCAACCAAACGCATTTTCAAGCCTATTTTCTATTTTCATTGAAAATGAAAACAGAAAATGGTCAGACCAAACAGGCGGTAAGCTCTCCACCTGCCACAACACTGACAGAAGAAACCCCTGGTCGAACTCTATTGTTGTTGCCCCTACCATTTATGACAAGCTTACTCTGTGAAGGTGGTTTAGCAGTGTAACCTTTGACGAATCTTGGCAAGTTGACTCTGAGCTTATAGATACCAATCCAAAGGGAATCTAGCTTGGCTTCAAGTTCCTTAGGATTCCTCACATCCTTAAACCTCACAAAACCAAATCTTCTGCCATTCTTATCTTTTTTGGGAGGGATTCCCTTACACTCCCCCACTTGTTGAAAAATTTCCATAGATCTTCCCTGCCAAAGTTCTCTGGAAAGTTGGTGAAAAAGAATGGAGTAGTCCCGATCTGCTCATGAGGGATACGTCTCCTACCTACCTTGTGAGTGTAGGCATAAGTCTCCCTGTTTTTTTGGAATTTCCTGAACCTCTCCCTATCCCAGTTTCTCTCTCCAACTTTCATCCTCGCTCTTTTTTAAGAGTCCGGATCCTCTCCAGTGGGTAAGGAAATGGACATTTCCAGTCCATGGAATCTAGACCTTACAAGTGGACAAAAAGAAATGGATGGCTGAGATTCAATCATTTAAACTCAATATTTTTTTAAAACAAATCAATATTTGTTGCAAGGGAGGACTACTCGTCTGCTGTAACCCGTCTGCTGTGACCGTCTTTTGTTTCACTCGTCTGCTGTGACCCGTCTGCAGAGACCCGTCTGGTATTTCACCCGTCTGCAGAGACCCGTCTGGTATTTCACCCGTCTGCTGTTTCACTCGTCTGCAGTGACCCGTCTGATCATTTTCTTCACTCGTCTGATCACCCGTCTAATGACTAGCAAGTGAGACAACAGACGAGTGAACCAGTAGACGGGTCACAGCAGACGAGCAAAACAGTAGACGGGTTATAACAGACGGGTGAAACAGCAGACGGGTCATAGCAGACGAGTGAAACACTAGACGGGTTAGAGCAGACGGGTCATAGAAGACGAGTCGAAGCAGACAGGTGAAACAGCAGCCGGGTTATATCAGACGAGTAGCCCTTCCTTGCAACAAACAAATCTAATGTGGATATTTAAAAAAAAAAAATAGACACGTGGCTGGCTCTGGACCGTCAGATTGATTGTAAGGCTCAGATTCCATGGACTGGAAATGTCCATTTCCTTAGGTATTGGTGAGGATCCGGACTGATTTTTTAAAGCTATCCTTCGTTGTTGTCAAACTTTGATGTACCAATAACATTGCTCTAAATTATAGAGGTACTAATAAGTTGATTTGTTGAACTAATTGAATCTAGAGCTTCAATTGTCATCCTAGCTAGCTCAAACTCATCAGAACTCAGAAGCCGCTTTGTACTAATAAGATGTGATTAACATTCATTTTTATGTACGTTCTAAGCGTAAAATATGTTGTGAGTGAGTAGGGGTGAGAACAGGCCAGACCAAGCTAGGCCCTGAATTAAATAGACATGACTTGTGTTCCAATTTCAAGGCCTGAGCCTGACCTATTAGTCTGATATATGCCAATTTTTAAGGTCTGGCCTGATCTACTTCAAAGTCTAGCCTAGCCTGGAAGCCTATTTAAAAGTCTATTTTTCAACAAGACCTTGAAATATACCTCCACTTATAAATAGGTCATATGCTTTCACTAGTAAATAGGCTTGTAAACTTCTAATGATAAAGAGATCGGTAGGCCTATACTAATAAATAGATCACTAGGTATTTACAAATACATATGCAAGTAGGTCTTTACATTTAAATAGACCAATACACTTTTACTTTCAAATATTATAACAATATATTGAATTATATTTTATATAAATATATATGTGTGTATTAAATAGACCGGTGAGATAGGCCTAGTAGACTTTTTTAAAGCCTTTAGCCTAACCTCTTTAGTTATATAAGCTTTTTAAAAATACTTGACCTGACCTTTTGTTAAATAGGCTAGGTCGGGATAGGCCTTAAGTAGGCTAGGCCATAGGCCCTTGACGAAATGAGCGGTCTGACCTATTCTCACGGCTATGTGTGAGTGTATATACCCTAAAGGCCCAAACGTAGAGCAGTATGTGAAAGGGGGAGAGAAGGAGAGAAATTCAATCATAAGAAAGCAAAACAATGTTTTTATAGTTATGCTCTGGCTTTGGGTTCAGTAATGTTGTTTACATACGATCATGTTTAAGTTAGGTCTGTAAAATGTTGTCAAACTTCAATCAATATGAAGAAAATAAAATCTAATCAAAAGAAAATAAATATGGTTTCAACTTTCTTTCCGTTAGTCAAAAAAAAAAAAAAACTTTTCTTTCGGCCATGATGATTTGTTCCTTAATTATTCAGCTTCTGTCTATATAAACACAATATATGAGAAAACATTTAATTGGACCTCAAACAATAAGAATAGTTGAAATGTATCAAACAAGGAATAAAAGTTTTTGCAGAAAAGACTTAATTCAGGAGTACACTCAGGGCCGACTCAAAGGTAAGGTCAGGCAAGCCTTTGTTTTAGGCTCTCAACGGAATAGTGTTAATGATCATTTCATGTCTTTTGTTGTTGTTTTCTTAAAGTGCAAAATAAGTTCTCTCTCTCCATTAATTATATGGGACTTACAATTGGTGCAAATCCTAGGGAGGTGATACTTGAATTCCTCCCATTGAAAGAATAAGTCTCCATTAAATATACTAGGCTTTCCAATTGGTGCAAATCCTATAAAGTTAAAATTTTGGTTTCCTTTCATTGAACAATAAGGTGCAAACTGTCTACTTGGAAAAGTTGACATTTGCCTTTTGGAGGTAATTAATTCTATTCTTTCTTCACTGCCAATTTATTTTCTCTTCTTTTTCAAGACTTCTAAAAAGGTTAGGAGAATGCTAATAAGTGCCCTTAGGGTACTTGTTAAGATTTCAAAAAAAGGAATTTTTATTGAAAAGTGTTGCATTTATTATTTTGAAAAGATACAGAGTGGTTATTAGGACTCTTAGGGGTGTTCATCAACCGATCCAAATCAATTCAAACCTCAAAAATCGAACCGAAAAATTGAAAACCAAACAAACTGAAAACCACAAAAATCGCATTTTTTCATTGGATTGGATCGGATTTCGGATGCTCTAGTGAAAACCGATCCAATCCAATCCAAACCGACCTATTACATACATATACTATTATTTTTAAAATTATAATACTACTCATACTTGTTGGAGAGAATGATGATCCACAGAGGGCACTTGCATTCAAGAGAGTTTCTAGGAGTGGAGCATCCATGGGTTCCATAGCTTACTGTTACTCTTGTTGTTGCTTGTTCATCTAGAATCTTCAATTTTTTTGTTGGTGGGGGTGGGATGGCGGAGGAGCTTTGTTGGTGAGGTGGGGTGGTGAATGCTATGTAGACTTCATTCATCGATTCTGTTTTTGGAGACAATGACCGATGGAGGTGGGGGAGGGCAGTGGGTTAGTTGTAGTTGGAGGAGAGAGAATGGGGAGTGTGAGACATGTAGCTTGATTGGTTGAAAATGGGAGGGATCGAGTGTTGGTGGTGCATCTGTGGAACTTCACTACCAGAGGTCGCTCGTCGTGGGAGACATGTGGAGTCTCCCACCCTAGAATTTGCCTATCTTTTGGTAGGAATTTCTGGATTTTTCAAGTGCTAGGATTTTATCAAAGTTTGTTCTTGGTCTTGGATCTATGTTAGAATAGATTTTAGCTCTCTTTATTATATACGGGGTGGAATGCTTTTTATACTCATATTATTATATAAGGACCCTTCTTCTTCGGGATGTCCTGGGTTGTGTTTTTAGTCGTTACTTTGTGTTGCTTTTTGTTTCTTTCCTTCTTTACAAAAAAAAATGTTTAAATGATGAATAAAATTATTAATATATTCATGACACTTCATAAGCAAACTTTCACGTTTTATTATTTGCTAATGCTCATAAGTCTCTAGAGTTACTGTAATACCCACTAAAAAATGACCTAGTTATTTTTAAAATGACGTAAGATATAATTATTAAAAATAAGGGACATGTAAAATTTGTTGAGCATATTATCTATACTTCTATACTAATAGATAATGGGAAAGTTTAAAATTTTGGTGTCCTAATTTTAAACTGCCTATACTACCCTTATAACTGTATTACTCAACACATAACAAAGGAAAAACTGGAAAAAACTAGCTTATTAAATTTAAATATTAAAAAAGTGGAAACTTAAACTTGTATCTATACTACTTCCATACTTGTATACTATGTTTGAATTTGTGGTGTCCTAATTTTTATATTACAAATTTACCCCTTATAACTTCATTAGCAGATATCAAAAAACCGTTTATAATAACCGCATACCAAAAACCCCAAAGCATCTGTACTTACTACAATAATACAATGGTTTAGTCTTCATTTTTTAAAAAAAAACGCTAAAATTAAAAAATTTAAAATAAAAAAACGTGTTGAGTAACTCTTGCGGTTTTGATAAGTTGGTTTATCTTCACCAACTGCTCATAAAAGAGAAACAGACCATAAATTGATTATAACTCTTTTTCGCTCATTACGAGGTTGCAACAAAGGAGAAGGGGATACGTTTGGAGCAACAGATTGTATGGATGTGTTTGATTTCAGTTTTGATGAATTGAGTTTTCTAAATTGAGTTTTGGTTAAAAGTGAGTTGGTAGTAATTGATTTATGTTTGGATATTTTATTATTAAAAGTAATTTTGATAGAATGAATGTTATTTGGATTGTACCATTCAAACTGACTTTTAAATGAGTATGAAAAGTGATTAATTTTTAAGGGTAGTATAGTAAAAGTAGTAATTGAAAAACTCAAACTGAGTTTTGACAAACGCAAAAACAACAAATTCTTACTTTCACTCAAATCCACTTTTGACCCCAAAATTAATTCATCCAACTAGAAACATGATAAAAATTTTGCAAAAGTAAGTTGGAAGTTAGTGACCCAAGTTTTCCAAATGCAAACTATAATCTAAACCTGCACATAATGTTCCTGTGCCATCCTCCGTCCTCCGTCCTTGATCATCTCAACCGCATTCAGCACTTCACACACTCGAAAGCGTTCAGCACTTCTGCCTCCCTCTCCGCGGATCCCTGCCCACGCACAACATGTTTTTTGATTGGTTTTGATGCATATTTTCTTCTTCTCGCAACCAGGTAAGGTGCTATATGATTTTCTCTCAATCTTTGGTTTTCTATTTCTCTGTTGTGACTTGTGTCGCATCTTGGAGGTTGGCATTCTGTGTTTGGGATTGTCTCTGGGTTGTCAAGGATGCTACCCCATTTTAATGGGTTTTATGCAAATCAATAGTGAGTTTCACGGTGTATATATTAAGCATGTGGACAGACTCAAGTTGTATGTACAACTCATTGTTCCCTTGGCATGTGCCTGTGGTTTGAGTTTGGAGATAATCCATTCATTTATCGAATGTGAAGTTCATGTGTTCCAAAGAACAATAGATAAAGAAATAAAATCACTTTCATATATGTTTTGCATCATTTGACCTACTCTTTAATTTGTCTACACTATGATTGTAGTGCTTATCTATCAACCTTTTAATAGAGAAAAGGAGAGGGGGGAAAAGGAATTGTGTCCTATTGGCCTTAAAATGAATTTTATTTTTGGTTAAAGTAATATTTTGGTCCCTATACGTGACACCGATTCTTCATTTAGTCCTTATACGTAAAAAGTTATTAAAAAGGTCCTCATACGTGCAAATATTATCCATTTGGTCCCTCCCGTTATGTTGTCGTTTTTAATGATCCGTGAACTACTATGTATAGGGACTAAATGAAGAATTTGTGTCACGTATAGGGACTAAATGAAGAATTTGTGCCATGTATAGGGACCAGATTATTACTTTAACCTAAATTATTGGGTCCTTATACGTGGCACAAATTCTTCATTTAGTCCCTATACGTGACACAAATTCTTCATTTAGTCCTTATACGTAGTAGTTCACGGATCATTAAAGACGCGACAACATAACGGAAGGGACCAAATGGATAATATTTGCACGTATGAGGACCTTTTTAATAACTTTTTACGTATAGAGACTAAATGAAGAGTCGGTGTCACATATAGGGACCAAAATATTATTTTAACCTTTATTTTTTGTTTTTCAGGATTCCCGCATCTGTACTTAATCTCATCCCTTATAGTTCTCACATTGTCAAGCTTGAATTTTGAGTTACTTTTAGAGGCATCTATAAATGGTATGACAACTGTGACAAAATTTAGATTTTTTCCTCAACACAAAATGCAATGTTGGAGCCAATCGAAATCAAGCCTTTGTTGAATTTGTGAGTAGATTTTGTTTTCCTTTCTTTACAAAATAATAATAATTTTATCCCCTACATATAAAATTACTGATTATTACTTACAAATCATATATCGTAACCTACAGCAAGATTTCAATCAAGCCATTGCGATGATATCATGCACATGGTGTGAATTAATTTGTAGTTTTTCAAAATCCATAGGATAGTGAATATTCCATATTTTAACATGACATAGTGTGAACTAATTTGTAGTTTTCAAAAATAAAAAATTTATTGATAATGAAATGCATTGAAAAGAATCCTTGCAATGATTAGATACATCATTGTGCATTTCTGGAAAAATTTGATGCATGCATGTAACTCAAAAGTGTTGAAAAATGAGGCTTTTTGACCAAACAAGTGTTATTTTAGAAATTATTTATCAAAATGGGGTTGTTTTGTAACAATTTATCAAAATATGGTTGTTTTAGACATCGTGGAATTTTTTATTATTTTTTGCTAACGTGGAAGACGCCAGTATATAAATGCCACAAGTCACACACTCATTGGTCACTCGTCTGCTATGACCCGTCTGCTGTTTCACTCGTCTGCTGGTCACTTGTCCGCTGAGATTCGTCTGAATCACTCATCTGATACCCATCTGACAGTCATCAGACGGGTGAATCACCTGTCTAATAGTCATCAGACGGGTGAATCACCTGTCTGTCTGATGGTCATCAGACGAGTGACACCTCTAGGCCGACGCTAAAGGCCGACGCTAAACGTAAAATTTTTATATTTTTTACAGTGAACCAATGAGTGTGTGACATGTGGCATTTTTAATGAAGGCGCCAGTCCAAGTGGAGCCTTTAAAGGCGCCAGTCCAACAGGCGCCTTCCACGTCAGCAAAAATAATAATAAAAAATTTCACGTTGTCCAAAACAACCCTATTTTGGTAAATTGTTACAAAACAACCCCATTTTGATAAATAGTTTCTAAAATAACACTAGTTTGGTCAAAAAGCCGAAAAATGATGCCTTTGGTGGTTTTTGTTTGATGATGCTTCTGTTTGCCTTTATCTAAAATGGTTCCAGAAAAAAAATAAGTTTAACAACCTGTTATTTTGTGTTCCTGTGTCTTCTTGTTACCCTAAAAGTTTCATTACGATTGGATTTCATTTCATGGGTCAAATATAATGGAATATTCAATTAGTGTTAGTGCAGTGTTCTAGAAAATCCGGTTATGTTATAATTAAATCTGTATGTTTCCATGATGAATTCTGGAAAAACAACAATATACATGTACTTTTATTATTATGTGTTAGGATGTTGCCTATAAAATTTGGTTAAATTTAGATAAGGTTTAGTATGTCAAAAAAAATTTGAAAGGGAGATAGTGCAGAATGTAGGTTAATGGAAATTTCTGGATAAAAACCCTAACTTGATCGAATTTTCTGGAACAATCCTTATTGTTTTAAATTCAAATAAAAATATGACAAAGCATATATATGTGTTTGTGATGTACCTGTAAAAATATATGAAAATCAGACTTCATTTGCATGGTGAAACAAATTCGGGAAATAAATCTGTGCAAGTTGGTGTTCATAATGTGTTCTTGCATGTTCGTGAATCTTGATACATCTACATTAACTGAGAATTGAGAAGAATTGAGATGCATCACTATAGAAATTGTATTAGGTAAGGATCCTCTCTACATGAATTCTGTTGAAAAGAATATAAAGCAAGAATCCTCTGTTAATTTGATCCATGTTGTTATTATCCATCCGTTAAGTGCTGACGTGGCTAACAGACCGTCACGTCAGCACTACTATGTAGGCTATTATTATATTTTATCTTTATTATAACATCATTATTTGTTTTTTATACTTTTATTAAATGAATGAAAGGCTGAAATAACAACATTCAGGAACATTTTTAGGGTTTCCGAATACCTTCGTGACATTAAATATTATAAAAGAATGTAAAAAATTAATATTTAATCCTTCGTGGCATTAAATATTATAAAATTAGCCTACATAGCAGTGCTGACGTGGCTGTCTGTTAGTCTTGTCAACACTTAACAAATGGATAGTGACCACAGGGACCAAAACCAAAGTCTTGAAACTTACAGGGACCAAAACCAATGAAAAAAAAGTGCATTGACCAAAACCAAAACTGACTCATTTTTCAGGGACTAAAAACTTAATTAAACCAAAAAAAATTACTTCTTAATAGACACATCATTTTCATAATCTTATTTTACTTTCATTTTTAACAAAGAATGAAATGTTCTCACATTCTATGAAATAACTATTAAACCACTTCCATACCCACTAGAATTTCCAAATGTTTTTACTCTTTCATGTTTTAACTGAGAATGAGTCCATTATTTGGGAGTTTTTTGATGAGTAAATCACTACCACAAATTTCTTGCCTTCCCTTCTTCTTGAAATAAATTTATTCCAAACTATAGGTTGCGTTTGTGTAAATTGATTAATTAAGTGCTTATTCAATATTTTTGTTTTCAAAAAAAGCTAAAAACAACTTATTTTCATAAGCTTATCTAGCAAGTTTATTGAAATAAGCTAAAAAGAACTTATAAAATATCATAATTTACTTTCATGAGTAATTTGTATAACTTTAATTTCATAAACTCAAATAATCTCTTTATAAACTCATCCAAGAACACCCTTAATACATTTATGTGTACAGTTTTAACTTATCATCACAAGGATAGAGTTTCTGATTTATTTTGCCCTTATAAATCTTATGGCATTATTCAGAAAAAAGGTTATCAAAATATTTAGACATGTTCTGATATAAATCTTATGCTAAAATACATTTTAACAGCCTTTATAAGGGAACATGTCTAAAGCAGAGGCAAATATCAATGTAATAAGTCATGGTAGATTAACTTTATACTTTGGATAATATGCATTTTATTTATGTTTACATTTATTTACAACATAATATTATTAACGTACCTGTCCGGTCGCGTTGTTTTTTTGTTTGGTTGCATGTATTTTCGTTTTGGTATTCTATTTGCTATTTTAACGTTCTATGTAAACGTGTATGCTTGATCCCTTACTGTCGTTCCTGTCTGGCCATATTTTTATTTTTTTCATTATGTGAATTTTTGTCTAGATATTTTATTTGCTATTTTGACATTTTCAGTGTAAACATGTTCCGGTTGATGTAACATTCTTGTCTGCTATCTCTGTTTTGTTGTTGTTGATGTAACATTCTTATCAACATCAAAATGCACACACAGAAAAAGCAAAAATAACAAATAACTTATTAGAGAAAAATTCACATAACGAAAAAAATAAAAATACGACCAGATAGAAACGAGGACCAAAGCATACACATTTATTTAGAAGGCAAAAATAACAAATAGAATCTCAAAACAAAAATATATGCCATCAAACAAAAAAACGAAGTAGCGAGACAGGGATGACAGGCCGCTAGTGGAAAATAAGAGTTGTACTTAAGAGAGAGAATGGAGTCAGTTTGTAGACGTTTTTGCAGATAACTGCTACTGCCTACTGCAGTTGTTAGAGATATAGGTTTCTTATTCAGTTAC
Source organism: Ammopiptanthus mongolicus (assembly GCA_039655645.1). Lineage (NCBI taxonomy): Eukaryota > Viridiplantae > Streptophyta > Magnoliopsida > Fabales > Fabaceae > Ammopiptanthus > Ammopiptanthus mongolicus. Next base: position 5,631,727 of record CM077349.1, read on the forward strand.
GTCTCAAATTTTGCTTCTAAAAATCAAAGTTGAGAGAGAAAAGGAGAGATAGGGAGATGGTGAAAATCTTGGATTTCCAGGAAGGATTGGATAGCGACGAAACTCATGGTTTCCACTAATCAAAATTTGGTTTCTTATCCAACAAATGTTTCGAGGACCCTTAATCACAGAGGTTTCGTTTGGAGAATTGAGAGAGAAAAAGAGAGATAGAGAGATGGTGAAAATTTCGGTAGGCGGATACGAAAAAGGGGAAGGATCTAGCAACCCAACCAAGAGATAAAGGAGTTCCTTTTTAATCCTTATGGTGGCAAATGCACCCATTTGAGGGCACCTAAATTTTGATGCAGGTATGGTCCTCATTTGAAAGTCTGTTTAAAGTTCCTACTGCTTTTCTGTGCTTCACATCCAATGAATGCAATGACCATTACGTTATAAAAAAGTTTTCCACATATAAATTAAAGCATCTATGATTGAAAATATTGTCTTTGTTTTTGTATGATTGTCTTTCTCAAATATATTAACCGGAGTAAATATTTGTAATGTCGTATCAATTTAGTCCCTCATATTATTAATATTTTAAAATGATCCCTAAAATTACAGAAAGTAAATCAGATTCGTCTCTCTATTGATATTTGCATGGACTATAATGACATTAAGTTGATAATGTCAGGGATGCATTTGAAACTAAATGAATAATATCAGGAATTTATTTGCTAAATTTTGAAATTCCAAGGATTATTTTGGAATATTGATAATGTGGGGGATTAAGTTGATACGATCCTACAATTCCAAGGATCAAATTGGATATTTACTCGTATTAACAATTTTGTGGTTGAAAATTATTTATAGCTCAATAAAGGAAACTGGGAAACTTCTAAGGACTTGTTTGGTTTAGATTTTAGTAGAAACAAACAGAAAAAAAAAAAAAACACTTCCAAAAGTATTTTTTACCCAAGCAACATATTGTTACTTCAATCAAAAGCTGGTTGGAAGTGTATTGAAAAGTGTTTTTTTTTATCTTTTGCTTACAATAGAATCTAAACCAAACACGTCATAAGCCAGTTTCCTTTCCTTCGAGCACAGTTATATCTTTTTGGCTAAAATACCATTTTGGTCCCTTAACTTATTTTTTAGTTTCAATTTGGTCCCTTAACTTATCTCTGTTAACATAAGTTAGTCCTCTCCGTCAATGACATAAACAAATGAATTTCAAATTGGTCATTTAAATTGGTAAAAAGTTTCAAATTGGTCTCTTAACTTTTAAATGAGTTTTAAATTGGTCCCTTCACTTTTAAATGAGTTTTAAATTGGTCCCTTAAATTTTAAATGAGTTTCAAATTGGTCATTTAAATTGTTAACATATATAGCACTTTCGTTATTTTTGTTTGTGTCATTGACTGAGGGGACTAATTTGGGTTCACAAAAATAAGTTAAGAGATCAAATTAAAATTTTTAAAAATTAAGGGATTAAATTGAAACTAAAAAATAAGTTACACGAGAAAAATGATAATTTAGCCCATCTTTTTAATTCAAACCCAATCCTACGGTTTTAAGATTCCGTACTGTTTCTGAAACCCATTTTTTGAATGCATTGAAAAGGAGGCCGTTATTCTTCCACAATTTCGAAACCGCAAAGTCGCGAAATCAAGGATACATCCCCACAGCACCATCGCTCGACCCGGTATGATGTTTCATTCCTTCACATAGAAACATTTTGATTTTGTGAAGGGCTTTTTATCTGCAGTTCAAAGGGAAGAGAGAATTTTTTGGTTTTTTTTAGTTTTAATTGAACTTTGAAAAAATGGTTCTGTTTGTGGTAAGGGAAATAAATTTGTTTGTGATTTGACAAATGCTGAAAGGAATCAAATTCGATTGATTCAGATATTAGATGATGTTATTTTGTTGCTTTGTTGTTTTTGTTGAAACATTTGATGTGTTTATGTGCAAATTAGGAACTTTTTCTTTTTTATTTTTTAAAAATCTTATCTGAAATGCATTTTGGTTAAACTCTAATTCTTCAATTAAATTTTTCTTTCAGAGACAAAAGTTTTTTTGAATCTTTTTCGCCTTATTTCTTATGTGGCTCTGTTTTGTAAGTAGAAAAGTCATTGATTAAGTTCTTGATTTATTATTAGTAAATCTTGGTCCTTCAAATTTAAGTAGCAGAAACTTGACATATTTGAATGGTGGGCCATGGGTTATGCTGCACTTGAAGTTGCTGGTTTCCTGAGAGCACAAGCAATGGCCGTAGCTGATGTAATTCCTCCAGTGTCTTCTTCAAAGAGTGAACTTGCTGAGTGTGCCAGGTGCTCTGCTCCAGAGAGAACTCCCTGTTCCAGATCCAAATGTGTTAGATATTGGTAATTCTTTTAACTAATTTTAAAATGCCTATATTACCCCATATAACTGCATTAGTCGGCAAATTTTTCAATATATCACTGTTTTAATATTTATTTTTCAAATTACCACCCTTTTCAAATTATATACCAAACTACCACCGTTTTGAAAGTAATTGAGAAATCGTTTTTACAATTAACGACTTCTTAACATGATGAATCTCAAATTTTTGTTAAAGCCCTTGAGAAGTCGGGTTTGCTAACCACGACTTCTCAAGGGGATTTATATAATTTTTTTTTTTTTTGAAAGTTATATATTTAAATTAATTTATATTAATTTAATTAATTATGATAATTAGCTAAATTAATTATATTAATTTTAAATTATTATTTTAAATATTAATTTTATTAATACAATAATAACAATAAATAATACACTGATAGAAAATATTTAACATCAATTAAATATAGAAACGGTACAACGATACAAATTTTCTATTTTGTTACGTAGAAGGTCCGGCACGGTTCGGACATTTATTCCTGCTATGACTCTCATTCCGACACAGACCACATCTCTTACGGCGACTCCCCCCTCCCTGAGATCCATCTCCGTGCGAATGCGGGTAGATTGTGGACGACCCCGTGGATTTCTTCGCATGTCTTGATTGTGGCACACCTCTACTCCAGTATACGTTGGCCAATATGCTTCGTTTGGCACCACGCTGAACTCTTCGCGGTAAACATTGAAGACATATTCCAACTTGTACACAGCAGGCACATACTTCCAATAGTCGTGATTTACGCTTGAACATCCCGCGATGACATGTGAGCATGGAATGTGTATGGCCTGAAACTTTCCACAGTCACACCACCTCGCGTTCAAGTCTACCTTGAATCGCCCCGCAGGCCGCCCTTCTCGTGGGTTGATCAACTCGTCGACCGTGAAAATGCTGTGTTCCCGGTTATAATGTTGGACACGGTGAGAGTTGGACTTTGCCCGTTCCTCCTCAATGGCCTTGGTGACAATTTCAGACCAGACATGACCGGAATGGATCATTGCGCTTAGTTGCCTCCCACTGTCGGCGAAAGTTTGAGATAACCTATAATAGGTTGCCTGGACCACAGTAGTGATTGGAAGATGCCGCATTCCCTTAAGTACCCTGTTAATGCACTCTGAAAGGTTCGTTATCATGTGTCCCTAACGTCGCCCTTCATCATACGCTTGAGTCCATTTTTCCTTGGGGATCTCGTCAACCCATGCCGCGGCCTCTTCGTTCCAGTCGAGGAGCAAACCCCGGTAATAACGCATGCTTGGCTGGTTCAGGGCGTATCCTGAATGGTTGGAATGTTAGAAACGTCTAAATTGACATGAATAGAATAGAAACAATAAATAATTGCAATTTGTATGACTGCGGTACTAACCCATATTGACGACCTTCTTTCTCATATCTGCATTCTTGAATCTCCGCATGAAGTTTTGTGCGATGTGTCGAACGCAATACACATGCATTGAAGGAGGATTGTGCCATCCACTGTCAGCTCGCCGGTATGCAGCTTTTATTGACTCGTGCCTGTCCGAGACCAATGTTATGTTGGCTTGGGGTGTGACGTGCCTCCTCAAGTTTTGGAGGAAGAAAAACCATGCCTCTGCCGTCTCACCCTCGACAAGGGCGAAGGCTATGGGAATTGGTTGGTTGGCTCCATCTTGAGCTGTTGCAATCAATAGCGTCCCCTTGTACTTTCCATACAGCCATGTTCCATCCACCATAACAATTGGCTTGCAAAATGCAAATCCACTAATGCAAGGCTTGAAAGTCCAGAAAAGACGGTGGCAGATTCTCTTATCGGGAACTAGATAGGCCCCGTCGTAAGCTGGCAGCGTCTGTAGTTCAGTGATTATGCCCGGAACATAAGTATGTAACATGAGCCATGTTGGAAGGTAATTGTAAGATAGCTCCCAGTTCCCGTATATTTGTTCGATAGCCTTTTGCTTGGCTATCCATACCTTCCGGTACGTTGTGGTATAGGTGTATTTTTCTCGTATGTGGGCAATCAACACCGAGATAGACAACGCCGGATCCTCCTTCACCATTTGCTTGATACTTTCACAAATAATGTTCGAGTCAAGCTTCCGATGATCTTGTGAGAGAGTTGCTGATACACATGTATGTGGTCCGTCCAGCTTACGGATCTCCCAATAGCCTTTTGTTGTGCGATTCTTCACTCTGCACCTCCACCGGCATGCAGGGTTGTTGCACTTAATCATCCATCTGTCGTTATCGGAGTGCTCTACCTTGAAATCCAGGGAGTTCCTGATATGGTATCCCTTGGTAGCAAACTGGGCCATTTCTTTTGTAGCAAACCTCATGTTTGTTTGTAGGCTATCTGGGACATCAATTTGATCCAAAGACACTCGCGATAGGACGTGGCTGAAATCGTTTGATGGAGCAACCCAATCTAAGTTCACATTACGAAAGTGTGGTGGTGGTTCGTATGGAGGCGCGGTTGAGGAGGGACCCACACCAGCTTCTTCTTCTTCGTCGTCGTCGTCATCATTGACTGACAGTGCAAGAATCTCGGCTTCATCCTCACTGAAGTCACCAACTTCTTCGTGGTGGAACCCAGCCACGACGTTGACGGGAATTGCATGAGTTTGTACATCAACATGGGATGGGTGGTTGTCCTCGGCATGAAGGAATGATGGGTTGCACTCTTCGGCCGGAGGAAAGGAGGGGCGATAGTCATAGGAGGAAGGAAAAGATGGGTTGTAGTCAGAGGAGGAAGGAAAAGATGGGCGGTAGTCAGAGGAGGAAGGGAAAGATGGGTGGTAGTCTTCAGTCACTGGAAAAGATGTGTGGTAGGGTTCTGATTCAGGGAAAGATGTGTGGAATGTTTGCGTTGGTGCATTAAGGTCAAAGATGTAGGACGGTTCGCCTTGGGGGTTATCGATGGAAACATCCTCGAGATGTGCGTATAGCTCAATGGTGGTAACGCCGAGGTTGAGGCTTTTGCAATTGTCGAACATGTCGAACATCAGTTCTACATCCTCATCTCCTTGAAGATAGTGTGGCTGGTATCGAACATATCCCGTTGCAATGGACATAGGATATCGATAAACAATATCGCCCACCCTCTTGTCGTTGCCGGCTTTTGTCTTCGTATGGATAGTTGTTCTCAGTTGTTGAAGGTTGATGGTTTTCCTCACCTTCAGCAAGATTGGGTGGTCGCACTGAAACAACACCCCGTATGGAGAGTCCATTTCAATTTGGCCGTTGTGATAGAGTGTAACAAAGGCTGATGTAGTTGCCATGACTTGGTGAAGAAATGTGGTTGGGTGACTTAGTGAAGAAATGTGGCTGAGTGAAGGATGAGGCTGAGTGAAGAAATGAGGCTGATTGAAGTTCAATTTATAGTGGTGACATTATTGTTACCCGTCTGCCCCATCACCCGTCTGCTTCACCCGTCTGCTGCTTCACCATGTGAAAGCATCAGTATGTCAATTTACTGTGCGCATGTGGAAGCATCAATGTGTCATAGTGCTGGTCGTCTGAGTGTGTCAGTGCATTGGGCAGTGCGAATTCACTGTGCGCATGTGAGCTCATCTACTGTTTCACTGGCCTGCTTAGACGAGTGAAACATCAGACAAGTGATAGGCAGACGAGTGAAACATCTGCCCATCACTTGTCTGATGTTTCACTCGTCTAAGCTCTGATGTTTCACTTCAGAGCTTAGACAAGTGAAACCTCAGACAAGTGATCAGCTGATGTTTCACTCGTCTGCCTATAACTTGTCTGAGCAGACAAGTGAAACAGCAGACTAGTGAAACATCTGCCCATCACTTGTCTGATGTTTCACTCGTCTAAGCTCTGATGTTTCACTTCAGAGCTTAGACAAGTGAAACCTCAGACAAGTGATCAGCTGATGTTTCACTCGTCTGCCTATAACTTGTCTGAGCAGACAAGTGAAACAGCAGACTAGTGAAACATCAGCTGATCACTTGTCTGATGTTTCACTCGTCTAAGCTCTGATGTTTCACTTCAGAGCTTAGACGAGTGAAACCTCAGACAAGTGATCAGCTGATGTTTCACTCGTCTGCCATCACTTGTCTAAGCAAACGAGTGAAACATCTGCTGATCACTTGTCTGATGTTTCACTCGTCTGCCTTTCACCCGTCTGCTGATTCACCATTTACTGTGCGCATGTGAGCGCATCAGTGACATAATTTGCTGCTGGGACCCGTCTGCTGTGACCATGTGAGCATGGCAGTGTGTCATAATGACCCGTCTGCTGGTCATGTGGGTGTGTCAGTGCATTGGGCAGTGCGAATATACTGTGCACAGCAGACGGGTCCCAGCAGTAAATTATGTCACTGATGCGCTCACATGCGCACAGTAAATGGGGAAGCAGCAGACGAGTGATGGGCAGACAAGTGAAACATCAGACAAGTGATCAGCAGATGTTTCACTCGTCTGCCCATCACTTGTCTGCTGTTTCACTTGTCTTCTTAGAGAGTGAAACATCAGACAAGTGATCAGCTGCTGTTTCACTTGTCTGCTTAGACAAGTGATGGGCAGACGAGTGAAACATCAGCTGATCACTTGTCTGAGGTTTCACTCGTCTAAGCTCTGATGTGTTCACATATCAGCTGATGTTTCACTAGTCTGCTGTTTCACTTGTCTGCTTAGACAAGTGATGGGCAGACGAGTGAAACATCTGCTGATCACTTGTCTGAGGTTTCACTCGTCTAAGCTCTGATGTGTTCACATCAGAGCTTAGACGAGTGAAACCTCAGACTAGTGATCAGCTGATGTTTCAGTAGTCTGCTGTTTCACTTGTCTGCTTAGACAAGTGATGGGCAGACGAGTGAAACATCTGCTGATCACTTGTCTGAGGTTTCACTCGTCTGCCCATCACTTGTCTAGTGAAACCTCAGACAAGTGATCAGCTGATGTTTCACTCGTCTGCCCATCACTTGTCTAAGCAGACAAGTGAAATATTAGACGAGGCCACATGTGCACAGTATATTCGCACTGCCCAATGCACTGACACACCCACATGACCAACAGACGAGTGGTTATGACACACTGCCATGCTGACATGGTCACAGCAGACGGGTCCCAACAGTAATTTATGTCAATGATGCACTCACATGCGCACAGTAAATGGTGAAGCAGCAGACGAGTGAAGCAGACGGGTGATGGGGCAGACGGGTTACAATAATGTCACCACTATAAATTGAACTTCAAGCTGCCTTATTTCTTCACTAAGCCTCGTTTCTTCAGTCAACCTCATTCTTCACTCAGCCTGCAACAGGTAACACCATACAAACTTCACTTCAATGGATTTGCTAAGACTGCAACACGTTCACAGGTCATCGCAAGTGGGTGATATGGTAAGTGTCTGCAAATGATATTTACATTAAATGGTCCTTAGTATTTCTATACTTACAACTCTACTTTTTGGTTGCAGGACCACATTGATTGTCACCTACATACCATAGAGGCTCCAAGTCCACTGATTGTACCATACTTGGAGCAAGCTAGGTTTTCTATCGCTGCAACAGTGGGACACACAAAGATTGACAAATCGTTGGTTCTTGCAATGGTAGAAAGGTGGAGGCCAGAAACACACACGTTCCATCTTCCCGTCGGAGAATGCACAATAACGATGGAAGATGTTGCTCTTCAGCTAGGATTGCGTGTGAACGGACTGCCCGTTACTGGACCTAGCTTCCTTGCCTGGCAAGAAGAATGCCATCGACTTTTAGGTGTGGTTCCTCTGTCTAATCAGATGAAGGGACAACAAATAAAACTCAAGTGGTTGCAACAGACGTTTGCCACTCCCCCTCATGATGCAATAGTCCAACAGGTACAAGCCTATTGTAGAGCGTACATTTTACGCTTGATCGGGGGGCTCTTGATGCCTGACAAATCTGGTAACAGAGTTCACTTGATGTATCTTCCACTGTTGGAAGATTTTCACCGTGCTGGAAGATACAGCTGGGGCACGACATGTCTAGCAAATCTGTACAGGGAAATGTGTCGTGCATCTGCACCGGCCGCTGCCTGTATGGGTGGATGCGTATTGTTGCTACAGTCTTGGGTATGGTACCGCATGCCGTTCCTTGCACCACGGTGCAACCGCGAACCATCGTTTCCACTAGCACGACGGTAAAGATTCTATTCATAGTTAAATTACCTTACATCCTCTACTTATTATACTGACCTTGCGATGTATTTTACTAGATGGAGTGGCGGGGGACTACAGTATAGCGGAACTCCGCGGGGTGACATTACGGGGTACAGATCGAGGATCGATCATATGGAAAGTAACCAGTTTTTGTGGTTGCCTTACAGAGATCTTCAGAGCGTGATACCACGAAAAGCATATAGAGAATCCAGATTATGGACTTCCAGTACCGCACTCATATGTTTCCAGAATGTAGAGTGGCATCAAACAGATAGGGTGAAGCTACAATTTGGTCTTTCGCAGGAAATACTGGGAGAACCTGCAAATATGGATGCCTTGCATGACTTGGACATGCGAGGTAATCACGCTGAAAACTGGAGAATAAAGCATGCAGAATGGATCCAGTGTTGGCAGGAACACCGAAATGGCATCATATCGGGACAACCGATTCCAGGTTATGTGTGTCACACTGCTGAGTATATGATGTGGTTTAGGCAGAACTCGAGACCGTACCTGTCTATTCTGCAACAGTTGCAAGACCCGCGGGGTGATGCTCAACACGTTCCGGATGTTGGACCAAGTATGCCCACCCAACAGCGTCCACGGCGTCATGCACGACGCCAACCCAGCCCCCCGGTTCCCATGGCTTATGATGACCCCCAGCCGCCTCGCCATTCATTTGCCTACACCCCTATGCAACGAGACGCTTCCCCACCGCTTGACCAAGGTCGACACTCTATCGCTTCCAGTGATGGAGAATTTTATAGCAATCTGTTTGGCACAGACCTCGGAACGCCACAGTCGGCAGCCGCATACATGCAAAGTATGTACTCTTTTGGCGCTCCATCATTCCCCTTCCCGGTCGACGCTAGTTCTTCAATGCCTCCCACAAATCTTAATCTCAACGAGGGTGTGCAGCAAGCAGAGCAACCCGCTGCAGTGGATGAGGAACAACCACATCAAAGTCGTCCACGCCGTAACCGACGACCTCCACGATGTGGAATTGGACATCATTTAGGAGATTAATTTTTGTGCACTTGTCATTATTGTATTTTTTGTTTACTTAATTATATCTAAAATATTTGGGTACTTGTCATTATTTTCCCTTTTAGTTTTAATAAATAAATTTTTTATTAATCTTAATTAATAAAATTAATTACGTTAATATTTATAACCTTAATTAAAATTAATTTCAATAATTTCAATAATAATTTAAATTAATTTAAATATAGAACTTTCAAAAAAAAATTATATAAATCCCCTTGAGAAGTCGTGGTTAGCAAACCCGACTTCTCAAGGGCTTTAAAAAAAATTTGAGATTCATCATGTTAAGAAGTCGTTAATTGTAAAAACGATTTCTCAATTACTTTCAAAACGGTGGTAGTTTATATAATTTGAAAAGGGTGGTAATTTGGAAAATAAATATTAAAACAGTAATATATTGAAAAATTTGCCGCATTAGTCATCACATAATAAAGAAAAAACTGAATAAAACTGACTCATTTATTTTGATTTTAAAAAAGTGGAAACAACTAATATATAAAAGGATAATTAAAATTAAAAATTAAAAAAACGGTAGTGCGTAAAAGGAAAACCAAAAAGTGGTTACGAAGTCTTTGATAAATTGGTTTTTCTTCATAAATCGCTCTTAAATGGAAGAGAAATCTAGGCGATGGCCTCTTCCCTTTTCATGATTCTCAGACGAACTTATTATCACTGGATGGTATGATGATGAAAACAACTTCCTGTCACACCCATCATCAATACCTTTCTTCTGTGTCTGAGTTTGCACGTACATGTATGATTTATTCCTTTGTTACTTCAGTTTGAATTTGTTATACAGGATTTGAAATATGAGGAGACTCCATCAAAGGAGTGCAATGCTTATATGACATGGTCACTAATGCTTTGTTGCATGCTGAAGATTGCTTGAGTACATGTCTGCTTTACAAGACCCGTCTATATTTCGTTTTTGTGCTATTCCCCATGTGCTTCTCTTTTCCTCACTTATATCTGATATAGCTGTTTTGTTTCTCTTTTCATGTAATGATATCATATCATTCATCAGCAAGTTTTATGTTCGAACTATTTTTTGCATACATATCATGCCGTGTTTAATAGAGTCCAATCAATAATTTCCTACTCAAGACCAAACAAAACACACAAAAAAAGTTACAATGTTCTTTCAAATTTTTTTTTTCAAGTTGTAACACTGCATACAAATCTCTTTTTATGCATTGGGTATTTTCACAGGATGTAGTAGTAATGAACCTTGGAGCAGAATACTTGACTTTAGGAATTTCATATGCAATTTTTGTGATAAGATCTTCTTCCTATGACTGATAGAGTGTTGTTTATGCGTAAATATATAACCTTGCATATATTTGAGAAGCAGAAGCTGCTTAGTCTTAGGCGTTAGTCTCCCATTTAATTTAGAAGAAGTTGTAGTACTTTTATTGTAGATTTGTAGTAGAGAGACACAGAGTCTATGGTATGGATGCACAACTCTAAAAATAACTTTAACCAAGAAGAAATATATACCTTATCATGAATGTTGACATCCATTTCATCGTTCTGCTCACAGTCACTAAACCAACTAAAGAAACTGTATTCATTTCACAGAAAAATAAAAATATTGATTATTTGCTCCATGAAGTTTTTGCAAAAGGAGGTTTGACAATACATTTCAATATATATATATATATTAACAAACTATAAATAAACAAGCAAAAGATTCTATCCTCAGCCAGGAAGGAAATTTATTAAAAGCTGTGGTATCTGCTTTGCCAATTTATACTGTCTTGCTTAAAGTCACCATTAATATGCTTAGACATTACTATTTCCATGCACAGGTTTTGTTGGAGTAATGCATAACAAGGATGAGGTATTCACAGCAAAATCTAGCTGCAGATGTGTACTTCAAAGCATAAGGTTGGTCTGGGTTTTCAAGGATTTGCATCCTTTCAATATATGATTGCAAAACAAGGCTACAGACTTCAGGGTGGCATGAAGACACTTTTATAGCAACTCTTGAAATTTAAATACTTTCCCAAATCTATAACCTATAATTTCTTTATATTTTAACGTTTGAAGGAATGTAGCTTTCATAAATGTCGGTGTAGTAATCTCATCATTCTTTATGTTGTAGGATTTTTCTCATAGGCTCAGAGGATGGTAAAGATCAGTGGGCTACTAAAAGTTCACTGAATGTTGGCTCTAAGTCTTTTCAACTGAAGAAAACACTCCCTGCCAATCGGTCTCCTCCATTTACAGTTTCATTATCCTCCATCAAAAGAGAGACAAGGATTCTGATCATGGGTATATCGCATCAGCAGGATCATGAAAAATTCTCAGATCAGAAACTTGAAACTCCAGTAGTGACAAGGATTCGAACATGTCTAAGGAATTCAGATGATATTAAAACATGTGATATTGAAGTTTCTAAGCCATCCCCCAATCAAAACGGAATAAATTCAAGGGCAGAGATAAAGCACGATCTTTTTAACAAGATGTCTTATGACGAAACCCGATTTGCATATATATAATATTGTTCAGTGTTACATTCTTTCTGTTTCATAATTTTAAACTAGATGGCATTTCCTTTTTTTTATTCAACATTTTTTAAACGATACTTTTGTGATACGCTTTTGTCTTTCCCTTCTGCATGATCTCTGATTTTTAAATGCAAATCTCCTGAATCTTTTTCAACCACCCCGTAAAATTCGCTATGCACTGATTTTTATCTACACACTACATTTTCTATGAACCTTTAAGGGACTAACAAAGGTATAACTCCCCCAGGGTATTCCCTTTTGATCTGTCCTCATTTATACAAAATTCTAACTTAGTTTTAAATACTTGCTGGTGGCTTTTGGGAGTATGTAGGCTGCGGCTTTGAAAGGAAAAGAGGGAAAAAAGTTGCAGACTTTTTGGGTTGATTTCCAGTTGGGGAAGATTACTGGTAGGGAGGTAGCGTCTTTGGATTATTAATTTACTTTTAAACTCATTCTCATTTTTTTATATTTGCTGCTCTGTTTGTTATATTCTTATATTTAAGCATACAATGCTTGCTAAATTTTCATTTAGATTTTATGTGTACTTATACTTACTGATTTTTGGTTGATAATGAAACAAAAGAGATGTCAAGTTGCTGTTATGCTTAGAACTATTACCAATCATTTCAAGTCAGTTTGTACATTTAATAAAATCCAAAACTACAGTTCAATTTTATGTTTTTGAACAATTTATAAACAACTTTTAAATATAAACCAAAAAATATAAAAAGATAATGATTTTACTGCATGAATGTGTAATTTAGATCAAGATTATCGATTAGGTGATCTAATAAGAACCTTGACTAAGAATTAGAGAATTAGTCATAATTGAACCAATGGAAACAAAGTACTAATTAAAGTTCTTTAAAGCCCCGTTCAGGGTGGTTTTTGGTTCTATGTTTTGAAAATTTCAAAAACCAAATCTAGTTTCAGTTTTGAATTTTAGTTCCGAGTTGAGTTTCAAATTTTTTTTAGTTAAGCCACTTTTTTTAGCTCGCCTAACTATGAATTCACCCTATATTTAAAATATGGACACACAAAATAATTAAAAATGACAAAAAAATATTTAAGACCGGAAAAATTAAATAAAAAATTTTAAAAAAATAAATATATTATAAACGAACAACCACGACGGTGGTGGGTGCTGGCAGCGGTGGTGGTGGTGGTGGCGGCGGTGGCTTTAAAACTGAAACAGGAAATGTAAAACTTATTTTTATGATTTTGGGTTTTAGCTGAAAACTGTTTTCAAATTAAGTAAAAAACCAATTTAACCCCATTTTACCCAAACAGGTTTTGTTTTCAAATTTAACTTTTAAAACCAAAAACCAGAAACTTAAAACCACCCCAAAGGGGTCCTAAAATTTCATAGTAAACTTTAGGAAGAACTATATTAATTAAGACCGACACATCAACTACAATTGCTAGGTCCTTCCCTATCACCTATATTTTTACAGTTTCTCTCTTAATCTTTCTTTTGACACGAGAATATACTCGTATTAAGTTTTATAGCTTTAATGAACTTTTTAGTCTCTGTAAAGTAAGGCCGTTTTGAATTTCTTCCCTGTCAAATTTTTTGCTTAGTTTTGGTACCTGTATTTTGAAAAGTTTTGTTTTGGCTCCCTGCCGTTAGTGTCTGCCATTAAGTTGCTAACGTGGCTGATGGTGTGCCACGTCAACATTGACACTTGGACAACCGTGTCATTATTTCTTAGTTTAATGAACGTTTTAGTCCCTGTAAAGCAGGGACAGTTTGAATTTTGTCCCTGTCAAACTTTTTGTTTTGTTTTGGTAACTATATTTTGAAAAGTTTTGTTTTGGATCGCTGCCATTAGTGTCTGTAATTAAGTTGCTGATGTGGTTGACGGTATGCCACGTCAGCATTGACATTTGGACAGCCACATCATTATTTTTTTTGAGGGAAAAACACTTTATCAATATTTTATATTTTATTATTATATTATAAATTTTAAACGAACAATTAATAAGTATAATTTTTACATTATTATTTTTTATTTGGTAAAGTATTAGGTAAATTATTAGAGACCATTTCAAAGTTTTAGGGTTTCTTCCATTGTTTAGAGACCATTCCTTCACGTTTAGGGTTTCAAACTTCCCCCTCTTCAAAGTTTAGGGTTTCTTCTATTGTCTTTGGAACGCGTTGCTTCTCCCCATTGTTCCATCAGAGTTCGGCGGGTGCAAGGAAAGACGTGGAGTGTTTGGCGTGGGTCTGGCTCGTGCAGTATTCGACGCGTATGAGGGAAGACGAAGCTAACGTAGGTTTGTGGTCCCTATTCGTTGTCTTCTTCCCATTCTTTAATATCTTCTCTTTTGTTGTTGGGGACCATTACTTTGTCCTTTTCGAAGTATATCTTCTATGGTGTGGGATCAATATTTTGTCGTTTTCAAAGTAAATGTTATGCGGTGGGGGACCATTTAAAAGCATGTGTCTCGAATAGGAATGTTGGTTAATGCTATTTTAGGGTTTGTGGTTCAATTTAGGGTTTTTCATTTAGGGTTTTGTGATTAATTTAGGGGTTTCATATTGGGTTTACAATTTGGGGGTTAAATTAGGGTTTCATGGAATTTGGTCATATGTTAACCTATTTGGCTAATTGATTTGGGGGAAATTATATGATTTGGGGCTAATTAGGTGGTAATTAGTGTAATCAGGTCTAATTTTATTCAATTGTATTTATTGTTATATTCACTATATTGATTGTAACTTTTGACATGTTTTGTTTAGTTATGCAGACCTGTAGGAATGTTGTTTTTTTCTGTTGTCATATACCATGGGGGATAACTAATGATGGACCTCCCTTCAAGTATGTAGGAGGAGAGGTCCATACTCCTACTTTATAGGGATCCAAAACAAAATTTTCAAAATATAGGTACGAAAACCAATTTTTTTTGACAAGGACGAAATTCAAAACGCCCCTACTTTACAAGGGCTAAAAAGTTTATTATACCAAAAAATAATGACGTGATTGTCCAAGTGTCAATGTTGACGTGACACACTATCAGCAACTTAACGGCAAACATTAACGGCAGGGATCCAAAACAAACCTTTTCAAAATATAGGTACCAAAACCAAACAAAAAATTTGACAGGACGAAATTCAAAACGCCCCTACTTTACAAGGACTAAAAAATTCATTAAACAAATTTTATAATATACTTTACTGGTTAGATGGCTAATCTTGAAAGCTAATGCATGATGCTGAACTTGAGTTCCTCCAAGAAATAGGATGTGAATCCTCACGAACGCACACGCGCAGGGCATAGTTATAACACTTTAATAATGATAAAAATATAATTTAAAAATATTTTATTAACTATAAATCATGGTAGAATAAAGTAACAAAGTTTATTATACAAAATAATACAAGGTTGCTAAGAGGCTAATTCTTCACATGATGTTGTACAAGGTTGCTAATCAAGAGACATTAATTTGCTACAATTTCTTTTACCAAGGGCTTGTTAAAATATATATCAACTTATGAAATGATTGATGAGAAGAGAAAATGTCACATAACCCGTTCTTTTGTAATAAATTTCTTTTTTTCATTTTCACTTAATCAACAATAACAAATCTTTTTACATGAAATCCATAAACGTAATTAGATTAGTATGTGATATCATAATGCACTTCCCAAGAAAAATTACATATTTTTGATGTGGGATGATTATAATTTTAAAACATATTCAAAAAATAATTTATTAACAATATGTCCGAAAGTGAAAGAGGAAAACACAAGAAAGGGGGATTAAATTATGTTTTTTAAACACTTTTGAAAAACTTTTTCAAAAGCGTTTTAAGCAAGCAAGATAATAAACAAGACAAACCAAAGACAAGTTTTTTTGAAAGACGTTAAGAAACCTTGTTTTCAATTCCAAAGTTAGTAATGTAAATAAACTTGACAAGATTAGAGATAGAGAGATTTGCACAGAGATATATCCTGGTTCACTCTTTCAAATCGAAGAGCTACGTCCAGTCCCTTCCTCCGGAAGGTTTTTCCACTAAAACACTTAGCACTTTTCACAAGTTGTTTCCTAGTCACTCCTGACTTTACAACTCCAAGTATTCAACACCTCTCCAAGCTCCAAGTATTCTTTTACAAACAAGCTTCTTCAGGCTCAACCAATCCTAAGATTTTGAGAAGAGTGTTTGAGCTTTTTACAAACTCACTAAGTGTGATAGTATTACAAGAAATAGCTCTTTGAATCTGTTTATAACTTTACAAACAAAGAATATGAAAGTTTACAGATATTTGACTAGAGAGTAGTGATAGCTTTTTGTAATGAAATTTGAATAGCGTATAAATTCTTTCTTGTGTGTGTATCTAATTCATTCCTTCAAATGATGGTCTTTAAATAGTCTTGACTATCTTCAGGATTTCAAACGATAGAAAAACTTGTCCGTTTAGACTCAGTGAAATATCCGTTAGACACATGTCCATTTGCTAGCTGTTTTCTGTTCATAGTTGTCATTTCTTTGTGTAAGCAGGGAGGCAAGTTTGCTTTTGATAGAATAACAATGATAACAGCTTGTAGCAGGTTGATTCAGAGCAAACTGTTCTTTGCTTTTTGGCCGTCATGCCTTTTACTCAACGTGGCTTGACGTGTACAACGTTGTTCCTTGTTTTGTCTTTATTGAGAGATATTTTTCTTTTGAGATCTTTTAAAGACTTTTGAAATATGTGCCACATCATCTGTAAAATAAGGTTAGTGGACGCATAAGTAATAAGGAAGGATTGGACGCTCAATAAAATATGCTTGTGACTGTTGGACGTAAGTCACTTATCCTTTTAAGAATGAATTCCAAGGACCAGCTTGGACGATCCACAATCTTTTTTGGACGCAGACAGCTTTGAGAGCTATATTATACCGTTGGACGCAGAGAATGCTTTGAGTTTATCGTCCAGTATGAGCAAGATGTAATTTTGGACATTGAGACTTAGTGCTGTTTGAGAAACTATCTGAAGTCAGAGACATAGAAAAAGTCTTTTGACCTTATGGATTAGTAACAACTGACTTCAATTATTTTCATAAACATATAATAATTTTGTTAATCATTAAAACTTCGAGGGGTCACAAAACATTCCTGTTTTGGTTTTAACAATGTCATCAATGTTTGATCTCCCAATTAACCCAGTTTTGAGAATGACAAAGCAATAATATTTTATAAATAAATAATATTTTATTTTAGTTTACTTCTTCATTTTACGTATGTTTACAATTATGCGTAACATCATTTTATTTAACTTATCAATATGCGTGTATACAATAACCAATTAAGCATACATGTTTACTCAGAATATGAAAATGGCAAATAAAATAACAAATAGAATTACAAACGAAAATGCACGCAACCAAACAAAAAAATGACGCGAGCAGACAAGCACGACAGTTGTATCCGATCGGTCAACGGGATTACATTCTTAAGGATCGAATTGAAATTTTATACTTCTTAGGAGCTAAAGGGCCTGTTTGGTTTGCATTTTCATTTTTTGTTTTCATTTCCTGTTTCTATTTTCTAAAAATTGTTTTCATTTTCAAATTTTGAAAAATTTGAAAACGTGTTTGTTTTGACTTCTTGTTTTCTGTTTTCGTTTCTTATTTTCAAAAATTTGGGAATGAAAATATTGAAAACAACTATTTTTTATTTTCAGATTTGGGTCAAATTCAGGAAATGTTTTCAGTGAAAACATTTTCACTAAACTCAACCAAACGTATTTTTAAACTCATTTTCTATTTTCATTGAAAATGAAAATAGGAAATGGTCAAACCAAACATGCGTCACCGTGATTTTTTTTTGAGGACTAATTTTGGTCTTTAATTTTTTTTTGAAGTTTTTCAGAGGGTTAGTTATACCACTTTAAGAGGAATTTTGCAACATTTGGGTTGGTTTTTTTCTGTAACCACGGGTGTTTTTTGAAGTTAAAACTGTATGGGAAAGAGTTTGAATTTGAAATTTGAAATTTGAAATTTTGTCACCGAAGAAGATAGAACAGGCAGGTGGATAATATAATTGTGTCAGTTTACATTTATAACCTTTATTCACATCAGTTTTAGTTTTTAGTTTTTCTTAATGCTAAGTTATTAGGGATATATTTGGGATATTGAAAAAGACAAACGAAAGTTTTAAAATTTCAAGTGTCCTCTTTTCTTTTCTGTAGTATAGAAGAAGAAGACTCAAATTTTCTGTTCTCTCTTTCTCTTCTCTTTTCTGCCTTCATCTTCATCGCCTTCTCCTTACCTCTAGGTCCCAAACCAAACCCTAGATATTTTCGATCCAATTCCGGCCACCACAGGCCCCGAATTCAAAATCCAAATCGAGAGAGACACTGTGCTACCAACAGCAAATGGACACTGACATCGTCGAGATTCCTCCCCCACTACACCTCCTCAAAAAGCAGAAACGCGTATGCTTCTCCTACCACCCATTCCTTTTTTTTCTTCTGAAATTAATGGAAGGGTTTATTTAATTCTTTTTTCTCTCGTGGGGGTCTTAAATTTGTTCAAAGTTTTGATTTTTATTTTTAAATTCTTAATCTGGGTATTCTTTTTTTTTTTTTTTTTTTTTATGTTATTTCATTGATTTGATTTAGAGGGAGAGTAAGGTTATATTATATGATTTGTGTTGTGGGGGAAACTTGGCAGTATAATGGTGTTTATGGCTGGAGCTATTTCTTAGGATGTTCAAGGATAGTTTATATGCCGCTACAAAATGGGTTGTGTCTAATGCATTTCAAATGTACAATCAAACTTCTTGGGGGTTGGATAGTGGTTTCTCTTATTTATTTTTTCTTTTGAAGTTTAGTTGCTTTGGTTTTTGTGTTGTCCACCCTGTTTCATCAGGGTACGTGTGTTTCTGTCTTTCAAATTAGGAGTGTATGTAACCGTTGGTCCTTTGCTTTTTTAGGAAAAGAAACAAAATGAGTCCAAGTGAGGAATCCCTTTCTATAGTAGTTTCGATTTCATTATTTATGTATTTATTTATTTTTGCTGTAAGTGAAGTTCTGGAATTGAGTTTTTTCTTTTGGCATCTTCTCTGGCATAGTTACACACACACACACACACACGTGAGCTCTTGATAGCTTCTTCTTTTGGTTCTTCTCTGCCATAGTTACACACACACACACACACACACACTTATTAATTCATCTAACTTTCCTTGAGTTTTTTCTTAACTACATAAATGTCCCCCTTATTTTGGATACCTAGAGAAACCTTTTAGGCTCTTAATGCAGGGGGAATTTGTGAAAAAGTAGATGAAATCAAGAGATGTTTCTGTAGGTTTACCGAGGTACAGTTTTACAGTTTCAGGAGGTTTTTTGGATTTTGAAGTAGAGGGGAGATTTGTTTAAGGAGATTCCTTTGGTACCCTTTGTTTTTACGAAGCTCCGGTTCCTTTAGAAAGTAGGGGCTTATATTTAACCACGATTCCCATTTAATTAAAATACAAGTACAAATATAACTTGTTGTATTTATATTTCAAGTAAGTAGGATGCATAGACAAATATTGAACACTAAGTGCTAAAAGGTGCTGGTACCCTCACAAAAAGGAAGAGTATTGGTAATACCTCTTGTGTAATTAGAGTAAAATACAATGCAGGAAAGATGATGTTACCTTAGTTTTCTGTTTTTGTTTAGTCTGAAAGTTGCATAAGCACTGCTGTTTTCTTTGATATAATTTCCTGCTCCTTTATTTTGTCTATGCTTTACGAGTATTTCTAAAACTTATCTTTTTCTTTTCTCACATATAATGATTGTATTTTACTGTTTTAGGCCATGTTGCATGATGTGATTGACATTGATGATGATGTTGACTCTGAGGATTTAGTGATAATTGGTGAAAAAGTTAGTAAAAGTAACAAGGGGAAGACAACTGAAGCCATTCATCAAGTTGTGGTTTGTATAAGATTTTATGTTATTTGTCATTTCTTGCAGCAGATTGATATTATCTTTTCTAACTTGTAAATGACTCTGACATTTTGCTCGGAATCCTTTTCAGGAGGTGTCTGATTATACTTTTTGTCAGCCTGCCGTGGAAAATTTTGGACCAATCAGTGGGATTGAGTCTTCTAACGGTTACCCTTTGGTATCACATAATTTTATTAGGATGCGTATTTATAACATAATTTAACTTGTTGTATTTATATTTCAAGTAAGTAGGATGCATAGGCAAATATTGAACACTAAGTGTTAAAAGATATTGTACCCTCACAAAAAGGAAGAGTATTGGTAATACCTCTTGTGTCATTAGAGAAAAATACAATGGGGGAAAGATGATGTTACGATAGTTTTCTGTGTTTGTTTAGTCTGACAGTTGCACAAGCACTGCTGTTTTCTTTAATATAATTTTCTGCTCTTTTATTTTGTCTATGTTTTACGAGTGTTTCTGAAACTTATCTTTTTCTTTTCTCACATGTAATGATTGTATTTTACTTTTGCAGGCCATTTTGCATGATGTGATTGACATTGACGATGATGTTGACCCTGAGGATTTAGTGATAATTGGTGAAAAAGTTAGTAGTAGTAACAAGGGGAAGACAATTGAAGCCAGCGGTTTGGCTGCCCCTAGTAAGAAGAAATCAGCTGCCTCACATCGCAGTGGGCGTGACTTGAATCTTTCATTAGGAGTAGAATCATCTAAGTCTAAGAGGTTTTTGAAATCTTTCCGCAGTAAAATGAAGTCTGCTAGTTTTGGTTCAAAGAACCATGGTTTGGCTGGCAATCCAGAGGCCAGGAAGCTGCTACATACAGGCAAGCCACCAGCTGCCACCAAATTTAAAAGTTCTAAGAAGGCATTTGGCAATAGCAGTTCATGCCATGCAAATTTCAAAGACAAAACTCTGAGGAAATTCCCAAGTTTTAAGCAATTTGACACTGTCAATAACGCTTCGGACCATCATTTTATTCGCAAAAGTTCCTCCATGAAGCAGGTAACTTTTTAATTTTTGATACCTTTAAAGACACACTTTGTTTAAGTTCTAATCTTAATTGTATGGGTTTACAAATGAACCTATTTCCTGAACAGCATCCAAAGGATTGGGCTAAAGCAATCCAGAAAGAGTGGAAGCTTTTGGAGAAGGATTTGCCGGGTGAGTTTGTTCAGTATTCCTGTTACAAAGTAGTTTGTAATATTTCCATGGCATATCGCATTTAGTATTTAATTTCTCTTTTCAAGCTAATGGACTTGTACCGTGTGAGTTGCAGTTATTATTTCTTTGAGTTCTTTTTTATGTCATATGACTCATATCATTTGTTTTGTTTTGTTTTCTTCTTTACTACATTCTTCTATGTTTTATTTATGAGATATTTGAGGTATCTATGCTGCTTTATGGTGGTGGAAATGCTTTACAGAGATATGCTACCTATATTTTTTTATGACTTATTTGGCTAGAGTGAAATGTCCATAGTTTGAACGATTCTTCTTTTAGTCCATAGATTTGTTATGGTATAGCGTTGCTGGTTGTGTGGTTTATTCTGTGACAGGGAAGGTTCTCTAGGAAGTGGAACATAGACAAGGATGAATGCTGTTTGTTTAGGCAGGCTTTTTTATATATGTTCTTGACTTGTGGTGGTGGGTTTTGGAAAGCATGTGGTGGCTTCTAGTTCTAGGATGACTGCTGATTGTTATAATACTGCGACAGAGTCAAGGTTGTACTACTTGGCCATTGAGGGAACTTGGTTGTATTTATTTTGATCTGCTGAAGAGCTGGTGGTGGGTTTTAATATGGTCCTTATGGTTCTACAGTGAAGTAGACAGCAATAGACTTGGGAGAAGGAGTGTAGCTGTTCTAGCAGAAAAAGGACTGAATCATGGGGAATGAGATTTTCATGACAATGTGGTGTTTTAAGCCATCAATTAAAAGTATAAGCTATGAAATTGGCACAACCTTTTGTTGGAAAAATAACACTATTAGGCTCTCTTTGAAAATGTTTGTTGCTGCAGGGTTTTTAGCCGCAGACCTTGTATAGGAGTGGGATAGTCACAGTTTGTTTTATAAAAGGGATGTTGCTCTGTGTTGCATTTAGTATTTAATTTCCCTTTTCAAGCTGATGGACTTGTACCGTGTGGGTTGTATCCAATCATTGTCATTCTTTTTTATAGAACTTCAATCATTGCTATTGAAATGGAGGTTTGGTTCCTGTCATATCCAAAGGGTCTTGACTTATTTTCATGATATATCCTTATGGTAAGCTCATCAGTTTTTCCCTCAGTGGTGTACAGATAATTGTTCTGAAATTGAAATTTAGAACTTACAAATAAATGTAAAATTGTGGTCTGAGTATCACAGTGTGCGACCTGCTTCTGGAATTTTCCTCAATCTCACTGTTTCTTTGACTCATTCTTTTATCCTCATCAGATTCAATATTTGTTCGAGTTTATGAATCAAGGATGGATCTCTTGAGGGCTGTAATTATTGGAGCAGAAGGCACTCCTTACCATGATGGTCTTTTCTTCTTCGATGTTTACTTTCCCAGTGGCTATCCCGATGTACCGCCGGTATGTGGTTCAGGATACTGTATCTGACTGACATTATGCTCTTGTCACTCTTTTTATTTCAAGTCTGACAAAAGGTACATTTTTCATGGCAGCTAGTCTACTCCCACTCTGTAGGTGATATGTTGAATCCAAATTTGCTTCAGTCTGGCGAAGTATGCCTTAGTCTACTTAACCCCTGGCATGACAGAGAGAATGAGGGTTGGCTTCCACGCGTTTCAACAATTCTACAGGTTCTAGTCTCCATACAAGGTCTAATCTTGAATGCAAAACCTTTCTTTTATTTAACCCCAAGAGAATATATGATGGGTTCAGCAACTGCCGAAAGTGAGTCCCTGAAGTATAGCGAGGGTGCGTTCTACCAGTCATTGTGGACAATGATACATACGATAGGAAGGCCCCCAAAGGTTTTGGTTCAAATTTTTTATATCTCTAGCTTGTTTGCTTTGCCATGTTCACTTGTAGCGCTTGGGTGTTTTTCTTTAGGAAGATGACAAAAAAATTATTAGATAATGTGGAAAGAACTGTAAAATTTTAGAAATATAGACTGAACATATTACATATATGCAAATGCTAAATGGTTTCATTTAGTCCTTCCTGAAGCATATTAGAAGTATATATCATATATAGCCTTTCATTAGTTAGTAGCTGACATCTTGCCATTGACCATTGTCCACATAATTCAGCTTGCATTAAGCAAGACATTTTAAAGCTTGATTAAACATTACTTGTTGATTTGGTTAGTATAGTTTGTTTATCTACCGTCAAGTTTAAAGTGGACTAAGACCTTGTTCCACATTTATGTATCAGTGAAAGTGATACAAATTTATTTTGCATGTAATGAATGCCTTGCTGCACTGAGGCAGTTGTATATCCTTAACTTGTTGTTAGGCTTTACAAGATCTCGGTGTTTTTGTGTGTTGTTGACCTTAACTACCATTGCAAATCATCAATAATGATGCATCCTTAATCTGATAAACTCCTATTTTTATTACATTAAAATTTGTCATGTGAAATTTCCTTAGCAATATGACGTAGTGATGAAGATGTTTAGTACTGCATATAGATCTATGGAAAAGGTGAATAATGTGAATGAAGAAGATGGCAAGTGCTGCAATACCTTTTTTTTAAAAAAAAATATTATTGCCTTAAACTTGTGTTTATTCCTTTTCTTGGGTTTAAAATTTAAGTGTTTATAAGGGTTATTTTTGGTTTCAGAATTTCAAGGACTTTGTTGTGGGGCATTTCATCAGCCGTGCGCATGATATTCTGATGGCGTGCAATGCATATGTGGAAGGTGCTCAAGTGGGGTTTTTGGTCAAAGGTGACAAAAGCTACTCAGAGTTGTTTACGTTGGGTGTAGCTGCATTGACTACGCGGCTTGTCGAAGAGTTTGCAAGGATTGGGGCTAAGGACTGTGAGAAATTCCTCTCTGCAGCGAACAAAAGAAGAGAAGCATACCATGCAACAGTGAACGAAGGAATAGAAGCATGCTATGTGAAAGGCGCTAGAATCATCATTCGTCGGCCTTAGCATATATTTTTCTTGCATTGGAAATACTATATTATTAGTGAAGGGAAACCTACCCACTGGGTGCTTTAAATTTCATACATTTTGCGCTGCCTGTTAATTTTTTGCTATAATTTTTTTTTTTAGTGAATAAGGAGCAGAAATACAACTAGGGAATCAATGGAGGGAGACTTCATCCCAAGGCATGATCCCGTAAATATATTCTTGAGGGGTTCTATCAAGCAGAGTCCAATGGAAATCACCCGCATGACCCAGATTAGCCAGAAGAACAGCGCATCCATTGACTTCCTTATAAACGTGAACAACTGAAGAACTCCGATTAGAGAGGCCTAAGGATCTCGTCCAGTAAGGGCTGCAAGAACATAATGGAGGTTGAGCCTCTGGAAACTGCCTTCACCATAGCTTGAGAGTACCCATTTAAAAAATAACAGGGGAAAGAGCTTGCTCACGAGCAAGTTTAATACTCGCATAGAGGTCCCAAAGTTCTTATTCAGTTCTTACATGATAGTACCATTGGAGCATCAACGACATGGCATCAAGTTACAAGCATCAAGTTATAAGCACTGTTGCTTATAAAAACAATTGGTTCTTAGAGTGTTAAGCAACTCCAACAAGTTTCACATCTCTGAAGATACTCTAACACTAGTTTATACGTGGACATTATTATCACACATTACACATTTAGGCTTATGAGGAAGAGTAATGTCTATCGTTCATAAAATAATAATAATAATAATAATATGACAGTGTATCATTCAGAAGCAATTGCACAGTTCACTTATAATTGAAAAACCCGAAACAACAAAAGTGTAAAGTTGGGAACTTTTTTTAATACGATTTTACCCCGACAGTGAGAATGGATAAGCCAATGAAAGCAACAAAGCGAAGATCTGATATGACTGTGGTGAGTCGACTGAGTGTTATTACCCTTTATTCATATTACAGAAGACAAAGAGAATGCGTTGGAGCTTGTCTATGGAAATGGCCATATCATGTGCAAAAGGGAATTTATTAAAAGCTGTGGTATCTGCTTTGCCAATTTATACTGTCTTGCTTAAAGTTACCATTACTATGCTTAGACATTACTATTTCCATGCAGAGGTTTTGTTGGAGTAATGCACATCAAGGATGAGGTATTCACAGCAAAATCTAGCTGCAGATGTGTACTTCAAAACATAAGGTTGGTCTGGGTTTTCAAGGATTTGCATCCTTTCATCAGGGCCGGCTATTAGCATGTGAAAGCCGTGCAACAGCACGGCCTCAAATTTGGACCAAAATTTGGGGCCCCCAAAATTTATTTCGACAAAAAAAAAAGGGATGTTTAAGATATTAGCTTGAAGTTGTATTGATAGGATTTTAATAATCTTTTTTGCATTTATTATCCTGAAGTGGGTGTTTAAGATTAGAACAATTGCCCTTTTTGAAATAATATTTAAGATTACATTTTTTTTTGAAATAATATTTTGAAATAATATTTAATTATTAAAATTGCCTTTTTTTTATTAGGGACCCAAGTTTTAAGATTAGAACAGGACCCCCAAAATGTTTAAGACGGCCCTACCTTTCATCTTGGCTATATATGATTGCAAAACAAGGCTACAGACTTCAGGGTGGCATGAAGACACTTTTATAGCAACTCTTGAAATTTAAATACTTTCCCAAATCTATAACCTATAATTTCTTTATATTTTAACGTTTGAAGGAATGTAGCTTTCATAAATGTCGGTGTAGTAATCTCATCATTCTTTATGTTGTAGGATTTTTCTCATAGGCTCAGAGGATGGTAAAGATCAGTGGGCTACTAAAAGTTCACTGAATGTTGGCTCTAAGTCTTTTCAACTGAAGAAAACACTCCCTGCCAATCGGTCTCCTCCATTTACAGTTTCATTATCCTCCATCAAAAGAGAGACAAGGATTCTGATCATGGGTATATCGCATCAGCAGGATCATGAAAAATTCTCAGATCAGAAACTTGAAACTCCAGTAGTGACAAGGATTCGAACATGTCTAAGGAATTCAGATGATATTAAAACATGTGATATTGAAGTTTCTAAGCCAGCCCCCAATCAAAGCAGAATAAATTCAAGGGCAGAGATAAAGCACGATCTTTTTAACAAGATGTCTTATGACGAATCCCGATTTGCATATATATAATATTGTTTAGTGTTACATTCTTTCTGTTTCATAATTTTAAACTAGATGGCATTTCCTTGTTTTTATTCAACATTTTTTAAATGATACTTTTGTGATACGCTTTTGTCTTTCCCTTCTGCATGATCTTTGATTTTTAAATGCAAATCTCCTGAATCTTTTTCAACCACCCCGTAAAATTCGCTTTCAGATAATAAAATCCATTTTAATAAATTATCTTCTTTATCAATCGGTGGGTTTTTACTCTATTTATTTATAAGTTTAATTACTATATATTTATATTACACAGACATTCAATTATCAATAATAATATGAGTGACTTTTAATTGCTATGCACTGATTTTTATCTACACACTACATTTTCTATGAACCTTTAAGGGACTAACAAAGGTATAACTCCCCTAGGGTATTCCCTTTTGATCTGTCCTCATTTATACAAAATTCTAACTTAGTTTTAATTACGTACTGGTGGCTTTTGGGAGTATGTAGGCTGCGGCTTTGAAAGGAAAAGAGGGAAAAAAGTTGCAGACTTTTTGGGTTGATTTCCAGTTGGGGAAGATTACTGGTAGGGAGGTAGCGTCTTTGGATTATTAATTTATTTTTAAACTCATTCTCATTTTTTTTATATTTGCTGCTCTGTTTGTTATATTCTTATATTTAAGCATACAATGCTTGCTAAATTTTCATTTAGATTTTATGTGTACTTATACATACTGATTTTTGGTTGATAATGAAACAAAAGAGATGTCAAGTTGCTGTTATGCTTAGAACTATTACCAATCATTTCAAGTCAGTTTGTACATTTAATAAAATCCGAAACTACAGTTCAATTTTATGTTTTTGAACAATTTATAAACAACTTTTAAATATAAACCAAAAAATATAAAAAGATAATGATTTTACTGCATGAATGTGTAATTTAGATCAAGATTATCGATTAGGTGATCTAATAAGAACCTTGACTAAGAATTGGAGAATTAGTCATAATTGAACCAATGGAAACAAAGTACTAATTAAAGTTCTTTAAAGCTCCGTTCAGGGTGGTTTTTGGTTCTATGTTTTGAAAATTTCAAAAATCAAATCTAGTTTCAGTTTTGAGTTTTAGTTTCGAGTAGAGTTTCAAATTTTTTTAAGTTAAGCCACTTTTTTTAGCTCGCCTAACTATGAATTCTCCCTATATTTAAAATATGGACACAAAAAATAATTAAAAATGACAAAAAAATATTTAAGTCCGGAAAAATTATATAAAAAATTTTAAAAAATAAATATTTTAAAAAAATAAATATTTTATAAACGAACAACCGTGACGGTGGTGGGTGCTGGCAGCGATGGTGGTGGTGGCGGTGGTGGTGGTGGTGGTGGTGGCGGTTGATGGTGGTGGCGGCGGTGGCTTTAAAACTGAAATAGGAAATGTAAAACTTATTTTTATAGTTTTGGGTTTTAGCTGAAAACTATTCTCAAATTAAGTAAAAAACCAATTTAACCCCATTTTACCCGAACAGGTTTTGTTTTCACATTTAACTTTTAAAACGAAAAACCAGAAACTTAAAACCACCCTAAACCGGTCCTAAAATTCCATAGTAAACTTTAGAAAGAACTATATTAATTAAGACCAACACATCAACTACAGTTACTAGGTCCTTCCCTATCACCGATATTTTTACAGTTTCTCTCTTAATCTTTCTTTTGACACGAGAATATACTCGTATTAAGTTTTATAGCTTTAATGAACTTTTTAATCCTTGTAAAGTAAGGCCGTTTTGAATTTCGTCCCTGTCAAATTTTTTGCTTAGTTTTGATACCTATATTTTGAAAAGTTTTGTTTTGGCTCCCTGCCGTTAGTGTCTGCCATTAAGTTGCTAACGTGGCTGATGGTGTGCCACGTCAACATCGACACTTGGACAACCGCGCCATTATTTTTTAGCTGAATGAACGTTTTAGTCCCTGTAAAGTAGGGACAGTTTGAATTTTGTCCCTGTCAAACTTTTTGTTTTGTTTTGGTACTTATATTTTGAAAAGTTTTGTTTTGGATCGCTGCCATTAGTGTCTGTCATTAAGTTGCTGATGTGGTTGACGGTATGCCACATCAGCATTGACATTTGGACAGCCACATCATTACTTTTTTTAAGGGAAAAACACGTCATCAATATTTTATATTTTATTATTATATTATAAATTTTAAACGAACAATTAATAAGTATAATTTTTACATTATTATTTTTTATTTGGTAAAGTATTAGGTAAATTATTAGAGACCATTTCAAAGTTTTAGGGTTTCTTCCATTGTTTAGAGACCATTCCTTCACGTTTAGGGTTTCAAACTTCCCCCTCTTCAAAGTTTAGGGTTTCTTCTATTGTCTTTGGAACGCGTTGCTTCTCCCCATTGTTCCATTAGAGTTCGACAGGTGCGAGGAAAGATGTGGAGTGTTCGGCGTGGGTCTGGCTGGTGCAGTATTCAACGCGTACGAGGGAAGACGAAGCTAACGTAGGTTTGTGGTCCCTATTCGTTGTCTTCTTCCCATTCTTTAATATCTTCTCTTTTGTTGTTGGGGACCATTACTTTGTCCTTTTCGAAGTATATCTTCTATGGTATGGGATCAATATTTTGTCGTTTTCAAAGTAAATGTTATACGGTGGGGGACCATTCACTGGTTATACTATTTTTAAAAGCATGTGTCTCGAATAGGAATGTTGGTTAATGCTATTTTAGGGTTTGTGGTTCAATTTAGGGTTTTTCATTTAGGGTTTTGTGATTAATTTAGGGGTTTCATATTGGGTTTACAATTTGGGTGTTAAATTAGGGTTTCATGGAATTTGGTCACATGTTAACCTATTTGGCTAATTGATTTGGGGAAATTGTATGATTTGGGGCTAATTAGCTGGTAATTAGTGTAATTAGGTCTAATTTTATGCAATTGTATTTATTGTTATATTCACTATATTGATTGTAACTTTTGATATGTTTTGTTTAATGATGCAGACTTGTAGGAATGTTTTTTTTTTCTATTGTCATATACCATGGGGGGTAACTAATGATGGACCTCCCTTCAAGTATGTAGGAGGAGAGGTCTATGCTCCTACAGGGACCCAAAACAAAATTTTCAAAATATAGGTACGAAAACCAATTTTTTTTGATAGGGATGAAATTCAAAACGCCCTTACTTTACAGGGACTAAAAAGTTTATTATACCAAAAAATAATGATGTGATTGTCCAAGTGTCAATGTTGACGTGACACACTGTCAGCAACTTAACGGCAGACACTAACAGCAGGGATCCAAAACAAACCTTTTCAAAATATAGGTACCAAAGCCAAACAAAAAATTTGACAGGATGAAATTCAAAACGTCCCTACTTTACAAGGACTAAAAAATTCATTAAACCGATTTTATAATATACTTTACTGGTTAGATGGCTAATCTTGAAAGCTAATGCATGATGCTGAACTTGAGTTCCTCCAAGAAACAGGATGTGAATCCTCACGAACGCACACGTACAGGCCATAGTTATAACACTTTAATAATGATAAAAATATAATTTAAAAATATTTTATTAACTATAAATCATGGTAGAATAAAGTAACAAAGTTTATAATACAAAATAATACAAGTTTGCTAAGAGGCTAATTCTTCACATGATCTTGTACAAGGTTGCTAATCAAGAGACATTAATTTGCTACAATTTCTTTTACCAAGGGCTTGTTAAAATATATATCAACTTATGAAATGATTGATGAGAAGAGAAAATGTCACATAACCCGTTCTTTTGTAATAAATTTCTTTTTTTCATTTTCATTTAATCAACAATAAAAAATCTTTTTACATGAAATCCATAAACATAATTAGATTAGTATGTGATATCATAATGCACTTCCCAAGAAAAATTACATATTTTTGATGTGGGATGATTATAATTTTAAAACATATTCAAAAAATAATTTATTAACAATATGTCTGAAAGTGAAAGAGAGAAACACAAGAAAGGGGGATTAAATTATGTTTTTTAAACACTTTTGAAAAACTTTTGAAAAAGCATTTTAAGCAAGCAAGATAATAAACAAGACAAACCGAAGACAAGTTTTTTTGAAAGACGCTAAGAAACCTTGTTTTCAATTCCCAAGTTAGTAATGTAAATAAACTTGACAAGATTAGAGATAGAGAGATTTGCACAGAGATATATCCTGGTTCACTCTTTCAAATCGAAGAGCTACGTCCTGTCCCTTCCTTCGGAAGGTTTTTGCAATAAAACACTTAGCACTTTTCACAAGTTGTTTCCTAGTCACTCCTGACTTTACAACTCCAAGTATTCTACACCTCTCCAAGCTCCAAGTATTCTTTTACAAACAAGCTTCTTCAGGCTCAACCAATCCTAAGATTTTGAGAAGAGTGTTTGAGCTTTTTACAAACTCACTAAGTGTGAGAGTATTACAAGAAATAGCTCTTTGAATCTGTTTATAACTTTACAAACAAAGAATATGAAAGTTTACAGATATTTGACTAGAGAGTAGTGATAGCTTTTTGTAATGAAATTTGAATAGCGTATAAATTCTTTCTTGTGTGTGTATTGATTCATTCCTTCAAATGATGGTCTTTAAATAGTCTTGACTATCTTCAGGATTTCAAACGATAGAAAAACTTGTCCGTTTAGACTCAGTGAAATATCCGTTAGACACATGTCCATTTGCTAGCTGTTTTCTGTTCATAGTTGTCATTTCTTTGTGTAAGCAGGGAGGCAAGTTTGCTTTTGATAGAATAGCAATGATAGCAGCTTGTAGCAGGTTGATTCAGAGCAAACTGTTCTTTGCTTTTTGGCCGTCATGCCTTTTACTTTACGTGGCTTGACGTGTACAACGTTGTTCCTTGTTTTGTCTTTATTGAGAGATATTTTTCTTTTGAGATCTTTTAAAGACTTTTGAAATACGTGCCACGTCATCTGTAAAATAAGGTTAGTGGACGCATAAGTAATAAGGAAGGATTGGACGCTCAATAAAATATGCTTGTGACTGTTGGACGTAAGTTACTTATCCTTTTAAGAATGAATTCCAAGGACCAGCTTGGACGATCCACAATCTTTTTTGGACGCAGACAGCTTTGAGAGCTATATTATACCGTTGGACGCAGAGAATGCTTTGAGTTTATCGTCCAGTATGAGCAAGATGTAATTTTGGACATTGAGACTTAGTGCTGTTTGAGAAACTATCTGAAGTCAGAGACATAGAAAAAGTCTTTTGACCTTATGGATTAGTAACAACTGAACTTCAATTATTTTCATAAACATATAATAATTTTGTTAATCATTAAAACTTTGAGGGGTCATAAAACATTCCTGTTTTGGTTTTAACAATGTCATCAATGTTTGATCTCCCAATTAACCCAGTTTTGAGAATGACAAAGCAATAATATTTTATAAATAAATAATATTTTATTTTAGTTTACTTCTTCATTTTACGTATGTTTACAATTATGCGTAACATCATTTTATTTAACTTATCAATATGCGTGTATACAGTAACCAATTAAGCATACATGTTTACTCAGAATATGAAAATGGCAAATAAAATAACAAATAGAATTACAAACGAAAATGCACGCAACCAAACAAAAAAACAACGCGAGCAGACAAGCACGACAGTTGTATCCGATCGGTCAACGGGATTACATTGTTAAGGATCGAATTGAAATTTTATACTTCTTAGGAGCTAAAGGGCCTTTTTGGTTTGCATTTTCATTTTTTGTTTTCATTTTTTGTTTCTATTTTCTAAAAATTGTTTTCATTTTCAAATTTTGAAAAATTTGAAAACGGGTTTGTTT
Organism: Ammopiptanthus mongolicus; assembly: GCA_039655645.1. Classification (NCBI taxonomy): domain Eukaryota; kingdom Viridiplantae; phylum Streptophyta; class Magnoliopsida; order Fabales; family Fabaceae; genus Ammopiptanthus; species Ammopiptanthus mongolicus. The sequence continues at coordinate 5,663,805 of CM077349.1, forward strand.
TGACTTCTTGTTTTCTGTTTTCGTTTCTTATTTTCAAAAATTTGGGAATGAAAATATTGAAAACAATTATTTTTTATTTTCAGATTTAGGTCAAATTCAGGAAATGTTTTCAGTGAAAACATTTTCACTAAACTCAACCAAACGTATTTTTAAACTCATTTTCTATTTTCATTGAAAATGAAAAATAGGAAATGGTTAAACCAAACATGCGTCACCGTGATTTTTTTTTGAGGACTAATTTTGGTCTTTAATTTTTTTTTTTTGAAGTTTTTCAGAGGGTTAGTTATACCACTTTAAGACGAATTTTGCAACATTTGGGTTGGTTTTTTTCTGTAACCACGGGTGTTTTTTGAAGTTAAAACTGTATGGGAAAGAGTTTGAATTTGAAATTTGAAATTTTGTCACCGAAGAAGATAGAACAGGCAGGTGGATAATATAATTGTGTCAGTTTGCATTTATAACCTTTATTCACATCAGTTTTAGTTTTTAGTTTTTCTTAATGCTAAGTTATTAGGGATATATTTGGGATATTGAAAAAGACAAACGAAAGTTTTAAAATTTCAAGTGTCCTCTTTTCTTTTCTGTAGTATAGAAGAAGAAGACTCAAATTTTCTGTTCTCTCTTTCTCTTCTCTTTTCTGCCTTCATCTTCATCGCCTTCTCCTTACCTCTAGGTCCCAAACCAAACCCTAGTTATTTTCGATCCAATTCCGGCCACCACAGGCCCCGAATTCAAAATCCAAATCGAGAGAGACACTGTGCTACCAACGGCAAATGGACACTGACATCGTCGAGATTCCTCCCCCAATTCACCTCCTCAAAAAGCAGAAACGCGTATGCTTCTCCTACCACCCATTCCTTTTTTTTCTTCTGAAATTAATGGAAGGGTTTATTTAATTCTTTTTTCTCTCATGGGGGTCTTAAATTTGTTCAAAGTTTTGATTTTTATTTTTAAATTCTTAATCTGGGTATTCTTTTTTTTTTTTTTTTTTTATTTTATTTCATTGATTTGATTTAGAGGGAGAGTAAGGTTATATTATATGAATTGTGTTGTGGGGGAAACTTGGCAGTATAATGGTGTTTATGGCTGGAGCTATTTCTTAGGATGTTCAAGGATAGTTTATATGCCGCTACAAAATGGGTGGTGTCTAATGCATTTCAAATGTACAATCAAACGTCTTGGGGGTTGGATAGTGGTTTCTCTTATTTATTTTTTCTTTTGAAGTTTAGTTGCTTTGGTTTTTGTGTTGTCCACCCTGTTTCATCAGTGTACGTGTGTTTCTGTCTTTCAAATTAGGAGTGTATGTAACTGTTGGTCCTTTGCTTTTTTAGGAAAAGAAACAGAATGAGTCCAAGTGAGGAATCCTTTTCTATAGTAGTTTAGATTTCATGATTTATGTATTTATTTATTTTTGCTGTAAGTGAAGTTCTGGAATTGAGTTTTTTCTTTTGGCATCTTCTCTGGCATAGGTATAGATAGATACATCCACACACACATGAGCTCGTGATAGCTTCTTCTTTTGGTTTCTTCTCTGCCGCAGTTCTAGGTTGTCAAGATCGCGCGCTACCTCGTGGGAGCGCACAATTCCATGATTACAGAAGGTCCAACCGAGGCGGCGCGGAGGCGAAATCGCCGGAGGAGCAGGTGCGACCAGAGCGACGTGGAAGATCGCAAACCACGTAGAAGCGGCACGTTTCCTCGATGGACCCGGTGGATGATTTTTAGGGTTTTTAAACCCGTTTTCCCAAAAAATCCGGGTTTTAACCCGTTTTGCAAAAAAAAAAAAAAAACCGTCAAGCCCAATTTTATCAACATTCCAGAGTTAATGAAAAACACGGCTGGGAGTCCTAGTCGTAGACGCATGGAGTTTCGATGCTCTCATTGGCCATTGCTATGTCCAATTCCCTCTGTACAAACGGTAATATTTTTGGGAAACCAAGCATTAGAGTTATTTCTCTTAATTCCCAAGACAAAATTACTTTCAGTTTCAATGATCTGTCTCTCTTTCTCTCTCTGAGTAATACTCTGCCTTCTTCTCATATTCTTTAAATACTACAATGTTCTCAGTTCTGCATTACTCTTTATTTTTTTCAGAACGTGATTTCAGAACAACACTCTCTCAGTCTCTCTCTTTTCTCCTCTGTTCTATACGTGATTTCAGAGCAACTCTGTTTTCTTTTTCTGGACATGTCTTCCATCCCTGTTAGTGCCTCTGGTTTAGCATCTGCACCTCCTAAACTTCAGAAAAATGCTCCAGGAAGCAGGACTGATATAGCATGGAAGCATGGAGTTTCTATTGATGGTGGAACTAGGAAAATTAAATGTAATTACTGTAACAAAGTAATTATTGGAGGTGTTTACCGGTTGAAGCACCATTTAGCTTGCACACAGAAAGATGTTGGTGCTTGTGTGTCTGTACCTGATGATGTGAAGAAACAAATGTGGGATATTGTGAAATCCTTGCAAGAAAGATTAGTGAAGAAAGCCATCGATGATGATGACACAATTACTGAAAAAGGAAAAGAAAAAAGGCAAGAAGAAGGTGGGATTGATACATCTGGGAATATTTTCAAGAAGAGGGGAGTGAGCACTCAAGCCACCATCAACAACATCTTCAAGAAGAATTTGAGAGAAGAAGCTTGTCAAGAAATTGCTTCATTCTTCTACAACAATGGCATAGCATTTAACGTGGCAAAGAGTGCTGAATTTCACAAAATGTTGGAGATGGTGGCTAGACATGGCCTTGGATTTAAGCCACCTTCATATCATGAAATTAGAGTAAAGTATTTGAAACAAAAGGTGGATGAGACAAAGAAGACCATTGAGGAACACAAAATTATTTGGAGGAAGACCGGATGCACCATCATGAGTGATGGTTGGACTGACAAAAGAAGGAGAACAATTTTGAACTTCTTAGTAAACAGCCCCAAAGGTACTGTTTTTTTGAAGTCTATTGATGCTTCTCACATATCAAAAACTGCTTACAAAATTTTTGAAATGATTGATCAAATTGTGGATGAAGTTGGTGAAGAAAACGTTGTCCAGATTGTGACGGACAATGCAGCAAATTATAAAGCTGCTGGTGTAATGTTGATGGATAAAAGGAAAAAACTTTATTGGACACCTTGTGCAGCACATTGTATTGATTTAATGTTAGAGGATTTTGAGAAAAAGATAGTGGTTCATCATGACCCAATTTTGAGGGGTAAGAAAATTACAACTTATATTTATTCCAATTCATCGCTAATTTGTTTGTTGCAACACTTTACCAAAGGAAAGGATTTGGTTCGACCAGCCATGACTCGATTGGCAACATCTTATCTAATTTTGGGGTGTCTCATGGACAACAAAGGGGCATTGGTAAGAATGTTCACTTCTAATTAGAGTACTTCGTTTAGGGGATTCAGATGATAAGCCAGCTATGGGTTTATTTATGAGGCAATGGACCAAGCTAAAGAAAGGTTCTAAAGTGCCTTCAATGATGTCCAAAAAAGGTGAACTATAAACTTTAGTTTACATTATATATTTAAATTTAATTTAATTTAAATTATAAAATTTATTTTCAATACTAATTCAATTTTTTTGCATTATTTAGTTTCAAGCCTCTATGGGATATCATTGATGAAAGATGGGACATGCAACCCCATAGGCCTTTGCATGCAGCAGGGTACTATTTCAACCCTCAATTACATTATAGCCCTGAATTTAAAGCTGACTTTGAAGTCAAACGTGGGTTATATGATTGCTTACAAAGGATGGTGGGAGATGTTGAAGAAATTACTAAGATTGATGCTCAACTTGAAGATTTCAAGGTGCGAGCAAAGTTTTTTGGTAGTGCGGTAGCTATGGCTACACTTAAAACGAAAACTCCATCCCAATGGTGGGAATCATATGGGGATGAGCATCCAGAACTCCAAGCATTTGCAATTCGTGTGTTAAGCTTGCCTTCAATTCATTAGGCTGTGAGCGAAACTGGAGTGCCTTTGAGATGGTAAACATTCTTTAACATTTCACTTTTTACAATTGCCTACCACTTGCTATATATTAATGGAGTGTTTATGTATTAGGTCCACACAAAAGAAGAAATCGTTTGAAACAAAAGACAATGAATGATGTTGTCTTTGTGATGACCAATTCAAAATTGGCAAAGAAGAAGCAACCAAGAAAGACGGTTGAATATAACCTTGATGATCTTGCATCCGATGATGAATGGATTGTGGACAATGACGAAGGTTCATCTGGCGTTTGTGATTTAACAATTGACAATGAAGATGATTTGGAATTAGATACTCAAAATGAAGGAGACTTGGCTATTGGTGTAGCTGCTGCCCCTCGAGATGGTTTGGAGATTCCTAATGTTGATGATGAACTTGATGAAGTAGGAGATGCATATCTAATGGAAGATGTTGGTTATGAAAAAAATGCCTTGGATGATTTGCTAAAATAATGATTTTAGATGTTTGTTAGGAGTTGGATGCTGGTTATTTTGGTTATGTAATGTGACTTATGATTAAATCAATGCATATTTTGGTTAAGCTTATTTTGGTATTTTAAGGTTAGTTTTTTTTAATTTTATTATTATATGTATATGTATATATTAATAATTAAATATAATTTTTTCATTTTGGTGAGATCTTACGATCCCACGATTTACGATCTTCCTTGCCCCAAATGATCTTAGGTGGGATCTCAAGTTTGACAACCTTTACACACACACACACTTATTAATTCATCTTATTTTCCTTGAGTTTCTTCTTAACTACATAAATGTCCCCCTTATTTTGGATACGTAGAGAAACCTTATAGGCTCTTACTGCAGGGGGAGTTTGTGAAAAAATAGATGAAATCAAGAGATGTTTCTGTAGGTTTACCGAGGTACAGTTTTACAATTTCAGGAGGTTTTTTGGAATTTGAAGTAGAGGGGAGATTTGTTTAAGGAGATTCCTTTGGTACCCATTGTTTTTACGAAGCTCCGGTTCCTTTAGAAACTAGGGGCTTATATTTAACCACGATTCCCATTTAATTAAAATACAAATACAAAAATAACTTGTTGTATTTATATTTCAAGTAAGTAGGATGCATAGACAAATATTGAACACTAAGTGCTAAAAGGTACTGGTACCCTCACAAAAAGGAAGAGTATTGATAATACCTCTTGTGTAATTAGAGTAAAATACAATGCAGGAAAGATGATGTTACCTTAGTTTTCTGTTTTTGTTTAGTCTGAAAGTTGCATAAGCCTGCTGTTTTCTTTGATATAATTTCCTGCTCTTTTATTTTGTCTATGCTTTACGATTGTTTCTAAGACTTATCTTTTTCTTTTCTCACATATAATGATTGTATTTTACTGTTTTAGGCCATGTTGCATGATGTGATTGACATTGATGATGATGTTGACTCTGAGGATTTAGTGATAATTGGTGAAAAAGTTAGTAAAAGTAACAAGGGGAAGACAATTGAAGCCATTCATCAAGTTGTGGTTTGTATAAGATGTTATGTTATTTGTCATTTCTTGCAGCAGATTGATATTATCTTTTCTAACTTGTAAATGACTCTGACATTTTGCTCGGAATCCTTTTCAGGAGGTGTCTGATTATACTTTTTGTCAGCCTGCCGTGGAAAATTTTGGACCAGTCGGTGGGGTTGAGTCTTCTAACGGTTACCCTTTGGTATCACATAATTTTATTAGGATGCGTATTTATAACATAATTTAACTTGTTGTATTTATATTTCAAGTATGTAGGATGCATAGACAAATATTGAACACTAAGTGTTAAAAGATATTGTACCCTCACAAAAAGGAAGAGTACTGGTAATACCTCGTGTAATTAGAGAAAAATACAAGGGGGGAAAGATGATGTTACCATAGTTTTCTGTTTTTGTTTAGTCTGACAGTTGCACAAGCACTGCTGTTTTCTTTAATATAATTTTCTGCTCTTTTATTTTGTCTATGTTTTACGAGTGTTTCTGAAACTTATCTTTTTCTTTTCTCACATGTAATGATTGTATTTTACTTTTGCAGGCCATTTTGCATGATGTGATTGACATTGACGATGATGTTGACCCTGAGGATTTAGTGATAATTGGAGAAAAAGTTAGTAGTAGTAACAAGGGGAAGACAATTGAAGCCAGTGGTTTGGCTGCCCCTAGTAAGAAGAAATCAGCTGCCTCACAGCGCAGTGGGCGTGACTTGAATCTTTCATTAGGAGTAGAATCATCTAAGTCTAAGAGGTTTTTGAAATCTTTCCGCAGTAAAATGAAGTCTGCTAGTTTTGGTTCAAAACACCATGGTTTGGCTGGCAATCCAGAGGCTAGGAAGCTGCTACATACAGGCAAGCCACCTGCTGCCACCAAATTTAAAAGTGCTAAGAAGGCATTTGGCAGTAGCAGTTCATACCATGCAAATTTCAAAGACAAAACTCTGAGGAAATTCCCAAGTTTTAAGCAATTTACACTGTCAATAACGCTTCGGACCATCATTTTATTCGCAAAAGTTCCTCCATGAAGCAGGTAACTTTTTAAGTTTTGATACCTTTAAAGACACACTTTGTTTAAGTTCTAATCTTAATTGTATGGGTTTACAAATGAACCTATTTCCTGAACAGCATCCAAAGGATTGGGCTAAAGCAATCCAGAAAGAGTGGAAGCTTTTGGAGAAGGATTTGCCTGGTGAGTTTGTTCAGTATTCCTGTTACAAAATAGTTTGTAATATTTCCATGGCATATCGCATTTATTATTTAATTTCTCTTTTCAAGCTGATGGACTTGTACCGTGTGAGTTGCAGTTATTATTTCTTTGAGTTCTTTTTTATGTCATATGACTCATATCATTTGTTTTGTTTTGTTTTCTTCTTTACTACATTCTTCTATGTTTTATTTATGAGATAATTGAGGTATCTATGCTACTTTGTGGTGGTGGAAATGCTTTACAGAGATATGCTACCTATATTTTTTTATGACTTATTTGGCTAGAGTGAAATGTCCATAGTTTGAACGATTCTTCTTTTAGTCCTTAGATTTGTTATGGTTTAGTATTGCTGGTTGTGTGGTTTATTCTGTGACAGGGAAGGTTCTCTAGGAAGTGGAAAATAGACAAGGATGAATGCTGTTTGTTTAGGCAGGTCTTTTTATATATGTTCTTGAGTTGTGGTGGTGGGTTTTGGAAAGCATGTGGTGGCTTCTAGTTCTAGGATGACTGCTGATTGTTATAATACTGCAACAGAGTCAAGGTTGTACTACTTGGCCATTGAGGGAACTTGGTTGTATTTATTTTGATCTGCTGAAGAGCTGGTGGTGGGTTTTAATATGGTCCTTATGGTTCTACAGTGAAGTAGACAGCATGATAGACTTGGGAGAAGGAGTGTAGCTGTTCTAGCAGAAAAGGAATGAAGCATGGGGAATGAGATTTTCATGACAATGTGGTGTTTTAAGCCATCAATTAAAAGTAGAAGTTATGAAATTGGCACAAACTTTCGTTGGAAAAATAACACTATTAGGCTCTCTTTTGAAAATGTTTGTTGCTGCAGGGTTTTTAGCCGCAGACCTTGTATAGGAGTGGGATAGTCACAGTTTGTTTTATAAAAGGGATGTTGCTCTGTGTTGCATTTAGTATTTAATTTCCCTTTTCAAGCTGATGGACTCATACCATGTGGGTTGTATCCAATCATTGTCAGTCTTTCTTATAGAACTTCAATCATTGCTATTGAAATGGAGGTTTGGTTCCTGTCATATCCAAAGGGTCTTGACTTATTTTCATGATATATCCTTATGGAAAGCGTATCAGTTTTTCCCTCAGTGGTGTACAGATATTTGTTCTGAAATTGAAATTTAGAACTTACAAATAATTGTAAAATTGTGGTCTGAATACCACAGTGTGCGACTTGTTTCTGGAATTTTCCTTAATCTCACTGTTTCTTTGACTCATTCTTTTATCCTCATCAGATTCAATATTTGTTCGAGTTTATGAATCAAGGATGGATCTCTTGAGGGCTGTAATTATTGGAGCAGAAGGCACTCCTTACCATGATGGTCTTTTCTTCTTCGATGTTTACTTTCCCGGTGGCTATTCTGATGTACCGCCGGTATGTGGTTCAGGATACTGTATCTGACTGACATTATGCTCTTGTCACTCTTTTTATTTCAAGTCTGACAAAGGGTACATTTTTCATGGCAGCTAGTCTACTCCCACTCTGTAGGTTATATGCTGAATCCAAATTTGCTCGAGTCTGGTGAAGTATGCCTTAGTCTACTTGACCCCTGTCATGACCCAGATGATGGGGGTTGGCTTCCACGCGTTTCAACCATTCTACAGGTTCTAGTCTCCATACAAGGTCTAATCTTGAATGCAAAACCTTTCTTTTATTTAACTGCAAGAGAACATACGATGGGTTCAGCCACTGCAGAAAGTGAGTCCCTGAAGTATAGCGAGGGTGCGTTCTACCGGTCATTGTGGACAATGATACATACGATAAGAAGCCCCCCAAAGGTTTTGGTTCAAATTTTTTATATCTCTAGCAAGTTTGCTTTGCCATGCTCACTTGTAGCGCTTGGGTGTTTTTCTTTCGGAAGATGACAAAAAAATTATTAGATAATGTAGGAAAGAAATGTAAAATTTCAGAAATATCGACTGAGCATATTACATGTATGCAAATGCTAAATGGTTTCATTTAGTCCTTTCTGAAGCATATTAGAAGGATTTATCATATGTATATAGCCTTTCATTAGTCAGTAGCTGACATCTTGCCATTGACCATTGTCCACATAATTCTAACAAGACATTTTAAAGGTTGATTAAACATTACTTCTTGATTTGGTTAGTATAGTTTGTTTATCTCCCGTCAAGTTTAAAGTGTACTAAGACCTTATTCCACATTTATGTATCAGTGAAAGTGATACAAATTTATTTTGCATTTAATGAATGTCTTGCTGCACTGAGGCAGATGTATCTCCTTTGTATTTAGGCTTTATAAGATCTCGGTGTTTTTGTGTGTTGTTGACCTTAACTACCATTGCAAATCATCAATAATGACGCATCCTTAGTCTGATGTCCTATTTTTACTACATTAACATTTGTCATGTGAAATTTCCTTAGCAATATGACTTAGTGATGATGTTTAGTACTGCATATAGATCTATGTAAAAGGTGAATCATGTGAATGAAGAATATGGCAAGTGCTGCAATAACTTTTCTGGGGTTTAAAATTGAAGTGTTTGAAAGTGTTATTTTTGGTTTCAGAATTTTAAGGACTTTGTTGTGGGGTATTTCATCAGCCGCATGATATTCTGATGGCATGCAATGCATATGTGGAAGGTGCTCAAGTGGGGTGTTTGGTCAAAGGTGACAAAAGCTGCTCAGTGAGGTTTACGTTGGGTGTAGCTGGATTGACTAGGCGGCTTGTCGAAGAGTTTGCAAGAATTGGAGCAAAGGACTGTGAGAAATTCCTTTCTGCAGCGAACAAAACAAGAGACGCATACCATGCAACATTGACCAAAGGAATGGAAACATGCTATGTGAAAGGCGCAAGAATCATGATCCGTCGTCGGCTTTAGAATATATTTTTCTTGCATTGGTAATAATATATTATTAGTGAAGGGAAACCAACCCACTGGGTGCTTTAAATCTCATACATTTTACTAAGCCGGTTAATTGAATATTTGATATCAACTAAGGAGTGTTGTTAACAAGTATTATTAATTGGATACATTTGAAAATATAAAAAATGAAGTTACAAATCATTTTAAAATTAATTTAATGATAAAAAACTATTCTAATGATATTACTTTCATGAGTATTAAGAATTATATGTCTCTAATATGTCAAGGTGGAATATTTTTCCATACAAAAAGTTTCTAGATTTTTGTGTTCTTTCTATTTTCTTTGGAGGGTTGGCGGGGAAAATTGAGGTCATCTCCTGCTATAATAGTCCTCACATCTCCATAGTTTTCTCTTCATTTTTTTTTTCCTACTTTTTTAATATTCTTTCAAATAATTCTGAAACATGAAAACCTAGCTAGATGATTCCTACATTTTGTCCTCACCCTTTTCATTTCTCTCTTTATTTTTTATATTTCTTTTGATTTTTAAGTGATCATTTTTAAGTAGTAATCCCCTTTTTAATTTTTCAAAATATAAGTATTATTACTTTGATTCAGTATAAAATGACTCTAAATTAATTCTTTAATCATGAAGAATGACACCAAAAAATTTTCACCCTTCTTTTTTTTTTTAATGAGTAGGTGAAATAAAACTAGGGAATCAACCGAGGGAGACTGCATGCCAAGGCATCATCCTGTTAACTAGGATATAGTAGAGAGCAAAGAAAAAGATTTGATTTTCAGTGGTAAGGTTGGTTTTATCGGTAGACAAGGGTGGTGTTTAGAAGAGTTTATTTAAGCTCATTTGGGTTTATCTTTTGATATAAGTAAGTACTTATGAAATGTGTTTGGAGCAACTTATAAAAAAAGTTTATGTCATTTCATAAGCTGTTTTGGGTTTATTTTCATAAGCTAGTGGGAGAAGCTTATGAATTTTTAGAAGGAACAACTTATGGGGAGGAGACCACATCAGTGCACCGTTCGACACCTATCTCCATCATTTCTTTCTTTTATTTTACTTTTCTTCTTGTTTTTTTCTTCCAAATGTTCGAGACCCCCTAGGAGCTAGCACACTTCTCATTCTCGACCCCCTTTCTTCCAATGGGGATTGAACCCTAGCACTGCTTGAACCAGTCATCCGCCGTCCGCTAGGGTTGTTCGCCTTCGGTCGCACGCCGTGCTCCTGCCTCTTGCGATGTGCTCCTCCTTCCGCCTGATTTCTTTTGATTTTCTAAAGCCATTCAGCTGATTGTTTGGTGTTTGATTGAAAAATGCAGTAATGTTTCAATGCTTTATTTTTTTGCAATATCTAACATTATTTTTTAAATTTAAATTTAATAAGGTTAAATTTTCAATTTTAAAGTGTTTATAAGCTCTTATGAAGTAATGTATCCAATAGCCTTAATTTGTATAAGTGTTGTTCTCATGTGATAAGTGCTTATGCGATAAGCGTTTAATTAAGTTGTTTATCCAAACGCGACCAAGATGTGAGAATTTTTATTTCAGTAATTAATGTATGTTAATATCATTTAATAATTATATTAGCTATTTATCATAATGGAGCAATATTTAAGTGATCAATTAATTGAATATAAAATATGCTCATTAGACTCCAATGGATTAATTGATATGGACCTCATATGGAGAGATGTAATTGCTTAGAAATTAGTTAGTAGTTAGTTTCCTATTCTCTATATAAGCTATGTAAATGTATTGATGTAATTAAACTTTCTCATTTTATTAACTCTACATTTCATATTTTTCTCACATCTTCTTTCATTTCTTTCTTTTATTTTACTTTTCTTCTTGTTTTTTTCTTCCAAATGTTCGAGACCCCCTAGGAGCTAGCACACTTCTCATTCTCGACCCCCTTTCTTCCAAATGGGGATTGAACCCTAGCACTGCTTGAACCAGTCATCCGCCGTCCGCTAGGGTTGTTCGCCTTCGGTCGCACGCCGTGCTCCTGCCTCTTGCGATGTGCTCCTCCTTCCGCCTGATTTCTTTTGATTTTCTAAAGCCATTCAGCCGATTATTTGGTGTTTGATTGAAAAATGCAGTAATGTTTCAATGCTTTATTTTTTTTGCAATATTTAACATTATTTTTTAAAGTTAAATTTTTAATTTAAATTTAATAAGGTTAAATTTTCAATTTTAAAGTGTTTATAAGCGCTTATGAAGTAATGTATCCAATAGCCTTAATCTGTATAAGTGTTGTTCTCATGTGATAAGTGCTTATGCGATAAGCGCTTAGTTAAACTGTTTATTCAAACGCGACCTAGATGTGAGAATTTTTATTTCAGTAATTAATGTGTGTTAATATCATTTAATAATTATATTAGCTATTTATCATAATGGAGCAATATTTAAGTGATCAATTAATTGAATATAAAATATGCTCATTAGACTCCTATGGATTAATTGATATGGACCTCATATGGAGAGATGTAATTGCTTAGAAATTATTTAGTAGTTAGTTTCCTATTCTCTATATAAGCTATGTAAATGTATTGATGTAATTAAACTTTCTCATTTTATCAGCTCTACATTTCATATTTTTCTCTCATCTTCCTTCATCGTCAATGGATGTCACGTTTCTTAACATGGTATCAAAGTCTATCCTAGATCCATTAAAGGGTCACCCACCATATTATCCACGCACCAAGCCCAATAGTCCTGGGCGTGAGGGGGTGAATTGGAAAAAAACCTAAATCTCACATTGATTAGAGATAGAACCTCATAAAAGCTTATAAAGCTTAGACAATCCTCACCTCTTGAGCTAGCTTTTGGAGTTGAATTAGACCCATATCTAAGAGATCTTTCTACATTTATATATTGACTAGCACAAACCATAGATATTTACTTGCACAAACCGCTGCAATAGCATCACTGTGGAGGAGAAAACATTGATCACCAGGAGGGCAAATGCATGGGATTTATGGTTTTTGTTTGCATGAAATGCAAAACAGTGTGTGGTGTTGTTGGTAAGAAACCAAAACTCTTTTTCCTTTCTTCTATGTTTCTTTCTCTGCATATTGGTTTTACCTATTTTCCTTCATAAACTACATTTTACGGATTTGTTTGTTTTTCCATTTTGTTGTATTTTTGGCTTCCATATAAGATTTGGTAAATAGGGATCTTAGTCGTTCTTCGTTTTAAAAATGTTATGTTGCTGCTGTTAACATTTATTTTTCAATGTTATAAGTGCGTTTATTGATAAACTGAAAAGTTATTTTTTTTGCTATTCTAACTTTAAATTTATTATTTGATATTCATGTTTTGTATTTATTATCATTTTATATTGATTTTGATTAATTACTTATTATTGCTTAGGGCACTTTTGTCCATCATTTAGTTGCATTATTTAATTTGATTTTGGATAGTGATGTACCAAAGCCAAGAAAAAAGGGATTTTGATGGGGGCAAAAGAGTTTTATTTTTTATTTTTGCAATAGAACTTCTGGTTTTGTTAAGTGTTCTGATACTGTAATTGTGTGTAATTTAAGAAGTTCTTTATCCATTATTTTCCATTGTAGCTTATAGGTGGGATTCAGGAAGCATGATTGAACTTGGTTGTGGCAGGAAAAGGTAAGCAACAATTTCTTTTTTTTTTTTTTTTTATTGTCGAATGCCGTATTATCAAACTGAGCTTGTGCTATTTGCTCCAACATGTTCTATTAGAGAGCATTACCAACTTATTTATACATTGTGCAAAAGAGTATATAAATGATAACTCTGGCTGCATGATATATGCCATACAAAAAGGATCAAATATTGATGCAATTGCAACAAGCAGAACAAAGGTATTATATTGATGCAATGGAAACTTACAGCAGAATTTAATGGAATAGTACGCAAGATGGATTCTAATCCATTGTGATTCCTAGCTACTATTGTTGATAGTTACTGAATAAAGAAAAGATAATCTCAGAAGGGAGAGTGAAAAGCCGAGAGAGAGAGTAGAAGTTAGAGGGAGAAGTAGAATTCATTTTTCATATTTTCCATGCCTTCTCATGTCATTATTGTTCACCCCCTTATAACAATTACTCAGCATATTTTTGGTTAACCTTATTCCCTGAATTATTGGATCAGCTGACACATGTCCCTTTTCTCTAACCATTTTGTTGACCCCACATTGATGACTTGGTTTTTCTTCTATTGGCATCATAACACAATGTCAATTACATTCTACATTGTGGAATAAGTTATATTCTTTTACTTATGCCATTTTTGAAGTTTCTTTAATCATTGTGTCAATTGTTATACTGAAATAAATCTGGTATTGGTCTTCCAAAAGCATGTCTCCAAGCAGGTGTAAAGGTGTAATAATTTGAAGGCATATTTTCTTCATTTTACACAGTTTGCTAGCCTTCCAAAATCGAAAAGATAAAATTGGCACGTTGATGAATTTAAGCAATCTTGCAATAAAGTAATTACATAGTTTCTAGCATGGTTGCTTCAGTCTGGATCATCAGTTAATGTTTGAGGATCTTTCAAAAATATCATCTCACAACTTATGTCTTCAAAATCTCCAAATTAAAAAGTAACTAAAACAATCAGATTGGATATATCCATTATTGGGATTTATTTAATCGTTTGAGCATACGAGGTCCTGTACATTTCAGCAACTAATTAACATAAACAAGTGGTGTAAGTGGATGCAATTATTTCCTAAGGGTTAGATCATTAAGAAGAGTTATACAACACTAAATTTTTTACTTGCATGGTATAAGTGGATGCAATCATTTTCTTTTTTTTCTTTCAGCAACTCCATCTTCGAAGACATTTCGATGGTGTTGATGTGTTTCAGAGGATAACTTGAAAAAAGAATTAAATCAAAATATCATTTTCTCATAATATTTTTTTTCAATTTGACACCATCTCAGTTAAATTGTTCTTATTAGTTCTGTGATAAAATTTTGTATATATTAATTGTGATGTTAGATTGACTTTAAAAATTTATTTTATTTGTTCTCTAATTATATCTCAATTAGCATTGTATGATTATGATATCAATAAATTTAGTATTTTTGTTTCACTCAATAAAATATAATGTAAATATATTTCAAAATGAAAATAATAATTATATTTAGCAGTTAAATTAAATATTATAACAATATATTTTGAAGAAAAAATTATCCGTGCCGATGTAATAAATTAATATTGTTGATCTTATTATTAATTTTAAATATAGGTATAAAAAATTTTGATTCTTTCTACCTAATTATGTGTTATTTATCATAATACAGTTAATATATGTCTAATTTTGCTCTTACTTTTATGAATAATTTTCATATTATATTATTATTATTTTTAATTAAAATTACTAATACAACTATTAATATTATTTAACCCACAAAACTTTTCTAACTACTAGTATTTATTTATATATATATATGACAAACAATGCTCTCTAGTCGGTTCATCACGCGCGCCCTCGTCCTTGTCCATCAACCCTCCCTAGCTACCGCTCTATGTTTTTTTTCGGTACAAACCTATGGTGGTATCTCTGATACAAAGATATAGACCTAAAATGATGGGATCACTGATACAAAGATATATAAGATAGTACAAAAGTACACTAAGGTGGCAGCCTTGCGAAGTGGACGCATATAAGGTTTTTCTACTCTTTTGCATCATCTAATTCAGCTTTTTAGTATTTTTACAACAGATAGCCACCTTCACTATCACCTCCAATATTCACAACGGAAAGGATCCCCATGTCATAATAAAAAACATATCCTTGTACGTAATTCCACCTACAGTTTCAACAATTCACCTATTTACAACTGTGTCACTGATTCATTTCCAACTCATAGCTCATAACTAGTTAGGGGAAAGGGATTAATTATAAAAATTAAAGCTATCAAACAAATATATACATTTCAAATTTCATACAAAACATTCATGATTATATATTCTAAAAAATTAATTAAATTAGTAATCTTTAAAATTAAAGAACGATTCTCTTACATATCACGAAAGTCATTCAAAATTGATATTAAGTTAATAAAAAAATTGATATTAAATCCATCTAATAAATAAAAAAAGTATAACAATTAACATGATAAAGATAAGGTGGCTAAAGGATATGAAAGTAAAAGAAGATAAAATAAGCACATAAAAAAATAAGATAGAATAGAAAACATACATACTTGTACAATGGCTACAACAGAAAACATAAGAAAAAATAATAATATGTACAGTGACTACAATAGAAAACATAAGAAAAAAAACAATAAAAAATAATAATAGTCACAGGTGTGCAAGTGGCTATAAACAAAAAAAAAATATATATAAGAAAACGTGTGGAATATGAAAAGAAATAATAAGAAAAAATATAACGTAAAAACAATAACAAAAATGATAAAATATTAATTAAAGTAGTGGAAGCATGTTTTGAATTGAAGATCAGTCCTACAAGCAGATAACAGACAGAAAGGTATTATACTCCGCACAAGCACTGAAGCCCATATCAGAGTCTTGGACTTCCTCATACTAATATTAAAATAGTAAAAGGTTGGTAGGGGGCAGGCCCTTGCTAGCTAGTTGCATGCCTGGTTTGCTTTTTAACTTTTTGATCCGCGGGATAGAGACAAAAAAATGGACGTACGTTTGATTCGCTTGGTTCACTAATTAAGACATTAGGGTTTTAAGTAACTTATGGCCTTAATTTATGCATGCAATGTTCAGTGATAATTAATACATAAACCAAATAAAAGTGGGAAAATATTAAAGAAACAACGTACTGAACTGAACCTAGCTACCCACAAAAAATTACTCAAACGAACAGAGCTGTCATTTTCAAATTCAATTTAAACAAAAGTAGCAACTAGAAAGCAAAATCGAGCATGCATAATTAGTAGTCTGGAATTTGAATATTGCTGTGGTGGTTAGAGAGATTATTACTCGTTCCACACAGAACAGTACAAAAAAAATGAGGGTGCCTAAGCTTAATTAGCTACATAATTGGTTCACTCTCTTCTTGCCGAAACCCTCTTTTTACTTCGGTTACTCCCTACTCTTGTTCTCGCTCTGGCTCTTCGAGTTATCCGCGAAAGAGGTATGTTTTGTTTGGAATTTTCGATCTGCATTTTCGTGTTTGACTAGAAATAGTTGCTAAATGGGTTTTGTTTGAATCTGGGTTGATATCATGCATGATATATTCGGATTCCGGGTTACTCTCCGCCACAGGTTAATCTCTGCTCAAAACCCTCTTTCTTCGCCTCTGGCACTTTGGCACTATTACTCTCCGTCATTCTGCGCTCCGACCACTAGATCTCTCCTCCTTCAAGGTACTCATCATCCTTCCCTCTCTTCTCTCTTATTCCATTCCTTCAATGATATTCCTTCACCTGCATGCATAAGTCTCTTTCTTTCTTCATTCTCATTTTATATTATTATTATTTTGTTTCCTCTCATTCTTCATTCAAGGTTACTAATTTTTGGTACTTAGGGTCTGTGTGAATGTTTGGTTGATTTTGATACTAATTTTGTTTATTGGATTTCTTCTTTTTTGAAAGGGAAACCATTTCAAATCTGCGTGCAGTAACCCCTTTTTCATACAGGTCATTTCAAATCTGCAGTAACTCTTTTTAATAGTGTCCATCACACTATGCTAACTACAAGACAAGCTGGATGTTGTTGAATTTTTTATTTCTGCCTATAATTTTGATTTTGCTGCAGGATGACTGTCATTTAACACACATAGACACACACACAAAAGTTACCCTTGGAATATTTTTTGTGAAGGTCATTGCCTTTTTCCAATAATTTTTTGTGAAGGTCATTGCCTTTTTCCAATAATTCTTTCTTCTATTGGATTTAGTTCCTTATTTTCACCGACATCTTCTGTTCTATTTGTGGATGACCGAATAATTTCGGTTGCATTGAAGAAACTGTTGCAATTTCCAAATGGCTTACCTGCAATATTATCTTAGGTCAAGTGTTTGTTAAAACCTTGTTAGTTAGTTATGTTGTCATGATGTGCAGATATAGGCGATACATGGTAGACCGGAGTCTCTGCATTTTAGGTTAAGCTGCTAGTCTTGCTTGTAAATATTGTGCTGTTAAACCTAACTATGTGATAGTGTGAATTCAATAGGCTTACTTTTGAACAATTTATTGCATCTTTTTATTTCTTTCATATTTCTGCTATTCATCTTGTCATATCCTTATAACATTGCATTTGATGTAATCAATTGTTGTTAAGTCATGACCACTCTGAATATGTAAAAGCAATTTAAGATTCTGCATCTGAGTTTAGTTGCTTATGTAGGACAACTCTTTGACAAATTGCTTGAATTTAATCTGTGCTTTGTTATCATATTTTTTTTTGGATCAACCTTGAGTTTGCAATATATGTTCTGTTTATTTTATTCCCTTTTTCCTAAACTGAGTTGTAAATGGTTACTGGATACGCTATTATTGCTGGTGTAATGAAGGCTTAATTTTCTATTATCAAGTGGTTTAGTTTGAAATCTCATGGTGTAGATTTTGCAGGAGTTTTTCCTTTTTTTTGTTCGCGATGATCGCATTCAACTTGAGCAATTTAGTTTTTCTTGCAGATTCAATGGAAAATGTGCCTCCCGCACCGGCTGATAATGTGCCTCCCCCGCCGCCCTTGCCACAAATCAGGGCTTTTGTCGTACTTCAAATTAGACATCCTAGGACACGATTGGCTGCTCAATTCTATAGGGATGCATTTGGGTTCATACATATACATCGTGTGAATCCGTGACAAAGCATTATATGGCGGGGTTCTAGGGATTCCTCATATATGTCAACCATTTATCAACGGTTCGGCGCCCAAGTCTTTGTGATCACTAATATTGTCCGCCGTCAGAATATGTAACCTATTTTATTTGTTGTTTTTTCAAAACTCAAATATATATTTTTCTTTTTAAATTTTTCCACCTATTATGCAGGGGTCACAATGGCAATATGCTTATCCATATTTATGTGGATAACTTTGTTGGATTCCTTGCACTTGCTGAAAATGCAAATGCAAATATTGAATGATTTGATGCTACTGCTCAGCGGGACCTTGTTAGAATCGTGGATAGGTATAATTTTCCTTGGATCATACTTTCTATGAATCACGTCCCAAATGCTTTACTTATGATTGATGAGCCGGCGCCGGCCGTGAGAGTTCATATTGTGCTAGCAGTTAGATATCCAAATGCATTGGCAGCTGCTGAATTCTATACCAATATATTAGAATTTGTCGAACTCCATCATGTTGAGCGTCTAACAACCTTTGTAACGGGCGCCAGAAGGGACTCTACAAATATGGTTATCATTTATATGGAGTTTGGCTCACAAATCTTTGAGATCACGGAAGTTGTCCACCACCAGAATTTGTAAGTCTCTTTTATTTTGTTTTTTATTTTTTTTAGATGTTAACTTAATTTGGTTTTGTTTTTATCTTTTCATATTATTTAGGACAAACAACGGTAATGCATTGATACATCTTTATGTAAACGACTTTGAGACGTTATCCGAGCGCGCCGCACATGATGACAATGCAGAGGTGCAACGAGTTGAGGACATTGAAGAGGAAGACCACACTATAACATTTTTGCTTTATAGGAACAGTTAAAAAATATAGTCATAATAAAAAAAAATGTTACCTAATGTTTCAAGCAACAATTCTCAGCGTTATCTATTCGAGCGTTACCTATTTGTCTAAGACAAAATTTCTTTTTACCTACTAACCACATTTTTCGCATAATTATTACCTATCCTATAGGAATAGGTAACAATTATCAAACAAGAAGTGTTGCCAAAGACATAGATACTATGACAACAGTTCTAAATTATTGGCTAATGTACTTTTAGACAATATTTTTGACCTGTTGCTTATTCGAGGGTTACCTAAAATAAAAAATGTTGTAGTGCCAAAACCTCATGAGAATTGTGGATCGTTGGGGTTTTACTTGGATCGTAATGCCCACGACCAACCTGCCAAATGCTTTACTGGCCGAAGAATATTGATGTATTCATTTTATTATATTTTTCAAACTCTTATTATAACTGTTTAATTGATCAATGAAGTAGTACCATTTTCAATTGGCCAACTCCTGCTTCCACCAAACAACTCGGGCTTTTGAGATTATCTGCATATAGTATAGAAGATTTATTATTTAAATTAAAATATATTATATTGTGCATCCACTAACTTCCATGCTCAAAGGATAATGTCGTTCGATATTTAGAGGCAGGCAGCTGACCCACCCACTCCTGTCCTGCATGTGAACTCCTCCTTATAACAATTGGATGATAAAATAAATTGATAATAACAAAAAAAAAAACATGTATTCTTTTTCATTGAATAATAACAAAGAAAAAATAATAACTATTACAATATTCTTTCTTTTTCGAAGAATCCCTGCGAATTCTGGAAGTTCTTTCATTTTTTTTTTCCTTCCGAAAGAATTAGTTTTGATTAATTATTTTTTATTTTACATAACTGCTTTTAAGTTTTCATTGCAATTTCAAGAATTTGCTTGTGCATATGCGTCTACAATCCCTAGCAAGTAGTATTGTAGTAGCACAGCGCAACAACAATAATTGAAGCTCAAGCGAGAAGAATTTAATTAGTAAAACAAGATAAAAGAAAAGCTAACGGGTAGAGTTGCACCAGCAAGAGCGCTACATTATTAGCTTATATATATATTTTTTTGACGAGTACATAGATTAGCTTATATAAGCACAAACCAAAAAATTAAATCCATTTATGTATGTATACAGGCAAGGCACTATGACTATTAATACATATATTATGGGCCTTGTCTTTCAAAATGAGAAGAGAAGATTGACATGGAGCATGTGCAGAGGCAGAGAGACTAAAAGATTAATTAATTACAAGCACTTGAAGTTGTAGGCATAACAAAGAAGAGCTCCTCAAGATCAGGGGGTTGGAAATACCCATTTTTGGGTGGACCTCGTTTCTTGATCCCAGAAGAAAAAGGCTTCTTCTTTGGCGGCGGCGGAGGCACCAACGCCGTGGGTATCCTGCACTCCCACCGCTTTGGGGTGGAACAACCGCCGTTCATGTCTTGTGCATCAACGCTACTACCACTCATCATGCAAACAAGTGTCTTTCTTTTACCTTTTGACATATAAAAAACAAAAGTAGCAAGTAATAACAAGGAAATGAAATTGATTGATAATGTAAATAATATAATATATATAATAAAGTAGAGACGTTGGAGCAAAGTGGAAAATGAGTATTAGTGAGCGGTGACTACTGACCACATCACCTCTTGTTATAGGAATGTGTTGTGTATTGGCAAAGCCAAAAACAGGTCTATTTATCCATTTAGCAATTTCAAATTGTCAGATAAAAAGTGTTTGTGGCCGTGCATGTGTGTGTGGCTTTTTCTGGAAGACGCTAGGAGAATATGAATGTTGTGGTTGTGGTAGTGACACCTAAGCAGCACTCCTTTTATACGTGGCGCCAATATAAATGAGTCACGTACCTTCTCAATTTGGGTTTTGCGCCCTCTCATCTCATGCATAGCAAGTGTTTTGAGTCCTTCAACACTCCGAACAAAATTCGAATCTCTTCTATTTTTTTATTATCAAACAGAGACATAAGATTAAAAACGAAGTGTTAGTACTACTTCAACGCTTACATCAAATCATTTTTACATTCAAAATTTAACACGTTTGACATTGATAAATATACTTCAAGGTGTTCATGCACAGCTTTATAAATGATAAGTAAATTCTATCTACCTTTAATCTAATTCAAGATCAAGATTTCACCTTAATTGATTTCCACTAAGTTATTAAAATTCAAAACTTCATCCCAAAACACAATATCATTGCTATGTATCTATAGGGACCAATCAATTGTGAACCATAACATAAACCATATCTTTCTTCACCTTTTGTACAAGATGAAACCGGAATGTTGAAGAAAAAGGATTTTGCAATCTTCGGGAAGCACTATCTCAAAACCAAGCCAAAGATAGGAACACCTCTAAACATGATATGAAAACCTGCAAGTGGAAAAGAAGTGGACGGTAGACTCTATCATATCATTACAAAAAATACAATTTAGATTTGCTTCCGAGTCTAGGATTCTTCTCTTCCTAAGGTTAGATCTTGTTGGAATCCCATTTAGGATTATTCTCCAAGCAAAGGCTACCTTTAGTGGAAAAAGCTTAGCCCAAAAAGATTTGAAGAAGGTTGCATCGATGGGCGGAATGTCCACCTGAAAACGAGAGTAAGCATATTGCGCACCGAGTACATACCCGATGAGTCGAACCTCCAATTCCAGCAATCGACTTTACCTTGCTCAATATTCACCACACTAATCAAATTAATAAGGTCAAGGTAAAATTGTCGTTCCTTCAAAAAATTCTCTTCTCCACCTCAACTTCCACTCCCACACCCCATCCCTCCAATCGCGCATTGCACACACCTTTGCTTCCTTATTTTCTGATATTGTAAAAAGTCTCTATTCTTGTGGTATCCTTTTGTGAGAAATGAAATTATGTTAATCTTTGTATAAGTTTTTAGTCATGATGAATATGATCAATTTTAGAGGAAAAGAAGAACAATTCCTATGAAAACGGGTTAGAAAGAACATTTCTCTATTCATTGTTACATTTTCTTTGGTTTAGCATTAAAGTGAAAGGAAAAAAAGAATTAAGGGAACAAAAGGAGTCAGAGAGAAAAAGAATAAAAAATGAGGGTTAAATTACTCCTTTAATCTTTCATTTATTTTAATTTATTCAACTGGGTCCCTCTATTTTAAAAATGTTCAAGTTGATACCTTACTTGCCAAACGTTAATCAATTTGGTTATTTTCGTTAAGTTTCACCATTAAGTTTTTCTCTCGCTAGAAAACTTTGCCAGATTCTGGAAGTTACGCTGAAATCTTCCACTCTCTCTTCTGTTTTCTTCCCCTCCTTTCCTTCCTTTCTCTCTCTCCCTTCATCTCCCCCCCCTCTCTCTCTCGCTCAAAGGGTTTAATTTGGGGAAGTGGATGCCAAAAATTGAAAAGCCCCGGAAAATTGAAAACACAAACTGTATAAAAACCTAACATTGCACAACAAAAGAAAAATGGCTCCCAAATCATACGTTCAAAAATGGAGAGATCTTACGAAAGTAAAAAATGAAGACGAACTTACATATGCCGCTGGAGAGACAAGGACCAGAGATGGAGACGAGACTGAGGGACAAAAGCTGAATGGAGTTATCTGAGGAGACTGATTGTTTGTAGTGTTCAGCGACGATTGTTGGAGATGAAGGGAGAGAGAAAAGGGGGAGATGAAGGGAGAAGAACAGAGAAAGAGATGAAGATTCCAACAAAATTTTCAAATTTCGATGAAATTTCCAGAATCCGACGAAGTTCTCCGGCGAGAGGAAAACTTCACGGTGAAACTTAACGGATATGACCAAATTGCTTAACATTTGACAAGTAAGGGATCAACTTGAACATTTTTAAAATAGAAAGACTAAGTTGAATAAATTAAAACAAATGAAGGACCAAAAGAGTAATTTAGTTAAAAATGAGATGATTATTTAGTTGTTTGGTAGGAGACAAGGAAAAAACTAAATTTTTTTTTTTTTGTTTGATTGGGTGGAAAATGAGAGGAAAGAAAAAAAAACATATTAGTGAAATGATATAAATACCTCAAATAAAATTGGGATGTAATAAGGTTATGGTGCTTACTTTTTTTTCACCATTTTCTCTTATCTCCCTCCTATTTTCTTCCAAAATCCAAAGGATTACCTTTTCGATGCAGGGTTGGCAAATTTTTGTCCCCTTCCCTTTTCCTTTATCAACCAAACAAGAGAAATTTCCTTTTTCTCTTCTTTTACTTCCTCTCTTTTTTTTTTTTTCTTTCTCTTTTTTCTCAAAACAAACACAAGGTTAAGATTGAGAAAAATGGGGATCAAGTGATATAAAGTTTTAGGTGATTTAAGACTATTATTTTTTATTTTTTAAGTATAATATGGGTTAAGTTTAAATAAGATGTTTTGTTTTTAAAAATTTACCAAAAAAAAATCCTTAAAGTGATTTCATAAAATAAAAATAAAAAGAGATGATATAGATATAAAATAATATGTGAATATTTCCACAATTTTAACCCGTGACCTTCAGTTCACAAGATAACAACCTTGTTGCGTCAAGACACACTCTCAAATGACTAATAATATATAAGAAAAAAATAAAGCATGTATATGCAAGAGTGAAATCTGGCCAATCTAAGCCATGTTGGCTAAACTGTATTTCGTATATCAAAAGAAATCAACAAAAAAAAAAATAGCCTAACAAGGATCAACTTTTTAATGAATACTTCTTTCCTGTGAAAGCTTGGAATTTTGGCTCTTCTTCCTTCTGGGATGACTCTTGACTAGTAGTGCTTTTCAAATAAGCCTAATAAGACAGAAAATTTGGTTAGGTGGAATTTTGAAACGGCAATCTTGTCTTACAAATCATGTTAATGAACCATAAATTGAGGGCATTCCCTGTCTCTCTAGAAGACTACTACAGCTAATAATTACCTTAGGTGGTGTTTGAGTGTCAGGTTTAGTGGCATTTGACCCAAACACAAGCCTTCCAGAACGTGTACGTGAAGCATTATTTGATGATTTAGAATCAGAACCCTTGGTTTCATTGTCAGTCTGTTTCTGCTTTAGCTTTGGGGAGGACGTTTGTTCAACTGATTGTGCTGAGGCTTTGCCATCCAAACGTCTTCCTGAACCAGTGAATGGACTGAAGCGAGCAATCTTTGTTGCTGGCTCATCTTCGACTGAAATGCAAAGAATATAGTCAGAATTTGTTAATGAATTTTACAACAACAACAAACTGAGGGAAATTCTTAAATGCATCTTCCAACAACACATGATAAAAGATGACAACCTTGTGGACGTTTCCTTTCAAATGGTGTCTGTTTCTCTGGTTCTTTGTAATCAAGAGGCTGAACAAAATCAACTTCACAGTCTGTTTCAATTATACTGACTGCAGGAGAGGGTTTAGTTTCAACTATGTCAATGTAATACTTCTTGCTATTATAAGCAACCATTATAGTGTCCCCGGTAGTCAAACATGAGTAGCTCCTGAGCGAAGCCTCTAAGCTGCAAATGATAAAGAGAAAGAAAGAAAATATCAATTGATATATACTGTCTATCAAAGGTGTAACTAGACGTGGTAAAAGAATACTCACATGGCTTTTGGATTGGAGATATCCAAAAAGTCCGTGGTGTGAGGTTGTAGCTTCACATATGTTCCTTTTGCTAGGTTGTTGTTTTTCACACTTACAATGTCTCCCTCCTGTAGAAGCATATTTTCCATCATCTGACAATAACAGAAAAACATAAGAAATTGTAAAATTTCAGTGAGCACAAAAAATTCAAAAATAAATAGGAACAAAGAAGGAAAGGAAATCATACCCAGTATGGTATATATATGATCCCTTCATCAGATATGAATTCTAGCACCCCACAGTGAGTAACCTTTCCAGTAGAAGGATTTCTAAGTTGAAATAACATAGGGTACTCTATGTGCATAGATGCTGGAAAACATCACTTGTAAAAAATATTGATAGATGCATATGCATTAATAAGCCTAGTAATTTAGCTGGAGGGAAAAGAATGAATAAATTCTTTTAAACCAGAAAAATATCTACTTACCAAGGCGATCAAGGGCTGAAGGGGGCATGATAACTGGAAGTAACAACAATCATTATAAGAAACTTGGTAGGCATAAAAAAGCTATCAAAATTTCATGGATGTTTTGCATCAAAAAAGTAAAGTACTAAAATGGAAGCTGTTAGTACATACTTTTATCGCCCTTCTCCAGATTTGGCTGCATAGAATCAAGAATCAGTTTGAGATTTTGAATCAGATGCTTACCAAAGGATATGTTTACCCTGTGTTTTTATCCTATGAATAGAAAAGCTTCGATTGGAGAAGGAAGTTATTTTCTTATATGCATATGCATGAGTAGAGG
This sequence comes from Ammopiptanthus mongolicus, assembly GCA_039655645.1. NCBI lineage: Eukaryota > Viridiplantae > Streptophyta > Magnoliopsida > Fabales > Fabaceae > Ammopiptanthus > Ammopiptanthus mongolicus. The sequence goes on from CM077349.1 coordinate 5,689,368, forward strand.
TCAAATCAGTAATGGTACCTTTTCAATAAAGGAGACAGGGTAACAACGATAAAACTGTTCAAATATTGCATCTTGGTCATCTCTGTAAGCCTGTAAAGTTATATATATATAAATAAGTTAACACAAAAACTTGAGGCAAAAGCTAATCTTAACATACACTAGGCATGTTGTTTAGACAGTTCAATGTGTAGGCCTGTTGTTGAAGACACTATAAAGCTAATCAGTGACACTGATTAATTTTAGATTAAAAAGGACTAAGTCCCCTATCCATTCAAGTTTACAATTGTTACTACTATTATTATTTGAGAATTACAACAAGTTAGCAATGCAAAATACAAGAAATCCAAAAATAGGCGGTCGGTCATCAACAACATACCATAGATAATGGTTGGTTGTACTAGAAGATGAGCGATGGTGTGTCTGAAGCAATGAAGCAAAGAAACAAATTAGCATCATATATTTGAGAACACAGATGCTTATAACATACATATTTAGACTATGATCAAAATTTCATCAAAAATATCAGGTTACAAGAACCTTGGAATGGATGATGATGAAGAAGAAGAATATGAAGGCAGTCGTGGTTTGGAGGAACACCGTTTCCAGTTTTTATAGGTTAGGCTTCATAGGCATAGCGTGGACTAGCTCTGGCTTTTTTTTTTATTTTTTGGTAGAAATCTGTGGGCCTGTAAAATTGGGCCGGCCTGTTTTCAGAGGTGTATCGACGACCCAATATTTTTGTTGTTCTTTTCAAGGACATGACATGATACGAGGGTAAGGAAGGAGTTAAGGTTGGTTGTTTCACTTGTTTGTTTGTTTGTTTGTTTGTTTGTGGGTGGGTTATTCTGTTGGAAGTTGTAACGGCAAGGCGAGAGCTTTCCAGCACGTTGAAGAACTTGAAGGTAAATCGTCGACTTTGAGCTTTGTTTCTTTGGATTTTTTGATTCAATACTAGCGCGTGGGAATCAAGGATTTGGATATTGAACAGTTAATGCAAAGGGCATCTCTGAGAGAGGAGAAGAAAACCAAGAAAGAAGATGAGGAGGTCAAACCTCATGTTAATTTTGGTACTACAACTACAGCTGTTACTACAAATTGGTATTTTTCTTCACATGATTGTGTTCCACACACACAACGTACCAATAAATTGTAAAGAAAAAAATATTGCATTGCATTGCATTGCCTAGCCTTGTTTTGTTATAGTTTATATACATAAATAGATTTGAAACCCACGGTGTTGTGAAGAGAGTATCTCCCAATAGCCATTAACCGAGTGGTTTTCTATTAATAACTTAGGCTTTTTAGTTAAACAATTGACAATTGATGTTTCTGAAAGTTAGAGGTTCCTTATAGCCTTGTAGTAAGCAATCATTTGTAACGTATGAGTATCCAGTATTACTATTAGCATAGCACTTCAAACTTTGAATTTTTTTTTACTGTATTTAATATCTGATCATGGAATCAGATCACAGGTTCGAGTCCGAATGAGCCTCTTGCAAATGCAAGGTAAGGCTGACTAGTGACTACTATAGACCCACATAGGGGCTCCAACTCTTCCCTGCAATAGTGGTCCTATTCTATGAATGTATTATGCTTTATAAAACAATTCTTCTCGTTTCTAAATTGTGAGATGGTGTGCAGTGACAGGGATCACTTGTCAAATATGGGCATCTAGTGTTACTTAACTTATAGCCCTTAAAAACAATGCATATACCAAAATTTTCCTTTCACCTCTGGTATAGAATTACCTTCTTCACCTGCTGACTTATTTTTTATTTTATTATACTTTTTTTTAAATTTGCCTGTCTTTCTGCATATATGTAGTGTGGTCATGGTGGCAGGTGATCCCCATCCAGGAGCACCTAAAGGTCGGATGTCATTTCAACATTTTAATCCTTCAGTTGATGTGAGTATGAAGACAAAGAATTTCAAAGCTTTTTCCTTATTCCCTTAGTCAATGTAAACCTTGTCTTTTTTCTTTTGATTCTGTTCTAATGCCAAAACCTTGCCTTTGTAGAAATTAAATGAGGGAGAAGCAATACTTCGTCAGCCAGCAGCTGAAACTACTAATTCTAGAAATCAAAGCGGAAATGTGTCTTTTAGGTGGGTTTCTTTGCCTAAACTTCTTGGTGGATATTTGATTTTGTTTCTTTTCTCCCCAACAAGGGTCAGAAGACTCCTATAAAGCAGGATGCACCATTTTGGTGCTGTGTCGGTTGTCGGGCATTAATGCTTGCTTGTATGACACACGACGACACGCATCCGACACATGGCCGATTTAAAAGTTATTGTTTTCGGCTCTGCCACAGCTATAATATTATGAATTATGATTCATTTTTCTTAAATTTTCAATTTTATATACATATATATGCCATCCCCATGTCCTACATTTTTTAGAATTTGGTGTTTCGTTGTGTTCATGTCCGCGTTGTGTCATTTGTTTGTGTCAGTGGCTGTGCTTCATGGGAAGCTTCTCTATTTATGGTTTAGTTTCTAACATACATCATGGTTTTGTCTTTTGTTAACGGACAACTGTTGAAAAGATTTCCTCAGATTATCACTCAATGAATTTAAATTTGATTCTATTTGCATTGTTTCAGAGAAAATGGTTCTTCAGTAGAAGGTCGGGAAAGTGCTAGCTCGGACAAAAAAAGTTATGAGATTAACGGCAATGTTAAAAGGAAACAGTCTGAAGTAGTATGTGAATCACTATACCCTAACAAATCACCCAAGAATGATCAAGTTTGTAGACAATCATCACTAAGCGATAGTTTGGGCTCTTTCAAAAAACCGAATGGAGGAGATAAGCTCGATTGGAACGTTCTTAGACCATCATCCAGTGTCAAACAAAACGGATGAGTTTATTGATTATTTGATTGCAGATACAAACTAAGCTATGTTTGGTTCTGTTTCTGGCCTTGGGTTTATGTCTGTATTTCTGGTTTTATGAGGGTGTTATAATGACCTTCTTCATAATTTATTGTTAAGATTCAGGATTTAGCCTGATTGTGATTGAATACTCATTAGATCAAAGGGCCAAAAGCCTTGTATTATTTATATAACTCATTTTTATAAAACCTACAATTTTGAGCCTCTCCGTGTTTGCTTTCTTGTTCTTGTTCTTTTAAAAAGTTCATCACTCTCCTCCCTTACTATGAAACTGAAGTTGGGTCCCTTGTAAAGCTTGTGGGAAAATATGGGGACAAGTCAAACTGAAGTTGGAAGCCATGCTACAATCATAGTTAGCAAGGATGGGTATGGGCATTCACCAGATTAGACTTTCGTCGTTATCAAACTTATTGTACATAGTATCTCGAAACTTGACAAATTTTACTGAAGGCCTTTTGTAATGGGTCAAGCCATTCATTCGTTAACATGGAAAGCTGTTATTATTTACAACGCATAAACAATTTAGGCAATACAGTTAATAGAGCAAGAAATGAGGAACAGATTCTGTTGTGCTTGTGTGAATATCTGGCTGTAAAACGTGGCACATCAATGATGATATCTTTATCCTGATGTAGCTGCTGTTTTTTGCTTCGATGTATTCCTATGATTTCTTAGTTTTGGTTTTTCATTTGGTGCCTCTTTTCTTATTGTAGTTTTGTGGTGCTCACTAAATTTGTGCTTCAATTTGTTATACCAGTTAGGAAGTGAATTGAACATCAATATCTAAACTGTAAACTCAAATGATGATAAGAACAAAAAGAAGAAGTTTATTGCAATGTTTCAACCGGCCTAACAGTATATTACAAGTTACAAGACACATCTGGACATGGCTTAAGCAGGAACCCAAGCAGAAAAGGCGTTAAGAATACGCCCTTTCCATCCCTGCAAAACCCACTTGCCATCCTCATCTACTACAAAGTCTTTATGATATTCCCTCTTCACCATTTCTTTAGCTTCATTCACCAATTCTGAATCCAATCTGAGTTGTTTGAACCCAGCTCTTCGGTTCCTAACCTGCCACTGCTTGTAGGTCTCTGGCCTTTCAACCCTCTCAGCCCCCTCACACGCTATAACATTGATAGCATCCCTTCCAAACAACCCTTTCTCAAGCATCACCCTTTCAGTATCTTCACGAGGCACATTAGCCTCAAACATATCAAACAGTGATGAGAAGTGGAAGAGTGCCTCCCTGAACCTTGTCAGGAAAAATGGTGCATTATAAGTGCCATTGACTACCCCTTGGATGAAGATGTTTGGATTAATCTTCCTGAACAACTTTAACAAAGCATCTCTAGGAGAGTTGAGTGCCACAGTTTCATCAGGCAGGTTCTTCAACCGGTACAAACAGTTAACAACGGTTACCTCAGTCCTGTCTATCTTGAGATCCTCAAGTCTGATAGTTTCCCATTTTAGTGCAAGGCAATTGTATTCAAATGGGACATTGAACCTCATGCAGTAATTTTCCAGGCGCCGCCCTGTCTCCTCAAGCCTTTCAGCAGGGCGAAATCCTGGCTGAGGAAGATCAATTCCTGTCACACGAAGCTTCGGTGGTCCACCATGTCTTTGTGACAGACGTTTGATAAGGCAGGGCCACTGGAAACCATAAGAAATGCCAAAGTCAATAATGTGAAGGCTGCCTTCATTTTTCACTAGTCTCTCAATTGTTTTGGTTGTTAATAAATTTGACATCCTCTGCAAAGGAGACGCTTCCACGAATAGTTTGTAAGCTTTCAACATATCTGCTGCAGTTGCCACATTAAAAGGCATATATGATGGTGTCCCAGCAGCCAACCGTGTCTCAAGGCCAATGGCAAAGTAATGAGCTAAACGTTGGAGTCCATCCCCAAAAGGTGAAGAATGTTGCCTAATCTGCTTGAGTAGGTCATTTGCATTTCTTTGATCATAGCTTGACACAGATTGTGCACATTGAGTTAGTAGTGTCCATAAATCTACAGTTGTTGTCAACATGTTGGTCCCTTTCTTTGAACGTGTCACCTTTCCATTGGATCCTCCTCTTGAGTCAACATTCAGCTTGAAATTGCCATTTTGTGATGTTTCACTGGCAGCACAAGATTGACTTCTTCCACACTGAACGCGCAGTACCTCATCCAAGATCTCTAGTGGATCTGAATTGTCAGAAAAAACAGCTGAAAGCTTGCTTCCTCTTTCATCTTGTTCATGGGAAATATAATCAACCTGATAGCTTCTCTTTTCCCTTGATCCTCCGGGTGCCGAACCTGACCTTTGCACCACAATATCCTCTTCAATCAACAGTGCCTTGTTCTGTAACTGGATGACATTCTTCCAGGTTCCATTGTGAAAATGGCCAGCAGCTTGTGATGGATCAGGAGCTACATCTACATCATAGGTGTTTCCTGATGAATCAACAAGAGGGGTGTGTAGGAAAGAATATTCAAATTCATCAGCAGCATTGATCTTTCCAGATTCAAATGAGTTATCAGTGGTGCAGCTGCTATTGCTCTCAAAACTAGCAGTGCGACCATAATTACCATCATCATGGAAACAACCATGGATTTGGTGGGGTGATGAAGGATAGCTATGGCCAAGCACATCATAGAATGATTTTTCAGCAGCCTGGAGTCCCAAACATTCCTGCAACATGCAGGGTTTGCGCTCCAAGTCATCCTCCTCATCCATGAGGATGTCATTTATGTATCTGAGTATGTGATTGGAATATTTTGTGCATTCTCCAATTGAGCTTGTGCTAGAAGAAGGGGAAGATGAATCTTCAACTATGAATTCTTTCACGGGATCAGGAAAATTTTCCAGAAGGGAGTTATTGGAAAGCATATTGAAGGCTAACACCAGAACAGGACCAAGAAAATGACCTTATAAAGAGATCTATCAGAAGATTGTTTCTGAGGAGCCAAGAATATATGACTCGGAATGTCAAACTTGGATTACTAAAACAGGAACAGGAACAGATGAAAAAAAATGAGGACACCACCCAGTTATTAAATTTAATAATAACAAGCAAGATTCAGAGATCGAAATAGCTGCCCTTACTCCTCAATTTTGGATAATAATCAGTATATACATCATCAGAAAGGAATGAAGAAGAATCAATAAAAAAGAATGAATTAGATTAGATAGAGTAAAAAACATTATAGATACTGATGAAGTTAACTGAGGATAAACCTAGTACTAGTTTTATGTACCTCGGAGAGACTTAGACAATCCAGCTGATGAGTAACCGGCAGCAGTTCCATGATTTGAGGTCATACCCTTCTTACTCAATTTTATAAATGATCCTTTTTTGTAGTAAGGAAGATTCCAGGAAGGAGTGCCATAGCCGCCATGCCCACTTGTAGAATTATTTATAATAATAAGGTCAAATGCAATTAATCTTTTTTAACAATAGATCAATTTCAAAAAATAATAATCTGTTATTTAAAAACTTAACAACTTAATTTTTTAGCGTATTAAATTGTGTATATTGACCTCCTCTAAAGAACTTTTTTACATATGTACAGGAACTATTTTAATTTATACTACTTTACACAAGGTAAATTTAAAAGGTTAAATTATTGAATTTTAAATTACCAAAAATTTTTCCGAAAATAATCTATAATTATAGAGGAATCTTTACATTCTTACCCTATTTTTTTTTGTTATAACAGTTATAATAATATTCAGCTAAAAAGTAGTTATAATAATAATAATAATAATAATATTAATAACCAGTCATCGGGCATGGGCCAGTAGTACTCACTGCCACACAAACACACACACACACACACACGAGATAAGTGCTGTGTGCTCTCTAGTCTCCAAACAAATACATAAATCAAGTAGTCAAAAGTATATACACGTGGCCAAAGCAATTGAATCCTTGAGCCTCAAGTCGTTTACCACTTCCTTTGGAATAATAAGGTTTAATGAATATTTTGCTATAAGTAAAAGATTTGATTTTATTCCTTTTAAAAAATTTTATAATTTTTGGTCCTAAACATTTTAAAATTTTGAAATTCGTCCCTATCAATAGGGAATCTCTATTAAATGATGACGTGACAAACAGAATGCTACGTCATCAATGTCACGTGTACAAAATGTTAATTTTTAATTCCATAAAAAAATTTAAATAACTTTTTGATCCCGACAAAGTTCACAAATTTTGGTTTAGTCACTATAAAAAAATATTCTTAGGATTTCGTCCTTGTAATCTCATTTTTTTTGTAAATAGTCTTTACCTTGTGAGATGCGTTTCTTCCTCTATACTTGTTCGAATTGAGTAAAACCATATTAGAATTAAAGCTAACATCCTCATCTAAGTCTTGTAAAATTATTAGAAATTTTATATGCAAGAATTGTTTCCAATAACAACTAGAACACCGCTGGATTTATGCAGAATCTGGTTGCTAACAACCTGTAAATTGTATTGCATAACTTTCAGTATATATATATATATATATATATATATATATATATATATATATATATATATATATCCAAGTTGAGCGAAACTATTACAGCACCCAATTTTTGGACGTAGCACCGACGTGGCATGGTTGACGTGGTGTTCCGTTTGCCACGTTAGAAATTAACAGAGCAAGGTGACGGTAGGGACTATTTACAAAAAAATTGAGATTACCGGGATAAAATTTTAAGAAAAAATTTTATAGGGACTAAAACCAAAATTGATGAACTTTGTAAGGACCAAAAGCTAATTTAAAAAAAATTGTGAATTAAAAATTAATATTTTTTATACGTGGCATTGATGACGTGGCATTCCGTCTGTCATGTCATCACTTAACGGAGGTACCCTAACGCCAAGGACGAATTTCAAAGTTTTAAAACGTTTAGTGACCAAAACCTTAGAAATTTTTTTCATGGGACTAAAATCAAATCACACCCTATTTGCATGGACCAAAATATTCATTAAACCGAATACTAATAGGGATGACAATTTAGATCCTACCCGCTGGGTACCCACAATAAATATCCACGATGGGTATGAGAAATACCCGCTTTATGGGTATGGGTCCGGGTCCCGTAATTACCCTCAAATTTGAATGGGTATTAGTGTGGGTATCGGTACTCTAGTACCAACCCCGTCCTGATATATATATATATATATATATATATATATATATATATATATATATATATATATATATATATATATTACATATAATTATAATTATGATTATATATAAATTTTACGAATATAATTAATCTAAAAGTACTAAACCTAGATAGTTCATTAGTGTTTTTCCCTTTTTGGTTGGGCTCTTCAGTCGTTCTTTCTCGAGCTAGTGCAATTCATCCTTGAGTCAGTGTCGTTTTGGATGTTTATTGTGATATTTACTAGTTTTGGATGCTTTAAATGTTTTTATTTAGTTAAATACTTGGGTTTGTAATGTTTTATGAGTAGATTTGAAAGATTATTTGATGTTTTTTAATTGAGTTATAATGATTTTTTGTTATTTATTATTTTTTTTAGTTAAAATGCGGGTAACAGGTACGAGTATGGATACTTAGGTACCCAGAAGGTATAGGTACTAAAGTTACTACTCACGCGGATATGAGTATTGTTTTTAAGCGCGGATATGGGGACGGGTACTATAATACCCTACTCAAACCCTACCCATTGCCATCCCTAAATAATAATAAGCATTAAGTATATCATTTTATATTTAAAGAAAAAGCTCCTCTAAAATGAAAAAAGGAAGAGTATATTCATCCTTGATTAGTTAAAGCGAGTTGAAATCTCAATACATTTTATTAACGGATGGATATACCTTTACATATTAACTCTACATTTTTGTTCACTATAGATAAACCTTATTTAATGAACTGCCCCCAACCATGTTCATTAATTAGATTAAAGATTTGAAAGTGAGTTGGATAATTAAATTGTTGGATCAAACAATGTTAACAAAAAAGTATTGATCCTTGAGTTTGACTCACGCATGTCGTCATCATGATCAACGCAGGAGAAGATCACAGCTGCTGCAGGAACCAACTATAGTTGGACCTGGATGTTCAGAATATGCCCTTGAATATGAATTTGCAATATGGATTACACCTAACTGGCTAACTGCACTCAGTTTAATTAGAGAAATTTGATTAATTTACCCACACCACACCTCCATTATCCAACGGATAATCCTTTACTCTCAAAGTAAAAGAGTTCCTTTGAAGTTTCCAGACAGAAAAGGAAGTAGACAGATGCATGCCCCCAAGAGACAAAATATGTGTCGTCCAACACGAAGAAGAACAAGAGGAGGAAAGCAACATGCAATAAAGAATTACGCACTCTCTAGTAAAAATATCGCTAGAAAACACCTTTACTATATGCAATGCATTATCTTTTGGCAAGGCTGAAGGGGGCTGCTTTTGAATAAAATCATAAAAGGATAAAATAAATGATCGAAATTAATTCTCACAATTTTCCCAAAAAATCAACAAATAAGATGACACCGTTTTGGAATGGAATCAGACTCATGCACAGTACCATCCGAGAGGTACGATCCAACATGTACAGTATGTCACAAGAACCAGTGGCGGATCCAGCACACCCTGAGATTTTAAAAAAAATAAATATCAATCCCTTATATTTTACAATTTTGCCCCCATATTTGGAATAGTTGCATCTGTGCCATATTTAAAGAAAATAATTGCATCTACAAATTCACTTATTTCTATCAAATTGGTTGGTTGATTATACAATTAGGATCATGAGTAATATATTTGTGAAGTTAATTTTGTGAAATTTTCTCTTGATGATGGTTAATTACAAATATTCATAGGTTAGGGTTTTGATATGTGTAGCAGTGTTGAACTTGCATCTTTGAAAAAAAGCAGTAATCTTTCAGAGAAGTTGGTTGAAACTGGAAGACATATTGTTTATTCATTAGTTTATCTTCTTTTGAAATTAGCAACGATTTTACCTTACCACAACAATTGTAGAAAGTGCCTTTTCTGCTATGAAGATTGTGAAAAATAGGTTGCATAATCGAATGAGAGATGAATGAATGAATGATTGTCTGGTGACTTATATTGAGAGAGATGTGTTTAATAACATTGAGAATAAGCTGATCATTCAACGATTTCAAAACATGAAATCACGCAAAGGACAATTATGAAGTATCTAATTATTTGATTAGATATATTAAAATTTTATGATTTTAATATTTATGCCTTCATTATGTATGATAGTAATTATTATCAAAAAAATTCGCAATAGATTACCGCCACTGACCTAGGGTCTTAGATCTGCCACCGAAAAGAGCTGTACAAATAATTGAACTATGACGAAAACAGAATCTATATTGAAGAATAAGAATCCAAGAGAATGAACAAGTTGGCTAAGAAACAAATTGGAGATGTAGGAATATGGGGTTCACCATTAGAGTTTACCTGTCCCGTTCACAGTTTTGGTTGTCTTTGAAAGAAACACTTGACTTCTCCTGTCTGATGTACAGGTTTAATAAGCACTATAGAAGTAAAAGGATAGGTAGAAGAGACAAGAAATAAATATAGATGTCGTCCTAAATTCCTTGAAACAGAAAACAAACAACAGTTACCTGTTTGAAATGTTCAAATAAAACCACATTCAAATTGAAAGTAAACAACATTCTCCTGTTTATGAACTATCGTTAGGGGCATGCATTGATAGAAATTGGAGGTAATCTACAATCCAATAAGTGTCTGCAAGAAATCTTAGATTTAGAGAGAACCAAAATGTGTAGATGCAATGCAAACAAAACTGTTTCAATAACAAGTCAAAAATAGAAGTAATGAAGTGTTCGGTTCCACACTTCATTCCCTTATAAAGCAAAACATCCTGTAAGTCCAAAAGTTGTTGCAAAGTAAAAAAAAAAAATTTTAATTGCAACAATAAAGAAAGCAAAAGGATTAAATATTTATATTACACCTTTCAGTCATTAAATGTTGTAATTTGACAATCAATGGACTACCTCCTCTCAAATGCAGTCAGGAAGAATTGTGTTCCTTTCTACCCGGAATTTACATACGTAATATTTCAGGGAATTTTCGCTTTGAAAGAAAAAAAGGAAAGAAAAATCATCAACATTTTACAGGCGCAAAACACGTAGAGAAGCAACCTTTAAAAGTAAACATTTTAGAACCCTTATCATAATCAAGAATTAGACGGTGGCAGAAAACAAAAAATGCGAAGAAGTTGTGGGGTGGCAATGTCAGCAAAGAGATAGAGAAAGGAATGCTACTACTACTGCTAGCGTGTTGTATTAAGAAGGGAGAGGCAGAGAGGTCAAACTCAGGAAAGATATTGCAGATATCACAATTTGAGCAACAGTCTAATAGGCAACCAAGAAAAACAAATCACAGACAAAAGCTTTCTGGTCCAAATCAAGCAATAGACTATATCACGGAGCAAAGCTTTGTGGTCCAGACCAAGTCAAATCAGAAAGCATCATACCATAACAGATTGACATTGAAAGTTACTTTAAGAAAGAAAATAAGCATTTAATGCACCATCTTCAAAGGCTCTTAATTGGAAGATATCAACTGTCAACCAAACCGCTTGCCCGCAAAGATACAGCATCCAATGAAGAAGGCGCTGAATAAAAATTAGATGTTCAAACTCTGTTTTAGGTGGTGAAAATTTAGGCAGGGAAAAAGGTTATTAGAAGCTGACATGTGTCAGTATTTGAAATCTAGTAGTATTTTAATTCATTATAGATATGAAGTTCTCTTCCAGCGGAGCGAATTACAAGCCAATTTTCCGTTGAGACTCTTTGAGTGGAAATTAAGAGAGCTTCATAGAAATTGGGTCAAAATGAAATTTTGAAGACAACTAAATCAAGAATTATTATCACTGTAATAAAACTAACTGAAGTGGTCATCCATTCAAAATAATCACAACCTGTCAACTCAGTAGCTAGTTTATCTCACGAGACATCCAGAAAAAACCTTTTCCAATTTATTTATAAGATGTGAAGTGTCTATAATACATGTTGGTCAGAGAGAAGAAAATCTTAAACAACATTTTGATTGCTAATGGAGGCAAACATGCTAACAGCCTAAAAGGGCAATCCTACTCTAATGCGCCCTCCTTATCCTTGTAGTATATGGTGCAAATCTGAGAAGATGTTCTGCCACAATTTTACAGAGGCACTTGGTGCAAAGCTGGGAAGAATATTCATCACAACACCTAAAGGCTAAGCAAGTATGGCAGAGCTGGTATACCAGGACCTGAAACCATCAAAAGAACAAAACAAGCTTTTCACTATTACATCCATCATACATGCTGTACTAACTCAAGTAACTGCCAAGTATTACTAGGATAATAACCCAAAACTAAACAGGGGAAAAGAAAAACTATAAAAGTAGAAAGAGTGGAAATCTACAACTGACTCTTGGAGGCATAACTATTATCCACTATGAGTTCTGAAACAAGCAGAAGAGTCAGTAACATCTCATTATGCTGGCACCCAACAAGCGGAACAATACAAAATGCGGCCCTTCCAACCTTGAAGCATCCAGTTGTTGTCTTCATCAAAGACAAAATCTCTGTTGGGCTGGTACCATTCCCTTAACTTTTCCCTAAATTTGGCCATTAGCTCCTTATCTAGTGGGAGCTGCCTAAAACCAGCCCTTGCATTCCTAACTTGCCACTGTTTGTATGCCTCAGGTCTCTCAACCCTGTCCAAACCTTCACATGCTACAACATTCATAATCTCCCGACCCAACAATTCTCTCTCAATCATCAACCTCCATTCATTTTTACGGGATATGAGAGTATCATACATATCATAAATTGCAGAATAATGGAACAGTGCCTCCCTGAAGCGTGTGACAAAGAAAGGGGCATTGTAAGATCCATTTACTATGGATTGAACAAAAATATCTGGATTCATCTTCCTGATTAAATTCAGAACTGCATTTCTAGGACTATTCACTTCAATTGTCTCATCGAGTAAATTCTTAAACCTTACCAGACAGTTCACAGCAAGTACCTCATTGCTCTCGATTTTAAGGTCTTCAATTTGAATGGTTTCCCAGTTTCGTGATGCTATGGCTTTGTACTCAAAGGGAACATTGAAACGCTTACAATAGTTAGCTAGACGACGACCAGTCTCCTCAATTCTTTCTGCTGGACGAAAGCCAGCTTGCGGATACTCTATTCCTGTAATGCGTAGCTTGGGAGGCCCACCACTTCTTTTTGATAAAAACTTGATAAGTATGGGCCACTGGAAACCATACATGATACCAAAATCAATAATATGAAGGGCTTCTGCTGTTTCAGCTGCTTTCATAATCATTTTATTTGCAAAGAAATGTGCAAATTTCTTGAAAGGGCAAGCAGATATAAAAACTTGGTAAGCTTTTAGAAAATCAGCAGCAGTAAACTTCTTGTAGCTAAGAGAGGTATAAAATATTTGGGTTCCAGTGCCAGCGCCAACCAAGCGTGCCTCTAGGCCATTGGCAAAGAAATGAGCCAACCTCTGTGATGCATCACCTAAGGGAGAAGAATGCTGCCTAATCTGCTTTAGTAGTTCATTAGCAGTCCTGTTGTCACTGGCAGACACAGCTTGTGCACATAAAACCAAAAGAGTCCTCAAATCCACCATTTCCTTCTTCCTGCCTTGTTTCTTGGAACGAGTCTTCCCTCCATCAGATGAATGTGGTTGTTCAATTGGGAGTGTGTTACTCTCTATGACTGATCCGTCCTGCTGTTCAGCACACAGTGGCACATTTTCTACACTAAGCAACACTCGGTCAAACATTTCAGATATTTCATTCTCCTCAACACTAACTGCAGACTGTTTGTTGCTTCTTCCTTCTTCTTCACCAATATCACCTTCACGCTCATGATTCTTCCTACTCTTCAACGGCCCAAACGAAATCTCCCTAACATCATTCTCTATCTTGACTGCCACCTTCTCTACCTCTCTCTTTGGCTCTAGAGGAACAGTGCTGCTGTATAGGCCAGTAAAAAGCTGAGGTCCTTGAGGAAGAAACTTACTAGCTTCCTCTAACCCTCTTCTAAACTGCAACATAGAGTCTGCATCACTAAAGATATTTTGAGCCAAGAGCTTAGTTACAGCAGAATCCAAATCCAACATGCCATTACTAATATTAGTCAAAGCATGCTGAGGAAGTTGAGAGGGCATGTGGGAAATGGAATCGGAATTTAACTGGAAAGTATAATCACCAGAAACAGGGGTATCCGGTGAAGGGGGCTTCAACTCATGGGGATGGTTGGTGCTGCTGCCAGAATCAGCAGTACTAGTGCTTCCAGAACAGTTCCCATCTGGGCTCTCCAGATTTTGATGAATGTCAAGCGGGTGTTGATCGGGCGAAAGAGACAAATTTGCTTTCAGGGCATCAGAGAACGATTTCTCAGTGATTTGCAGACTAAGTGGGTCATAATACATGCAAGGCTTTTGTTCAATGTTCTCTTCCATGAGAATTTGGCTTATGTACCTGTCACGAATTGTTGAGTTAGTTCATTTTCATTTAGTTACATATCCATGGCCATTTTTATCAGTAGTAAATAGGTTTAATTACTTTGTTGGTGCCTGTACTATTTGTGGAGTTTTCAATTAGGTCCCCGAACGTTAAAAGTTTATAATTGGGTCTCTAAACTTATAAAAATTTATAATTGAGTCCCTTATACATATCTCCGTTAGGTTTTGTTAGAGTTTTCAAAAAGTATAAGGATCTATTCGAAACTTCGCAAAAAGTTTAGGAACCTAATTGAAGTTTCTCCGAAAGTTCAGATGAATCACTTAACAAAGACTTAACGGAACCCTAATGAAAATGTATATGAGGGACTCAAATATAAATTTTAATAAGTTTAAGGAATCAATTACAAACTTTTAAAGTACATGGAGGTTTTTGAAAATTCAGATGGATGAACGTAGTAATTTAACCTAGTAGTAAATAATAGCATTGTGTTATATATGAATAAGAATTGACAAGTTCTTCTATCACTCAAAGAGAGGTACTAGCTAGGAGTTTTGCTGTTGAGTCAAATAGAGAATGAATGAATGAACGTATGAATGAATACCTGACAGTTTCTGAAAATTCGGAGTCTTCTAGGGATGGATCCTCAAAGGGGGTATCTGATGGAACAAACGGTTCTGATGGTTCAGCTTCAGTGTTATGCGACTCAGAAAAACTAAGTGGGTGTTGATAAAAGGGATGAGTGGTGGTGAAATTGAAAGGGTTAAGGTAGTGTCGTTGAAGATGCCAATCATTTGGATCAGAAACTAGTGCGTTCACTTGATCGTCAAAATCACGGCTTCCAACAAAGTTTGGATCCATAGTCACCGACCGACACAGAAACCGTTTCTTAAAGTGGTACCGTGTTCAGTGAACCGAAACAGCAGAAATTTTGACACAGAACATGAAAACCATGAAGGTGACTATGAAAAATAACGAAGTTATGTTATGTATGTTGACTGAACATGAAATATAGGAGTTGGAAGGAAGTTGTGAGAATGAATGATAAGGGAGATGAAATGTCGCCTAAGCAAATGGTCAGATTGTGTTATATAGCAGCCACCAGCCTCTTTGACTCTTTCTATTACTATATCACTCTTCCTAACTGAGCTGTTTTTTTTGTTTGAACTTTGGACTCGACTAATTGAATGTTTTTTATATATTATTTAATGCTTTTTTATTTAGTATTAAAAAGTATCATGATATAGCAAAATTCAATTAAAAAACTAAGTACAAGAATTTAATATATTCTTATATACATCATTTCTTATTATAAAAAAAATTTCTTTTTATCTCTTTACTACTAGTGCCCTTATTAGGATTTGCATTAGTATTTACCATTTGGATACCTGGGATGTGTCATGTAGTGTTTATTTGGAATCACGGTGATGTGCCTCAAGACGCGCGTTCAATAGAAGCTCCCAATTGTGACTTCTGTGTTGTGAATGTGATTCAATCAATTTGGACGCTGAACCAAACACGTTAGTAGAAAGCTAGAATAACAAAAGGTTTTAAACTTAAATAACTAAATAGAAGGTTGTTTTTGTTTAAATCTTGTTTCAAGATCAAATCTAGGTTTGTTACGTGAATTTTTATATTAAGTATTTTATATTTGAAATCAACTAATTTTGAATTTACCAACAAGACTCAGCACAGTTGGTAAATAGTTGGGTTCTTTAAGCATGTTGTTAGGGGTTCGATTCTTGTCGTATGTATGAAAAAGACTTTGTTAGAAGAGACAAAACTCACTTTGATGATCTCTACGCCTCGAAAGGAAATAGTTTTCGACTATCGGTTGGAGATACCCTTTTGCATAGAAAAAACTGATTTTAAATTTTGTAATTCTAGATGGTTTGGAGAAGAATATAATTAATTTGATTTTGAAATTAAATTCCTTCAGATTTATTTTATACAAATGCAACAGTTTGATTTTCAAATGAATTAACTTTATTGTATAATTAATTTCAAACAAATTTTATTTTAAAATTAAATAAATTATTTCATTGGTAAAATGAAATCAGTTCTCGCATACTATATGAATTAAAATAACCTCTAAGTAAATGTGTAAATAATCATATCATATTTAACAATTTAATTTGTTGTTACGAAAGTATTGAAAAATTTTTAGTTGTGTTAGTTAGTATCCATCTTTTCAATTGAACATATGTAGCTATGTAGCATAGTTATTAGTTTTTTATTCAGGTGAGATGGTATCCAAATTAAATATATGTGTATCTTGACTAATCTATTTCTTTTTTCCCTACAGGCCACGGTAAAAGTAGGTGATTTCCAAAATTATTCTTCACGACTTGACCCCTCAATTAATATAGTTGGAATTCAAACTCACAAGCATGTCTTTACCAATACATTATAATATTATATATTGTGTAATATAAACCAACTCCTTGTAGTTTAGTTCATTGGATTATTATTAGGTGCCTTCTTTCATGCCCTCAATAATTTTGGGATAAAAATTATTCTATCCAATCAGAATGTGACATCTCAATTGAATTGGTTATTTAATGAATCAAGTCAAATATATGATTTTCACCATTTGATTAGGTTATTTAGACAAGATAAAATTATCCTCAGGATATTCGAGAATTCACCATATTATTATTGTTTTATTTGAAAGTCATGGTGATTGGTGAGTTAACAGGCTATATACCGGGGAGCCAGCGGATTGATAGTGTTTCTTGGTTGCCAAGCCTAGAACTTTCTCCATCCGTCACGGAAATCTTGAGGACCAAGCAAGTTTATAATATAATGTTTTCTTTCTTTGTTTTTTTTTGTTACAAGTAGGTCTCCATTTTAACCAGCTAACTACAATTTTCCGCATGCCTTGGGCTTCTTGTTTGAATTTTCAGAGTAAAGACATGCGTAAAAATAGACATTTTCATCGTGGCGTGGCTATCACACAATGCACGCACGCACACATAATATAGGCTCGGAGCTAGGCTAGCTAGACACATCCATGCACACACGTACACACATCTATGCACGAGCATTTAAATTAATGTTTTAATTTGAATTTCGAGGCAATCGTTTGCTTAAAAGATATATTTGTAGTTAAAGCTTCATTTTATGTATTTTAGTTGGTATGTACTTACTTTTTTATTTTATTTTGGACAGTGCAAGAATGAGTCCACATTTGTAGATAATCTGAAAAATGGTCTCCTTATGTTGGTCCACCAACTTGGATTTGGATTGTTTTCAGCAGCTTTCTCGCCTTCTTCTCTGCAGCAAATTTTCAACTATTGTATACATGTATTGATTGATCTAAACTGTTAGATGCATGTGAAGATCTTAATATCCATAGCTATTCAGCAAAATTTTTGACTGCTACAGATAATATTTCTCCTCTCTAACTAGGCACTAATGACATCAAATAGTTACGAACAAATTGCAGTCTTTCTAGTGTTGGCGCTAAAAATTGTTCTTTCCTGGAAGAATGCTGGATCTTGTATATTTTGCTACAGATTCCAGATATACAAATGCATGAATGTCTTTAAATGTCTTGTCCAAAGCTTCAAGACAGTATCACTTGACCATAGGAGCTAATTCGTCCCATACTATTAGTTTTATTTTGATTAATTAATTGGTGCTAATTAATTAATATGTTTTATATTGCAAGTTGAATCTTCATTCACTGTCAACGCAATTGAAAATGGAAAATGGAAAATGTGCAGTCAGACCACCAGGAAGCAACAATTCCATTTGACACAACATTTATCAGAATTTCTCCTTTTGAACCAATTGCAGCATATAATGTGTTCCATATGAAAGTCTTCTCTGTTCCACCATATCCATATAGAAAAACAAACCACCTTTATTTGTGGACACACATACCATGATAGCGTCATAAACACATCTTAATTTGTTTTACCGTGAGAGATGGCAACATCCTCCAGTGATCATTTGATAAAATGCATGTCATTTGTCATGTCGCATTTCAATGAGAATTAATCTATTGGCATACTAAGAAATTACATCTCCAACTGGACATGCCATTCCTTCAAAGTCTTCAAGGCTTTTACCATTTTTCTGATGGATCTTTTCAATTTCTAGTAAATACATAGTTCCGCAATTCTTCACCAGAATAAGTCAACTATGCAAGTTAATAACCTTAAAAAGTAATTTAAATTTGAATTTGTAAAAAATGAATCTATGATTTAATAATGCCTAAAAGTATTATAACAATATATCCTCACAAGGTGATACGTGAACACTATTACTAAAAATGTGAAAGGAATTTAACTCATCTTTTCAAAATTTAAACTCATAGTGGTTCACAAGCACTTAGCCTATAAGGATGGTTGGATACCCAACACTAATTTAAACTAGCAAGTGGTCAAGGCCTATGCAGGCTATGCTGGTACCCAACATGAAGAAGCATGTAAAATTCTGCCCTTCCAACCTTGCAGCACCCAATTTCCATCTACTTCAAGCATGAAATCACTGTGGTACTTATCAACTCTCAACCAACCCTTCAATTTGTTAATGATTTGGTGATCCAAGGGTAGCTGCCTAAACCCATTTCTCATGTTCCGAATCTGCCATTGCTTGTATGTCTCAGGCCTCTCAACCCTCTCACAACCTTCACAAGCTATAACATTCATTACCTCCCGTCCAAATAACTCATTCTCAAACATCAACCTCATCGGATCTTCACGTGCAACGTTAGTGTCAAGCATATCAAACAATGCAGAATAATGAAAAAGTGCCTCCTTAAACCGTGTCACAAAGAAGGGTGCATCATAGCACCCGTTGACAATACTATGTACAAATATACTAGGATTTACCTTGCTTATTAAATTTAAAACAGCATCCCTTGGATTATTCACCACAACTGTCTCATCAAGTAGATTCTCAAAACGAAACAAACAATTCACAGCCACAACCTCATTTTCCACTATCTTAAGGTCCTCAACTTTGATGGTTTCCCATTTTTTTTGTACAATAGCATTGAACTCAAATGGAACATTGAAGCGGTTGCAATACCTTGCAAGGCGACGCCCCGTCTCGTGGACTCTCTCCTCTGGCCTGAAACCAGGTTGTGGAAGCTCTATCCCTGTGATGCGAAGCTTGGGTGGCCCAACAGGTCGTTTTGACAGACGATGAATAAGTTCAGGCCATTTGAAACCATAACTGATACCAAAGTCTATAACATGAAGAGTTTCCACTTCCTTGGCTACACTCCAAATTGAATTCAATTCAAATATGATTGCAAGCTTATGAAATGGACATGCTGAAGTATACATTTGATAAGCTCTTATCATCTCTGCAGAAGAGATTGTTTTAGATGATAAAACACCATAAATGTGTGTACCTGTCCCAGCCAAGCGTGCTTCAAGGGCATTCCCAAAGCAATGAGCCAACCTCTGAGTTCCATCACCGGTTGAAGAAGAATGTTGCTTAATCTGCTTCAATAACTCTTTAGCAGTTGAATGGTTATCATAAGAAATAGCTTGTGCACATAGCACCAATAGTGTCCTAATATCCACAACTTCCTCGTTATTAATAACCTGTTTCCTCACACGGCTCTTTCCTCCACCACCACCACCACACCTATTTGATTCTTCATTTTGCTGCTGCATGCTCATGTTAGGTCCTTTTCCTAAACCAGTGCCAAGTAGTACCTTATCAAACAATTCAGATAACTCACTGTCATCCATATACACTGCTGACTGCTTATTGCTTCTTTCTTCATCTTGTTCTGCTTCATCTTCGCGCTTGTGATTTTTCCTTCCTTTTGAATCACCTTTCAAATGCTCCCTTTCATCACATTCTGTGTTGATTACAACCTCCTGCTGAGCCTTTCTGAAAGAAGGGGAAAAGGTTGTGTTTTCCAAGTCAATAATGAATGGACTATGTTTAGGTAGAAACTTAGTGCCTTGCTTTATACCTCTCTCGAATTGCATTAGATACCCACTTTTGCTAAACAATGTTGAATAAAAAAATCCAGCCATTGAAGTCCCCAAGAATTCACTATTAGTTATACTGAAGTCACTCATGTGGTTCGTGGAAGATTGAGTGATGGAGGTTGAATTGGAGTGGAGAGTGGAGTTAGGAGGAATAGGAACATTGCTACTGCAATGGGACTCAGTGGAGTTGCTAGTACTAGTACTAGTAGTGCCATAATTGTTGCCACTACTAATACTATAATCACTCAAGTTATCAGAGAGAGTGTGGTCAGAGATCTCCACATTGGGATCGTTGTGAAGATGATCTTGTGTTGAAGGAGAAGGGTGGTTATCATCGGCAAGGGCCTCATAAAATGATTTCTCAGCAGCTTGGAGAGCCAAGGAATCATGAAACATACAAGAATTGTCCATGTCCTCCTCTTCCATGAGTATTTGGTTTATGTAGTGAAGGTTGGTAGCAGAGAAGTCACTCTCATTGTCCCTACTGATGATGGAGAAAGAAGCAGGATTTTCAGGACAGTGTGGATCAGCCCTTCTATCCATCTATAAATTACAAGGGACAAAATAAAGAAATAAATTAAATTATGACAGTTACTCACTCTATAGTACATATAAACCAACTAGAAGAAGAAGAAGAGGCAAAGCATGAGAAAACAAGGAATCAAGGATATATAGAGGTACCAGTGCATAGGAAACTTGAGTCTGATTGCTTTATATACACTTGACCTTATGGTAGTTTGCAAAGTCAGTGGTAAAGTGAAGAAAATGACGTTTTTTTCTTCTTCTTATAATCCTACCCACCCAAGATATTTTTGTGTGCTCCCCAAAAGATGCAACTGTTTCAGTCAGAGTAAGTCAACAATTGAAGTGAAGTTGAGAGGCATTTCGTTCCCTTTCATTAATATAAAGTGCAATGTGTACAGAAGAAAGAGCGTGTTTATTAATATATATCATTGGTTGGAATGAACATGAAGAATTATAATGAAGCCGTAGTATACACAGACAGGGGCCGCGTAACCAACCATGTTAATGTTGAATTCAACTTTGGGAGGGACTTTATTTTAGTTGACTAAATAAGAACGTGGCATATTACATGTGTGCGTGTTGAGCCCACCGGCCACCGCCCACCGTGTCATTTATTTTTGGAGGGTGTGTTGTTCTTTTCAGAGAGTATCAGTGTATCAGCCCAGGCCCAGACGAGAGTGCTATGGGGAGGGTGGTGGACTAAAACCATTTAATTCCGAGTTACACAGTCGATTATTGGCCCACAGAGAATGAGGCAGAGGCAGGATAGGTGGAGACCCGAAATAAAAGCCCATTTGATTTAAAAGCTCAAATGAACAAGCGTTGTATACTCTAGCATATTACCGCTCTGATGCCAAAGATGCATTACACAAAAATAACAATAATAATTTTGTTATATTTAAATAAGGATTTA
The DNA here is from genome assembly GCA_039655645.1 of Ammopiptanthus mongolicus. NCBI lineage: Eukaryota > Viridiplantae > Streptophyta > Magnoliopsida > Fabales > Fabaceae > Ammopiptanthus > Ammopiptanthus mongolicus. Next base: position 5,711,136 of record CM077349.1, read on the forward strand.
ATTAATATACACTAGTAGTGTAAAAATTTTACACTATCAACCAATCAGGAATTGCCACATCAATAGAAATTATTGACTCTTATCATAACTACTTTAAAAGTCACTCATATCATAATTTATTGATTGGTTGACAGATACACTAATAGTGCATAGTAATTAAACTCTTTAAATAAACATAATTTTTAGAGAAATGCTAGTAACATATTCTATTATTAGATGGATTTCATATAAGACACACTAAATCATATACGCCCACTCTATTTAGTAAGCCCCACATGAAATCACCGCTAATACAAATTATGTTGAAGTTGGTGTATTAAAGAGTGTGTGCTACTTGCTAGCATTGTTCTAATTTCTGTATGAAAAAAAGGGAAGTTTTACACTGACATCCAATGATAACTCGTTATTCTGCATTTAATTTTAAAATGCAATGAGCTGATATGTTAGCATTATGAGCTCTTAATGGATATCAATGTAAAACTAATGTACAGTGCATGCACATTAAACTCTTCTATATAATGAATCCCTGATTAACATATTAGTTTCTTTAGGTACAAAACTGAAATTGCAGATAAACTAATCTATTTTTCAGCACGTGCATCCACATGCCTTTGGCTGTAGACTTTGTTGTCTTCCTTTAGGCCTAACTATCTTCTGAAATTTTGTAAATAGGGATTACAGATTCAATTATCAAGCAGTTTAAAACTCTAACCCTAAGACATGCAGCAAATTAAAAGAAAGACATAAAAATAATTGTATTAGCATTTAGCAAGCTCTTTATTACACCAATCATTTACAAGAAGTAGCCTCTCCACGCACGCAGGGACAGGACCACGGTGTGAACAAAGAGAATGTCACATAATTCTCCTTAAGCTTCACTTCCTTCCTTGTTATCATTTGTTACATAATAGATAAAGTAATAAACATACACTTCTATTATTTCATAAATACAGAAAAAAGAAAGGATACTATAATAACAAAGGGTGCGAAACCCGATCAATCACCCCATCTATATAGCTAGGTGTCCCTTATTAAAGAAGGCAAGTTTCTTGCTGCTGCTTGAGCTGTTGCTTAGTCTGCTGTTGAGACCAATATGCGTGGGCACTTAGGACCCTGTCCAAAAGTTGTTGGGGAACAGGCTCTCCCCTCCTTTGCTGAGGGGATATTCTTGCCGTATGCACCAGGGTTTTCCATTTATCCTGCACTACCCCATTACTCAAATATCACATGCAAACACTTTTCTCTACTATGCCGTGCTAAATAAAGAAACCAAAATGATACTAATGAAAGTGACCTTGCTCTTTGCTGTCAAATCCCATCACTATCTTACGATAATTTTTGCAACAAAAGGAGAAACAATATGATAACTAATTTTTTATAGATCAAATTCTATTTTGGTAAATGATAAATCAAGATAGCTAGAAAGAAGAATATGCACTGAACATGTACAGCAGGAGTCGTGTTTGGTTAAATATTAGAAGAGCCCTTGAGGTACCGACCAAAGAAAGTGAGCACTAATAAAGCCATAACTAGCTTACCAAGTCTTCAAAGTTCCAAACAACTACTTGCCTTGACACAACAGCTAAATGTTTTTAAATAAAAGTTAAAAGATGGTGAAGAAGAAAGCGTGCCACCCAGTGGACCTGAAGTGTGACAGCCACGTTCTCTTCAATACTCCATTAGGGCAAGAATATGATCCAATAAGGCAATAAGCAACAAAACAGAATAATCTTTTTGGATCGATAAAATTCACAAAACACAGCGGTTACTATGCATGAGGGTCACAAAACTTTTTACCTTCAAATCCACATACGTCCGATGCTTTGCATGATCAAAAGCACGTAGTTTAACATCACGCCACCTGATTAAATATAAAAAACTATATAACGATATTGTCAAAAGGAAATTCAGAATAAATAAATCCCTCCCAATACTTGAATAGGGCAAAAACACATTGGAAAAGCTAGAAGCTAAAGACAATTTTCTACACCCTCATACTTGCAAGCGAAGTGTTGAGCCATGCACACAACCAACTAAATATTACAGTTAGTCACTGGGGTAGGGTCAAAGGGGGCCAATAAAAATCTTACTCCCTCCATCCCCTTGTATTTTTCTCTTTAGAAGATTGGTTTAGTCTTAAATTATATATCATTTGAAAATATCAACAAAGTATTTATTTATTTTTTCCAGATTTACTCTTCTTTTATTATCTCAACTAAACCAATAAGTACACAATTCATAATTAATCAACTTTTACAGTTTCTTAAAATGGGAATTTAGTCATATTAAACTATATCTTTCTATATTTGAGACTATTTAGTAGTATCTTTAATCCTTATGCAAAAACCTTAAAAGACAGATAAAAAGGAACAGGGGGAGCACCTTCCGGTTCCCAGTTTCTCAACTGCTTGAACCAGTGCTTCCACTTCAGCAACAGAAAAAGGTCTACGAATTCGGCGCCCCACCATCTCAGATCGCTTTGACTTCTGGTGCACAGGTAGCATAGTTAATGTCTCCATACCCATTTCAGGAACAGTAACCAGTGCTTTGGAATCTGTAAAACTTTTGTCAATTGATGTGTTGATAGTAGAATGTGCTGAATCATGACCACTTGCAATAAGATTACCAAAACTGGTTGCTTGATGCTCAGGTAACATGTCAGAACAGCCCTGAATCCTCTGATGAATTACTGCTGGACTGGAAGGATACCTGAATATTAATTATTGCTGAATTGGAAGGTTTTAGGTAGGGAAAGAGGAAAAGAGAGAAATAAAGTATCAAATTATAAGATTGATATTGATCTGATATGGTGATGATGTATTTACAAAAGACAACCTAATAGTCCTATTTATAGTAAATGTAGAATCCTAATCCTAATCAATAGGGAAACAAATCATAACATATAAATAAGAAATAAATCCTAAGAGATCATCTAGATACTCTAAAATATTCTAAGATATAACAAAATATATCAGATATATCTCTGATTTTCTAACACTCCCCCTCAAGCTAAAGCTTACTAAGCTTTAAGCTTGTTATACAAAAACAATGCATTTCCCTTCAAATGAAAAAAATAAAAATTGAGCTCCTCAGAGATAATAGTTGGAAGGCAACTCGGGGATGCTGAAGAGGCCAGAGAGAGTTGTTGGAAAGATAACTTAGCAAGATAGTTGAAATGATCATCAGCCTGACAGAAATTTCTTGGCAAGCAATTTAGCAAAGCAAGGTCCGAACTTCTTAAAAACCGCATTTGGAAGCTTCAAAGAACTTTATCGGAGATCCAAATTATTTAAAATTTGAATTAAGGCAAACAACTACTTCCATGGCTGAGACAAGGCCAGTGCATCTGGGACAAAGATGAGGCCAAGACCAGTGCATCTGGGACAAAGGGCCAAGACCAGTGCATCTGGCACAAAGACGGGGCCAGTGGATCTGGGACAAAGGGGCAAGGCTAATGCATCTGGGACAAAGACGGGCAAGTGTGAGTTATAGCTAACATAAGTCAATCGTCGACAAAAATAGAAATCACCACTAATATGATTCATCCGTGGGAAAGGAGTCACCACCGAAATGATTGTCGGTGGGAAGAGAAGCCACTGGTATAATCCGTTAGTGAAAAAAAAATTGCATGACAAACACCGGGGAGTGGAACCGAGGGAGAAGGAGCTTCTGATGGTGGTGGTTCCGCCAGAAAAGGTCGCCAGAAAATTCTCCGACAGCAACGACGGTGGCTAGAAAAGGTGAAGGACATGCCGGAAAAAAAGAGCACAACGATAGAGAGAAGAGTGGTAGGAATATATATATATTTTTTTTTGTATGGCTGAGAAGATGATTAGAGTTCCTTCATACTTAGCGAACTATTAATGGAACAAGTCACGAAGGATGATACCGCTCTGATACCATATTGAATTGGAAGGTTTTAGGTAGGGAAAGAGGAAAAGAGAGAAATAAAGTATCAAATTATAAGATTGATATTGATTTGATACAGTGATGATGTATTTACAAAAGACAACCTAATAGTCCTATTTATAGTAAATGTAGAATCTTGATCCTAATCAAATAGGGAAACAAATCATAACATATAAATAAGAAATAAATCCTAAGAGATCATCTAGGATACTCTAAAATATTCTAAGATATAAAAAACGATATCAGATATATCTCTGATTTTCTAACATCTAAGATGGTATCAGAGCCTATCTGAGATCCGTTAGGCCACCCGCAGATGTCCAGTCCTGCAAACTTCACGCTCCAGATGTCTAGTACTGGGCATGAGGGGGGTGTTGGAGTCCCATATTGGATAGTGATATGACCTAACTAGTGTTTATAAGTGGGGGGCAACCCTCACCCCATGAGCTAGCTTTTGGGGTTGAATTAGGCTCAAATCCAAATTCTAAGAATTATCTTTTTTAGATAAAAACCTGAATAACAATTGTAGAAAAATAAACTGAAATGATACTAGAAAACACATTTAATGCAGTATATGAATATATCTCCAAGGAAAAATGAAATTTCAACAAAATTGCAGAGGCAGTGGATTCTAGTTCTCAAGTAATTAGCAACATTAATGCATTCAATTGGAACTTATGCATTACCTTATTAGAGGCTGAGGCATCTCAGCGCTAGGAACATGAAGAGAATCTGCAGCACATATGGGTGGTAGGCTTTGTGAAGAATTAGGCTCCAAGGTGAAGCCCAAAGCATCCGTCTGGTTATCATGAGAAATTCCAGTCTGAAGAAGAGTTTTACTGTCATCTCTAACCTTCTTTCCCTGGAGAATCACACCAACACGCAATCCACCTCCAAGTACAGCAGTCACTGCCTCCATCACTGACCTCTGCAAACCAACATGTCGTAAGACCAACGTATGTGGAAAGATGCAACAATGATCCTACCACATGATAGAAAAAGCACACCAAGAATACACAGACACAGATACAGATGCTGTCAATCATTAACATCTAAATACAAGGTAGCATAAAAATGTATATGGCAGAATATATTATACCTTCAAGGACCCAATGGTGGCAGTTTCTGGAATCTCAATAAAAAGCTCTGGCACTCTAAATGATTTGATCCTAAACTTCACTGATTAAAAGAAAGAAGTCTTTATGTAAGAACCCCTTTGAAGACATAAGTCAAGTCAAGGAGTACATAAAGAATCACTCCTCAATCGTCCCATACCATGAGAATCTCTAGGTCGTAATGAAGAGTGTTGACGTGCTTTCAAGGATGACATTCCAGGGTCTGCAACAAAGATTAGGAATTTATTTAGCAAAAGGTTCCACAGATCATTAAATTCAGTGGCCAAATAAAATCAATTTGAATAGGGAGAAGCCATCTAGGGTAAAACCTTTGCGCATCGTAGGAGATGAACAAGAAACCCGTTGATTCTTGGCATTCCCAGGTGAACAATAAGCCCCAGCACTTCTAACAAATCCATTGGAATTTGAAACAGAGCTACAATGAAAAATCTTCCTCTTTTTGAAAGGAATATTCGTTTGAGATCTTAGGTGTTTATAACAGTTCTTCATACTGCTGTAAATTGGCTTTGAATTTCCATCCAAAACTAACATGTTTTCAATTGAAAAACATATCAGTGAACAAGAAAAGAAGCATGACGGGTGAAGAGACAAGAAAGAGATTTTATACAATAAGCATGAACTCACCACTGGTGGAAAGTGTACCATGCTTTGATTCTTGAGCAACTTTACAATATTTAGAAGCCAATGTTTTCCTTATTCTTTGATAACCTATACGAGTCATTGGCCTAAAGGACTTTGTTTTGGCATTAGGGTGAGCACACCCAGAAAAATTTTCGTCATCATCTCTACTAACTACTGGTACATTGTCACAACCTTTGGACAATGAGCTACAAGGCATGCTGTCATCATACCCAGACAACTTGGCATTGCCACCTGAACTGATCAGTGCAGGAGGTTTTTCATCGGAAGAATCCTCAAAACAGCACAGCTCAGACCCAGTACCACTCGGCACCTTCTCAAACTTATGCAGCTCATCCTTTACATTACTTACATCACCATCTAACTCATCCTTTACTTTACTTACATCACCATCTAACTCGTAACTACTAATCTCTGGACATCTAGAGGAACCTAATTCAACTTTGCCAGTAAGATTTTCAATCTCATTGTGTTTTTTCCCATCCACCAATGTCTCAGCAACAACCCTCTCCATGCAACTAGAATTTATTACTAATGAAGCAATGTGTGAACTGCTATCAATTTCAGGATGTGGGAGTTCCTTCGAACAGCAATTTTGATTGTACAGTTGTGAAGAAAGAGTAGAGAAACATCTTCTGCCACTACTCCCTTCATCATAAAGCTCAGCTTTGACTGACTTATTTGCATCATGGCACTTTTCTTTAACAAATCCATGCTGACATCTTCGGTCACAACCTCCTTCATCAGAAAGCCCAGCTTTCAAGGGTTCATTTGCATTCTGGCTCTCTTCTTTAACAAATCCATGCTGATCCTTTTCTGATGATTTATCACTGAAAGTGGTTGGATTCTCTTTCTGCTGCAATAAATTGCCAGCTACGGTGGCCAATAAGTCAAATGCAAACATTTGATTGTCTTCCACTCTTCTTTGAAATGTAGCCCTCCTCTAGGAAACATTAAGAATAAAAAAAATTATATGGATTGTTTTATAATCTTCAAGTAAATAGATAGTAGTAATCAGCCCCAGATGACAACCAGAATTTATTTACCCTAGCTGATCGGGTAGCTCGGCGCTTGGTTGGCACCTGAAAGCCATTGAATCCATAGTCTAACCTCTTCTGCAACACCATATCTCAGGAATTAAACATCAGCAATGCAATAGCCATTGTTAGATAAATCTGAACTCTGCGTATTGCTTGGCCCCACCAGTCTCAATTTGAAAGCCTGACAGTAAATGCCCATAAGTGATAGCTCAGATGCATTATAGTGAACTAGTATAAATAAAGAACTATGTTACTAAATTAAGTTTTGAATGAAAAAGCATATGACTGAGGCAGACAATAAATTCCACTCTTCCCCTACAGCAATGCCGGGGTGCGAGGGTATCTGGTGGGGGCATCCCAAAAGCTAGGTGGAAAACAAAATTAGCTTAATTCATCCCAACAATAATTTATCTTTTCACTATCTTGTGTTTGAAATAGGAACTAACTTCAAAAATTGCTAAATTGAACACATATATCATTGTAATTTAAAAAGAAAAGAATATCAAGTACATCTTGCCATCTTAAGTTTACAATAATATATCAAACCAATGAAGCTAGGAAGATATCAATGTTGCTGAAGAAAATCAAGTGCATTTTTCCATTTACAAAGAATCAGATTTAGCTAAATAATAATCAACAATGAAAACAGGTTCAGATGAAGATACAAAATAATTCAGCTCGGAGTGAGATATAATTTGCCAAAAAATAGTTCCCATACAGCAACAGTTTCTGAAACTCCACACATGAAATTAAAAAGAAAAAAGGTTAAAAAAAATTATGGGTCACAAAAGTTAAACACGAACAGAAGCAAGGAATGCCAAAAGTCCAGATACGTTCATGAGAAGAGAATTAAACAAAATTCAGACCAAGATCATAAAAGTGATCTAAAACCTCAGAAGAAAATCGATCTCGGAAAATAACCATTTCATCCACCAAAAGCTTAAGCCTTCACGTGCAGCAGGAACAAAAATTACCCGGAAAACAGAGATCAAATCATCACGAACCCGAATTAAAGGAAACGAAGATCAAACTAAGAGATGTTGGAAACTGAGTGAGAAGCAAAAAGGGAAACATGAAATGAAAGTATGAAAACAACTCATGAATTGTAATTTGGAAAATATCAAAGGGGACTGAAATCCCAGATAAGATCATACGTCCAAATCTCAGCTTCTTCAAAAACCAACGTCATCCCAAATTCTCAACCCCAAGGATAAACCCGTCAACAACAAAAATAAAAAAAACCGAAACTTTACGTATCTCAGTGAAACAAAACCCATCAAAGTTCAACATGGTCACCTCTTTGCACAGATTGTCGTTCAAACATCAAATGTTTAACCCCAGAAGAATCGAAATTTCGCAAATTTTTGGAATTTTGAAGCAAATTTCAGATCAGGGATTCTAGGTTACACCCCAGAATAAAAAATACTCTCATTTGTGATTTGTGAAGAAAAAACTTGGACTTAAACGCTACCCATTTTGATAATTGATTGGTTTGCGTGTTTTATTGGATCATTTTGAAGAATCGAGTGGATCGCCAAAAACCCTGTGAGAAACACGCAAACATGGCTTAAACCCCAGAAATTTATAGCATTGACCATTTGTCACCGGAGCTATCGGTGATTGTAGCAGGTTAGTGGTGAAGGAACCTAAAGACCCCACGCAATTGGAGTGACCCACTGCCACTGGAGTGAAATGCGCCATGAGATGAAGACACGTGTATACGATTTGGATCCTGTGGCTGCTTCTGGTCCGCCTGATCGTGAATGACGCTGGGTCACTCACAGTTTCATTTTTTTTATTTTTCGATTTAATTAAGAGTTTAGGAGGACATTCCTTTGTATTTGATATATGTTTTAAGGGCTTTTTTTTTTTTTTTGGCACTTCTTTACATCACGCAGAATAATACCATACCCTTTTCAATTTAGTGGGTCGGTGGGGATTTGGGAAAGTTAAAGATACTTTGTGTGTGTTTTGTTTTGATTTGATTTTTTTAATCATGTTACTTTCAAGCTATTTATATATATTATTTACACTTCAATATATTATAATGTTTTAATAGTAGTATTTTAAGTTAACTATTGAGTAAATCACTTCTGTCTTCTTTCTATTTTGTACATATTACACTTACATTTATTCTTATCATAATATTATATAATTTTTTTATTTACAAAAAAAATACAAATAATTTCAGAAATTTGTGAAGTCTACACTTGTTCTCTAAATTAAGATGAAATATTTCCTAAACAAAATTCATTTGTATTTTGCTTTATTTAAACTAATAACAAGACATATTTATAATTTTTTCTTTTTATATATTATCTTTAAAAATTTAAATTATTATTAATAATTTCATCAAAATAAAAGTAGACACCAAAATAGAAAATTCCTTTTATAAATTGAAAATCTTATAATAAGGACAAATAAAATTTCAGAAGTATATAAATTTAACAGAAAATATAATTTAATCACAATAGTTTATTTATAAATTATATATATATATATATATATATATATATATATATATATATATTTCTTTGAGCATTTAATTTTAATATATTATTGGTGTAAATTTTTTATATTAATATCTAATATCTAATTATGTATTTATGATATTTAATTTTCATAATTATTAATTTAAAAATTCATATATCATAATATATAATTAATTAATAATGTAAAAAAAAATTTACACTAATAATTTATCTAACTAAGTACATTCTTTACTGTATCTCTTGTGTATGATTTTAGAAGATAATTTTCATTGAGTTAGGTTATCTTCTTTATTCCGGACTCTAATGCTATGTTTGTTTCAAGGGGTAATGAGAAGAGAGAAGTTGAGAAGAAAAGGGGATTTTCTCCTGTTTGGAAAGCAAGGGAAATAGAGAAGAGAGAAAACTTTTGGTAGGACTCATCCCAAAAACTTTTCTCTCTCACAATGGAAAGAAAATCGGAGAACAATAGAGGTTAGGAGATGAATTGACTTATGTACCTTTCGTTCCTTTCTCCCTCAAGTGGCTCACGCCCTCCTCCCTCACCCCACTTTCTCAACCTCTGATCCTTGCTTTCACCTTTCGATTCCAAATTCCACAAAAGAGCAACTTGCAAAGCCCATGATAATCAACGAGCAGCAACAACTAATCGAACATGGAATTTGGAGATTGGTCACAATGAAGACCAAGAGTGGCTGAGGTTAGGGATTGAGGAAGCTTCATGAGCTTCAATTATGACATCTTAGGCTTCTTTCATGTTTTTTGTCTTTTTCTCTTTTTTACCAATGTACCAAATAAAATCAATTAATTTGATTAAATTTTAGATTATTAATTTAATTAAATTAAAACTAAAAATTTAATTCATTAAATTGAAGTATTAAATTTAATTAACTTAAATCAATTAAATTAATTTCAATAATTTAATTACATAAGATAATTAATTATTAAAATAAAATAAATTTTAAAATTTTGATTTTGATAGGAGGTTTTTTTTAATTCAGGGATATTTTCGTACTTTCATAAATAATCAACACATCTCTCTCTTCTATTTCTCTTCTCTTTTTCTTATACCAAATAATACATAAAGTCTACTTGTAGTCATGTAGTGAGAAGTGAAACGGGTTTTTAACATGTACATTTAAATACATTTGAGGTTAACTTTAGTAGGCTTTTCCCCATCACGAGCTACATAAGGAGGATTAGGCCTACAATAGTTATTACCTAATACTCTAATTTAATAAGATGCACCTAGTCTAAAAGTAATTGAGTAACAAATTCTCGTGTCCTATGTTGAACTGATGAACCTCCATGAGTTTGGAGCAGAGAAAACAGAAAATCAAGAAGAGAGAAAGGTATTGAATTTGTTTTCTATTATCAGAAATGAATTCAAAAGTCCTCTGATAATTACATCAGCTTTCCTTATATACAAGGTGCTAATTCGGTGACTAACTAACAGTGTTTGAAACTAAACGTCTAACAGACTAACTAACACAATAGTTAACAGAAACTGTTAAATATAACAGCCTATATTTGTGATACTCCCCCTCAAGTTGGAAGATAGATGTTCTTTATACCCAACTTGGAAATCAGATTATGAAACTGCATCTTTGGAAGGGCCTTTGTCAAAGGATCGGCAAGCTGCTGTTCAGTTCTGGCATGCACAAGCTTCAGGAAACCAGATTTTACATATTCCCTGATGAAATGACAGTCTATGTCCACGTGCTTAGACCTTTCATGGCTCAAAGGATTTGTGGCAAGTTGAATGGCCGATTTGCTGTCACAGAAAGTCATCACAGCAGGCATTGGTATTTCAAAAGTTCTAAGTAGTTGTCTAATCCACAACAACTCAGAAGTAACAGAGGCCAACGCACGATATTCTGCCTCTGCTGAAGATCTAGCTACTGTAGGTTGCTTCTTTGACTTCCAAGACACTAAAGAGTCTCCTAGAAACACACAATAACTAGTAGTTGATTTGCGGGAAACAACACAACTACCCCAGTCAGAATCTGCAAATGCAGTAACCCGCAGAGAAGAGTTGGCAGGGAAGAACAGCCCTTGTCCAGGTGTGTTCTTAATGTACTGAAGGACTTGATGAACAGCATGAAGGTGAGGAGTTCTAGGGTGTGTCATGAATTGACTCAACCTATTCACTGCATAAGTGAGATCAGGTCGAGACAGCGTCAAATACATGAGTCTTCCAATAATTCTTCTATAGGCCGAAGCATCTTGAAGCAAGTCTCCATCTGAATTGTTGAAAGAAATGTTGGGATCCATAGGGATGTGAGAAGGCTTGCAGGAACTGAAACCAGTGTCATTAAGTAACTGCAGAGCATATTTTCGTTGATTGAGACAGATTCCTTTGGTGGAATGAGCTATTTCTAAGCCTAAGAAATAGTGCAAGTCACCAATGATTTTTAGCTTGAATTGTTGTGCCAACAACTTCTGAACTTGCTCAAGTCTAGTCTTGTTTGGTCCGGCCAAGATTATGTCATCCACATAAACTAATAAGATGACCAAGGACGTTCCCGAACCAGATGAAAAAAGGGAGTGATCCGCACTAGACTGAATAAAACCAAACTTGGTAATTGTGTCATTGAATTTGTTGTACCACTGTCTCGATGCTTGCCTTAAGCCATATAAAGACTTGTTCAATTTGCACACTAAACCCTCTTTCTCCCCCTTAATGGGATAACCTTTGGGTAATTGCATATATACCTCTTCTTCTAGATCTCCATTGAGAAACGCATTATTAATATCCAGCTGTAAAAACTGCCATTTTTGCTGTGCTGAGATGGAAAGCAAAATGCGCAAAGTGGTGAGTTTAGCTACTGGTGAAAAGGTGTCTAAAAAATCTACACCTGCTTGTTGAGTGAAACCTTGAGCCACTAACCGAGCTTTATACCGATCTAAAGTCCCATCTGCTTTACACTTGGCTTTGTACACCCACTTACATCCTATTGACTTGTTACCAGGAGGAAGGGGCTGCAAGGTCCAAGTGTTATTAGCTTCAAGAGCTGCTAATTCCTCAGCCATAGCAAGTCTCCATTCTGGATAAGAGACAGCTTGATGATAAAAGGTCGGTTCATAAATGGATGACACCTGAAACACATAGTCTGTGTATGCTGGTTGAAGCTGAGAGTAAGATAGATGATTCTGAATTGGATAAGTGACATGACACTGGTAATCTTGAAGGTATTGTGGTGGTCTACTGATTCTTGTGGACTGTCTAACTGGTGGTCTTGAAGGCACAATGGGAACATGCTGTGCTGCAGTATCTAAAACAGAGTCATGTTGCTCAGCAAATTCATCAGAGGCAGAAGAACTATTAGAAGTTTCTGCAGAATCGATAGCATTCTGTACTGCAGAATCGATAGAAGCAGTAGACCCATCAGAAGCTACTGCAGAGCCAGCAGCCGAACCAGCAGAGTCAGCAGTGTGATCAGGAGAATTAGGAACTGAACTTGTACTAGCAGCAGTGATGGAAACAGATGCAGGCTTTGGTAAAACCAAATCAGCAAAGAAGTCTGGCATTGCTGTGTTGTCAGGTGTGGGAACATCATGATAGGGAAAAGTGTCTTCATGAAAGACCACATCTCTAGAGACAATGAATTTTTTATTTTGGATGTCATACATCTTGTATCCTTTTACTCCAGCAGGGTAACCAAGGAAAATACAAGGAATTGTTCTTGGAGAGAATTTATTCCTGTGTGCAGGAATTGTTGAGACAAAACTAAGACAACCAAAAACCTTGAGCAAGGAATAATCTGGCATCTTCCCATACAACAATTCATATGGTGAGCAGTTATTTAGACCAGCCGAGGGTGTTCTATTAATCAGAAAAGCTGAGGTTGTGATGCAGTCTCCCCAGAACCAGATTGGCACCTTAGACTGAAAAAGAAGAGCTCTAGCCACATTAAGTAAGTGCTGGTGCTTTCTTTCCACTACTGAATTCTGCTCAGGTCTGTAAGGACAAGAAAATTGATGGACTGCACCTACACTCTGCAGAAAATCAGCAAGGTGCAGTTCTTTGGCATTGTCTGACCGAATTCCTTTGATGGATTTGTTAAACTGAGTCTTTACATAAGTAAAGAAAGACTGAATTAAGCGTGTAGCTTCAGATTTATGGGTCATGAGTTGCACCCAAGTGTATCTTGTACAATCATCAACCAATGTCAAAAAATAACACTTACCATCATAGGTAGGATGTTTGAAAGGTCCCCAAGTGTCACAATGAATCAAATCAAAAGGAAATTCAGTATGATTATTATGAGCTATAAAAGGAGGCCTATGAAATTTTGACAATGGACAAATTTTGCAAGAATGTGAATTAACACAAGAAGGAAACAAATCGGGCACTTTATTCTTTAAAACTTTGAAAACTACATCAGATAGATGACCAAGCCTAGCATGCCATTTATCTATAGTAGCAGTCCTAATAGAATGACATTTCACAGTGGAAAAATTAGACACAACTTCTAAATGTGTAGAATGATTTTTTACAGTGGACTCGGGTTTGAAAGCTGAAACAGAAAACAAACCAGAATTCTTAGTGCCAGTAACATGCAATGGAGTTGTGATTGTGTAATGGTATAATCCTTGGGCAAGATCACCTTTACCAATCACTTGTTTGGCTCTGTCCTGTATCAAACAACCATGGTCAGCAAATAACAAAGTGCAAGACGAACCATAGGTTTTCAACAGGGAGCTAACAGATATCAAATTAATTTTGAAATCAGGGATGTACAGGACATTGTGAAGAGTGATTTGTGGTGTCAAAACAATTGTGCCTATTGCTTTAACAAACACCTTAGTATTTGTAGGAAGAAGAACAAACCTATCAGACAAAAGTTTATAGGAATGAAACAGACTTAAAGAATGTGATATATGTGATGTAGCTCCTGAATCTAATATCCAAGAACTAGAAAAAGACTTATCACCAGATGAAGAAATAACAGAAAAAGAGTTATCAACAGAAGGAGAAATAACAGAATAGCTCATACCAATCAAACTTGTGTCTCCTTGATTCGAATCAGCAAGGGGATTTTGAGCCATCTGAGACTGAATGTAAGCAATGAGTTTCTGATAGTCTTGATTAGTCATAGAAGCAGCAGAATCTTCTTGACCAGAAACATGATTCACAGCAGCTACAGGTGGCTTCCCGCTCTTGTAACCAGGGGGATAACCGTGAATTTTGTAACATTTATCCTTGGTATGACCAAGAATGCCGCAATGAGTACACATAAGACGATCCTTCTTGCCACTCTTTGGCTTGGAAACAGCGGCCTGTTGCACAGCAAACGCAGTAGGCACTTCAGGAAGCCCAGTAATCTCTCTCTGCTTCTCTTCTTGAAGCACCAAAGAGAAGACTCGATCAATGTCAGGCATAGGATCCAGAAGAAGGATCTGACCACGAATAGCACTGAAACTATCATTCAAGCCCATCAGAAAGTTAAGAACATGTTCTTGTTGAAGATGAGTGGTGAGAACATGAACTCCACCACACACACAGCCATGGTGAGGTCGAAACTCAGCAAGCTCTTCCCATAGGCCTTTAATCTTGGTGAAGTAGGTCTGTACAGACATAGAACCCTGCGAACACGTCATGATATCTTTGCGAAGCTGATACCTGCGTGGACCGTTGTTCTGAAGGTAACGGCGCTCCAGATCACGCCAAATCGCAGCAGCATTCGTCGAGTAGATGACACTCGCAGAAATTTCCTTTGAAACGGAATTAAGAAGCCAGGACGCGATGATGTTGTCGTTTCTGCGCCAGAGAGGAAACAGAGGATCAATTTCAGCAGGAGATGGAATTGATCCATCGATGAACCCTAATTTGTTTTTCGCACCAAGTGCAATCAACATTGATCGGCGCCAAGATCCATAGTTATCACCGGTCAAGGTTTGAGAAACGAGATTAGATCCTGGATTATCCGAATGATGCAAGTAGAAAGGATTCGAATGCAAATCTTCCATGATCGACGAAGCACAAGCGAATCGGAAAAACGAGAGAATGCGGAAAAACGATCTTCAAACGAAGAGAGATTTGCGGAAGGCGAAGAAAAGATCACTGTGAAGATGAATCGATCATCAACCAGCGATGAAAAAATCTTCTGATACCATGTTGAACTGATGAACCTCCATGAGTTTGGAGCAGAGAAAACAGAAAATCAAGAAGAGAGAAAGGTATTGAATTTGTTTTCTATTATCAGAAATGAATTCAAAAGTCCTCTGATAATTACATCAGCTTTCCTTATATACAAGGTGCTAATTCGGTGACTAACTAACAGTGTTTGAAACTAAACGTCTAACAGACTAACTAACACAATAGTTAACAGAAACTGTTAAATATAACAGAAATTAATTAAGCTATCTTAAGCCTATATTTGTGATCCTATTCATCAAAAAAAAAAAAAACTCGTGACCTTATTTTGTTTTTTGCACAAATTGACTGTCAACTCGTTTTTTGTAAAACCCTAAATATTACTTATCAATTATTCTCGGCGTTAAACAATAAGAAGTATTCTTAAAATTTTATAACTGTGATCTGTAATAATTCAGTTAAAGTTATATTGACGCGGGTGCAAGCATGTCCCCATATAAATTGTGATAAAATTAGGCTGCAATTAAATGAGATGATTTAAGGAAAAATATTCCAATGCATACTTACGCCGCATACATAAACTCACAACTCCAATGATTTAGAGTATGTTTGTTTTTATGTTTTACCGGCTTCAAACCTACGTTCAAAGCGAAAGCAATAAATATTTGCTTTGATGAAACATACGTTTGATGAAATGAAACGGAAAAACAAACACATGCTTAGTGTTTGTTCGTTAAAGGCATTTATATTTATATAGTACTTATTTCACACACAAAATATAGTACTTATTTTTTTAAGGATTTGACATTATATGTTACTTAGAGCCTGTTTGACATGTCCATTCTTCGAGTTTATAGCGGATAACTTATAACGGATGAGAAAGTAGTCATGTTTGGCAAGCGCCTCTGCCACGAGCTTATAACATTTTTTCACGAGCTTATAATGTTTTTTCACCAGCTTATAGCTTATAGCGTTTCATTTTTTGTCTCACTTTTATTCTTATTATCTTAATTTAATTCTACCTTTATCCTCTTATTGTTGGAATATTTTGTATTTAATTATATTCCAATGTCATAATGTGGGCAGATATCGTTTATTAATTATATTAGCTATTTATCAATTAGGAGCCTTAATTGATATGTGATCAAATTAAGTGATAAGGCTAATTAAATTTCTGATTTGATAATAAATTAATTAATTGATATGGACTAAATATGAGTGGATGTCATTGATGGCCCATTTCGGAATAATGGGAACCCTAATTGGCCATCACCCTATATATAGGCTATGGTCCCCAATACACCGGACATAATATCGCATACCGGCTCTTCTCCCCATCTGAAGAGCGACTAAGGCATAAGGAGTCCCGGTTGAGGAAGAACCACAAGCCAACGGGTGTTCATTACCCGTCTCTCTTTTCTCTTCCCCCTTTCTGCGTTTCAGGATTACTACCCTTCGTTCGTGAAGGTTGGTGATCAAGTTCATCCTCTGAAGAACGCTTGAGGTTAGGAACATATAATGGATTCAGGTATTCCTATATCTTTGATAAATCAGCATGTTGTAGATCCTAAAGGTATCAAGTTTTAAGTTGTTCTTGATAATAAAGATGCATGCTATATATGGTTATTATGTTTCCGCAATAAAGACTTATGATAGCATGCCTTGTATATGATTATTGAGTTTAAATCTAACAATTATCTCTTTTTTATGTAAAATCATTAATGAAGATGTCCTTTTATGTCCTTTTATATTTTTCAGCTAGTTCAACCGTTAGTTTTACCAAACACTTCCACACAAAATAAGCTAGCTTATCCGCTATCCACTATCAGTTACCTCATCCGCTATCTGCTATCAGCTAGCTTATCCGCTAACAGCTAGTTTTACCAAACTGACTCTTATTTTTTTAGGATTTGATATTAAATATGAATTATCAAGTACTTAGTTGAAAATTATTTATTTTTTAATATTTATTATAAAATGATCATTTAATGAAAGACACAAATTATATTTGAATATTTATTATCATCATTTAATAAAATGTTTGACAATTTATTTTGAGTTTATTGTTATACATTGTCAGTGTAAAGTTTTTTTACACTGACAACCAATCAAAAATCGTGGTGTGTGTGACTTTTAAGGTAATTAGGAAAAGAGTCAAACATGTTAGCTTATGTGACAAATTCCGATTGATTGTCTGTATAAAAAATCTTTACATTGACAGTGTATATCAATTAAATCCATTTACTTTTAAACATCAAAATGATAAAGGTACCATATGTCATGTCACTTCCCATTCCTTTAAGGTGAATACCAAGTTTCAAGTTTCTACTTCCCAAATCTCATATAGAAAATCTAGTTTTGATTATGCGTGCTAAAATGTGAAGAAGAAAAAATACTCACATCATGTTAATATTAATATGAGGGAGCAATTTAGAAATGCAATTGTGAAGTTGGAGGGAGATTGAAGGTCACGTAACTTGAATAGAGTTTACTTGACGTAACAAACTCTTTCAAACCCCTGTCTCACCCAACAGAGGGAAAAAAGAGAAAGAAAAGGACTACGAGCCTTCAAGGATGAAAGCTTGCAGGATCCTGTTCTGTAGGACCAACCCTGCAAAAGTGTAATCAGTTTGTTTTAGATTTTCCAACCTAAAATCACGTTTTAAAGTTACTTTGATCATAAGTTTCTCTCAAGTTGCCTTTTGAAAAAAATGTCTTGAGACTCTTTTTTCCAACATAAAAAGAATAATCTGAACCAAACACGGTCAAATTCATTAAGTGAAAAAAATATTAACCATTTTAAATCAGATATCATGCAAAGGAAGGTGGGAAAATTTACAATAGCAAACTAATATAATTAACGAATTTCTGATCTTAACACTAAAAGATACGATTAATAGTTCACGTGGGAGGTAAGATATTTTAATGAATAACTAAATAACCTAGTCAAGGCTCATGAATCGTGATCATAACTAAATGATTACCTCAAACTTGGGATGACTTTGAAAGAATTTATAAAAAGCTTATGAGAATAGTTTATGAAAGTAAATTTATGTAAATAGCTCATAAAAATAATTTAGGAATTTCCCATAAACTTATTTTAGTTTATATTCATAAATATGTCAAAAAAGTTTATAAAAATAAGTTATTTTTAGTTTATTTAAAAAAGATCTTATTGAATAAACACCTAACTTGATGGGAAAGGGGCAAAGAAATGATTTCTTGTCATGTTGTCAGACTAGTTTGACTTGCTTTGGGAGCTTGGCTAAATCAATGACCAAGTTCCACACGAACGATGAAAGCAATTTAGTTCTGAAATGTGATTAATCTTGGTCGTAGGAAGACTTTAAGTTCTTTCAAACTCAAAGTTGGGGGACTTGTGTACCATTCGAGAATAAAAAGTTGGTTCATCGAGCTCAAGTAACTCAGAAGTTCTTCGTTTCGTCCTTGCTTCAAGCTCATTGTTCTCGGCTGAGAAAGGGGTCCCGGCTAGGCATGTTTTAGACAAACACCCTTCATTTATTACTGGGATTTGCACATGTTACCTAGATATTTCACTACCATTCTCCATGTATTCACCCCTGTGATTGTTGTAACATTACTATCCATTATTGCTTGATTCGGTAATGGCTTATGAGGAAGGAGAGTTGAATGCAAAAGGGAGACAATAAGAGCAAGGTGAATAGGTCAGAAGACCCAACTTTTGTCTTCCGAAAGCTCTGACCAGTCCACGACTTTGAATTAGCCAGAGCTAAAGGGGACCGGAGAACGATTCCTATCATAAATCTAATACAAATTTTGGATGAAACACCTATAATATAGCAGTTATATACAATATTTTTATTTTAATTATATATATATATATATATATATATATATATGATAATATTTAATTACACTTATGTCAAATACAATATTTCACACAAATATTATATTTGAAATATAAAAAATTTCTTATTTTAATTATGTGGATCCATCGTCATTCATCAATGTGATTGAGAAAGGTGCATATGACTGGTTTTGTAAGCTTTAAATAAACATGAAAAAGAAAGGGGAGGACTGTGGAGCCAGGTTCTTATTTTTTTCTGAGAAAGGTCTGTCACGCTCTCACATAAGCATGTCAAAGACCCCGGCAAATGGTATGTGTTCCATTGCAGCATAAGAGAGACAGATAACATGAACATGAATGACTACTCATTCTAACAGTCTGTCTCGTCCTGCGGCAGTAATAGAATATGTAACCACTTGTCCGGAATTCTTCTGATATGCTCATGCTGTAATAAGTTTTTATTTTCCCCCTTTGTTTAGATGTTTAAATAGTTGTGTTATTTATACAACAAAATAGGATAACTTTCCGAACAATAATTTGGCAATGATTAATACAGTTTAAAATTGTGATTAATGATGTATTGAACTTGGTTAATGAGTACAGATATGAAAAATGAGTAACGCATTAATCATTAATGGCTATATCAGTGAATGATTAATGCAATTTAATTGATGGTTAATGAGTTGCTCATTTATTATATGTGTATTCATTAATCAAATTTAACACATTATTAACCATTATCAATTGTTGTCCCAAAAGTTATCTTTATTTTGTTGTACAAATAACATTTCTGATGTTTAAAATCCTTCAAAGTCTTTTTAAAGTAACTTCAAAATGTTCATAAAAATTAATAATAAAAGGATTTTGAAAAAACTCTAAGACGGAAATAAAAATTGCTAAAAAAATTTTCTTCTCATTTCTCATTTGTTCTCCTCGGATTAAGCATATCCTTAAAAGGATTGATTTGTATTTGCTAATCGTGAATGTGTTGTATTAATTCCAAAGTAGGGATTGGAAAAACCAAATATCTTTTTGCCGATCTCAAGTATTTTCTTTTTCCAACTAACACACGCAAATAACTGCAAACTCGCTCAAGATGATACACGTATTGGTCTCTCATATATTTAAGGTTTCATACAGTACAGATCAAGTATGTTCATTGATTGATCATAAAATAAATAAATAAAGGTTTAATTACATAGTTGATACTAGAATTATTTCAGCATTTTTAAATAGAACCCTAAATTAAAATAATTTGTAATTAAATCCCTGAACTTCAAAATACTTTATAATTGGGTTCCTGTACTTTAAATATTTGTCATTAGATCCCTGAACTTGTAAATAATTTATAATTAAATCTTTGGAATAGGAGAAGAACCTTATAATTAGAATACCGTATAAACTTTTTTCGTGGTTTCTTATCAGTCTAGAAGGTTAATAGAACCATTGAATCACCACAATAGCAAAGATTTTTAAAATGCCTAGTATCTCAGGGACCTAATTACAAACTATTAACAAGTTCACGAACCTGATTACTAGCATTTAAATTGCAGGAACCCAATTACAGTATATCAAAATTCGGGGACTCAATTATAATTTTTTTGGTTCAGAGACTTATTTAAAAATTCTCAAAGGACCTGTGGAGTAATGAAAGCATAAATAAATATGTTGTTTGGTAGGGATATGCTTTCTGCAATCTTGTATTCTTACATAGCCAGTCTGGAAAAACAACCGTGGGATTGGGAGGAATGATAGGCAACATGTTTTACAGTGGGTAAAATACTGAGAATCCTACAATATTTCGCATGTAACTCTTGCAAAAATTTAT
Source organism: Ammopiptanthus mongolicus (assembly GCA_039655645.1). Lineage (NCBI taxonomy): Eukaryota > Viridiplantae > Streptophyta > Magnoliopsida > Fabales > Fabaceae > Ammopiptanthus > Ammopiptanthus mongolicus. The sequence continues at coordinate 5,732,106 of CM077349.1, forward strand.
TATTAAATAACACGTAATTGAACACGGTCACCCATGCAAAACATTATATATCACAATTAAAATACTAGGATCAGTTAAGGCAGAACAATGAACTGTAGATACAATACAATGTACATAAGCCAACACAGATTTCTTCCACGTACCAATCAATAAAAAATAAAGTTACATGAACTAACTGCAGCATCCAAAAGCCAAAAATAAATTGAAACTACCTCATTCTGTGGACAAGTTACCATACTGCCATGGATTGAATTCAATTGATTTATTATCAAAATCACCAGTGATGCCTGAGTTATTTATAGCAGCCCGATGTTCAGTGTATTTACCATTGAATTGGTAGATTTCCAAATCACCCCAAGGAGTCGATGTCACTTCTGCAGTTAAATCAAACCATCTTGCTGTGAAGTTATGCCCTTTGGCCTCTCGGGTTTTCTTTTCAGCACGCTGCCTCTCCTCCAAACTGTAAGGGAACGAACACAACATAAATAACTTGAAAAACAACCTCACAATGTCTGTATGGTGAAACTAAAGCCGTTTTTAAATACGAGGAATGGGGGTGGATAAGGCTTTTCTAAAATGAGTTTACCTCTAAAGTGGGTAAGTACGAGTGTAACCACCATTGATTCGATAAAATATATAAAAATCTCAACCCCTAAATGATCTAAGAGTAAATACACCCTTATTTGCTCACTTTAAAAGCAATCTCATTTTAGAAGAGCTTTTCTAAAGGGGCTGGCACTGTCTCAAGCTGATGGCCTAAAAAATTCTGAGTAAGCAAAATGATTATAATTTCCAACTACTGCCACCATGCAATTCACGGGAATGAGAGTGAAAGATCAACACAGCAAGCAACACAGAATTCTCTGCCATCTTGTTGATTGATCGGAAACTCGGAATTCCACCCCCTTCTTATATAAAGGTGATTCCATCCAGCTCACCCAAATTATTGTAATAAATATTGTGAAAAATTACACAAGACAACATTCATCATGCAAAATTGTAAGTTTTATATTCGTATTGCTTTTAGAATGCTCTACCATATTTTTGGGCACAAGGAGAATGAAAGTAAAGGTAAAGGACCTGCTCTTTTCTGCCCCAGCTTTGGACATATCACCCATCTCAAGTGCATATCTATCTGGGCGTAAACGAGAATCTGATGCCAACAATTTTCTAGGGGCTGTGTCAAAGCTGTTTATTTTATGAGCAAAATATGTATACTGGAATTTATCATTCTTTGGAACATCAGCAACATGCCAAACCTGCAAAACAAAAATTACCGAGGAAATGCCAATGACAACTATAACTTTACAAGTAACTTTGAGTTTGAGGTATTTGTGCACGACTTACTGTATCGGCAAAAAGTAATAAAACAAAAATACTTCGATTTCAGAGTAGCATGTCAGATTCTTGATAGCAACAGTTCTAACTTCTAATCAAAGAATTCACAATCAACACTTAAATGAAAGGATTACAAGGGTGTGTGCATATCGTCAGCTGATTTGCAAATAATTTATTTTCACAGAGAAAGACATTTAATGCATCACAAAAAATCAAAAGATACTTGAATATATCCTTGTCTTCTACCATCACATCATGAAGTTTCTTTCACTGATTTGTGCCCACTTTAAAGATAAGTTCATCATCATGAGCAAAAATTCAGGTTTCTTGAAACACAAACAGTACAATCCTAGATTATTAAAAACAAAAAATGTAAGGATTTGCCATACAAGAATTAAACAAACTAATAAAATAGTAATTGTTGAAAAATTGACAAAGTGCTATGTCACTGCTCCCATGCTTAGTGGGAAGAGCAAAGAAAAGAGAAAATCATTTCTTTCTTCTTTTGAATAGAGAAGGATGGCTAGAGTTGGTTGGGTGGGGAGGGGTTTATGGATGGAAGATATTCGCAAGTGTTGCCAATCATTCTTATCCTGTGAAAATTGCTTGACTGGAAATAGGTTATAGCCATACACACCAGTCTATATGTCTCTAACCTACGAAGCATGCCGAGAAGGGCAATTGTCGGGTCATCAAACAGGTAGACAAAGAAAACAGCAAGAATCTAGTGTTTGAAACAAATTTACATTCCAATAGCAGATAATGCTCATGGTTATTGTGAAACTTTTTTTAATCTAAATACCTCTCTCAATTCTGTGTCCGGAAGAGGCTCTCCTTCCAAATCACAAGGTTGATAACTCAACGACTCGTTCCACTTCCCAGTCATCAGTATTTTAGGCTCCTCAGCAGAATTATATACATATCCATCTACTTCATAGCGACCAGCCCTGCAAGATACCAGGAAACAGATAGAACTTAATCAGGGATATAAGAAAGATTGTATAAACTGACAATAAGAAGTTATTAAAAAAAATTAATATCTAAATGCACAAAATCAGTAAGTTCTTGGTACTGGACAACCAAATCAAACCGTCAGGTGAAGCAGGGACATTTGATGCCATAAAACTCCAGACAATAATTTTAATTTCATTATGCTTATACATTGATGTCAAACTGTAATAGCACTGACAAAACTGCCAAAGAGTTGAATCTAAATCTAATATAGTACAATTGCAAAGCAATTAAAATGTTTTAATTGAAAAACAATACAAGAAAATGGTACATGACATACCCAAACCATCCACATGGTTGAAAGTATAGTACGACTTTATCACCAGTTGTCAAATTCGTCATTATCATCTCCCCAGGTGAATCAACCCAAGTCCGGCCAAATATCAGGTTATTAACCTTTGTAGGAGGTGGGACCAAATCCAAGACTACACCCTCCCTCTTGAGGGTTACACGTGTTCTGCAAACAATGACCCACAAACATTTAATTGCTTCCTAGCAAGCAAATGACCATAAAAAAATGGTAACGAAGATGACAATTCAGGTGAAGACATATATTATTGTATATCCATATAACACTATATAGACTGCATCAAATAGCAACAGTTTATCTGGACTCTAAAACCAAAAGTGACAAACTTGTTGTGAGACTCTCAGAAAGCATTGTGATTAGATTAGAACAAACATGCCAAATATGCATTGAATACATATGTATCTATCAGCTAGAAAAGACTCATAACCCAATTTTTTAACTTGAAATAAATAGCTCTCAAGATCACAGAGATGATAAGCAAACTCCAACTGCAGTGAGGCATGTGAATACAGAAATTGGAATGATATAATAACATAATCTACTAAACAAATGCAATGTCTTGATCACCTTCCAACAGGGTAAACATCAACAGAATTTCCCAAAAACTTAGTTTTTAACTTTGAAGTCACATCATATGCAAAATGCTCGTTCTCAGCATGTCCAGCACTCATTGGGGGATGATGACTCACCTGAAATTAAAAATATATATCTATAAGACATGTATGTGACAACATCATACAGAAAAGCAAATAAAAAAATCCATAAACTATGTGTTGACCTAACAATGCAAAATAAAGTAAGCATTAGAAGCATATAGCAGTTCTTCCAACTGTTGCCATGCATAACAAAGGAAACTTGATCTAAAAAAAGAGACCACGGGGAGGTTCCCATGAGAATCAAATACTTAAAAGATACCTGTTCTGAAAGAAATGTAATTCCACCATGGTTAGCCATTTCGTAAGTCTCTCCAAGAATAGGATTAAAAGGCTTCCAGGTTCGTTGGTATGCATAGTACACAGATATAGCCCATGATGCTGTAATGATTAGATAAGTTACAGAAGTAAAGAAATAATCAGAAAGCAAATGCATAAGGCACATAGATATTCAATACAATTGAAATACCAAGATCTAATACAACATAAGCCTCAGCTGAAAATATTTGGGGTCAACCATATACATCCTTTTCACGAGCAAAAACTAGTCAGAATTCTTCATATGGCTTCTTGTTTGCCATTCATTCTTATTTTTAACTATGCCCTCCATTATAATAAGATAACAATTCAATTCAATTGAAAGGATTAAAAGAGAGAGAAATAAGCGGGGTGGAAATAACTCACATGCATAAACCAGCCGCATGTATGGATCCTCGCATTCATCTGCCCGATCTAACAAGTAGGAGTACTCCATTAACTAGTTCAAGCAATAAAAAGTTCAATATAGCAGCAAAACAAACAAATAAAGCAATTTAAAAATCAAAAGAAAATTAAAGCTATGCTAACCTCTGCCATTTTTTGAAGCATAGTCATTGGTTCAAAGATAATAACTGGTAGCGTTACCATTGATGTTACATCTGAGCCAATATATTTGTGCATCATCTTCCAGTAACTATCTCTTTCCTGTATACAAGAGCCGAAGAGAGGAAAAAGTGATAATACTGTTATCACAACCAAGTATTTATCAAGCACGTGCTAAGAAAGGGATAAAGGACAAAATAAAACAAAAAAACAGGCAGAATCTTTATCCTCGACAATCACTAGACTAATAAACGACACAATTAGATAACTTAAGGGAGGCAGAGGAGTGATAACTCCCAATTGCCATGCCTAAACAGGGAGTAAAAAATAAAGCAAGTTGGCATTAAAAATAACATTAAAAAAATAAAACAAACAAAATAAGCACCTCCCGTTTCCATCTTCCTCTTTGAGCTTCCTCCTCTGCATCATCTTGACCTCCCTCAGGATTTATGACTTCTACCCCTTCATATCCCAGCATCCTAGAATCAAAGGGCAAGAAACATACATATGCTTACATTCCCCTCAAAATCACTACATTTCTTAGTGACAAAACGTACAAGATCCACTGAAAAAGATATAAAAATCTGGAACAAAAAAATGATAGCATCATAAAATGATGTTCATGGACCAAAACTTTGGGAAAAAATTCCATTGGCTTTCTTCATTTCTTGAGAATGTAAGTAAGTTGTAAGTGTCTATTTATAAACGGACAAGTACCTTTTCTAGGCGTTCACATGGTCATGGGAACAAATGGTAACAACAGGTTGAATCTAATTCTATGTAAACAGGACTCAGTGTACAGGCATCAAACTTTAGTTATTAGAAACACCAAAAATTGCAATTTAGGAAGTTAGAACTGTTGAATATTACTCTTGAATGCAGATCACTGATGGAACACTGCCCGATAAGTCTCGCCACTATAATAATATCACGTCTTTGTTGTAACTAAAATCTTGTGTTTTCACCTCAAAAGGCATGATTATCTGTGCACTTGAGATTTATCATACTAGTGTTGTGTGGATGCAATATTGAATATCCTAAGTGGCATGTTTGGGAATATAAATCGCTTGCTTGTCACAATATGAATACAAGTTGAAGCACACAAGTGAACCTTAGCTAAGGCAACTTCATATCAAGCTCCAAGTAATAAAAGCCAGTATTAAACAATCATCAAATGTTGTCAATGACACTTCAAATTCAAAATACAAAATGAGAGAGATATTAGACTATATATTATATACACATATAGGTAAGGATACAATATATGATGATATAAGTATAACACATTACGAATATGACCATATAGTATCAATAAATTATCTTCATTTGACATAGAATAAGGAATGGCGTGAAGGTGAAATACCCGTTGACAGATCGATGCATGGCGTTGCTGAACACGGACAAGCCAGAAGTCATGGCAGCGAAAAAGCCCTTATTTTCAATCTTCTTGGGGCTACCCATCTCTCTATAAAACCCTAATTCACAAGATCAGACAGAAAGGAAGGAAATTGGCAATGGCTCCTGACGCTGATGCAAAATAAATAGCTAAAATTTGTTTTTCTTTTTGGGGTGAAATGTAGGGGGGAAAATGAATAATTGGAAGCAGGGAAGAGTGGGAAAAAATGATGAGTGATTCAAATCCAAATATTTAGAGCAAACAGAACAGAACAGAATGGGCTTAGATGGCGGTTTTGTTTGATGTGTGTTATGATGAGTTGTGTTCCAAATACGGTGTCAATGTAAAACACACACACTACTTTTATGGCGCGTGCGTATAGCAGAGACAGCGATAAAATGGAAATGGAGCATGGATCGTTTTTTACGGCCACAATAAAGGGAAAATAAGTTTTGACTTTGCTGTTATTTGGTGGTTGATTGATGAATTCTTTACCCCAAAATCGTGATCAAACAAAAGTTGTGATGGAGTGCTTGCTTAGCTATTGGATTGTATTTTATAGCCACATTGCCTTTCATGATCATAATAATACTCATCCGGATTTGAGTTTGAGATATCTAATCTAATTCCGTCGGTGTTTTACAATATCATTCAAGTTAGTGTTTATATTTTTATTGATAAATTTGAATATATTAACACCTATTATTCTTTTTTTTTAAATTTAAACAACTATTATTCTATTAAATAAGATGTTACATTTATTAAATAAAATATAATAATATATTATTAAATACAAGGGTTAAATTTTTTAAAAATTGACAATACATTAAAGCCATTGCTATTGCTAGATGTAAAATTGGTGAATTTGCAGCGGCCCAAGAGTAGGAATGTAGGATTCTCCCCTGGCTAATTTATGTCCTAGATATAGGCAAGTGTTTCTTGGTTGAACTTTCTCCAGCCATGGTTGGGTAAAGTGCAGACTAATTGGATCAGATTTAGTGTAATTTAACATTTGATCTGATTAATGTTGATGAAATTAAATTAGATCAGATTTTGTAAATTTTTTGTATGAAATTGAAGTGAACTAATCAGATTAAATTCGAGTTGGTTTAAATGAAATGGCTCCATTTTTAATTTAAATTTAATTTTAATGTTTTAAAATAGTACAAAATTATGAAAAATCCAGAAACTGAGAAAATATAAAAAAAATAATAATACACTAACAAAAAAATTAATACTTATAACAAATTTATAATACACTAGCATATTCATAAGCACAGGAAAACATCCAAAAATTCCTAAGTCAGCTCAAGTACGAGTGGTACCACTTTACCAAAGTCCAAACAAAACAACAAGAATCATTAAGTGTGTGTTTGAATCAATTGTAAAAATTTGATTATTTCAATAATCGATTATATGAATAATCGATTATTGTTATAATCAATTATTATAGAATCAGTTTTCTGTTTCGATGTCTTTGCTGAAAGCTATTACAAGATAATCTATTTCGTTTGGATTGTCTAAAAAAATCACTTATATGTAGTAAATTACTAAAAAATGTGTGAAATTATTTATATAATTTAATATTATTTATTTGATAGTTAGTTTTGTAAAGGTGAAATAGGAAGAATAGTATTGGTTTCAAATTAATCTAACAAACTTTTTAAATAAGCTTCAAACTTCTAGCTTCTCTAAAAATAATTTTTTCTAATAAAAATAGTTGTTTTGAAATTTAATTAGTTTACCCAAACATATCAGCTTCTACTGAAAAATAGTTTTTATCATGAAAAACAACGGTAATTCTTATCCAAACACCCTCTAACATTACAATAGAAAAAGTTACTATAACATCCATCAGCTCCAGTAACATGATAATAAGCCTCAGGCGCGAGGGTCTCAAAAACTGAATAATAATAACAATAATAATAATATATTAATTTTATATTGTCATTGGTTCGATTCGTAATGGTCAGGTTCAAATTTTTTGTATCTGGTATCCGATTATCACTGGATTCAACATTTAAAATCCAATTCGATCCGATAAACCAATCTAAACCTCAAAAATCGGATTCGTTCGGTTCGAATCCACTAGATTCACATATCGGATTAAATTCGCTCACGGCCCTAGTTAAGTTTACGTGGATGGATCTACGAGGCAGAGTGGTAAGCGTGTGGGTTGTGGGGGAGTGTTCCAAGATTCCACTGGTTCTTGGATGCTAGGCTTTGCCCGCAACCTATGTTTTTCTCTAAATTGTGGGTACTTATACGACTCTTCTCTTAACATAGGATAATCGGATGTCTCATGTTCGAGTGAAGTGTGATTCTTCTGGAGCGGATCAATTAGCACTTGGTGATTTTGTTCCTTCTCACCCTTGTGCATCACTGGTTTAGTCTATTTGGTTGCTAGTGCAACTTGTCTGGTTGAGCTTACTCATGGTCTTCATAAAGGAAACAGGATGGCACATTGGTTGGCTAGCCTTTCCCATTATTTGCCCCTTGGTCTTCATACTTTGGAACATCCACCTTCGGAGTTATGGATAAATGTGTTTGTATGATCTTGTTGGAGTCTCTTTCCATCGTAGTATTCTAGTTTAGTTTGGGCATTGTTCTTCCTTTATATCAATTATAAAAGTCTTACCTTAGAGTATATTATTGTATTTCATGTTTAAAGGGATAAAGTAATCTCCTTCAAAATTTGGTTTATTTAAGTTAAAACTGTTGAGACTAAGATATTTGGCATTTTTTATTTTAATAAGCTTAAGTTATTTTTATTTTAATATTAAGATAATATAATATTTAAATCAAAGGGAACCTATCTTAACTAATTTATCTTTTAGTTTAGTTAAATGATGTCTAATAGGTATAAGCATTTTTTATAGTCACTTATAAATAGCGACAAAACTTATATGATGTTTTATATATTTGTGGTGTTGTTTTCTAATAAGAATAAGATATGTTCATCAATGAACTATAAAATGTGGTATTACACATGTCTTATTCCCGTTAAAAGACAACACCACAAACATTAAAAAAAACACCTACATTAAATTGTATAAATAAATCACTTACGGGATTCGGACACCTTAAGCAAATGGTCAGAGGTCAGGGACTCGGACATCTTAAGCAACTGGTCAGGGGTTCGAATCTCGTCTCTTGTGTATGGAAAAAACTTGATTGGGAGAGGAGAACCCACCTGGTGCGCCGAACAGATTCCCCGACGGAGATTAGTCACTGTTAAAGGTGATGGATACTTCGTACTTATATCATGGTTACAAAAAAAAAAATCCACTTTTTATTATGAGGACAATATCTAAATTTAGTAGAATGTATGACTTAGCAAAATCAAAATGTACGGCAACAAGTAAACAATATTTAAATTTCAATAATATAAAGCTAACCTTCAAAATTTATTTTTCATTTTCTAATAAAAACATCGATTTAATTGCTATATTTGTTGACACTAACAGACAATCAAATCCAAGAAATGGTTTTATTAATGTCTTACTATTCACAAATCACAATTAGGGGTGAGAGTAGGCCAGGTCAGGCCCAAACATAAACATGTCTGACTAGTGTTCCCATATATAGGTCCGAGTCTGACCTATTAGCCTGATATAGGCCAATTTTTAAGGTCTTGTCTTACCTACTTGTGACGCCTAAGGCTGACGAGGACGGGGAGTGATCGCCGGTGCATGAGGCAAGGATAAGGAGTGGCTCTTAGCAGGCTTCTATGCAAAGGGACACATAAATGAATCGAATTCACATCGGAATGAGAGGGATCATGAGACTGTGCAGATATGAGACTGCATAGTTAAGAAAGGCTTAAAAAAATTGATTGTTTTACCTATACCAACAAGATGCATTTTCTTTTCGGTAGCCCATCACTTAAGAACTCCAAAGTTAAGCATGCTTGACTTGAAGCAATTATGGGATGAGTGACCTCCTGGAAAGTTTTCCTAGAAATTGTCTGAGTGAGGACAAAGTACGCTGAAGAGATTTGTGTTGGTTTGTGGGGACACTCATCAATTCCGAAAGCAGTTGGAACGTTACATTACTTCGAAGTCTGGCCTGATTTGAAAACTTATTTCACATTAAGGCTAAATTAAATAGGGCAATATGCCTAATCCTACGTAAACCAATAGGCTACTAGCTAATAAATAAATAAGACATTTAAATATGATAAAATCTCCCATTGGGACAGACAACATAGCGCACCCCGTGGGCCTTCTTAATTACTCATCCAGGCTTAAAAGGCTTTTTTTTTTAAGTTTAAGCTTGAATAAGTCAGATCATAGGCCCCCGACGAGCGGTCTGATCTATTCTCACTCCTAATCACAATCATATTAGTCACGAATGATAGGCATAAAAATTACAGGTACCTTTGGCGTCGAAATCTGCCAACAAGGTAAATACTAAATAGAAATGATATATTGACAACAAAATACGACAACAAGTAGGGATACCGTACTTTGGATGATATTTTGAAGCAATAGATTAAAGGAAAAGAGGATAAAATAATAAACAAATGTTGAACTGTATAAATATACGATGTACTCAATACTAAATCCCTAAACACATTTTTCTACCAAATCTTGAAGCCGATTGCTGCAAAATGATAACACCGTGTATCATGCAATGACTGACCACAATTTTGACACCGAACCCTTTGGTGCCATCAAGTCATTCCAACTCCGGCGTTAGACTTGGAAGCACATTAACTGTGAAACCAACCGCATAAATAAATAGTCAAGAACCGACGAAGGGCACGAGATGTATGAAATTTAAAAATGAAAAAAATCAATCTATGCGTCTGCCGGGAGTCGAACCCGGGTCTATTGCTTGGAAGGCAATTATCCTAACCGTTGGACTACAAACGCATTTCTGTGACAGTTTCTGCATTTTATTTTCCTTACTATATTGAAAACTAAATTCATTTTAAATAATTCTTTAGGTTCTGCCTGAATTTTTTAATATGTAACTATAATTTAAAAGTTTTTAATTAGATCCTGAATTTTAACAAATTTAAATAAATTCTTACTAGTACAAGTTTTAGGGACTTAATTATAAAAAATTCTATAATTAGTAAGGATTTAATTTTAAAATTATTTAAATATACGGACCTGTTTAAAAAAATGAGAAAGCATAAGGATTAAATTAAACAAAATTAAATTCTAGAGTCCTATTTAAAAATCTAGTGAAATTATAGGGATTAAAAGATTAAGGATTAAATATGTTTTTAGTTCCTAGAAAATGAACGAATTTTGATTTTGATCCCTGTAAAATATTTTCTTTGGTTTTCATCCCTATAAAATATGAAAATACTAATTTTGGTCCCTATAAAATGAGTCAATTTTGGTTTTGATCCCTGTAAATTGTTTTTCTTTGATTTTCATCCCTCTAAAATTTAATATCACCGTTTTTAGTCCTTAGCATTCATTTTAGGGTCGATAAATATAATTCATTTTAGAGCCCAAGAAAAATTTTAGGGGAGTCATATGCTAAAATGACACCACATATGTCATTGGGTGTCACTTGGGATGATCATATAACCTTCTGTTAGACACATAAGTAGTTAATTTATGTCGCATGATAGTAAGGACCAAAAATAGTAATTTTAGATTTTAGAGAGACAAAAACCAAATAAAAAATATTTACAGTGACCAAAATCAAAATTCGCTCATTTTACGGAACCAAAAACATATTTTCTAAATTGAGTTTATAAATAAAAGTATATTTACTATTGATTAGAAAAATTATGTTTTGATTTTAAATTATTAAATAATCGAAAGATTGATAAGTTACTCACTTTAGATTAATTTTTTAAATGCATAACAATCTTTTGAATATGCAATGTTGTTGAAATTTATCAATCGTTTAATTTTTAAAATAGAAAATAAATAAACAATGAAGAGCACGGAAAGAATGAGAATGTTGTTCTTCTTAACTAATGGAAAATTAGAAAATTAAAGCAGGTATTGCTTCGAAGACAGTGCAGGAATTGCTTTAGATGCTAGAGGGACGATAGGATGCTTGGGAATTAGGAACATTTTACAAAACTTGTTAAACTGTGTTCCTTTTAAACATGTGCATTTTGCCACAACTGATAACCAGACAGTACAATCGCTTTAAACTCAGTTCCCCAAGAAATATCGGTAAGAATAGGATATGTTGCTTATGAAGGATATTTGATTTAGCCTATTTAATAAAAATGTTAGGTTAAACTCTTTAAAATAGATATATATATATATATATATATATATATATATATATACTAAAGAAGTCGGGTTAGGCTATAAAAAAAGCCTATTAGGATTATCAGGTCGATCTATTTAACACACACACATATATATGTATATATATATATATACATAATTAAGATATAATATTACAATATATTATTTATAATATATGTAATATTTGAAAGTAAAAGCATATTAGTCCATTTAAATGTAGAGTTCTACTTACATATTTATTTATGAAGGTATAATGGCCTATTTAATAGTATAGACTTATCGACTTCTTTATCATTAGAGGCTTACAAGACTTTTTGTAAGTGAAGGCCTATAACCTATTTATAGGTGGAGACATATTTAAATGTCTTGTTGAAAAGTAGGCATTTAAATAGGCTTCTAAGCCAGACCAGACTTTAAAATAAATCAAGTCAGGTCTTAAAAATTAGTTTATATCAAGCTAATAAATCAGACTCAAACCTTGAGATTGGACTATAATCAGACCTGTTTATATCAGGACCTATCTCGTTCTAGCCTATTCTCATCCCTAACAAGACAAGTATACAAATACCAAACACACTTTGGGACAATATTCAACTAAGTTTAGTAATTGATATTGAAACTTATTGAATCTAGAGACTGTTTTTGAGAGAGATGAAGAATAGAGAAAAAACTGACTGAGAAGTTAGTTTCATTCATTCACCTCATAGGTATATATTTACATCAGTTAAGTGTGGCCAAATAATAATAAATTAACTAAGTTAGCAACCCTGTAACTAACTCTAACGGCAATAAGTGAAATATTACTGATGGATCTGTGACAAAAACATGTTAGGAGCAAACAATGCAGCAAAGAATGAGACACGGAGGCGGCAACCCGCTAGCGGCGGAGGAAGACGAAGCGCGACCGAGGTTCCGAGCAGAGTACGACAGAAGGAACGACAAAGAATGGAACCTGAGCAGTACAGTGGCAATCCTAATATACATTTTTTGTTTATCGGTAGCATTGGTTTTAATAAAATTAAATAATAAATAATTTAATTAAAAAAACAACCCTGCCACCTCATTCGTCATTATTTGACGGAAACCTTTCCCACCAAATAGCGGTGCAGTTTAGTTATCGGTATGCATCTATAAAAAAAACTTCCTCTATTTCTCAAAATTTTATTTCATTTTATTTGTAATAAGAATATATTATTTATCTTTTTTTATAAATAAAGTGAGAAAACATTAACTGAGTGAGATGGTAATTTAGTTAGATATAATTATATTTCTCTAAAATTAATGATATTTAATAGATTTTTTAATTATTGTGCTTAAATGACAAATATTATGGAACAGATCGAATAAAATAAAAAGGAAATAGTTACCATGCATTATCATTATATAGACACTATCAACTAATCATGACTCTTAGTATAAAAAAAAAAAAAAAACAAACAAATCATGACTCTTATAATAATCATTTCAAAAGTTACATATGAAATAATATGTGATTAGTTGATAATATAAAAAATTTTATACTCATAATACATCAATAATAAACTCAATAAATAGGTGATAACAAATAACATCATAATTTTATATTAAATATTAAAGTTTAATTGCTATGTCATGTCAATGTAAAGTTTTTTACATTGACTATCAATCAGAAATCACGATGTATGTGACTTTAAGGTAGTTAGGATAAAAGTCAAATATTTTAGCTTATATGACAATTTCTGATTGGTTGTCTGTATAAAAAAACTTTACAATGATAATGTATACCAATTAAATCCTAAATATTATTGTTCATATATCATCCGTAATATTAAGTACTCAAAATACACCGTTAAAATTTTGGATAACCCAAACGTGATTCCAGGTACGCTGAAAGTGATTTTGAGGAATCTGAATGTGTTTTGTTTTAAAAAAAATGCGTCCAATAAAATCGATTTTGGATTAGGTTCAATTAATTTTAAGTGAAAAAGAATTCTTAGCTTTTCCATTGAATAGATTTGATTTTTGATATAGGGTCCACAAAACTTTTTATATTTACACCTTAAAAGTAATTATTTATCCTGTTTGTTTTAGATTTTGCAAAGGCAAAATCACGTTTTAAAATCGCGTTGAGGAAAGTTCCTCTCATATAACTTCCAAACTAATTATCTCAAAAAGTGTTATTTTCACGTTTGTGTTGAAAATAATTTCAACCAAACAAGCACATCATCAAAACAAAATCAATTCTTCTAAACTCACTTTTAAAATATCATTACCAAACACAAATCATTATTTTTTTAACATCAATTCTTTCAAAATCAATTCTATCAAAATCTAAAATAAACGGATAGTATCATTTGACATGACTAATATTACCACATATATATGCTTTGATGATTCGTTCAAATTTGTAAAATAACAAATGTTAAGTAGTGCTCTTATGAGGTTAAAGAATCAAAGAAAAAGTTTTGTATTCAATAATAATGTATTTAATATATTAAAAATCTAAAATTAGTACTTTTTACTATAAAGTTTTCATCTTTTGATTTATTAATTAAACACTTATTCAACAAGTTCTTTTAAAATAAGCTAGAAAAAGTATTTATTTTCATAAAAAAAATTGACAAACTTATTTAAATAAGCTAAAAAAGTTGATAGGAAGGTCGTAAGCTATTTTCATAAATTTATTATAAAAAATTATTCTCATAATTATAAATAAGCTCTATATAAACTCTTTCAAACATCTTATAATTAGTAAGTCTCTTTGTAAAATAGCATGCACTAGTCATCAATCTTTAAAGACAAGACTACCGTTGTAAACGTTAGGATTATTGTCGGAAAAAGTTGGCATTAGAATAAGAGATTAATTTTGATATATTGTTATAGTGTAAAGTTTTTTTTTTGTACTATCAACAAACCATAAATTATCTTATATATAACTTTTAATGTGATTAGTATAAAAGTTAAATATTTTTAATATATGATATTAATATATGATTGATTGTGTATATTTTAATTAAATACTTTGAATGATGGAAATAATTTCAAACATTTTGGATCCTCTCCTTTTATTCTTTTTTTTTTTTTCCTCTCATGTTATATATAAAACACAAAATCAAATTTTAATAAACCCCACAGATAAAAACAAATTTATTTTTTTATATATTTTTCTCTCATAACATAAGAGAAAAAAAGAGACAATCCAAATCATTTGTTGTTGGTCCTCTTTTGATAAGTAGATTATATAGCGACTCTAGTATATAGTGGAACTCTAGTGCAAGATAATGAAAATTTTAATTTATATTATAAAATTAGGGTGCTGATATCACATATCTTAAAATAATTAAACTTGAAATCCCAAACTTGGTACTACCTCCGGTCCTAGACATAAAACATAAAAATGTCTTTTTTTTTTATCCAATACATAAGAAATATTAATCAATTTTTAAGTTAAATTTCATTTCTATCCTTATTTATTGTAAAACTCAAATTCTCTCTGGACTCAATTATAAGAAAAAAATATTTATATTTTGTGGACTCAAATATAAGCAAAATCCAACAAAGTCAATTCTATTTACTGTTAGTATTCCGAAAAAACCCTTGGTTAATTCTCCTTTTATTTTTCATTAATGTCAAGATAGTTTAGTAATTATAACTCATTTTTTACATAAATTAAGATAATTAACTTACTTCTTTAATAAATATGAAGTTAATTAATTTTGCTTATAATTGAGTCTGGAGGGAGTATTAAAGAGACTCAATAATTCTCAATGCAAGTGTTTTGATTTAGTTGACTCATCGTTTGCTCATTGGTCAGACAGCATGATGTTTGGATTTAGAAATAAATAAGTTAGAATTAAAAGTAATTAAATATGGACATTTGTGGAATAAAATTTAAAATGATTTGATTTCAATATTTTTTCTTGATTTTGATGAATTAGGATTTTGTCTCTTATATTCAAAGCTGAAGGGAGTACTAGACAGTGCTCATTTAAGCCATTCGCCAATGGTTTGGGAAGAGTAATAATTGTACGTCATTGTGTTTAATTTATTGTGATCATGGTCATTTAAGCCACTTAATTGTCAATGGTGTGTGAAGCAGCAATAATTGTTCGTCATTGTGTTTAATTTATGAGTTTAATTGATATATATTGTTAGTGTAAAGAAGAGTTTTATACATTCAACTAATCAAAAATCATGGTATATGTAATTTTTAAAGTAGTTATAGTGAGAGTTTAAACATTTTTAATGATGTGTCAATTTATAATTGGTTAATGAAAAAATTATTTACAATGATAATGCATACTAATTAAATCCTTGATTTATTATTATCATTTAATTTTTGTCTTTAATTTTTAGGCATTGCAAAAACAAAGCATAAAATTAAAAAAAAAGGTCATGCTAACGAGTATCCTAAGGATACTCTTTAAGGAAACCAAAAAAAGAAATTTTTTATTGAAAAACTAACTAACTAAGTGTATAATCTCTTCAAATATTAAAACATTCTCCTAAAAAAATTATAATAATGTAGATACATTGTCTCAATTTTACAGCACATTGGACTAAAGTTTTTTCCCATTTATAACGAGACTAATCCTGAATCGGGTGTGAATCCTCTCATGTTGGGAAAAAACATGAGGGGTGGATATGTTTTAAATCCCATCATTCAATCTAGTTATCCGCCATTTCTAATATTTTAATCACACTCCCTCTCTCTTTCAAGATATTAGATGAGAGATTGAGATTCAACGTGAGAAAAAATAACATGAGGGGATCCATTCCCTCCTCAATCACCTCCTCAATCACACTTGTGATTAAGCATTCCTCTCATCAATTATCTTCTCCACTTATTTATTTCTTTGTATTTAAGTTGGTTTATTTTCAAGGTACTATGATTTTATTACTATAAAATAAATGAAAGGGAAACCAAGTCCTACGAGAGAACACAAAATAAGGCATTTACTCGACTTCACTCGTCTTAGGAGGAAAATGACACCATTAAAAGGAAGAAGCAATTCGAGAAAAACATCATAAGTTCATAACCACCATTGTAGCGGATATATTGTCTTTTCCATTGAATATAGGGTGTCTTAGGGTGTGTTTGGGAAAGCTGGAAAAAAAAGATTATGCTGATAATCGATTTATGAATAATCGATTATTATGATAATCGATTATAATCAGAATCTATTTTTGTTTGGGTCTGTTTGCTGAAAAGCGATTTCAAGATAATCTTTTTTGTTTGGATGGTCTAAAAAAATCACTTTTTACATAGTAAATTACGAAAAAGGGTATGAAGTTATTTGTATAATTTAATAATATTTATTTGGAAGTTAGTTTTGTAGGGGTAAATAGGGAAGAGAGTTCTGAGAATGAGAAATAATCAAATCATAACAATCTTAAGCTAAAACAAATTAGATGACATAAAACAGCTTTTTTCCCCCAAAAAAAGCTTTTTTATAAATTTAAGCTAATTGCCAAACATGATAGATTATGTATGAAACAGCTTTTTAGCCAAAAAACAGCTGAAATGGGAAAAATCAAGTTTTCCCAAACAAGCACTTAATCTCACTTTAAAAAGATTTTTTTACTGTCTAAGACTTTGATTGGCGGGCCAAACCGCTAGCTTACCGCGGATAAATTTATACTTTACAGCTCCATTTGATAAACATATTTTTCACTACTTTATAGAATCTGTTTGGTAAAACTAGTTGTTAATGGATAAACTAGCTGATAGCGGATAAGTTAGCTTATTTTTAGTGGAAGTGTTTGGTAAATTAGCGGTTGAACTAGCTGAAAAATATAAAATGACATAAAATGATATCTTCATTAATGATTTTACATAAAAGAGAGAAAAGGGGATAAAGATAGAATTAAATGAAGATAATAAGGATAAAAGTGGAAAGAAAAATGAAACGCTATAAGCTATAAGTTCAAACGCTACTTCAAGTAGCGTCTGGAAAAAACGCTATAAGTGTTGAGTCTCCAAATGTCTGATGTGCATTTACCTTAGTTTTGATGAGATTAAAACAGTTATTTAATGATTTAATTGAACCCGTCTGTGGTATTTAACCCGTCTACTTAGTATGCAGACTAAAACATTAAGCGTCTTTATGAATTGTTCACTCGTCTGAACTAACTTAAGTTCATACGTCTGAACTAACTAAAGTTCACTCGTCTGAACTGAGATAAGTTCACTCGTCTGAATTAGCTAAGGTTCACTCGTCTGAACTAAGAGAAGTTCACTCGTCTAATGAAGTCTTCAACCGTCTGATCAAAGGAAGACTCACCCGTCTAAAAGACTTTGCAACTGACGTCATCTCTTTGTTAAAGAGGCAACCCGTCTAATGAAGTCACTCATTTGTCTCATGACTAAACGTTAAAGAATACATTAAATGAAAGCTGTCTCGACTCTGATAAGGAACTTCAACAAAGTGCTTTGCCTGAACACAACTGCATCTTACACCAAAAGGGAAAGTCTTCCCTCTGCAAACAAAAAGCACGTATACAGACCTGCTAAGACCAAAGGTATATCAGAAGTCTGCATCACTCTGATGAAATAGAACAAGCGAAGTTCCCTATGCTTTAATGGCTGATCAGAACGACTCTATTGCATTTATTGAAGATCTGCAAGAAGCCAAACCTTCAGACTTTGTGTCTAACAGCTTTAAAATCTTGAAGCCTATTTAATGAAGAAGACTTCGAAGATTCAAGTACACAAGAGAACGATCAAAGCAATCAATGAGCAATTACTCTGTACATTTATATCTTCATTCTTTCATTATTTATTCTTCAATCATTTGAAGTTAATACGCAGTCTTTTAGAACTTCACATTTAATACACTCGTCTGAGTGCTTGTGAAAGACTTGAAAAGTGTAATCTTTTTACAACTTCTCTAAAACAAACCCGTCTGAGCCTGAAGAGGCTAAGTGTGCAAATAATACTTGTCTGGAGCCTGGAGAGGCTAGGTGTGAAAACAATACTCGTCTGGAGCCTGAAGAGGCTAGGTGTGAAAATAATACTTGTGATCTCTCTTTCTCTTAACTCTTTAGTTTGATTATTTGTCTTAACTATCATCTAACTAAAGGGGCATATAATTGTGTTTATCAAAACTTTTCTTATCTTGCATGATTGTGCGTTTTCTGTGAAAACTTTCAGACGAGTTATCAGTCTGATTGACCTGTCTGTGTTTACTCGTCTATTATAACCCGTCTGTGCTTGCGAAAAAGTTTCTAAATTCCGCATAAATTTGTCAAACACCATTCAACCCCCCTTCTAGCGTTTGCATCTGTCTATTTCAGTTGGTATCAGAGCTCAGCTTCTGGGTTGAGCACCTAACAGTGTAGAGAAAAGATCCTGAAGAATAGACAATGAATTCTGGAGCAAGCTCAAGCGGAAACCCCCAACCTGAAGGAGGCTCTATGACCAGACCCCCTTTCTTCAATGGTGTAAACTATAACTATTGGAAAGAAAGGTTTCACTGGTTCATCTTGTCAACAAACTCTGATGTATGGGATGTCATCACTGATGGTCCTTACACTCCTCGCAATGATGATGGCTTAGACAAGCCTAAGGCTCAGTGGACACATGCAGAAAAGACATGATGGGATCTAAACCATAAAGCCAGATATGCTATAATACGTGCTGTTAGTCCAGAAGAGTTTGAAAAGGTATGTGCTTGTGATTCTGCTAAAGAAATGTGGGACTCCTTATCTGTCACACATGAAGGAACTGCAAAGGTAAAAGAATCTAAAATTTCTATTCTTGTTAGAAAATATGAATTGTTCACCATGGATGAAGGTGAATCTGTTGCTCAAATGATTGATAGATTCCAAACTATTACTAATGGTTTGAAATCTCTTGGTAAAACATACACAAATGCAGAGAAAGTTGCTAAGATTCTCAGAAGTCTTCCAAGGCAGTGGAGACCTCTTGTCACTGCTATTTCTCAAGCTAAGGATCTCACCTCCTTTACTATGGATGAACTTCTTGGCATACTCACTGTTCATGAGCAAGAGCTCAATGAAGATGTGTCAATCAAAAAGAGCAAAGCCATTGCTCTAAAAGTTGATCTAAAGGCAGCTAAAGCCTTAAAAGCTTCAAAGGCAGACGAGTCTGACTGTGACATAGACGAGTCTGATGATGAGGATTCAGATGATGATGAAGAGACTTCTCTCATGACCAGAAAGATGAAAAAGCTCTGGAGAAAGAAGAAGTTCAGAAAGGAGAACCCTTTCAAAAAATCTCACAAAGAATCCACACCAACAGACAAGAGTCCAGTTGTCTGCTATGAGTGCAAGAAGCCTGGTCACATCAAACCTGAATGCCCTCTTTTGAAGAAAGCTTCCAAAAAGAAGTTCTTCAGAAAGAAGAAGAAATGAATGATGGCCATATGGGAAGATCTTGAATGCTCATCTTCTGAAGGAGAAGAGACAGAAGAGGAAGCCAATATCTATCTGATGGCCAATATAGATTCAGAACCTGAAACTGAGGTACATTCTGAACTTGAGGAATTGCATGATGCTTATGATGAGCTGGTAGAGGAATCCAAAGGCTTATCTAAGGCCTTCAAATCCCTCAAGAGAGATTATTTTAAACTCCTTAGTGAGCATAAACAAAAATCTCAAGAGTGTGAGATGCTGGCCAAAGAGAATAGCCAGCTGAAGACTGAAAAGTCTGATGAAGCTTCGGTCTCAAGTGAAACATCACGTTCTGAAGAAGTGGTCACACTTCAACAAAAAGTGAAGGAGCTCACTTCTGTTCTTGCTAGATTTGTTAATGGCAGAGATAATCTAACAAAACTGCTAGGATGTCAGAGACACTCTCTTAACAAAGAAGGCATTGGATATGATCATCAAGCTGATCACAAAGTATCAAAAAAATCTTCAACTATCTATGTTAAACCCATTCCAGTTAGGATTAGACCCATCTGTAACCTATGTGGAAAGGCTGGACATGTTATGTCTAAGTGTTTTCACAAGAAGAAGAGGAAGTCTTCACAGACTCCTAGAACTAACAGAAAATGACTCAGAAAAATATGGGTACCTAAAGATAAAATAATTTCTGTTGCAGACATCCTTAATAGGACAAAGCAGACGCCTCTGCTGGTACCTGGACAGTGGCTGCTCACGACATATGACAGGAGAAAGGTCTATGTTCCAAGACCTCTAGTCTAAGAATGGTGGATTTGTTGCCTTTGGAGGCAATAAAAAAGGAAGAGTAATTGGTGTTGGTACAATTGGTGGTAAACCCCCTATTCCTTCTATCTCAAATGTACTTATGGTTGAAGGACTAAGACACAATTTACTTAGCATAAGTCAATTATGTGATAGTGAATTTGATGTCTCCTTCACTAAGAATGAATGCATAGTCAAAGACAAGAGTGGCAAGACCCTCTTTTCAGCTAATAGACAGCAAAATCTTTATAAGATTGAGCTAACTGAACTCTCAGATCAAAGTGTAACCTGTCTGATGTCTAAAGAGGATGAAAGATGGTTATGGCATAAGAAACTAGGACATGCTAGTATGAAACTTATTTCGAAATTGAAAAAGGATAACCTTGTGAGAGGATTGCCTGATATTAGTTTCAAGAAAGATGTTTTATGTGATGCATGTCAGAGAGGTAAACAAGTAAAATCAAGTTTCAAATCAAAAAACCTTGTATCAACCTCTAGACCTCTTCAGTTGTTACACATGGATTAGTTTGGACCTGTTAGTGTTGCCAGTTTAGCTGGAAGGAAATATGGATTTGTCATTGTTGATGACTATTCTAGATTTACTTGGGTACTTTTCTTAACCCACAAGGATGAGTCTTTTAAGGCCTTCTCTGTATTCTGTAAGAAAGTACAAAATGAGCAAGGTTTCTGTATTTCTACCCTTAGAAGTGATCATGGGGGAGAAATTGAAAATGAGCAATTCAAACTGTTCTGTGAAGAGAATGGAATCTCTCACAACTTCTATGCACCTAGAACTCCACAGCAAAATGGAGTGGTTGAGAGAAAGAACAGATCCCAGCAAGAGGTGGCTAGATCAATGCTCAATGAAAATAATCTCCCTAAGTACTTCTGGGCTGAAGCAGTAAACACTGCATGTTATGTGCAAAATAGAATACTTATAAGGTCTATCCTAAAGAAGACTCCTTATGAATTGTGGAAAGGTAGAAAACCCAACATATCTTATTTCCATGCATTTGGATGTGAATGCTTCATCTTAAATACCAAGGATCAACTTGGAAAGTTTGATTCCAAGGTAGACAAAGGTATCTTCATTGGATATTCTGAAGTGTCTAAAGCATATAGAGTTTTTAACTCTAGAACCTCTGTTGTTGAGGAATCCATTCATGTAAAATTCAATGATAATCTAAAGACTGATAGGGAACTATCAGATCTAGAAGATGATCTTGCAGGACTTGATCTTACCCAGCAGACGAGTCAACAGCCAGACATATCAAAAATTGAATCTGCTGAGGAATTTGTCAGACAAGTGGAGCAGACGAGTCATCGGTCTAATCAACATCAAAATAATGATCTCAGAAGAGACTGGAAGTTCAAAGCTCATCATCCTGAAGATCTTATCATTGGAAGTCCCTCTGAAGGTGTTAGAACCAGATCTGTCTTAAGAGAGTCAAGCAATATGGCCTTTTTATCTGAAATTGAACCAAGGCATATTGAGGAAGCTCTTGAAGATGAAAGCTGGATTCTTGCTATGCAAGAGGAACTTAATCAGTTCAAAAGGAATGATGTCTGGAAACTTGTCTCCAAACCAACAGACAAGTCTGTTATTGGAACAAGATGGGTTTTCAGAAACAAGCTAGTGAAGATGGCAAAGTTGTCAGAAACAAAGCAAGGTTAGTAGCTCAAGGCTACAACCAACAAGAAGGTATTGACTATACTGAGATCTTTGCACCTGTAGCTAGAATAGAAGCTATTCGCATACTCATGTCATATGCTGCACAACATCAAATTACTCTATTTCAAATGGATGTAAAAAGTGCTTTTTTAAATGGAATAATTGAAGAAGAAGTTTATGTTAAACAACCTCCTGGTTTTGAAGATAATGAAAAACCAGATTATGTTTTCAAACTTAAAAAGGCTTTATATGGTTTAAAACAAGCGCCCAGAGCATGGTATGATAGACTTAGTTCTTTTCTTATGAATAATGGTTTTATAAGAGGAAAAGTTAATACAACTTTGTTTAAGAAATGCTCAAAAGATAACTTCATAGTAGTTCAAATATATGTTGATGATATTATTTTTGGAGCTACTAATGAAAAATTGTGCAAAGAATTCTCTAAGTTGATGCAAGCAGAATTTGAAATAAGCATGATGGGAGAATTGAAGTTCTTCCTTGGACTGCAAATCAAGTAGATGTGTGATGGAATCTACATCCATAAACAAAAGTACATCAAGGAGATTCTAAAGAAGTACAAAATGGATAGCTCAAAGATCATGAAAACTCCAATGCAAACCAATGCTAATCTAAGCAAAGATGATGAAGGTAAAAAGGTAGACCAAACTGTCTACAGAGGTATGATTGGATCTCTTCTTTACTTAACATCTAGCAGACCTGATATTCAATTTAGTGTCTGTATGTGTGCTAGATTCCAATCTGATCCCAAAGAATCTCATCTTAAGGCTGTTAAAAGAATCTTTAGATATTTGCTTGGAACCACTAATCTTGATTTAATGTATTTGAGAACACAAGATTACAGATTAGTTGGTTTTTGTGATGCTGACTTTGCTGGAGATAGAATTGAAAGGAAAAGCACCAGTGGAGGATGTCACTTCATTGGAGCAAACTTAGTCTCCTGGTCAAGCAAAAGACAGACGACTATCGCACTCTCAACTGCAGAAGTAGAATATGTCTCTGCTGCAAGTTGCTGCTCACAGATATTATAGGTAAAACATCAACTAGAAGGTTACTCTATATTTGAGCATAATATACCTGTCTGGTGTGATAATTCTAGTGCTATTTTCTTAACCAAGAATCCCATACAATATTCTAAGGCTAAGCACATAGAAATCAAACATCACGTCTTAAGAGATTATGTTCAAAAAGGTGTATTTGATGTTAAGTTTGTTAAAACTGAAAATCAATGTGCTGATATCTTTACAAAACCTTTAGCTGAGGATAGGTTTAAGTTTATAAGAGGCAACTTGAATATACATTGCTTTGCTGAATAACCTGTCTGATGAGTGTTTATTATACCCGTCTATGTTTAATCGTCTGACCTTATGAGTCATTCGCTCTTCTTTTAAAAATTCTTTTTAAAATGGCTATTTGCTTTTAAGTGTCGTTTCATTATCTGAGGCAAAATGTGTACGTGGATGTTTTTGTCTTATTTTAAATCTGAACCGTTCTTTTTTCTTTTAAAATCTCCATCCGTATGTTTTTCAAAATCACTCTTCTTATTTCACTCTCATTTCGTCTTCTTCCCTCTTCACTCACTCTCTGACTCTCAAACTTCTCTAACCCTATATTCTCTGAAATGGCACCCCCAAAGCAACTCTCTGCTGATGTCATTGCTAAGCGTTATAACCTCGATGTTGAAACTGTTCACAAAATCATCCCAAGGAAACTTATTGACCTTTCGGCTCTAAGTTGGTCAGATTTAGATGTGCTTGAAGAGCTCAACTACTCCAACTGGACTCCTTTCTTCGACTTGAAGGAGCCTGTGCACCCCAAGTTGGTCACTGACTTCTGGACCAACGCCGTCGTTCTTCACTCTCCAAGTGGCTTTCCCACGGAGATTCAAGCTCGTATTTCCAACCAACGCTTCTCCTTCTCCCTCAACACTTTGGAACTGGTAACTGGATGCCCTAGACATGGTGCTGGGTATACAGACAACTGGGTAGATTCAGTAAGCCAGAGCGACATCAACATCACCCTTTTTGGTAACCCTAACCCTACAAATCTCAAATCAAGTAACCTCGTTCCCAAATGCCGCTTCTTGCTCAAGCTTTTGCAAGAATGTGTGCTACCTAGGAAGGGCTCAAGAGACTACACTCTAAGATGGATTCATTTGCCCTCTTTCATCTCATTCACAAAATCAAGGTAGACATCAATGACCTCTTTTTCAAACATTTCGTGTCATTGATTAAGAGACCTAGCTCTCCTACATATCCTTATGGCATGCTTCTGACTAAGCTTTTTAGAATCAAAATCTTTGTCCCTGAAGAAGTCACCTTTGTGGACATGGCTAGACCTTTAGCCAAACAGATTAATGAGGCTCTCAACCCCTGCTCCATCCTCTTCAAATCAAGCATCTGAGGATCATAAGGGTCAAACTCTTGCTGAATCAACCGATGAGTCTGAGGCCTCTGCATCTGAACATATTTGCAAACCCTCTGGAAAGATTGCAAGCCAATGCCAGCCCCTTTCTTCAAAAGAAAGTGCTCCTATTCTCTCCTTGAAGAAGAGGAAGCTGACTCCCAAGAGACAAGCTCTTGTTGTGGTGGATTCTGATTCTGCCCCTTCTCAAGTTATACTAAGTGAGACTGTCTCTAGTGAAGAGACTGCACCTGCTCAGGGGGAGCAACTGCCAAAGCCTTTAGGACAAACCTTGGACCACCCAGCTTTTTGTCCTGGCACTATTTCTAAAAGGAAGAGATCTGACATACCTGTTGTACCTGCTGCCATAAAAGCCCCTCATGTTAGCCAACCTGTTGTCTTTGTGGCTCCTAAACGCATCAAGCTTAGAATGTCTGAAAACTCTACTCTTGGCAAGTATTCACCCTCTTCCTCCTCATCTCATGATGAACCTCAGGCTTCACCCATTCAGGACAACTCCTCTCTTTCCTCCTCTTTCATCATTGTATCTGATATGTGTAATGTTTCAAGGGATTCAACTCCTGACAAACCTGTTGGCAATTCTTCTTTTTTGTTCCAGTCTGATTTGCAACATTTAATGTCTACCAGTGTCTGTAACCTCTCTGTTGTACCTCCTCCTCCATCTCACTTTACCAATACCTGTAGAGCTATGTGTGTTTTTGAACCTATTGTTATCATGTTTCATCACCCTGATCCTTACATAACTCATCCAAACTCTGTAGTTATTCTTCCTAACTATTCGAGACCTTGTTTCATTCTAATTACTGGATCATATTCCTTCATGGACTATCTTGATCTATTAATCCCTGATTATCCCTCACTCTATGTTGAACCTTTACCCGCATCTTTTCATCCATCTCTTCTCTCCATTCTGTCCTCTGTTTTTCCCTCACCTCCAGCAGATAACTCCTCTGATGATTCCTTCCATAAGATCACATTTCTACCTTTTATCTTCTATCGCAATCTTCACTTACGCTTCTTTCCCCGGATTTCGGAAGCATTCTATATCCCTTCTGCACCACCTGTCTATGCTCTTCCCTGGCATTCTGATGACTCTGCTGATCACATTCCTGTGCCCAGACGAGATCTTCAAGCTTTGCTTTTTGAAGTAGCATCTCTTAGGAACTTGGTAGAAGCTGCTCACCAAGATCTTGCTGCAGAAAGAAGAGCTAGAACTGTTTTAGAAGCTAGAGTAGATGCTCTTTTTGATCTTTTTAACACTTATTTGTAATTTTATTTTTTTAAAGTACCTTGTACACAGCCAATGATGGTCAAATGCAAATTAACTCCTCTGTTTCTCTTTTTTGATTATGACAAAAGGGGGAGAAAGTTAAATGAAAAATGTTTTAATGTTATAACTGTCTGATATGAACAATTGTTTATCCGTCTGATATAGAAATATGATGTGTCTTTTCTTTTCTCTCTGTCTATGTTTTATTGCTTTTGATAATGTCAAAAGGGGGAGAAAATACTAATATAAGACTAAGATAAAATGTTAAATGCTTATCTGTCTGAGTATGTTATAATTATGGAACAATGTTTTTAATCTGTCTGATCATATACATGACTGATTTATGTGAATTTTCTTAAAGTTCAGACGAGTGAACAGTTCATATAGACGCTTAATGTTTTAATCTGCATACTAAGTAGACGAGTTAAATACCACAGACGGGTTCAATTAAATCATTGAATAACTGTTTTAATCTCATCAAAACTAAGGTAAATGCACATCAGACATTTGGAGACTCAACAATTTCCCCCTTTTTGATGATGACAAAACATGTTAAATGATTTAATGAACTTAAGAAAATTCACATAAATCAGTCATGTATATGATCAGACAGATTAAAAACATTGTTCCATAATTATAACATACTCAGATAGATAAGCATTTAACTTTTTTTATCTTAGTCTTATCTTAGTATTTTCTTCCCCTTTTGACATTATCAAAAGCAATAAAACATAGACAGAGAGAAAAGAAAAGACACATCATATTTCTATATCAGACGGATAAACAATTGTTCATATCAGACAGTTATAACATTAAAACATTTTTCATTTAACTATAAGCTCGTGATAAAGACGCTTACCAAACATGATTACTTTCTCATCCGCTATAAACTCGCAGAAAGGACGTGTCAAACAGGCTCATAGTGTTTTTTCCACTAGCTTATAACGTTTATCATACGCTACTTGAACGACTAATTTAATTAACGAAATATGTATAAGAACTAATTTCACTAACTAGATATATATTTTGGACAAAAAATATATTTTTCTATAAAAACTTTATATAAAAAACCATATCATCACGTCATTTATTTTATTTAAAATAATTTAAAATAAGAAATTAAAAATAAAAATTTAATTTTTTAATTTTTGAGATGATAAATAATTTACAATAAATTAAAATTATTAAAAGTGATAATTATTTTAAAATTAATAATATATATCATATATATAAATAGAATTTATATAAAAAACATATAAATATGTCTTTTTATGTTATTTTATATTAATCAGCTAGTTCAAACTCTAATTTTATCAAACACTTCAAATCTAATCAACTAACTTATCATTTATCAGCCATTAGCTATAAACTCATCCGCTAGCAGTTAGTTCTTACCAAATATAGCTAAAGATTTCGCTTTTTCTATGACATCTTCATGGTCTATTGCTTAGTTCATAGATTTGAAGGTCTTTCTATTTTGCAATGCTAACACATATGGTTAATATGGAAAAATTAAAGTTGGAATTTCCATATCTACCACAACATAAGGCATATATGAAAATTTGGATAACAAAAAATTCAATGGGTTTTTGTTATAATATACTTTGTATATGTTTGGATTCACGGCCAAAAATAATGGTGGATACAAAATCATGATGCCAATGGTATTTTTGTAATTTTATTTTACCAAAAGCTACATATTGTAGCTTCCATTCAGCAATCTGAACTGGATTTTGTCCACTTTCATTGCTATCCCAAACATACTATTTGCCATTAATTTGCAAAAGGGTAACACGGCTGGAAATGTGAAGTATGTATTTGCAATTATAGAAGTGCAATATTGCAACAACAAATAAAATTATGCTGTTTCAAAAAAATGGTATTTTGATGTCCCCCATCAATCAAAGGTTGATGATGTACATAGATATTAATGAATTATGATTTTATTTTATTAAATAGCAAATTTTAATTGATAGAAGATAAAGAATGTGACAGAAAAATGGGATTCAAGATTTTCATGGCAGAACAGCAACACACAACGTATATTTGTATGCATTCAGTAAGTTGCTTGGGGTAAATGAATTGCATAAATATACGCAAGGGAAAATGGAGGCCCTAGAACATGCAGAATAGACGTATGTATAAGCATTCCCCTAGCTAAGAGAGAGAATAGGAATCATGTTTCAGGAGAGAGACAGAGAGCGAATAGACGTATAAGGTTGGAAAATAGTAATATTTTAGCGTAATATAAACGCGTAGAAAAGTTAAAAGGAAATGAAAGAAACAAATAACCAAATTACCAACCGAAGGTTAGCGTTGGTAAACAAACAATTAACCCCCCTCCAAACAAACCAGTACCAACAACGTTAGACATGCGACAACCTCCCACTCTGCCCTGACCTGTTCCTCCTAACTTTGCTGGGCTTTGTTGGATTCTGGTACATCACAAACAAAACCCACCCTTCCCAATTTCATTCATATTTGTGGGTGTGAATTATTATTAATAATTAATGACCATGTTTTAGAAAGTTGAAATAATAATCTCTTGGTGTCATCATGGGGAGGGACCCATCTTCGGGTGGTGGCGGTGGTGGTGTTGTTGAGGTTAAGGTTCATCCACGCCGTGCCGCCGACACCTCCGTCCATCCGGGACGGGTGCCTCCGCCGCCAAGTCCTCGCACCCGCGACCGCGACTTCAGTCTCTTCAAGCGGTGGTTCCCGTGGCTGGTGCCATGCTTTGTGGTGGCCAACATCGCCATATTCATTGTCACCATGTACGTCAACAATTGTCCTACACATTCATTGCCTGGTTCTGGTTCTTCTTGCGTTGCCCCTTTCCTCGGAAGATTCTCGTTTCAGCCCCTCAAAGAGAACCCCCTCTTTGGTCCTTCTTCATCCACGTTAGTTCTCTTCTCTTCTCTTTCTCTTTCTCCTTTGCTTCCTCTATACATATTCTGTCACAGCACACACCAAATTTATTAAACAACAAAAACAACCAAAATGCTACTGCTACATAATACATAATTAGCTGTGACTATCACAGAGAGGAGGGTTGATTTTGATTTGCCTTCTAACCTTGCATACAAGGTTTAAATTGCGGGTACTATCTTGGTCGTGTTGTGTTTACCTCTATTGGGAACATTTGCGGGAAAATGCAGTCGATCATACCACAATTGCGGACGCAATGCGGCTGCGGAGACTACCAAAACCATAACCTTGCAACAGCCTCAGCTGCGGTCGCGGACCTTATTTTAAAACCCTGATTGCATATTTTTATCATCATGTTTATGAAATCTTTGTAATTGACGACCTTTCAGCTTAAATTCAACCCAAATTACAATATTAAATCATGGATAGGACCAATCTTATACTTCAAACAAATATTCCATGATGACCTACTTCCAAAGGTTTTGGATTGTATATATCAAAATGCAGGTAGATATTTGGAGTTGTTTTTTTTACGTCTTGCTGACATGTATTTGTTGTACAGATTACGCAAGATGGGTGCTCTAGAAGTAGATAAAGTGATTCATAGACACCAGGCATGGCGCCTCGTCTCTTGTATTTGGTTGCATGGTGGGGTTATCCATGTACTTGCCAACATGTTGAGTCTTGTTTTTATTGGAATTCGGCTTGAGCAAGAATTTGGATTTGGTATGGTCCTGGTAATTGTCCTTGCATTGTTCCAATATATATCATTTCACAATTTTCCCATCATGTACAATTTTCTTTATTGGGAGTTTGTTAGCTCTGGAAGAAACTCAACAGAGTTGTGAAACTAAACGAATAAAAAGGTGTTTACTTTTTCAGTTTTGCTTCACCTTTTACAGTGCGCATTGGATTTCTTTATGTGATATCTGGTTTTGGAGGGAGTTTGCTGTCTTCGCTATTCATACAAACAGGTATCTCTGTTGGTGCTTCTGGTGCATTATTTGGCTTGCTAGGAGGCATGCTATCCGAGCTCTTAATAAATTGGACAATATATGCCAATAAGGTGAATGAACCAATATATGTGTTAAATTATATAGTGCTTCCTGATAAATAATCTGATCTGCCTTTGTGCCACAGCCATTTTATTTCTTTTCCCATCTAATTTTTGTGTTGTTTTGCAGTTAGCTGCGTTGCTGACTCTTATAGTCATCGTTGTAATCAATTTAGCTGTTGGAATCCTTCCACATGTGGACAACTTTGCTCATATCGGAGGATTTATCTCTGGTTTTCTTCTTGGATTTGTCTTTCTGATTCGTCCCCAATTTAAGTGGGTTAGCCAAAGAAATTCTCCTCCTGGATATGCTGCACCTCCTGTGAAATATAAGCACAAACCTTATCAGTATGTGTTGTGGGTCATCTCTTTCATACTACTGACTGCAGGGTGAGTTCTCTTTCTTTTTTTGAGTATTTCATTTTATTTTGTTAGGGGATCTGATTGCATTGATATCTTAATAGAGTTTTTTTTTAGGACATAAATGTTTTTCAAACACTCTGCATTGGTTTTAGATCAAAGAAAATTATTGGGAAAGGGACTTAAGCTACTACAGAGCCAAAGCTCAAGTGTGAAAATGAAAGAATTCTATTAAGCTTGCAATATCATGAGATAATTTTCTTGTATATCCATCATCACTAGATATCATATTGCTTATGTTTTTCTGGTACAGAAAGAATTGCAAATCAATGCTGCAATTATGTAGTACTATTTATGTTATATGATGTTACCTTTGTCATTTTATCTCTTTCGGGTGCATTGCATCTTTACACTAGGGCTCCAAATCTGAGATTTGGATAATTTTGACAGGTTGATTACTGGGCTAGTTTTACTCCTTCGAGGTGTTAACTTGAATGATCATTGCTCATGGTGTCACTACTTAAGTTGTATCCCTACCTCAAAATGGAGCTGCAAAGCAGAACAAATGTATTGCGAGGTGAGTGATGCTGTACTCATTTCTTATGGACTTTTCATCCTTGCAGCTTCCTACAGCTGTAAGCTGATTAATCATATATGATTTGGTTGACAAATCTGTAGATGACCTAATGCCTGACAATTTCAAACATTTAAGGAGATTGTTAAACAATGTTATTATCTGTTTTCTAAGTTGGTTTTGATGCTAATATTTTCTGCTCCTATGCTGCAGACAACCCAAATTGGAAACCAATTTAACATAACATGCTTGAGCAATGGGAGAAGTGACATTTTTCCTCTGTCAGATACTAGCTCTGCCAAGGCTCAACAGCTATGTTCTCGACTCTGCAATTCTTAGATACATACACATGCAACATTTCTTGATGTGATGCCATTTAACAACTTGTGTATATGATTCATTCTTGCTGCTACAGAGTAATGTCTTTCTTCTGATTGGCAATTATGGTTGTTATGTCCACCATCACGAGTTTCTTCCTATCACTGTTATTTCCATCTCTTGGTTATGAATTACTATGTGCTATTGACAGGAGAGGATAGGAGTGGAAGTTGTATTTGGTTAAAGAGGCAAAATAATTCTCAAAGATAGTAAATGCTGTCAAATGGATTGATACATAGACAAAATGCACTTATTTAGATTTTTAGCTTAGGATCAGGGCCGGCCCAAGCATAAAGCGGTCCAAGCCCTTGCTTTAGGCCTCTCAAAAAAATAATTTTTTCTTTAAAAAAAAGGCCCACTTTATATTTTTTTATATTATCTTTTTGATATGTTTCATATATCAACAAACATAAGTTAGCCCATTTGGTATAAAAGCTTACCATTAACTGCAAGGTCCAGGGATCAACTCCTTGTTGTGTACAAAATAATTAATATTTTAATTTTTTAAAAAGGCCTCATCATAAAGTTTGCTTTAGGCCTCAATAGGTGTTGGGCCGGCCCTGCTTAGGATCTTGTCACGGGTCAGTTCCTTTTGTGAAACAATGTTTAATTGGACCATTTTATTTTTGACTAACATCTAGTTTCTTGGTCAGAGTCAGAGTCCACTAACCAAAGCATTTTCAGACTGCATGTCTACTGACCAAATCGTGAAAATGATCAACACAAATGAAGCTCAAATGCTTTTCATATTTCCGCTCAATTGCCTTCATTTCCTTGCCTGCCTATAGTGCTAATTGGTATTTGGTAACTAGGTGCGTATAAAAACTTGTTTAAACTCTTTAGTGCTTCCAATAGTAAGTCAAGGCCCTTAAATCAGAGGTTTGAGGGGATTCTCAGAGCCGAAATAATTTGTGAAGAAGGATTATGTATATAAAAGGAACAACTATCACGCATGCCAGGTTTGAACAACCATATACGAAGGCAGGGCATATTAAGTGTGTGTTTGGATGAGCGTTTGACAAACGTGATTTTGGATAGAATTGATTGTGCAGAATTGATTTCAATATAATTGAGTTTGAAGTGAAGTGATTTATGTTTGGATATTTTTATTTTGAAAGCAAGTTTGATGTAAAACTTAGTGTAAATCTTTCAATTCAACGCAGAAGCTACAAATTATAGCTTCTACTAGAATCACGTTTGAAGGCAAAATCAATTTTATAAGACAGTAACCAAACACCTCTGTTTTTACCAAAATCACGTTTGACAGGGACAGAAGCACTTTTGGTATTTCCAGAAGTTAAACCAAACACACACTAATTATTAGTTTAATGTTAAACAACATTTTACATATATATATATATATATATATATATATATAGTATTAACACCCTTTTTAAGCAAAAAAAAAAAAACATCCTTTTTCGTACTATTAGTTTTTTTTAAAAAAAATAGGGGCACATAAAAATTATTCTGCACAATTTTGCATGTAATCGAATATTTTTTAGTTATCTCATTTTGTCTTTTTTTTTTTTTTGTGGCGGGCGGGCGGTTACAAGCACATTTTGTCTCGTTAATAGTTAGTATTGTCATAAGAAATTAAATTTAATATATTGTCAATGTAAAGTATCGTCGATGATACAACATTAAAAAGGTTAAACTTTAAGTAATAATTATAATAGTTTAGTTTCTTTAACTATTTGATAATATATGACTATATGAAGATGCACCCATGTTTATTGTAGCTCTTCACATGTCCATATGCTCAACGTCAAAATGGAGTTGTGGATAGAAGAAAAGACACATAGTTAAGGTTAGTTTGTCTTTGTTGGGTAAAGTTTTAATGCCTACTCATTTATGGGATGAAGCTTTTCTCACAATAGTATTCTTGTTCAATAGGTTACTAGTAGGCTAGTACATCTTCACCTTATTTAGTTCTTTGCGCATCTCTGTTTCATAAGTCACTAATTATATCTTTTTTTTCTTCTTTTTGATAAGACTAATTATATCTTTCTTTGCATCTTTAGAGTATAAAGAACTTTTATATGCATCAAAATTAAATATTTGTCTTAATTATTTAGGCTGATTTTATAATTTTGGAAGTAATGCATGGAATCCTTGGTAGCATTCTCTTATTAAGAACTACGGCAGATATGTGATGGAGATCTTCTGTTACAATTTCCTATCACATTTTCTGTCCCCCACCAATAACAAGTTGACACTTAAGAAAATAACTCATTGATATTTGTGTTTATTCCCAATATTTGATTGGTAGGGGACATCGAGATATGATTTTTTGTGACAGCAGATTTTTATTCATGGATATGCCATGTTGTAAATAAATATGCAAATAGGCAAATGCTGTCTAGTGCCCTAAAGGCATTGGTTAAGGAATCAAAGATAACAAATTTGCATTGAAAGTGATGTATCCAATATATTGAACATTCAAAAGTTACATTTTTCAATAAAACTATTCTATTTTTGAATTCCTTAAATAATATCTTTAGGGCAATTGTTAGCAAGTCTATGTCTTGTTATTCTAATACCTCTAGTTAAGGCTAAGTGGCATGTCCCGAAGAGTAGGGAGACATTCAAATTGAGGATTTGCCCCTTGCCTAAGCTTTAGGGTACTCAAAGAACTTTTGTGTCCCTAGGGAGGGATGAGCACTCAGCGAGAATACTGTCTGAGGAGGGATCTGAACTTACACTTGGGTAGACATTGCCTGACAGAGTCTTAGATGGGGCATGCGTACAAATGAAGGGGGTATAGCATTTTGAAGTCCAGAGTACAAACTGTCAAACTCTATTGCCCATTGGCATAGCCAGGTTGCAAAGTTCCTGTTTGATGCCTTGACAGGATGAAATGCTATATAATTAATTAATTAATTAAAAGTCCAACGCTCTCTGTTGATTAATATATTAGCGTTGATTAATATATTCTAGGGATGACAAATGGATGGATTGGATAAATTTTTATTCGGATTATAATGGATGGATTAAAAACCATCCATTAATCAATTATGATCCATTAAAATTTCATTAAAAAATCCAATCCATCCATGATCCATTTTAAAAAATCCATCTAATCCATCCACTAACAATTTTTCGTGAAAGATATTTTAAAAAATTAAATAATTTTTATGATTATTTCTAAATAATATCTTCATCCATCCACTAAAAAAAAATTCCAAAATATTTTTTTTTGCCTATTTTTATTGTAATTAACAATTTATCACAAATCCACCTGCACAAGGAATGCAAATGTAGTAGCAAAAGACCAAAAAAAATATTATTCGGCTTATAATAACAGCAAATTGATTTAATTTTTGAAATTATGATTTTTTATTATTTATTTATTTTTTTCATTTTTATCCAATGGATTATTTTTTTTGTTTTATGAAGTGGTCCAATGAATTTTAAAATAATGGTGGATGGATCACAACCATCTATAAAATAAAATAATTCAATCCATCCAGTTCATTGTTCTTTTTTTTTTTTGCAATGGATGGATTGGATGGATTAGATGGACGGTGGACAATTGGATTTTTTTTTGCACCCCTAACATATTCCTATTAATAGCACTTTTGAAACGTGAGCAATTTAAAGCCATGAGTATATCCAATGTGTCACCTAATTTTTCTACGTTTGGGTGAAGTCATCCCTCATCAGTCCTGGCATGAAAACAGAAGCATCAATGCTAGTCGGGTGGATGGTTAATTGCTTGCTGCCCCTATCACCTGAAATACTTTCCCACTCTTCTGCTTCCATTCCAGATTCTGTGGTCCCGTTTGGTACAAGCAGATTTATCACAAGCAGTTAAATCTGATGTTGCGGTTGTTGGTACTTCATATATATGCTGGAGTATAGGCAGTTAGACTTAGGAATAAGGAAAAGAGTATAAAGAAGGAAGTAATTGCTTGCTCCATAATCTCAAGGGACCCCAAAAAGAGAAATAAAGAAAAGGTGACAGCATGATGCTCTTATGACATTTGAACATGAAAGCTTTGAGGATATATGATGGCAATTTGCTTGCTTAAGAAAACTCACCTTTCCCATGAAGTTAAAGTTGTCTCTTGGTTTGTGGGCATGCAGAATCCCCGGCTCATCGATACAGTAAAATGTCCAACTTTGGATGCTCACTTCAGTGCATCAACTCCACGGCATCATCATAGTTCCCCATAATACATTTTCAACCTTTCTAGCTTAATTTTTTTAGGCAAATTTGGCAACGTTGACAAGGGCATCATTGAGATTTGAGTGCCAATTAGTATGTAAACTTGCACAGTGATATTTCTGTACAGTCATTTTATATGTAAAATTGAATGTCATTATTGTATTTTATACTCTAACATGTTCATTTATTTTTCTCTCTTTTTACGTCATTTCAATGTTAACGAACATCACCGCATATGTAGTGTCACTACAAGGTGTCCACCATTTGATGTTTGGAAAACATTTTGGATCTCCGTCTATGTCCTTTGGATATTTTTGTCACATAGGCATAAATTTTCCCATCGCTAAAGGTTATGTTTGGATAACTTATGGTGAATGGGATGGAACTTATGGTGAATAGAATGGAATTGAATTGAATAAAATGGCGGGAAGTGATGAAATGATATATAAGGTTTCCATATCATTGTTTGAATATTTAACGATGGGATTGAAGAAAGTTTCCATTCCATTTTTTTTGGAAGTTTTAATGGAATGGAATGAAATAATATGAATTATAAGTATTTGGTTCCTATCTCATTACATTCTATCTCATTTCATCTAATTTAGGGGGAGAGTGGGGTTTAAGGTACAATGAGATATAATGAATGTCGCCTCATATCATTTCATTCCATCCTAATTTTAAAAAACCCTGATAAGATAATGGTACCAAAATCATTCCATTACTTCACACTCCATTGAATCCCTTACCATCAGTTCAAACATACTTGAAGGGGAATTCACACGAACTTACTGTCATTGACTACTGGTATTTATATATTTATGCAAATCAATTCACAATTATAATTGCTGAACGGGAATTGCCATAGCATCAACTCTCCGATCATCATTAACTGATCTTTTCTGTTATACCATATACAGTGTAAGGACGTATCTCATAACCAACAAGGCTTATGCTGGGTTGTCAGGCACGGCTAGACTGTATTTAGTCCACCCATGACACAAAATTGGAAGTTATAATTAAGAATCTAAATCAATGTGTCCAATGGAAAATGCTTGTCTGATTTAGTATGGTGTTTGAAACTGAGGTTTCAAAATCACATTTGATGCCATATGTAATTTTTTTTATCTCAAATATGTCCAATTGGACGTGACTCCAAACAGTTGCTTAGAGTTCCGAGCTCCTCCCAAAAAAGATCTGTGATTGTGAGCAAATATATTTTAGAAAAAGAAAACAAACTTATATAATATTTTAAGTAAAAAATTATTAAATAGTTTCGTTTATAATATATATATATATATATATATATATAATTTATTTGATTGAATTAATTTTTATTAAAGTACTTAAAATATTGTTATCATTCTATTAAGTAAGATTTTTATTCAACTCCACCCAATTAACAAGTGGATGCGAGCAATGTCATAGTCTAGGAAACTTTATAGAAGCACTTAATTTAATATTGTCAAAACTATTTTAAACATAAAAATATAATTTTTTTTATAACGATGACATAACCATGACACAAGTACGAAGCATCCACCACCATTAACAATGACTAATCTCCATTGGGGAACCTGTTGGACACACAAGGTGAGTTCTCCTCTTCCAACCGGGTTTTTTATCCATACATAAGAGCCAAGATTCGAACCCCTGACCAATTGCTTAAGGTGTCCGAGTCTCTTACCACTTGAACCAGCCATGTGTTGGTAAACATAAGTATATAATAAAATCAGTATAAACATTAATTTTTTTTGTCCATTTAGTATTTTTTTTAATACAGCGGTCAATAATTCAAACATGATGATACTATCCGGTAGCTATAGCAAAAGGATTTGGCTTCTCTAAAGTTAGTGAAACTCTAAAGTGAGAAAGTGAGGGACTATCTACCCTTAGATCATTTAATATGTTGAGAACTCTATGTACTTAATCAAATCAATGATGAATAATCTCTTACTTTCTCACTTTAGAGCTCCACTCATTTTAAGGAGCCTATCAAAATGTTCATTATTCTCTTTAGTTTAGCGAGTAATGAATGACATTGTCCATTTGACTGACCCGGTTGTCCCCTATTTGGTCAAACTGATTTTGATCCGCCCCTATCTATTGTGGATTTGGATTGACTGCAATGAAAATCCCCCTGCAGTCACTCACTGTACATTCATTCTCAAGTGCTGGCTGGACTTTGTTCCAGAGCACCAGTCTCTCAAGTAGGGATCGATTGTGATTAGTTACGGTCACTTGTGTCACTCTCTCTTCACTCATATTCTTTTCCTATCTTTTTATTTGAAAAAAAGCAATGGTCATGATTTAAAGATAAAAAATTCAATGATTGTGATATATATTGAATGCAGTAAGTGCAATCAAAATTGACTGCAGTGAATCATGATCCCTCAAGTAGGATCTTGTAACCAAAAGCAGAACAAGCCCATAATGTGGTGTTCCATTGTATTTTCCACCAGGGCCCCTCCTTTATATTGGTCAAATCTTTTAAGTAAATGTAATATGTAATATTTTCTGTTTTTCCTACGCGGATTCTTGGGTCACAGCCAGGTCTCAAAAATTGACAAATAAGTTGCATTCATATTCTTGGGTCACATGGGAGGAATATGATAGATAAGGAAGGAAATGGATGACTTAAGAACTCTACACACTTGGGTGGGGGCACCCCATCTTCTCCACATGCCAGTGGATAGTGGTTGTGTGTCTATCTTTCATCTCACCAGACACACATGCAATCTTTAGACTCTAAATTGGCCTTGCAACTTGCAAACCAAAGTCACTTATCTCTGCCTCTCTTTGTGACAAAGAGCATGTGCAATGGTGCACTCCGAGCCGCATTCCACACCATTCCAAGTCAAAGATCCATAGGGAGATCAGTTCAATTACGTGACCTTTTGAGTCTAAATTAAATTTGTTAATTTAAGGAATTTTCATGCATGCTGCTAATTACAGACAACTAGATAGTTACAGGAAGTTGAAACTAGTAACTAACTTTATTCAAAGTATGACTTTTGAGTTGTGAGTAATAACTTTATTCAAGCAAGTCATATTTTAGTGAAGGGTCATCCTAACGAATGTCTTAAGAACACTTTTTAACGAAATCAAAAATAATTTTATATTGGAAAACTAAGTATTACATCCCTTCAACTATTAAATACATCAATTTTCAATGAAAAACTTTCTTTTTTTTGCTTCCTTAAGGGTACTCGTTAGCATTCTCCTATAGTGAAAGAGAATGCTAATAAATTAATTAATTCAAAAGTGGAAAAGTCATTGCGGAATGCATATGGAAACTCATTATTCTTGGTTCATGCCTCCGACAATCAAGCCCAAATAGGTGTCACCAAATGCCCCTATAGACCCGTCATTCTCAAGTCTCTTTGCTCCGTATTGTACCGTGTGAGAATTATGGTGGTTGTGGAAAGGGAAAAGAGAGTCACCAAACATGAAAAATACTCCATTTAAAGTCATCTAGCAGGGAAGAAAAAAATTGAAGTCAGCAAATGACAGTGATTAGGTACCATATAATCCCTATTCCCTACCTAATTAGCCGTCGTATCAGTTAACAACAACCCTCAGGCATTCATTGATCAAAGTATCAAAGCCTAAGTAGTCTCTTCTTTTCCTACAATATTTAACTCTTGCTTTATTCAAGCATCCAATGAATGCATGCAGCTCGAAGAGGTAACACAATTGGAGTAAAAAAAAAAGTTGTAAGACAATTCAATTTTAATGTTAGATATACATACCTATTAATGTAATTGTAGATTAAAAATCAACTGTAAATTGGTTTACTATATAAGTTCTAAATCATTGATTCATTTGCAACATTTGTTCAACTACTTTCTCATGTTGGTCAATGTGTTGTTCTATTATATGCTAATTAAGCAGTTAGCCTTCCACATTTTATATGCAAAAAATCTTGTTCTCATGTATGTGTTTCCATATAGGATAGAAATCAGTGTCACAAGATGAAACAGTTCTTCCTCTTAGTTTAAAAGTTGGAATAATTACACCGTTAGCAAGTTACTCAAGTAAAGCCACAAGTATAAACAAATAGACATGGGTCAAAATGCTTTAGATTGATAACGTCCAATGAGAAACATTCCAAACGAGTAGTCATTTACAGATTTACTAATGCCAAGCAATTCCCTCGTTCATAATTTTTTTTTGTTTCTCACAGTATTCTGTGTGCGCAACTGTTGCGGAAGCTAATCTCTTAAGATACTGGACGATATTTAAAGGCTGATTTCTTTCAATCAGGTTTTCTTCATACGCAAGAATCAGGGATCGAATCCTGATCACTTACTTAATGGGTCCGAGTTCGTTATCACTTATATCAACCACATGTTGGTTCCCTCGTACATAATTTAATATGGAATCATCATTTTATTTTATTAATAAAAAAATCAGATATAGGCATTAAATTAAGTAAAATATAAAATGGTATTATTGACAAAGATAATACAACCAAAAACAACAAAATAACGAGAAAATTTTGAAGTTTTTGAGGTCAACCATCGATGTAATTTGTTTGGTTCATATGGACGAATTTGAGTAATATATATATATATATATATATATATATATATATATATATATATATATATATATATATATATATATATATATGAACTTACTACCTCTCTCTCTCTTTCTAATAAACTCTGTCCTAATATGTTAACCAATGGCAAATAATTAATCCAACGAGTAGAGTTTCGGGTTCTGCAATTTAGACACGTTGGAGGCTTAGAACATCTTCAACCAGAATTCCTCGACAAATAAAAATTGATTCTTACACTACAGTATTGAAGCACTAGTGATATTGTATACAACTATAAGCATCATTCCTTATAGAAACAATCAATCTTATATAAGCACTTTAGAACTTTAAGAGTTCTACCATTGGAATGGATAATTGCTTAAAGT
The DNA here is from genome assembly GCA_039655645.1 of Ammopiptanthus mongolicus. Lineage (NCBI taxonomy): Eukaryota > Viridiplantae > Streptophyta > Magnoliopsida > Fabales > Fabaceae > Ammopiptanthus > Ammopiptanthus mongolicus. The sequence continues at coordinate 5,772,836 of CM077349.1, forward strand.
AACATAATGTAAAAAAATAATGATATGACATAATGAAACTCATAGAAAGGAGAGTTAAGACACACCAATGAGTTGCACCGTCAAAGATATTCTTATATATAATTCCAATGGACTAAGCTCCTCTAAGTGAACAAAAGTGTAAAATGAAAAAGTAAGGGTATATCCATCATTGATTAATTAAAGTGGGGTGAGATCTTAATACACTTTAAATAATCAAGGGTGAATATAACATTACTTTGACACTTTACATTTATGCTCACTTTAGAGAAATTTTATTCGATTCCAATTAAGAAAAGGATCATGCTAACGAGTGCCTTAAGGACACTCTTTAAGGAAACCAAAAAACAATTTTGCATTGAAAAACTAAGTATATCACCTCTTTAAATATTAAATACATCAATTTTCAAAAAAAAAATTCTTTTCTTCTCCTTAAGAAAATATTGGTTTAAATTATCACGGAATAGGATTATTTATTTTTGTCTAACGAAAAAATAAAGTTTTGTTCCGAATGAGAAGCCTAGTATTTCTTTTTACAGCAATTATAGGAGTATATTTGTTAATATAAGGAAAAAAATGAAAGGCAAGGAGGATAAAATGAAATAAAGTACTCTAGCAACGAAAAATTCAGAGGCACAAAATGGTATTGGAGGGTGTCAAGGTGCGAGGTCTTTATCCTTTTTACAATAGAAGTTTAGGCTTTTATTATGGGATTGGACACTTGGGCTTGCTTTGGGACCGGATCATAAATCACCCACAACAAGATTGATAGCATAAGTCACCGTTTGGCTGGTCCCCGATGCTCCAAAATCTACATCCTAGAGGCCACCGCATTACATAATCTACACGCAGAAAGAGCAATGTAACTATTTAATTTAGGATTTAATTGATATATATTTTCGACATAAATTTTTTTTACACAGACAATCAATCAAAAATTATCACATAAGTTAAAGTGTTTGATTTTTATCATAATTACCTTCAAAATCACATATATCATGATTTCTGATTGATTGTGAGTGTAAAAAACTTTATACTGATAATGTATAGTAATTAAATTCTTTAATTCATTAATTAATAAGAACATGATAGTATAAAGTTAAATTTGTTTTTGTTGAACTTATGTGTTTATGTATAAGCGTTTTGGTATTTGGTATTTCCATCGTTTTCACGTGAGATCTGTTTATATATTTTGAAAAGAAATCAAATGATGAACGACTAACTAAATTTAATTAGGATATAAACAGGAAATTGGTCATCATCAATTACCTTTTGATGTTTGGCTCATCTTCTGTTTGGGGCACCGGTGCTACTAACTTACTTTTCAATCTATTTATTCAGTAGTAAAAAAGTACTTCCTTTTTCCTTTTAGCGTGTTTGGGGATTGATTGGCAATACTTAGTTTTGTAAATTTAATTGGTTTAAAAGTAATTTTGAAGTAAGTAATTTATATTTGGATATTTTATTGACAAAAGTAATTTTAGTAGAATGAATAATATTTAAATGACACTGAATTGTGTCATTTAAACTGACTTTTAAATGTATAATTACTAAATTATTCTTAATTTTATTTTGTCTTTTATCTTTACATTAATTTTTTAAAAGAAATGCTAGCAATACATTCTCTAACACTCTTTTTTCAACACATCCTTTCCTATTGATTGAAATTCACTTGGGTCCTACAAAATTCAAGTGAGACCCACATGAATTAACGGGATCCACACTAATTTCAACCAATAGGAGAATGTGTGTTGGAAAGAGTGTTAGAGAACGTGTTCCTAACACTCTTTATTTTTTAAAGATAGTATGACAAAAGTAATATTTGAAAAACCAAACTGAATTTAACAAACGGAAAAGAAAAAACAATCTAACTTCTTCCTTAACTAAGATTTAATGCTCAAACTCAGTTATAACTAACAGACATTTGGTCTCGTCAAATAATGAAAAAATTCAAAATTGGATCGGAGACTTCAAACCTAGTTTTGAAGCTTGCAAACCAGTAACCAAACATGTTATTTAGATGCTGCTGCCAAAATAATTAGAGCAAAGATTCAAATTGATCCTTGATATAAAAATACGGTGATATTTTGATCCATGAGAAATAAAAATATCAATTTGATCCTCAAGAATGTAAAATGCGGGTTAAATGGATCATTTTAAAGATAATTTTTAGGGACATTTTAATCCATGTCAGAGACTATTTTGATCCGCATTTGACATTCTTGAGGATCAAATTGAAATTTTCATTTCTCAGGAATCAAAATGTTATCATAATTTTTTATCGAGGACCATCTTTACTCAAACAATTAAATGTAAATGAATAAATAATTATATAATTAATTGATTGTAAATATGAAGAGACACACGTAAATAGCAATGAGGTGGTAAAAGTGAGAAAGAGGTGATTTGATTCATTGGAACCTTGAATCATGCATGCTTTGCTTAAGAGAAAGAAAGGTTGAGTTGTGGTGTGGTGTGGATGTCCATTATTTGTGTCGCACTATCAGTTAAAGGACATTGTTGAGACCAGAGCGATGATTATGGTGATTAAGGGGAGGGGAGGACCCACCACCCACGTTGGATTCTCAAATCCCTACGTTGTGTTGGATTTGGTTGGTTGAATTGTTTTTCTTCCTTCTAGATTCTGCTCTCACTCACATCAATCACCATTTTTGCATTTTAGTACCCTCACCAGTCACTACTCGGTGACACTTCGTTACCTGTATTCCTTTTATTCTTATCCTCTTCGTCACTCCTCGCTGACCAGTGACACTCCCACAGGAAAATGGTTGTTACACTTTCCTAATTCCTAATAGCACATTTTTCTTACATCACCTTATGTGTCAGAATTAGAGTGAACTTGTATAATCAATAAGGTGAAATCATATATAATCAAAGAATAAAAATTATATAAATATATATATCTTGCTATTGCAGAGAAAGAAAGAACTTGGAAAAACTCAGATTGAATCTGAATATTATTGATTGAATGAAAATTACAAGATCAATAGCATGAGTGCTATTTCTACAAGTTTCCTATTGTTCTATAACACAAAGAAGAAATAATTGATATATATTCGGTTATCACTCAGTTTACTATTAGAAATTCATAAATTATTTACGGATTTTTCTATCGATTTTTTCTATAGGAATTTTCTGTGAATTTTTCTGCAGTTTTTATAAAAATAAGGTTTTTTCTTGTAGATTCAAATTTGTAGGAAAATTTGACATTTCTTATGAATTTAAATTTTTCCCAAGAAAATTTGTAGAAAAATTCTCGCGGATTTTAAAATTCGTAGAAAAAAAATTACCCATGAAGGTATTATCTATGGACAAAAAATCATAAAAAATCTGTTTCCTGTAAATTTTTGTGTAAAATCCACAGATAATAAAAAAAATTTAGTAGTGAAAGAAAACAAACCGATTATAGCTGAATTAACTAACTTAATTATAGAGAATAATTAGGCCTCTAATACAACAGGAAAACTCTATAACAACCTCTAATAATATACTATAAGATAATGTAAATATAAATATGTGTGATTAGTATTACTTTATTATAAATTACAGCTTTTGTGGACCTAACTCCTCTAATCACACCCGCACATCACGCTAAGTAAAGTCATACTCTAATCTTAGACTGTTTCTTCCAACACCATAATGATACGTTCTTGAGAATTATTTCTTTTTGAAAGAAGTTTAGGAAAGGGAAATTGGCATATTTCAAAGTCAAGCATGTTATAAACATTAACGAAAGTTTTATAAATATATATTATTATGAAAAAACTACTATCAATAGTTCCATTCTATTGAATGTTACCTTTTTCTTTTATGTTTGATGTGTGCTCTAGTCTCTAAATCTTACCTTGTTGTTGTACTAATAATTGATGGCCTAAATATCTTTTATCCCTCATATAACCTTTGGGTTTGGTTTCTGATGTCACATAACCTATTCATCCAGTTGTTTCCAAGGACATTTATGTCCATCGAGATTGAATTCCCCCAAGATTTGGTTCGTTTGTTTGTCCCTTTCACATTATCTGTTCTGTTCTGTTCTTTTTTTTTTTTTTTTCTGTTTCTCCTATTTTTCGATTACGTATTCAGTTAGAGGATCACATTCCATTCCATCCTCACAAGAAAATAAATATAAAAATAAGGGCAACTAATGCGAGGCATAAAAGAAATGAAAGAAAAGGATCTTAATTCTCAACACCCGCAGTTTAAGAGCGTAGGTGGCACACTCCAACAACGTTTACTTGATAGGAAGCTGTTAATTAATTGTTATGTTGGATGAATCGAGTAGGTGTAATGTAATGCCATCGGAAAGTGGTACCTACGGGCTCAGGAATGACAGAATGGGACAATATTTTGTTTTTGTTTGGAGGTGTTTTTTCTAAAATAAGGATTAAAAAAAATACACATTAGAAAGCATCTTCCTTTTTATCATTATTTTTCTAAATAAAAGTATAAAATAAAATTAATATAAAGTTTTCTACGTGTTTACATTAGACAACAAAGGTTGCATTTAATAATGATAGATGAGTTGAAGAAATTCCAAAAATTGCCCCTGCAGTGGAGAGTGTAAGTAGAGGCTTCCCCACCCCAAGCCTTCTCCATAAGTAGTCACCTCACTGGCCTCTCATTCCCAAACTAGTCTCCCTCCTCTTTCATAATTTTCTTATTCTTTTAGAAGTGTCAGAAGAAAAATAGCTAGGAATGGGTGTGGCCAGTGTGTTCTACCTCGCGTCTCTTATGTCCTTAATGTGGATGGTTGAAGCAAGAATTCCAGGGGTTTACACTGGAGGTTCTTGGCAAAGTGCTCATGCTACCTTCTATGGAGGATCTGATGCTTCCGGCACCATGGGTATGTACTAATTAATGGTAACATATTTAATATTCGAGTCTTTGCTAACACGTATAGTACAAAATAGAAATTTTATATTACATTCGACACTTTTTAATATAATAAATATATCATTTTCTCAAACTAAAGTTTTCAGTTTTGATTCGTTAGGGTAGCACTCATTAGCATTTTGCTTGATACATTCATTGTGTGTCCGACATATACTAGTATAGAACATGAAATTTGCTAGCTAGTTTGAATTTGAATGTTGTATATTTATGATGTGATGTGATGTGATATTGTTAGGGGGAGCATGTGGGTATGGGAACCTGTACAGCCAAGGGTACGGAGTGAACACAGCAGCATTGAGCACCGCACTTTTCAACAATGGGCTGAGCTGCGGTGCGTGTTTTGAGATTAAGTGTGCAAACGACAGAGAGTGGTGCCACTCCGGAAGCCCATCCATCTTTATTACAGCCACTAACTTCTGTCCCCCAAACTATGCTCTCCCAAACGACAACGGTGGTTGGTGTAATCCTCCGCGTCCACACTTCGATCTTGCCATGCCCATGTTCCTCAAGATTGCCGAGTACCGTGCCGGCATCGTTCCTGTCGCATATCGCCGGTACCCCTTTTTTCTTCTACTTTTCCTTTGTTCAATTTTTTATTATTGGTATATTTTATATAACATAATATGATTGATTAATTATTAAATGCTTAATAACCCACTCTACATATTATACACTAAACAAATATTGATACCAGAATATATCTTTTGATGTCTTTTTTTTAATGATATAAGAGACATAAACAAAAAAAAATTTATTAATACTTATAAAATTTCTTTTTATAATTTTTGTGTCTCTTTCACGCTCACTCTCACATGACTATGGAATAAGAAAAACACTTAAACAGTGCTGCTTTGCATTGCACATAACATTAATCATTCTACATCTTTACTATTTTTATGCTACATCTTTTTCGCATTTATTTTAAACAAGTGAATAAATAAAAATATATTCATCTCAATTAATAAAAGTAAATTGAGATCTCAACGTAAATTAATTAATCAAACATAAATATACATATATTTATTTATTTTATACTTAAGTTCATTTTAGAGGAATATACGAGAAGATGAGATTTGTCTTAAAATAAGTATTTTCCTTCCGGCACTATTATAGACAATAGGATATGAGTAGGACTGAAAAGAGTAGGAATCTGGTAATAGAATCTTTATTATGAAAAGAAAAGAAGCTGTTTTTCTTTTGCTTAATGTTCCTATTTAATTGATACATAAACCTAACCGTATAACTAACGTGACTGGAGTTAGTTATGGCCCATAATTAGGACAATGAATGTGGTGGGAACCATAAGATAAAGGGGAGGGAGGGGGAGAGAGAGAGAGAGAGAGAGAGGATAATAATGAATTGGTATTTATTTACGCAGGGTGGCATGCAGAAAGCATGGTGGGATGAGGTTCACAATCAACGGCTTCCGTTACTTCAACCTGGTGCTGATCAGCAACGTCGCGGGTGCAGGGGACATCGTGCGCGCCTACGTTAAGGGATCCCGAACCGGGTGGATGCCAATGAGCCGAAACTGGGGTCAGAACTGGCAGTCCAACGCGGTCTTGGTGGGCCAGGCCGTCTCCTTCCGGGTCACTAGTAGTGACCGCCGCACCTCTACCTCTTGGAACATTGTTCCACCCAACTGGCAATTCGGTCAAACTTTCACCGGAAAGAATTTTCGTGTTTGATCACTCACCACACCACACCACTCCACTCACGACACCCCTTCATATATTTTTTAATATATAATAATAATATAAAAAAAAGAACAAGTTCATTTTATTTTTGTTGTTTCCCACCAATTATCTATTTCCAGTTTTACCCCTTTTGGCGCCTATTTTCATAGTAGATGGATGCTCGTCTTTTTGACTGGATGTTTTGGAGACTGTGACTGAGTGAGTGAGTGACAGCTTCTTGTGACGAGTTGTTGACTTTTGTTTCTGATTGGTAGGTGTGATATATATTATTATATTATTATTATTATTGGGGGGTGTGTCCTCGAGGTTCTACTTTTGAATTTGTATGGTAGACTTAGACTAGACAGAGTAATACCGGAAAGGGGGCAAAGTGAAAGAGAGTGTAGGGAATGCTGAAGCGGCTAAGCAAAATGGTAGCCCGCGGCTAATTAGTATTTTTATATTATTATGATTCTGTTAGGATATAATTATGTTTTGCACTATGTATCTAAGGAAGAAGTGTGTTTTGGTTAATTTATATAAAGCTCACATTCGAAAAGTGTGTGATTTATTTCCAATGAATACATCCATTTGTTCTCTTCCCTTTTTTTCTTCTTTGGGTAGGGATGTGTAATGTTTGTTGGAAGAACGAGACGTGCAGTTATTGCATATGGGTTCTAGGACTTTATGTCAATGACTAAAATAACACTCCCAACTACTACTCTACAAATAATAAATGAAATAGTTTAAATTGAATCAGCGATTCTCAAATTCAACTAGTTAAATTATTTGACTCAGGGAAATGGAGCAAATTGGCCTTCAGAGTCTGATAGCGAAAAAAGCCTCTAAATGTTATGGATATAGGATTCATATATTAATGTAAATTAAATATATGATATCCTGACCATAGATTAAGGATGAATACTTGAATTTGATAAATGTACAGAATTCGGATCCTTAAATGTACCTATGTGAAAGATAGCTTGTGGTCAACATTGAAAATTTGCGTATGCTCTCCAGCAATGAGATCTAAACCAAAGCTGACGAATCCTAAAGAATAAATTCTAAAGTCGGCAACACATATTACTTTACATTGTTGGAAACTGAGAATGTTCTCTTTTCAAATGACTTAAGCCCATACACAGTCCTCTTTTTTTTAACACCATCATTCATGCATATTCCAAAGTTCAATATACTAAAAACAAGGGGCATAATTTACAACTTCCTGTTTCAGTCATTTTTTTCTCCTAATTTCATTCCAGAGGATTAAAACACGGTATAGGCAGACTATGGAAACAAAATACATGGTCTAACATGAAATGATTGTTCCACTCCCTTCAGATAAAACAAATCAACCATCCTCACATCACTTATGTCCAACAAAGAAATTTCATCATAGCATCTGCTACTGTACGCTTAAATCAAATGAGCACATGGGTTGGGACTGGGGATGATTCTTCAATGCTTTACAAAATGCCACACCACGAGGGAGGTGAGCTGTGTTGCCCTAAAAACTACTTCTATCCATATCTTTACTCTGTCCAGAGGATGGATGCAGCAAATAACTTCGTTTACCAACTTCCTTACAAAAAAGTAAATAGGGAATTACACCGGTATTAGCATTATAATTTGAAGTAGACACAATTCTGTTGGAACAAGAATATAAATTGTAGATCTGCAAATCAATCCTAATTCCAACCACCCAATCGAAGCCTCAAGTCCTCTTCCGTTTTAACGATTTCCATTGCTTGAGTAAATGCGAAACACCTTCCTTCAAGAAAGCCTTCCTTCCTTCCTTAAAATTCCAGAGCTCTGGTACTGGGTATCTACCACTAGGGTTGTACTCATTCAACTCCATCAGAGCTGTGACCACCGCTCCAAAGACCTCATCACCGAACTCATCCTTTAAAGTTTTCAGTTTTTCATCTTCTTCATTTAAGATTTCCTGCAAAATATATCCAACACAGATCAGAACATGGGTACGTGCATGGTACATCAGGGAAAGAAACATGCCAACGAAGTGCTGAAGAGATGACCAGAACCTTGTTGTGCCAATAGAACTGCAAACAATACCTACGGCATACCTTGACTTGTAACTATTATAGAATGATGCATTGCGTTTTTTGAGTATTACTTAGCAAGGGTAGTGAGGCAATGAGGTAAAATGTTGGTAATTAAAATAAACCCATGAACAGTTCCTAAGAATAAAAAAATAAAACTTCCATTTGAACACGTGAAAATCTGTAAGGCGATGGACCTTGGCGTTCCCTTCTTTATCTGCTAAAACTACAAATGGATGCCAGCTTGGATCTCTAAGATAATCCTCCCACAGCGAGCACAACTCAATAGCTTTCACATTTGCTTCATCACCAGAAAATTTTCTCTTAGCTTCACTCACAAACGGCTTATAATCAAGCTCCCCCATTCGTTTCACGCCAATAAAAGCACGAGGCCGCTTCTGCTTCTGGTCCTTCTCCATCCACTGTGAACAAGGAAATCAGACTACTTCAAAAAACTACAAATGATAAAACCATGGCAGCAACAGTATAACAACAACTAATTAAACTGAACTTATAGAGGTCATTTTTCTAGAAGTTTAAGCATCAGATCCTATAACAAAAAAATGTCTTACAGACCTTACCTAATTGGCTAATTCTACCAAGTTTGATCTAAAATGTTAAACCTGATAGATTAAAACAATCACCATAGGACACTAACAACTGTATAGTAAATTGACAATGGATAACCAAGCAACCACATGATTCACAGAACCAAATAATACCATTGAAAATCTGCAATTCCTCAAATATAGAAACTATAGTTAAAAACACAGAATGTAGTGCATGAGAAACTCAAATACATGGCTCTTTGTTATCACAGCAAATCACCTTTTTCAGCACCTGAATATGATTCCAACTACATGATTTCAATGGACAAAAAATTACAGGTTCATGTAGTCTACTGACATGAAACACAGTCATAATACATAAGCAGTTTTATGTCAACTAAAAAATGCAAACAACCTTATATTATTTGTGAAGTTTAGCAAGTATTTTATATGAACAGAAAACCAATATCCTGATTTTGAAAATGATAAGGTAGAGAAAACCTTCCAAAGTAGATTTTCAGACCATTGGATGAGCTGAAGGCCCAATGACATAATATCATATACATTCACATTTATGTGCAGAAAATTATACATACGCCTTTTAATTCCTTGCGAGCATCTTGCAACTCGTCATTGGTTTTACGCTCCTTGACAACCAGAGCTTGCTGGAGATCTTCCATGGTTTCCAATTCCTCCTCTTTATCCTGCAGATCCAATTTAATTGCATCTATTTTTTTCTTCTCCTCCACATTTTCATCCTCCCCCATATGTCTCATTACTTGAAGTGCTCCTCTCAACTGCTCAATCTCCAACTCCAATGCTTGTTTGGCATCAAGTTTTCTTTGTAGTTCATGAATTCTTTTATGCAATTCCTCCTTTTTTTTCTGCAATGTCCAACAACAAAATGACTGGGTCAAATCTAAAATTGATAAATGCAATTGAATTAACAATTGAAGATAGACAAATGTATGGAATCCGTGCCTCTTGTTCTTTAGCTAAACGCATCATTTTCTCATCAGCCTTCTTCTGCTCCATTATTGCCATCTCATTCTGCAAACAAATAGATGAAAACAAAGTTCATCAGCATTAGAATTATTAAAATAAGAGAGGGTGGTATTTGTAATTTGACAACAAAAAGACTTGGCTATCAATAAATTTAAACAGGCAAAAATATTACATTTTTCTTCTTAAGATACAGCTTCTCTCTCTCATGATCATTATGTGCTTGACGGTTCTGCAGATCCTTCTCACGGTTCTCAAGTTTTTTCTTGGCTTTTTCATGATCCATAAAAATTTTCTTCAAATGATCAAGATCAATCTGCTGAATCCTTTTAATTTCTAATGGAACAAGGTCAAACAAAGTAAGCAAACCATGAACTTCTCTCAAATTACATGAGCTAGAAGAATTCACTTCAAAGTAAACTTGTAATTTTCACATCTCAAGTTTCGACACTGTGAAACAAAAAGCAAGCTATCACAAAAAAAGACAACAAAAAAGGTGAACAATAACAATCACTTTAAGTTTCAAGTACCATCATTAAATGATTGAATCATCTCCTCTTTCTGATCCATCACTCTGATCAGAGATACATTTATCTCATCATATTTGCTTTCCACCTGTTCCAATTCCTTATTCTTCATTATCAAGGAATTAGTTAAACCCGAGACCAGCTTTGTAGTTTTCCTTTTGTCCTCTGCTTCTTTTCCAGAAACAGTTTTCAAATCCCCGGTTTTACATAGGTGATCACCAACCATATTCTTCAAGTGGTAATCAACATCACGGGCCACCCATCCATACAGCTTATTCCCTTTGTGTCTGGAACCATAGTAATCCCTCCTGCCACAATGCTCCACTTCAAAACTTCTCTCAAAGTTCATAGCATTGATGAAACCATCCCAATCATTGCTGAACTCAACAATGGCAAAACCAGAATGTCCTCGATAGTTCCATAGTGGTAGAACTTTCAAGGGATGAAAGCCTTTTGCTGTAAACTCATCCCTTAGTTTGCTACCACTTTCTCCAACATACTTCCCGTTTTTTAATTCAGTAGGAATGTTTGCAACTATACCCTTCCAAGGCCAGACAAATACTTGATCCTTGTAAGCAGGTTCTGATCTAATTCTCACATCAGATACAGGTACTTGATCCTTGTTAGCACGTTCTGATTTAATTCTCACATTAGAAAAAGATACTTGATCCTTGTTAGTAGGTTCTGATTTACTTCTAACATCAAGATACTTTTCAATGTATGATCGAAGAGCAGAGTGCTTCGCGTTATCTTTTATACCCCTGCTATGCAATCCCCTGGCAAATCCAGATGCATGTTTCGAAAGCTCGCCGAGGGAGTTATAATCCTTCTTGTCCGCACAGAAGGGACACCGATAAGTTGAATTGGAGATTTTGACTTTATAATAATCTCTCTTCAAGTCTGTGTAATATCTATACTTGTACTCCTCGTACTGTTTCAACTCAAAATCACTCAAACGCTCTGATTTACCAGACATCTGCAAATGAGAAATGAAATCGGAATTAGAACTGAAATGTCAAACGGGCGTTTGGCACTCAAAAAGGAGTGCTTCGGTGCAAAAGTGTGTCTAATATTATAAAACTGATCTTGGAGCTGGTAAAATTGATTTTAAGATAATTTTTAACTTTTCCATGGAACAGAATGATTAGATGTGAGACTTTTTTTATATTTACATTTCAAAAGTTATTTTACTTTTATCATCCAAATAATAAACTATCATTAAGAAACACAAATCAATATTTTTAACTTCCATATTTTTTAAAAACAATTATTTTAACATTAATTCTTTCAAAATCAATTGTATCAAAATCCAAAACAAAGGGTGATTTAGTGGATAATCACATAATCGGAAACTAAACCGAGTCAAGTTAAACTCCATTAACATTGCAACCGCTTTCCCGTGAATCATAACGTAGTATCAGTGGAACTGCGGAACCTAAAAAGTAAAAATCAATCCATGCACAGTGTAGATAGCTACTGAGACTAAGCCAAATAAAAAGAAGAGACGGTGATGATTCAAGGTCGTCGACTCGTCACTCACTTTCCATTCTGCATTCAGAGTCTAATCTTAGGGTTAAACAACTAAATTTTGAAAAATAAAAAAAAATGAGGGCGATTAGCATATAAGAAATCGTATAAGAGCGTTTGAAAATTGAATGTAGATATAAAAGGAGCGAGAATGGTACGAAAGAAATCAGCACTTACGGTGAAAGACGCGTAGATGGATTGTGGAAAAAGCCTCTGCAACACTCAGCTTCTTTGCCTTGGGAGAGCCATTACAGTTCAACGTTCAGTGGGTTTCCATAATTGTGTTTGAATTTCTGGTTTTCTTTTATACAGAGAAGAAACGCCTTTTGCGTCGAATGGAATGAATGCAGGTGAGGAAGAAGAAGAAATCGAAAGTCACCACTCCCGAATAAGGAAAGGGATGAAATGAAGGAGGAGAAGAAAGAAACTACGGTGAAGAGAGAGAATAAGAAACGAAATGAAATTAGGGTGGCGATTCCTTATTGGTTCAGTACTTGTGGAGTTCTGGAATATTATTAAGCAATTTCTATGATAACTTCAGAAATTTGGGTACCTTACCCTCCTAATAATAGGAACCATAAATTTATTAGAAGGAATTGATAAAAACATAAATAATTAAAAAAAATATTAAAACAAATAAATAATAATATAATGCAAGTTATACAAACTACTTCCAAAATTGCAGAATATCTTTATAGCAATACACACAATAAACGAACGCAATATCTAAACATATATGAAAGTCTAAGAATTATAGATAAAGGAAAGGAAGTAGAAAATGAAGATAATTTGAAAATTAGGAAAATTCTTATTCAACTAGAAACTCTGTTACAAGAAGAGCTTAATAATAAGCCTATCACTAAAAGAGACTTAGAAGAATTACTAAAGGAAAGATTTAGAATCTTTAACTCCAAGAACAACATGGAGAAGATAAAGACCGATTATATTGAAACAATAAAAAGATCAACTGATTTAGAAGAAATTCAGCAACTTCTTGAACGATTAAAAATAATTGAAGAAGAGCATTATCAAATACAAGTAGCAGAACCAGTTAATACAACCCCAAATGAGACAGAAGAAGTAGTATTAAATTATAGTTCCTCTTCAGATGAAACAGATTTTAACGAAATACGAATGCATCATGGAGAATCAAGTAGTATGGTACCTGAAAGAAATAGAAAGAGAAAAGAAACATTTGAAATATGGGATAATATGGAAGAAAAAACAATGAATAACATGGGATATGTAAAAAGAAATAATAAATGGTCTAAAATTCCAGATAAATTTAAACCAAGATATGAATCTATTAAATCAGGAAATATTCTAAACCTTGATTATGCCAAAAACAAGGAAGAAATACTCTTACAATGGATCAATGAACTTACTCTGCTTATGGCAACAGATGACAAATTTAATAATCTAGATAGAAATTCAATTAAGAATTTTATTTTTTACAAAACTTCTGGAAATGTACAAAAAATTTTAAATGGAATAAAAAAAGAAAAATAGCAACAATATATACAACGAACAGTAACAAACCAAGACTTTGCTAGGTTTATAATGGAATTAATTTATGAAGAATTCATAGGATTTGCTAGCATTGAGCAAAGTGCTGAAGTAAAAAGATATTTACACGAAACTGCTAAGGTACACTTAAATAAAATGTAAATATGTGATATGTGTGATATAGAAAGTTTTATTTGTGAATACCAAAAATATTATTATCAATTATATACAGAAACAAAAGAGACATATAAAGAAATATTTATGGATAAATTACCTTTTCCACTTAATCAAAAAATAAAAACTATCCGGTTAGCCAACCAGTTAACTACGGCTAAAACCTTAGGAGGAATTATTCAAGTACTTTTAAAAGAATTACGAGACCAATGTTTAAATAGAGAAACCATAAGACAATTAAATAGAGGAAGAAATGTAATTTGTTGCGAGTTACCAGAAATAGAATTACCTGAAAACTATAGATGTAATCCTATAAAAAGAAGAAGAAAATATTACAAAAGGGGAAGACCAAAATTGAGAAAAACTTACCCAAAGAAAAAAGCCTATAAGGATACAAAGAAAAAATATTTTAAGAAAAAACGTACACCTAAAAAGTATTGCCCAAAAGGAAAAAAGAAATGTGTATGCTGGATATGCAATGAAAAAGGCCATTATGCAAACGAATGTCCTCAGAAAAAAAAATTTAAAGAAAAAGCTAAAATAATAAAACAAGTTTATAAAATATATAATCTCGAACCATTAAAAGAAGAATTAAGTACTACTGATGATAGTGTTTATGAATATTCTGAACATGATGAACTATCTTCAGAAGAAACAGAATCCGAATAGTACTTATATCAAAATTAAGATAGAAAAAAGTACTAAAGAAACTGAAGCCTACATAGATACTGGAGCAAGTATTTGTTTAGCAACAAAAGCATTATTTGACAAATGGGAATATCTAGAAAAGCCATTAAAAATACAAATAGCTGATGAATCTATCCACTCTTTGTTCTGGGTAGTCAATCGCATAACCTTACAAATACAATAAAAACGATTTATTGTCCCAACGATTTATCTATAAGAAACAGGAATAGATGTCATCCTAGGCAATAACTTCTTACGACTTTATTCACCCTTCTGTCAATATTTAGAGTACATAACACTTCGTACACCATATATACGCAATATTCAAACTCGTGAAATCCTTTCTATACCAATCCTTCATTCCTCTCAATGTACTTATTCTACAAAATAATCAGAGTTTAGCAAGCTGCAACGTGGTGACCTATTTACTATTCTTTGTCAAAAAATTCGCTATGCTCTAATCAATTTAGAACCAAATAGAAACATCCCAGCTCATATTGAACATTTATTAGAAAAATTATGTAGCGATCATCCCCTAGATCCGAACATAAATAATAAAAACACCGAACTAATTACATTAAAATTAAAAGTTCTACTACGGAAGTAAAATGCAAACCTATGATCTACACTAAACAAGATAGAGATGAATTTGCTGAAGACATTAAGCAAATGCTAGCGAAAGGGTTAATCAGACCATCCAAAAGTAAGCATTCGGCCCCAGCCTTTTACGTAGAAAATCATAGTGAACTCAAACGTGATAAACGGCGAATGGTGATAAATTATAAACAAATAAATGATGCAATGGAAGGAGACGCATACTTTCTTCCTAGAAAAGATTTAATTATTGAACAAATTAGAAATATGCTCTGGTTCAGTACTTTTGACTGCAAATCAGGGTTTTATCAACTAAAACTAAATGAAGAATCTAAGGCATTAACAGCCTTCAGCTGTCCCCAAGGACAATATGAATGGAATGTACTCCCTATGGGAATGAAGCAGTCCCCAGGAATTTTTCAAAGATATATGGATTCAATACTAAAAAAATATAAAGATTTTTGTCTTATTTATATCGACGATATCCTAGTCTTTACCAATAAAGACTTAAGTGATCATTATCATAAAGTAACTCTGGTACTTAATAAGCTTCTAGAGCACGGAGTAGTATTAAGTAAAAAGAAAATAGTTTTAGCACAAAATAAAATCAATTATTTAGGACTTGAAATAGAAAAGGGGAAATTAGTAATGCAAAAACACGTGCTAGAAAAACTTAGCAATTTTCCTGTAGCCTTAAAAGATAAAAAGGAATTACAAAGGTTTCTTGGATTACTAACCTACATTTCAAATGAAGGATTTATCAAAGATCTTGCAGCAAAACGTAAAATACTACAACAGAAACTAAAGAAAGATGCTCTTTGGTCTTGGACAAAGGAGGATGATGCAATTATTACCAAACTAAAGAACTTATGTCAACAGCTTCCAGAATTATATCATCCTGCAGATGATCTAATTATTATCGAAACAGATGCATCACATGAATGTTAGGGAGGTATTATGAAAGCAAAACCCCCTGGACAAAAGAAAGAATTACTTTGTCGATACATGTCTGGAACATTTACAGACAGTGAAATTAATTATCCTACTCATGAAAAAGAAACTCTAGCACTTATTCGGATGTTGGAAAAACATCATATTTATGTGCTTGATAAAGAATTTATTGTTAGAACCGATTCCACTTATGTGGCAGGTTTTAAGAATTTTAATCATAAAGGCACTTATAAGCAAGGGAGGTTGATCCGATGGCAAATGAAACTAGCCGAATATAATTATTCAATATCTCATATTAAGGGAGAAAAGAATGTCCTTGCAGGTATACTATCCAGAGAATGGAGCGAGGAACAACAGAAATGTTGAAAAGACAAAGAGAGCTCAAGAAAGCGCTACGAGATCAAAAATTAAGAGAATTAGATTTACTCGAAGCAGACATTAAAGTATTGGATTTACAATTAGAAACTGAAGGTTTCCTAGAACAGGCAATTCCAGCAGAAATTAAAGTTCAAGCACAAAAAGAAGGAAATCAAAAATGGTACGCTATTTTTAACGGACCATTTCCCGGAATTTATGACGAGTGGCACATCCCCATTGTCAGAAAGTTCCAGGAGTTATTCACAAATCCTATGCAACAAAGGAAGAAGCAAAAAAAGCGTTGAAGGACTTTCAGATTGCCAAAGGTAAAGAAATTTATCTTGGACCAAGAACTTTTGCAGAAACCACCACTCTGAAACCAGAACCAAGAAAAACACTAAAAGTGTTAGGAAGAGTTCCTTCTTCCCTAGACAATTTCCCAATAATTATCAGAAAAGAACATGAACTTCAAGTCCAATTCTCTAAAGAAAACTTTTATGAACATCTCAAACGATTAATTCATTGGACAGAAAAAGAAAAAAGCAATTGTATGTATATGTTGGACCGTAAATTATTCGCCACCAAAGCAGTACTTACACCAGGAGCACCATCAATCCTGACGTTCAATTTATTCCAATTTGGTTTAATTGAATGTCTTTATTTGAGTCCCAATCTTGAAGAAATTAACCTATTTCCCTATTACTTCAAAGAAGCAGTTCAGATGTTCCGAAAGAATATTGCTGGAGAAAGAGCTATTTTCTTAAAATTTTACTCAACTTATCCAGACTTCACCACCAAACAACCAGCTAAGCATTTAATCTTTATTGGTATCAGCAATAATAATTTCCCTTTAATGGATGAACCTACCGAAGTAGATTATGATGAAGACCAAATTAATAACTTCATAGCTCATCAATTAGCCAGTATATACTTTCAATGCCAAACCATTGGAAAAGAATCATTCATCAAAACTTTGTACAAAGGTTCAAATGCTTTGTTACTAAGCAAGACAAGCGGAAGGCCCATCAAAGAAAAAGACTTAACCCTACTGATAACTTTCGAGATGCCATTCTATGCACTAGAGGGACCCGCTATGAACTATTGTCCAGCTATTCTCCATAAATTATGCTTGTTAATTAAAGAAAACGGGAATCACGCATGTGAAAGGTGCATAAAGCAAACCACGTCAGAAGCCACTACTAGCTGTCAGCCACAAGGAAAAGATTCCGAAGACGAGGCAATAATTGAAGAATGATGTAAGCAGTGACGACAGTATGTAATTATTAGTTTCCTGATGAAAGCACTTACGTGCTATAGGGTTAATAATGTAAATAGACAATAATCCCTTAGCCTATAAGTAAGCCCTCTTATGCTGAGGCAAATCAGAGCGAATCAGTTGGAGGAAAAACTCTCACCCGATCTTTCCCTAGTTGAGGAAAGCTGTTAGTCTCCTCATAAGAGGAATCTAGGTATCTGCAAATACCACCCTGTAAACACTTCATCAATAAATTACTCTTTTTACTTATCATCATTTATCTTCGCTTACTTTATACGTCCAATTACCCATACACCAAATCATGAACGAATCCCTTCAGAAGCACACGGATGAAGTAGATCTAGCATGCACTCAGAACGCGGAAGCAGCAGTGAACCAAAAGGCACTATAACTCGATAAACCCAATCAGGTATGACGCAACTCTACTAGCTATTATGAATTCTGAATCTGAGATTAGGGAAACTAATGATGATATAGAACACCTTCAAATTACTGAAGAAGATGGAAATTATCAAGGAAGTATTCTTATTAATCCTCGATTATTTCAAAAAATACAAAAAGAAGAATTAGATCTTTCTAAAACTGCAAATATGAATGGAAAGGAATGATTAGGAGGAATAATGAAAAGATTTATTCAAAAGGAAAATATAATTTACTATGGAAAAATAATTACAGAAACTCTCATAGACATAACTGAAGCTCAAGGTAGTACAAATATCCAACTGTTAAACCGAAAAAAGATTTCAGAATTAAGACAAAATTTAAAAATAGAAGCACATAGAAGAAAAATTGGATATATTCACATAGATGCAGTCCAGATCTTAATTAAAGCAACTTTTCAAGAAGGAATAGATTCTCCAATAGAGTTAATCTTAAAAGATGAACGCATAACTGATGTCCGTGATAAGATACTAGGAGTTATAGAAGGAAATCTAGCTTATGTAAAATTAAAATTTGAAATTCATCCTAATATAGGAATCCCATTAAGTACTCAAAGACTAGATCAATCTTTAACTTTAGAACCTAAATTTCTTAGAAAAAATCTAATGAGACCAGGAGACAAAATATTTTCAGTCACTTGCTGTGTAAATTATGCATTAACCAACTCTCACCATAGTATCACTTTTAGAAATAATGATAGAATAGATGTTCCTCAATTATTTGACGATATTGAAAAAATTTATTATCCAAGAAGAAATAAAATAACTGAGCTAGGAACTTTTTTAAAGAAGTCTGAATCATTAAGAATACCTTACATTCCTAGACCGATTCAACTACTAGAACTTGAAAAAAGTGCTAGTACTAGTGAAAATATTAATAAATTAGTAAATCAAGTTAATGATTTAACTCTGTATATAAAAAATAAAATATGAATTCATCAAAAAGTTATCAAAAATCTATTATAACAAATAATCAGATAACTCTGGGCCAGAATTGGTATCAGAGCTAGTTAATGAGAACTGCTAGCTATATAAAAATAACTATAAATAATCTAAAGAATTATTGTAAAACTTTAAAAGAACTAGATGAAGAAAATCCTAACCCTTATCTTAAAGATCAAATAAGACGAGTTGAAATACGTATTCAGATTTTTAAACAACGATTAGAAAAACTAATAGCATGAAAACTTATCTCACCTTAAAAGAATGACTACAAACTAATCGAAAAAAGATAACATATTGGCAAGAAGATAAACCAACAACCTTACAGGACTATTGGCTTAAAGAAAGTATGTTAGCACATCACATAAAATTAGAGAAATGGATAAAAAAGAGAGTTGAAAGAATAATTGCATGAAGACTATTACCATGTTAAAAGAATAGTTAAAAGAAATTAAGAAAGATATTAGATACTGGAAACAACAAGAAATTGGAGATTTTATCGATGAATGTGTAATAAAAGGCATAATAGATTATAAAATACAAATGTTAAAAAGAGTAAAAAACGAATTAGAAAATTTTGCAGCATGAACTAAAATCAAATAAAAGAAACAATACAAATAATAAAATTAGAACTTAAAGATGAATACGCATATCTGTCTACTTTGTTGAAAAATAAAGAAGAAGATTATTTAGATGAACAAGTTTGAAAATTAATTGAAAAAGGTATTATTTGGAGAGAGAATAGATTAATCCGTCTAGAAAATCAACTAAAATGATAGAATATAGAGAAGAATTAAGATTATATATGTCAGGAAGAATAGTAATTCTTATAGAAAAATTTGGTATTATCATAACATATGACATCTTAGAAGCAATGAATTATCTGAAAAAGAAAATAAAACATTTTGAAGGAATCATCTTACACGAAGAAAATATAAATCTTCAAGAAATAGAACAAGAAATTCTTACTAAAGCAAAAAGAAGATTAGCTTGTATTTCTCGATATAAAAGACAAAATGGAAAAATATTCGAAAAAATTAATACCTTTGAACAATGGTACCCAATTATAGGATACCAAAACCCTTAGATTTACGGGGGTACCGTAGCAATCCCCGTATTATTATTGGTTACAAAATTTAGGATCTTCCTTACTACTGCTCTAAAAGGATTGACATAGTAATTCATAAAAGAAAGTTTGTATTAAAAAATTAAATATAATGTGTCTTAGAGTTAAGAATGAGGTAAACTGAAAATTTTGTGGACCACTTTTAGTTCATAAAAAAATAAATTAATTATTTTAAATTTATAAATGTGGGATATATTAGTTTTTAGGTTTAGTTCTAACGTTTATTTAATTATCTATGTATTTCATTAACCATCCTACCTGATTTGTTAGTGATTCTACATGACCTATATCGAATTTCTTTTGTGTAAAACGAATAAAAAGTGAAAAAAAATATGCACAATTTTAAAACCAAAAATACCTAAACATTATACAATTTTTACACTTTTCATTCCTTTTCCATGGTGCAAATTTGTCATAGGCCATGTAGGACCACTAATGGACCAAGTAGGATGGTTAATAGGGCATGTAAACAAGTAAATGAACGTTGGAACTAAGAGTGCGTTTGGGTAAGCAACTTAATTAAGCGCTTATTCCATAAGTTTTTTTTTAAATAAGTTAAAAACAAATTATTTTCAGAAGCTTCTCTGACAATTATATGGAAATAAGCTAAAAGGATCTTATAAGAAGATCATAAACTATTTGCATAAATTTCTTTTCATAAGTTATTCTCATAAGGTCTCTAAAAGCTCTTCTAAACGCATCCTAAACTTAGGAACTAATATGTCTCGCATTTATAAATAATTAGTTTATTTTTTTCAAAAAATAAACTGGATCCTGAGAAACTTTCACGGACTAATTTAAGCCTTTACTCTTAAATTTATTTTGATTACCACATGTCAAGGAAGAGTCCTAAATAAATAACTAGACACTTAAATGCTCTGCTATTTTCTTTAAATTTTAAATTTTAAATAAAGATGGAAAAAGTTTAAAGATGAATTTGGGTATTTGATAAAGAGAAATGTTTTTTGAAAAATAAAATTGGACAATAACATGTTGTTTCTTTATTTTTTGATGTATTTTTGAAATGCGTGTATATAAAAAGATAAAAAATAAGTGAGAGATAAAAATAAATATATACGTGGTCACATACAATATATAAAAATTGATATTCAAATAACTCAACTGTTTGATAAAACTTGCACAGGCTTAATTCTGTAATTTAGACTAAATTTGTACAAAATCATTCTTACTCAAAAAAGTAAAACCGAAAAGGAAATAGTGAAAAAATTTGAATAAATTTTCATTTGGATTTAATTTGAATATACTTTTACTTTTTAGTGGAAAATTTTATATTAATTTTCGCAATAATTACTTCAAACATTTTTTAGGATGTATGAATGTATGGTTAGTTAATGATAAAAAATCTTTATAATGCATTGTAATTAAAATATTATATTTTAATATATTAATTAATATATTTAATTGATATTAATTATTAATGTAAAGATTTTTTATACTGTTAATTAATTATAAACTGTCATATCATTCAAAATGCTTCACTATTATCCTGACTATCTTAAAAGTCATTCAATTCGAATGGGAAACCAAAAACTCTAATTACAATGGATTTCGAATCAAAAAACGTCATTCATACCCTGCTTTAGGTATGCACTGTCAAATCGATCATAAATCATTATGTGAATGATTTTTAGAATAGTTAGGATAAAACTCAAATATGTTTAATGATATGACAATTTATAATTAATTAATGATATAAAATTTTTGAAAGATTCTATAGTACCATTTGGGTATCATACCCATACTTATGTGATCAATCAAATGATGAGAATATAGCTCCATATGATATTCACATGACTCAATTAATTGAGATGATACATTTTAATTGAACATAAGATATCCAAACCTTTTAATTTCCAAAAATATCATAACAACACCCAAGATTTTTTTACAGTAACCATACATACCAATACCATTGAGAAATGCTCAGTGATTGGAAAGTTTTTCGTATGATGGAGTATTCAACCGTTTATCTAGGATTTATTTTTGGTTTCTAACTTTTTATTTTTTTTGTTCCTTAAAAAAAACTTATTATTTTTTTGGTCTAACTTTTTATTTATTTTGTTCGACTTTTATTTATTAATTAAAACATAAAAGGCAAACTTTAAACGTACGTACTTGCACTGTTTCACCAAATCAATTTTCCTACTATTTAGCAAAACTCATTAAATTATGGAGTTTAATTTTTATGCATAGATAATATAAAATTTTTTACACTGTCAATCAATCATCAATCATGATATGAATGACTTTTAAGATAATTAGGATAAAAATTAAACAAATGTGTTGATATGACAATTTATGATTAAATATCTGTATAAAAAAAAACTTTACACTGTCACTATGTATAAATTAAACTCTAAATTATATCTTTACACCAAAGATACTTTTCGTGTAACCGACATTTAACTATTTTTTTATGTATAAGTTTTAGAATTAAGTTTGAATTGAAATTGAATCTCCCAATTGTAATTATTTTCTTTGGTATACATATTACAATTACAGTTCTAAATTTCAAGCCTAATTTCATGGAATTGAACAATAATTATTTTACGTTAGTTTCATTCCTTAGCCTAGACTTTAATTATCATTTCCAAGTATAAAAGTTAAAAATTGTTAAAAAGAAAATAGGGAAATGACAACAATAGAAATATGAAGTCAAATGCTAGTTTTTCAGGAATTAGGATTCAAAGAATAGTTCTTCAATAACTAACTATAATTTTTGCATTGATAATCTGATCAAGTGTATATAATGACAAACCTAATAAATCTATTTATAGAGACAATGGACTCTTAATTTTGAACCAAATCATAGAATATGAATAAAGAGTAAATCTAAAGATATTTACATAGAATACTCCACAATATTCCAGGATAAGGTAAAAATATTATGAGATGCTTTCATATATCAAATTAAGATAGTCATCCATCACATATTAAGATATGCATATTTACAACACTTCCCCTTGGATAACTACACATTATGAATATGTCTCGTTAAAACCTTGCTAAGAAAAGCTGAGTGAGATAAAAATTTAGCGAAGGAGAAATAGTACAATATTCTTAGTAACTTACTTCCCCTCAAAATACATCAACTATGGGAAGTCCTTTAATTGGCGCATTCCAATGCTATGCACATGCTTCTTCAAAATTGAAGTTGGATGTGCTTATGTGAATAGATCTCTCGAGTTGCCCCTTGAGCAAATTTTGTAAATATCAACATCACCTTTCTTTTGAAGTTCATGAATATAAAAGATTTTTTGTGAATTATGTTTAGTTCTATCACCCTATACTTGGTCACCTTTAATTTATGCAACACTTGCGGCATTATCTTCATGCAATGTTGTGGCTTGTCATCTTCTTTCATCAATCCACATGCTCCTCGGCTCTAATGTACTGAGTCAGTTCTTAGTCATATGCACTCACAACTTGCTTCATGAATAATTAATATCTCTGAATGATTTGATGAGACACAATTGATTGTTTCACAGACTGCCATGAGATAGCAGTTTTTCCACGTGTGAAGACATAACCTCTTTGTGATCGAATTTTATGAGAGTCGAAAAGATATCCAGCATCAACATATTCAACCAACTTTGACTTTTCTCCATCCGGGTAAAACAAACCCATAACAAATGTACCATGGTTATAACGAAGAATTTGTTTGACTTCGATCCAGTGTTTTCGGGATGGTGCAGAACTAAATCTTGCTAATAAGTTCACTAAAAAGGTTATATTTGGTCTAATACTATTTGCAAGATACAAAAGTGCTCTAACTATGATATGGTACTTTGGGACCAAGAAGTTTACTCACAATACATTCATTAATCGAAAATCTCTTTCAATCAGAAATTTAAAATCGTTTTTCAATTTAACCATCAAGCAATAGAAACTAAGTCAACGATTAAGCTAATTTTTTTAAATCTTCTAAAATCAATAACCATTAATCATTGATAAAATCTTCTAGTATCTTTTGCCATTAATCTGAAATCTATTGTACCTTTTGATCAAAACAATTTTGAAATTACATTATCAAATACTTCTACTTTGATAAAAAAAAAGAAGGTTATAAACTAATCAAATAAACTATAAGTTAACTTATTGGACTTGTCAAACAGAGCCTTAACTTTTTGAAGGCAGAAGAATTAAAGACCATGTGAACAACACATGTATACAAATTTAGCAAAGTCATCCATGAATGTAAGGCTTACTACATGAATGGATTTAGCAAAATCAAGTTTGTAACTAATTAAAGTCAAGAAAACATTAGGCTCAAAGATCGTGCTTAGCTATTTTGTTAATTGAAATCAAATCAAATTGATTCAATTAATTCATGATTTTGATTTGATCGAAATAAACTAAACCTATTACATCTATTAACATTATTGACATTACGAGTTTTTCCATATATAATCAATTTAGATTTAGATTTTAGATATAATAAAAAATGTTGAAATTAAATCAAGTTCAAAATTATTTTTACTCAAATACCATCATGTAGATTGTTAAATTTAAAAATAATGCAAATAACCATTTTTAATTTATTTCTAATTGAATTGAAATCAAATTAATTCTTTTACATGACTCATAATTCTACTGAATAGTGTTTGGTCGCAATGACAGTGAACTGCGATCCCAGACGACTTTCACCTGCAATGTTAGCAATTCGAATCTTAGAGTCGGAACTCTTCGGAGGGCTTTACATAACCGGCAGCCCCGGTCCTAGGTTGTGGGGATACCAACTCAAAGACAAAAAACGTGACTCGTATGATTCTATTCAATAAATAAAAAATAAAGTAAAAATTACATATTAGAACAAAAATATAAACTGTAGTCTGTAGTTCTGCTTCTGCGTATCAATCCTAATGACAACCACCCAAACGAAGCGTCAAATCCTCTTTCGTTTCAGCGTTTTCCATTGCTTGAGTAACTGCGCAACACCTTTCTTACTTCCTGAAAATTCCAGAGCTCTGGTAATGGGTATCTACCGCTAGGGTTGTACGCATTCAACTCCATCAGAGCTGTGACCACCGCTCCAAATTATGACCTAATCACCAAACTCATCCTTTACAGTTTTCAGTTTTTCATCTTCTTCATTTAAAATTTCCTGCAAAATATATCCAACACAGATCAGAACATGGGTACATGCATGGTACATCAGGGAGAGAAACATGCCAACAAAGTGCTGAAGAGATGACCAGCACCTTGTTGTGCCAATAGAACTTCAAACAATACCTACAGCGCGATACCTTAACTTGTAACTATTATAAAATGATGCATTGCGTTTTTTAAGTATTACTTAGCAAGGGTGGTGAGGCAATGAAGGAAAAAATGCCTGTAATTAAAATGACCACATGAACAGTTCCTAAGAATAAAAAAAAATAAAACTTCCATTTGAACACGTGAAATTCTGTAAGTCAATGGACCTTGGCGTTCCCTTCTTTATCAGTTAAAACTACAAATGGATGCCAGCTTGGATCTCTAAGATAATCCTCCCACAGCGAGCACAACTCCATAGCTTTCACATTTGTTTCATCACCAGAAAATTTTCTCTTAGCTGCATTCACAAACGGCTTATAATCAAGCTCCCCCAATCGTTTCACGCCAATAAAAGCACGAGTCCGCTTCTGCTTCTGCTCCTTCTCTATCCACTGTGAACAAGGAAATCAGACTACTTCAAAAAAAATACAAATGATAAAACCATGGCAGCAACAATATCACAACAACTAATTAAACTGAACTTATAGAGGTCATTTCTCTAGAAGTTTGAAGTACTAGATCCTATAACAAAAAAACGTCTTTTATAGACCTTAACTAATTCTACTAAATTTTAGCTTAAATGTTAAACCTGATAGATTAAAACAATCACCTTAGGACACAAACAACTGTATAGTAAATTGACAATGGAGAACCAATCAACCACATGATTCCCAGAACAAGATGATACCATTGAAAAACTGCAATTCCTCAAATAAAGAAACTACGGTTAAAAACACAGAATGTATTTCATGTGAAATGCAAATACATGCAAACAGATGGCTCTATGTCATCGCAGCAAATCACATGGTTCAGCACCTGAATATGAATCCAACTACATGATTTGAATGCAAACCAATTACAGGTTCATGTAGTTTACTGACATGAAACACACAGTCATAATTCTTACATAAGCAGTTGTATGTCAATTAAAAAAATGCAAAAAACCTTACATTATTTGTGAAGCTTAGCAAGTATTTTATATGAACAGAAAATTATACATACGTCTTTTGATTCCAGCGTGCATCTTGCAACTCGTCTTTCCTTTTATGCTCCTTGTTAACAAGAACTTGCTGCAATTCTTCCATGGCTTCCAATTCCTCCTCTTTATCCTGCAGATCCAATTTAATTGCATCTATTTTTGTCTTCTCCTCCACATTTTCATCCTCCTTCATATGTTTCATTACTTGAAGTGCTCCTCTCAAGTGCTCAATCTCCAAATCCAATGCTTGTTCGGCATTGAGTTTTCTTTGTAATTCATGGATTTTTTTAGGTAGTTCATCCATTTCTTTCTGTAATGTTCAACAACAAAAAGACTCAGTCAAATCTAAAATGGATAAATGCAACTGAATTAACAATTTCAGATAGACAAATGTATCAAAAAAGGAATTCGTGCCCTTCGTTCTTCAGCCAAACGCATCATTTTCTCATCAGCCTTCTTGTGCTCCATTATTGCCATATCATTCTGCAAACAAATAGATGAAAAACAAAGTTCAAGGGTGGTATTTGAAATGGGACAACAAAAAAACTTGGCTATCCAAAAATTTAGCAGGCAAAAATATTATATTTTCTTCTTAAAATGTAGCTTCCTTCTCTCATTATCATTATGTGCTTGACGCTTCTGCAGATCCTTCTCACGGTTCAATTTTGTCAATGAAACTAAAAACGGGGAGAAAAAGTACTTAAAATGAAAAAATCACATAAATTATAAATTAGGTTGCAGTGAGAAACATCTTGGTTGAAAGTGGGTACCATTAAACCAAATTCCAATCCGAACACTTTGGAAGGGCAAACCCCGTTACCCAAACCACGAACACGACCATAATGCTCAGGTCCGCATACTTTTCCGATTGCATCATATGGATGAGCAAGCACCTTCAAAGGGACACCAGAAGTAGCTGCAAGTTCTTGATCTTGAGGCAAGTGCTTTGAAATTTTATCCTAGAAGTAAAATGAAGCTCAAGTCATCAAGCAAATTAAACTGAGTTTCAAAGAAAATTTGGAGGTAGTTAGTGAGTGCAAGTTACATCAAGCTTCATTTTATGCATGCTTGAACTGTCATAAAATTATATGCATAATAGAACTGAACCTTCGAAATTAGGAAATAGAAAAAAAGAAACACACTCTACAGAACATGCATTAGTTCACTCGTTACCATAGAATTCCCCCCCTTCTTTGTCGAACAGCTATTCCTATTTAGATCTAACAACCCACTAATTACAGTGGGTGATTATCCTGTTACAACTGTAATTTATTTAACTGTCAATGGGACAACTATTGTTACTAACATAATTGGGTCCCAATCTCCTACCCTCATCTCTATTTATCCTAACATACACCCTTTTAATCGGAGGTCTGCTAACACTGCATTACTGTTTTTCTTTGCATGTGTTCATGCTATGTGGGAGCTAAATTAACCAAATGAGGAGTTAATTCCCTAAGTATATATTGGCCAGTTTTGCACCATAGGGTGCTAGGAACTGAAAATTATGAACCACAGGGTGGTAGGAATGAATCCTAAGCAGACTAAGTTCAAAGCTGTTATGTGAAAGAAAGATAAATGATTTTATTTAGCATATGCTTAATTTTCTTTTTCTTTCTGAAATCTGGAAGTACATGCACTTTTAAATAAAATTGTGTCCATGTTTCTTGTGTGCTAACTACTGAAATATTATGTCTCATTTTTTTAGTTTCCTTCTAAGCTCTAACCCAACTTCCAGGTCAGAATGTTTTTCATACTTCATAGCTCAGAGGATTAAGGTGGAGAATGATTAAATTGTTTATTTTATGAACATAGATAGATATATAATATTTGTTACAAAAATAATCTCAGGTCCTTTATTCCTATTCTTTCATAACTCAAAACTTGAGATACCTAATTGATCAAAACCAATGATACGAATCTAACATATTAATTTTTAATAAAAGTGAGAATAAGGTTTGACATAAAAAAAATTAGAAGAAAATGCAAAATTATATTTTTTAAATCAGCTTGTAATTATGGGCCTAAACATAATGAATATATTTTAAAATATACTTAAATATTTATTGAAAGAAATTTTGATGAATTAAATCAAACCCTAATTTACTGCAAGAAAAGATACATATCATACCCCAAATATTTATGATAGAATAATTAGCCAACAGTTGGGTAAAAAAAAATACAACTCACAGATAAGATTCTCGCATCTTGACTCACATAGCTTCCATCTTTCTTCACCAAATTTGACACAATAACTTCAGCTCGACATACAGGCCTTTTCAATTGCATCTCCTAGCATCATTTTATTAGAATGAAGTAAAGGTTAGAGTACGGTAACGCATGAAACTAAATTTGCAAAAATCTGGCAGTTATCAAAATATGACTTTACAGTTTACACATTGGAACATACGCGAGTCCCACATCGAGTGGTTAACGAGCCTGGCCGTTGCTTATATAGTTAGGTCGACCACCTCCTCATAAGCCGATTTTGATGAGATCATTCGGATGCCTAAATTTTTAACATGATATCAAAGCCACGTTCTACCAGGTGGTGTGGATAGTGCCGCTAGCCCTCGCTTATGGTGACGAGCCCAGGCTCGAGGGGGCGTGTTGCGAGTCCCACATCGGGTGGTTAACGAGCCTGACCGTTGCTTATATAGCTGGGTAGACCACCCTCTCATAAGCCGATTTTTGAGGAGACCTTTCGGGTGCCTGAATTATTAACATGATATTAGAACCACCTTCTGCTCGGTGGTGTGGATAATGCCGTTAGCCCTCGCTTGTGGTGACAAGCCCAGGCTCGAGGGGACGTGTTGCAAGTTCCACATCTGGTGGTTAACGAGCCTGGTCATTACTTATATAACTGGGTAGATCACCCCCTCATAAGCCGGTTTTTGAGGGGATCATTCGGATGCCTAAATTCTTAACACATTTCGTGTGCTTTCCTTTGATTGCTCTTACTACCTCCGGTACAGTTGATTTTAAGCTTTTTACGGATTCTGATCATTTGTTCACTTTCCTCCTACATTTCTCAAAGCAAACACAATAATCACTATATATTAATCTTTCTTGAAAATGAACAAGTTAAAATAATTATTATATAATGTGATACCTTCATTTTATCACTCATGTAGTGATCAAAAAACTTTGACCATTGAACACTATCCACCTTAGAAGAAGGAAGATTTCCAAGTATCTCCTCCTTACTCTTGTTTGAGTTAAGGTGCTCTTTTCTCAGCTTATGCTTGAAGTAGCTCCATCTATCTCGTAAGGTGCTCATAGCCCAACGATGACCCGCATCATAATCAAAATGGAATTTGTCCTTAAAAAATATTATTGAATTCACAATCAGTTTTGTTACAAAATAATGGACAAAATAGAAAACTAAAGGATAGCAAAGTCTCATTATTACCGTAATACATCCCCACTGTCGGTCTTTTATTGACTTCGGCATATTAGACCACTGATCAACGTCCATGGGACAATAACTTGACTTCGTAGCAAGCTTACCAAGAAATCTAACCATCAACTTTGAACCATTGTCAATCCCTTGTCCCAAACATGTTCTGCTTTTATTTTTTGTTTTTTTATTTCCCCGGCAGTGGTGTCTACAATGGACACACAAAGCCAAGTTACCATAAACAAATGTATTGATTAAATTTAAATGTAATAATATAAGAATTCTATTAACTGTATCTGTCCTACCTATAATCTGGACAAGGTCATCCTTTGCCATAATCTTGAGGAAGGCCCTGCATCATCACCAATGGATTATATATTTCCAGTTCAAACCCAATGAAAAACGGCTTAAATAAAAACTTAAAAATTGAAATATGCACACAATCATACTCAATTTATCGCTAAGTTAGTTACAACACCAAATTTACTGTCAAGCTAGGTACTAAAAGTCTGATTTTGTTGCATTATGTTTTATTATATATAGTCACTAAAAGAGGTGCATTTTGTTGCATCAATGATAGAAGTACTAGGATGTTAAACTCTTAGTTTCAAACTAAAAAGAGACTAGAGTAGCATAGGTTTATAGTAATGAGAAAAAGAAAACAATTAATTAATCTACTTGAATACAATTAAGCTTACAGGAAAAATCCACTTAGTGAGTTTGGGAAAGATGGATTATTTCCATTTCAGCTGTTTTCCCACTTCAAAAGCTGTTTCTTCAATAATCTAATGTGTTTGGCATTTGACTTAATTTTGAGAAAAAGCTTTTTTTTTTGAAAAAAAAAAGCTATTGTGGATGCATCTATTGTAAAGGACTGTTGGATTATTCTGAATGGATTATTTTCTATCTCAAAACTAGCTTGCCAATCATACCCTTACAGCCCTAAACCCTCTGTGCGTTGATTTTTTAGTCAAATTAATTCCTACTCCATTTTTATGTGCATAATCAGATTCTTACCCCAGTAAAAATTCCTACTCCTTCTCATATGCATTGCTAGTGGTAACTTTCCGATGCTAACCAACTTTACTAAAAATTATTATTATAATAAATAAATATCCAAATAATTTTTTTTATTTAACTATTGTAATATATTTTCACATGTTTGTCAAGAAAAAATACTAAAATTATATTCAATTTTATAATAGGAAAAAAATAAAGACCAAAATTAAAAAAAATCATTTTAACAAGTTTATTAAACAAAGTATCAAATATTATAAATAAAAACAAATAACTTCATATCCTTTTTCGTAATTTACTTTGTAGAAGTGATTTTTTTTTGCACTACCCAAACTAAATAGATTATCTTAAAATCGGGTTTCAGCAAACATACCTAAACAAAAATAGATTCTGATTATAATCGATTATCACAATAATCGATTATACATATAATCAATTATTAGCATAATCTATTTTTTTCAGCTTTCCCAAACACACTCTTAGAATCTTTATGGTAGGTAACTGAAATTTTGACATTTGCAACTCCATGAATACTAAAGGTGTATTTGTGTAAACATCTTAATTAAACGTTTATTCAATAAGATTTTTTTTCAAATAAGTTAAAAGCAACTTATTTTCATAAACTCATGTGATAAGTTTATTAAAATGAACTAAAAAAGACTTACAGATGTATTATAAACTATTTTCATAAATTATTTATATAAGTTTATTTTTATAAACTATTTTCATAAAATCTTTCCCACGTATACCAATTAGAATATATTGAAATTTTGGATGTCACACGACTCACCTATCACCCCCCATAAACCAAACCAGCAATCCTCTTATTCAAACAACAGTCAACTAACATTCACTGATACAAAAAAAAACCCCACCTCAAAACCAGAAAGATACTCTAAAAATGAGGTCAACAATGAAGCCATGAAGAAAAAAGAAAGAAGAAAGAATCAAATAATTACTTGTAAGAAGGAATACTAAGTTCGAAACCAGATAATACCAGAGACCCAATCAAGCTACAGACCTAGCAGTTGAATGTAGATAGAAAAGGAGCGAGAATGGTATGAAAAAAAATCAGCACTTGCGGTGAGAGACGCGTACATGGATTGTGGAAGCAGCCTCTGCAACACTCACCTTCTTTGCCTTCGGAGAGCCATTATACTTTAACATTCAGTGTATTTCCATAGCTGTGTTTGAATTGCTGGTTTTCTTTATACAGAGAAGAAATGCCTTTTGCGTTGAATAGAATGAAAGCACGTGAGGAAGAAGAAAGAAATGAAAAGTCACCGCCAATAGCGAAAAATACGGTGAAGGAGCAGGAGAAGAAAGAAGGTGAAGATAGAGAATAAGACCCAGTTTAGCTAATCACCTTATTTAAGCGCTTTTATAAAAATATTGTGTGAAAAACTTTTATATTATAAATTATTTTTAAATTAAATTATTTAATGTTAGAATACATATTTGAAAATTCACTTTTAAAATGTATAAGCTCTTATTGCAGCATTTGGAAAGATAATTGTTTAAGTGCTTGTAATTGTGTAAATTTATGAAAAGACATTAATAAGCACTTATTAAAGATTGTGTTTGGAACTTTGGATACCAACAAGGTCCAGCACACTTGGTAGATAGTTGTGTATAAAATAGATTTTGTTGAAAAAGACAAAATTCACTTTGATGATCTCTACAACTCATAGGGATTAGTCTCGAATTTCAATCGGAGAATACCCTTGATGTACTCAAAAAAAATATTGTGTTTGGATAAATAAGCACTTTGTTATAATTTGAAGAAAAAAGAGTTCTCAATAATAAAATATTTTATACGAGTGCTATAATTATTATATTTTGATTCCTAAAATATACTTTTGGTCCCTTATCTTTTTTCAGAATTTGTTTTGGTCATTTATATTTAAAAAGTTTCGTTTTAGCCCTTTATTTATCAAATGTTATACAAAATGGTTCTTTTCGTCAGTTTCATTACTAATGTCGTTAATGTTAATTAGCGGACGTAGCAGTTAAGTGATGATGTGAACAACTGAGTTGGCACGTCATCCACGCGAGAGGACCAAAATCGAAACCAAAAAAACAAAATAAATGACCAAATCGAGTCTTTTTCCCCACCGAGTCTTCTTCCTTAAATTGATGACCTAAGGTTTCTGGAGGTTGCTATTGCCCAAATCTAAGATTATTCGATGGATTATTACCCAAAATTGATGTATACTTCCCTAAATACGGTGGAAATGACTTAAAATTCATTGACATATTTCAAATCAAGCTGGAAAGCAAGGGAGCAGGAATGACATCAAGCAATACTAGATTGTAAGGACCTCTATTATCATTGGCATAATTAGTATAGGCTAGTAATAGATGTTGACTCAAATACCTCGTGCCTCCCACTACCACAACCTTCTTCTTAGATAGCTACAAACTTTGGAGTTTTGATTCCTTTATCGTTGTTGTATTTTATGGGTTTCTTTGCATTCATTTTATTATCTTTCTTTCTCTTTCACTCTCCAAAC
Source organism: Ammopiptanthus mongolicus (assembly GCA_039655645.1). NCBI lineage: Eukaryota > Viridiplantae > Streptophyta > Magnoliopsida > Fabales > Fabaceae > Ammopiptanthus > Ammopiptanthus mongolicus. Next base: position 5,806,326 of record CM077349.1, read on the forward strand.
TGATAATGAATTTCTGTAATTTCTCTACATTCGCTGATGGGTCTTCGCATAAAAAAATATGATTTTAATTAATGGGTGGTTTTGTGAAATTGTTTTTCAGATTAAAGTTTGCCCATTTTTTCAATACTGCTACTTTTTTGTTTCAATAAGCTTGCATGCATTACTATCATTGACATGAAAACCATGCTCTTGTGGATAAAGTTCCTCTTTTTGACGAGTAATCCACTGAATTTGGGTAATAATCCATCGAAAAATCCTAGACCCGAGCAACAACAACATCCAGAAAGAAGTCTCGTTGGGGAAGAAAACTCGATTCAGTCTTTTATCTTGTTTTTTGATTTTAATTTGATCTTTTATCTTGTGCTTTGGTTTCGATTTGGTCCTCCCACGTGGCTCCAGCACATACTGCCACTTGGATGACGTGTCAACTCAGCTGTTTAGATCATCATTTAACTGCCACGTATGTTAACATTAACGGTGTTAGTGAAGGAACTGACGAAAATACCATTTTGTATAAACGTTTAATTGATAAAGAACTAAAATGGATTTTTTTAAAGATAAAAGACCAAAATAAATTTAGAAAATAAGATGAGAGACCAAAAATATATTTTAACCTTAACTTTTTGTTGTTGTTGTTTCCGATGTTGCTATTCTGGTTTATGACTACAGCAATCTGCTACATTTCGTTTTGTTTTTAGTGGTATATTTTCTAAGTTCTGAACACCATCTTATGATTAAATCCTCAATTTGGTCCTTGAAATTAGAAGGTCGTATCAACTTGGTCCTTGTGTAATACCCGATAATTTTAATTTTAATATTTAAATGGTATCAGAGCGGACCTCTCCCAGTACGGTGTGGTTCAGGGACGAACCAAGCGGAAGCTGGTGGGCATGTAACACCCGGAGCTGACGAGGGCGGGGAGTGATCGCCGGTGCATGAGGCACGAACAAGGAGTGGCTCCTGGCAGGCTTCTAGGCGGAGGGGTACAAGAATGAACCGATTCACATCGGAAATGAGAGGGATCCTGAGGTTGTGCAGGTATGGAACTGTATAGTTGAAAAAAGGCTTATAAGAATTGATTGATACTACCTATACCAACAAGATGCATCTTCTTTTCGGTAGCCCATCACTTAAGAACTCCAAAGTTAAGCATGCTTGACTTGGAGTAATTCTGGGATGGGTGACCTTCTGGGAAGTTTTCCTAGGAAGCGTGTGAGTGAGGACAAAGCACGCTGAAGAGACTCGTGTTGGTTTGTGGGGACAGTCGACAATCCTTAAAGCAGTCCGGGCCATTACACCTTGACATTTTCGAAATTCCAAAAACATCTCTGAAATTATCAAACGTTAATCAATCCAGTCCCTCTGTCAGGGACTAAGTTGATACGAACCTTATAATTTCAGGGACTAAATTGACACAAAATTGACACAGGGACCAAATTAGAGATTTACTCACCATCTTATTGTTGTTTCAATGTATTTACCACTATACTCCCCGTCAGTTGGTTGCAATTGCTTTAACCACGTAATGCTCCTTACTGCTTGGCTTGTAGAGACTAGACATCACAATAAGAGGAATGCATCTACTATCTATATATTAATATCTTAGGCTCATGAAATCTCTAAATTGCCGATCTTCTACCATTGGCACCTGTCTGATGGCTCCAGGAAGTTTACCGGATCGAAGCAAGTAATAATAAAACGGTGAGAAACCGAGTATCGAACACAAGGATTGGGAGATCAAGTACCACTTCACAAAATCAACAACTATTTAGACCAAGAGAAATTGGTTTGGAAATTTTCAAAATAAAATAAAAAAATAAATAAACACTTATAGAAAATAATTGATTTTTGGATTTTTGAATTGATTAATTAGAAAAATAAAATAAAATAATGAACAAACAATGAAAGAAAATTCTAGGATCCGATTTCACCAACGCTATAAATACAGATTCCTCATAGACAAGGAATCCTAATCCCACTTAGTTTGGTTCAGTTATATCAATTCTTCCTAATCTCTTAATCAACTTCTAATGTCAACCAAGAATCCTAATTTATTTTAATGTCTGGGTTAGAGCACACTAAAATTTACCCATTGATATCTAATCAACTATATCTCTATGATGATTATTTATCAAAGAATTTATTAAGATCTATGATTCTCTATAGCAGTTGCATAAGGCTCCTACGGTATATCTCTATCCGCATTAATCCTATGGTTTTATCTCAATACCCTTGACACATAAATCTCCTCTCGGTCTCATTATGATTAGCCTATCATCTAATTGGTGATCAAGCAATTAGAAGCATTAAGAACGGAAATAAAACACAAATAGAGAAGAAGAATAAATTAAGAAAAACTGAAATAAATCACCAAACTGTCATGGCGCGGTTACATCGCCACCTTAAAAAAAGGGTTTAGTTCATAACTAAAATAAAAGAAGAAGAAGAAAAAATAAAAACTAAAACTATGAAGAGTTCTCAGAAATTATGCATATCCTCTCTTGTGCGACACTGTGACACTTCTTATAAGCAGTATGTAAACTGATTTGTTATCTCTTTTTTATCTCCAACAAATCCAGTTATTCTCCTTATCTTCGGTTTAATCACTTAAAAGATTACTGACTAGTTTTCTCTAATTGCAAAGCCTTGTCCATCTTTAATTGGTTGCTGAGCCCACTTTTTATTTGCAATTCTCACCTTCAATTTCACGTGGCTCTGATGCTAGTTCGGTTACCATATATGCAGTAGGGGTGTTCATCAACCGATCCAAACCAATTTAAACCGCAAAAATCGAACCGAAAAACCGAAAATCGAATAAACCGAAAACCGAAAAACCGAAAACCGAAAAAACCGCTTTTTTTTCATTGGATTGGATCGGATTTCGGATCCCCTAGTGAAAACCAATCCAATCCAATCCAAACCGACCTACTATATACATATACTATTATTTTTTAAATTATAGTACTACTCATACTTAAGCATTGTTTTTTATACTTTTATGAACGAACACTCTCATTCTCTTTAATATTTTTGTTGGAATTGTCAAATACTAGATGTATTGGAATGTGTATAGTTATTCATATACCTATAAATCAATAGTTATTCATTTACTAGAAGATTTTATGCATGTACTTAGGAACTAGAACTACATTAATTCTAGTATATATAGGTTTAATGTTGGTTTTCGACTTAATATAACTATATAACGATGTATTGGTAAAAACCGAATTATCCAATCCAATCCAAACCGCATTTGATTGGATTGGATTGGATCGGATTTTTTTAAGTAAGCAAACCGATCCAATCCAAACCGCAAGTTGTTTTCATTTTTGGATCGGATGATTTTTTGGCTCAAAACCGATCCAATCCAATCCGCGAACACCCCTAATATGCAGCATGGTTATTTAATATTTTTCAATTGAAATCAGGATGGCCTTGACTTTGTTTCACATTGAAGCTTTGAAGCTTCTTAATTTTCAACTTAGCAATCTACCACATGGACCAATAGCTTCAATTCACGTTGCCTTTACATTGACCAAATGCTTATCTTTCTTCAATTGCAATCTCTTCACTTCAACAAATCATAAAATGCAAAACAAAAGAAAAATTAATTAAAATCTAATTAAAATAAATAAATAAATTCTGAACAACAAAATAAACAAATAAAGTCAAATTTGGGTAAAATCAAACATTCAACTCAACTTAATTATTGAAATCCACTCTAAAATAATAGATATAGCATGATAAACCAACGGATTATCAAAATACCCCAAACTTAAACTTTGCTTGTCCTCAAGCAAACAAAAATTCAAAAGACACGACTAACAACGAATGAATTGACATCAAAATCAATGTATCAAAAATCATGTATGCCCCCACTCTTGCGACACCATAGGCACAAAAACTCAATTCAATTATGCCTTCCTAAGATCAAAACAATCAACTTGTAAGATGAATTCAAAGATGGCCAAAAGAAAGAGTCACACAACCATGCAATCATCAATCAAAGTTCGGAATCATTAGAGCTTAGCATCATTCATGACAAATTATTGGGTCTCAAAACCTCACAAAGGCAAATAAGTCAATCAATCACTCAAGTGTCTAGGCTTGTGTTTCTCTCAAATTTCACTTATCAAGCACACATTCCTTGAGTTTGATCTTCATCTCAATCATAAAATCACACAATCACATGCATGCAAGAGTCAAAAGGACTTATCAAGGTTGTAATGAGGCCAAGGTGGAAGGTCGGTAAGAAAGGAGAATAAAAGCTAAATACCCTAGGGAATAAGAAAGCATTGAATCTTTTTTTTGAACTTTTTTTTCTTTTCTTTCGCCGGGCAACAATCCCTTCGCGAGGCGATCCAGAGAGCGTTTTTTACGAGCAAACCATTCGCGAGGCGAACTTCTTTATTATTATTTTTTTATTTTTTTTTGCAGTTTACCTCCACAAAATTACATTTCCAAATATGTCACCCCAAACTTAGAATTTTGCTTGTCCCCAAGCAACACAATAATGAACCAATGCTCACTTAGTCCTTTCGGGATGGTAAACATGGTTTTAACAAAGTTTAGGCATAAAAGTGGGCAAACAAAGAATAGGCTTAAGGCTCGAGAAGGCAAACAATGGAAAATTTTCATTAGGAAAGCTTTTTGGCCAAAAATGGTTATTCAAAAAAAAATGCCTTTATCATACTCATGCAACATGTTATCATGGAAAATAGACAAGATTCAATCAAACCTAAGAGCATGCAACTCAATAATGATTCTCACAAGAATAAATAATGTTGAAGGCTCAAAACAACTCATTAGGACACACATTAGAGACTCAATTCAATATAAGCAATTAAGCCAAACTTATCATGAATCATGCATTGAAGTTATGACACTTCTTTCTCTAAATTCAATCCTACATAGTTTCAAGTTCATCAAAAAGGAATATATATGCATGATGGTTCAAGAGGCATGACATTTTTCAAATGGGGCTAAACACAATTAATCCACTAAAAACCAACATCAACTCAATGACACATGAACAAAACCACAAAAAAAAAACACGATGCAACCAATTTATTCAAAGCTAGAAACAAATTAAGAGAAAAGTTTAGAAACCACCCGGATCCCATAGCTTATGGTATAAAGGCCAAGGTGTGCTCAAAACATAAGACCTTCCACCGGGATCCCATTGCTTGTGGAAGAAGAGCCAAGAAATGCTCATCATATATGAGACTTCTCCCGGATCCCATGGCTTGAAGCATGATGATTGTAGGAGGAAAGACTTGAGAACTATGGCTCCACGAATGAAATTTCCATAACGCACAAAAATGTCACCTTTAGGAGCCAACTTTGATGCATCCACACATGCATGTAGACCAATATACTTATCCAAATCAGAATTTTCAAGTTCATCAATAAGCATGGTAAAGTGAGTGTTTTCCATGTCAATCTTCTTCTCATTTATCCCTTGCAAAGGATCGACGAGAGATATTTCTTCCTTGTTTTCCACTTCATGGTCTTCTCTTTTTGAATCATCTTCCACCACCACTTCTTCTTTTAAATCCATATTCGCCACCACATTCTCCTCAAATTGAGTTTCATGTGGCTTTTCTGCTAGCAGTTTGGAGAATTCCCTAGCTTGCACTTCTAACTATTGCATCCAGTTTCTTAGTTGGGCTGTTTTCTCTTTAGAATATTCCCCAAATCGTATTTCTGTCTCCTGAATCATGGCAAATTGTTCCGCCTTTAGACGCTCTATGCTTTGGATCACAACTTGTGCATTTATCTCCCAAAGAAATTCTAGCATACCGGGATTCACCTGAAAGTGTGGTGGTGGTGGTAAAAATAACAAATAGGATTTCCATTCCTCCTTAGAGTATAACTTTGCATGCTTATTAACGATACCATCAAACACGATCCAATCGATTTGATATTCTTGCATTGGATAATAATAATGGTCCATGTGTTGCATCCACCTAGCACAAACAAAACTCAAGAAAAAAAAAATCAAATATATACAAAATAATAAAAAAAATGTCTAAAGTAGCAGTCTCCTCTGTTATTAATGATATTGATATTGCCAATCCCCGGCAACGGAGCCAAAAAACTTGATGGCTCCGGGAAGTTTACCGGATCGAAACAAGTAATAATAAAACAGTGAGAAACCGAGTATCGAACACAAGGATTGGGAGACCAAGTACCACTTCACAAAATCAACAACTATTTAGACCAAGAGAAATTGGTTTGGAAAATTTCAAAATAAAATAAAAAAATAAATTAACACTTATAGAAAATAATTGATTTTTGGATTTTTGAATTGATTGATTAGAAAAATAAAATAAAATAATGAACAAACAATGAAAGAAAATTCTAGGATCCGATTTCACCAACGCTATGAATACAGATTCCTCATAGACAAGGAATCCTAATCCCACTTAGTTTGGTTCAGTTATATCAATTCTTCCTAATCTCTTAATCAACTTCTAATGTCAACCAAGAATCCTAATTTATTTTAATGTCTGGGTTAGAGCACACTAAAATTTACCCATTGATATCTAATCAACTATATCTCTATGATGATTATTTATCAAAGAATTTATTAAGATCTATGATTCTCTATAGCAGTTGCATAAGGCTCCTACGGTATATCTCTATCCGCATTAACCTTATGGTTTTATCTCAATACCCTTGACACATAAATCTCCTCTCGGTCTCATTATGATTAGCCTATCATCTAATTGGTGATCAAGCAATTAGAAACATTAAGAACGGAAATAAAACACAAATAGAGAAGAAGAATAAATTAAGAAAAACTGAAATAAATCACCAACCTGTCATGGCACGGTTACATCGCCACCCTAGAAAAAGGGTTTAGTTCATAACTAAAATAAAAGAAGAAGAAGAAAAAATAAAAACTAAAACTATGAAGAGTTCTCAGAAATTGTGCATATCCTCTTTTGTGCGACACTGTGACACTTCTTATAAGCAGTATGTAAACTGATTTGTTATCTCTTTTTTATCTCCAACAAATCCAGTTATTCTCCTTATCTCCGGTTTAATCACTTAAAGATTACTGACGCTTCCTTAGTTTTCTCTAATTGCAAAGCCTTGTCCATCTTTAATTGGTTGCGGAGCCCACTTTTTATTTGCAATTCTCACCTTCAATTTCACGTGGCTCTGATGCTAGTTCAGTTACCATATATGCAGCATGGTTATTTAATATTTTTCAATTGAAATCAGGATGGCCTTGACTTTGTTTCACATTGAAGCTTTGAAGCTTCTTAATTTTCAACTTAGCAATCTACCACATGGACCAATAGCTTCAATTCACGTTGCCTTTACATTGACCAAATGCTTATCTTTCTTCAATTGCAATCTCTTCACTTCAACAAATCATAAAATGCAAAATAAAAGAAAAATTAATTAAAATCTAATTAAAATAAATAAATAAATTCTGAACAACAAAATAAACAAATAAAGTCAAATTTGGATAAAATCAAACATTCAACTCAACTTAATTATTGAAATCCACTTTAAAATAATAGATATAACATGATAAACCAATGGATTATCACTGTCCAACTTAAGGATATTTTCGTCCTTAAGACAAGCTTTTGGAAGCATCGGCTATCGGCACGTGTCCAACTTAAGGATAATTTCGTCTGTTACCTGCTGAGAGATTGCTTTAACCTGTCTTCAGTTCTGCTCCTGTCTATCAACACTGTTACTATCACCATCGCCATCTTTTCCTACAGCTGTTGCTTCTGTTTTCCCTCTCTGCACGGCAAGCTGGGTTACTTCTCCAACATTACAGTTCTTCATCTTTCATTCACTCTCTGCTCCTCTTCTTCTTCTTCTTCTTCTTCTTTTGGTCGCATTTTTTCATAGAGGTGGTTCATCTAACTGGTTTGTTCTAACATTTTCGGGCTTTATTTCTTCATTGAAGGCATCATTTTGAAAGCTCTCAAAGCAACAATTTTTATGCTGTTATTTGAGGTTATTAGCTTAAAGTATCATGCTTTTACTGTTATTTTCATTATTTGGTTTATTGTAGATAATGCCTCTGCATTTTGTTAACTTAACTTCAAATGGTGCTCACCGTAGAATAGGTTCCACAAATATGCCAAGTTCGCGTGTTTCTTCCACTTGCTACAGAACCTTTTCATTTTATTTGTTTGTTGATAAAAGCTTCCTATTTAGTAGTCTTTTTTAAATATTTGTGAGGTATGTACTTTTGATAGATTGCAAATGGTTCTAATCTGGCCAAAAAGTCTAATTTTTAACTTTGTCTATTTATATTACAGTATATATTAAAGTGTTTAATCTTTCTTATATTCGTATGTCATACACTGTTTATACTTACAGTATATGTTAAAATGTTTATACTTATTTATACCAGTGTCTTTTACAGTTGTTCATTTTCATACATGTTATGTATGTTATTTAATTGTTACTGTACCTGTTTTAGCTAATGGCACGGAAATTTGACATGATCAAACAAATAGATAACTTGAGACAAATATGGAAAGTTGTTGTTCGGATTGTTGATCTTTGGTCTGTCCAGTCACACCCTCCCCAGCAAGGCCATCTTGAACTGGTCTTAATGGATGTGAAGGTATCTCTATGAAACTCATGTCAAATTTCCTTTTCGTAATAGTATCTATTTGTGATACTTTTTGGTTACTTACTTTTGTTATTCTTTTAATGAACTAGGGAGATAAGATACAAGTGAGGATTTATAAGGATGAAATCAAAAAATGGAAACCAATGTTGAAGGAGCATGGTACTTATATCATGCACAATTTTAAGGTTGTGTCCAATGATCTTCAATACAAAGTTTGTGACCATGCATATAGAATGTATTTCATTAGTGGTACAACGCTTAGAGAACAACAGCTTCCTGAGATTCTACCTTATGAATACCGGTTTACGAATTATGGTGACATTCTTAGTAGGAATTATCGTGCTGATCTCTTAGTAAGTAACTGTTAGAAGCATAACTCAATTGTTTCAAATTGCCATGTTATGCTGCATTCAATACATTTATCATAATGATAAAATGCTTACATTGACACAGATGTCATTGGAGTTTTACATGAAATACATTTTTCCCAAAGTAGTGGAGATCAAAAAAAGAAAATTGTTTACACCATGAGGGATCTTAGGTAGTATGTTTGGTAGTATCTTTTACAATAAATTCATTGTATAATTTTTAGACTTGGTCATATATTTATCATTCTGATTTTGATGGCATTGTAGTGGTGAATTGCTTGGTTGTACTCTCTGGGATGAACATGCCATGAAAGTCTTGAGTCATTACAACAAAAGAACTCGTTTTGAACCTATTATTATTATTCTCACACATGCAAGGATCAAGGAAGCACAAGGTTAATAAATACCATAATTATCATTATTATTTAGATATTTTTTATTTGCATATTAGTTACCTGTTTACTAATCTATGTGTCATATACCCATTATTTATACTATTAGCTTTTGATTCATTACACCCTAAATTAGTAAATACCACCTGACTTTATTTATATTATTTAGTTTATATAAAATTATTGTATCGGTCAGTCCAGTAATTTCTCATTAAGAAACATATATTTTTTACTTCCTTTTCTGACAGTCATTCGGTGAGGTCGAGCCTCACTTCAATCAACAATTTTTTCATGAGCTTGAATCACTGTGGACTTTAATTAATGAAAAAGGAAATCGTCACCAAGTCACATATAACAAATCTCTACAATCCCCACTGATTAGTGGTGCTAGGGAGGATCTAAGACAGTTTTGTGGTATGACTAGGGATCATTTTGTCTATCTAAGATATTTGGGAGACAGTCTATTTCATATTACAGTTTCCAGCTAACCATCAAATCCAGCTTCATTCCCAAGCTTCCATAATCATAGTACCCGACGCCGATCCAGCTATTTCATTATTACATTGTCAGATTACACAACAACAGGGAGTTAATTGGTTGTATCTGCAACCTTAAATTTTCACTTCTAATTTTAGAATTAATACTCATGTTTTGGTATTGACTTTAGTCTTTTTTGTAGCATCTGTCCAAAGCCTTTGCTTCATTTTTCAGGGATTCTGGATATTCGATTCTCTTACTACGTGGTCCTACTGGACAAAGAGGTTGCGACTTATTGATTAGAAATGTGCCAAACCTGGAGATACACTGAAGTTTCAATTTGTCAAAGCTGATGACAATAACATTGTTAATGTGAAGAAACTTAATTAGGAAGTTGTATTAAGTTGTTCTGTTAGTATATATGTGTTCAAATCTAGCTATTTATGTACTTAAGCAGTATGGACTTAAGTTGACTTAACTTGTTGTGTTACTTTTTCATGGTATTGCAACTTAATTTTGTATTAACTTTTTGAACTAATATTAACTTATCTTGGATTTATTGGTGTTATATGAATATCACATATAATTTCGTTTCTATTACTTTTTGATAATATCATATTGCTATCTTTGTTGCTAAGTGTTATAGTGCAATAATATTTTCAACATTTTATGGTTCAAAATATTCTTACTATTTTCAATATCAATCATCTTCTACTATCAATATAAACGAATCACTACCTGTTAAAAATACCAAATTAGACCTATTATATTGCTGCCACGTGTCCAATTTTGAGGTCCACATTTTAAATGTTCACCCGTCTGATGGCTGTCAGTGAAGATCATTCACCCGTCTGATGACTATCAGTGAAGCACATTTTAAATGTTTACCCGTCTGATGACTATCAGTGAAGAAATGATCACCGTCTGGTGACTATCACAGTAAAGAAATGTTCACCCATCTCATGACTACAAGGGTGATCATTAACCAGACGGGTGAGCTTTCCCATTTGAATTATACATGAATGCCTGTAGCTGAACAATATATTTATTTAAGTAGTTACTTTAGTTGCTATAACATTTTATACTTACTATCATTATTTCATGTCTTATTTCTTAGGAAACAACAATTTTAACGAATATCTTTCTGTCAGTCTAATATTAATATGTCATATTAAAAACAATTATTACAATCAACACCGTCTAACCCGTGGATACGCACTGTTATATAACTAGTTAGGATAGAAAATGTGGGGTTTTAATTATCAAAGGCAATTGAAATTTAATAGAAGGGTCAGGACTTACCTACTCATCTTTGCACTGTTAATGAGATGCATACAATATGAGTATATATGACTAATGCAGCCTCTCACTGCTTGCTGGCACATTCGCATTAGAAAGCAAGGTTTCCGAGAAGAAAAAAAAGAAAGAAAGGCTTCCACACGTGACCAGCTGCATTAAGGGCTTTCATGGCCTCACCAAGGCTATGATATTTCCTTGAAGCAACAGCACCAAATGGGCATCACACATTGTTTGATTGAAATAAAGGATTGTAAAAAGTGAGTCTTCAAATAAGGACAGGGAGATAAATGGAAAGGGTCCCGTCCATCGGTTACAAGCAAATTTAGGGTCCACCACAAGAAAGAAATTAAGACCCAGTAAGTGCGTGTATATGAACTGAAGAGAAAATGCATTGCTTGGAGGCCAAAGTAAAAAGCTGCAACTAGTTTAATTGGTTTCTTCTGGTTTAAATTATACTGCTTCATTCATCTTCGATAGCAAAATGGTTGCCAAAATCTCAAAACCGTTTATTTTGTTTCCATCATGAATGCCATTGGTTTCCCTCTTTTTTCAAGTAGCAGAAGAAACAAAGGGCAGAAACAGAAGTGGAAAATGAAGAAGAAGAAAGTTCTTATTGGGCTCCACCGTTAGAGTAAGGTAGCGTGGATATCACATGTAAGGGCAATTGCTTTTATAAGCAATCAGTCCTTTTTTTTTTTTTTTTTTTAGATAAGCAAATGATTCATTGATATCGAGCACAAGACGTGCCCAAACAGTACAATGGGAAGGGGGAGGGCCTCCTCAAAACCTCCCTGAGCCAAAACCCATTGGGAAAAAGACTCAAAGAGAAAAAAGAGTACCTCGCATAATATAAGAAGTGTACAACAATGGGAATAAACGGACCTAGCCCATTGCTTCTCCCCCGCCTAAAAAGTGACATACAATTAGTTTAAACATCACAAATAACATTATGGGACTACAACATAGATAGACAACCCACTGGGCAGTTAAACCAATCCGACCATTCAATCCTGCACCTCCGTCCTGCTCTAGCTTTGAACCAGCTCCACGCACTAAATTTAATTCCGGTAAACATTTCTGAAATTGTGCTCCTCTCACCTTTGAAGATTATTCTATTCCTTGTCATCCATACGTTCCAAATTACGGCCAACCAAATTAGATGCTTAACTCTCTTGCTTTTCTTTCCCTTGATCATCTTGCCAAATTCGTTGAAGTGAGTAGACGTATCCTCATAGGCCCCAATTGGTTTCCCCATCCATTGTAAAATTCTCTGCCATACCTCCCGGACCGTTGCGCATTCTAAGAACAAGTGTTTTGCCGTCTCATCTTCATTGGAACACAGCACACAGCAGTGATCACGCTGATTGTGTAAAATACCACGTCGAAATAAGGCATCACGCGTGGCCACTTTATCCAATAATACCCGCCATCCGAAAATTAACACTTTTGATGGAGCATCATTCCTCCATAACCGTTTGCATGCATCAGCTGTGGAACTCTCCAATCATCCTCTATCCCCTGCAAAAAAAGGAATCATCCAGCAATAACAAGATTTCACAGAAAAACCAGCAGCTGCATCAATGGTCCACAGCCATCTGTCATCGGCCTGCTGTTCAATCGTGTAAATGTAAATAATAGAGATCTTCCTCCAAAAATTAAAAAAGAAAAATAAATGTAAATAAAGATTTGAGATAACTTGTGGGATCTATTTGGTGAATTTTTAAGAGTTACACAATTGGAGTATAAAGTTGCTTTAAGTAATATCAGTAAAAAGTGATGATGTAACATGATAGAACCCATAAAATAAAAGTTAAGTAACTCTAATGAGTTGTATCATTAAAAATTCTTTTACACCAACTCATTAAGAGTTTCTTAACTCATTTTTTTATGGTTCCCACTATGACACGTAACTACTTTTTATTTTATATCATTTTAAGCAACTCTTCAATCCAATAATGAAAATCTAAAAAGTTTATCAAATGAGTCTCACAAGTTATTACACTTTTTCTCTATCTTATTTTTCCTTTTTTCTATGATTTTTTATTGAGTTTTTAATAAGAATCAATTGCTTCTTGCTTATAAAAGCAACTGTCCATTGTTCTTACATGTTCATGTTATATCATTTTACCCCAATGATTCATCATTTTACATCATTTTAACAATTACACATGTTGGGACCGATTTAAATTAGTTTATGTATAAAGATCAAATAAAAAATGTGTGCCACGTATAATGATCAAATTTTTAGTTTACACACAATACTCATCGAATGTGGATCTCTGTTTGTTATGTAGAACCGTTAGTGATGCAACATGATAGAAAGCAGAGATGAAATTACTAACAATAGCACATGTATAAATCGTTTTAAAAACATTTTAAGTATATGGATCAAATAAAAAATGCATATTACATATAGGGACCAGATTTGTAGTTTAACCTCTGAAACCATTAAAATTTTCATTTTTAAAAAAACTCAATTAAACATCAAATTTTTTCTTACAAACAAAATTGAGTATTTATTTATTTTTCTTATAATGAGAGTGTGAGTTTAAAGTGTGCCAAAAAGTGTCCAAGTGAGTAAAAACCTACAGCAAGCAACCCATTGGTAAGCCTATGTGTAGGACACAAATATATATTTTTTCCATTAAAGTGACATTCTATTATTCTTCTTTTACTAAAAAATGAATAAAAGTGTGAATGACTAAAATATAAACAAATTTACACTAATAGGATTTTTGGTCCAAAACAAATCGAGGTTCCGATGGTCCAGATTTTAAAAGTGTGCCTTCATGTTCTCCGACGGAGATTAGTTATCATTAACGATGATGGATACTTCATATCTATCACATGGATATAAAAAAAATCTCCTCATTCGAAAACAATAATAATACTTGATTTTTTTAAATATAAAATTTAAGGTAGTTTAATCGCAGTCCTGCCGCAAAAGAAATGTTATCCCAAAATAAAAATATGACCTTTTCATCATTTATTTTTTATCACTTATTGAGATTAATCAACAAAATTAAACATTGCTAGAATACAAATTAAATAAAAAAGTAAGAGATATAGGAGAGTAGGAAAAATGTGTAATATCACGTTCAATCGTGCAGATAACTGGTTTAAAATGAAGAGAAATGATTTTCAGTACTAGCTACAATATTTTGTAAAAATAGAGATTAATATTATATGTATTGTGAGTGTAAATTTTTTTTATACTATCAACCAATCAAAAATCAATGGTATGAGTGAATTTTAAGGTATTTATGATAAGATTCAACTATTTTCAATAATATATCAATTTATGATTGGTTAAAAGTGTAAAAAAATATTTACACTAATCATGCATACCAATTAAATGAGTAACAATATTTCATCCCCACAGTGCTTCTGAGTATAAATTTATATTGAAATATATTTTAGGCAAAATTACTCTTTTGATCCCTTATCTTAATTGTTTTTTTCATTTTGGTCTTTAAACATTTTTTTATGACAAATAAGTCCCTTATATTTACAAACATTAACAACGTTAGCCTAAACATTAGTAAACATCGCCTCAAACTGTTCTATGTGTCTGTTAAGTATCCAACATAGCGTTGGCATGGTGCTAGCTTGGTGGCTTGGCCAAAACGACATCATTTTAGCGACTTCAGATCGGTGTTTGAGTAAGATAGATGTAAACCAAGTTTTGTAACCATGATTGTAGGGAAGAAGATTGGGAACCATGAATTCTAGGTCACCATTTAAAGGAGAGGAAGATAACCCATATATCCCCAATGGCAACAACTAGGTCACCAACCGCTTCAGATGTCCAGTTGTAGAATTAACAGACACGGTTAACAAAGTTGCATGGAGAGTAACACGTAGACCAATATTGTTAACGTTGATAAACATAGGGGACTAGAAAAGTTAAGGGACCAAATTGAACAAAACAATTAACTTAAGCGATCAAAAATGTAATTTTGCCTATATTATATTTTGAAGAAAATAAATATCTACTCAGAGTTACATCATGAAGGTTTTAAGAGTTATTTTGTGAAAGTTTAAATAACTTGTAAGAGACCAATCAAGGGTTGGTTGTAAATATCTCGACCCCATAAGGAGGAGGATACAAGTTTAAATTCTGATGTCAAACACTCTAATTGGGAGATTGCGAAAACTAAAGGTTAGTCTCACAGTCGGTCCAAAGGACCAAAACTTATAGGAATATTTCGGGATGCAACTGGAGAGACAAAGGCCCTAATTACAGTTGTTCATAAAAAAACTTCTGGCAATCTTTGAGAAAAATAAATTTTCTAAGGAAATTACTATTTTAAGAGATAAAAATTATTTTAGGTTTAATTTTATATATTCAATAACCTTTATTAAAGTATTTATAATATTTTATAATTTATCCTTAAAAAATTAATAGTTTGAGCATTATTTTAAAAAATATTTTAAGATCAATTCTATTTTTCCATTTTATGCTTGGAATAAATATTATCAATTTAAATAAATAATTTCGTTTTATGTTTTAAATTTATTATATTATATAAAGTATTTTTTTATGCAATAGAAATAAATCAATTATTTTAATTTATCTTATTAATGAATATATTTAAATATAAATTAATTATATTATAATGAATTATTAAAATCTATTCTTTACCGGTAATAATCCAAAAGTTATTTGGATCACCAATATATAGTTCGTCCGAATGGTAACGGATTCGGTACATAAGCAAGTGATTAGAGGTTTGATCTTTGGTTCTTGTGTACGAAGAAAACCTGATTGGAAGAGGTTAACCCTTCAATGTCGTCCAGTACTTCGTGAGATTATTTTTTGCAGTTGGCCATAAGAATAGCATGAAAAAAAAGTTATGTGGATCTAGAATGAATAAATCCCAAATTTGGTCCCTAAAATTGTAAGGTCGTATCAATTTGATCCTTGTGTTAATTTTGTGTAAAGTTGATCCCTGAAATTATAAGGTTTGTATCAACTTAATCCCTGATAGAGGGATTAGATTGGTTAACGTTTGACAATTATCGAAACATTTTTGTAATTTCAAAAATATCATAAACTAATAGATCTTATATAACTCTTCAAAAACTAAATTGGGGATTTAGTGAATCTAGAATTTAACCAAACCTTGATGTTTGTGGTTTATTAACGTGCTCTAATTATATCATGGACATCCTTGGAGTCAAAGGAAGAAGCAATTCAGGTATCACAACACAACCACACATACAAGACAATTAGTTACTCATTGGCATACATACATAGACGAAATCTGTGAAATTAATCAATTAACACACGGAGAGGGAGGGATCGTGGGCGATGTCTGGAGTGTGGGTTTTTGACAAGAATGGAGTGGCGAGGCTGATTACAAACCCAACAAGGGAATCCTTCGAGCAGAAAGAGCCAGCTCACCCTGGCACTGCCACCGCTCCCGGTGCTCGACCTAGAGAACTTGTTTACCTCCCAAGCAACCACGTCATTCGTTCCTACACCGAACTCGAACAACGACTCGCCGAAATCGGTTGGACTCGGTACCCTAACTCAAACCGCCCTGACCTCATTCAGTTCCATCGCTCAGACACCTCCACTCACCTCATCTCACTCCCCAAAAGCTTCGCCAATTTTAAACACTTCCACATGTACGACATCGTCATCAAAACTCGCTCTTTCTTTCAAGTTCGTGACCCCACTGCCACTGCCACTGCCACTGATAATAAATATCAACCCTCAGCCTAAGCCTATGCCTCTTAATTTCATCTCTTTTCTTCCATCTCCCTCACCTTCTTCATTTCTCCACCATCTTATATTGTTAATTATCATCTCCATCCTACCCTTCCCAAGCATTTTTTTTTTTTTAGTTAAACAATATATGCACTTTTCATTTCTTGATATTTTTCTAGCTTCTTCCTTCCTATTCACTTTCAAATATTGTTGCCCTCACCCTCCTATATTAATTAAGTTCGTGAGAAATTTTTAGTGCTCCTGGTTCTCGTTCTGTTCAGTGTTCACCAATTACTTACGACATGTGAGCCATTGCTAAGATTTTAAATTGCGATTGAAGCTTGCTATTCAATTGGAGTTGCGATACATCAAATATTGCTGTTGCAGTCCTCAATTTAAACTCCGGCCATCAGTATCTCTCATTTTCATTGTAGTTTTAATGTAATAACTAAGCTGTTAAACATTGGTAGGGCATCTAAGAATTGTTGAAATGCTCATATTATATCTACTTGTTCTTTATTGTTCATCATGTTGTAGAACCATTGTAGCTGAGTCAGGTTAGAGCATCTCCGAAGACAAATTTTTAAGGAATCAACTTTGGATTGCATAAACCATCACTACCAGCTTAAGCAATTCATATATATTTTGTTTCAATAGTGAAACTTGTAAACAACCCTTGCTATCCACCTTAATATATTTTTTTATTTATATTTAATTTTGTTCCATACGTTTCTTATATTTTAATGATAAGGTCTGCTTTATATTAAGCAACTCTCACTGTCACGTAAGTGAACTCCAATGAAAATAAAAATTAAATAAGATAAAAGAATCCATAAGAAATCATTAATGGAGATCCTCTTTTTCTTTGTAGGTACTGTTCTGTGCTGAACAAGTAATTGTATTGATCTCTCTAAACACTAAGGTTGTGATTTGATTTTTGTTTCCAGTGGCAAACTTAAAGCTAGTGGTGATACTTTTATAAAAATAAATTATCTGAAACTTCCTATAGTCAAACTTCAGTTCGAAGAAATTCACAGATGGTGTTATAAGCATTCAGATTCCAGATTGTTGAGGGTGTAAATTATATTTTTCTATCATAACAAAATTTTGCTTTAATGTTTAGATGTTAAAAAAACTAACAATTTATGTCGATGTAAATTTACTTTTAGAATTGGAAATGATAATAATTCAGTAATTATGTATGCTCGATTTGCTTTCTAGTTGCTACTCCTGTTTAAATTGAATTTGAAAATGACAGCTCGGTTCTCTAGAGTAATATTTTGTGGATAGGTTCAGTTCAGTGGTTTCTTTAATAATATTTTCCCACCTTTTTGGTGTATGTATTAATTATATGTATTATGGACATTGCATGCATAAGTTACCTAAAACCCTAATGTCTTAATTAGTGAACCTAGCAAATAAAACGTACGTCCAGTTTTTTGTCTCTATCCCGCGAATCAAAAAGTTCAAAAGCAAACCAGGCATGCAAAGAGCTAGTTTTGAGCGATGAGTTGGAAATGAACCAGTGAAGTGGTGGTCTTCAGCATGATTGAGGTGAGTAATTGTTTAGGATTTTATTTTTTTGGGGATATAGGTAGTAGGTAAAATTTTACTTAATATATATAAATATTAAATAAAAGTTTTATATAATTATTTTTTATCAATAAAAAATAATTATTCCAAAAAATTAATAATAGAATGATAGAAAATAATATAACAAGTGTATCTGTATATATTAGAATATCTTTTTAATTTAATATATGTTAAAAATTTCGAATGGAAAGGAAATTGAATCGGTGTTTAAAAACGTCAAATTCGTAGAAAAAATATTATAATGAAAATCTCTCAGAATGCATACAACCAACCTTGAGTTTGTCGATGAGTCTTTTAAGATTCATTATTTTTTATATATAGTATATCAAGCAATTGACTCACTTAATATAAGATTTGAGCAGTATAGTACATATGAGGATATTTTTTATTTTTTGTTTAATATTGAAAGGCTTAGGTCATTTTCTACTAAGGACTTGAAATTATCTTGCAAACATCTTGAATCATATCTAGATCTTGATAGAAAAAATCTATTTGAAGAATTAAAAATCATCAGAGAGGTTTTGAGTTTTTTGAAAACATTTAATTGTTTTCTTAATGAATTGACAACTTATAGAATAATATTAATTATCCATGTTACTTTACAATTATTAAGAGAAGTTTTTCTAAATTGAAATTGTTAAATTTTTATTTGTGATCTACTATGTCATAAGATAAATTAAATAGTCTTGCTTTGTTTTCTATCAAAAATGGTTTTTTACAAAACCTTGATTATGAGCGGATTGTTAATGATTTTGCAACAAAAAAATATAAAGAGAACGATCTTCAAATGATTATGAGGGTATCATTTCTTAATTCTTTCAGGACATCCAAAATCTCAAGACTGACTCTGAATCAGTGGCACAGTTGTAAATAGGACCAGTGGTTTCTTTAATAATATTTTCCTACCTTTTTGGTTTATGTATTAATTATATGTATTATGGACATTGCATGCATAAGTTACCTAAAACCCTAATGTCTTAATTAGTGAACCTGGAAAATAAAACGTACGTCCAGTTTTTTGTCTCTATCCCGCGGATCAAAAAGTTCAAAAGCAAACCAGGCATGCAACTAGCTAGTTATGAGCGATGAGTTGGAAATGAACCAGTGGCACAGTGGTAAATAGGAGAATTGTTGAATCTTTTGGTGGAATTACGTAGAAGGATTTTTATCTTTATTTTATGACATGGGGATCCTTTCCTTCGTGAATATTGGTGATAGTGAAGGTGGCTATCTGTTGTAAAAAGCTGGATTAGATGATGCAAAAGAGTAGAAAAACCGATATCTTTCCACTTCCCAAGGCTGCCACCTTGGTATACTTTTGTACTATCTTATATATCTTTGTATCAGAGATGCCATCATTTTAGGTCTATAAAGTCTAGTAAAAGTGAGGCCTCTGTTCCACCATAGGTGGTCATATATAGAGGTAGCTAGGGAGGGTTCATGGACAAGAACGACGGAGTGATGTACCGACGAGAGAACATTGTTGTTTTTCTATATACATTTTTGGTTAAACTATCCTTTTGTACCTTATTATTATATATTATTATAGCTAGGTTTTGATTAGGACCTTTTTTTTTTTTAATTTTTGTTTAGATCTTTTAAGTTTAAAATTGATCTTTTTCATTAATACATTTATATCAGTGTTAAATCTATGACATTAATTCACTCAAATCTGGATATATTTACGGAAATTGTTTCTTTCCCTTCTTTATTTTTCCTCCTCTTCCCTTCTTTTTTCCAACTAAATTTATCTTGGAGGCATTCAAAATAACATATTCAAATCAAATTTTTAAACTCAAATCATGACAAAATCAGATAACCCAATAGTTATCACACTTCCCTCAATTATAATAGGAATTATGTTATTTGAACATCAAAATCTAGATATTATATATGATATGACATCGTATATATTTATTTTTATCTCTTACTTACTTTTTATCTTCTTAAGTATATACGCATATAAAAAATACACCAAAAAACAAAAGGACACTGTATGATGTCCCCCCTTTTTGATGGTCAAATATCTTTACCGTTACAATAATAATTAAACGAATATGAAATAATATCCTAACCCCCAATTTAAATTTGCCAATTGAAAAGGATGGAGTGTAGCAAATCCTCAAACAAAATCCTAACACTCAATTACAATACACTAAAAAAAATGTTTTTTAGCGATCGAATTTAGTGATCACAATCAGTTACTAAATATTGGAAATTCGATTGCAAAATATAAAACTTTGATCGTTAAACCATTTAGCGATCGATTTAGGGATCACCAAACTGTTTAGCGACTAGGCAACCAATAACCACCGAATTTGGTCGTTAAATATGATAATTCGGTCGTTAAACCATTTAGCGACCGAATTACCATATTTAGCGATCGAAATTAGTGTTTGCTAAACACCTCTGTAGTGATAGTCATTAGCAAACCCCACTCAAGGTGTTGTTTGCATTTCCGAGTGTCGTTTATGCAAGGAGGCAGTGGTGGAATTTAGGGTGTGAAGAAGGGAAAACGTAAGGAGAAAGAAATAAGGGAAGGAAGAAGGGCATAAATGTGGTTAATGTCAAAGTGAAAGAGAAACAAAGGTAAAATGTAGATTTCGACAGGTATACCTAATTTTTGATGGGAATATCCAAATTTTGATGAGTTAATATCAAAAATTTAATCCCCTTATAATGGTGTTGACAAAAATCATCAACTTGAAATAATTTTAAAATTTAAAAACTAAATCAAGACAAAAACTAAAAAAAAAAGGAAAGCAAATCAAAACCTAATAAGAGATCAAAATTTCTTATCGTATCATACGGTCAAAGTGTCAAACAGAATCACCTCTGTGCTGATAAGGCAACGATGTTTAGTGGTCCCCATTTACTATTATAATAAATAAATAAAGGAAGAAGGTAATTTTTTATGGGTTTGATGGCTAATGGCATGGGAGCTATTGGGGAGTGAGAGAGATTTGCAAGGACAGAGTACGAAAACAGAGAAAGTGAAGTGAATCACACCTTCTGATTAGGCACACCTAGTGGCCCATACAAACATGTCACTGCCTGTGATGTGGTACCAATGATTCTAACTCACGTCCGAGCTAGTT
This sequence comes from Ammopiptanthus mongolicus, assembly GCA_039655645.1. Classification (NCBI taxonomy): domain Eukaryota; kingdom Viridiplantae; phylum Streptophyta; class Magnoliopsida; order Fabales; family Fabaceae; genus Ammopiptanthus; species Ammopiptanthus mongolicus. Next base: position 5,827,886 of record CM077349.1, read on the forward strand.
TTCTTCCCTACTGCAACTTTTATAAATACGTATTACTTATGAATTATTAATAAAAATGAATTGATATTTTTTTATTTTAGTTTAATCTTACCAGTCGATACAAATAAATATAAAGTTTATTTGTATTATACTATTTTTTGTAGGCATAATGTTTTTTTTACAAAAGTTGTCAATAATTATTTTTTTTTAAATTTATGGTGGTGGATGAAGACTGTCAGCAGAGAGTGGAGGTCATCGGCGGCCGAGGTGGTAGTCGGTCGGTGCCGGTGATATGAGCTCTTATATTGATAAAGCATGAATGGAGTGTGTTGATTATAAAATATGTTTTAGTTTGATTCTCTTCTTGTGTTGATTATAAAATGTTGGATCAGTTTATAACTGATGCATTTGTTTTGCATCTTTGTGTTTGACTATTCTGGGTTTTGTAATTTTTTGTTAATGAGATGAACAAGTGTTGCTTATGTATGGCGAACTTCATTATGCTTTTTTTTATTACTTCAGCATGCTCTTGATAACCTTATAGTTGCCCCTCGTACTATCTAGCATGACTTGACTTGGCAATATTGTGTATTTTGACTTGACTATACTGCAATGTTAAACTTGGGCACAGCACTCATATATTTGAAGATGATGTGTTTTTATTTAGATTATACATGAGTTTTTTAGTGACACTCACTTGATTTTTTTTTTTTTTAGATATCCTCCGCATGTAATTATAAAGATTAATCCCATAAAATATTAGATGATATTTAAGGGTTGACCTCTTTCAATCAGATTTGTTCCATACATAAGAATCAAAGATCGAATCACTGACTACTTACTTAAGGGGTACGAGCTCGTTGTCACTCATATCAATCACATATTGATACTCACTTGATAAAATAATAACATGTATGCGTCTAGCAGAACATGTTTGCCTCAAATTTGAAACAATTGCATAGACAATACACCAAATTCTAAATGTAGTCTTCAATTAAAAGTGATTCCAAATTCTAAGAGTATGTTTGGTATGATGGAAAAAGGAGGGAAAGAAAAGAGAAGGAATGAAAGAGAAGGGAAAAATGATTTTTTTCTTGTTTGGACCGGAAGGAAAGTGGAGGGAAGGGAAAAAAAAACACGTGGGATCCACTCCAATTTTTTTCTTTCATATTTGAGAGGAAAATACGCAAACCGAGGGATCAATCATTGTTTTGGATGAAAATATCAAAAAACTAACTCTTTTATTTATTTAAATATTATTATGTGAGGATATTTATGTCATTTCATAAATGTTTTTTCTTTCCTCTCGCTTTCTACTCAACCAAACAATAGGAAAGAAAAATTTTAGTTTTCTTTCCTTTCATTTTCTCTCATACCAAACAGATAAACAATCATCTCATTTTTCATTCTTTTTCTTTTTTTCGCCTTTCTTTCCTCTTATTTTCTTTCCTACAACCACACAAAGTATAAATGCAAAATGCTTGGACTCTTTATTTGTCTAACCGAAACAATTACTCAATTTGTAATCTTTATCAGCGACAAAGCCAGCCATCTGAACTTCTAATTGAAAAATGTCACAAAAGTTATTGACTTTCCTTTCTTAATCTCAATGTGTTTGCTTCAAGTTCTTCTTTTGAAATCTCTAGAGTTGAGGAGCTAACTAATTAGCCCTTGAGTTTGTTTATACTTTACTATCTTTGTAATTACCGCCGCTTCTGCTAAGTCTGGAAGTTGATCATGATTTTTCTGCATAAAGATAACGATGATGCCAAGGAAATTGAAATTTTGAAAAACATTTGATGATGGGTGTTTAATGAAGTTTTAGTCTCTGACTCACCCAGTTAAGTTTCATTCTTAGAAACAGTACTCCAAATTCTAAATGTAGCTATAAAATCTCTTCGTTTCACTAAACATGATAAATATTCCAGGGATGGATCTAAAAATTTTAGTTAGTGGAAATAAAAAATAATCTATAAATATTTTTACAAAATAAAAATATTATAAATATGTATAACCGATAAAACAAAATTGACATTAAATAAATAAGATATAATGTGGTTCGATGTGAAATATATATCAATATGTGAAAAATGAGAAGCAATTCATTAAGTAAAAGATGATTAATTATAAAAATAATTTTCGCTCTCACCAAAAATTAGATAATAATTTAATATGTGAAGACAACCTTAATTTTGTTGTGGGGACAAAATCAAAATTATTAAATATTATAATTTTTTTTTTTGCCTAGGGGGCAATTGCCTCCATTCTCTTAGCTGTGGATCCGTCCCCCGGATATTGTCTTTAGCAAAAGACAATGTTGTAAGACTAAAAACTTGCACTTAAATATATGTCCTAAGTGTAGCTAGTAGTAGATGCAACTTGATACATTTCAGTATGCAGTTTATTTCATATGATACTAGGTGGCTGCACTTAATTATGACTAAATATAGTTAAGATCGATTTAGATCTAATCTTAAAGGCATAAAATGCATTAGATGCAATGTAAAAGTTAGGCATTGCCATACTCACAATGCAAGAAAGATGAAAAGTGAATTTACATTTGGGCATGATGTGCAATACTTCTCTTTCCTTGTAATCTGCCAAACAAACATATTACACGCCTGTAGAAGAAAACTGAATTATTTATTTACTCGTTGCCTCCTTCTTGCACGAGCTTACTTTCAATCCATGAAGTTCTATTGTGTATATTATTATAAGCTCTTATATTGAGTAGGAAGAAGTACGTATTCTATCTATTACTATATAAGAAAATTTGTGATTTAACCATGTAAGTCTATTCTTTCTTCAATTGAGAGAAATGTCTCAAGTTAAGGACTCAATTTTTATCTCAAAAATTAATGTTGACAAAGTAACATGAAAAATAGTTGCTAGAATCATTCACCTCTAGAAGTTCGGCCTAAATACTTTTGTCCATGAGACAAAAGCTCTCTAAATGATACTGCTTGATGAGAAGGTAAATAAAACTAATGTTATATATTTACACGTTGTCCTATAGTCTGGCGTAATAAGTATATATTTGGATCTCAAAATGATGGAATAGAAACAAAAATTGTATGAAATTATAATTAAATGTTCATAGGACACCATCTAAGAGGGTGTTTGTTTTTCATGGTAAAATAAGTTTTTTTTATAGAAACTGATATGTTTGATAAATTAATTAAATTTCAAAACAGTCATTTTTATGAGAAAAAAACTGTTTTAGAGAAGTTAGAAATTTGAAACTTATTTAAAAAGCTGTTAGATTATTTTGAAACTAATAACATTCTTCCTATTTCACTCCTACAAAACTAACTATCAAATAAATATTATTAAATTATACAAATAACTTCATATCCTTTTTAGTAATTTACTATATATAAGTGATTTTTTTATACAACCCAAACGAAATAAATTATCTTATAACCATTTTTCAACAAATACATCCAAATATAAAATTAATTAAAAAATAATTAATTAATCATACAATCGATTATAAAAGTAATTGAATTTTGGCAGCCGAGAGAAAAAAATGCAATCATTGCTAACATTAACCAACCAGTCACCTATCCGGTTGCCTTCACGAAGGCGGCTGAAGAACCACGGTGACTAATGACTATGTTACCATAACGGTGTGTGGGCCAGCAACCATCACATTGACCATAATTTCCATGCTTTTGCTGCAACTTTAAAGTCTCTGGGCCCATTTGCTCTTTCGGTCCATTTTCTTGGTCTAATTTTCCCACAGGGGCCAGTTGGTGTAAAATCACAAAGTCTTGAAGTGAATAAATAAGAATATTTTTGTTTTTTATTTAATACATTTATTCAATCACAGATAGATAAATTTTTATTTGATAGCTTTGGGACAACCTCACCTTAAATAAGGCTCATGCGTGAGAAAAACTGACGGGAGTCATTATTATTTTTTTTTTATACAAACGGGAGTCATTATCTTATTTGTTTGTTCCCCATGAGAGTAGATTTAATCAGTTTAACATAATAAATCCTTTGAGAAGGGGTCCCATCCATGTTACTTCAGGTTTCGGAATGGTAGCTTACTTCCTATCATTTCTGATTATCCAAAAAAAGAGAGTAGATATAACCCTTAACACAATTATGTAAAAGAGTAAACCATGTTAAAGGGAATAAATAATAATACTTTAAATTAATCAAATTAACTAGCAACAACGTGATCAAGCCTCTTTGTTTTTTTTTTTGGTACATTGATCAAGCCTCTTTTTTACCTATAAAAAAATTGATTATTTGACTTATTATCACAACCTCCAATTAACGATGACAACAATGATGGTCGCAGAGGGAGTTGATCCTCTCATGTTGGAGAAAAATATGAGCGGGTTATGTTTTTAATCCTCATCATTCAATTCTCCTATTCCCTATTGTAAAATCATTTTCTTTCCCCTTCAACATATTAGATGAGGGTTTGGGATTCAACATGAGAAAAAATAATATAACGGGATCCATTCCCGTCCTAGAGAGCTTCCAGAACTGATTTAATTAAAGCAATCGTATGAGTCACCAATTAAAGTCACTAGTGAGAAGGGCAGCCCTAGTGGCTTTGGTTTGGAAGCAAGTTAAGGGGAGTGGATCCTCTCAGGTAAGAAAAAAATATGAGGGAGTTATGTTTTTAATTTTCATCATTCAATCATCTTATCTCCTATTTTAAATACATTTTCTCTCTCCTTCAACATATTAGATGAGAGGTTGAGATTTAACATAAGAAAAAATAACATAAGAGAATTCATTCCCCAAGTTAAGAGTATTCCCATTAATTATTCCCCGTTAAGATGGAATCAATAAAGTACGAGTTTGACATTTTCACCAGCAAGCACGCAGTAACCTAAAAAAATAAAAAGGTATGTATGGCTTGACAATAATCCCAAAGGTTTCAAATTATTAATAGAATAATGTTATACACATGCAGTAAAGTGTTATGCACCAAACATTATTCTTAATATTAACATAAAAGACCGGTGGAGAAATCTTTATGCATTCTGCAACATCATTTTTTATATCTGGTGGGGCAGGGTTCGTGACTTCAGGATGAGGATTGAGGAGACAGGACTTGCCGTCCATTACTGTACTAAAACATTAGAAATATGCAGTAAACTTGCTTTAAAAAAAGAACCAGGTTGTATCCTTAGCAATGGTTTTCCAAATGGAATTGGGTCATAAAATATAGATGTTTTCGTTCTTCTGTTTAGTGTTTAGTAAGCCCTTTATAATGGGATAAGGCTAAAGTCCTTCAACATTCCTCTAACAATCGGGTGTTGGAAAAATTAAATAAATTAATTTAATTAATTAGTATGACTCATGTGAAATAAAGTAATGGACCTGAATGTAATTTAATAAAATAAGGGACCTATTGATTATTATGAGAAGTTAAAAACTTCCAGTAACTACTTAATAACTTGATGGGAGTTATTATATTGATGTATTTTTGGGTTCTATCTCTCCCATTAAGTTTCTCTCTACCATTGCCATCAAGAAAGAGTGTGAGAAGGAAAGCAAAAAAGAAGAGATAGATTGAACATGGGTGAATATCTTCTTCTTGCCATTTACTCATGGATCAAGGAGATAAGTATCATTTACTCTTATGTGAGAATCATAGATTTCAAGATCCTTTTATGAGTATGATAGTTTTCTATTATTGAGAATCTTAGAGAACTATAACTTACATCGGGACCATTGATTATTGATTAAAAAAATGAATAAATCAATGATTAAAAATATGCATAGATTTAATCCTCTACAAAATTTTGGAGCAACATAGATTTTGCCTTTATAACGACCTACATGTTACAGTTGACTACCTCTATCCAAGCTGCTTCTGTATTCATTGTCCACCCATATCCAAATTCTACTCTTCATTTCTGGTCAGAACTGAAAAAATTCAAATCTCACACTATGTTTCCTTTTATGGCCAGAATTATGTAAGTATTGGCCAGAAAGAAGCATCAAAGAATCAACACAAAAAGAGCATCAGCCTTTAAATGAGGAGGCTGCATATGACAAGGAAGTGTTACAAAATAGATTAGGTAACTACACAACCCCAATATATACTACAACAAAAATGAGCTAACCACAGCCATCATACAACATAAGTATCTGCCTTCCCAGCTATTTTTAATTGTTACAAACACTTGACAGAACTCAGAATAAGTGCAATAGTAATTCGTGGACATTGGCAATCTCACCAAGAAATTGCAGAGATAAGTCTGGTTTTGAATATATTAGCTGAAATATGATATGTACTGTACAGCCTATTAGGATGGGATGGCCACCAAATCATGCATGATGTTTTCCCCTGCCACAGAAAGACATTCAGCATTGTTAAGTGCAAAGGTTGTGTAATTGCAATGTCTAAGTATAGAGAGGGGAAGCAGAGGGCCGGGGATAAGCTGTGGGGGTCCTCCTACGGCTACCATCATCAGCGCTTCTTCTACAAGCGCGGGACCCATTAACAGAACGATTTTGATTGCCTCCATTTACATTAGAAACCTGCAGCTGCTCCAAAATTGTAACAACTTGCTCCATGTTGGGTCTGAACTTGGATTCTGTTGATAGGCATCGCAAAGCAAGGGTTGATACCTTATAGGCCTCATCTGTTGAATACTGCCCTTCAAGACGGCTATCCAACACACGAAAAATCTTACGTTTGTTAGCCAGGTATGGTTTAGCCCATTCCACTAAATTGTGTTGTCCAGATGGTCGGTTCTTGTCAACTGCTCGCTTGCCAGATAACATTTCTAGCAGGACAACTCCAAAGCTATAGACATCACTCTTAGAAGTAAGATGACCTGCAGTAACAATGTCTTTTAGCCATCAACCAAAAAATTATTAAGCTTAACCTAGAATAAACTAACAAACTCAGAAAAGGTAAAACAGGAGACATAAATGGTTCAGCAACATGAACTAACATTACCAGTGGCTAGATATTCAGGAGCTGCATATCCATAGGTTCCCATTACCCTGGTCGAGACATGACTTCTGTCACCTGTTGGTCCATCTTTCGCCAGCCCAAAATCCGAAAGTTTTGCATTATAATTCTGTGATCAATTCAAGAAATATATTTTCAGAAATGCTATCCAAACAATTTCACTACATTCATCAAATTTAATTACTTCATTATATACAGAACTTCGAAACAAAAAGATTAGAAGTCCACACATACTGAATCCAGCAAGATATTTGAAGTCTTAAAATCTCGATATATCACTTTTGTTTCAGCACTGTGCAGAAACGCAAGCCCTTTGGCAGCGTCAAGAGCAACCTTCAAACGGAGGCTCCAAGAAAGTGGTTGAAAATATGAGCCTCCTGTTACAATAACATTGCCAATGTTAAACTAACTTGTCAAGTTAAACTATGTGAAAAGATGGGATAGGAAGAACTCACTCCTGAACAAATGATTCTCCAAGTTTCCACGAGGCATAAATTCATAGACCAGAAGGCGGTGTTCATCTTCAAGGCAATATCCAATCAATCTCACAAGATGAGGATGAGAAAACTGCCCAAGATAGTTAACTTCAGCCTAAAAGTGAAAACAAAAACACAGTAAGGCAAATATGTAATGTCTGGACCACATAAAACAAATTCCTCTCAGTTTTCCAACCATTATTAATATTATTCATTATTATTACAGAAACCATAACAGGGTTAACAAGCAGTGATGTAAACTAGTCATTAACCATGCCTTACCCTAACTATGCAACAGATAATTAGTGTGAGCAAAGGATTTAAAGAAGTAGACTAAACTCACCAACCACTCCCTGTGACCTTGTGAGCTATCTTGATTAAGTCTTTTGACCGCAATAACAATACCGGTGCCAGGTTTGGCAGCAGCTAATGAGTTCTCATCTATCCACCCCTTAAAAACTGATCCAAAACCACCTTCTCCTAACACACTGTCTGGACGGAAATTTCTGGTGGCTGTCTTAAGTTCTGCCATAGTAAAGCTCTTTAAATTGGATGACTGCAAGATCTCACCCTCGCTCCGAGGAGTCTGAGGCATGGAGATTGCTGAGACTTTACTATTTGTGCTGCTGAGATCATTTCCATCTGTACTCACATGCTTGGAATTTAACCCTGCCAAACCAATTACAGTTAAAACTTTCATCAATATCATATTAAATGTAACATTCACTGAGCTATCTAACCGGATCTTCAGTCATGTTTATACAATGTAATGGGATCACAATGGTACATTTACAAAGAAAACATTCACAGTCTCAAGTGCACTGAGGGAGCACTTGTCAATAAAGTAGCATCAAAACAAGGTAAGGAAATCAAGATTACCAAATTGATCTCATATTTGTTTAGAGATCAACCAAACATAACCAGGTTAACAGAGTGTAATTAACAAATCAAACGCATTAAACAATTGATCCAAAATTCTTTTGGAAAGAAACAAAGTAGAAAACAGACATGTAAGCAAAGGGAAAGTGAGAATACTGAAATAAAGAAAAGAAGGGTCCAAACTGAATTGAAGTACATAGATTACGGATGATAGGAAAGAAGAAGATAATTAAAGAATACCAGTGTTATATGGGCTTTCAGCTTTAATTTGGGCACTCAAACAAATTCCCATGCCAGAAACAACAAATAATTCCTCTTGACCCTTGTTGTTGGCTATAGATCCCAATCACACAACTGCAGAAACAATGAAACTTAAACTGAATACAGGGTGAAGAAAAATATCTGAGTTTAAAAAAAGGAAAGATGCATGCATGAAGGAAAACACCAAGAACCTGTATGCAGTTTGAACTGAAGCTGAGTCCAAAGTATGTGTATGTGTGTGTGTGTGTGAGAGAGAGAGAGAGAGAGAGAAAGAGAGGGAAGAGGGTTTTTATTTATATATTAGTGGTTGTGGTAAGGGAATGGATGGATTAGTAGTAATGGTAAAGTGGAAGAGAGGAAACGAGGAAGGTGGGGTGTGGTCACTGGTCAGTCCTAGTGGCATATTATTGCTTTCATGGAATGGACTATGGACCAGCTTTTGTCTTGCTTCTTCCTTCCTTCCTTCTTTCTAAATCATTTCATCTTAATTGCAATTCAATTTGCAAACACCAACAGTACCCTTTCTCTTATCTTCTCTCTCACTCTCCTTTTGACATGTACATATGTTTGTGTACTTGCTTGCTTGCTTGCTTGTTTTACTTTGCTGCTACCCTCCCCTTAAATTTAAACAATACCTATAAGCTACCAACCTTATGGTCCAATACAACTCCAATACTGCGTTCCAATACCATCCATACACAGCCCTCAGAGTCAACTCATTCTTCTCATCCTTTACGGCTCCACCTGCCACCTCACCCTTCCCTTAGCCGCCCTTTTTTATATTATATATTATCATTATCTTTGGACTAAATTATTGATTTCTAAATATGTAGACACTTGTCCTATTAGTATTTAATTTTAAAAAACTTTCATTTTAGGAATTAATATTATACGTACATCATATTAGTTTCTGCAAATATGATTTATCAAAATTTCAAAAACTAATAATATGATGGATGTTTATAATTTTATATATTATTATAATATATTTATTTATAAAATAAAAATAAAAACTAACATAATAAGTGCTTATCAATTCAGCAACTAAAATTGATTTATCACTTTATTGTTGCCATTTTATTCATTCATAACGCCCTATTCCTTGTCTTTTCCTTTTATTTGTTATTATGAGTAAATACTTAAATTCATTTTTGAAAAAAAAAACATCATAAATTCAGTCGTAAAAATTTTCATCTAGATTTTATGAATTTCAAATGCGGGTTAATGTAGTTCTTTGAAGGAAATAATGACTAAGGAGGCGCTAAAATTTATTCTAAAAATTGTTTTATATATGGACATTTCAAAATTCTTAGAAATTAAGTTGAATTTTTTTATGGATTTAATTGATATGTACTGTCAGTGTAAAAATTCTTTATACCGTCAACCAATTATAAATTGATATATTAACTAAAATATATGACACTTATCCTAACTACATTAAAAATCATCGATATCATGATTTCTAATTGGTTGACAGTATAAAAAAATTTACACTGACAGTGTATAACAATTAAACTCTTGTTTCATTTTCTACAAACTAAATTTAGAACCAACTTTTTTAAATAAAAAGGAATTTAAGTATTTATATTTTGCTTCTTTATTTATTTTAGGTCCTCACTTATTCCTTATCTTATCTGGACCCTGTAGGTCTTGGCCACTGGAGACTACAATTCTGACACACAAGAGAAGAAGAAGAAGAAGACGGCAAGATTTTCTTCTTCCAAAGTCCAAAATTTCCTAGGGTCTTTTAAATTAGAGCTCAAATTCAGATTGAAGCAGTAAATAAATTAAAAGTCAGATGGATTCCCTATCGTGTTGTATTCAAGGGAATATTGGTCCTTTAGACTAAATTGATTTTCCTTATGTTCAATCCTATTATTATTTAATATACGCCAAATAATTCTTATTTGCTTTTAATATGAACTAGTCTATGATTCACGTAACACATCAACCAACTTCAAAATGGACGAGATAAGACTTTTACATATATTTCTAAAAATTTCATCATTATTATAGAATAATATAAACATTTTTTCGCTGAAAATCATTTTTAGATTTGAAGATACTTGTACGAGACTCATGTAATCCTGTACATTGTTAGCGTGAACATAATATATAATATATATCTCATAACTTGTGTATTGTCACGTGCACATTGATAAAGAGGGTCTAAAAAGGTGCAAGTTGGATTTAATGTAAATTATTAAAATATTCATTAAAAATATTACTCAAAATGCATACATTTCAACATTATTTCTTAAAATACATTCTTATTTCCTATCTTATAGGAAATCGACATTTTCCAAATCAACTTTCCGTCTTGCGTATTTCTATTTACGAATAAATTTTGGATTAAAAAAATGGAAAGAACAAAAGAAACAAAAAATATTGAAGAGAAGGCCGCTTAGGAAGTACCGAGTTTTCAAAGGTTAATAAGTGTATATTTTAAAAGGATAAAATTCTTTTAAAATGAATTTATTTTTAAAATGAGTAAGTAAGATTATTTTCAATCTTGATTTAATAAAATGTATAGAGATCTTAACCCACTTTATTAAATTAATGGTGGAAATATCCTTACTTATTTACTTTAGAAAAAAATTTATTTTAGAAAAGATTTTTCCATTTTAAAAACTAATGAGGGAAAATATGTATTTGATAATTTTATTTTATGATTATTTTAATATTTTTTATTTAATCATATCCACCATTTGCATGCAATCACAGATTCACTCCATCACAATTGTTTTATTATTTTAGATAAAACATCTCAAAAGTGAATAAAAATATAAAGTAAGTAAGTAAAATGAATTCATCCTTAATTAATTAAAGAGTATTGAGATCTAAACCTATTTTAACTAATTAAGAGTGAATATATCTTCATTTTTTCATTTTGTATTTTTACTCATTTTTTTAAAGGAGCCTAATCTAGTTATCTTAAGACCATTGCAAGTCTCTTAGAGCATTTCAAACCATAGAACCCCATTTGAGTTCTTAACTCTCTTTTAGTGGATCCTACAATGCAACATAGAATTTAAGAACTTTCATTAGTTTTCACTTCAATGATAAAACTCAATTTGGGTTCTTAACTTACTTTTATTGGATCTTATTTTTCCCTCTTTTCTTTCCCCATTTTTCCCTTTTCCATTTTTAATTATTTTTTAATCTAAGAACTGAACTCTAATAGAAAAACCCATTTAAAAACCTCATCATGCTTCAATAGTGAAATTTCTTAAGAACCCATTTAACAATCACAGTTGAAGATGGCCTTTGGTCTTGGCCATCTGCAATTCTGCATTCTGTAATATATGTGAAACTCTTATTTCACGTGACATTTTTTTAATATATATGTTTTTTATGCAGCGATGAATTTTTATGCGAATATCTTAATTTTAATGTCAATAACGAATAGTTTATCTTTAATTAATTAAATTGAATAGATAAATCAGTGAAGGTGTGGAATTAGAGTTAAAATACAACTTAATCTTATTTGAATTATGGATTTATGTTCAGACTAAAAAAAAAAAACAGGAATTGTGGATTTATGTTAGCCACCCAAACGAACATTTATAATGAAAGAAACATCATAAATGAAAATTTTTAGCCACCAAACTATGATTTCAGGTGGCGGCAGCCTAGCTAATTCTTGATTCTTTGTGTGTTATACAGGATTTGATGGAGCTTAGTAAAGCGTATTTGTGAGGACTGAGGCGTTAGCGTTATCCAAATGAAATTGATTCTCCATATATATCAAAGAAACTTGCATCATTGTTTGAATTCTTGAATGCTTCATGTTATTGTTTAATTAAATTATAAGTTGCATAGCACAAACGACAATCAATAACAAATGTACTATAAGTAAGTATTTTTAGTAGTAGGCGTTTCGTAGAAGCAAAATTCTATGTGGCCGGATCCGCTTTCCCCGTTTACCAAACAACGATATATAACACATTGAGCAAATTCAGAGAGTGGTCTAACTCGTCAACCTTCCCATGCATTATAGGAGCTTATATAGCTTCAAGAAGAGTAAGTCTTAGTCTAGTACGATTTAGGGTGTGTTTGGATAAACGATTTAATCACTGGCAGAGCATCAAAGGGATCGGGAGGTGCCTAGCTCCCGTCAAGTTCCCCCCCTTTATTGCTTTGTGTTACTATTGCTTTGTGTCGATAAAATTTTGAATTGTTACTATGATTATACAGGTTCTTGAGAGTAGGAGATTGTTTTTTGTTATATGTATCATACAGTTTGGCATTAAGAGTTTAGATTGGAATGAAAATTCATTTTGATAATTACTGCAGGTCATATTTTTTTGGAGGACTTCAATGTAAATGGTTTATGGTATACTCATTACCATTATTATTAATATACATATTTAGTTTATAAAAAAAAAAAAAGGTTTAAGTAAGTTTTTAGTCTTTGAAAAGTGAGTCGGTTTTGGTTTTGGTCCCTATATTTTTTTTCCATTGATTTTGTTCCTTTCAAGTTCCAAAACTTTGGTTTTGATATCTGTCGTCACTATCTGTCGATTAAATTCTAACGTGGCTAACAGACCGTACGTCGGCACTGCCATGTAGGCTATTATAATATTTTTATTTTTATTATAATGTCATTATTTGTTTTTTAAACTTTTATTAAATGAATGAAAGGTTAAAATAACAATATTCATGAACATTTCTAGGGTTCCCGAATACCTCTGTGGCATTGAATATTATAAAAAAAATGTAAAAAAATTAATATTTAATCCTACGTGATATTAAATTTTATAAAATTAGCTTACGTAGCAGTACTGACATGACAGTCTGTTAGTCATGTCCATACTTAGTAGATGGATAGTGACAACAGGGACCAAAACCAAAGCTTTGGAAATTGTAAGGACCAAAACCAACGAAAAAAAAGTACTGTGACCAAAATCAAAACTGACTCACTTTTCAGGGACTAATTTTTAGTCATTCGCGGCTCCCCTCAAAATTTTAGTCAAGCTCCGTCACTGGCACTGGCGAAGCTTAGTTATGACTAAGGGGAGTCATGGCTCCCCCATTTTTCATAAATTTCTTTAATATATATATATATATATATATATATAATATTATTAAATAATTTATACAATAAATTAACTCCACTTTATTAAAAAATCCACAATAGGTGTATTTCACTTAAGTGTAATTATTATAAAGTGTATATACTCTTCACTTTTCTAACTGGATGATGCTGCATGATGACCTTTCCCTCAACTTTTTTCTATTTGGCTTATTTTCTCTTCACTTTTAGTTTTATTTCTTTTCCTAGTAAAGTTAGCAGGTATTAAAAATTTTCTTTATTGTCTATTATTTTTTTTCTGTGGACAAAATAATTTCTTTGTAATATTTGTTTATCATTTTACTTGTAGTATTTGCTATCCATTTTTTTAATAGAAAGACTAATAATTGAAAAAGGAAAAATTTACACATGCAATATTAATTTTGACCACCCTATTGTTTTTCTTCAAGCTCCGCCCCGGCTCATAAACTTGTAGATTTTTATTTTTTGGTAATATACTATACTTGCTTGCAAAAAAAATATTTGAATTAGTTACGAAAAATAGATTATTTTAATAATTAATTATACATATAATTAGTTATTGTTATTATAATCAATTTTAATAAAGTCAAATTTATGTTTAGATATATTTGTTGAAAAGTGATTTTAAAACAATCTATTGTTGGGATTGTATAAAAAATTACTTTATATAGTAAATTACCAAAAGATATAAATTTATTTATTTAAATTAATAATATTTATTAGATAGCTAGTTCTGCACATGTGAAAATGAAAAATGTGATTAATTTAAAATAATTTTTTCTCATAAATTTCAAACTTTTAACTTTTTTTAAAATGTTTTTTCTAATAAAAATTATTTTCTATATTTTTAATTGGATTCAATTGGTATACATTGTTAGTAAAAATAATTTTACACTATCAATCAATCATAAATTCCCACGTAAGCTAAAATATTTGACTTTTATCCTAACTATATTAAAAGTCAACTCATACCATGGTTTGTGATTGGTTGGTAATGTAAAAAACTTTACACTGATAATGTAGAATAATTAAACTCTTTTTAATTATATTGCTAAACATTATACATCAAATTTAAAATATATATTTTTTAAAAAGCTGTTTCTACATGGGTATAATTTGAACCGGAAAAGCTCTAAGATATCAAGCAGATCTTGAAAGATCTTAAACGAACTTCTTCACAGGCAAGGAATTCTGAGAGAAAAACGGAGGCCACATATTCGGTGTTTTGATTCAGAAGCTGTATTAATGGGGAGTAAATCATTATTTTGATTCTTGAAAGTGTAAGATGTTGTTAATTGAGTATCTAAAAAAAATTAAATTATGAAAAAATCCCTCAATATTAATTTTGTTAGTCAAGTTAGTTCCTGTCATCACTTCACTTAGGGATCAACTTGACTAACGAAATTAATATTAAGAGATTAACTTGACGAACAAAATTAATATTGAGGAATTTTTTTATAATTTAATTACTTTCAGGAACTGAACTCACTGCGCTTCACACTTTCAGAAATCAAAACGATGGTTTACTTCATTAATATATGTACGAATATATTAATATCTAGATTGTTGCTCCTTACGTTTCAGTCAAGTAAACTTCAAGAGATATTCTATTAAAGTATTTTCGGTATTAGGGTGGATGAAATTAACTAAAATTGTTAGCTTATTTAATTATTAAGAAAGTAAATTGCAAGACCTGCACAGTAATCTATTATCTATATATTAATATCTTAGGCTGTTGAAATACCAAAGTTATCCTATTATCAGTCGTTGACACGTGTTTCTATTTGAGGGTAATTTCGTCTCTTTAAAACTTTGGAACTATTCTCACGTATTGTCACGTGTCCCATTTGCTCCTTTTCAAGCTCTCCCATTTCTGCTTCTTTTCCACCATTCAAACCTCTGTGCCGCTCACTTTTCGATTCCATCACAAAAAAAATTTTGCCACTCAGTTCACAAAAAAACTTGGTCCTCCTTTGCTTCTCATGGAATCTATTCTTCAAATTTTGTTGGAAGCTTTTTCAGAAGCTCCTCATCTTTTCATTTTTGGTTCCTAAAATCCTTATCTTCTTCACAAGCTGATCAGTGATTTCAAGCATTTGAATCTCGATTATCAGCTCATCGCCGACAAGAACGAAAGCTCAAGATCATCATCAGAGTCACTAAGGGTTACTGCTACAAGATGAGATTCGTTTACGCCCATTTTCCACGACTTCAAATCAAATCCTTCCCCAATAAAAGCAATGTAAGGCTGATATATCTTTTCTCTACCTCCCTCGATATTCACTTCTTTCCTCTATGTTTCAGATTTATATAAAATGGGATTTTTCGACTATTTTGATTTTTGTTGGTTGAGGAAAAAATGTTTTCTCAGTAAATGTTCTAGATTCTTTTGGTGATTTGTTAGTTGTTTTTTTTAATAAGGACAATTTTGCATCGAATAACACTACATATGACGCTAAAAACTGTTGCAGATTGAGTGATGCTGAAGTGGAGTCAGAATTCTTAGATGATAATGGCGGATTGAAGGGTCATGGTGTTATATGAGGTTTAGGGTTACTTGGAAGCCATGGGATGTGTTTAAGGGTCAAATTGGTGCCTATTTCGAAGCTTTGAACATTACCTATGAGGGTGTGATAGTAAAATTTGAGGTATGATAAATTGTGGGGAAAGTTAAGCAAGAGACAGTTAGAGTTTTGGTCTTTTGTTTTGAAATAAATTTTTTGATTGTTCACATTTTTAGTACATGTCTATTTGAGTATTTTGGTTGACATAATATTAAGTTGGTTGAAGTTGTACTCACTGAAATGCTTCCTATATGAAGCATGAAGCTATGTGTGGCATCTTGTTGGTATTTGAAAGATTTGAGCTTTTTGTTTGAATGATCAAAAAAATGTAAACTTTAGTAGAATTTTGTAGCTTGTGATTTGAAATCAAGAATTAGGGCCGAATGCCCTGGATGTGAAGCTGAGGGATGACTTGGAGAGACTCCAAATAATCATGTCAGTAACATTTGGATTGTAGATTTAGGGCCTCTAATGTTGAGATTGTTTTGTGTAAATCAAATTGTTTTCTACAACTTACAACGGGTATGTGTTATTGTTATTCATCTCAATTACATTGGAACTGTTCCTCTGTTGCTATTTTATTATCATCTCCAACACGCTTCAAGCTCTAAAGACAAAAAAAAAAGTGTTAATAGGTCATCCATGCCACTAAGCTTGCTAGATTCACAAGTTTAGGTTAGAAACATAACTTTAAATTTAGGAGGGATTTTTTTAATGAATGTCAATTCCTGCTTAATGGAGATTTCTTGGGGACAGACACAAAGAGATTTCCTTCAGTTTTATTATACTAATTGTATAGCTGTCACTTGTGTTGGTATAGCATCTGATTCACATTTATAGAGGTTGAATTAACGGTAGTTTCTGAAGGAACCTATCTATGATCACATGTCTACGCTCACCCGTCTATGGGATAACCCGTCTGACCATATTTTAGAGTTAGGGAAATTATATTTGATGAGCAAATAGTATAAGACATGCTATTTTTCTTAACAGTTTGAAAAATAACATGTCTCACATGGGTGAGTGAAGGATAATTGTTGTGTCTAATATCTTTTTATGTCAAGAATTTTTATAATATGCATGTTGGTTTTTATTGTTTGATTCCCCAATGCTTAGTGCTTTGTTATATAAAACTTTTAGAATCAAGGGTTGTCTCATTGGATTTTTTAGAGAGGTTTTTTAGTGAATGTCAATTCCTACTTAATGAAGATTTCCTGGGGACAGAGACAAAGAGATTTCCTTCAGTTTTATTATACTAATTGTATAGTTGTTACTTGTGCTGGTGTAGCATCTGATTCACATTTATAGAGGTTGAATTAACATTAGTTTCTGAAGGAACCTGTCTATGATCACACGTCTATGCTCACCCGTCTATGAGATCACCCGTCTGATCATATTTTAGAGTTAGGGAAATTATATTTGATGAGCAAATAGTATAAGACATGCTATTTTTCTTAACAGTTTGAAAAATAACATGTCTCACTTGGGTGAGTGAAGGATGATTGTTGTGTCTAATATCTTCTTATGTCAAGAATTTTTATAATATGCATGTTGGTTTTTATTGTTTGATTCTTCAATGCTTAGTGCTTTGCTATATAAAACTTTTAGAATCAAGGGTTGTCTCATTGGATTTTTTTAGAGGTTTTTTTAGTGAATGTCAATTCCTGCTTAATGAAGATTTCCTAGGGACAGAGATAAAGAGATTTCCTTTAGTTTTATTATATTAATCGTATAGATGTCACTAGTGTTGGAGTAGCATCTGATTCACATTTATAGAGGTTGAATTAACAGTAGTTTCTGAAGGAACCTGTCTATGCTCACACGTCTATGCTCACCAGTCTATGATCACCCGTCTGATCATTTTTTTAGAGTTAGGGAAATTATATTTGATGAGCAAATAATATAAGACATGCTATTTTTCTTAACTGTTTGAAAAATAACATGTCTCACTTGGGTGAGTGAAGGATGGTTGTTATGTCTAATATCTTTTTATGTCAAGAATTTTTATAATATGCATGTTGGTTTTTATTGTTTGATTCCCTAATGCTTAGTGCTTTGTTATATAAAACTTTTAGAATCAAGGGTTGTCTCATTGGATTTTTTTATAGACGTTTTTTGAATTAACAGTAGTTTCCGAAGGAACCTGTCTATGATCACCCGTCTATGCTCACCAGTCTGATCATTTTTTTAGAGTTAGGGAAATTATATTTGATGAGCAAATAGTATAAGACATGCTATTTTTCTTAACTGTTTGAAAAATAACATGTCTCACTTGGCTGAGTGAAGGATGATTGTTATGTCTAATATTTTATTTTTTTTGATGAAGTTGTTGTGTCTAATATCTTTTTATGTCAAGAATTTTTATAATATGCATGTTGGTTTTTATTGTTTGATTCCCCAATTCTATATAAAACTTTTAGAATCAAGGGTTGTCTCATTGGATTTTTTTATAGATGTTTTTTAGTGAAAGTCAATTCCTGCTTAATGAAGATTTCCTGGTGACTGAGACAAAGATTTCCTTCAGTTTTATTATACTAATTGTATAGCTGTCACTTGTGTTGATGTAGCATCTGATTCACATTTATAGAGGTTGAATTAACAGTAGTTTCTGAAGGAATCTGTCTATGATCACACGTCTATGCTTACCCGTCTATGATCACCCGTCTGATCATTTTTTTAGAGTTAGGGAAATTATATTTGATGAGCAAATGGTATAAGACATGCTATTTTTCTTAACTGTTTGAAAAATAACATGTCTCACTTGGGTGAGTGAAGGATAGTTGTTGTGTCTAATATCTTTTTATGTCACGAACTTTTATAATATGCATGTTGGTTTTTATTGTTTGATTCCCCAATGTTTAGTGCTTTGCTATATAAAACTTTTAGAACCAATGGTTGTCTCATTGGATTTTTTTTATACACGTTTTTTGAATTAATAGTAGTTTCTGAAGGAACCCGTCTATGATCACCCGTCTATGCTCACCTGTCTAGGATCACCCGTCTGATCATTTTTTTAGAGTTAGGGAAATTATATTTGATGAGCAAATAGTATAAGACATGCTATTTTTCTTAACTGTTTGAAAAATAACATGTCTCACTTGGGTGAGTGAAGGATGATTGTTGTGTCTAATATCTTTTTATGTCAACAATTTTTATAATATGCATGTTGGTTTTTATTGTTTGATTCCCCTATGCTATATAAAACTTTTAGAATCAAGGGTTGTCTCATTGGTTTTTTTTATAGACGTTTTTTTATAAACTCTACTATGTTGGTAGTCAGGGAATGAACATTATTGGCTATGTTAGTGAGACTCTTTCCAAAAACCATCCCAATTGTGTCAAGTCCATTGACCATCAGTGAGTAATAATGATGGAACAATTTTGGTTTCTGTTAGGAATATAATAAAACTAAATATTTATAATTCTTCACCTAATAGTTTTGAAGTTGGTTCATGATATGATATTATAGCTTCTGCAGTCAAATAGTTTAGTGTTTAAGGCATTGAGATAACAAAATAAACAAGACAGAAGCAATTCTGTGCATAAAATGGATTCCAACCTGGAGATACACTGAAGTTTCAATTTCTCAATGTTAATGTCAACAACATTGTGAATGTAGAGAAAGTTAATTAAGAAGTTTTATTAACCTCTTCTGCTCCTATTTTTTTGTTGAAGTGTAGTTATGTATGGACTTGATCACTATAGACTTAAGTTATTTTTAACTTTTTTGTCACTGTCTTATTATGTCAAATAATTTAGTAGTTATATTATCTAAGTTTTTGTTGTCATTTGAATCTGATATGCATGTTTATACACAATAATTTATGTTTAAAATTATTAACATAAATTATTGATTAAATAGTTAAATAATTACTGCACTAAGATTTTGTTGACATAACTTAAACTCCAATTGCATAAAATTTTATTTTTCAGTTTATGCTTTTCCTTTGAATTTTCTTCTTATGAATAAAATGAGTTTACATTTATATGAACAATATGTACTTTATGAAATATACAATTTAAAATGATCTATGAATTTTCTATCTTCAATATTATATAAATCAATTTCTATACTTTATAACTGAATGAATATTAATATATAATTTAATATATTTAATTTTTTTATAAATATAAAAAATATATAATTTATAAATTAACTTTTAACAAAAATATAATAAATAACACGATACGACACATACGAATACAAGGAAATATAACTAATAGTGGATGAAAAAAGGAACACCAAATACTTCGTGAAAGTTTTGTTGAGACTGCAAACGTAAAAGTACCAATTTTTAAGATAATTATTTTAAAAATTATATAAAAAGAATTTTCCTGATCTAAAATAAACAAGCCCAGCAGTTCACAGACTATGGAAACCAAAGAACTCCGTGGCAAGGAAATACAAAAGTGAAATGGTATGTAAGTCCAAAATTACGGTGGGACACTGTGACGTGAGATACGGAGTAAGCCGAGTAGGTGTAGGCATTGCGTTGCGTGACGAATCTTCCCTTCAGTCACTGCATGGACTGGACATGAAAAGATAGATTATTCTATCCGAAGAATATTAACAAAATAGACGGTCCATTCATCTATCTTCCAAATAATTTTGAGATAAAATTATCTTGTTTAATTAGAATATAATATTTAAATTAAATAAATTATATTAATAAGTCAAGTTAAATGATTCTCATCATCTGATTTGATCATTTAGACATGATAAAATTATCCTTTGAGTATTATAGAATTCACCAAAATGGAAAGGCATTATTAAATTATGTATGATGTATTAAGATGTAGTTGATCCAAGTGGTAATGAACTCTGCCACTTAAGCGAGTGGTCAGAATTCGATTTTTGACTCTTGGGTACGAAGAAAATCTGCTTGAGAGAGGTCAACCTTTAAATATAATCCAATACCTCGAGGGATTAGTCTTCGCAGTTGCGTACGGAAGATACCCATAAAAAAAAAAAAGATTATCTGTAATGTATAAATTTATATAATATTGTTGTCGAGTTTAATTGTTATATACTGACAGTGTAAAATATTTTTACATAGACATCCAATCATAAATTGTCACATCAGTAAAAAAATTGATTTTTATCCTAACTATCTTAAAAGTCATTCATATCATGATTGGTGATTGGTTGTCTGTATAAAAATATTTTACACTGTTAGTACATAATAATTAAACTCATTATTGTATTAAAAATAAATCGTGATTCTTATATTGTTATTATTATTATTTTGATTAAAAGGAGGCCTAGGCCGAACAAAGAAATCGTGATTCTTATATTATTATTATTATTATTATGTTGATTAAAAGGAGGCCTAGGCCAAACAAATAAATCGTGATTCTTATATTGAGAGAACAGTAGCTGCAATGGACCTGTCAGATATGGAGCCGGAAAGAGGGGGAGTTAACAAGCGGGCTCAAAGGAAGAGCAGGCCCCACAGGAATTGGACCAAACCCACTTCAACTATACAACTAATGAGTTACCGAGTTAGCATGCTGGGAACCGGGAGCCGTGTTGTCAATGACTCAGCTGACTCGGCAACATGCCTACAATACAGGAGTTGAAACTTGACACTTGAACCACGGACATGTGCGGACAGCTTCGACAACGTTGCAACGACGCACCTGCCTGGAATGTGAGTAGAAGAAATTTATTTTGTCATTTTTAATTCATTCAAGATTTTTTCCCCTTTCCATTAATTGATCCCGTTGATTTTTGCTTTATGGGCAAGTGGCTTGTAGCTTAATGATTTATGGCTATGGGGTTCGTAATTTGAATTGAATAATTGATTGATAGAACGAGGAGAAGAAAAAAAACAAGCTCTGTATCCACCATTTTAATATATTCTCTCCGTTTTAATATATATGTCATATTTAATTAAATCATTCAATTTAAAAAAAAGTAATAAATAAAAAAAAAAAATAATTTTATCAAATTAACATTATTAATCATTGATATATTAACTATTATCATAAATACAAAATAGAGTATTTAATGATACAATTGATAGAAAATATTTAATATTACATTGAAAATAGAAAATGACTTATATTTTGAGATAATTTTTTTTATAAATGTGATATATATAATGAGACCAAATGAATAGTATATTGCGATCTCCGTTCACATATACATCCTTATTTGTTCATGACAAAATAATTATTATTTTAACATTAAAAATAAAGGGTTTATAAATGTTATTTTTTTTTTAGTTTCTTAAAAAGTTTTTTACTCTGGGGCCGAAACCGTGGTTAGATAAAACTATAATTACATCACAACTTCAAAATTTGAATCTCTAATATTGTAGATAAAGTTCGGATTATACTACTATAAAATGAACCAAAAGTATAAAGTGAGAAAGCAAAAATATTTTCCTTTGATTAGTTAAAATACATTTAAATTTCAACCCACTTCACCTAATAAAAAATAGATAAACTCTTATTTTCTCTCTTTAAATCAGTTTTTTACATAAACTTCATATGGGTACTAACCTCTATTGCATATTTTACTTTCTTAAAGTACGGAAAAGTATATATAATTTATTCATCAAAAAAAAAAAAAAAGTATATATAATTTATGCAAAGTATACCAAAAAAAAAATTTATGTATTTTAAAATCTAGGTTAATAATTTGATCCCTATACGTGACACAGGTTTTTCATTTAGTCCCTATACGTAAAAAATTTAGAAATGAGTCCTTACGTATGGAAACGTTAGTAAATTCGGTCCCTACATGTGCAAACGTTATCAAATTCGTCCCTCCCGTCAGCAAATTATTCTTTATACGTGACACAAATTTTTGATTTGATCCTTAAACCTGGAAAAAAATAAATTAAATTAGTCCCTATATGTACAATCGATAAAAATTGTCTCTATTATCTTCCAAGGAGCTCCTAAAGATTCTTTTCGTATTGATTATTTTTTATATATTATATCAATTTATTTCTTCTATTGAGAGTCAACTTGGATAATTTCAAAATATAAAACCATTTACGAACCAAATGATACAATTTTTACTCTCAATAAAAAAAATAGATTGATATAATATATAAAAAATATTCAATATGAAAAGAATCTTTAGTTGGATCTGAGCTCTTTCGTAAACGACAGAGACAATTATTATCGATTACATATATAAAGACCGATTTAATTTATTTTTTAGGTTTAGGTACCAAATCAAAAATGTATCACGTATAAGGACCAATTTGCTGACGGCAGAGACCAATTTGCTAACGTTTGCACATATAGGGACCAAACTTGCTAACGTTCATATATGTAGGGACTCATTTTCAAATTTTTTACGCATAGAAACTAAATGAAGAATTTATATCAAGTATAAGGACCAAATTATAAATTTAACCTAAAATCTAAACTTGCTTGCCTACATATAAAAAAATAAAAAAAATACTTTTTTAAAAATAATAATTAAACTTTTCTCTTTGGTGAACAAGAGTTTAATGAGAGGAGACTCTCCTCACTTTAAGGTTAAGATAAAACACTAATCTCTGTTAAAACAATTTCTGCAATACCTTTTTCAGAAAGCTACTCTTTATGACTTTTGACAAAAAAACACTCCTCTCTCTCTTTTTTTTGTTTGTGTTTTTGCTGGCTGTTATCAAACAGTTGAAGATCAAAAGCATAATTTAGCCCGATCTACTTTCATGTGACATGCATCTACGGAGGCTCAACACAATCCGTATGACATGTGCAACAGATCTAAAGAAAATGACGATGAAAGTACAGTCAATTAAAACTAGGGCGTTCAACATTATTTACCACCAAATGTTTATGGTAGTTACACTATTTTTGCATATAGAAATTTAACCAAAATCCAAACGGACGAGAAAAAAGGAAATAATATTTATTTAGTACTAAACACAAGTTCCAAGCATAGGCCACAGCACCTAACCAAAACTCAGAATAGAGCATTTCCGAAGCAGCTTGAAAGACATCAGTTCCTAACTATGAATTTCAGTTCTTCACAGTGGCAGACTTGATGATGTCAATGAATTCCGCCTATTTACAGAAAAGAAATAATGTCAGATACATAAATCCAAAGCAAGAAACCAACTCCAAGCAGAATAATGGGAAAAGAAATTCACCTTCAAGGAAGCACCGCCAACCAAAAATCCATCAACATCAGGTTGTGCTGCCAATTCTTTGCAGTTTCCTCCATTTACAGAACCTGCAGTTAATATGTGGTAAATGGTAATTATATAATAAATTACTTATGTGTAACTATCAATCAAATCTTGATAAAGCAATTGGAAACCCCCAACTTCCAAGGACCAGGACATTAGACAGCTTAACACCTCTCAATATTCTAAGAGTAATACAAAATTAGCAATGAAAAAAAATGGTCGGAGACTCAGAACAGCCTCGAATGGATCAAACTCGAAAATAAATAATACACTTGTTTGTGCTTGTCTATGGTTCATACTTAATATGACATGCTCTCCCTCCTTGGCTTTCTCTATTGTCTTAAAAATCAAATCATGCTTATTCTTTGACATCTAAGTAACTGCATATGATACAATGACACAGGGTAAAGTGCAAGGGGAGTACCTCCATAGATAATTCTTAAAGATGCAGCAACTTCAGCACTGACATTGTCATGGATCCATTTCCTCAAATCAGCATGGACCTGGTCCAACCACCCAACACACATTGTCAATACAACACAATCTACAAGTTACTTTCACACAAAATACTAGATTGGGGCAATTATATGGCAGAAAGACTGAAAGGTATCAACTGTTTAATTGGACATAAGAACAAAGAAAAAAAAAGGTTTCAGATAGACCTACACAAATCTAAAAGATATTAAAACAATGATTTTTTTTTTAAGAAAAAGATATAGTAGCAAGCAAATTTTCACTAAAACTAATAATGTTATTAATGAAATATAGGCAAGCCTACCTCTTGAGCCTGAGCAGGAGTTGCAACCTTTCCTGTCCCAATGGCCCAAACTGGCTCATACGCCAAAACAACATTGTCCCAACTTGATATTTTAGCTGCAAATAGAATTGAGGTCAGCAAAAATATGGATTGCCAACAAATAGCTGAGTGATGAAATAATGACAATCTGTTAATGCAATTAGAAAAGTTTGTTTAACCAGAGATACAACGACTTCCATACAATATTTGTGAGAAAATCATCTCAAATAAAAAGAAAACACACACAAGAGTTAATGATATTGAATAGGCAGAATATCACATCCTTATGAATGGTAAAAAAAAAAAAAGTTACCTGCAATTGCTTTTGTTTGTTCAGAAACAACAGTTAGTGTTGTACCAGCTTCACGCTGTTCAAGAGTCTCCCCAATGCAAGCAATAACTTTCAGACCTTGTGCAAGTGCATATGCAACCTTATCTGCTACAAACTGTAACAGACATTGAGGCAGTGAAAGTGCACAAATATAGTTAGTAAGTGTTAAACTTCTGCTAATAGCCTGATACAAGCAATTCCACAAAGTAGAACTTATAGCACAACCAACATAAAGGAAATTTTTTAATATATACACCAAAGACAATTCAACACTTCCATACCTCACTTGATTCGTTGAGAAGCTGTCTTCGTTCAGAGTGACCAAGAATAACCCAGGGAATTCCCAAATTAACAAGCATTTCAGCACTGCAAATGCAAAAGACATAATAGGCAGAGATTAAAAGATAGGTAGAAGCTTCCAATAATATGTTCCTTGCTATTAAAAAAATCGCTGATACCAAAAAAGAACCATAAACTTTTGTTACACGGTTCAACTGATCATGGAAGATCAAACCCCTCAAGTCATTAGCGATTAGTAATAGAAACTAAATGCAAAGCACCAAAGCGAAATAAATTGAAGAAGCAACTAGTGCCATACCTAACCTCTCCGGTAAAAGCACCACCTTTACGAACCCAACAGTTCTGTGCTGCAACATGAAAGTCAGGCCGCAGTAAACCTTTTACAACAGGAAGGAACACATAGGGAGGGCTCACAACAACTTCTGGAAAAAAAGAAACATGCTTATTAGCACAAGTCAACATCAACAACATCATCATCAACAACAACAACAAAAATTGGATGAACTTATTTGAGAAAGAAATAATTGAAGAGAGATACATTGTAATCGATATATGATAGCAGTGAAGCAAATGCTATTGATTCAGTGGTTGCCAGCAACTTGATCTTTGGTTACAAATTTATGGCTCAAATATATAAAGAACCTTATTTTTAAAAAAAAGAAAAAAGTGCAAATGTAAAATACAAATTGCATTAAGCAACAGCATAGCAAACACCATCCATGCCTGCCTAAAAACTTAAAGGGCTTGCGGGGGTAAGGCTGCGTACATCGACCCTCCTCAGACCCCACCAAGTGGGAGCCTCATGCACTGAGCCACCCTTAAAACGACGCAAAGGGCTCCATTGCTACATAAATAAGTTGTTCTGTGTTAAACCAAATAGAATTAGAACCTTTTTGTACTCGGTAGTTCGGTTATTAGAATTCCAAAGCCATACAATGGACCAAATTAATATTTAATAGGGAAATTTCCTTAGCCAGATAGACTGTTCACAAGTATAGTACAAAGTGAGTTAAGTATTGAAAAAAAAAATGTTTAACTAAGACTCACCCACAACATCTTCTCCAGGGACTTGAGCTTCGTTCA
The DNA here is from genome assembly GCA_039655645.1 of Ammopiptanthus mongolicus. Taxonomy (NCBI): domain Eukaryota; kingdom Viridiplantae; phylum Streptophyta; class Magnoliopsida; order Fabales; family Fabaceae; genus Ammopiptanthus; species Ammopiptanthus mongolicus. The sequence goes on from CM077349.1 coordinate 5,854,722, forward strand.
AAGTAGTAACAATCTTCTTCACCTCTTCAGTGGTCCCATTCTGAAACAAAGTCAATTCAAGGCATCAGTTATTCTCTGATCAGATCTATTGTATCGCTTTGAGGGATTTCAGAACATGAGTTTATTTAATTGCTTCAATAACAAAGACAATAAGAACAGATCCATGAAAAAAAGTTATAGCATGCAATTAGGAATGTCATAATATTATGCCTAAGCCATTCAAATCAAATACATTCCAGATCATCACAATTAGGGATAAGGATCTTAGATCCAAAGGGTGTCACGTCACAACTCAATAGTACTAAGTAATGGTTAGATCGGGAATGAGGGTATCAGAAATCAAAGCATCGGAACATAATCGAGGTTGATAATGAAGCACTATTAAATTTCATTCATACAGATTCAAACAAATTCAACATAGTGAAAGAAGGATAGAAACATACGCATTTCCAGTTGCCACCGACGAAGAATTTTCTGCCCATGTTTTTGTTTTGCTTCCGATTCTAACGAGAAACTGATAAAACCACAAAGCCTTGTTCTGTGATGCAACTAGAGATGTCTGTCCAGCTCGGAACTGCCTTATCACCCTTTATACTCAGTGCGGATAAACCGAATATGCTTTAGGGCTTCCCCTTCCCCTTTTTTTAATCCCTCTACTTTTTAATAAGTAAAATAAACTTTATTTTGGTTAGTTTTGTACAGCCATCACAGAATTTTTTTAAATAATTATGATAAAAAATATATGAAGTCGTAATCAAGAAAAAAAAATAAGGTTTTATAATAATTAATATATTTAATATTTAAAACAATGATATAATTATTTTCCAATAAAAACTTACTATTCCTTAACCAAGCATGATCCTAAATATATTTGGAAAGATCTAGATTTTTTAACCTTCATTTATTACCTATGAAACTGACTATTTAGTATTTACTATTAATACTAAAACAATAAAAATGATATGATATAAATGAAAATATAATACTTTCCATGTCCAAAAGCAAATTAAATTATAATTAAGAGTGCGTTGTTTTAAAATTATTTGATGATAAAAATTATTTTTTAAGTTAAAATTTATTTTTAATGATTTTAATTGTGTTTGTTTAAGTTTTTTAGGAAATTATTCTAAAAATAACATTTTTATGGCTAAAATGGAAAGCTAATACCATTAGCTTTTGGAAAAAAATGAAACCATTTTAAAAAAAAAATGATTTTTATGATATTAAACAAACATAAAATAGTTTCTGCTTTTATTTAAAAAGATCGTTTGTTACGGATTAAAAAAATGATTTTAACATTAAATAATTAAGAAATTATTTTTTAGAGATTTTAAAGAAAAGTATAAATAAAATATGCATATTGGATTGAAATATTTCTTATTTTCCCCTTTCTTTTTTGAAGTGGAAAAGGCCAAAGTCTAAGTGTTAATTGTTTATCTAAAAATTTATAGATTTCCGTTTTCTTATAGCATTTTACACAAATAAAAGCAAATAAATAAATTGAGGGAATTTTTAATTCTTATGGCCATGCCTTTTTCTTTCTTTCTGTTTTTTTCCTTTTTATTCCGATTTCTTTGTTGTGCTGAGCTTGGGGATTCTTTTATGTAAAAGGTAAGCATTTAAAACTAAAACTTGGAAAACTTGGATGCATCATGCAAGCCTGCAATCCACGGGCGCCGGTGGTCCCTACTTACCTGTATCACAAATCTAGGTGCACCTAATAGGCAATTTTTTCAATATATCACTCTTTTAATATTTATTTTTCAAAATACCACCCTTTTCAAATTATGTACCAAACTACCACTGTTTTGAAATTAGTTTAGAAGTCGGTTTTGGAATTAACGACTTCTCAACATAATATATCTGATTTTGTTTTTTAACCCCTTGAGAAGTCGGTTTTGACAAACACGACTTCTCAAGGGGGGTTTTTTTTTTTTTTTTGAATGTTCTATATTTATATTACTTTATATTAATTTATATTAATTTATATTAATTATGATAATTAGCTAAATTAATTATATTAATTTTAAATTATAATTTTAAATATTAATTTTATTAATACAATAAAAAAATAAATAATACACTTATAGAAAATATTTAACATCGATTAAATATAGAAACGGTACAACGATACAAATTTTCTATTGTTGCGTAGAAGGTCCGGCACGGTTCGGACATTTATTCCTGCTATGACCCTCATTCCGACACAGACCACATCTCTTACGGCGACTCCCCCCCTCCCTCAGATCCATCTCCGTGCGAATGCGGGTAGATTGTGGACGACCCCGTGGATTTCTTCGCATGTCTTGATTGTGGCACACCTCTACTCCAGTATACGTTGGCCAATATGCTTCGTTTGGCACCACGCTGAACTCTTCGCGGTAAACATTGAAGACATATTCCAACTTGTAGACAGCAGGCACATACTTCCAATAGTCGTGATTTTCGCTTGAACATCCCGCGATGACATGTGAGCATGGAATGTGTATGGCCTGAAACTTTCCACAGTCACACCACCTCGCGTTCAAGTCTACCTTGATTCGCCCCGCAGGCCGCCCTTCTCGTGGGTTGATCAACTCCTCGACCGTGAAAATGCTGTGTTCCCGGTTATAATGTTGGACACGGTGAGAGTTGGACTTTGCCCGTTCCTCCTCAATGGCCTTGGTGACAATTTCAGACCAGACATGACCGGAATGGATCATTGCGCTTAGTTGCCTCCCACTGTCGGCGAAAGTTTGAGATAACCTATAATAGGTTGCCTGGACCACAGCAGTGATTGGAAGATGCCGCGTTCCCTTAAGTACCCTGTTAATGCACTCGGAAAGGTTCGTTGTCATGTGTCCCCAACGTCGCCCTTCATCATACGCTTGAGTCCATTTTTCCTTGGGGATCTCGTCAACCCATGCCGCGGCCTCTTCGTTCCAGTCGAGGAGCAAACCCCGGTAATAACGCATGCTTGGCTGGTTCAGGGCGTATCCTGAATGGTTGGAATGTTAGAAATGTCTAAATTGACATGAATAGAATAGAAACAATAAATAATTGCAATTTGTATGACTGCGGTACTAACCCATATTGACGACCTTCTTTCTCATATCTGCATTCTTGAATCTCCGCATGAAGTTTTGTGCGATGTGTCGAACGCAATACACATGCATTGAAGGAGGATTGTGCCATCCACTGTCAGCTCGCCGGTATGCAGCTTTTATTGACTCGTGCCTGTCCGAGACCAATGTTATGTTGGCTTGGGGTGTGACGTGCCTCCTCAAGTTTTGGAGGAAGAAAAACCATGCCTCTGCCGTCTCACCCTCGACAAGAGCGAAGGCTATGGGAATTGGTTGGTTGGCTCCATCTTGAGCTGTTGCAATCAATAGCGTCCCCTTGTACTTTCCATACAGCCATGTTCCATCCACCATAACAATTGGCTTGCAAAATGCAAATCCACTAATGCAAGGCTTGAAAGTCCAGAAAAGACGGTGGAAGATTCTCTTATCGGGAACTAGATAGGCCCCGTCGTAAGCTGGCAGCGTCTGCAGTTCAGTGATTGTGCCCGGAACATAAGTATGTAAGGCCATGAGCCATGTTGGAAGGTAATTGTAAGATAGCTCCCAGTTCCCGTATATTTGTTCGTTAGCCTTTTGCTTGGCTATCCATACCTTCCTATACGTTGTGGTATAGTTGTATTTTTCTCGTATGTGGGCAATCAACACCGAGATAGACAACGCCGGATCCTCCTTCACCATTTGCTTGATACTTTCACAAATAATGTTCGAGTCAAGCTTCCGATGATCTTGTGAGAGAGTTGCTGATACACATGTATGTGGTCCGTCCAGCTTACGGATCTCCCAATAGCCTTTTGTTGTGCGATTCTTCACTCTACACCTCCACCGGCATGCAGGGTTGTTGCACTTAATCATCCATCTGTCGTTATCGGAGTGCTCTACCTTGAAATCCAGGGAGTTCTTGATATGGTATCCCTTGATAGCAAACTGGGCCATTTCTTTTGTAGCAAACCTCATGTTTGTTTGTAGGCTATCTGGGACATCAATTTGATCCAAAGACACTCGCGATAGGACGTGGCTGAAATCGTCTGATGGAGCAACCCCATCTAAGTTCACATTACGAAAGTGTGGTGGTGGTTCGTATGGAGGCGCGGTTGAGGAGGGACCCACACCAGCTTCTTCTTCTTCGTCGTCGTCGTCATCATTGACTGACAGTGCAAGAATCTCGGCTTCATCCTCACTGAAGTCACCAACTTCTTCGTGGTGGAACCCAGCCACGACGCTGACGGGAATTGCATGAGTTTGTACATCAACATGGGATGGGTGGTTGTCCTCGGCATCAAGGAATGATGGGTTGCACTCTTCGGCCGGAGGAAAGGAGGGGCGATAGTCATAGGAGGAAGGAAAAGATGGGTTGTAGTCAGAGGAGGAAGGAAAAGATGGGCGGTAGTCATAGGAGGAAGGAAAAGATGGGTTGTAGTCATAGTCAGAGGAGGAAGGGAAAGATGGGTGGTAGTCTTCAGTCACTGGAAAAGATGTGTGGTAGGGTTCTGATTCAGGGAAAGATGTGTGGAATGTTTGCGTTGGTGCATTAAGGTCAAAGATGTAGGACGGTTCGGCTTGGGGGTTATCGATGGAAACATCCTCGAGATGTGCGTATAGCTCAATGGTGGTAACGCCGAGGTTGAGGCTTTTGCAATTGTCGAACATGTCGAACATCAGTTCTACATCCTCATCTCCTTGAAGATAGTGTGGCTGGTATCGAACATATCCCGTTGCAATGGACATAGGATATCGATAAACAATATCGCCCACCCTCTTGTCGTTGCCGGCTTTTATCTTTGTATGGATAGTTGTTCTCAGTTGTTGAAGGTTGATGGTTTTCCTCACCTTCAGCAAGATTGGGTGGTCGCACTGAAACAACACCCCGTATGGAGAGTCCATTTCAATTTGGCCGTTGTGATAGAGTGTAACAAAGACTGATGTAGGTGCCATGACTTGGTGAAGAAATGTGGTTGGGTGACTTAGTGAAGAAATGTGGCTGAGTGAAGGATGAGGTTGAGTGAAGAAATGAAGCTTAGTGAAGAAATGAGGCAGATTGAAGTTCAATTTATAGTGGTGAGTGGTGACATTATTGTGACCCGTCTGCCCCATCACCCGTCTGCTTCACCCGTCTGCTGCTTCACCATTTACTGTGCGCATGTGAGCGCATCAGTGACATTATTTGCTGCTGGGACCCGTCTGCTGTGACCATGTGAGCATGGCAGTGTGTCAGTTTCACTTGTCTGCTGGTCATGTGGGTGTGTCAGTGCATTGGGCAGTATACTGTGCACATGTGAGCTCGTCTACTATTTCACTTGTCTGCTTAGACAAGTGATGGGCAGACGAGTGAAACATCAGCTGATCACTTGTCTGAGGTTTCACTCGTCTAAGCAGACAAGTGAAACAACAGAGCTTAGACAAGTGAAGCCTCAGACAAGTGATCAGCTGATGTTTCACCTGTCTGCTTAGACAAGTGATGGGCAGACGAGTGAAACATCAGCTGATCACTTGTCTGAGGTTTCACTCGTCTAAGCTCTGATGTTTCACTTGTCTGCCCATCACTTGTCTAAGCACACAAGTGATTCACTAGTCTGCTGTTTCACTTGTCTAAGCAGACAAGTGAAACAGCAGACTAGTGAATCACTTGTGTGCTTAGACAAGTGATGGGCAGACAAGTGAAACATCAGAGCTTAGACAAGTGAAACAGCAGACTAGTGAATCACTTGTGTGCTTAGACAAGTGATGGGCAGACAAGTGAAACATCAGAGCTCAGACAAGTGAATCACTTGTCTGCTTAGACAAGTGATGGGCAGACAAGTGAAACATCAGAGCTTAGACAAGTGAAACAGCAGACTAGTGAATCACTTGTGTGCTTAGACAAGTGATGGCCAGACAAGTGAAACAACAGAGCTTAGACAAGTGAAGCCTCAGACAAGTGATCAGCTGATGTTTCACCTGTCTGCTTAGACAAGTGATGGGCAGACGAGTAAAACATCAGCTGATCACTAGTCTGAGGCTTCACTTGTCTAAGCTCTGATGTTTCACTTGTCTGCCCATCACTTGTCTAAGCAGACAAGTGATTCACTTGTCTGAGCTCTGATGTTTCACTTGTCTGCCCATCACTTGTCTAAGCACACAAGTGATTCACTAGTCTGCTGTTTCACTTGTCTAAGCTCTGATGTTTCACTTGTCTGCCCATCACTTGTCTAAGCAGACAAGTGATTCACTAGTCTGAGGTTTCACTTGTCTAAGCTCTGATGTTTCACTTGTCTGCCCATCACTTGTCTAAGCAGACAAGTGATTCACTAGTCTGCTGTTTCACTTGTCTGCTTAGACATCAGAGCTCAGACAAGTGAATCACTTGTGTGCTTAGACAAGTGATGGGCAGACGAGTGAAACATCAGCTGATCACTTGTCTGAGGTTTCACTCGTCTAAGCAGACAAGTGAAACAACAGAGCTTAGACAAGTGAAGCCTCAGACAAGTGATCAGCTGATGTTTCACCTGTCTGCTTAGACAAGTGATGGGCAGACGAGTGAAACATCAGCTGATCACTTGTCTGAGGCTTCACTTGTCTGCCCATCACTTGTCTAAGCAGACAAGTGATTCACTAGTCTGCTGTTTCACTTGTCTGCTTAGACATCAGAGCTCAGACAAGTGAATCACTTGTGTGCTTAGACAAGTGATGGGCAGACAAGTGAAACATCAGAGCTTAGACAAGTGAAACCTCAGACAAGTGAATCACTTGTCTGCTTAGACAAGTGATGGGCAGACAAGTGAAGCCTCAGACAAGTGATCAGCTGATGTTTCACTCGTCTGCCCATCACTTGTCTAAGCAGACAGGTGAAACATCAGCTGATCACTTGTCTGAGGCTTCACTTGTCTAAGCTCTGTTGTTTCACTTGTCTGCTTAGACGAGTGAAACCTCAGACAAGTGATCAGCTGATGTTTCACTCGTCTGCCCATCACTTGTCTAAGCAGACAAGTGAAACAGTAGACCAGCTCACATGTGCACAGTATACTGCCCAATGCACTGACACACCCACATGACCAGCAGACGGGTCATTCTGACACACTGCCATGCTCACATGGTCACAGCAGACGGGTCCCAGCAGCAAATAATGTCACTGATGCGCTCACATGCGCACAGTAAATGGTGAAGCAGCAGACGGGTGAAGCAGACGGGTGATGGGGCAGACGGGTCACAATAATGTCACCACTCACCACTATAAATTGAACTTCAATCTGCCTCATTTCTTCACTAAGCCTCATTTCTTCAGTCAACCTCATTCTTCACTCAGCCTGCAACAGGTAACACCATACAAACTTCACTTCAATGGATTTGCTAAGACTGCAACACGTTCATAGGTCATCGCAAGTGGGTGATATGGTAAGTGTCTGCAAATGATATTTACATTAAATGGTCCTTACTATTTCTATACTTACAACTCTACTTTTTGGTTGCAGGACCACATTGATTGTCACCTACATACCATAGAGGCTCCAAGTCCACTGATTGTACCATACTTGGAGCAAGCTGGGTTTTCTATCGCTGCAACAGTGGGACACACAAAGATTGACAAATCGTTGGTTCTTGCAATGGTAGAAAGGTGGAGGCCAGAAACACACACGTTCCATCTTCCCGTCGGAGAATGCACAATAACCATGGAAGATGTTGCTCTTCAGCTAGGATTGCGTGTGAACGGACTGCCCGTTACTGGACCTAGCTTCCTTGCCTGGCAAGAAGAATGCCATCGACTTTTAGGTGTGGTTCCTCCGTCTAATCAGATGAAGGGACAACAAATAAAACTCAAGTGGTTGCAACAAACGTTTGCCACTCCCCCTCATGATGCAACAGTCCAACAGGTACAAGCCTATTGTAGAGCGTACATTTTACGCTTGATCGGGGGGCTCTTGATGCCTGACAAATCTGGTAACAGAGTTCACTTGATGTATCTTCCACTGTTGGAAGATTTTCAGCGTGCTGGAAGATACAGCTGGGGCACGGCATGTCTAGCAAATCTGTACAGGGAAATGTGTCGTGCATCTGCACCGGCCGCTGCCTGTATGGGTGGATGCGTATTGTTGCTACAGTCTTGGGTATGGTATCGCATGCCGTTCCTTGCACCACGGTGCAACCGCGAACCATCGTTTCCACTAGCACGACGGTAAAGATTCTATTCATAGTTAAATTACCTTACATCCTCTACTTATTATACTGACCTTGCGATGTATTTTACTAGATGGAGTGGCGGGGGACTACAGTATAGCGGAACTCCGCGGGGTGACATTACGGGGTACAGATCGAGGGTCGATCATATGGAAAGTAACCAGTTTTTGTGGTTGCCTTACAGAGATCTTCAGAGCGTGATACCACGAGAAGCATATAGAGAATCCAGATTGTGGACTTCCAGTACCGCACTCATATGTTTCCAGAATGTAGAATGGCATCAAACAGATAGGGTGAAGCTCCAATTTGGTCTTTCGCAGGAAATACCGGGAGAACCTGCAAATATGGATGCCTTGCATGACTTGGACATGCGAGGTAATCACGCTGAAAACTGGAGAATAAAGCATGCAGAATGGATCCAGTGTTGGCAAGAACGCCGAAATGGCATCATATCGGGACAACCGATTCCGGGTTATGTGTGTCACACTGCTGAGTATATGATGTGGTTTAGGCAGAACTCGAGACCGTACCTGTCTATTCCGCAACAGTTGCAAGACCCGCGGGGTGATGCTCAACACGTTCCGGATGTTGGACCAAGTATGCCCACCCAACAGCGTCCACGGCGTCATGCACGTCGCCAATCCAGCCCCCCGGTTCCCATGGCTTATGATGACCCCCAACCGCCTCGCCATTCATTTGCCTACACCCCTATGCAGCGAGACGCTTCCCCACCGCTTGACCAAGGTCGACACTCTATCGCTTCCAGTGATGGAGAATTTTATAGCAATCTGTTTGGCACAGACCTCGGAACGCCACAGTCGGCAGCCGCATACATGCAAAGTATGTACTCGTTTGGCGTTCCATCATTCCCCTTCCCAGTCGACGCTAGTTCTTCAATGCCTCCCACAAATCTTAATCTCAACGAGGGTGTGCAACAAGCAGCGCAACCCGCTACAGCGGATGAGGAACAACCACATCAAAGTCGTCCACGCCGTAACCGACGACCTCCACGATGTGGAACTGGACATCACTTAGGAGATTAATTTTTGTGCACTTATCATTATTGTATTTTTTGTTTACTTAATTATATCTAAAATATTTGGGTACTTGTCATTATTTTCCCTTTTAGTTTTAATAAATAAATTTTTTATTAATCTTAATTAATAAAATTAATTGCCTTAATATTTATACCTTAATTAAAATTAATTTCAATAATTTCAATAATAATTTAAATTAATTTAAATATAGAACTTCAAAAAAAAAAAAAAAATTATATGCCCTTGAGAAGTCGTGGTTAGCAAACCATACTTCTCAAGGGATTAAAAGTAAATTTATTAAATCTTATGTTGAGAAGTCGTTAATCCTAAAAACGACTTCTAAACTAATTTCAAAACAGTGGTAGTTTGGTACATAATTTGAAAATGGTGGTATTTTGGAAAATAAATATTAAAAGAGTGATATATTGAAAAAATTGCCACCATAACTTTGTGGTCAATACAAATTGTGTTTTTTCTTTGGTTATTATAAATTATAAATTTCAAATAATAAAAACGACCTTGAATTAAGACTTGAATTCTGGGAGCTTATTTTTAAGGTGAGAAAATAAGAAAATAAGAATGTATTCATGATTAAATAAAGTGTATAAATATTCCAATACACTAAATAATTTAAGGATAGATATACTTTATCTTATCACTTTATATGCAACCTTAATTCAGAGGGGCAAATCCATTGAAGATGATTCAAATAGGACGGTAAATTATGTTGGTCACCCAAATTCACAGGCAAGTATCTCTTGTTTCGGTCAATATATAGACAAGTATCTTCGATGGTGATCTTTATTAATATGTGCTTTCTTTTTTCCACATAAAAATTTGTAGTTTCCTTGGCATAACCAACATAATGGAATTACAATATCTCATGACCTATCCACAAGTTGTGATAGTCAATAAGTCAATTACAACCACAATCCATGATGTAGCAACCTCCAGAAAACATGAAGGGAAAAATCTTATCCCAGTCATTGGTTGTCATAGAAAAACAAGCCCTAAACTTGGCTCTTGGGCAAGCAGGGTTTCAAGTTTCCAGTCATGAAGTCTTTGGTTTGCGCTTTGCTAAAGGATTAACCAAAACTCTTGTTAGTTGTCATCTTACGCAAAATAAAGTATTGGCAGCATCATGGCAGCTAGGGCTTCCGTCTTCAGTTTGAAACTTCTTTCATCATGATGAAGCAATTTTGTCCGAGATGGAAGACAGAATTAGATAAATATTTTGATGCCAGAGCGAAACAAAATCTATCTAGTCTAATGAATATAATGTGCCCTAAACAACTGTACTCTACGAAATCCATATGGCCCAGATGTAAACTTGAAGATCTGCCCAATTGGCCAGCATCAGAATTCACTCACTTTAGAAGATCAGCCCAACATTTTTTTGTGTTTTGTTTTAGTTTCAAAGATACACTAAATTGATCCCTTATTCACGAAAAATTCAATTCTTGAACTTACCCATAACTATACCAAAAAAATGTGTACCAAAAAAGGACTTATTCTGATTTCATTAGAATTATTAGGTTAAGATGGACTCCATACTACTCAAACCCTCATATTTTTATACCCCCAACTTAGGGGGTTTGGGATGGAGTGGTGTATAAACCACCACATCTATCTATATATTTTACTATATAATAAAATCAGGTGTTGTATCAATTACCTTTTTATCCTTAATGTCTACGTGTCAGCTCCTCATAAAAATTTTCCCGCTCAAATGATTTTTTGCTAATCGTTTTTTTTCTTCTCAAAATCAAAAGAACAATCTCGATCTCTGCCATCATTTTTCTCTCTGTTCTTTCCTCCTAACCTAACTTACTCTTTTCTCTTTCTCTGCATCTGATCTGGTCTTTCATTCACACCAAAATACTCTTCTATTTCTCTCGATCTGATCTCTTTATTGACACCAAACTATTCATTTCTCTCCCATATTTTCTTTATTTCTTCCTAGTGTAGTGTTTTTGTTGCTCTTTTTCTTTTTTCTCTTATCTTATCTCTCTTCTCATTTTTTCCTAATGTAGGTTTTTTCTTCCATATTGTGCTCCTTGCCTCTGGTGGAATTGGAATGGAACCTGAAGTCAGACGAGGTCGAGGTTGCCGTGGACTGAGTTGAATGATGGCCCTAAACCCCTTTGTCCATGTTGGTATGTTTTTTCCCCCTCCTTCTTTTTTATTAATCATTTTTTTGCTTTAATTTCCTATTTAAATCTTGACCACGTGTTTTTTTGTTGTCTATTGTTGGTATATTCTTTTAGTGTATTTTCTTTGTTATTTTAATGCATTTTCTTCCTTCTTTGTTGTCTATTGTTGCTATATTTTAGTCCATTTGATTTTGAAATCAGATTTGATTTTAAGTTATTTGTGTGAATTCGGTTGATTATAAAAATTCAAGTGAGGTGTTTGCAGGGCAAGACCTATGACTTATCATTCCATTATTGTTTACTACTATATGTTGTTATTGACAGCAAGTTTATTCTGTATTGCTATAATATTCAACTTGCTTTTACTAATATACGTAATATACTCTCAATTGCGTCTTTTAAGTTAGAGCTTTAGAATATGTATTGACTTTACTCTATGTGTTATCACTTGGCTTATCAAGTAGACGTATTGACATTGTTTCTAAAGAACTAAAAGATTATATGGAAATGAGTGCCAGTGATAGTGAACATAACATAGTGTTTTCCTTATTGCCAATGCCAATCAAATGGCTCAAGGATAGAGTGCAACAAAATCAGTTCGTATATTTTTAGGTAACATAAATTAAACTGAACAGTTGCAAATATCTTATTGCATATCACAAGATAAAAAATTTAATGATTAAAGTCAGTTTAAGAGAATGTGCATTTGTTATGTATATTGTCAATCTTTTTGCATGAAGATAACTTCAATGTTCAGAGGAGACAAATACAAAACTCTTAAGATAACTTATGTTTGTAAACGTGATTCTTTAATTTTGATATGAATGACCTTCTGTGGGAAGATACATGACTAATCTTATATCTAATGTTTCTTCATATAAGAATTTTTTGATTTGATAGGGGGATAATACATAAGCTAACCAAAGATTTAAGTATATCAACACCACATTTTTTATGATGACTTGGGCAATTAAGGATATCCTGATGTCTCAATCAAATATTTGCAATGCATTAATGCATTTGCATGGTTGTTAATGTCTTTTAAGTTATGAAATGTGAGGGGAAAATGTAATCCCGGAATCAAATTAAACTGAATGAGATTCATAAGAAATCTCAATGACTAATACTCAAGGTTCTAAAATCATTTTTGGTTCACTTAAAACTGAAGAAGTCGTGAGATAATTACAAGGAAAAGTATGTAGTTGTAGTCTCCTATTGTCAAAGTACTATTGCATACAACAAGGTACTCGAGCCCAAGAATGGAACAAACTACCACGCTTGGAATTTTCCCTGCTTGGAACAAATTGAATTGAATTATAGTAGGCAGAACAACAATCACATGTTGAAAAAGGAAATAATAGTTATAGTCATATTAATAACAAACCTTCACACTTCTTGGTGCTCTATTTTCATCAGAAAGAGTAGTTATATTAATCATTGAATGGACTTGCTGTGCAACATTCAGGTTAGGGAGAAAACTATTGCAGATAGAGAAGTAAAAAAAAAAAAATGAAAGGAAAAAAGGAAAAGATAATAGGTATTAGAAAATATTTAAAGTATTGTTATAACACATTTAACAAGATAACCTGCATTTCTTAAAATGTTGTTAACCTCAAAGTAGAGTCATATATGTGAGAATCCTCCTCTCTTTCACAGCTTACCACCTATTCCTTCTGTCAAGCTCACAATGCTCTAAATAATGCTTATTGATATCATATATGGCCTTCAAATTAGGATAGTTTTCTATTTTAATGTACTTTTATCTCACAATCATCATAGTAATTTATTTGGAGCATATTGTTCTTTTGTTCTTTCTTATTCCACATTGCAGGTCTATCATTTTAGCCGCTGTGTTGAGGAGCCATAACCATTGCATTCTCAAAAAGAGGGACTGAGATTGACTTGCAGATTGACTTCACTTCTCACATTATTAAGGAGTACTTGACATTAAAGGTAACCCATCCATACTGGTACTCATTTGATAACAAGTTAATCTTGTGAGAGTGGTGTATATCCTTATGGCTACATTCCGACCATGGTCTTTTTATTCAAGCATAATTTGAGTTTGTAATTAGAATATAATTTGTGGGTTGAAAACTAGATAATTTTTATTATTTGTGTCATATATTATATATCTATTTAATTTAGTACCTTCAATTATTACCTTTTTCTTTTGTAGAATATACAATTGATTTCTTAGCATTTTATTGGGCTCTTGAAAATTTAATGACACCTGTGATCATGGTCAACGCATGCACCAATTGATTAACAGACTATAATTTGTGTGATTGTATCATTAAATGGCCTTTTCTGGTAATCAAATTTCTGTTGCAACAAATAATTTGTAGCATAACATTTTTGTAACCAACAACAACACCATATATAATGATATCTGTGTTTTGTGAAAAAACCCACTCATTTTTAAAATGATTTGCTACATAACATGTTGTCCAAGGTAATAACTTAAAAACAAAGGGCTATATAATGCACATTGCTTATGAAGTTTTGAGCAAGAGATCTTCTTTTTCCCATCAATAAACTAATGGGAGACCCTTTGGTCTTTTGCTGCTTAATTTATATAGATACAACCAAAAAGAAAAAGAAAAAGATATAAAATATTAGAAGCTCCATTCATGGTGCACATGAATTTTTCTTTTATCTCTATGTGCATACATGTTGAGCGAAGAATTCGGGTAAGTATTCTTATATGAAGACATAAACTAAGTATTCTAATCTAATTGAATTTGGCTATATGTTTTTAATGTGAAATAGATATCGATCTAATTTTTTAATGATGTTTTAGGAAAGTGATGTTTTTTTGTCATGCTTATTTTAATATTTTCATTTTTAAAATGGATTTTATCTATTAATCTTTGAGGATCATGAACTAAATACAAGTCAATGACCAAAAAAATTGACCCAATCTTCTACAAAAGCCTCTTCTGCCAACGTAGGCGGAACTTATATCTAGTTATGAAATGTTTTGTCCTTTAGTAGTGACAAATATATTTGATATAGATAGCAGGAAATTATTGTTTGTTACACACGGTAATATTCCATGTGTTTTCAAGTCTGCATGGGAAACATGTTTTGGCTTGGATATATACACCTGAAAAGCATTGTCATAAATATATGTACACCCGGTAAGCATGTTTTGGCTTGGATTGAGTTTTGTTGATATAACTTTATTGTATTTGAGCACATATCAATTTTAGGTTGCTATGCTATATTATTGATGCAATCTTTGTTTTCTTCATAGCAGCTCTTAGTATACATAGATTTAGTCTAGACAAACTTATTAGTAAATTTAATATATTGTTTTTGAATAGGCCGTTTCGAATATGCGTAAAAACTAAAGTGACTCGCATGGGTACCATACTAATATCCTTTATAAATCACTTCACTCCATTAATTATCATAATACTCCCAAACAATGGAGTGGAATCTCCCTTCATTCCTTCATTAAAACTTCCAAACAATAGAGTACTATACTTTTACCATTCCATTCCACTTTATTCTAAACTACTCCATTATTAATCACTCCACTCCATCTCCTTCAAAGCTTCTAAACATAACCTTAATTTTTAAAATGGCTGGTACAAAATAATGAAGAAAAGAGGAGGCAAACAATCCACATATTTAATGTATTTTACAAATAAAATAATATTTAAGTAGTAAGAATAAAAAGATTAAACCATACTTTTGATTCCTTATTTTTATTTTATTTTTTGTTTTGATCCTTCTTTTATTATTATTTTCAATTTGGTCCCTTATCTTTATTTTTAATTTCAATATGTTTTTTTCCCTTTAAATTGTCTTGTGGAGAGGATCACGTTGATATAACTTTCTTAAAATAAGGGATCATTTTGAAATAAAAAGTAAAAAATGGACCATATCGAAACAAAAAATGAATCACATAGGTTTAATTTTTGCAAAATAGGGGATCATTTCAAAAAAAAATAAAAGAGGGATCACATTGAATACGATTTTGTAAAATAAGGGACCAAATCGAAAAAAATAATAAATAAGGGACCAAAACGAGAAATAAAATAAAGATATAAGATCAAAAGTAAGATTTAATCGAATAAAAATTAATTATGAATGATTAATACGAATTCCAAAAGGAACAAAATTCATATATGCATGATGTATTATTTATATGCTAATATTTATAAGCATTCAAATTTCAATTTTTTAACCAACTTTACTCTGGTTTGTACATAGACATAATATTTTTTTTTTAATTTTTCATTCTAATTCTCATTTATATTTGATATAGGTTAAACTATAATTTTGATATCTGACGTTCCTTTTTAACTTTATCCTTATATGTAAAATATTTATAATTCAATCTGTGTATGTAAAATTATTTTCAATTTCAAACTTATCGTCATTATTGTTACAACACTGTTTATTGAAGTTAAAGTAGAGCAACTCCATTGTTAGAAGCCCTACAATGTCCTATAGAATTTAAGAATTCCCACTAATTTTAACTCTAATGATAGAATTCTTAACTTATTTGTAGAGAGTCTCACAATTAACTTAACTTTTATAAGAATCTAGTTCTTCCGTAAGAATCCTTATTAAAAGAGTAAATACTCAATTTGTTCTCTAAAATTGTAGGGTCGTATTAATTTAGTATCCCACATTATCAATATTTCAAAATGATCATTGAAATTGTAAAATGTTAATCAGGTTTGTCCCTTCATTTGGATCCGTTAGAAAATGCATCCTTGATATTATTCACTTAGTTTCAAATACATTCCTGACATTATTAACTTAATATCATTATAGTCCATACAAATATCAATGGAGGGACGAATCTGATTAAAATTTTATAATTTGATGGATTTTAAAATATTAATAATATGATATCATAGGGAGTAGAGCTAACTCACGTTTCTCCGATAGCAGGTCCGGCCCAAAGGTAAAACAAGTGAAGCCCTTGCTTTAGGCCTCTCAAAATAAAATAATTTTTTCTTTAAAAAAAAGGCTCACTTTGTATTTTTTGTATATTAGTTTTTTGATATGTATAATATATCAACAAACATAAGTTAGCCCATTTGGTATAAAAACTTATCATTAGGTTGAAGGTCCAGGGATCAACTCCTCATTGTGTATAAAATAATTAATTTTGTATGAAAAAATTATTAGATTAATTTTTTAAAAAGGCCTTATAATAAAATTTATTTTAGGCCTCAATAGATGTTGGGCCGACACTGACCGATAGTAATTCTCATGAGAACCGGTTCTTAACGTTAAGAACCCTGTCGGTAAACACCCGTCAATGATGGCCACCGGATTAAATTGAAAATGATTGTGAGATTGTCTTACACGTGATATTTATTTGCACTTTGATATTTATATAAGCATAGACCACCACCAACAAAGTGACACTTGGATCTCCACCCAATCTTGTTCCCCCTTCTCTTTGAGTATTTCATTCATATAATAATAATAATAAGTTGAAAACTGAACAAAGCAAAGGAAGAGTGAGAATTGAGAAAGATGACTTGGACGAGGCTTTCAGGAGGATCACTATCTACTCCCAAGGTGGATGTGGCTATAGACATGGGCAATCCATTGCTTAACCTCACACTCGATGGTTTCTTAAAGATAGGAGCCGTAATTAATTTCCACACTTTCTGACTTCTACTGCCTTCTTCTTTCTCTTCTCAATCCAACGCTGTCGTTTTCTTTCCCTCATTTCCTTTCTTCTTCAGGTCGCAGCCGCGCGCTCAGTTGCTGAGGATACCTTTCATATCATCCAAAAGGGTAAGCCTCCGTTTTCTTTTTTTAATGCTAATTCCTTTTTCTTACAGAGCCAAAAAATGGAAACTACTAAACTTTCATTTTCGACATTATTAAGGATTTTTTTTTCTAGTTATTTAAATATAAACAAAAATCAAGCAAATTAATTCTATTTAAGGTCAGTGTTTTAAGAAGACTCTTTAGTTAATTATCTTTGATTAATTATTTTTTATTTTTTCAAAAGCATTATATATTCATAAGAAATAACTTTCAAGAACATTATATATTCATAAGAAAGAAAGGATAATTTAGTAATTATAACTTATTTTTTTATACAAATCAAGACAAATTAATATAATTAATTTTTTTAATACATGTGAAGTTAGATTTTTTTATTTATATATAAGGCCGGAAGTTGTAATATGGTATTTTATTTTGCATTTATGTACTCCAGAAAATCGATATGGGTCAGTGTTTTTTTAGTGTTTTTACACCGTTAGCTTAGCGTTAGGATAGTTAGGTGTTAGGCGACCCGTCACAGAGCTGCAGACTCGAGGTTATGAATTTTTGTGTATCTGAGAGTTGCTCGTCTTGAGAGACTTCAAGGTTTCAGTTGTCATTGCTGCTAGCGTCCACCTGTAAATTAATATTTCTTGCTTGCTTGTAGGATTTCAAATAGTGTGCAATGCTTGTATGAAAATGAATGGATGTAAATTAACATTAAAGGTCCAGCAAACTAATTTTCCTGTAACACAATTATTATTTTCACTGGTGAAGACCTTTGTTCAAGACTAACAAATCATGCCTGTTTCAGGAAATGTTTCAAGTCACGATTTTGAGAAATCGGTAAGTTCTTGATTTAACGATGTAAATTGTGGGCAGTAGACAATTAGATGTTAGGTTGAACATGCAATTTTTCACTTTTTGCTCATGAGCTATAGCCTTGTTGCAGCTGAAGAAGATGTGTAAGGAAGGTGCATATTGGGGTAAGACTTATGTTGCATGATATATGTTTAATAGGGCATATTCATTTAGTAAATGCATTAGCTCCATTTAATTTAATTTTTTTACGCCTTACAGGAACTGTAGCTGGCGTATACATTGGAATGGAATACGGAGTAGAGAGTGTCCGAGGCAGCAAGGACTGGGTAATTATCTCAATGTGGTAGTTGGACTTACCATTGGTCCAACCACCAGCATTTCCTACAGCAGTCTAATTTCACTATTTAAATAGACTTATTATTATTATTTAGATTCCATGCTAGAGATTACACTTTTTCCCGAGTTGCTTTCAAATCTGATGGCATATAATCTTCTGATAACAAATTGCAAGCTGTTGTTAACAAACATTATGTTTGGCTTCAAATGAGTAACAGTAAACTGGCTGTTGTATTAGAATTTAGAAAAAATGGCCGCTTCGGTATAACTTAAGTGGTTGGAGATTTAAATAGAAGTTGTACATTCAAGTTGTGCTAACTACATTTATATGACAATTAGAAAAATGAATTTGTAAAAAATGGAAGTCAAACGTCTGGCTTATGTGGTGCAGCATGCATATTATTGGTTAATAAATTGTGATTCTTACCCTTTTTCTTTTCTTGGACTTGGATGTACTACAGACGAATGCCATGCTTGGGGGTGCAATAACAGGGGCTCTGGCATCTGCAGCAAGCAAAAATAAGGCAGACAGGATTGCCATCGATGCCATCACGGGAGCAGCAGTTGCTACTGCTGCAGAATTCATAAATTACCTTACCTGAATGAACGGAAATGAATGTCTTGCTGGTATCCTTGCATGTTTTGAAAAGGGATTGCGCCCTAATTCTCTTCTCTCGTCATCTTTATTGGTTATGTATTAATATTGACGTTTACTTGTAAGATATCCTGGTTATTTAGCTTTCTGCCAAACCTATGTTTTAATAAATTATTATGTTGGTTTTGTCTGCATGATAGTAGGTCTACATTGTTTATATTCCACAAGCTAGCCTTATGCAATGTTGTCAATGACATGTTTAGTTCAATTTAGTCTTTGGGTTTTGGTATAATGAAGGCTCAAAAGTTACCCATCTTTCATTACAAGTGGATCAAGTTTATCTTTCCTTAATATAATTACAGTCCTAGATCATGAGAGGAAGTGGACATTTGTTGGGTATGGTCTCCCGTCTAGAGCATGGCATATCAAGTTGATCTAATTATGGTTCCTTTAAAACTTACAGAACTAACAGAAGCAAGATTTTTACATTTAGAAAAGAAACACATCTTCCATGCATATTACAATTTCATAGTTATCCTCTAAGATCCCCACTCAAAAATGTCACGCGGTTACTAGTAAGATCCAACACAGTTGGTAAATAGTTGGGTTCCTTAAATATGTTGTCAGGAGTTCGATTCTTGTCATGTGTATAGAAAAACTATCAGGAGATGTTGTACTCACTTTCGTGATCTCTCCGTCTCGAAAGGGATTAGTCTATGATTATTGGCTCGAGGAGACCCTTGGTTACACACACAAAATGTCACATGGCTAAGCGAAATTAGTTGTATCCAGACTCAGTTAAACATAATTTCTAACATAAAATGTAAAATCATGTACTGACTCGATCTCAAATGTTATCACATCTTGTTCTGTAAATCCGTAACGGGTACGGGACGAGTAGTTAAACGGGTGCTCGCGAGTAAAATAAACGGATAATTTCAATACACGCTTATAAGCAGGGCGGGTATCACACTATCCGTGCTCGTGGATACCCGCGTCCGTTACTTAAATTACTATAATACCCTTTATTATAGCTTTGGTATTAGGAGAAAATATAATCCAATGATGTTTCAAGTGAATTCTAACTTTTGTAACTTTTATTTTTGGAGAAAACAAATGTATTTGATTGATCTTGTTAGTAATTTTGTAATTGGATAATGCTTTCGTAGTTTAGTAACATCTATTTGTATGAACATGATTATTTTAATTGAAATTACTTCAAGCAAAAAAAGCTTTTTTTTTCTGGAAAAAATAATCCGTGGATATTCACAAACCCGTGAATATCTGCTGGATACCCGCGAGGGTAACAGACGGGCACGGACAGGGGCACGGATTTCATCTCGCAGGTGCCGGGACAGGGGGAGTGCTACCCGTGTCCGTTTTGTTCCGTTGCCATCCCTACTCCGAATGGTCCAGCGTCACCAGACCTATACTTACATCACTGTATACACATCTGTTCATGTGAGTTGTAACAACCAATTTCAAAGAAATTCTCAATCCAATCATTTTCGAAGTGGGAGAAAGTCTAGGAGTAGACATATAATATTCCATCAGTACTAGGCATAGCTCAATTGTAAAAACATTTAGATCAATCTATCCTTACAGGCAATAAGCACCGCGAGAAATTGTATACGAAAAAGTTCTTGTCCTGCGCTTGTGTACCACCCCAATAATATTCCATAAACACTTGAGAATATTTTAAGCGCTGGACTCGCAAGTCAGCAGAATATTGACTTATGGAAGCTGCAGAAGCAAATCAACATGTTATACTCTAAGCTTCTTTTAGATTATCAGTGGTAGATGCAAACAAAATGAGCTTGCATAAGCAATGGTAGATGTTCTCTAATACTCTTTCATCTTATTGAATCTTGTTCGGTAATCATATACATTATGTTTTTAGTAAGTACTAGTAGAAAATGTTGGCTTTTACATAAGCCTTAATCAAGCTATTATATACGAAGGTATACCTACAATACTTAAGCTTTATGAAAATCTTCAAACAATCTCTCAAAAGTTCCCACATCACCTTTCTCAGCAAAAATCTCAACAATTGAAAGAGTGGTCTCCAACCATGGGGTTGAATTTCTAACCCTCTTGCTAATTGTCAAACGCATGCTCATGTCTTCAAAGCTTGCTCTGCCATACCTGCTTTCAAGCTGCCCAGAGCAAGATGACAGTAAGTTATGACAATAAATCTAAGGTGCCTTTAACTTAAGGGAATGGTTTTGAAGTAAATATTATTTGATCAAAGAAGAAGGAGAATTGATGACCTGAAGTGCCCGTTTGCAAAAGTTGAAGTGCTTACAAGACAAGCACTCATGCTCTTGCGGTTGAGAGGCTAAATCCAAATCCAAACTCCCTAGTCCTAACCCCAAAGCCTATATGGCTGTGAAAATTCTACTTGGGCAGCCTCATATTGGGATAGAGATCTTCTTTTCTCGTTTTGGTATGTCACATCATGTCCCAACTCATATAGTACACTAAAATGGGATAGAAGATCCTCATCCCTCATATTTAGGGATGACAATTTTATCCGTATCGATGGGTACCCGGGGGTAAAATCCACAATGGGTACGGGACGAGAGGATTTATGGGTACTTATGGATAAAAATAAACGGGGATTTTTAATATCCACTTACTAACGGGCGGGGCAGGCATTGGGATATCGAGGTGTGAAATTACAAAAATAACCTTATTTTATAAACCTAAGTTAGTAAATGTTTGGTATTGCGTTGATGTTGATGCACGATGGATGCTGCCCACGACAACTTTCACGTTTAGAGTAAAAAAAAAATTATCCTTTTGTCATTTTGACCGTAATTTCTTATCTGCCATGATTTTGGGCCGCTAAGCCAAACACAGTCACCACAGAAAGTCCAGTTTCCAGAACATTCCAATTTCCATCAGCTGCTGCTGCCTCTCCCTCGTGGTTCGATCATCTAAGCGGCGCCTCTCCGTCGTGGTTCAATCATCTACGCGGCGCCCAATTTCAAGCCGTTCATCCCTCCGTCGTGTCTGTCCGTCCCTGTTCACGCGCGAAGATCTCCCGTCGTGTCTCATCTTCGTCACGCTCCAGCCAACAGAACCACCACCGTTCATCCCTCCCTCCCGTCGTCCCTTCCGGCCCTTCATACTTCATTCACACTTCAGTATTCAGCGACACAAAAGGTCAATTTCTCATTCATACCCTTTTTTCATTCACCCTGTTCAAGAAGCTCATTCACCCTCTTCATGCTAGGGTTTTTTTATCTTTTTTTATGCAACTGTTAAATGGTGGTTGTGTTGTGTTGGAAATTTCTGTCATTGTTCATTTTTCTGTAGTTGTTCATTTTGTGTGTGTTAACAATCAACTCGTTTTTTTAGAATAATGGTTAAAACTATTGTAAGAAGACACAGCATGTTGAGATATCCTTCTGACTCTATCCAACATAATTTCCTATATGTTGCAAGCAGTGATGGAATCAAACACTATTTTTTGTTCACTTCTTTCACTTTCGGTGCACTAAACTCTTATCAGGATTAATCCCTTTTTTTCTTTCTTGTTTAATGAAACAATAATTTATTGGAAGGGGGAAATTAGAAATTTGTTGTGCAGATGGTGTCTTTTCCCTAGTTTTACTGGTTTTTGACTTGCTGCTATAATTTAGCAAAAAAAAAAAAAAAACTTGACAAATATCCATGGGTACCCGCTATATCCATGGGTATCTGCAGATACCCGTGGTACCCGTTAAATACCCGCCCCTGCTGATAACAGGCGGGGACGGGGACGAATTTATCCAAGGGGGACGGGGGGTACTACCCGTGCCCGCCCGTTGCCATTCCTAGATGGGAGTGGCTGATTTGAGGAGCTGTGTGCATAGCAAACACACTGACGTAGCAAATCATATACAATTAGCAGTTTGTGCTGTGGAACTAAATCTACACTCGATGTATCACATGCAAAATTCCAACAATCTTCACTCTTTTAATCCTTTGTGTTCCCCCATTCGCTTTGCATATAATGTCAATCATCACTTGCTATGCAGTTTTTCCATATGTTATGTATTCAAACATTAACTTTAATAGAAGTTCAGAGGTCATGATATCTTCTACTTGGGCTGTTTCTAATGAAGGGTACACTGCTTTTATTTTTTTTTCAACTTTGAATCTGCTTGTATATGGGGTAGGGCCATCAGTCATGGAATAAAATTACAACTGATTAAGTAGTGTACTCACGAGGATAATATAAATGAGAGTATCTACTTTTAGGATCGATCTGTCATGACTCTGCATGAGCATCAGCATATTTCAGTCTACTGCTAAAAAACTTCATGTATCTAACACATTTTATTTAGATATCATGGCATTATATTCAATTTCAATAGTTCACCAAGCTAGCTCGCACTCTTCGTATTATGTAAATGTTTATTTGGTCTGGGAGCCTATATGCATAAACCTGCATACCATGTTGAGTCATTTCAGTAAGTCTACCTACATTTGTTGTGGTTGATTCCAAACATGCTTTTTGTAAAGCTAGACATTTCAAACATACTTTTTGTAAAGCTATTCATTTTAGTAAGTCTAACTACATTTTGATGCTGGGGCTACTTTTTACCTTTTCATTCGGTCCTCACAAGCAGCAGCAGGTAGCTATAGCTTCAAACATATTACCACGACCTATTGTGGTTTTAATTTGTTTATGTAGGTGAAGTTGGGTTGAGTTGAAAACTTGAGATAAATGAGTCTGTTTTCTGTATGATGAGTGCAATGGTTTCAAATGTGTGAGACTGAGTGTGAGAAATGAACTTTGTACTGCTTGACTCATGATGCACTATTTTCTTGATTCAAATGGGAAAAAATGAAAATAGAAAATAGATTATGAGAAAGTAGATTCGAGTTTTGTATTGTGTATGCTATACCTTCTTCTAGTACTTCCTCGGTAGCTCTCTGTGATTCCTTTTCTTTTCGCTCTCCCTGTGTGCATGCATATTTGTTTGTTTGCAGCCCCCCCCCACCCCCCCACATTTATTTTTCACTTTTCAACCTTTCCATTTTCTTTTCATGAACTTCTATATGAAGCTCCGACTGTAGACTTTAACTCAAGTTACACAATATTTTTTTCTTTGGCTAGAGTTACGCTTGATTGCGATTTCATGACTGAAAAATGTGTGTATATTTGCTAGATGAGCTATATGCTGCTGCCGTTGACTGCTTAGATTGAATCTCCATTTAACAAGATTGGCATTAGGATATATTCCTGTGATGTTTATATCCCTTTGCTTTCTAGCATCTGGTTGCGAGTCTTAAACTAGCTTGGTCTTTGAACAATGCTTGACATTTTACTAGATCTTATTTGTTTTGGGGGTGTCTTTGCATGATAATTAGGATGTGAGTCCAACCAGGTGCCTTTTGGCAATGAGGTCATTTGTGCCTATTTTTATGGTTTCTTTTATTTCGTTATTATCATCTTGTTGACATGGGCCAGAATTTACTTTTTCTTTTATGACATGAAGTTACTTTTGAATTTTCACCTAATAAATTAAATTTTTAAAGGCATACTACTTTGGAAAAACAAATTTAAAATTAATGGAAAAGTGCACAAACACCCCTTAAACTTCATGTTTTTTGCAAATAAGCACATTCAACTACTGATTCGTCCTAATTATTCTTTAAGCTCCCATTATCAGTAAAATTTATCATTTTGGTAACTCCAAGTTATTTTACTAACAGTGAATAAATCTAACAGTTCATTTTTGTCAAATCTAAAATGTTGATTATATTATTTTTTGACTTTTAAAAAAAAAAAAAAAAACTCCTCTTCGCTTAATTTAATTCCTTACTCAGTTGCCCACTTCTCTCTCTCTCTCATATCTGCGATTGTGATTGTCTCTGCCTTCTTACAAACTGGCCACCAACTCAGTGACCGTCACTCCACCAACAACCAGCAGCGGTGAGATTTCCGTCCTGCACTTCAAGCTTTCTTCTTCTTCCCTTTCCCCTTTTTGTTCTTCAAAAATTACGTTATCTATTTCCCTTCATTTCTCAAGGGCAACATTCATATCCAAGCAATGACAGTTAAAATCATAATATTTGTTAATTAGGAGCATATTTGTTGGATTATGGTATTGCAGCATTGCGCCACAGCTATTAATCTTAACGAAATGATAGCTCTTAAAGACCTTGTTCATTTATAACACCCTGCATTTCATTTATCTAAACATGGGTGGTTTGGTTTTGTGCTCTTGGTCTTGTATGATTGGGTTATTGTTTTGAGGTCAAATGGGTTGCAGTCTCTTTGCCTGAATCAATATCTTGGATTATTTGTAGGCTTTCAAAATGATGAAATTGTAAAATCTTGGTTTATAATTAACGCAGGTGTAAATTTTTTCTATTGCTAAGTTGTTTTTTGGTTTGTGTTTACTAAATCTCACAACAACTTAACTATATTTTGAGAAATGAATATTTATAAAATAGGTTGAAACGTAATTCAAAATAGCATTAATATAAAACACAGTCCCAAAACTGGAACTTAATTGCATTCCATTGATTTTAAGATTTGCTCCTAAGAGAATTCATGAATTATGGTTTGAGTAGCGCTTGCCTTTTATGTGATAATAATGACCTACTTGTTTTAGATGATTGTCTGCTAAATACAAACAACTTTGCACTCTGAGAACAAGCAGCATCCAACAATGCTGCAGGAAACCCATTATGAAGTTCTCAATGTCAAGGAAGATGCAAGCTATGAACAAATTCGTGCTAGCTACCGTAGTGTTGTACTCAGTTTACATCCTGATAAGCAATTGAAGACATCCAGCAGCAATCAAGCAACTGGAGAGAGATTTCTCAGAGTACAAAAGGCATGGGAAATTCTAAGCAATTCAAGCTCTCGTTTATTTTATGATAATGAGCTGCTAAGTTCAAGGCAGGATGCTGACATTGCAGAAGATGTAAGCTTACAGGACATGATAGTTGAAGATGCCGAAGAAGAATTGCAACTCTTTTATCAGTGCCGATGTGGTGATTACTTCTCTCTAGACTCGTTGGAATTGCAAAAAATGGGGTATTCCTTATTTAGGGACGGAAGTAGGATATCTGTACTCAATGTTGATACTTTACCAGGATCAGTGATTCTTCCCTGTGGCTCTTGTTCGCTTAAAGCTCGTCTTGTCATCAATATGGATGACAATCGAAATTATTAACTTTTTTTAATGACTGATGATGAGTGACATTATTTACATTTTTTATCAAGGTAGCACATTATGATTTGCTATCATTGGAAAAACACTTCTTGTAGCAGAAATATGAAGGGTTGACTATGATGAAATTATTATGTTTATTAGTTGACTAAAAAGTGATATAATTGGTCATCATCACGTACCATACCAGGCTTGGCATCTTACAATGTGTTGAAGTCTTTTGAAACGTCCTCTAACTGTGACCTCATCAACCATTACAAAGTGCTTGTCATTCATAATCTGTATTGCATAATGCTTGCCTATTTTATGGCCACGTTTGAAATGGTAAAACTTTGTTATATATATATATATATATATATATATATATATATTGTACCTATTGAAGAGTACGTGATTTAGTGGGGAAAAAAAAATGGTTCAGGGTCCAATTGTTTTTTTCTTCACTCTTAGGCCCATAATCCATGCTATCAATGGTGAAATTGGTGCTATAATTTTTTTCTCATTGTATTGAATTTGGGTAAAATCATTGAACAACTTTCTCCTCTTTATAATATTGTTGAAAGTATTGTGAGGATACATTGTACTTCTCTAGTATTGTTTTACATCAGAAAATATTTTATTATAATATAATAGGGTTTACGGTCATTGAGAATTAAAAAGCAAAATATCTGTAAGCACTTTTACTATTTTTAAATTTCTATACCATTAGAAAATATGTATGGAAGTTTCACACTATCAGTCATCCTAATTGAATAAAAGTATAAGTTAAACTTAAATAAGGAGAATTGATACTCATATGTAAACAAAATGATTCTTAAAATCATGATCAAAAAATGATTCTTAAAATGAGTGAGAAGAATTTGAGAGGGACAATATTTTAGAGACTATTTTTTAGGGAGAAAATATATTTTTAGAGAGAAAGAAAAAGACTTTTAAAAAATCTTCTCAAAATTTAGACAGAAAATTTTTGGAGAATTTTTTTTTAAGAGAAACATTTTTAATTTTTTAAAATAAGGATAAAATTGTAAAAATATGTCCTAAACTCTTCATTTACTTCTTCTCACATAATACGTACTCCCAAATTAGGAAAGGGATAATCTTCTCCTTCTCTCCCTTTCCCTTCCTTTCTCCTCCCTCCAAACTTTTAAACACACCCTAATTGATTCATCTACTCGTACATTTTTGGGTTTTTGAACTTTCTGAGAAAATTCAAATAAGTTCCTATACTTTTTTGGAAAAATTGGTCTTTATACTTTTTGAGAAAAAAATTAAGTAGGTCCTTATACTTTTTGGGGACCTTAACGGAATCCTAATTGAGATGTGTACGATAGACTCAATTACAATTTTTTTAAAGTTCAAAAACCTATTTGAATTTTTCCAAAAAGTTTAGGAACCAAAAAAGTAATTAAACCATATATCTATTTTAAATCTAATATTTAGATGTTGTAGCTATAGATTCGTGATTATGTAAATAATCTAACTTAATCTAATCCAAAAGAAAAAAATTCTTATCTCTATCTTGATTTTTTTTTTTTTTTTTTGCTGTAAATCGCTATCTTGATTTTTTTTTTTGATTAGAAAATCACTATCTTGATTTGGTGTAATATAAAAATTTAAGTTAAATAACTATTCCTAATTTTTTTTTTTGTATTGAAATTTATTCATATAAATAAAATATGTTTGCATGGGAGGACAGATGCATTAGTTAGAGGTGGCAAAACGGATCAACCCGACCCGACCCGCTATTGACCCCCCCCAAAATGAGACGGGACAGGTTGACCCGATTTAACAAAATGGGTTGACATGTTGGCCCGTCAAAAACCAAAAAACTAGAAAAATAAGTTGACGAGTTGGTGGGCTGACCCGCAAAAAAATAAAAATTTTTGAAAACAATTATAAAATATAGAAAATTAGGCATAAAAAACGAAAATGGGTTGACAGATCAACCCGCCTGCCCGCCTCCAAACTGTTCGAATAAAATAAAATAATTAAAACATTATTTTTTTAGAATCGACTGGTTGGCGGGTCAACCTGCCTTCTTGGTGGGTTAAGCGGGACGGGTCAAAATAGGTTGATGGGTTGGGAACCTCAACCCAACCCTCCAATTTTGGAGAGTTAAACGGATTGGCCCGTCGAATCCAACCCATTTTGCCACCCCTGGTATTAGTAATAATTAATAAGGCAAATTCTCTGGTAGCTCAAGGGTAATTTTATCCTGCCTAGGTAGTCCAATCAGATGGTGAGAACCATTTAACTTAACTCACTAACATGACTCATTTAATTGAAGTGACACATTCTGATTGGACAAGGTAACTTTTATCACAAAATTATTGGAGGTACCAGAAAAGGTATCAATTAATAATTATAGTAGAGTTATAATCTACTCGATAATAATAGTTTAGCTATAAGCTCTTTTTGACAAGTCCAATAAGCTAGCTTATAACTTATTTGACTAGCTTATAAGCTTGTTTGACCGAAATAAAGGTGTTTGGTAAACAAGCTTATCTCATTAGTTTATAGTTTTTTCTCATAAGCTATTTTATTTAGCTTATGGCTTATAGCTTATTGACTTTTCTCTTATTTTTACCCTAATTCATTTTATGAAATTCTCCCTTTATTATGTTTGTCATAAATATGTCTTTTTATGTCATTTTACATTTATTATTTAGTTCAACAGCTAATTTTATCAAACATTTTAAATTTAATCAGCTAACTTTTCAACTATCATCTATAAATTTTAGCTAAACATTAGTTTATCAGCTATAACATAAGCTAGCTATGTCCACGAAACTCAACCTAGCTACCATGCGCTGTTGGCAGTGCCAATTTGCAATAATATTGTGAAACATATCAGCAACTCAGACTGGACATGATTTTGTAGGCGTATAGCAAGATGTATGCATGCTGCACATCACCTAACACAGAATCAGAATGTAATTGTGTAAAAAATAAATGATTTGAGTACAAGTGAAGTGTGTAACTGAGTATCATCATAAATATTCAAGCAAGGTATCGGTGTCTTAAATTAAAATAGACATTACTGGGACAGGGAAAGGAAATAAATCTCAATGGTTTAAGCAAAGAACACATAGTCTTATATGTTATTTACATGAAAATTAATCACGCTAAGCAAAAAAACCCCACGATCGACTCTTCATGACATCTAGCAGACAATCCTATTTACAAGACCAAGTAATATATACATATATATCAATCCTATTCCGCATCAAAAACAAATAAAAATCTACTAGGAACTGAAACACACTGGAAAGGAATCAATATTGTACAGCATGTTATTGCTAACATGCTGCTGCCCCTTTTGACAATGGTTGAGGATTATGTTTAAGTGACATCTTCCTCTTCTCCTGAACTTGAAAATGTATGCAACTAAGACTTGTGCATATGTTCTTCTAGTTCTAGCTAGGCCTCAAGAAATTAGAAGCCAAGCTTGTTTTTTCCTCCTGTGAAACTCCTAGATAACCTGTGACATAATCATGGTTGAACCATAACCAAGCAGCCAGCATTAAATTGATAATGCGTCCACCTAGTCTAAGCAAATTTCATGAGAAGATAATTTCATCTAATAAATCATCCACAATCATCTCCTCTAGTTCAAGTGCTACATACTCCTCTTCCTGTTGGAGGTTCATCCAGCCACTTTTTTTTACCAAATCACGACCCACAACATCATCTAATGTCTGATCTAGCTCTGGTCTCAAGCTCAGAAATGAGTTAACACTAACCCATACTTCATCAAGAAGATAGTGTCCCTTAGGCATTGGATGGAGGCGTTGGTTGAAGGAGAAGGGCCTTGGAAAGTAAGTTGGTGACATCTCATATATTTCAAGGAGCACCTCGTTAACTAAGTTAAAAAGAAGTGGGTGATGATCATAGGGGCTGACAATATCTTTTCCAGAAGATTCAATTTCATGATCCAAATCCATTAGTAAGGAAGGCTTTAGAGGCTGGTCGACTGTGTGCCATGTTTGAATCTGTTCATTTCCCATGAAGCCCGAATATTCAAGAATGTTTTTCACATATTTGAAATTGGAATCGTTGTCTGAAACTGATTTATGGAGGAGGAACTGATTGTCAAGACTATTGTTTGTGTCTTTTGATGTTACACTAGCATTTGTGTTCGATAAAGAGCCTGCAAAAGAATGTACACTTCCTCTTTTTGCTAAATCAGTCTCCAATTTGTCCATGCTAGAGCTTCGGGTATACAATTGTTCGCCTGGTTTTATTTGGCCAAATAAAAAAAACACCAATTATCTTTCTTGCAGTTGAAAGCTCAAGGCTTATTTATATTAAGAGAGGAAAAAATTGACTTCAATATTTCTTCAGTTAAAATTGTTTCATTGGAATAAAAAATTATTTTCATGATATCATAGGCATCTGAAAGATATACTATGTTAATCTCATGCATATTATATTTGTTGGAAAGCAGCCTTAATTACGGTTCCCCTGGCCGTCTTAATTGTGGCAAATTTGGGCTGCCTTCATTGCAGCCTCCAACACCTTCATTATGTTGGATGTGAGGGGATGTGTTCAGTCCCACATCGCCTAGAGATATGGCATAAATAGTGCTTATAAGACTTGGGTAGTCCTCATCTTAAAAGCCGGTTTTATGGGATTGAGTTAGGTTGAAACTCAAAATCTAAGAATATTAAAATAAATTTAAATTAAATTTATTACCTTCTGCATAGCTTGTTGTATTGTCTTCACAGCTAGTTTCAAGAGATGCCATTACCTCCTTGCTAGGATACATAGGCATACCTATTTCCACTGCTGGCTCTTGTATGTCCTCCCTTTGATCACAGGTAACCCCTTCATCAATTTTCTCTACAATGTTACCAGATAAAGGTCTGGGATTCACATCTCTGCCACCTCTTTCTACCATTTCAGTCTCATTTATCTGATCAAGTGATTTGTCAGTCTGTAAAGGAAAGCTCACTGATTTTCTTTGAACATGATTATCAGTTTCCACTGTGTCCCCTATATCATTTGTATCAAGAAGTGCCTCATGTAGAATGAAGCCTAAAGACTCGACATTAGGAAGAGACAAATTGCTTCTGGAAAACTTAGGAGCATTTCCACTCTTGTGAATCTTATCTTCATTTGTCAATCTTAAGCTTTTAGACTTTGAGCTATGCCACTTGATTTCTTTGCTGAAGCTTTTCTCATACAACTGAGTATATCTATCCACCGATTCATTTAGAGAGGATGTTCTTCTTATGAGGCGAACTTCATGTTTGTTGGAATCATAATCAGAAGCCTTAGTCTCATTTGAGCTCCCATTCTTTTTGTACTCTTGAATCACGCCATCACCTAATATTTGTGACATCTCTTTCTCATCATTGGTAATGCTATATTCAGGTGAAGCTCTGTGGTGGATTGCTTCAACAAGAGCATGTTTTATCTTCTGCTTTATAACTTTGAAGCTATGAAGAACCAATTGATTCCATCCTTTGTGATTTAATCCTTGAGAAGACCTTGAAGAAATGCTTGGTTTTTGTTTCATGGCACTATCCACACCAAGATCACTCACTAAAGGCATTGGCTTTTCATAAGGAATATCTTTCACAAAACTAGATGAAGACATTTTTGGAGCTTGAGTACCAACAAGAAACTTTTCTCCCTTGGGGAAGGCCCAAATTTCAGTTTGCTTGTGTTTGAAGGTAGGAGTGCTAATGTTTCTCATCTTTGAAGATGTGGTTAAAGGAAATGACCCTGATTTTGTCAATCTTGCTTTGTTATGGGAAGCTTGGTGGAATTTTTTTTTACCAACATCTAAATCTCTTAGAAATTTGAGAAGTAAATCCTTCTCCACACTAAATATCTCCAGAATATCACTATGCTTCCTAAATTTTTCGGAAATGTCTCTGTTAAGCTTGTTTGTTTCCATACGTGTTTGGTTAAGGGAAGCTTCTGTTGTGCTGCCATCTTTCTCCAAATGAAGTGCATACTCACTACTGGCCTGGTTTTTCCCTGAGGAGTCATTGGTACCACATGCTTTACACTTACCAAATTTATCCGAAGACTCTAAATGTAGAGATTCTTCAGTGTATTGTCCCTTTTTGCGATTTTTGAGAGTACTTTTGCCTGCAGCACTCAATTTTTTGCCATTTTGCCCGACCTGATATTTATATTAGGTTTGATTACTATATTGTACATATCAGTGTTAAATACAATACGAGACAATATAGAACTGTTTGTGGCCACGACCTTAAAATATGTGCATGAAGTTTTAAACTTACTAGAAGGGGTTCTGCTTCTGCAGCTCCATATTGTTGATCTTCACCTTGGTTATGCAAAATGGATTTTCTCTTATCTGCAGATAGGTTAAAGAGCTTGCTGAGCACGTAAAGTTTTTAACCGAAGCAAAATGTGGTCATGATTACTGAATAGAGAAAAAAATAATTCAAGCGATCTGCATAGCCTGGATTCCATAGATTCTATGATTATGTTTTTAGGATTGGTTTTATATTTATCAACTCTAGATCCTCAGATAACATGGACTAAAAATTGTCTCCTTATATTACTGTTTTGATGATTCATTTGAAGAAAAATATAGGCCCCCGGTCCATTCCTTACTATAATTAAAGCCAATTGCAATTATTCATACATCAAAAGAGAAACAACCAAAATATAAGCAATAATAAGTAAATGTAAAAGGATGTGGTGATAAAATTGCTTACATTTGGCATGTCTTCTGTGAGGAGACACCCTTTTGACATGCCAATGATGGTAGTCAAGAATTTGAAGTATGCCCCACATACATCCTGGGTTATCATTGCCCTCAATTTGAACGGTAGACTTCTCGGAAGAAAGCAAGTGCTTTCCCATAACTAATTAATACGTGATGGGTAATATTCTTCTTCGGTAGTTCTGAATCCACTCGAGTGATAATCAATTTCTGCCACTAGGCCTTGTCCTGCGGAACCGTGATTAAAGATATATATTAAAAACAAGTTTATGTTAAAGAAAAGAGAGAATCATTGAACTCGAATCTCCATATTTAGCATATCTAAGTGAACTTTTAAGCTGGATTAATTCAACCATCTATACCAATTAAAAGACATTCATATGTTCATATTGCATGAATAATATCATTAGCAGTGTTTTAAACTGTGGACTGCATCACCTTATGGGGCAACAACATCCCTGCCGCAACCGCATGAGACCGTGATTGCGGACCGCAATAGCCGCATCACGTCTCAGTCACAATCGCAATCGCAACCGCAATTTAAAACCCAGATCACCATTATTAGGACAGGGTCACCCAAGTCATAATAGAGAAAGGAGAAAACATGGAAATACAAACAAATTAAAGGCTTAAGTTATGATCAGATTAACTGAAAGTGAAAACAATCAAAAGGATTCCAACAATAACATATCGCTAATTGTCTATTCCAAAGGCTGCAGCCTGTGCAGTTTCATCAAACTTCATCAAATAAAACCGAAACTGGGATGTGTTCATAATAATTCAAATATTTAATAGAAACATGGAACCGGTCAATATTTAAAGAAACAGAAATATAACTTGTAACGTGAGAAATTAATAGACATGTTAATTATTTTAAAAAAAAAAAAAAACTCCATGCTTGGTTTCAATCAGCTGCTAGTAGCATAACGGAAAAATCATTATTGTTCAACGTTTCTTATAATAAAGTGAATGCAAAAGAAGAAACTAATTAACAGAAATAATGAAAATTCTAACCTCTAACGGATGAAAAACGTAAAACAGGTTGTAGAGTCGCTGAGTAACGACGTCGCAAGCTATGAAGCAGTTGATATTGTTGATGAGAACAAGTTAGCAATTAAGAAGCGGTATAAAGTGAACAACAACCTATGCAATGCAACAACTAAAGTACAAGTCAACACATCATGATGATATTATTATATATATTAATTATTGTTGTGGCTGCGATGAAGACGATCGAGAATACATACAAAGGTTAAAGAAGTAGCTAGAGAGAAAAGCGAGGTAGGTAGTTATGCAAGTCTTTGTTTCTGGTATGGGTTTTTCCGGATATAAGGAGGCTAACCGCATTACCCGTCCAGCCCGCGCCAAAGCTAGTTGGTCTTCTCTTTTGCTCTGACTACTGACTAGGACCAGTCTGCTAATTAAGGTCAAAAGCTAAACAATGACCGCCAAAGTTTACACAATAATTTGATGTTATCTCTTTTGTGTTCGAATTTGTAAGGAGTATTCTTGATCATTCATCGAGACTCGAGGATTTAAAGTTACTAAAGGTGAGATGTCATCTCCATAATAGGTTTTTTTCATATACAGAGATTCAATTCCCTGATCACTTATTTAACAGATCCAAACTCATCACGTTTGGATCAACTTTAAATGATATTTAAATCTTTAATTATTGGCTTAAGTTATTATGCAAAAATCTACTCATAAATATTAAATGATATAAAAAAAGCCTATGCAAGAATAATTTTCTACATTTATATTATGGGTGGAGTCATTAGAAACTTCAAGATATATACCAATTCATAAAGGTTTAGGAGGGGTTACGTGCTGTTTTAGGAGACATTAAAAAATGGGTTGGAAGGATGAATGAATATCTAATATGCGGATTTGGATGGCGGGGGGTGCATTGATGAAAACAAAAAAATTATAGTTGAAATCAAGGAAAAATACGTGGATGCGTATAACAGACTGTTCCTTTGTTTTTTCATCCACAGTTATAACTATTCACGTTTTTTCTTCCTTGATTTCCTTTAACATGAATTATGACAATCGAAATAGTACAGGTATTTAAGTAGTATTATGGCTTTGGATCCTCTCATTTTTTTTCTTTCACCTATTATTTTATGTCATGAGAGAAAGTTATAAAATCAAATTTGTATGAATCTCACAAGTAAAAGCAAATTTGAATTTGTCTTTTTTCACTCATAACATAAGAGAAAACATGAGAAAAAAAATGAGAGGATCCAAATCCTTTATATTATCACACTTACGATCACTACAAGAAATTTCGTTGTTTCCCACGGCCAAAAGCCCTCGAAAAAGATCAAAAGTTGTGGGAAAGTCACTTTTCCCACGGACAATCCACGGCTTCAGATCTGTCAGAATAACGGGCGTCGGAAATGTTTTCCCACTGGTACTATGCAAAAAGCCGTGGGAAATTACCCATGGTATCGCTCTTGGGAAATTACCCACGGTCTCGCTCCTAGGAAATTACCCACGGCTTAGCCCATCGGTAAGTTACCTGGATAATTTCCCATGGCCTTGGCCCTCTGTACAGACCAAATGCATTTCCATGGCCTAGGCCCTGGGAAATATAATTTTTTTTTAAAAATATTTATATTATAATAATTAAAATTAAGGTCGAAACTTGAAAAACTTGTACAAAAAAATAACAGAGGAATAACAAATGTTGGGTTCTGCTTTCTTCATCAAAAACTAGTACAATAATTTTAACTCACAGATACACCAAGTAACAGATGATGCCCCATGTAGTTTTCAAATAATTTTTTTCTTAAAAAAGATTGTGTATAATTTCAGTTGAAGACACTTAATACCAACTTATAATGAAAAAGAAATTTTGTGGAAGATGTTATTCTCTCAAGTAGCTTCAATAAAATGAGCATCTGATAGTGATTACAACAATTCATCATGCAACTGACTAAAAGGTCTACACTTTTCTTCTAGACATGATATGACTATAAGCAAATAATAGTTATACATAGACCGTATTGATCCACGTAAAGATGAGGAAGGATGAACGTGAAAAAAGGTTTATACTTTGCAAAACAATATTAGTAATGAGGAAGGATGAACATGAAAAAAACAGTGATATGCCTACATCAGCAATGGATAATTTAACATGTCAATGGCAGATAGGTACCAACCCAAAATGGTGGCACCCCACTTAATAGGATGTACAAAATAACCCCAGCACTTCACAGACGTCCAATTCAGGTCCATAATGTTTGCGCAAGACCTTTGGTGCAACATAGAATAGGCTTCCAACATCACAAAAGGTTTCACCTGAAAAGCATATCACTGTATTAGCTGTAACTATAAGACTGCATAGCTTCATATTTAATTTCAAACATTCATAAACTATCACCATGGAATTTTCATGACATTCACATGGAATCTACAAGAATGTTATCCTTTAACTTAAGATGTCGGCATAGTCTTTAATGCACACAGAAAAAGGGCCTTTCCATAAAGGCATTACATCACACAATATCCTGCCATGCCATGGAGGTAATAGGTAAAATCTTAGCTAGACAATCATCTTCTTAATTCACCCAACACTTTGATGCCGACAGCCATATATGTGCTCTGATAAAGAGTAGTTTATTATTTGAAAAGTAATATTTTCAAGAAAAAATTATGATATTGGAGTATAAGTATTGTTAAAAATTCCCTAATCAAGCTGTGTGATAGAAATGTTGGGGTTGTTAAAGGAAGACATAGAAGGAAGACATCCAAGAAATCAGTATAGTAAAGAAGATAAAGTTGAAATAGAGTGGCAGAGATACAAAGAAAATTTTTTAAACAAGATATGATATTCTTAGCCACAGTCAGGAAGATAAAAAAAGAAAGCACTACAAACATCATAAGTAAAAGTGAACCAGAAGGATAAGACTCCAAAATGGTTCTACCCATAGAGAATCCCTAAATCCCCAAATGAAAAATAAAAAGAATCCCCAAATCCACAAATTTATGAAATGCTAATTTTCTGAAATGGAAATGAACCGGAGATAGGAGAGGAGAAGGAGACTTACCAGCACGTGGTGCTCTCGGCCACATGGGAGGTGGTGCTCTCGGAGAGTGGTGGCTGGTCAACGAAGAGAACGAAGGAGAGACAGAGAGAGGAAAAGTTAGAGATAGAGACTGAATAAGACAGAGAGAGGGACCAAATGAGAGAGAGAGAGAGAGAGAGAGAGACCTACCTTGTAGTGAGATACAGATGAGGGAGAGAAGGCACGATAGAGGACGAAGGAGCTTGTGGTGGTGGTTTCTGAGAGAGACGCAACGGAGTAGCTTGTGGGGTTTCTCAGTGGGTTTCTCTGCTGAGAAACTTGGAGTAATTATGGGATAAATAACCTTTGAGAAGTTTTCCTGTGAAGCGTGTGAGTGAGGACAAAGCATACTAAAAAGACTTGTGTCGGTTTGTGGAGACAATCGTCAATCCGGAAAGCAGCCTAGGACGTTACACCCTTTATCTGACTCTCTTGTCCTATCCGTTCTTATCATATCCTAACCAACAAATGAGGAATGAGGAAAAGGACAATGGTGGCGTCACCGAAAACCGAAAGAAGAAGGCACGGTCGAAGGAGCGGTGACCATGGAAGGAGGCGCGGCCATAGGAGTGCTGCGGAGAGAATGGGCGTGGAGGGAGAATAAGGGTTCTGATGAGTTGTGAGAAATGAGAATAAGGAGCGTAACAACATAATAAGGGAGAATAAGAGCGGTACCCATGAGCATGCCTTGGGAAAGTGATCATCGGGTTCCACGGTCAAAGCTGTGGGAAATCACTAAAACCCTTACCCACAGTCAACCCGTGGGAAACGTGGCAGGAATATTTTCGCTCCACTTTAGGCCATCCCTTACCCACGGCCTGCCCGTGGGAAACGTGTGTGGTTTTACTTTCGAGGGTTTAGACCTTCTGGGACTAATATTACCCGCGACTTTGAGGCCGTGGGTAAAAGGCCGTGGGAAATAGTGAGATTTCTTGTAGTGGATTCATTTGGTGGTTAGGATATGATAAGAACGAATAGGATAAGAGAGTCGGATATGGGTGTAATGTCCTAGCCTGCTTTCCGGATTGACGACTGTCTCCACAAATCGACTCGAGTCTTTTTAGCATGCTTTGTCCGTGTGGGGTGCAAGAGGAAAGGAATGGGAAAGGGGTGCAAGAGCATTTCTGGTAATCAAACCCGATACTATAGTAGCTGTCCCACAACTCTAACCACTTGAGCTGCTTTGGAGGAACAACTCTAGACAGGGGCAAACCTACATTGTCCTGAGGGTGTGCACATACACCCACTAAGTTGTTTAAAATTACATTTAATTCCTTGAGTTTTTTTTTTATTTTGCCCCCTAATTTTGTATATTGTCACCCACTGCTCTGCCATTTCTTCTGTTTCTTTACGTTAGTGACTTATATTAAGAGAGATGTGTTCAATAACATTGACAATGAGCTGATTATTCAACAATTTCAAAAGATGAAATCACGTAGAGGCACAATTATAAGCTATGTAATTTATTTGATTAGATATATTAAAATTTTATGATTTTAACATTTATGTTTTTTATCTTTATATGTATAGTAATAATAATTATTTATTTTTTAAAATAAATTACCCCCACTGATTCAGGGTCTTAGATCCGCCACTGAATCTAGACAATATTATTGTTGTATACTTAATCTTATTTCAAAAATTTAATTATTAGTATTTAAATTTTTTGATTATGGCCGTTTGGTTTTCGAATTTAATTTTGGCGTCTAAAATAACTTTTGATTACCAAGTCTTTAAATTCTTCCAAAACGTACCATTTTAATTATAGTATTGAATGCAAATATTGTTCCAATCTCTAGGTGTATATGGTTTGAAATCAAATGATTTTTAACAGGTTTAACTTCAAATATATTATATGATTGAATGAATCCGTACTATTGGAAAACGTGAGTATTGATTCAAATTGCCTTTATGCAATTGAATGGGAAATGAAAACGTATAGAGATTTAACATCTACGTTGACGTTTTCATAATGGCTTTGTTTTTAATGTGTTATAAATCCTTTTAAATCAATTCTTAATGGTTTAGTACGGTACATTATTTTCAAACGGGTAGTGCATGTTTAGCATTATAAAGCTGGATTTGAAAAACAAAAGGATCAATTCTTTTTCATGCTTTCAAATAAAATATTCTGGTCTTTCCTGGGTTAAACACATATTGTTTCTTTTGTTCTGCTGTTCTGATACCTCGGTTTCAATCGGGACGAGCCTGTTAAATCCTGGGGGATTTTCGTCCTAGGCGAATAAATCCTTGAGGACAGTGTGATTCCACACGTCTCAGGCTTTTTGAGTTGCTGCCCTATTACACAAGTTCGTGAGTTGCTGCGTTGCTAGCCTACATTTTTACAACATTCTCAAGGATTTAATCATGGCCAACAACGCTGCGAATGACGTTCCTCCTACAAACAATGGTGTAACTGCAGTCGTCCCAGTTGTTGTCCCTCCACCAGTCGCCTATGCAAAGCCCTTTCCTGATATTTCAAAGATTGAAGTCTTTGGTGGACAAAACTTCCGTAGATGGCAGGAAAGAGTCAATTCCATTCTTGACATGCATGGAGTTGCATGGGCTCTCACCGATCCTAAACCTTTATCCTCTGTTGACCCAAAAAAGATGGACGATTGGACCTATGCTAACAAGGTATGTCGTCATACTATTATTAGCACTCTTTCTAATGATTTGTTCGATGTCTACTGCTCCTACAGAGACGCAAAGGAGATATGGGAGTCTATGATAGTCAAATACACTGCTGAGGACGCTGGAAAACAAAAGTTCGTGATTGGAAATTTCTATAGGTGGGAGATGACAGATGATAAGGATATCAAGGTTCAGATCAACGAGTATCACAAGCTACTAGAAGATCTTAAGGCTGAAAACATCAATCTGCAAGACGAGTTTGTAGCCGGTCTCCTTATCGAAAAATTGCCTGAAACTTGGAAGGACTACAAACAACAACTTAAACATAAGCACAAGCAACTATCACTTCAAGAATTGATCACACACATCATCATTGAAGACACCAACAAGAAAGAGTTGAAGGCTGCAAAGGCAAAGGCTTTAGCTTCCCGGGCAAATTTGGTGGAAACCAAGTCTCACAAAAAGAGGTACAATAATAAACCTGATCACTTGCCTAAAGTTTCTAACCCCAATTTTAAAAAGAAAGGTTCTTGTTTTGTTTGTGGAAAGCCGGGCCATCATGCACCTCAGTGCAGATATAGAGCGAGAAATGACAATCCTCCTAAGCCAAGGGCTAACCTGGCTGAAGGAGATGAGATAATTGCTGCGGTCATTTCTCAAGTTAATATTGTGACCAGTGTGAACAAGTGGGTGGTAGACTCTGGGGCTACCAGGCATATTTGTGCAAACAGAGATGCCTTTACCTCCTACACTTCTGTAGGAGATGGAGAAGAACATGTTTATCTTGGAGATTCTCGAACTGCTACAGTTTCGGGAAAAGGGAAAGTTCTTCTAAAGCTCACATCTGGAAAGACCTTGGCTCTAAGTGAAGTGCTCCATGTGCCTAGTATTAGGGCAAATTTGATTTCGGTAGCACTATTGGGAAAGGTTGGGGTTAAAGTGTCATTTGAATCTGACAAGATTGTAATGACAAAGAATAATGTTTTTGTGGGAAAAGGCTATTGTGATCAGGGACTCTTTGTACTTAATGTTTCAGATATTATTATTAATAAAAATGCATCTTCTTCTGCTTACTTGATTGATTCTTTTGATATGTGGCATGCTAGATTAGGACATATCAATTTTTCTTATATTAAAAAATTACAATATCTTGGCATGATATCTGGAATAAGTGATAAAGAGATTAGTAAATGTGATGTTTGTATTGAATCTAAATTAACCAAAAAATCATGTCACCCTGTACATCGTAAAACTGAATTACTAAGTTTAATTCATACCGATTTAGGAGATTTAAAACAAACCATGACTAGAGGAGGTAAAAAATATTATGTAACCTTTATAGATGATTTTTCTAGATATACTAAGGTATATTTAATTAGAAATAAAGATGATGCCTTTGAAATGTTTCTTTCATATAAAGCAGAAGTAGAAAATCAATTAAATAGAAAAATTAAAAGAATTAGATCCGATAGGGGTGGTGAATATATTTTGTTTAATGAATTTTGTGAAAAAGAAGGCATAATTCATGAAGTAACTCCTCCTTACTCACCCGAATCTAATGGGGTAGCTGAAAGAAAAAATAGAACTTTAAAGGAAATGATGAATGCTATGCTAATTAGTTCTTCTGCCCCCAACAATCTTTGGGGTGAAGCCATTTTATCGGCATGTTTTTTGCAAAATAGAATTCCTCATAAGAAAACTGGTGTAACACCCTATGAGTTATGGAAAGGTTATAAGCCTAATTTAAAATATTTAAAAGTGTGGGGGTGTCTAGCTAAGGTAATGTTACCTGAACCTAAGAAAAGAAAAATAGGATCTAAAACTTCTGATTGCATGTTTATTGGTTATGCTGAACATAGTGCTGCCTATAGGTTCCTTGTTTTGAAAAGTGATGTACTTGATAATAATACAATTGTAGAGACTAAAAATGCAGAATTTTTAGAAAATATATTTCCTTTGAAGTCTAAAAATTTGGAACTTGAAAATATGCAATCTGAAACTATTTCTAAAAAATGTTTAGAAATTAAGAATGAAAACTTACATGAGGATTTAAGGAGAAGTAAAAGACAAAGAAAGGAAAAATCTTTCGGAAATGATTTTTATACTTATCTTATTGAAAATGATCCAATGTCTTTTTCTGAAGCTATTTCATCTTCTGATGCTCTTTTCTGGAAAGAAGCTATTAAAACTGAAATTGATTCCATTTCAAAATGCAACACTTGGATTTTAGTTGATTTACCTCCTGGAGCAAAACCTATTGGGTGTAAATGGATTTTTAAGAGAAAATATAATCCTAATGGATCAATTGAAAAATATAAAGCTAGATTAGTAGCAAAAGGCTTTACACAAAAACAAAATATTGATTATTTTGATACATATGCTCCTGTAACGAGAATTGCTTCAATTCGAGTTTTAATAGCCTTGGCTTCTATTTATAAACTTGTTATTCATCAAATGGATGTAAAAACTACTTTTTTAAATGGTGATTTAGAAGAAGAAATTTATATGACACAACCTGAAGGGTGTGTAATTTCTGGTCAAGAAAACAAAGTATGTAAACTTCTCAAATCCTTATATGGTTTAAAACAAGCACCAAAACAATGGCATGAAAAATTTAATCAAACTTTGATTGATGATGGTTTTTCTTTTATTGAAGCTGATAAATGTGTGTATACCAAATTGGTGAATGAGGAATGTGTAATTATTTGTTTATATGTGGATGATATGCTTATTTTTGGTACTTGTAAAGATATAGTAATTAATACAAAATCTTTTCTTGCATCTAAATTTGATATGAAAGACATGGGTGAGGCAAGTGTCATATTGGGTGTTAAAATCATAAGGAAGGGTGATAGTATAATGCTATCCCAAGAACATTATGTTGAGAAACTTCTTAGGAAGTTTGGTCATTTTGACTCAAAATCAATGAGTACCCCTTATGATTCTAACTCTCAATTAAAGAAAAATAGAGGTGATCCTGTGGCTCAATCTGAGTATGCTCAAATTATTGGGAGCTTATTGCATTTAATGAATTTTTCTCGACCAGACATAGCTTATGCTGTGGGTAGACTGAGCAGATATACTCAAAGTCCTAATCAGGATCACTGGGCTGCACTTGTTAGACTCATGAAATATTTGAGAGGTACCATGAATTATGGTATTATGTATGGTGGATTTCCCGCTGTATTAGAAGGATACAGTGATGCTAACTGGATCTCGGATTCAGATGAGACAAAATCCACTAGTGGTTATGTATTTACACTTGGTGGTGGTGCGGTTGCATGGAGATCAGTCAAACAAACAATAATAGCTAGATCTACTATGGAGTCAGAGTTTATAGCTCTGGAATTGGCTGGTAATGAGGCTGAGTGGTTGAAAAACTTCTTAGCGAATATTCCTTTAGGAATAAAACCCACACCATCAGTGTCAATGCATTGTGATTGCCAATCATCAATAGCTATTGCAAAGAATAAAACTTTCAATAGCAAAAATAGACATATACAATTAAGACATAATGTGGTAAAGCAGCTGCTAAAAGATGGAACAATATCCATTGATTATGTGAAGTCAGAAGGGAATTTGGCCGATCCTCTGACAAAGCCTCTTGGGAGGAAATTAATATACGAAACATCGAGGGGAATGGGACTTAAGCCAATTTGAAATTAACAGTGATGGTAACCCAACCTTTGTGATTGGAGATCCCATGAAGAAGGTTCATATGGGTAAAAACAAGTCACTTGTTATTCCTGCTAGCACTAATAATTTTTTGTCCTTTCCTATGGTGTGAGAAGTGCTAGATTGCATTATTGAGAAGTTAAGCTTTAAAGCTTTTAATGATTTTCATATCCCTTATGGGTGATGTATGAATTGCAGCATACATTTGATGAAATCACCTATATGAGTGTCAAGTGAG
Organism: Ammopiptanthus mongolicus; assembly: GCA_039655645.1. Lineage (NCBI taxonomy): Eukaryota > Viridiplantae > Streptophyta > Magnoliopsida > Fabales > Fabaceae > Ammopiptanthus > Ammopiptanthus mongolicus. The sequence continues at coordinate 5,898,130 of CM077349.1, forward strand.
GCCGCTTGTATGAGATTGTGGCATAATCTCTAGAGCACTCATGAATAACCAGGCACGCGCATGGCCTATTAGCGCAAAACAGCGTTAACAGCAAGAATTGTGGGGGTGTAGTGTGATTGGTAGACCTCTATTATACACCAAAGTGTTTTGGTTCATAGAAGTTTACTTCACCAACTCACTTGTATGATAAGTCTTATCAATCTAGGTTTGGTTCATAGTCCAAAAGACACCAAATTCGATGCACCTATACCCATGGTGTTAATCCAGGAAAAGTTTTGTTTTCAAAAAAAAAAAAAAAATTCTTTAATGTTCTCTTTAAATTTTTGAAATATGTGGGGGATTGTTGTATACTTAATCTTATTTCAAAAATTTAATTATTAGTATTTAATTTTTTTGATTATGGCCGTTTGGTTTTCGAATTTAATTTTGGCGTCTAAAATAACTTTTGATTACCAAGTCTTTAAATTCTTCCAAAACGTACCATTTTAATTATAGTATTGAATGCAAATATTGTTCCAATCTCTAGGTGTATATGGTTTGAAATCAAATGATTTTTAACAGGTTTAACTTCAAATATATTATATGATTGAATGAATCCGTACTATTGGAAAACGTGAGTATTGATTCAAATTGCCTTTATGCAATTGAATGGGAAATGAAAACGTATAGAGATTTAACATCTACGTTGACGTTTTCATAATGGCTTTGTTTTTAATGTGTTATAAATCCTTTTAAATCAATTCTTAATGGTTTAGTACGGTACATTATTTTCAAACGGGTAGTGCATGTTTAGCATTATAAAGCTGGATTTGAAAAACAAAAGGATCAATTCTTTTTCATGCTTTCAAATAAAATATTCTGGTCTTTCCTGGGTTAAACACATATTGTTTCTTTTGTTCTGCTGTTCTGATACCTTGGTTTCAATCGGGACGAGCCTGTTAAATCCTGGGGGATTTTCGTCCTAGGCGAATAAATCCTTGAGGACAGTGTGATTCCACACGTCTCAGGCTTTTTGAGTTGCTGCCCTATTACACAAGTTCGTGAGTTGCTGCGTTGCTAGCCTACATTTTTACAACAATTATATTATCCTATCTTGTGTTTGAGGTGAATAAGATTATAAGAAGTTATGATATAAATTATATGAAAATGACAAAATTATCTTATATCAGAATTACATATATTTTTTCAAAATTAACTTTTAATATTTTTTTGACTTTTTTTTATAAATTTAAATTATAAAAAATATAAAAAATCACAGTTGCGCATGACCCTCCAAATGTGGGTTCACCACATCCCTTGCTCTTGCATTCTTGTTTTCCCATGACCTTTTGATTTTTCATCCTCTAGTCCTTTGTTTCAGCCTTGCGTGAGTGTGTTTGGTATCATTTTTTTTTTCCCTTTCTGCTGCATTGCATGAGGCAGAGAGATGGTCGGGGGCGAGAGTTAGAGGGTAGGGGTAAAGGTTAGAGGGAAACCAATTTGGACCTATTTGGTGGTTAGAATAAGAAAAATAAGATATGATAAACTATCATATCTTATTTTAATCCATTGTTTGGTTTGCCAATAGGATATAATAAGTTTATCCTGTCAGCGTATCTTATTTTGCTCATTAGTTAAAATTTTATCCTATGTGAGAGATGGGTTAGAAACAAATAGGATAGGAATAAGAGTTGATTTTCCCTTTCTGCCCCTCTAACCCTCACCCTCAACCCCTTCTCTCCCTCACGCAAGGCATCAGAAAAGAGGAAGAAAAAAATGAGACCAATCACGCAAGGCTGAAACTATTTGGGAAAAACCTAAGTCTCACATTGACTAGAGATATAACATCATAAGAGCTTATAAAGCTTGGGTAATCCTCACCTCTTGAGCTAGCTTTTGGGGTTGAGTTAGGCCCAAAATCTAATATAGTATCAAAGCCTATTCTAGATCCATTAAAGGGTCGCTCACCATATTATCCACGCACCAAACCCAATAGTACTGGGGTGTATTGGGAAAAACCCAAGTCCCACATTGACTAGAGATAGAACCTCACAAGAGCTTATAAAACTTGGATAATTCTTACCTCTTGAACTAACTTTTGAGATTGAGTTAGGCTCAAAATCTAATAAAAACAAAAGAGGAGAGAAGGAAAAAAACAAAAAGCCCATGGGAAAAGAAGAATGCAAGAGCAAGGAATGTGGTGAACGTACATTGGGAGGGTCATGCGTAACTGTGGATGGAAGATGGACTGTGAGTGGTGGGTGCGAGCTTTAGGTGGCAGAGGCTAGACTGTATGCGCCTTTTAATATTTTTTGTTTGGTTTTGCATTAAAGGATGAAATTAGACGGTGCTATGGTTTCATTGGATGAAATAGACTTTGTGCGGTGGTTTGGGTGAAGGTGATGAGTAAATGGAGTTGCAATGTTTTTTGATTGTTTTTTTATGGTGTAACTCAAGGTTGATTAAGTAAGGTGGGTTCTTTCTTGAGGAGATTTCTTTATATAATATTTTATAATTTAAATATATAAAAAGGAAAAATTATTTAAAATTGTTTCTGAAAAAGATATATGTAATTTTAATATAAGATGTAATTTTATCATTTGTATATAATTTATATCATATCTCGTCATGTTTCACATTAAACACAAGACAAAACAACATAATACTATTTAATGAGTTATCTGATGTACATTAAATATTGGATAAGATAATAGCTTATAAACCTCATATCATATCATATCCTATCAGTATCCACGTCTCTTATCTTATTTGCCTTTATCCGATCCTGACCATCAAATGAGTCATTTTATCACATCGTACTTTCTAATTCAGCATCTTTCAGGATAAAATTTTAGCTTATCTCATTCTTCTTTCTTATCCTGATCATCAAACTAGTCTTATTGTCAAATGAAGATGCTTGTTCACATGTTCCACATCTTTATCATCATATCGAATAATTAGAGTTGAGGTATGTATAAAACGAGATTACATCATTTATAATTAGATGATGGAAACTATATACATGTAATAATTGACTCTTTCAATTTAATATGTGGGTTGCATTTTGACTCTTTTTAAAGTATTTGCAAAGTATAGGATTATAATCATTAATAAAAAAATTTAATTAGGGAGTAGATTATCATACATGTATAATTTGTTATATCGGTATATGTATTTTATAATACCTAAATTTTTCGTTTTCTTGTCAATTAAAATCCATACATTTTATTCTCTAGAGTGCACATCTAAATTCATAGATATAAATAATTCATATCTAAATATGTGTACTTAATATTAATTGTTTTAAAAATAATCCAAATAGTAGAGTGCCTTGTTAAGTCAACGGTCATTTGCTTGTGACTTGATCAACGAAGTTGCACAAGCACATAAAATTGACCCTGAGAGATTATCATGAATTCATCAAGATTCAAGTCACAATAGTTTATATATGTGGATACTACCCAAGAGAACAATTTTTGTTATCTAAAGGTTCTAGCATGGTATAATCACTAGAGCAACTGATAAAGCGGGCAGGGCATTCTAGAAATCTTGAAATTTTAATTGGTTCAGGGCAAAAGGTTACGTTTGTGATTTGTACTTGTCCAAAAGAGCTTCAAAGTACCAAATTAAAGAAGACCGCGACCAAGAATTCATGAATACGAATTCAAGTATATTTGTAACCCAAAACAATAATAATTCAAGTGTTCCACTATTCTAGTTTTAGATTGAAAAGGACTCGATGATGAAGTTTTCATATGCTCATTCTGCATCACCGGCCAGGATTTTTAAAATCCTCTACTAATATTTTAGATAAAAAAAAAAATATATCCATAGTTGTCAAAAATTGCATCATGTCATTGGACCTTTTGATCCTTTGACTCTCTCTCACATGAACTATACCTTTTGACTCTTTGACCCTCTCTCTTACACACTCTGAAATTGGGATTTTGAATCAAATTGTTTACTCTATTATTATATGATTGTGTTTACGGTTTTTTCTTTTGCATATTTACAAAGAGATAAGATACGAAAAGCATATTTACAAAGTGGAGTATGTCAACCTCCTCAGCATAATTTTTCCCAAAAAAAATTATGAAAAATAGGTTACATAATCGAAAGGGAAATACATTGATGAATGATTGTCTGATGATTTATATTGAGAGAAATGTGTTTAAAATAACGTTAGCAATGAGATGATTATTCAACGATTTCAAAACATGAAATCACGTAGAAAATAATTATGATGTATGTAATTTATTTAACTATATATATTAAAATTTTATGTCTTTATTTTCATATATTTGATAATATTTTTATTAATTTTTTTGAAAATAGATGATCCTCTTTAAAAATATATTGACCCTCGACTTCATGTCCTGGATCTGTCACTGTTTTGCACCTATGCCAGCTATATACCTGACCCAATGGCAAACCATGACAATGATTTTCCATGTTGAAATTTTATATTAATAGTCGTTCTTTTTTAATCTTACTCAAAAGTTAGTGGAACTAATCAACATTCGAAAATAGACAATTTGAAGTTATGAATACGTCAACCATTTTCAGCTTTGAATTCTACTAATTTTGAATTCCGAGATGCTAATGGACCAGGCCCTTAAGTTTTCATTGAAACTAGAATCAGCCCAACTTGGAGCTAGAAGCCGCCTAGCTGATAAACCATTTGCTTGATTGCTTCAGAAGCATGTCCAATTAAAATTAGGATCCTTCGTACTTTGGGTTGGAGTATATTTCTAAATTATCCACATTCCCTCAGCAGGCGATGTGAATTCAGTTCAGATAATTTGAGTGTTATCCGAGGTTGTAAGCTTGAAAAGGGCTATTTGCATTTATTCAACACATCAAAACGTAGATATTTTGAATAGATAACTACTATTCTTCTTTTTTTTTTATATGATTCTTGTATCCTACTTATGCTTATGTAGTCTTTTGATTTCAAAATATATATGTCGGACAAACGAAAAATGTTAAGATGGTGGGAAAAGGTTGTCCGGTTATTGATGAATAAGATCCTACAAGCACGTAGGAGTTGGGCTTGTGAAAGTTTTTAGGCAAATGAACTTTTATGTTCAAGTCAGGTCTTACCGTGACAGACAATTTCAGGAAAAAAATAAAAAAGAATCTAGCACTCTATCAAACGAATGGAAGTTACATGGGAAAGAGAGTGGTACTTCTGCATGATGCTTACGACTAATGAAAATGACCATGGTGGCTACTGCCTATCAATTACCTTAACCGGGTGCTTTTATGGTGCACTCATGCACCATTTCCCTCAATCAATATGGACCAATAAAATTACCAACTTGGCATGTACTTTAGTTGTGTGTTTTTTGTCCGGTCAAAGCACACTCCTGCTTTCATACTTGCAATTCCATTCTACCATATTTGCACCATGAAACCACCATTTTCTTCAACGAAGCCCACGACCAGAGAGAGAACTCTCCTTCGTCCAGCAAACTCAAACTACCGCTCCACCACCTCACCTTCTGCAAACTCACTCTAACCCAGGTAAAAGAAACAAAAATCCCTAATCCTTAAATTAATCACAAAAGACGGAAGAGAAACGAAAGAGGGATGCTCATAATGTTGGCGACACAGAGCGGACGACGGCAAGACTTCACGGTGGTGCATGGATGCGAGCATGACGCCAAACCGTGTCTTAAATTGATGTATAAATACAAATAAAAATACATGTAAATGACCTAAAGTGAAAATACAAACAATCAAAAATACATTTGACTCAATAAATGTTTTTTGACCAAGTCAAAAGTGGCCCAAACCATGTGCAAAAATGGAGCATTCCCATTGGTTGAAAAAACAAGTGCATGCTTGCACCATTTTTAACAAGGTGTAACTTAGATGAAAGATTCATTCTTTCCTTTAGACTTTTTACCTTTCCCTTCTCCATCCCCTCATTTTTTAACCTTGTGGATTGTGTCCCTATTCTATTCCTTACATTTTAAGTTATTTTCTTTATATTTTTTTATTTCGAAACACTATTTTCATTAAAAAAAATTATATTATTTCTACGTTTTTTTTGTTACAAGGCAGGGCTAAAGCCTTAAGAAAAATTAAGCAGTCACTGTTGGAACCAAAGTGGTTATGATCTAAGTAATCCCTTAGTTCTGATGTTAACAAAGGACTAATTTAATAAGAACAAAGATTTCTTATGGACTAACATTTTATATTAAGGGTGTGTTTGGGAAAGCTGAAAAAAAAAGATTATGCTGATAATCGATTTATGAATAATCGATTATTGTGATAATCGATTATAATCAGAATCTATTTTTGTTTGGGTCTGTTTGCTGAAAAGCGATTTCAAGATAATCTTTTTCGTTTGGATGGTCTAAAAAAATCGCTTTTTACATAGTAAATTACGAAAAAGGGTATGAAGTTATTTGTATAATTTAATAATATTTATTTGGAAGTTAGTTTTGTAGGGGTAAATAGGGAAGAGAGTTTTGAGAATAAGAAATAATCAAATCATAACAATCTTATGCTAAAACAAATTAAATGACATAAAACAGCTTTTTTCCCCCAAAAAAAGCTTTTTTATAAATTTAAACTAATTGTCAAACATGATACATTATGTATGAAACAGCTTTTTAGCCAAAAAACAGCTGAAATGGGAAAAATCCAGCATTCCCAAACAAGCACTAAGTGTGCAAGATAAAACTTATTTGAGTCCGAAGACTATCTAAAGTTCAAAGACTTTATATCGTCCAACCTGGTTAAACAGTGATTTACGTCCTTCTTAGTCCGGACGGTAATAAATAGAATCATGAGTCCAAATACTCTTTCTGTTACTTTTGTAATAGCTAGTCCAATAGTGCTTTTATATTTTAAGCGTGAATACCTTGTAAAAGTATTTGAATTTATTATTCCTTGTAAAAGGTTTATATCCTTGGAACAAACATTCTTTGTAATATTCGTTCAAACGTAAAAGCATAAGTCAGAATGTCTCTGACACGTAAAAGAAGTTGACCTTTTTCATTTGGAAAAATAAAAGTCAACTTTCGTTCTACCTAGAAGATATGTCAGCACCATTTTTAGCTATCCCTTGATAGTCTATCCTGCTGATCAAAAACTTCGGAATCTATCAGACTCAACGGATCAAATGCATTCAATGCTCATCAGAACAGATCCTTTTCCTTCCGTTGAAGACTGAAGTCTGTTCAAAGATAAAAGGCTATATATACCTCCATCCCTTGAAGATGCAAGGTTACCGAACTTGAGCAAAAATACAAGTGAAGCAATACTCAGTGATTCAAATCTCTCAAGAGAAACAAGCAAACATCTGCTCAAGCAACCAAAGAGAAAATCTCAAAGCTTGCAAATCTACTCTGATCCTCATTTTTATATCACTCTCTGTGTAGAATTTTTAAGAGTCTAAGCTTTAGTTTCGAATTCTCACATTTAGTGAGTTAGTAGAACAAACTCTTTTCAAAACCTTAGTTGGTTGAGCCTGAAGAGGTGTTGAATACTTTGTAACAAAGGGTTTTTTGTTATAGTGGATAAAGCTCTCAAGTAAAGAGGACTGGACGTAGCTCTTTGGTGAAGAGTGAATCAGGATAATATCTCCGTGTTCTTTTCTCTCCCTTATCCTTGCTTTAGTTTATTATCTAACTAACTAACTAACTGGGATTGAATTGCTTTTTCCCTGCACTTCTTTCTTATCTTAATCAAACTAAGTTAGCGTCCAACGTGGTGTTTGGAAGAGCTCTCTTTGCTTTTAGTCTTTTTAGCGTCCAACCTTGCGAAAATTATTATCTGCTTACGAAAAGAATTTAAAATCTTAAGAAACACAATTCAACCCCCCTTCTCGTGTTTCAAACAGGTTCCTTCAGTCACTAGATGGAATAATAAAGCCCCGGATACATCACTAAGAAGCTGAAGAGTACGTAAGATCAGCCGAAGGGGTTAGGATTTCCTTGAAACTAAAGGGTTCAACAAGGCTTTTATTTGCCAAATTAAAGAAACTAAAGGGTTCAACAAGGCTTTTATTTGCCAAATTAAAGAATCAGCAATCATGTTTCCTTCCCTCATAATGTGGAAGAATTGCACATCCTTTGCACCATTTTATGAATGATCCGAAACAACTGGTTGCAAACAAGAGAACCAATAGGCTTGTGAAGAGCTTGAATTATTGCTGGAGAATCACTTTTTTTTTAATAATGGAACAAGAGAAATACACTTCTTAAAATACACAACTTTTTTTCTTTTTATCAAATCAAGTAAATATAAAGTCATGTAACGAAAAAAAATATTGTTTTATAAACATTGTCCTTTCTCTATTTTGAATATCATTCGTTCTCTGTCATTTAGACGAAACAAAGTTGAGGAATAACTAGGGATATATTTTTACCAACCAAGGGTTGGTCGAGTGGTAAACATCTTGATCCCATAAAGAGGAGAACGTATGTACGAATCCAGGTGGCGACACTCTAGTTGTGAGGTTGCGAAAATCAATGGTTAATTCTCTGCTCTAAGCAACCGACTGAGGATTAGTCACATAGTCGGTTCAAAGGGCCGAAGCTTATGGGGATATCCTGAGATGCCATTGGGGAATCAAAGGCCCTATTTACGGTGGTTCAGAAAAAAACTAGGAATATATTTTTTGGTACACAAGAACTAGGAACTTCAACATTAGGCTTTTGAGTGTACACGATTAGTTATAAAGGTAAGTTGATGTTCATATATTGCAAGAAAAAAAATTAAATGAACTTTAAATGAATTTGAGTGGTAAATATTTGTATTTTTTGGAGGTGCTACAATGGACACAATCTGATGGGCTGGCCCGATCAAGTCGATATAAAAAACGAGTTGGATTTTAAATATTCAAACCTAATATTATTTTGACTCAATCCAACTTGACTTGAAAATTAGCTGACCCATAATGGGTTGGGTCAACCCGATAGCCCGATTTTATTTTGCTTTAATTTTTTATTTTTATTATTTGATATTGTCTTAACATATACTATACTATAACACTATATTGTTTCATGGGTTATTCACTAGTGACAACATATGGATAAGGTCATAACTAGAATATTTATTTTATTAGAGAGACTTCAAAATTTAAATGAATTATTCTGTGTAATATAAGTTTCTGTTGTAACGTTAGTACATAAAATACAAAATGATATTAGATATCTTTTTAAGGTTATTGTAGGTCATATTCTTCCGAGTTTATTTTCTTTAAGGTTACAAAATGAATTAGCCAGTTGACTTGTAACCTGCAAAGGAATGGATTGGACTAATAAGTTATTAATCCACAACTAAATTGGGTCAACTCAACCCAATCCAAAAATACATTAACCCGGATTGACAACCCTACTATTTTGTCTCCCTTCTTACTTTTTGCCTGAACTTCCACTACTTGTAATTTATTGTTGAAATTCTCATTAGTTTCTGACTAAATTTGATTTTATAGAGAAGAGAGAAGATATATTTGTTAGATTATGAAAAAATATTTTTCATATAATCTCTAAATTATTTTATATGCAAATCATTTTTTTATAATTTATAATAAACTGACATTAGTCTCAAGCTCCAGATGTTTGATTTAGTAGTAGTGGTCAGTAGATGAGTCATCCAGCTTCGTCAAAGTTTAGGTTTAAAATCACCCTTTAATCCTTTGGTGTGGTAGTATATTTACGTAAAAAAAAAAGTAACTCCATTATAAAAGCATATTGTTATCAGTTCCGTTAATAGATACCATGGGAGTTTCTCCACACGCGAGATTATTAAAAAATCCTCACATTGTTTCCTGTTAAGGATGTCAATTTGGACCCTATTCGTTGGGTACTCGCAAAAAATATCCATGATGAATAGGATAAATACTCGCTTTATGGGTACGGGTGCGGGTCTGGATAATTACCAACAAATAAGAGAGGGTATGGGTGCGGGTACGGGTACTGTAGTACCCACCCCGCCCCGTACCCGCATATATATATATATATATATTTATATATTTATTTATTTATATTAATAAATATAATTATAATTATATATCAAATTTTAAAAATAAAGTTAATGTAACCTACGATTTCTTAACTATTTTTTCTTTTCAGACTTAATCACCTATTGTCTTGAGCATTAACAGCAGCCGCTGATGTTCTTTGTGTTATTTTCTCCTTTTTTCTTAGTTAAAGTGCGGGTAATGGGTGCGGATATGGATAATTAGGTACCCAGAGGGTACGGATAAGAGTACTTAAGTTTCTACCCACGCGGATACGGGTCCGGGTACGGATATTTTTTTCAAACGCGGATATGAAGACTAATATTATAGTACCCTATCCAGACTCTACCCATTGCCATCCTATTCCCCGCGTAGCTCTATCTCTCATATTATATGTATAAAATTCTCTCAAAATGCTAAGCATACACAACTATAGATAAAATATATTAAATAATCCCCATAATTTGATTGAGAAAAAAGATTCAATTTGACTTGGAAAAAACTTCACTGTGGATTACTCAGTGCTAAACATTGAGATTATTCCTACAAATGACTTCTGAACAAACTTGAACAAAAACAGTCTTATTTCCCAATTAATTATTTTACTCGTATATTAATTAATTAGCTGTCCTCTCTTAAAGGGTTGATCTTTATGAAAATGAATTGAGATATTGTTCCTACATGGATCGAGTAGTCCTCAACCCCCGAGTAGATCCTCCATACTTGTGTGCTCGACCAATGAGTTCTTGTATTTAAGCTGATCAAGCTGGAGGTTTGTCCCACGAAAACCTCTATCTTTACTATTTGAAACGTCTGGAGTAATTCCTCAGATTTCCCACTCATGACAGCTAGGTCGAGAACTTAATGTCCAAAGCATTTCAAACACTCTTTAACTATTAAGGATGAAGAGATAATTTCGCGCAAAGAGTAAAGGATCATAATGGTGGCAGTTACATAACTTAGTAGCCTATAAAAGCTAGGACATAGGAGATGGAAGGGCAAAGTTATTTTTCATACATTGTATACCGGTAGCGAGAGATTCTGTTTTAGTACGAACAGGATGCTTGCAAAGATGAGTAAAAAAAATAAAAGTACAAAATACGAAATAAGCACAAAAACTTAAGAAGTAAGACACAATTACATATAGACATAATTGCTGAAGTGGAGAGCATTAGGACGCATACCAAATTGATGTGGGCATAGCCGAAAAAGGTCCACGATGTAATGAGAGACATCGCACTAAACTGAATTGAAAATATCAGAACGACAACAATGCTTGAAGTCTGAAATTCTCTCAAGTGAGCCATTTCTATTTGTATATAAATATAATTTTTTTAAGTCAAGTTTAAGGATCCAAAGCTAAATTATTATAATTATGACTAATCTTTTCGTCAGGCAGCTGAGTCAAAGCATTAGCCCGTAATGTTTCTTCTAGAGAGATTTCAGAGAAGATGCAGCTGCAATTGTACTTCCCAAAATAGTGCAATTGTACTTCCCAAAAAGTACTGTTTGAATTAATTAATGTGCAACTTGTTGAAGTTCTTTCGGTTTCCATTGCAAATATAATAATTGGCATAGAGATTAAGGCTATCTTTGTATTAGTTATGAAAAACTGATTATATTAAGGGTTTTAAGGATATTGTTTAAGAAATATAACGATAAAAAAATTTTTATTAGAAAATATAACTTTTAAACACAACTTTTAATATAAAGTTTTTATCTTTAATTTCTTAAATAATGTCCTAAAGACATTCATTAATATTATCCTTATTTTAATAATGATAAAATTAGTTTTATGATTGAATATTTTTGAATTGGATAAAATAAATCATTTAGATTATTCCCTTTCCCAGCTTTACCTTCTTTCTTTCTTCCTTCGAGAGTGGTGTTAGATTAAAAAGCAATTATATACCTAAACCATTAATTTCCCTTTGCGACATGGCCACATGATAAGGCACAGTGATTTTAATTCCTAAGTGTCAAATGCAAAATTTCTATATTTGATTTTTTAAATAATATTCTAAAAGCATTAGTTAGTATTATTCTTATTTTAATAATAATAAAATTAGTTTTATGATTGAATATTTTTGGATTGGATAAAATAAATCATTTAGATTATTCCCTTTCCCAGCTTTACCTTCTTTCTTTCTTCCTTCGAGAGTGGTGATAGATTAAAAAGCAATTATATACCTAAACCATTAATTTCCCTTTGTGACATGGCCACATGATAAGGCACAGTGATTTTAATTCCCAAGTGTCAAACTTTTATTATAAGTTATACATTTGTTCCAAGGGGAATTGGAACATTTTGGGAAGATTACTGCAATAGAAGTCAGACTTCTTGAGTTGCAGGTTTATTCCACGAACAAAGCAATCTATACCGATTCGAGCACAAACTATTAATATTATCTGATTAATTTTACTAACAAGATAATGTTATATATATATATATATATATATAAAATAAACAATTGTAAAAACACACACATATAATTTATCAAAACATACATGTTTAAATATTTGGATTTAATTGGTATGTACTGTCACTACAACAAAAGTTATTTTTAGTGGCATTTAGTTAGTGGCAATAAACTAGTTGTCAGTATTTTATCATCTAACTTAACAATTTTGTGGCCAATGTGTATTAGTCATTAAAAAATATTTTATAGTGACAATTTGTGCAAAATTGTCGATGAAGAGAGTGTTCAGCCTCTAATTTACCTTCTCTCACTAACAGTTGCTATTTGCTATTCCAAAATCAAAATCCCTAACACGTTCTCTCAGCCTTTTGCCATTTCAAAATAAAAATCCCAAACACTTGTGATTTGAGATTTGCCTCAAATGTAGAAATCTGAGTTCGCGATATGCGATTTTTGTTCAACCTTTGCCATGATTTCTCTTCTGCAATTTACACGTCTTCTATAAATTGTGATTTGCTCAAATTTATTCAACTCAGTTTGCTCAAATTTGTTCAACTCGATTTGCTCATTTGGATCTATAAATCACAGGTTGCTCATTTTCCTTCTCTCTCCGTCCTTCATTTCTTAACATTTTCTCACACTTTGCGTTTGTTTTTGCAGAGCCATTGAAGGATCAATTGCAGGAACACACAGGTTAGTGAGTCCATCTACTTTTCTTTTTTGGCGTCGATCTTTGGGATAATTGGAAGTTGAGGTTATCAGTCGTTGATTCTTTGGGATAATTTTTTCAAATGATTATTGTGCTGAATTCATGTGTGTTTGATTCATGAGCTAAATGTGTAAGTATTGTTCCCTGAATTCATGTTCATTTACTCCTTGTGTTTTCGTTTTCCTTCCTATAACAGCCTTGATGTGTTAAGATATAGGGAGAATTGCATTTAGGATCTACTTTCTCTCTGTGTGTGTCTAGTCTATATATATAAATATTGAAGTGTTATGAAAATGTATATGGCTTGATTATCTGTGATTGTATATTGGGTTTATTAAAATGAGTAGAAGGGAGTAAGTTTTATTCCTTACAATGAAGCGTGTAAGAGGAGCCTCTCAAAGTTATATTCCTTTTAGTCTCAAAATTAGTTATTTGGTGCATATGGTTTATTCTTTTCTTCTTTTATAAATTCAATCTGCATAGAGTTTTTGAAGCATGAGTGGCCAGCGTGATGGCGAAGCTTTATTCCTGACCTTGTCTCCGCAGCTAAAACTAGTGTAACAATTTGTGAGAATTGTATGGCTATATTGAAAGTGAGTTTATCCTACTTCCCTTGGATTTTGTTCCTTATATCGATAACTAACTTAAACAATGTCCATTCAGCTTTTGAGTGAAGAGGTTTTTGATTTTTCAAGAGGAGAGATGACTCAGCACAAGATTAAAGAGCTTCAACAATCATTGAACATGTAGCTGTTGATATCTTTAGTTCTATAGAAATTTCATCTGACATGATATTTGTTATGGCTGCTATGTCAGTTCTCTTTCTTTTAAGTTGGGGGTCTTGAAGAATTTTGAGTTTTAATTATTGGTTTTCCTTCTTCAAAATCTCAGTTGTGCTGTTATATAACATTTTGTTCACTCGTGAAAGTGATGTGTTGGTTCAAAGATCGACAAGAGAAGATATTTGCTTATATCAATGGCTTGCTAAAGCAATTGAAGATAACTGGTAAGGACAAGCTCATTTTAGAACAGAAATAAATTTTGGTAAATTACAAAAAGGGAATTCTTGGTGCAAATATTTCTAGTCTTGGAAAAATTAACTCCTCAGCTGGCTAATAATGGCTTATTGACTTACTTATTGGAGCACTGGCACGGATGTTACTGTCCCAGAAAAATTTGTCCATGACATGATGCATTATAGGGTTGTGCTTTAAACAACTTTGATATGATCTCAATTCGTGGAAACAACATGATGTGCTAGAGTTACATTATAAAGTGGCTTGACATGGATTCCTTTGGGTTCTATTTTAACTATATAATATATTTTCTGTGTTGACTTTGGGATTATGTTTTGTTTAATGCAGGGCATACTCCCACCTCCTACAAATATACCTGAGGCATATTCACATGGTTCAAGGGATGAACAAGTGGGTCTTTGTAATTTGCTAAAACAGGAAGCTTGATTTACTTAATTAAATGTGAAGTATTTGGTTGACACTTGTTATTTTTTATCTATGTTTAGGCATTTATACAGAACTTGGCACTGTTCTTCACCTCATTTTACAAGGCAAGGTTTAATTGCTCAGTTTTATGTCTATTTGTAATTTTATATTGTGAATATATAATCATCTAACAGCATGATTAAATTGTGTGAAAGAATGTGACCTTGCTGAGGGTGGTGTCTTTAAGCTACATTGTGGATGAGTCCATATTGTGCTTGTGGCATATTTAAGAATAGATCCAATCTCGTCTGTCATGAATTGTGTTGAAAAAACCTTTTCTTTTTCATTGTAGCTCCTATTATTCCTCCTTATATCTTTTTATTCCATATAGTTTTTGGGTTGCTTGTGGGGTGTTCATCTCTCTGTTAACACTGTTGTGGCTCCCTTCTATTTATGCAGGTTCACATTGGCATCCTAGAATCCACTCAACATACTCTTTTGGACTCACAGTGTTTGTGGTTTCATGAGCTTCAAAGAATGCAAGAATCTCATGGAAAGAGGCCAAACACCACTTATTTGAGAAATTCATTACTTTGTCTCTGAAAATTGACAAACCCATACTTTGCTCACTGTGGAGGGATGTGTAGTCACTGGTTAAGAATGGGGTCATTATGATAAACTCTTTCATTTTGTTTTCATCAACAATTTTTTAGCTTTTGTGTGAACTACATCCTTAAGGGATTTATTCTCTAATGGTATGTACTTTCTTAGGTTTAGATTTGTAATTGATACTCAATGATAATTCTGCTGAAGTGGATTCTAGTTCATCATATTTTGGGGTGTTAGTGGTAGCTCTGAAGGTTGGTGCTTCTGGCATTGCATCACTGACCTCGCTTCAGATATAGTTTGCTTCACTTTGATGTGGAGAAAATTTCTTGTATTATTTGATATTATCATAAATTTTCTTTCAGGCTATGTGAAAGTGAATCAGCAAAAATTTAATCAAATTGACTGCTAATACCAACCTGCTCAGAGAAATCACTATTTGTGGACTTTGGTAAGCAAACTATTCTTCCATGCAATGCTCTCTGATTTCTTTCTTCTGGTTTTTCAGTATGCTTTTCCTATCCTTTTCCGCTATGATTAATGAGGTCAATTACAAATGTCATTTCAAACAAATAGAAACACCATGGTCAGTAACATGAGGATCTAATTCTTTGCTTAGATTGGGAGCTGCTGCAGGTAGAGTGACCAAGTATTTTAGACTGACTCTATTCATTATTTTAGTAATACTACTCATACACATTTACACACACCATTTGCAAACGTTAAATGTGAGAATGTGAAGTAGCAAGTGATGTGTAAGAAGCATAATCAGCTCAAAAGAGCAATCCCCTCCCTTTGCATATCAGATAAAAGAATATCCCAAGATCCGTATAAAGTGCATGCCCATAAGAAAGCGAAGAAAACAAGGGGTAATAAATCTATTTATCTGTATAAAGCCCATACCCATAAGATAAAAGTGGCTATATCCATGGTTTAGGACTTGGTCCAACCCCTTCTCTATTGTGGGGTAATAAATCTTCCCTAGAAAATATTGTTGTAGATATGTCTAATGAGACAGTCCAAAGGTTAGAGAAAGAGTTAAATGAGTTAAAGGAAAACCATTATAAAGAAATGAATTTGATGAAGCAAAATCAAGCTAAGTTACTTTAAGAAGTATCTTTCTTGAGACAAGTTATGGAAAACTTATTCCTGAGGGGTCATTTGTGCCTCAAAACTTTAATGGAAGCTCATTTGAACAGGTAAAATTTTCAAAGTTTTTAAACCTTTTCTTGAAACTTGATGTTATAAGACATGTTTATTATCTTAAAATAGTTAAGCAAAATGATAACAGGTAAATTTGAACTTTTAATTCTCATGTATCTTTTATTGGTAAGTTCTCACGCTTTGACTGAATATTGTTTAGTTTGTGATTACATTTTCACATTTGAATATTATTTTTGAGTAACTTATATTGTTTTGGTTCTTGCAGGTTTAAATTCGATTGGTTCAATCCTAATGAACCATGTTCTTTTACTGTTTTACAGATTGATTCCATAAGTCTTTTAATGACACGAGACATATTTTATTCTTTTAGTGTTATACAGATTGTATCTAGAGGTTTTTCAATGGCAATGAACAGACTTTACGGTGACTATGTGATTAGACTAGATATTGGACTCAAAATGACATTAGTTATTAGATTCAAATACTTTTTACATTTGTTGATGACACTCTTGATATATAGTTGTTATTTTTTGTTGTGGATTTAATGGAATATATTTTGTTTTGATAAAATGAATTTAGGACGATTTATCTGGATCATTTGTATGTCATGATTTAAGTGTTTTATGAGCAAATATTATTGTCGTTCAAATTTTGTTAATCAAATCATACCTGCTTTGAGTGACAAATAATTTTAATATTTCATGGCAATAGTAATTGTTGAAAAAAGTCAGAGAACTTTTAGCGGCAATAAAATAAGCCGGTGAATGAGTTTAGAAGATAATTCTAAAATCATATTTAGTGGCCATTAAAATTGCCGCTAAAGGCTATGGTAATTGCCGCTATATCTTTTGACTTTTAGCGGCAATTATTTGGATCTTTACCAGCTTTTCCTACAATTGCCGGTAAAGCTTTTAGCGACACTGGATATGCCTGCAAATTAATAATTGCCGGTAAAGGATTTGGCGGCCATTATTTTTGCTGCTAAAGATCATAATAATTGCCGCTAAAAGTGTATTTTGTTGTAGTGTGTCAGTTTAAAATTTTTTTACACAGTCAACCAATCAGAAATTGTCACATAAGCTAAAATATTTGACTTTTATACTAACTACCTTAAAAGTCACATCTACCATGATTATCAATTGGTTGACTGTGTAAAAAACTTTACACTGAGAGTGCATAACAATTAAACTCAAGATTTTATACTCTGCATATTTGAAATTTAACGTAATTTGAAGGTGATCAAAAATTGAAAACAAGATTAATATCAAAAGTATACACATAATCAGCAATATACACACTATTAACAGTTGAAGTTTTTGGAAGAAAATATTTTTATTTTTATTTTGCCTCTAAACTCTAAAGGTATCTTCATATGTTTTTTAGGTGTGTGAAATAATAAGTTCCTAAACTTTCTTTACAATTTAATTTCTCTCCAGCGGTTGAACTTTCATCTTGCCCTTAAAAAATAATTCCTTTACTATTATGCCATAGAAAATTTGATTTGAATTTTGAAGTAAAGGTAACGTTTATGTTACATGGTCTAAAAATATACAAATAAGATAAAGTTTTCAGTCAAAAAAAAAGATAAAGTTAAAGTTTTCAGTCAATTACAATAGTTAATAAGTTTTCATTTAAGAAATATATAGCCTTTATTTTTGTTTCAAAATTGAAGAGGGTAGGAACTTATGTGGACGATGATAAGGTCCACAAAACAAACATGTTAATACTGATCCCCAATCTAATAACATGAGCAGAGAGTTCTGATCAATCGTATCACTTATTAAACCCTAAAGCGGCTAAGCCTAATTAATAATATTATGAATTACTAGTACTAGTATGATAATTAAACCTGAGCTTCCAGACTGGATGCATGCCCCGATAGCCAACTTATTATGTCCTTTTCTTTGTCAAAATGCAAGTACAAATTTCATAAAATGAATGTTGCATGTGAACGAACATTCGCATCACGGCACGCGGTTTTCTTCATGTTATACCAAACATTTTTCTAAATCCATTATTATCCATATTATATTTATTAAATTATCATTTTTAACAAAGAAAAGGAATCGTCCAATTAAGCATCATCAAACACAACGGAAATGGCAACAGTAACTTAGAATAGCATAGTCTTGCACCCAAAAACAAACGTAGAATAGCATAGTCAACGAAAGGAATGGCCTACGCATACATCTGCATTCGTCAAATTATAAATAATAAAAAACCCAGACTGTGCAGTGATTACAGCATTATCAATATCCAACCACCACTGTCCACCACCTTGCCATAACACAGTATAGCGAAGTTTATTTGGCATTCCTTTTCTTTTCCAACCAAAACAAATGGCAAATATTCTTCACACTTTTCAAATTTGAGTCATTTTAAAGAAAAATAGGTGTGTTTAAGGTAAAAATATATTTTACTCTATGTCATTTCGTGTTTTATCACTATAATCTCACTTATGTATATCATCATTTTTTTGGTAGAATTATGTATATCATTTAATCTATATCATTCACCATTTAATTATATTTTGGCAAATGATAATTGTTAAAGAATCAAAAAAATAGAAATTTTGTAGTAAATATAATTTTTAAACTTCTATGCATTGTTTGGATGTGGGAAGAAGTAGGGAGGAAAGAAGTATGATAGAAATAAGTATGAAAGAAGAGAAAATCAGTAAAATGAAGAGATTTTTTGATTGTTTGAATTGAAAAAAAAAAGGAAAAAAGTATAAGAGAAATAAGTATAAAGTTCTCTCTTCGTTTGCTTGGTTGAAGAGAAAAGTGATGAGAAAGAAAATGCGTATAATATATAATGCCATTTTTATCCTTTGAATAAAATGTTTATGACAACATTGCATTGAGAGATAGGATAATATTGGAAGGATGAAAAAATTATATTGGGTGAGAATCTTTCTCTCTGTGCCTTGTTTTCTTCTCTCAACCAAACATATAAAATCTTATTTTTCTCACTCACTTCCATCATCATTACTCCCCTCTTCCTATTTTCTATGGAATCATATGATGACTTAAAGTATTGAATACGTCATTTATTA
This sequence comes from Ammopiptanthus mongolicus, assembly GCA_039655645.1. Taxonomy (NCBI): domain Eukaryota; kingdom Viridiplantae; phylum Streptophyta; class Magnoliopsida; order Fabales; family Fabaceae; genus Ammopiptanthus; species Ammopiptanthus mongolicus. The sequence goes on from CM077349.1 coordinate 5,917,484, forward strand.
ATATAAATTTTTATTTTCTTTAACTACTGCTATAGAATATTAAGGATACTTATGAGCAAAATCCTTGATTTTATAATATAATAAAGATGATATGCATATTAAATAATTATAAAGTAAAAAATATTTCTTATTTAAAGAACACTTACAACTTTTTCATTTTTGAGACAAACGTTAGAAAGTTAAGCTTAGCTCGGTGGCGAAACCTGGAGTTGACAAATTACAATAAGGAAGCAATGAAGGAGTGCCACGTGCAAGTCAACCCTTGTTTTCTTCGAGACCCTCCGCTTGATCCAATGGTGATCGTAGCACGCTTCTCAAGGTTGAATTAGAAAAACAATTTTAAATTTATTTTTTACTCACACTGTTGACTTTTGGCTCCTTTCCCACAATTGAAGTCGTCCTTTAAATTTTCACCTTCCACTCCCCCTGACATGACACTCACCCACACCCAAATCCAAACCCAAACCAAACAACACAAAAAACAAACACAAAACACTCCTCAAGTGGCGTCTGCACTGCACACATCAAAATCATTCACCACTGGTCCCGTATCTTGTCAACTTGAGGCGGAGCGTGTATGTCACGCTCCTTAAGGAACGTAGTTGACCATTGAATAATCTCATTAATAAAACCTTTGAGTTTAATTGTGCATTAGTCCAACTTGATCCCTTCCGTATATGATCCTCAATTCTATCCTTTACATTCCTTCGTATGAAAAGATATTATTAGGAAGATGTCGGATAGTATCTTAAAAGATTAGTTTCTCGTTATGAAATAAGAAAATATTATGAAAAAAAAAACCTTTTGAGTTTTACTTAATGAGAGACTAATCTCTTTTGACTATATTGATAAGGGATTGAAGATTAGATTAATTAATTTTTAATAAATTCGAAAATGTTTCTGAAATTTCATTAATGAAGTTACTAAATGAAGTTATTATGATATTACAATTTCCGTAAGCAAATTGGGATTTATTCTTTACTTAACCACTAAACAAGTCAACGCCCCTTACCAAAACATCATTAACCTTATTTTCCTATTTAGAAAAGAAAACAAGCATTTCCTTTCTTATTTCCAAAACGCTTTATTCCATAGTCAACGCCTCTCTCCCAGCCTCCTCTTCTTATTGAGCTTCAGCTTCTCTTCCTTCACCCTTCCTTTCTCTCTCGACCTAGAAGCCATGAATAATAATCAGTTATATTAGTTAACGTTTTTATTTGCCTCTGTTTACTTTTCCTTTATCTGTTGCGATGGGTAACGGTTTACGGAAGCTAACGGTGTGTTTCAGCGGTGACGGAGGCCGTCACGGGAAACACGACATATCGGATTTAATAACGGAGCCACTCGACGAAGGACACGGCCACTCCTTCTGTTACGTTAGACCCGACCCGACCCGTTTATCTTCTTCCAAGGTCCATTCCGAAGAAACCACGACCACCTTCCGAACAATCTCCGGCGCCTCCGTCAGCGCAAACACCTCCACCCCTCTCTCCACCGCACTCGTCGACCTCTACTCCTACGGCTCCGTCGACAGAGCCGCGGCTTTCGAGAGCTCAACCTCCTTCGCTTCTCTCCCCCTTCAACCCATCCCCAGAAGCCTCATGAATTCGGGTCCTTTCTCCGGGTCGGGTCCTCTGGAGAGAAGTGCCTTATCGGGTCCAATCGAACGTGGGTTCATGTCGGGTCCCATCGAGCGCGGGTCGTTGTTTTCGGGTCCTATCGAGAAGGGTAGCTCCGATCCGTTCCAGAGAAGCTTCTCTCATGTGGGTTTCGGTTTCCGACCCGAAACCCGCAAGGGTCGATGGATTCGGGTTTTTCAGAGAGCGATATCGAAAACGTTGTATCAAAACTCAAAAAACTCGATGGTTGCTCCGATCAAAGGGGTTCCGAAAGAGCTAGAATGGATGATTGGTGGTGAGAAACAACAACACTACAATGAGAATTTAACAGTGAGTAGCAGTGATGGTAGCTTGGAAGATTATTATTCAATGGAAAGTCAGAATCTTCAATGGGCACAAGGTAAAGCAGGGGAGGATCGTGTTCATGTGGTGGTTTCAGATGAACACGGTTGGGTTTTCGTCGGAATTTACGACGGTTTCAATGGTCCTGATGCACCTGATTACCTTGTTTCAAATCTTTACTCAAACGTGCATAGAGAATTGAAAGGGTTGTTGTGGGATGATCATGATGCTGAAGGCTCCTCAGTGGTTCAACAAGAGAATCAAAATCATGAAAGTGATTGTGATGTGAGGAAGGAAAGGTTAGGAGATGCTTGTTCTCATTGTGTTGAGGAAGAGAATCATCCTTGTGCAAGTGGGGATTCGAGGAAGAAGAATTCTTGTTCTAAGTATAAAGGGGTTGCCAAGAAATGGGAGGAGAATCAGAGAAGGTGGAGGTGTGAATGGGATAGGGAAAGATTAGAACTCGATAGAAGATTAAAGGAGCAAATCAATAAATTAGGGTCTGGTGGGACCAGTGCGATTAACCATTCAGATGTGTTGGAAGCTCTTTCTCAGGCTTTGAGGAAAACTGAGGAGTCTTATTTGGATGTTGCTGATAAGATGGTGATGGAAAACCCTGAGCTTGCTTTGATGGGTTCATGTGTTCTTGTGATGTTGATGAAAGGAGAGGATGTTTATGTGTTGAATGTGGGTGATAGTAGAGCTGTGTTGGGTCAGAAGGTAGAGCCTGATTATTGGCTTGGGAAAATAAGGCAGGACTTGGAGAGGATCAATGAAGAAACAATGAATGATCTTGAATCTTTGGATGCTGATACAACTAACTTGGTTCCTACTCTAACTCCGTTTCAGCTAACCAAGGATCATAGTACAAACGTGGAAGAAGTAAGTTTGTTTAACTCACTTCGACCGTTTTGAGCAAAGTTGCATTCAACTAATATTACTTACTAATTTCCATTTCAGGAAGTCCAGAGAATAAAAAAAGAACACCCGGATGATGCTTGTGCTGTGGTAAATGATCGTGTTAAGGGTTCTCTTAAGGTTACCCGAGCATTCGGTGCTGGATTTCTCAAACAGGTTAGTATCTATGGTAGTGTACGTAGATGTCTATATGTAAATGTATATACTCAGCAGTTATCTATCTGCAGCATTGCCTTCACTTCCTCCCTTTCATCCCACATTATGTGAATAAATGGGAAGAAATTTTGCAAAAGGACGCTAGGGTTGTGATGCTTTACATATGCAATAACATTGTTATACCCTCTTCCACATTTCTATATGTTATCACAAAAGGGTTCTCAAATATAGTAATAGTCCTTGGATGAAACAAAGTTTTCTCTACTACGAGCAGTGATTCTATGAAACAACTTAAGCTAGATGTGATTTTCTTAAGAAGAGAAAATAATTACTAAGAAACTAATAAATTATCTTCCTTCACTGACATTGGGTTCTTAACATGAGATGTGACCATATGAATGCTAATGTTAATTAGAATTCTGCCAAATTTTGCAAACTACTTAAGGTTCTTGCTGAAAAGAAAGATCAGAATGCAGATTGTTTTAGACTTGGAAATGTCTCTAATTTTGTTTTTTCATTTGATTATTCTTTCTCTTATTCTCCACTCTATAAAGCCATTATCTGCATTTTCTTATTGCGGGTTATGTTTTAAACTTTTGCAGCCCAAGTGGAACAATGCACTCCTGGAAATGTTTCGAATAGACTACATAGGAACTTCTCCTTACATCAGCTGCCTACCATATCTAAAGCACCATGGATTAGGCCCAAAGGACAAATTTTTGATCTTATCCTCTGATGGGCTCTACCAATACTTGACAAACGAAGAAGCTGTAGCTGAAGTTGAGCTTTTCATTACATTGCAACCTGAAGGAGATCCAGCTCAGCATTTGGTTGAAGAAGTGCTATTTCGTGCTGCAAAGAAAGCTGGTATTACTAAAATAAAATAACAGATCACATAATTGCCTTTTAAGAACTCAAGGGTCCTGGTTTTACTAATTCTTTGGCATTCTTAATTTTCAGGTTTGGACTTTCACGAGTTGCTTGAAATTCCACAGGGTGATAGGCGTCGTTACCATGATGATGTTTCCATCATTGTTATTTCTTTCGAGGGAAGGATATGGAGATCCTGTGTACAAGTATAGTGAACTGAAAACCATTCTTAAATTTAAAAAAGAAAGAAAGAAGATGAGAATATGCTGTGCCAAAGGGTCAGGCATTACCTTTTTGCTGTTCTTCCTCCCCTTACTGCTCTCCTTTTGTAAAATAGCAACTAAGCTCTGGGAGAGTGCCTAAGAGACTTAATTGTGCAATTTGGTGGGTGGTGAACAAACTAAAGTTGTAAAAGATGGAATTTGTTTATCACAAGTCACTCTCACATAGAATTGTAATTATTGTAATAAAAATCATTCCTTAAAAATTTATTTGCATTTTGTAGTGCATAAAGCTTTCTGCAGTTTTGGTTGGCATATGGCTGAGCAAGTAATTCATCTGAGCAACAGCATCTTTCTGATTTTCAAAATAAAAACAATGCAATACATGTTCCAAACAAAAATGCCCGTGATAGGATCTTTGGGGTTATGTTTGCCTTTTCAGTTTGATGTGGATATCAAGCACTATTTGCAATAAGGTTCTCGAGCATTATTTTTTTGTCTTGCACTATATTCTTTCATCAAAATGGTCTTCTTTTCAAACAAGATTCTTCAGTCATTTTTATTTCTAATAAGAAGCAAACATCAAGTGGTATTTTGTATGCATCGAGGTCAACTTTGAAATTTGATTTTTGACCTTAGTTCTGCTTTCATCTTTTCACAAGAGTTAACATTTAGAAACAGCGAATCTCGGTATATGAAAGGGATCAATGAACTGAAAGTGATGAATGAATCAAATTAACTTTGGACTTCAAGCACTGGCCGTAGGATAATGTTATTCACTAGTGCAAAATATGCATTCCACGTCAGGGATTTACGATGATTGTTTTAAATCCGTAATAGAAAATAGTGCGATGGCAATTTTATAATAAATTGCATTTAGTTTAAGATTTTCTACTATTGTTTCCTACCTAACCGTAGTAAAAAGTCTTTTTTCCTGCACCCGATCACTTTCCATTATGGTTGCATTTAGAACCATAATATAAAGTTTATTGTCTATTACGGTTCAAAATGCAACTGTAGTAAAAAAATGCGTTCTACAGTAGTGAAAATGTAACCATAATAGAAATGTAAGTTTTCATTACGGTTCAACAATCGAAGTAGAAAGTTCCCATTTTTTATAACACATCTTTCTATTACCGTGATCCAACGGTAATAGAAAGTCAAAACCAACCATAGTAGAAAATACGTGATGTAGGAGTGATTGTTTTAAATTAGCTAAAAATGTTAATAGCCTCAGGTCCAGTGCAAATCTCTTGAGTACATTGAAAAGTCGAATGGTCCAAAACTTAATCTCACCTGTGATATTACATAAGAGCAAAAAAATCTATATCGTTTTATCAGCAAAATGAGAAATAGTCTCTATTGGTATTGATCGTTTTCTCAGAAGAAAGAGAAATTAAGCCTCCTTTGGTCTATGGATAATCTATTTGACGAAGGAGTTGTCAAATCATTAACTAACAAAATAATCTAAAATTTTTATATGTTAATATGTATTTAACTATTTATGATTTTGCTAAAAATCTAGAAGCAGAATCCATGCTAACTACCGGATCCTTACAAAGACACGTTGCATGTATTTCTTAGATCAAATTGAATTTTCTTAACTACTAGCAACCATTAACTTAAAATTAAATGCACTGCAGCAACCAGAGGTTGGTATATCTATCACTTGTTCATTAAATTGGAAGGTACGGGATTCCGTCATGCTCTCCCCAAACCCTTAGACCATCTCCGATGAGTGTTCTTAACAGGATTCTTAAAGCTAGTAATCGGCATTTACAAGAACCACTACTAAAGAAAGCTGAGCTGAAATTTCTTAATAAAAACTGTTCTTATGGAAGAACCATGATGTTATGAAAGTTAAGTTAATTGTAAGACCCATTAAAAATAAATGAAGAACCCAAGTTAGATTTTAGTATTTTATCATTGTAGTGAAAACTAAAACTAGTGAGAATTTTTAAATCCAATATGACATTGTAAGATCCACTAAAACAGAGATAAGAACCCAAAATGGTGATTTGGTGATCTAACCTATCACAACGAGGTTGTTATTGTGCAACCAAGCATATTGGAATGCATGTCTATCTGAATAAAGCGCAGAGATTTGATCCTCTCTACCCACTTTAAAGACAAACCATAACCAATTCAAGGCGCTCAAAGGGTCATCTGATATGCACAGACCTGTTTGTACTTTGCACTGATTTAGAGCTAAAGTAACGTCAAATACGCCGAACAAAAAATATTCTAGTTCTTTTAACTTGGCCTAGCCAACCGTTGCTATGTCGAACAATTGCTCCTTATTTATTATTATGCACTAGAGATTTATGTTAAGTTCTTGACATAAGATCAAAGCAATTTGCTAAGATTTCAGCAATTCATATTATATATTACAAGATTAAAGCATCTAGAAAATTCTATAAGCTCTAGAGTTCATAAAGATTTTCCAGTGGAATCTAAAGCAGTTTAGCATATACAGATATTTGTAACATATATCATACATAAATAATAGGCCAAAATGTTCCCTTTGGCCCTTAAATGTGGGACTAGTTTCACTTTGATCCCATTACATTTTAAGTCATGATAGAAAAGACGGGTACACAGACGATTGCCATCTCTTACTTTCCCTGTTCTCTTGGTTAGAAATTGGAGCCAAAATTCAATCTCTTTTTTTCTACACTCGAATGGCGAAACATAGGCAATGTCTGCCAACTACAATTAACATAGGAGTTGGGATCAAATCAAATTGACAATATTTTGTCCGATGTAGGATAGATTTGCAACCCAAAAACAAACGTGGAACTATAACCAAACTAGCCCCAAACTTAGGGAACCTTCAATGGTTGAATGCTAATGTGACAGCCTATAAATTGAGAATTCAGCATTTCATTAGCCTCCAACAATCTAGTGCCTTCAACATGAATTACTTTCCATTCATATTTTTTTTCTTTCTGCACACACCCGACATCCTCCACCTTAGTTTCCTTTGACAATTTCAAGTTGGCCGAAACATGGCCAACATCCTTCTGCAACCTTATCAAATTGTTGGGTCAACTTCAAAGCAATTACCGGGTTTAACTGGAAATGAGTTTGGCTTTTGGGGTCATGAGTGGAAAGATCAAGAAACCTACTTGTTGAAGCAGAAATTTGATTACATTAAGCTGGGCTTAGATATTTATGCAAGGGACAATATTGAGGCTATCCTTGGAAATATTGGTATTTCACTAGGTCCAAAAGCCAACTATGATAGAAGCAAAATTGTCAATGCTACAAAGGGAAGTAGTCGTATTGGCGTCAAACCGCAACTTAAATACCGGCAAATTGGTCGCATTGTTATGTTGCGGTTAAACGCCAATACGACTACTTCCCTTTATGGCGTCAACAATTCTACCTCTATCATAGTTTGCCGTTGAACCTGGTAAAATATCGGCATTTCCAAGGATAACCTTAATATCGCCTCTTGCTTAAATATCTAACCTCAACTTAAAGTTATCAAATTCCTGCTTCAATAAGCAGGTTCCGTGATCCTTCCACTCATGCCCCCAAAAGCCAAACTCATTTCTAGTTAAAGCAGGCCAATCGCTTCGAATTCGTGTAGCAATCCAACAATCTGATAAAATAAACAAAAAAATACTTTTTTCAAGATTATATAAAAAATAATAAAAAACTATTGATTAAGATAAATTTACATTCTTCTTGCCTAATTTAGTCGTTGTGCACCTATGATAGTTGAGGCGAGGAGTTGTTCGATGGTTATAGGCCATGTATGGTAAATTTTTATGGTACCGTGGCACATTGTGTACGAGGCTTATAGAAAGATGTTGGCCATGTTTCGGCCAACTTGAAATAGTCAAATAAAGCTAAGGTGGAGAAGGTCGGGTGTGTGCAGAAAGAAAAAAAATATGAAGTGAAGGTAATTCATGTTGAAAGGATGGATGATGAAGGCACTAGATTGTTGGAGGCTAATGAAATACTAAATTCTCAATTTATAGGCGGGCACATGAGCACTTCAGCCTAAAATGAATTAATGAACCTTCAAGACTTGCAAAGCCAGTCTTGGATCGCAAGTCGAAGTGCGTGATTGGGAGTAAGAAGCAGATGAGTCAATTTTAAATTAGTCATGGGAGAAGTATCATGCCCATTTTCCATCCATTCACGTATGGCATCTCCTTCATAGGTAAATCCATCTGCTGCAACTTGAGGATCATGCATTATTTCCTGAAGTAGGGATCCAATAAAAACATGAGCCACAGAATACCATAACTATCTTCAACTTGTAAAAGGAAAAAATGGGTCCTTCAGAATTGGTCAAAAGCAGTTTTAGATAGTTTATTAGCTTTTCAAAGGGCCTATTGAACGTAATTATGTTTTATTAAAAAAAAAAAAAAAAAAAAGAATCAGTTACCTGAAGGATTGGACATAAGAAAAAAGATGGCACAGGTCGCTCTTCTGAAAGATGCAACTGCTCCAACTCTCTCACTAGAGTAGGTGTTAACTCTGGCCTGTCTCTACCATTTTTTTGACAACATTGCAATCCCAGTTCGACCAATTGTGTTGCCACATCCAAAGGCCATTCTCCAGCTGAAGAATCCAAAATTGAAGACAATTTTCCACATGAAACTGTGTTGCGTACTACAACTGCTAATCCCACTGGAGTCCTACCAGTGAGGAGTTGCAAAATGATGAGCCCAAAGGAGTAGATGTCAGACTTGGGTGTTAGTATTCCAGTTCTCCGAAACTCAGGATCAGTATATGTGAAAGTACCCTTCGGCTCAGTGCTCAAGCGGAAACTAGGACGATATAGAGACTCCTCTGTCACCAGCCTGCAGAACCCAAATTCACATATCTTGCAACTAAGTGAAGAATCAAGAAGTATAATTTCGGGCTTCAGATCGCCATGGATAATAGTTTCAGGTTTGGAAGAATGTAAGAAGCAGAGTGCACTGGCTATTTCAGCTATCATCCGTGCTCGGGTATTCCATGTCAAAGGGGAAATGTTGCTTTTTCGGAATAGATAGTCTTGAAGAGTTCCATTGGGAAGGTATTCATATACAATTGACCAGGCTTCCGGGCAAACACCAAGCAAAGTCAGTAAATGAGGGTGCTGGAGACTACCAAGAACTTGAACCTGGTCACAAAAGGATGACATTAGTTGGACCAAACAAACACACCATATGCTAGACAGTCTGGCCAAAGGAAAGAAAGGAAGAAAGAAATTTTAAACTAAATCACAGGTTAGGAAGCTAGAAATGCACTATTTACAGTTCATATCATCCAAATATGTCTGCAGCTGCCAAAACACTACATTAGGAACTACACACCCGCTATAGGAACACAAAAAAACAATTGAGGAAGTTACAGTTAATGATAATAGGGTTACTCTTTTGGTATCCCTTTGGTGCTTTGCACATGGGTTATTTAGGGTGTTTTTTAGTAGAGATGCAGAGGGATTGGCATGCATTGTTGCATGGCTCTGTCACCTAGTTTTAGTTGTTTCTTTTTGTTTTTTATGAGGATGTCTCATCCTCTTCTTGTGTACTTTTCTCTTCTCTACTAATAATACTTCTTTTATTATAAAAAAAAAAAAAAACACAGTTAATGATAATGGGGATGGAGAAGAATTACACATCTCCATTTATTAATGTGCAGAAAGAAAGAAAACTACAAGTCTTATGTTTTAGTTGGACAAATCTGGCAGCATCAATATATGAGAAACACCGCACAACCAAAATAAAAAGCAAAAAAGGGGAGGCTGTAACCTATTAAAATCCAAAGGCCTCAAAATCATGTTTCCTCCTCCAATCCTCTCAAGCTCTAAAGAAAGCATCTAGATAACAACTTTGTTAGAATATATGAAAATATCTCATAACATCGTTATTGTATGTTAGAATGTTTTAAAATATCTTAGATGATCATGATCTCTTAGGATTTATTTCCTATTTATATTCCCTAATTCGTTTTCTTATTTAATTAGGACTATGAATATACTAAAATACTAATATATAAATATAGGACAGTTGGGTTTGTCTTTTACAAAGATTATCATAATATTAGTATCAATATCAATTTCATATTATTTTGGGTCTCTATTCTCTCGATTCCTTCTTCCCTACCTAAAACCCTCCCATTCAACATGGTATTAGAGGAGTACCATCCTTCATAATCTATCACGTCAATATTCTGCTGCCAGTTCCTGAAAATTTGGGACTCAGGTCCACCACCTCTCCTATTTTGTCGTCTTTCCTGCAACCTCTGCCATCGTTTGTCTCGCCACAATATCTTCGTTAAACCCAACCCCCATCGTCTTTGTTGGTTGTTTGGCCTCTTTGGGCTGTGTTCCGGTGTGCTTTGGGCTGTTTTTTTGCCATTTTTGTCCTAGTTATCTCTTTTTGGCCATTGTTTTAGGCTTTTAGCAGCTTCTTCTTCTCTGGTGTTTGTCATGCCATTATTTTCTCACTAATGGATCATACTAGTGGCTTCTCTTCCTGTCGATGATCATCGCAATGACAATTTCTTTCCCACAAATAAATCATACTAGTGGTGACTTCTCTTTTCATCGATAATCATTTTGATGGTAACATATGTTGGTTATGATTTAAACCAGCTTGGTTCTATCTCAGTTGCTTTGGCCCCGACTCTTTATCCCAAATGCCCTGGCTCCGGCTCTTTGTCAATTGTTCCAGATGCACTGCTCCCATCCTTCGTCCAAGATGTAGTTGATGCCAGCCACCGTCTCCACTTCAAAAGCAATTTCTAGCCATTATCACATTGTTTGGTGTGTTTAGTGTGTTTAATTGTAAGAAGCCCAAGTTTATTTTGCAGGAAGTTCAGAATATATGAAAAATATCTCATAATATTGTTATTGTATCTTAGAATTAATAGTTAAGATTATCCTAGATGATCTCTTAGGATTTTATTTCCTATTTATATTCCCTAATTTGTTTCCTTATTTAATTAGGACTATAAGTCTACCATTAGTATAAATAGGGTCATTGGCTTTGCCTTTGTCATGTTATCATCACATTAGTATCAATATCATTCTCATATTATTCTAAATCTCTATTCTCTCTTTTCCTCCTTTAGTACCTAAAAGCCTCCAATTCAACAAACTTCAAAAGTTTTTGAAAGATATTATGGTGGAACTGACCTCTTGATGAAAATCTGCTGGTCCTTGCACGTTATATGGGTGGAACTTCTTTATAGCAACAGTCCTGCCCAACATTTCCCCTTTATAAATACAACCATATCCACCTTGCCCAATTTTAAAGCTCTCGGAAAAATTGCATGTGGCATTTTGAAGATCTGATAATGAAAATTCTGCTAACTCGGGTAATTCTTGAGCAATCCCAATGACCCCAATGCAATGAGCTGCTCCAACTTGTCCGCGACTTTTCCACCGCTCAAGCCAGCAGAGGGCTTCCATTTTCTGTCTCCTGATCTGCTGCCTTTCATGCCACATGGTTGAGATGGATGCTTGAATTAGGGATAGTTCATCTGCAGCTTCATCTCGCCTCCGGTTTGCTTCCTGAGCATGACTATCTAATAGGGCAATATTTTTCATGGTCCTTTGCATCTCACTAGCAATTTGTTCACTCTCATACATGAGCTTTTGTTGTTCTTTTACTGTAGCTATAAGTGCATCCTCCACCTCTTTCCTGATCTTTACTTCACGTGCATGGGCAGATTTGAACCAATTCACCTGAAGAAAGAATATATAACTTAGGTTGGGAAAGATTTAATGCAATCAATCAATCATACACAATATACTCAAACTCAATATATTCATTTGTCACTAAGTTGGAGATCAAACCCTATATATTTAATTAGTGTTCTCAATCTTGAATGTGAGTCATTCTTCACAATCTCCCTCCTTCTCAGTGTTGTCGTCTTTTAAACACATTTCAAAATCTGCTTACTTAGTTTTCCATTTAATTTAATTCTTTTCCTTTTCAAAACAACTATTTCTAATTACTACAATTTCATCCATTAATTGCTATAATCACCAAATCTGCTTACTTATTTTATACGTTTAATTCTTTTCCTTTTCAGAACAAATATTTCTACATATTAATAAGAATTTCAGGATCATGTACTAATTGTTTAATATTAGTTTCTGGATTTTTTATTACTAATCAACCCCTATATATTAAATTGAAGTCAACATTCTTGAATGTAAGTCATTCTCCATAATCTCTCTCCTCCTCAGTGCGTCACATACATTAAGCAATTTTTTTATAATATTTTACTTATTTTTTGTTAAGAATTTAGGCATCCGAATGGTTTCCTCAAAAACCGGCTTATGAGGGGGTGGTCTACCTAGCTATATAAGCAATGGCCAGGCTCGTTAACCACCCGATATGGGACTCGCAACACGCCCCCTCGAGCCTGGGCTCGTCACCACAAGCGAGGGCTAGCAGCACTATCCACAACACCGGGCAGAACGTGGCTCTGATACCATGTTAAGAATTTAGGCATCAGAATAGTCCCCTCAAAAACCGGCTTATGAGGGGGTGGTCTACCTAGCTATATAAGCAATGGCCAGGCTCGTTAACCACCCGATATGGGACTCGCAACATTTTTAAATACGTTTAATACATTTAATATGCTAATTAATTGTTATAAATATCAAGTCCTTAATTACTTTTTCATTTAACTCTTTTACTTTTTAGGACAAATATTTATAGTTACTAATTACTGATACTAATTTCTAGATTAGCTACATTATTTGCTATCATCTCTTATTTGAATTGTCACCTTTTTAAAATTAATTCAAATTCTAATTATTTGATATCACATTTTATTCAAATTATTACATTTTTAAAATTAATTCAAATGCTAATTATTTGCTATCACATCTTATTCAAATTGTTACCTTTTAAATGTTAATATTATAAAACTTTATAATTTATCATACGACCTTTTTTAAAAATTAAATATCAGCAATTCAAAAAATTGAACTTTATAACATATTGCATATGTATATCATATTAAATTATAATTTATATAAGTATTAAATATTTTTTAATAAAGAATAATTAAATAAATATTAAAATTAAAAAAATCTGTGCAATACACGGGATATTTAATTGGTCCTATACGTTTTTTTTACATTTCATATGGATCCTATAAGTTTTATTTTTTTCAAATTTATCCTACACATTATGTTCCATTTACATGTTAGTCCTTTTCGTCAATTTCAACCTAATGCCGTCAATTTTGACCTGACGTGACTATCAACGTTAGTCCGACACGTGGCTTTTGATCTGACGCCATAAGGTCGAAATTGACGGAAAAGACTAACGTGAAAACGAAATACAACGTGTAGGACCAATTTGAAAAAAATAAAACTTATAGGACGGATGTGAAAAGTAAAAAAAACGTGTGGGACCAATCAACCTATTTTGCCTAAATCTTACAAACATAATGTCCAAGAAACTTCTAAACAACACATTCAAACAAATCAGAGTGAATTTGGGCAAACCAGTCCAAAATGTGGCTTCTACAATTCTAACTTGAAAATGTTAAGTTTCAGAAACTTGTGTGTAGTATTTTGCGGATGGATTCTCTCTTGATGTAATATTTCGTCAAAGTTTCTTAAATACATAAGAAACCATCCTTGATGCCTCATGACTAGCAATAATCTGTTTGGCCACTCACCTTTCAATGCAAAGACAAGAAGCTTCTTTGTTAACAAAAGTCCTAAATAATGTACAATCACTATATTATGCTTACCTTCTTTATGGCCTCCATGGCTTCGACTTCCAACCTCTTGCACTTTAGTATATTTGCAAAGGCCTCATTTGTTGCTGCATCAGCTTCTCTTTTTGTTTCAATCAGCTGACTGTTAATTCTTTCTTCCATGACCCCTGAATAAGTATCTAAAGAACCCCCAACAGAATTTTGGGAGGAACAATGAATGCTACAACTGGATGATTTGGATGAAGAAATGGCTTCGGTTTCAATGATTTCAATGTCAGGTTGAGCACATGAAGACAAAAAACTAGGTATTTCAGAAGCCTCTCTTGTCCAAATGTGTTTACCTTTATAGATAAACCATATTTCACAGAACGGGGGAGCATTTTTGGCAGTGTAATTTGCTTTACTGGAATTCTTTTTCACTTTCATGCAACTGCAATATTCCATTATAATTTTGTAAGCGGAAAGATTTATTCGTCCCTTCTATAGAAGGAAAGGGACAAAACCCAAAATTACTGAAGCAGATTATATGGTTCAAGTAATACAGAAAAGATAGACATTGGGATAAAAAATACTTGAGCGTCAAAGAATATAATCAACTTTTTTCAATCCACGGGACTCTGTCTATTAGAATGAAACTAAGAAGAAAATAAGCCAAGTTCAATGCAGACTAACAAGGCAGTTTTATACAGGCACAATTTTTCCCTCTTACCGACAATGCAGAAAAACAATTCTCTCCCCACCCCACACCACCTGAAAAATGAAATAAAAAAAGGGACAACTCCAAAGAACAGTGGTGGATAATTAGATTATTAGACAATCGATGAAATACTTACTTCTCTGGTACTGCTCCAATGACAAGCTTCCTAATATTATGCCTAATAACCAAGTCAACAATCCCTTTCTGGACTTGGTCAGCTTCAGTCAGGATAACGCTTGCCTTAACCTGACAAAAAATATATATTAACAAAGACAATTCATAACGGGTTTCTTACCCAAATTGCATATTCTCCGGAATAAGATAACTTTAGCATAAATTCAAAACATGAAAACAGAATGATAATTAACAGCATTTAAAAGGGTCTGGCTAAATGCATTATAAGGTCCTTTTTCCCACCAAAATTTTTAGTGTATTTGTGAACAGGCTTAGTTTACCAAAATGGAACCATAGTGAGCACTGCAGTCTCAGAAAAACGATTTTCCGCTGAGAAAGTACTTTCATTGCATATTTTAACTACCAGAAGATATTTTGATGATTAAATTAAGATTATAGTTCTTTTTTGGCTGATTAATTAAAATTCTACAGAACAATCAATAGATCTGATATGACATTATTGGCAACATATGCGTAGCCTCAGCAGAAAAAATAACCAAAATACAGGAAAGATCATAGCAGAAATCAGCATTTAAATAGGCAAAGATATGCATAGTACCTTAGCTGCACGGCAAATTCTCAAGTATTTGTCTAAAAGCCTCATCGTCTGTTCTCTTTCCTCTCTTCGAAAAACAGACACCACTTCAGGGCTAGCCTGGGATGCTGGCAATTTCCCCACTGCTCAACATATCAATGAAATTGAAAAAATTGAGCTTAATTGTTATAAATAATAATATAGAAAAGTTTCTGTTTTTTTTTTTTTTTTCGGTACATAATATAGCAACCTTTAGGATTTGGATTCCCTGCGGTCCTGTTTCCAGAAAAGGGCACAGTGAGTGTAGGATATAAGCGACCGCAGGGAATCCGGATCCCAAAGTTTAAAGAGATTCAATATGTGCAAAAAGGGGTAATTTGAAAATTGAATCATAGTCTAAAAATAGGAATGAGCTTACATAGAGTAGGGATGGTGGAAGAAGGTTGATAAGCATGAATGATGCAAATATGTGTGTTCCGAAACTGGGTGAAAGTCCATTGAAGCAAGTTTGCAGCTTTGTGGAGCGATTTCCCAACGGCTACATGAACCTTATAAGGGCATTGTTCCTCCGTAGGTTGGGGTAGGTGAGATTGAGAAGCGTGAAAGCCAAAGCGCAAAATCGAGGGTGCATGGTGGTAAGGAGGATGCGAAGGTTTCAAAAGCTCCATTGTTTTTGTAGCAATAGCTGCAGGAATGCAGAGAATAATTGAATTGAACTATTAGAGGAGGAGGAGGAGGAGGAAGTGAAATTGCAACATTTGATTTGAGTTTGGATGCTGCAGATGGGTTTCGAATTTCTCTTTCACTTTTCCAATTCCAAAGACAAAAGAAAGGCTTGACTTTTAAACTGACTCGTGGAAAATGGAGTCATTTGATTTCCACTGCTGTGAAAAAAGTGAAAACAGAATTACAACTTTTACCTTTTCATTTCATTTCAATTGTCCCTGTTAACCTAAACGACCGGAATTCCGCTATTGATGTGTAAGATTTCACAATCTATATCTATATAATCTATATCTATCTATATAAAATATATTTGGAGGATAGTGTTTTGAAAAGTTTTATTAGATGGCAGCTTCTCATGCAATAGCTTCTTCTATACTCTTCTTTTATCTTTTCATTTTCGTTAAGTTTTCAAATTAATTTAAAATTACGAATGACAGCTAATAATAATATCTGATTTACTAACCTATTTTTTCTTAATTAATTTTATCTGAAGTATTAGTTATTTCACGCTTTTAATACGGTAGCCTCATTTTGTCTCTTTCTCTTTCTTGTTCCTGTTCCTGTTCTCGATGCTTTGGTATTGGTTCACTCCAGTATATCCATTTTGAATGCACTTATCTCTCTCTCTTCCTTATTTCAAACTCACGGTGACTCTTCCTCTGCATCTCTTTCTTTCATCTTTTATGTTAGGAACTGGAACCTCTTCATCATGCAAGCCAAACCCTATCTAGCTTCACATTCCCACCTTCAGAGCTTGCCGACGACGCATAGTCCTCACCTTCATTCTTATTTTCATTTTAATCTTCATCCCTCTCTCTCTCATTTTTTTTCTATTTTTTTCACTCCTCTCATTATTATTTTTGTTTCAGATACCCTTCCGGAAACTCCTATCGTCGGCGATTCATTAGGCTTCTGCCTCCGGTGGATTGTAGCATTGCCTGCATAGTTTCTGCAACATCAATGTTTTTGAATTTTATTCGTATTTTTTTTTTAAAATGCAGTCTAATGTTAGATTAATTTTCGAGTGGCCATTGTAGGTGCATTAGAATCATCAGATACAACACATGCTACAAGATAATTTACTAATTTTTGTATTTGAGATTTAGTCTCGTTCATTATTGTTGGTTTAATTCAGTATATGAAAAGTTTCACGGGATTGATTGGCAGGCACTTTTAAATTTGCTAGCCCGGGCAATGGCAAAGATGGTGGTTCAAAAAGTTCTTTTTTGAAGGCAACTACGACTATTGTTCATCATGCTATTAATGAATCTGAGAAAGCTTCTTATGTCGAACATATTAACAGCTACTCGGCAGAACATAAATTCATGAAGCAGTTTCTTCTTATTGATCCATCGTCAAATGCACTATTTGATCTTGCAAAAGTTGGAGCTTTCTTATTGATCCTTCGGCTATGCTTCCAAGAACTCATATTGTTTTCTGCCTTTTTTTTAATGGGATGGGAGTGGCTCCTATATCATGGAAATTAAAGTTTTTAAATTTGGAATTTTAGTTTTGTTTTTTTGGCATTGGTGTTGTTTTTGTGCAAGTGTTGGATTTCTTTGATTGGTTTTTTGTGGTCATTTTAATAGTGTGTTCTGTTCGGTTTATGTGGTTGTGAAGCTTTGTCACATTGATGAATATGGGTTTTTGAATGGTGCAAAGGAATGGATTCTCTGGGGGTGTAGAGGAGATTTTTGGAGTGCTGGAGAGTGCTTCTCTAGCTGAATCTGTCACTTATTCATAAAGGTTTGATGTGTTGGTGATTTATAGCACCTTTTTTATATATTCCTTTATGTTTCACATTCTCCATGTGTGGTCCTAAATTTAGAGTTCAATATAGGAATGAACCAGAGTGCATATATAAGAAGCTAATAGCTGAGAAATTAATATTGCTAGGTGGCAGCTTCCGGATGAATAGCTTCTTAAATAAGCTTCTAATCAAGTTTCTAATCTTAGAGTTCAGACTTATTTACTTATTATTGCTTTGCAACTAATATTTAATCATCATCAACCAATAAATCATTATTGTTTTTTTTTTCTCTTTTTATCCTTTTCTGATTTTTTCACTTTTTTCTATTTTAGAGATATCCTGAGGTTGAGCAAGGGATCATTACAAAGATTATACAAGAAAGACTACTTATTCTTCATCCCCTGAATCATAAGTACTTCATTTTTCTCTACGTCTTGTGATTCTTGATTTTTTTCCTCTCATTTTTTGCTATGAAACCTGTTTATGGCTGTCAATAAAACCATACAAAGTTTCGGACTTGATGTAAGATTTGGATCATTTACATTATATCTCATTGAAGTGATTCATTGGTTCTGCAAAAATAGCGAAAAGAAATGGATCTGAAAAAACAATATGGACTGTTTGGATTATGAGCATTCCTATTGATTGAATCATTTGTCTTGCTGAATCTCAAGCTATTGATCCCTATTGTGCTTCTATATAGACTGTTTTTTTTTTTTGCAAACACTCTGTTAGGCCCAGCCCAATTAGGAAATTAGAGTTAATTGCAAAGTTAGTGGGTTAGTTAATGAGAGGGTTCAACTGTATAAATAGGGGAAGAGAGAAGGAAAAGAGAATTGAGAATTATACTTGGTGCCAATTGAGCATAGGCTTGATTGTGAAAGGGGAAACCCTTTGTGAAGGGGAAACCCTTGGAGGAGAATTACTCTCCTATTGTTCATTTTCAATTCATTCATTTAATAAAGATTCATCCTTTTCTTTTACTTTTTCCATTTCTGATTTTGGGTTCCTAAGACACTCTTTATTGTTTAATAATATATAGGTTTATGAGTAATTCCTTGGTGGCTATTATTGCTAGATTTTAGTGTCCTGTAAGGCTAAGTGCGGTATAGCAATGCAAGCCTGATTCTGATTCAGACATCTGACTTAAGCATATAAATTTTTAATCTCATGGTGTTCTAATATAGTAAATCTAGCCTATTATATTAAATTTTATGATGTTTATATAATGTGTTTGTCGTGTCAAGTTATTTACATATTAAATGTTGTAGGATATTATTTTTAGGACAACTTGCTATGTTGCTAAAGTCAGTATCACCTACATTATATGCCAGGATTTTAGGTGTTAGAGATTGCAATAAACACCATGATGTGCACATATTATTGTTGCATTATGAGAACATTTTCCTTCTTGAATGATTAATGCTTGAAAGAATAGAACAACAAAGTATTATTTCTAATAAGATCCCTTCAATTCCGCAGAATGATATACTTTATTTTTTGTGTTTTCCAGGTTCTTCTTTCAAATCCTATTGTGGTATATTCTTCAAGTGTTGCTGGTGTATGTGTATGATGCTCAGGCAGATTGTGGAAAGAATGTAAGGTTTACCTATATGTAATTATACTGAGTCTTTTATTTAACTCTACTTCAATTTTAATTTCTTGAATGGTAGATGTGTGGAACCGTGGAAGAATATATGAGCAAATAGAATGACTGAAATGAAATATGAAATTGATCTACCAAAGGCAAGGCCTTCAATGGGAAACTCACAAAGACAGCATGGTCTAATGACAAAAAGTTCCAAGTTTCTATAAAACAAGAAACTTATCATTCATAACACATTAATCAGGATAGGGCAATTTGGGGGACACTGGTTTGTCTTCAGTTCTCATTCCTCATTCATCATTCCAACAGTGAGTTTATGGATACTGTATCCTGTTTATATTAAATTTGGATTTATATTAAATTTAGATACATCAAAATTGAATTCTATTTTATATATGTTCTGCAGTTTTCCTCTCTACAAAATATTTCAGATAATCTTACACTAATGTCTGGAAATGCTGCTGAGTTGGGTAATGGAAATGGAACAATGGCTTCTAAATATATATCACAAGGCATAACTGACTTCTCAATGCCAGTTGACTTCATAATTAGACATGGAACTAGAGTGGTGGTGGTCTTAGGACATAGCACCAAAGGGAAAACTACTTCCATGAAAACATTGGGCTTGGCATCACTACACAATTTGCCTACTATATTGTTATCTGTTATACTGTTATACTTTGCGATTGATAGTTTAGACAAAATAATACTTTAAAAATTTTTGATATTTAACTTACCAAAATTTTGAAATCAACAATTACATATTTAAAAATAAAATCCTAAAAAATTAACATATTTCCCGTGCATGCATGAGTCCATACAATGTTGATAGATTTTTTTGATGTATTAAGACTATTTTTTCTTTAATTTTTTTATGAATGTATTTACTTTATTCCACCAATATTTTTATGATAATAAAAATTATCATATATTCCACTAATATTTTTATTTGTATAAATATTATTATATATCCCGTGCAAGGCACGGGTCACATACTAGTCATGGAAAATTTGACGGTGCTACTTTTATAATAATAAAGTTATAGTTATGTTATTTGGAGAGAGAAAAATGTGTTAAAGGATGTAAATAAGTCCTCCACTCCAAGAAAGCAAAAATGACCGGTTATAGTAGGTAATTTCAGTAGTATATTTATAAATTTAAATTTTATATGAGTTGTCCTTTTTAATTTGTTATTTGCAGCAAAGTCCCTATTCATTTTCCTCCACAACCCGTCACTGCCACCATCGTGAAGGGAACAAAATGGGCACCCAAGTAATCATCAACCAAAAAGGTTGAAGCTTTACCATCGGAGGAGCTAAAATCATGGACTTAAAGGCTTCCCATGGTCTGTGATCGCCTTGTTTGTAGTGAACTGAAAAAGGATTCAATCACAAAGAAGCAAAACAAAGGGAGGGAGAGTGCTTGGTTGCAGTGAGCAAGGCGTGGTGATTCGCGGCTCTGTAATGGGCGACGCTGACGCGGTGGAGAGGGACTTCATTTTATGCAAAATGGGTTATTTTGATCCGACTGGAGGTAGATGATGATAGTTACACATTACCTTATGTTTTAACTTCAAATTAAAATAAGTGTACAAAATTGGCATCCCTTCGCTCAGTGACGTAGTGGTTGGCAGTCGGTGCTCTAGTTAGGATGTCTCTCGTGTCACGGGTTCCACCCTCGCATTTTGCAAGTTTATTCTTTTTTATTACGAGTTCGTGTTTGAGAAAAAAAATGAAAATAGAGGTATTCAGTTTTGAACCCGCTACCAGCCACCGTGGAACATAGGTGCTAACCACTAGGCCAAAATTAGAGTTGTTTATGGTAACGACTTTTATATATACTTAACTTATTATTAATGTTACATTTATGATTTTTGTCAATCACATCCTTATCTGAAAAGTCACTCATCCCTACCAGGATTCTTCCACGCATCTCCCATGGCATCCGGTGGAGGGAACATTTCCATTTTGAAACCTGTAAAATATTTAAGTGAGCATGCGAACACAACCATGTCAACAGACCACACATAACTGCAACCATGTCAACAACTAGCACGCATAGAGATTCAGATCAAGATTTGAACAATTGTTACAAGTTCAAAATCACAAATATGCTCAGTCAACCTCTAAACCTTGAGCGACTGCCATCGTTACAATAATGCACCTCATCATAACCAATACAAAAAAAATGGAGATCGAAGGGAGAGAGAAAGTTTGATGACATGAGCTATATCTGGTGAGGATTAAGTTGTAATTTATAATTTCATTAAATTAAAAATTAGGGACTATTAAGCAATGAGAAATGCTAACAACACATTATCTAACACTCTTTTTTCAATACATTCTCTCCTATTTGTTGAAATTCATGTGGGTCCTATAAAATTCAAGTGGGACCCACATGAATTAATGGGACCCATTTGAATTTTAACCAATAAAGAATGTATTAGAAAGAGAATGTTAGAGGGTGTGTTAATAGCACTCCTCATTAAGCAATTATAAAAAAAATTACACTCAAAATGGGGTGTCTACTATAGGTATCCCATTTTGGGTGTGCAAATAACATTGCTCAATTTAGTTATACATGGCTAAAATGGCAATACGAGATTGATTGCAAAATAATTAAAAGTTTTTTTCAAATAAGTTTCAAACTTATAATTTTTTTGAAAACCACTTTTTTATATTAAAAAAAACCTTTTTATATTTTCAGCTAATTTGCCAAACATATTAGATTAATTTAAAAAAGTTTTTTTAGAAGAAAAAAAAAATTTTCCAAGAAAAATATGATATCCCAAACATGCTTATAAAGATACAACTAGATTTGGTACCCGTGCGATGCACGAGATATTATATGTGATTATTTTACAGTATTCTGTGTTTTTAAATGTTAAAAATAATAATTCAAAAAAGCAACAAATAAATATTCGTGTATTACTTGAAATGAAAAATTATCGCATGATTTTTTTTGTTTAAGACTTCTAAATTTGAAAACACTCATATGATTAAAATGTGATTAAAATGTGTGCGATGCACGGGCGTATTATGTGTGATTATTTTACACTATTTTATATTTTTAAATGTTGAAAATAACAAATTAAAATAGCAACGAATAAGTATTTGTGTATTATTTGAAATGAAAAATCATCACATGATTTTTTTTGTTTGTGACTTTTAAATGTGAAAACATTGAAATCATTATAACTTTTAAAATTTGATATTGTAACTACCAATCAAGTATTTAAATATGAAAAATTAATATTTAAAAACAAAGATAAAAATTGTTAGATACAACGGCAAGTTTTGGTTTAATATAAATGATATTAAGAATATTATTTATTTGAAGCATAATGCTATCATAGTAATATATATATATATATAGTCGATGCCCATAAACCAAATTACTGGCATTTTTATGATCAAAAGAATCAATAAAATGATGGAACTAATACAAAGGATATATATACGTTGGTGACGAATTTAAAGAAATTTAATTTTCCTTTCAACTAATCCTTTATACCATAAAAGATAATACAATTTTAGAAGTGTTTTAAATTTTTCACTTTACACTATCGATGTTTTAATTTCTCCCTTAATACTACAACTGTTTTATTTTTTTTTATAATTGATATACAACATTGATTATTTACAATTTTTAAAGATTACATAATGATGGATCACAATTTTATATAACCATTATCAAATAATAAAACACAATAATTCAGATTATTCTAATGATTTCTATTTATTCCATACTATTACATATATAAAAATTTATAATCGAGAAATGATACTCCTAAATTTAGAAAACCCTCAATTGCTATTCTGGCACATTTGACCACACCTTCATTCCCTCCCCATTTTACCTTCAACACACCTTTATTGCCGCATCCCCTATTTGAAAAATTAAATTTGCCTCAATATAAAGTGCACTTATAAAGTATAGAGAAGCTTAGCTAATATGTAGAGTTTTCTGTTGGAAAATGCCATCATAATTTCCCTCCTCTGTGAACTCAAAATAGGCACTATGCGGAAACGTAAAAATAAGTGTAGCAGCACTAGGAAATTTTTAGCGTGGAAAACCTCCTCAATGTGAGCAAGGAAAAACCACGGGACCCGTAGGCCACTTAAACCTCCACTATAAAATAATGGGAATACAAAATACAATAATGTTGTATCTTCAATTTGTGGATGACACTCACAAATTGGCTCACTATTTTTCTCTCATAGAAACTCTCTCTAAGGTTCTCTCTATTTTTCTCTCACACTCTTTCTCTAGTTGTGAGGCTTTTTGTTGTTGTGTCTTCCTTCATCCCAAATGCATCTATTTATAGATGCAAATGAGGGCATGGTATAGTTGGTGGTTGATGGTTGAAACAAATTTTCAACCATTGCATTTATTGCTTTGGCTGGATTTTCAACAATTCTCCCCCTCCAGCCAAAGGGAAAATATCCTTGCACTAGTTTGGGGTTGATGCTAAGCCTGCAACTTCTTTACAGACTTCTAACTTCTCTTTTGGTAGAGCTTTTGTCATCATATCTGCCCCGTTGTCTTTAGTGTGTATTTTCTCAATCTGCAGCAGTTTACTTTCCAACACATCACGGATCCAGTGATACTTTACGTCGATGTGTTTCGACCTTGAATGAAAGGTCGAGTTCTTGCTAAGATGAATTGCGCTCTG
Organism: Ammopiptanthus mongolicus; assembly: GCA_039655645.1. NCBI lineage: Eukaryota > Viridiplantae > Streptophyta > Magnoliopsida > Fabales > Fabaceae > Ammopiptanthus > Ammopiptanthus mongolicus. The sequence goes on from CM077349.1 coordinate 5,941,469, forward strand.
ACTGTCGCAATAGAGAACATAGCTCTCTTGATTCTGGCCTAACTCTTGTAGGAACTTCTTCATCCATAAGATTTCCTTGCAACCTTCAGTGATTGCGATATATTCAGCTTCTGTGGTACTCAAAGCAATGCACTTTTGTAGTCGTGATTGCCATGAGATAGCTCCCCCTGCAAAAGTAATCAAATATCCAGACGTAGACTTTCTTGAATCTACATCTCCTGCCATATCTGCATCTGCATATCCAAGAAGCTTTAGATTTCCATTGCCAAAGCACAAGCACCTTTTGGCAGTTCCTCTTAGATACCTTAGTATCCATTTCACAGCGTTCCAATGCTCCTTTCCTGGATTTGATAGGAATCTGCTTACAACTCCTACCGCATAAGCAATGTCTGGCCTTGTACAGACCATTGCATACATAAGACTACCCACTGCAGAAGAGTAGGGCACCTTGCTCATTTCTTCTTTTTCTTCTTCATTGCCTGGACATTGTGTCTTACTCAGTTTCAGATGACCAGGTAATGGAACATGCACCGGTTTGGCATTATGCATGTTGAACCTTTCAAGAACTTTCTTGATATAGTCTTCTTGTGACATCCACAGCATTCTTCTAGAACGATCTCTAGTAATCTTCATTCCAAGAATCTTCTTCACTGCACCCAGATCTTTCATTGCAAAAGACTTGCTCAATGCCTTCTTGAGAGCAGCTATTTTTGTCTTATCTTTCCCAACAATCAGCATATCATCAACATACAATAGAAGTACGATGGATTCACCATTCTCATAATTCTTCACAAACACACAGTGGTCTGCGGACGTCTTTTTGAAGTTATGTTGGGCCATGAAGAGATCAAATTTCTTGTACCATTGTCTTGGAGCTTGCTTTAGACCATAGAGGCTTTTCTTCAAACGACACACTAGGTGTTCTTTGCCTGGTTCTGCAAAACCTTCTGGTTGCTCCATATAGATTTCTTCCTCTAGGTCTCCATGTAGGAATGCTGTTTTAACATCAAGTTGCTCTATCTCCAAGTCTAGTTTTGCAGCTAGACCAAGGATTGTTCTAATGGATGTCATCTTCACCACTGGTGAGAAGATTTCTTCGAAATCTATGCCTTTCTTCTGGTTGCACCCCTTCACAACAATTCTTGCTTTGTACCTGGGGTTTGGGTTGTTCTCTTCAATCTTGAGCTTGAACACCCATTTATTTTTCAGTGCCTTTCGACCATCTGGTAATCTCACCAGGTCATACGTCTGATTTTCTTTCAGGGACTGTAATTCTTCTTCCATGGCTTGCATCCATTTCTCCTTCTCATTCGTCTCAATGGCTTCCATGAAGCTTTGAGGTTCCCCTTCATCAGTGAGATTAACATACTCATCTGAATAATACCTTCTTGAAGGTTGTTTGAGTCTCGTCGATCGTCTTACTTGAGATTCTTCTTCTGTCTGATTAGTCTCCATTTGTTCTCCCTGTATTGTCTGACTTTGTTCTGTCCGGTCATGTTGTTCCGTCTGATCAGGTTGCTCCGTCTGATTGGGTTGTATTGTCTGATCAGGTACATCATTTCTTTGAAGAATCTCTCCCCCTGAATTGTGTATCACAATGGTCTTTGGCTTCTTAGATTGCTGAATGTCGTGGATCGTCTGGTCTTCAAAGAATACCACATCTCTACTTCGAACAATCTTTTTGTTTGCAGGATCCCATAATCTGAAGCCAAGTTCATCTCTTGGTGAACCAAGGTATATGCATTCCTTCGTCTTTGCATCAAGCTTAGCTCTTTCATCTTTAGGAATGTGGACAAATGCTCTACACCCAAAGACTCTCAAGTGACCATAAGAGGCTTTCTTTCCAAACCATACTTCATCTGGAATCTCTCCATTTAAAGGTCTTGAAGGAGACAGATTTATCAGATCCACTGCAGTTTTCACCGCTTCGCCCCAAAATGATTTGGGAAGTTTTGCTTGAGAAAGCATGCTTCTGACTTTCTCTGCAATCGTTCTATTCATTCTTTCTGCTAGTCCATTCATCTGAGGTGTCTTGGGAGGTACTTTCTCATGTCTTATCCCATGAGTTTTGCAGTATGCTTCAAATGGACCTATGTACTCTCCACCATTATCAGTTCTCAAGCATTTCAGTTTTCTTCCAGATGCTCGTTCTACAGAAGCATGGAATTCCTTGAAAGCTTGAAGAACCTGATCTTTCGTTTTCAATGGATACACCCACACTTTCCTGGAGTGATCATCAATGAAGGTAACAAAGTATTGGGCACCACCAAGGGATCTTTCAGACGTTGAGCAAACATCTGAATGAACAAGATCCAGAATCTGTTTTTTTCTTTTTGCATCATCTGATCTTTTGAAAGATACTCTGTGTTGTTTGCCTGCTAGGCAGTCTTCACAGGATTCAAGAGGCTGCCCTTTTATATTTGGGAGATGATCTTTTGCAAGAATCTCCAAACCCTTCTCGCTCATGTGGCCCAATCGTCTATGCCACAGTTCTTTGGTTGCGTCTTGAGCAACATTCATTTCTCCCTTGCATATCTTTCCTTGCATAATGTACAAGGAGCCTTCCTTCTTTCCACGAGCAACAATCATGCTTCCTCTGCTGAGTTTCCATCTGCCGGCACCAAATTGGTTCATCATCCCAGCTTCGTCTAGCTTGCCTGCTGAGATAAGATTTAGACGCATCTCTGGTACATGTCTTACCTCCTTCAGCACAAGCTTGTTTCCATTCTCAGTCATCAGAGTTACTTCTCCAATACCAACGATTTTACTCGTGACATGGTTGCCCATCTTCACCGTACCAAAATCTCCTTTTTGGTATGATGAGAAAAACTCTTCATGAGGTGTGACATGAAAGGATGCTCCTGAGTCAATTATCCAAATGCAATCATCAGATGCAATGTTTAGATAATTTTCTTCTCCGACAAGAAATATATTCTCATCATTCGAGGCTACTGCAGTAGTTGTTCCATCTTCCTTCTTCTTTGGGTTAATCTGGTCAGGGTGGACCGTTCCAGCCTGTTGGTCTCTCTTCAAGAATCTGCACTCAGACTTTCTGTGGCCCGGTTTGCCACAGTAATAACAGTTTAGTCTAGTGCGAGATTTGGATCTACCTTGTGATTTTCCACGACCTCCTTTTTCACGATTCTTACTCCTTCCTCTGTTTTCAACAACGTTGGCTTCAAACTGGTTGTTCAAGCCTCTTTCCCTCCGTCTTGACTCTTCATTTAGCAAACAATCAGTAACAGAATCCATGCTAAGCTTTCCGTCTGGAGCAGAATTGCTGAGAGTGACAACTAGAGTGTCCCAACTCTCAGGCAGAGAACTGAGGAGTAGAAGAGTTTGCAACTCATCATCTATCTTCATCTCGGTCTTCGTCAACTGATTCACGATACCTTTGAAGGTATTCAAATGTTCGATCATGTTCTGACCGTCCGAGTACTCCAACTTCACCAGTCGTCTGACAAGGTGAGCTTTATTTCTGGGTGTCTTCTTTTGAATCAAGGATTCAAGTTTTGTCCACAACTCATACGCATTAGTATAAGTTGACACATGCTCAAACAAACTGCGATCAATGTATTTGCGGATCATAGCTACCGCCTTCCGATTCTGGAGCTCCCATTCTTTGTCGGTCTTCCCTTCCGGTTTATCTTTCTGGGTGATTGGCTCATGCAAATCTTTGCAGTATAAGTGATCTTCCATCATCGGCTTCCAATAGGAGTAGTTATCTGCAGTTAGCTTGAACATATCTCCATCATGAGTGATAGCTCCGTCCATCTTGAGTTACACAGGCCAATATCGTATATGTGAATAGTGCCGTATACTGGAACAATAAATGCAGTATGCAAACAGTGCACCAAGTAGGTTCCCAGGAAAGAGTGGTGGGTCACTAATGGACACACTTAAATACCAAGTCTTTCCTAGCCAGAACTTTCCTAGAATGCACTTTCACACTACTACACTTTATTTCCAGCAACAAGAATAATTCTTTTCTGATGTGGAAGATCAGACAATGCTGCAACCACAGAGCATACTAAGAATTTTCTTATGAATCTCTGGCACCTAGTATCTGAGAGCTCTGAGAGCTCTGATACCACTGTTGGAAAATGCCATCATAATTTCCCTCCTCTGTGAACTCAAAATAGGCACTATGCGGAAACGTAAAAATAAGTGTAGCAGCACTAGGAAATTTTTAGCGTGGAAAACCTCCTCAATGTGAGCAAGGAAAAACCACGGGACCCGTAGGCCACTTAAACCTCCACTATAAAATAATGGGAATACAAAATACAATAATGTTGTATCTTCAATTTGTGGATGACACTCACAAATTGGCTCACTATTTTTCTCTCATAGAAACTCTCTCTAAGGTTCTCTCTATTTTTCTCTCACACTCTTTCTCTAGTTGTGAGGCTTTTTGTTGTTGTGTCTTCCTTCATCCCAAATGCATCTATTTATAGATGCAAATGAGGGCATGGTATAGTTGGTGGTTGATGGTTGAAACAAATTTTCAACCATTGCATTTATTGCTTTGGCTGGATTTTCAACATTTTCATCATTTAAAATATAAACAACTCTTTGATAGTCCTCCATCAACGTCTCATACTCAATTATTTGAAGCATAAAGATGAACTTGAAACATAAAGCCATAAAATTGGAGTATTTATGTTCAACGATGAGTCTCTAATTAATAATCTTAAATGATCACAAGTAATAATTTAGAGAGACTCATGTAACTCAAAATTTGAATTCGCTTAATTGGAATCATTGACACCCTATCCAACGCAATAAACACAACAAATCAAAGTCATTAATTCATTCACCAAATATACCTCTCTTTTTCTTATTTGTGACCATTTTCTTAGACAATCTTAAGCCAGATGATGGTTAAGTGAACTTCCCATGTACTCTCAAGCTTATTATATTCTATTTGTATCAAAAGAAACATTTCACTTTGAACTAATGAATTGCTTAAGAGCTGATGCTATGAAGAATGCAACAACGATGAGCTAATGTTGCTCACATCAATACAAATGAATTTTTCGGTGAACTAATGTTGCTCATGTCAATACAAATGAATTTTTTGGAAAGTTAATTCAAATGAGCAACCATCTTAAATCTTACCAAATGATCAAAAAAAGATTTGCCTAAATGATCAAAAAATATTAACTCTTACCAAAGGGCTAAAGGGCTGGTATATCTTTTAGCATTCTTTCAGATCTTTTTGCAGCCTCACTATGGGGAGAGGTTCAACAAAAGATCTGAGAAGCAACAATTTGGGTGAGGCTAGGATACACATCCATAAACATTCTGCTAACATGATTGTGAAATTATCAACCACATGGCTCATTTTGTAGTATGATGTGAAGGTTAGTTACAAAGACTCTGGAATCGCTTTTTTTTTTTGCGGAATCTTTTCCACTGACTATCCATAAATTCTTCATGACTCGCTGCTCAATTCTACAACCATGATTGTGTTCATGAGTGTGACTTTGGATTTTCATTGGAGCTCCTGAATCTATTAATATGTTTTTCATGTATAACTAATTTTCTCTTCAAGCGTGCCTCTGCTGAAATCTTTTTGCTATTCAATTGTGTATAAGTGCCAGTGCAAAATATTATGAATTGTTGTCACATAGTTAGGGTGGAAGTAGTTAATTAGTAAATTAGACAAATGTGAAAAGTATCATACCACACTTTTAGTGTGAACAACTGCAGGCCAAAATGTTTGAAGAAAATGACTTGAAATGACAACTCTTAAAGCAACACCTACAATTGTTAAAAATAGAGGGAGGAATGCTTCAATTTCAATGGCAGCAATTTTGTTATAAGTAAATTATATTGCGGACCATACCTCACAATCATAATAGAATGGCTCCTTTTGTCCCTTTGTCAAATCCACTATAAGGGAAATACAGGCCAGTTGCCCTTTGCATACCATATTTTTACCCATCATATTAATATTTTAACAACCTACAGTTAGTTGAGCATAAAGAGCATAACACAACGGCTAAACTCAAATAAAGAAGTTGAATGAGGAAATAAAAGTAACCATGCATACCCTGTCAACTACTGTGAATCTACAATGAAATGTTTTTCCAAGGCTTATAGCACATTGCGAAATGGAAAGAGTTCCATCTGCCCATGGTGTTCCATACTGCGCACCCCCAAAAAAAAAGAGTTACTATTTAGTAAATTAAGAGAGTCAAATTGTACGAATGTTGGAGAAGAAAGGTAAAAACATAAATTATGTGGAGAGTATATATATATATATATATATATATATATATATATATATGTATGAATGAATAGGCACTTGGTTATTAAACATGCCTTCTAATACCAAAGCTTAGGTAATACCTTCAATAGCTCACAATTACATCATTGGGCATCTCAAAATGTCATATGATTGAAAAGTCTTAAGCTAAAGCATTGAGAATAAATTTCATGTCTTATAGGAAAGATAAAAGGATAAAGAAACTAACTCAAATCTAAAAGTCTATATTTACCTCCGTTTGCATTATAGTTAGAGGCACAAAAATGGACTCATGTATAAGAGCACGTGTTTAAAAACATGCAACAAACTCCACATATCTAAATTTGGTTGGGTTAACAATACTTATAAGGTGAATATTACTAATACTTAGGTTTGAGATATTTTTCAATATTAATAGAAAGCCATTGTTTTTTACTCTATTTCTTTCCGTAAGTAATGTTTTCTATCGTAGTATATCACTCTTCTCAACATCTTTGGTATAAAGTCGTGCATATTTTTCCAATTTCCTTGCATATTGTGTAGAATAGAAGTATCAAATTTTGTTTTTTTATTACTCGAAAAACATAGATAAAAGATGGACACAAATGGCATTTCATTTAAACTCGATGTGGCTATTTCCTTGAGGATATGAATCCAGCTCTCAATTACCCGAACATTAATGCAGTGTAAATTAACAATTTAAAAAGGAAAGATGAACCTTGAATAACCATAAGACGGTTCTATTAAAAATGCTCGCCTAAATCAGACAAAAAACAATAATGTCAAAAATCAGGTGGAAGTGTCATATTGTTCATTTTCCCTCCTTTTATGCCTTTGCTTTGCACATCTCTTCTTCTATACACGTGCAAGAAAGGAAACAACACATGCAATAAGAACAACTTAATAATATAGATTATCTTTTGTGCAGGTCTGTGCCAGCAATGAAACATCAACTTGCACTTAAGCTGGTAATTTGCTGTTTAGAAAAGTTAAATCATTATTTACCACAAAACTCAGTGATCACATAGCAGATCAAACCGTTGTTCTATTTTTTTTTTTTTTTTTAAATTATAGAGAAAACCTTGCGAACGTGAAACTATAATGGGAAAGGAAAAATGGAACTATTAATTAGTTTATTAATCTACGCATAAAAAACTATCAAATATTAGTCTAATAATCTACACACCAAAAAAATGAGTTTAATAATCCAAAGAAGAATGCATTACATACTTTACCCATTTCAGTTGCTAGTGAAGTTAATTAGTGTCCACCATTTGTATTGACTATCCAATCATTGTTGATTATGTATTTAGAAGAAAAAAAAGATATGCTTGCCATATTCATCTTCCCCTTTTGCTATTCACCTTGTATAGATGTGTGTATCAAGTCTAAGCATGCGCAAGTTTTTAGTGCACTAATGAAATAATTATTCAAAGTTCAACACTCACATCAAAGAATACGGGAAATAACGTAAAAGTTTTTCATACAAATTTTTCCACACAACTTAATGAACAACATAAATTATTATGCAGTGATCTGATTAGATATGATAATTGATTATGAAATAGTGAACAACCTATATCATGTGTCAATTAATATCAAGCCCGATCACATCTCTGTTGGGTCAGATGGACCCTACGGAAACAGAAAGTAAGAGAAAAATAATGTCACACTAAAAGTAGTGCCTATTTCAAATGAAATATTTGTCGTTCATACCAGCTAATTAAGGTTCCCACTCCCAGTAAGATGCCATAGTTTACAAAGGTAACAATAAATATAAACCTTCATGAAATGTGAGTTCTCTCTCAACTGCATCTTGAAATGTTTTGTGCCTCTGTGTTGTAAACAGGACTTGCTATGTTAATCATAAACAAATTTGACATGTAAAATTCTGCAAAAAGATCGTTATCACTGATATATGCAAGAAGTTTGACTACCTGTAGAGATCCATCTCATTTCGATGTGAATTCGGTTCATTCATATGTCCCTTTGTCTAGAAGCCTGCTAGGAGCCGCTTCTTATCTGTGCCTCTTGCATCGGCGATCACTCCCCGCCCTGGTCAGCCTCAGGTGTCACAATTAGGCAATTTGGTCCTCGAAGACACCATGGTGCCCGAGGAACAAGTTTGATCTATATTTGTTATGGCTTCCAATCCAGAAGGGTATGGATTTGTTCTACTTCCTTGTTGTTGACACTCACAATTGCACTATATCAGCTGGCACTCGCTCACATTTCAACTGTGCCATCGTTCTCCATGCATCCAATGACGGTGACCACAAGGATGGATGGGCTCAAATGAGTTTCAGAGTTGTTGACTGAGATGCACGAGGACAAATGAGATTTTTGGATTTTTTATGTTTGATGAATGAGACTTCTCTATTGTTTTTATTTTTAAAAAAAATTGAAGAAATAAAAACAAATGCAGTCAATGGTTTAAATTAAAGCAAAATGAACAGTTGGATTTATTCATTGTTAGTGATCTAACTGAGAGTTAACAAAATGATTGATTTTACTGATATTGAGAGTTTAAGAACTATTTGGGACGAAAATATAATGAAAAATGTCTATTGGCAACCAAAATAAAAGATTGGGGGTTATGCATTTTTCCATAAATTATTTGAAGACTCCGCTTTGAAGATATAACATTCAAAATGTTAACTAGATGGTCAAAACAGCCAAAATATAAATAGAATAATTCAGAATATATTAATATATCGTTTGAAGTCATGACAACAATGATCAACATATTCCTAAAAGGAATGGCATTGACTTAGCGGTGACAGTGATGGTGGACACAATAGAACAAAAATGTGATGGCCCCGTTGAATTAACTTGGAAAGCATATACGCATATTTCTTCGTTTTTGGTATTAAATTATATGATCCAACTAAGTTTTAATTAATTACAAAGAATATGATTAATAGGAAACAAGTAGTAACAAATTGAAATGGCTGTGTTTTATCGTTAAAGATGATTGTTCGACATTTGCCAATGGTAAAACAAAACAAATGAAAGAATTAACTCTGCCATCAAGTTCCACTTTCTCTCAGTTCACCATTCTAACAACACATAAATACTTTTAAGAAAAAACATCACTTGTTGCAAGGTGTAATTGTATTCCCAAACGAGGACACTGTATCTCCACCAAGCCACATTGCAGTATTTAAAAGCATTTCCTGTGTACAATTGAAGGACCAGACTCATCGTACTCTGCCTTTGCAATCCACATCTACATTTCCAAAAATAATGCTTTATCATTAGCAGTAATTTCCATGATAAATACACCATATCAAAACATCATTCTAGAGTGTGCATAAATGCATGAGGATGCAACAGGCTACTTGTCATTAGTTACACAAACTCCAAGTGGCTTTTAAACCTCAATTCCTAGGAGGGCAAGTGACAACATTCTTCGAATTCATAACTAGAACTAAAATTAAGACAATCACAAGCGTGACCTATTAGTCATCCCATTTTAATATAGTGCACAAGGCATCACCAATATGGATTTTTTTTGTGCACAAGGAATAACCAACTCATAGTCAGAGACTAATCTCTTTCGAGATATAGAGATCACTAAAGTGGGTCTTGTCTCTCCCAACAGAGTCTTTTCCATATAGGACAAAAGTTGTTTCACAACAAGTAATGCTACACAACCAAAATTATTTGCTAATATTTATCAGGATTCAAGAATTGGGGTCATTACTTATAAAAGTAAAAAATAGTGGGGACCACTTTTCCATGCAAAGATTAAAAATAATGTCAAATCATTCTAGCTCTTTAGTATTTTCCTTTTGCAACACAAATATCTGCAGTTATTAGAATGACAAGAGAAGGTTTACCTGTTGGAAGGTGCTGAGGGAAGCCAAGATAGAGCCACCAATCCAGACACTGTACTTTCTCTCTGGTGGAGCAACCACCTTGATCTTCATGCTACTTGGGGCCAAAGCAGTGATTTCCTTGCTCATTCTATCAGCAATACCAGGGAACATGGTAGAACCACCACTGAGTACGATGTTTCCATACAAGTCCTTTCTGATATCAACATCACACTTCATAATTGAATTGTATGTGGTCTCATGAATGCCAACAGCTTCCATCCCAATCATGGATGGTTGGAAGAGGACTTCAGGACAACGGAAACGCTCTGCGCCAATGGTGATGACCTGTCCATCAGGCAGCTCATAGCTCTTCTCAACAGCAGAGCTAGTTTTTGAAGTTTCAAGCTCCTGCTCATAATCAAGGGCAATGTAAGCCAACTTTTCCTTCATATCCCTTACGATTTCTCTCTCGGCTGTGGTAGTGAAGGAATAGCCACGTTCGGTAAGGATTTTCATCAAGGCATCAGTGAGGTCACGCCCTGCTAAGTCAAGACGGAGGATGGCGTGAGGGAGGGCATACCCCTCATAAATGGGTACAGTGTGGCTAACACCATCTCCAGAGTCCAAAACAATACCTGCACAAATGAATATAACATGCACAATGGAAACCAGCCAAGTTAGACATCGGGTTGTTAGTAAACATAACATCCATGAAAGAATGAAATAAATTGAGAGAAAATGTAAAGATTATATTGATTGGAATCGAGAAGAATGATAAAAATGAGTAAAGTGATACTATAAGCCAATAAGAGTGACTTATATGCTACTATAACTAATCTAATTGATTATATCTCCTATACGGGTAAATTACTTCTAGTTTTGGATTTTTCAAAGTGAGGAATACACTATAGAGATAAATTGCAAGATTTTAACAATTGGCAAGATAATCAAGAGTACACAATTTTATAAGATACATGCACATGCATAATAGATCCTGCGATAAACTACTCCTTTGTTTTTCCCATCAACAATTACGATGGAGCGTTTAACTCTCTAAAGTAGATAATCCAAATCTAAAAGATGGAATTTTCAATCACAATTCCAGCAAGAAATTGCCAAAGATAAAACCGTAGGTTTTTTAATTTGACTGTTAAAATACTTTATTTGTTTTCTTTCTCGACCTCCTGAACTTAGCTAGACTTCACATTCAATATTTGTTACATATTTCCGTTAGCAAACTAAACTTAGGTAGATGCAATACAATGTTGTTCATAAACCAGAAGATGACTAACCAGTTGTACGGCCACTGGCATACAAGGATAGAACAGCTTGGATGGCAACATACATAGCGGGTGTGTTGAAGGTCTCAAACATAATTTGGGTCATTTTCTCACGATTAGCCTTTGGGTTAAGAGGTGCTTCAGTAAGCAGAACTGGGTGCTCTTCTGGGGCCACACGAAGTTCATTGTAGAACGTGTGATGCCAAATCTTCTCCATGTCATCCCAATTGCTCACAATTCCATGTTCGATGGGATATTTTAGAGTTAATATACCACGCTTGGACTGAGCTTCATCCCCAACATATGCATCTTTTTGGCCCATGCCAACCATCACACCAGTGTGACGTGGACGACCAACAATGCTAGGAAACACGGCCCTTGGAGCATCATCTCCAGCAAATCCAGCCTATAACGTTGCAAATGGTAATATAATGTGGTGTACTTACACTAAATGTATGTTTGGTTTAAAGTTGAGAAACGGAAACGTGCATTTGTTTGAGGCAAAGTAATTATAGAGTTCCTTTGAGACAAACGTCTGCAAACGTACGTTTACAACGGTAAACCAAACATAGCCTAAATTATTAGAAATTGAATTTGATATGTATTTGATAAACAACAAGTAAAAGAGAAGTTGTCAGCCACTTTTGCAAGCAAAAATTTGGAAATATAACCATCCCGGTATTTTACCTTAACCATTCCTGTGCCATTATCGCAGACGAGTGGCTGAATATCTTCAGAGTCTGCCATTGTGTTTCAAAAGCTGTATCAAGCATACATTTCTGTTCAGAACATTGCACCAAAGACATTACAAGGTCCAAATGTAAAAAAAATGAAAATAATATACAATGCTTGGAGTCTTAGACATTCTAAATCAACCATAAACTTATAACGTTTGCTGGAATTATAGATACAACCTAAATAGGTCTAAATACAAAAAAAAGGCCTTATAACTTTATTTGTCAATAAAACAATCTTTAAAACTCGTGATGGTTGCAACATGATCCATTTGATTCCAAAGTGGATAGGCAACCAAAAGATACACATGCATGTTTCATACAAACAAACATTACCATCATAATAATCATAATAAGTTGGCAAACAACATCATCTAATCTTCCAAAACTTTTTCAACGTGTGTTTTTATAAATATTCCTATGACTCGATTATTACTTGAATGGAAATTGCAAAAAAGTTTATAAACATGTTTAGGATTAGAATCAACGTGAAGTTGTGGTTATGAATCGTGATACAAACATGCAAATCCGGTTAAGTCATTTTTGCATGCACATTATTTTCGAACAAGAACAGAAAATGTGACATTATATGATGGAAGAAAAAGTTAATTAAGAACCTGAAATGGCGCGTCAAAGAGAGAATTAATTCTCCGATCTCAACTGTAGAGGTTGGAGAGAAGAGGACACGCCCAAATCAAACTTGAACTTGCAATGTGTTTAGGTTTATAAATGGAAGCGTTCACGTCCAATTCTCCCAACTACTTTCATGTTGTTGGTCACGCGTGTCCTGTGGCTCCCCTATTGTGCGCTGAAACTTCAATTCTGCTCCATTGCTTTTTATAGCTTGACCCATTTTTAGCACTACCACCATTTCCACTCCTTGGGCCTATATTTTCCTTTTACACACATTGGATTATCTACTTCAAACACAAATTCATATTCATATATTATATATAAAACGAGATAGGAGAGGAATTAATTTTAATCAATAAATCTTATTTGAATGGCTTAAAGTAAAATCTACCTTAACAATTCCTACAAGATTCAAACGTCAAAATTCACTTTTATTATCCTCTCACAATAATAAGTGCTCCCGGAATATATGGTTTGATAATAGCATATTTAGTAAGAACATTTTGTATTTTAAGATTGTGAGAGTAATAAATCTTTAACTATACAACCATATAGGATAGTCAAGATCAAAAATTACTTAAGAGTTACGTGACCACTTATAGTGAGCTCGTTATCAGCAATCAGCTCAGTTTTTTCTTTTATTTAGCAACTAATGTCACGCAGTCAAAGTAATAATTTTTTTTTTATAAAATTAAGTTAAATTAAACGATGATTGTTTGATGGAAAAAGGTAGTAGAGACTAAAAATTACTGATTAACCAAAAGTCATTGTTCATGTTACTAGACCAACAAATGAGTTTATCATGTGTATTGGGGTTGGGTAGTGGCTAAGTTAATGCCAATCATGACTAAGGGTGGGTTAGATCAGGCTAGGCCATGACATAAACAATCTTACCTGTGTTCCAATCTCAAAACCCGAGTTTGTCCTTTTAGTATGATATATGCCAATTTTAAGGTGTGATCTAACCAGCTTCAAAGCATGGCCTGATCTGGAAGCCTATTTAAATGTCAGTTTTCAATAAGGCCTTTGAACCACCTATAAATAGGTCATAAGCTTCACTTATAAATAGGTTTATAAGCCTATACTGATAAATAGGCTACTAGGCCTATTATTAATATTTTTGGGATAAACTAAAATATAATATCTAATATTATAAATATTATAAATAATTTATTATAGTATTATAATATATTAAATTGCATTATATATGTTAAACAAGCCGGCCTGACAGACCTAATAGGTTTTTATAAAGCTTTAGATCAACCTCTTTAGCTATATGGGCTTTTTAAAAGCCCTAACCTGACCTTTTTGTTAAACAGGTCAGTCCAAGCCAGGCCATAGGCCCCTGACGAGCGACCTGAGCTATCCCCACTTCTAATCAGGACCTTAGGCTTCATATGGTTGTTGTCATACTATTGCAAGGCCTAATACGGTTGCCACCCTACCCATGCAGAAGATGGTTGGAGAGGTGACAGAAGCAGCAATACATCCCCCTTACCTGTAAGTGGTCGAGAAAAGTAATTGATGTGTCATCATCATATTCTCCATCGGTTAGATCCCCTTCATGACCATTTACTTATAAATACCTAAGGTATCATGGAGTACCCCATTCTATGAATTACTCATTATTATTTTCATTTATCGCACTTGCATACACTCAATATCCATGCATGTGTTATCTTAAGCATCAGAGTGCTTTGCAGTTACTTCTCCATTTCTACCATCCCAACGATCAAGTACCAGCAAAAAACCGAGTAGAACTAAAAGACCTTACAGATCACATAAATTGAACAAAGGAGATCACACCATATAATTGTTTGGTCAAAACAGTCAACGAGTGTATATCAAACGATTCAGCGAACAGAAATTATAATTAGCTAGCATATCTATTTTAAGTGTATTTTCATAATTTCATATACTAAAATATCCTGGGCTAATTGTACCACGAGAATGAAGAATTTGGTGCTTTAGAGCCGGAGTTACACAATTAGATCCAGCATGAGCACCCAACAGATTTTATTGATAAATATATTTAGTTAATAAATTTAAATTAAATCTATAGAAGATGAAATTAAGGGGAGAGAGACGTTAAAATATTGGACAGAGAGAGGCTTCATCATTGTTAGGGATGGGGACATGATTGAGATGGGATTTGGGAAGCAAAATCATTAAGCATGAATATGGAATGCAATTATGTTCCTCCCATGAGAGTGTGTGTAATGTTTCCTCCACTTAATTTATACTTGGCCCTCCCCCCTGCTCGTACCCCACAATATATAGGATGCCTTTCTATTTCATAATTTGTATGCTTAGGTAGTAGTAGAGTAGTATACTTGTAGTAGTGTGTGTATACATATATACACTTTTTTAGGGTCGATCCAATAGTACTGATTTAGGTTTAAAGTGAACTCTGAAACGAAACCTTTTGAAATGATATTTTTTTTGAAAAGGAGATAGCGTAAGCCGGGTCAACGTTAGTGGCCGACGCTACATTACAAATAGGGCCGACACTACATTTTTTTGTAGTGTAAATAAATTTTTTTTGAGGCCTAAAGCAAAGATTTTGGTTACTTGGCCCTTGGGCCGGTCCTGCACTCTTTCGTGTTGTACGTTTCTTTGGTGTTGTACGTTTCATACACTGTTATATGCAGGGTCGGCCCAACATCTATTGAGGTCTAAAGCAAATTCTGTGGTGAGATCTTTTTGAAAAGTTAAATTATTAATTATTTTGTACATAATGAGAAGTTGATCCCTGGACCTTATAGTTAATTGTAAGCCTTTATACCAAATGGGCTAACTTATGTTTGTTGATTTATGAAACATATCAAAAAGATAATATAAAAAAACAAAATGGTTTTTTTTTAAAGAAAAAATTTGTTTTTTATAGAGACCTAAAGCAAGGGCTTCAGTTGCTTTACGTTTGGGCCAGGCCTGGTCACATGTTAGCTCTCATCTCTCATTATTATCTCCCCAACCACGGAGTTGTAGCTAAGTTTGGATTAAGCTTTATCTTATATGGTCTTAAGAAACACGAAACATATATGCTGAAGTACAAAAGAAACTGCTTGAGAAAATGGAAACGGAAGGGAAAGCAAGGAAATTAAGGAAAACGAAGAAACAGAACATCATTGGTTGACCTTGAATAGTAATCGCAAAGCCTGATGACAAGTGAAAACAGACGGAGTTGTTGCATAGATATAGATTATAGAGTAGCCAATGCAAGTTCAGTTGGGGCGAATTCGAATATATAAAGTAGAAAGTAACTAAAAAGTGGCCTATGTGGTCCTCAAGAGACGTCACTTTTATCATGTTAGAAGATGTGGTGAAATTTAAGCAATCCAATTGGGTTTGTCAATTTCACCTATGAGAAATATCCTTTTTTTTTTTTTTTGTTACGATATGAGAAATATTTTAACTTCTCTATTTTCTCTCTTTATTTTTAATGTACACGTACATGTGTTTGCGTTTTTCTTAATTATGAAAAGATGATCCATTTTGGTAAACTACAAACCACATACTCCAAATCATGGTTTGGACATAAGCTGGTCTCATGCTGCAAACGAGAAATCAAACACAATGTTAATCTTTAATTTTCTCTTTCTCTCTCATTCATATTGATTGATATCCCCCAAAAAATGTAACTTACCTAATCTCTAACTTCCCCAGGATGGTTCGTGTTAAAGTTTGGGAATCCCAAGTTGAACAAAATAACCTCTACTCTAGTGCCTGACTGCCCAATTACCAGCAACATAAGAAATGGCCAGCAGTAGGACCCATTTGTGAAATCCAACCGCTAAGCGACGATACAGTCAAAGCGTGCTTGGGTTTGAAATGCTGGGATTCTGCTAGAGTGTTTACTCAGTAGTTGGGTAATAGCACTTTGGTTATTATAACAACTAGTTGACAAAATATATGGCTCTATAGCTGAATTGCATGTTTGAGATCATTGCCAAATATCATTTTTTCGCCGAAAGTTTCTGAAGATAAAGAAATTCAATGATATATTATCTCTCCTAGGGTCAGTTTGTTTATGAATATCTTTTAAAAAAAAATACTTTTAAATATTTTCAATTGTTAAAGGAAACTTTTGAAAAAAAATCAAAACTAAAAAATAATAATCAAATTTTAGATTATTTTGAGAAGTAACGATGAGTAGCTTCTCGTCAAAAGAAAAACGATGAGTAGCTTCTAAAAATATATAGTAGAATAAGTAGATGGAGTAAATAAGAGAGCATGTAGCAATACCGAAAAGACATGATTACATTTTAAAGTTTTTTTAACAAAAATATCTCTACAAATTTAAAAGTGATAAGTGTTATCCATCAAAAATTTATATCAACATATATTCTTCATCTTCATTGTTAGCTTCGTTATTCTTCAAAGTAAAAAATCTTTTTACAATTATAACAAAATATTTAAAGAGTTTCTGCATTACATAAAAGTTTTATACAAAATTTATTTTTTGGAAAATTATAAAATTATTTTTTAAAAAAACTTAATTAAACTAGTAGGCCCATAGTGTCATGGTGTTCCATCCTTCACCACTTTTTTTACAATGATAAGTTGATAACAATGAGTTATGAACCGAAAACCAATAAGAACTACCAAAATCCATCACGACTAGTCAAATTCTAATGGCTATTCCTCCCATCCTTAACCGTTTAAATTGATTACTTTGGACTAGAACTTGTGATGATTTTTTTCCTTTAATATTTGGATAGATTATAGTGGCCTTTCATGGTTTATTGTAGTATTGTTCTTACAATTTCTTATAGGATAAAACTTATATGCAGTTCTATAAATACTTATGACGTTATTTTTCAAATAAAAGAAAATTTATGTAACATATGTAAAACGTAAGTGTTACACTCATATTCTTATTGTAAAATAATATCACAAACTCCTATAGAACTCATCTCAGCATCTAAGTTTTGCCTTTCTCATATTACATTTGAGTCATTTTGTGTTTAATGTAGAAATCTCTCTTTCTAACTTACAATTTCAAAATTTTAATATTATTAAATTTCATCTACCAATAGAAAAATAAGTATAACTATTTGACTTCAGATGGTCAGAACTTCATCTGAGTTTGAATCCTACTGAGAGATTCACTAGAGAACAGAAATTGTTAATTTTTTTTTTTTTTTGTGAAACTCAAAATCAAGTCACTAAATAAGTTAAGATACGTGTGTTATTTAACAGTAAATAATTTAAAAATTATTTGAAAGGGTAAATTAAAAAATTATGAATAAATTACTTATCTTTGTGATTCTTATAAAAGTAATACTATAATCATTTAGCAAAACTTAAGGATATTATAATAGCATTGCAGATCAGTCATTTAAAATTTTGTATAATAACTAAATTAAATTAAATAACTAAAATTAAACAAACTCGAACATTAAAAAACAACAAGAAAAAAACATGCCGTTTAATCATATTAAATTGATGTCAGTATAATTTGCCTTTCTATGGATGGTTTATCGAGTCAATCTAATATATATTAGGCATGTCTATTAGCCTATGATTGATGATTGTCATTTGTTTTAGAAAGAAAAAGAATTAAAGCTATTGTTTAAGTTGCAAATTAGTCCAAAACACAATTAGATCTATGTGGATATATGCAATTATATTGTTGGGTTTAGGGGCTTCTTTTCAAAAACCTTGCGACACTGACTAGACCATCAATTAATGGAGAGGAAAGGAACATTTCCTGCTTGCTGCCACTACAATATCCAGCAACAAATCGATTGTCTGATACCAACGACCAATAATTTTCACGACTGCAAAATCACTCACCAATCCAAAAGGAAACTTTGTGGAAAAGTCAGGTGTTACTAATGGGTACTCTTAGAATACTGATTAAGTGAGCACCAAAAAAAAAAAAGAATACTAATTAAGAAATCAAAAATAAATGTTTTATATTGGGAAATATAACTTTTAAAATTTCAAAATATTGAATATATATCACTTCTTAAAATAAGTTTTTTTTATTTTTAACTCCTTAATCAACATTGATTAACATTCGCCTAAAAGTTATTGAAAAATATCCTTTTCTTGCGGGTGATAAAAGGGAGGAACCCGGGATAACATTTACCTACAATTAAACACAAAACGACAAACAAAGAAGAATGCATGAGATCAAATTAATACCCTTTTCAAGTAAATTAATACCTTGTTAAACAGTTGAAGTCAAATGATATGGTGAAAATTTGTGAAAAATACTCCTTTGTTTTTTAAATAAGAAGAATGCTCACGATTGTTTGGTTAAGGAATCAAGAAAAGAAAGTTTTCGTTAGATATTTATGTATTTAGTATTTGAATAAGTGATATACTTATAACTTTCCAATAAAAACTTGCTCTCTTTTAGATTCTTTAACTAATGTCTTTAATTAGGGCACGCGTTAACATACCCTTTAATTAAATAGTTTAAATATATATAAAAGATGTGAATATTATTGTCCTGAAGTAAAAGGTGGAGAGTGGTAAGATACTTCTTCTATAAAAGAAGTGGGAGTGAGTTAGCAATTGATCTCTTTTTTAATATAAGGTTTCTTCATAAAATTTGTGATCATGCAATTAATTTTTTAATTAACATGCTTAAAAAAACTATCATTAAGGTAACGTTTGGTACAAGTTATTATATTTTAATATTTTAGGGAATGTGGACATGAGAATAAAAATTTTGCATGTTTCGTACAAGTTTTAAAAAACTATTTCTAGATATAAAAGATGTCGGAGAATAAAATTAGTGAATGAAAGTAAAAAAAATTCAATTCTCATATGTGAAGGTGAGAAAGAAATATTCCTAGAAATGAGATTTCCAAAAATATAATTTATCCGACAATAAAACATCCTATAAAACAAACGTCACCTAAGAAAAATAGCATGTACTAGCGCAAAGTAGAATAAACATTGACACCGGATGGTTTTCCTGTAGTAAACACGTGCATGATATACATCAAAGTTGATAGAAATCATCGGGGATAGAAACGTAATTTCGGGAACAACCCGTTTGGATGGGCTTTTTTACGGTAGAAGCACCTTATTTTTAAAATAAAAGTGCTTTCAGGAAAAATATAAGTGTTTGGATAAGCTTTTAGAAAGAAAAAAAGAAATAAAAGCAGTAAGAAGAGCATATATATATATATATATACACAAAAAAGCTTACTTGTTTTTTCGACAAACTTATGAAGGCAAAATTATTAAAATAAAAAAAATATTTGCAAAAATACATTTTTTTCCATTATTTTTCAAACCACACGTTTTTTTTTCATATCATTGGCTTCCCTTCTATGATTTTTTTAATTATCAAAGTAATTTAAACAAATTTCAAACCACCACCCCGGTCCGAGGTTAACTATATCCGGTCAAAGATAAAAAAAAAAAGGTAATTAATAAAATTGTTCATAAACTATTTTTCTAGTTTTAAACCCACATCCAGATAATCAAGGTTGGTATAGTTGGTAAGAATACGACTCATAGCCCATAAGAACATGAGTTCGAACCCCGCTGTCAATGTAAGGACCTCGTTGGTGGATATGATAATCTTTAAGTACTATAAGTGCTTTTTGAGTCTTGAGGCTTCCCCTGACCCAGATGAGTCCCGGGGATTTAACTCACCTAAACTTTTGAGCATAAAATAATAATAATAATAATAATAATAATAATAAACTCACTTCCTTTATCTAGCTTTTATAATCTTTATATTTAAAAGAAGAGTAGTGGCTGGGGTAATGTAGTAAAATCACTTGTGTTAATGATTTTTATTTTATTTTTTTTTAAAAATGGCAACCTTTACTGAATATAGTGTTGGGGATAAAAAGGGTCATTTAACTAAGCAATTTATATCAATTATTATGTAATTATTTTTTGAAGGCGTCATTGAAAAGGCGAAACCAAGGGTTCTTGCTTCTGGCTCTTCGTCTACTTCGGTTGGGAATCGAGGCGAAATGATGAGAGACCGTTCAATAGTTGATCGTTACTCTTTCCTTATGGGTACTCAAAAGAGGGATTCTTCTTCTTCTTCTTTCTTTTTACTTGCTCTGCTTCCCTCTTTCTCCCATTCTGGAATTATGATATATAGCACAACAACCTCAACCACAACCCTTTCTTACTCTTTCTTCTTATGTTTGTTGCTCATTAATTCCTTGAGCCATTAGCAGTATTTTGTTTGTGTCTCCATTCAGTTCCATTTTTATTCTTCTTCTTCCACATACATATATACATATACATATATAAATACATACCTAACTAACCAACCATCACGAATGGCGGCTGCTATTCTCATCTATGTGGTGGTGGTGATGGTGATGGCGGTAGCGACGGTTGTTTATGGATCTTCGACGAATCTGACTGTGGAAACAGGGCCGGCCCAATACCTATTGAGGCCTAAAGCAAACTTTATGATGAGGCCTTTTTAAAAAATTAACCCAATAATTTTTTCATATAAAATTAATTATTTTGTGCACAATGAGGAGTTGATCCCTGGATCTTCAACCTAATGATAAGTTTTTATACCAAATGGGCTAACTTATGTTTGTTGATATATTATACATATCACAAAGCTAATATAAAAAAAATACAAAGTGGGCCTTTTTTTTAAAGAAAAAATTGTTTTATTTTCAGAGGTCTAAAGCAAGAGCTTCACTTGTTTTACCCTTGGGCCGGGCCTGTGTGGAAAGAGCGTTTGCTTCGAATCATGGAGTGGAGTTGAGTTATCTCGGGCTCGAGACCTATTCAGACACTAGAGAATATTGCATTCTTCAAACGGCATCGTCGATTTCTCTGTTCAAGGGACCTTTAATCCTTTCGAAGTCGGGTAATTCTCTCGCTTCTTTTCCATTATTTCACTTTTCAAGTTTTCGTTAATGGGGTCGAGTTTTGTTTGCGTGTACTTGACTCAATTTTAAAGCTTTTTGGGATTGGATTCAATTCTAAATAATGACTTTCTATATTTAGTTTTTCGATCTTGCATTCCATGCTTCCTGATTCTTAATGTTTAGTTTAAAGTTAAAAATTCAAAACCAAAGATTGATTGGTTTGGTTCGGTGGCTCTCATGTTTCAATTTTTTATTAACCCCCCTCGATAATATTATTCTGTATTTCTAAATTGCCTTCTTTCCAATCCATAGCTGTTAGTTGTTTTTTTTAAACTTGCAATACATGTTTCTTTCTTTTTTGTGTTTTTTTAATTTGAACTTTATGGATTATGTCAGGCTCTACTTTACAAAGGCGCAGTTGGGTACTCCTCCAATGTAATTCTGTGTTCAGTTTGACCAACGCAGTGATGTTATCTGGGTTAGTTGCAGTTCCTCTAATGGTAATTCTATTTAGCATGACTTTATCATCTTATTCTGTATTTTCTTTTGTGTCATGTATGTTCATATGCACAAAGAAATGCATCCCTTTTGCTTGAGTAGGGAGGTTTGAAAAAGATTTTAATAATGCACTTCTCATAGTTAAAAGGGAAAAACGATTTATAGCTTTAACTGGATTGTGTGCCTGTATCTTATGGCCTAATATATAATGTTCATTTACATGTCATTCCATCCTTTTTTATGTTGAGTTCTGTTGGTGTGTGTGTGTGTGTGTGTGTGTGTGTGTGTGTGTCTATATATATATATATATATATATATATATATATATATATATGTATATATATATAATTTGAGTAATTTCTTTTATTTGTCTCAGCAGTAGACCTTGACACACTCAGATTTCAACAAGTAATTTCTTTTATATATAAAACCATGCATTTCAATTATGATGGTTGAAATTGAAAATACTTATTTGTTCCACTGAAATGTAATGCTCAATTAAAAGGCCCTCAGAAAGTGGAGGCCTAAATATTTCTTGCAAGTCTGAATTCATCCATTTAATGAATGGTGTATATTGACAATGTGATGTATAGGACGTCTCTTTTTCTTACAGAACTTTCAGACAAGGATTTGATTATGAGACCAGTATCATTGGGTTGTGATTCATTTTGTTTTCTATTCACAGGTTTCGATCTAACTGCATAAAATTCGTAAGTTTTAACTTTTTCTTAAGTACTGTGACTTTGTATATGTTCCTAAACCTTAATATATTGGGATCATATACTATATATTCTCACTTTATACCAATTTGATTTTCGTGGTAGAGATTGGAATCTAAATATTCCTCCAATACATCCAGATTTAACTACCTGTACAGTTTGGTGCAAGTAGAGGTTGAAACTAAAAATCCTAAATCATAATCCAGTTGTACCACTAGACATCTTAGGCTGACAAGATAAAGAATGCAATGCAATTAACACGTGTTTCATTTTGGTATGACATTCCCAAATATGTTATTCTGGAGAAGTCTTTCTTTAATTTGTACTAACAATTTTGTTATGTTTCAAGCTTAGAGTCTATTATGCATGAAATTAATAAATGCCAACAAGATTAAGAATAGATAAAAAAATATTAATATATGCATCTAATCCTAAACACAAATTTGTTGAAGAAATCTCATATAAATCATTTGAGACGTATTTTTCCAAAATTTTCAGTGTAAGTTATAGGTTTGCAAACATGAAAAAACGTTATACAATGGTTTCATCTATCCAAGTGAAATAATAACTCATGCTCTTATGCAATTCGTTATACAAGGGAATGTAGTAAACCCGATTTTCACCAAGAACAGGGGAATACTATAATTATGCTGTTAAATAAACTATAGTATTGAGGAGAGAATCTAAAACAATTTATAATGGCAATACCAGGTTTTGGTGTACACAAATTTTTCCAAATTTTACTCTGACAACATATTAATATGACATTGCTAATTGTTTGAAGAAAGAAAAGTAAGATAGAATTTTCACTCCCTCAAACCGTGTCACTCCCTCCCATAACTGTTTCCCCTCTCTTTTCTCTCTCCTTCATCTCACATTTATTTTTCTATGGTTGCTATCAAGTTCTCCCATAACTGCTTGCCATTTCTTAAACCAATACTGAAAGAGCAAGATAGACAAACCAAGAACAACTATCTGTGACAAACCAGCTTTTCATTCACTGGAGTTTACCTCAAGCTGTGGCACAGCTGGCATCCCGCTGGTATGGCAACTTTTCTTTTTTACATGCAGTTCTTGCAAACGGCGACAAACCATTCAAGCTTTAATCTGATCAACATCACCAAGGAGAAAGAGAAGAACAAAGTAACTGAAGTTAGAGAAAAGATGCCTCTAATAACATTGTGAGAATGTTTATTGGGTAACAATGTTCGTAGATACGAAATATCCTAGCATAACACACAATTATAGTTATTGTTCTTTGAAAGTTACACTTTGTTCTTTGACTGTTATGATGTTGATTTTTAAGTGATACTGATTTGCATATTTATTGTTTGATAACTGAATATTGAATCAATGTTTCTATTTTGTTTGTGATATGGATTGTCAGCTATGAATTACTTTTGATCAAGATTATGTTAGCTATGAATTACTTCTGATCACGATTATGTTCGCTATAAATTACTTATCAAGATTATGTGATATGGATTATGTTGCCCAAACATGTCAGATTATGTTAGCTATGATTTGCTTTTGATCAATTGAAAGATTTTGACTAAGTAAATATCTTAACTACTGGACAATTGAGTCCACTTTGGCCTTTGGCAGTGGTAACAAGGATTGACTAAGATTATGTTAGCCACAAAATGTATTCTTATTTCTTACATCCATCAAAATATGGATTTAATTGTTATGTACTAACAGTGTAAATATTTTTTTATACTGTCAACCAATCAGAAATTGCTACATCAGTGAAAATGATCGAGTCTTATCCTAACTACCTTAAAAGTCATTCAAACCGTGACTTTTGATTGGTTGATTGTGTAAAAAACTTTACACTGATAGTGTATAGCAATTAAACTCATCAAAATATTATATCTGAACTATTATTATGTATGAGAAAATAAAATGAGTTATTTTTATATCTCCAGCTTAAGCGTCTTCACCTGGAGCAGAAGCTTAATAAATTAAATTGCTAATTAGCTGCAAGTATATTTACGTGATTATGGAGGAGTGAGTGATGTTTAGGCCTTTGTTTCCAAACTTCAAGTACAAATG
Organism: Ammopiptanthus mongolicus; assembly: GCA_039655645.1. NCBI lineage: Eukaryota > Viridiplantae > Streptophyta > Magnoliopsida > Fabales > Fabaceae > Ammopiptanthus > Ammopiptanthus mongolicus. The sequence goes on from CM077349.1 coordinate 5,966,281, forward strand.
TTGCTCTTTGTTTCGTGAAAATTTCAATACTAAATTACTTAGATGTATTTATGCTTTCCAGTAGAATTAGAAACCATGTCTCTTTTAGGCTTTTAGGTGAAAAATCTCCATCGACTTATTAGTTTAAAGTACGTTTATCGTCGTCTTCTTTTAGCTGTATTTATATTGTGTTTGGTATCTGAAGGTACCAAACAATGTCAATTTTAATCTTTGAATTATATCTCTTTTTAAGTCTTTTGCAAAGCATATATTTATACAATGCTATATTTTCTTCTGACTTGAACAGTCACATTTTATATACAGTCTTTATCTCTAATGTTTGTAGAACTTATTTTCTTGCATTTCGATTGCTATTTCTAATCTGTGCAACAGGTATTCAAATATTCTAATGGTAGCCGGTTAACATAGGGTAATATTTAGAAAAACAAACTATACTCCATCGGTTCTAAACTTTTTGGTAAACTCCTGTATTTGGCTCTTCATCATTTGATTCTTTTGTTAAATCAGTTCTTACTCATGCATCTGGGATGCAGTTTTGATGAAATGGAGCTTGAAACTATTTTGAGATTTTATTAATCCCCATTTAGCTCTTTTGGAGTGTAGAGGATCTCATGTCTCAACCTTTACCTATTTAACATCACAAATATTGGATTTCGTTTGAAGTTTCTCTTGGCATAAGGATATGTGTTTAGTATTATATTATAATAAAACCTCCCCTTTTTTGTAATTGTCTTTTATGTTAATAGTGGTACACTTTAATTTATAGTTAAATCCAATAGAAGAACTTTTTTTTTATCATTATTGTAATTTTTTGGGGAAAGAGTGATCCTACTTCATTGATAACACTTAATGATTTGCAAATCGTGCATTGGTGGTGGTGAACCTTAATAACAACAAGGTGGTGAGACTCCACGAGATTTCAATTGTTTCGGGACTCACCATTATGTTAAAAAATTGTAAAAATGTTACGGTATGGTTTGGTGGGTTATAAAAAATAACTATAGCATTCTAACTTATTCATTACTATTATTATTATATCTTCTAACTTATTTCTTATTATATTATCATTATTTTTTTGTCATTCTAATTCAAATCCTTTTTCAAATGATTTCTTTGTAGGATGTTGATTGTATTGTTGCTTCTTTTAGTCCTAGACGATAACTTTGTAGTCAATGGAATGGTTTTATTTTTGCAACTTTATATTGATTCAATTACATTGAGAAATTAATATATGTCTATCACACATGATCTATTGCCTGATTTCCTTAATGGTCTTAATGAAATTATTATGAATTGGGTGAGAAGGTAGCATTTGATGTAGATGGAGAAACTAATGGACTTACTGCAGCAAGGAGAATTAATGACTCAGAACATGGATATTGTTTTGGATATAGCGTCAACAATATGTGCTGAAAGTAATTAAGCAGGAAAAAGATTAATTGAAAAATATATGGAAGATGATTTAACTATTAATCTAAGATATTCTCAGTTTTAATGTTTTTCGTGTGGTTTTGTGCTTTACATGTTATTTAAGATGGATTGAAAAATTCAATAATCACAGCAATATGATGTTACAGTTTGATGTCGAAGTTTGTTTATAACAATCGGCTGTATCAATATATGTAATAAATATTAGTATGATAGCATTCAATTATATGCTTTAAATAAATAATCTCTTCAATAGCATTTCCGTTTATTCACACTTCAGTATTGTATCTCAAAATTTCCACCATTGTTTTTTATTGCTAATTGCTAATTTTTCATAATGAAATACTTGAAGTTGTCACAATATTAAATTTTCACTATTTTCATTATGTCGGTGTTCTCAAATTTAAAAAATCAAAACAAAACAACCATGACAGGAATGCAAAATCTCCTTAAACGTACTACTCCCGTGCATCGCATGGGTACAAGATCTAGTATATACAAAGAGAGAGAGGGGAGGGGAGGGAGCCAGACACGGGTGACGTGTGTGATGAATAAAATTCCGTTGTTTCGAAAAAATGGTATCTTGGTGTCCTCCACTAATCAAAAGTTGAAGATGTACATAAGTGTTAATGAATTATTATTTTATTTTATTAAATGATAAATTATCATTAATAGAGGATATAGAATGTGACACGAAAATGAAAAACAAAATTTTCATCCCAAGTATTTGTTGTTTGCATCGGATCCTTCGTCCAATTAAGTGGGTTTGCCTCTCTTCTCTCTCCGCTCTCTAAATCCTTCGATATAGTATCTCAGTTTTGCAAGTCAAAAGCACACCTGCACATGACATGAAGAAACGTATGCAGTGCTAAAATCCAAACAAGGTTGAGAAATCCTTTAAAATAAAGAAACGGTTGATATTAATTAGTTTATGTTCATAGGTACACCAAATTTCATCCACCATGCATCTTTTTCTCTCTTCCCCCACTTCTTTCTATGTTTCTCAGTCACGCCACTCTACCTATATACCTATATTTATACATCTCTATCTACCAGATTCTACCTTATGTTAATTAATTTGGATTTCCTACGTCCTTCTCCATTTCACAACCAATCTTGAACATTCTTTATTCTTAATGTTTTCTGAATCCGGTTCGTTTTGCTTCCTCAAAATTCAGGAGTCTTTGTCTCTGATAAAGATCTGAACGGCAACATGGATATAGATGAATTCGGCTTATTGGTAAGGCCTGCCGTGGAAATCCACAAGGAAGAATGCCAAACTTCAACCCTAGAAGAAAACCGTAAACAACTATTATCAGTGCAAGAACGTGATCACCAAGAAGAAAATAATAAGGAGCATCAAGAGGAGCAAAAACAACAAGGCAGCGATGTTATTATTTCGGTGCCACCTCCTTTGAAGAACTTGAAACTCGAGATCCCGTTGTATGAGGACGTAGTGAGAATGAGATCGGTGAACGATGAGTCAAACGAAGGCTTCAAGACTCCAACATCTTCGGATCAAAAAATCCCAGTGGTCCTACCAGGAGCACCGAGGAAGAAAAAATCAAGGCCAGCCAAGAAACGAAAAACTTGTTGTCAACGAATTGTGCTTGACATGTCCAAAGAGTTGGAGTCTTTGTTCCCCATGCCGTTTGTGGTAGATCTTTGCGCTGGCGGTAAGAATAAGAAAGTCAAACAGTGCTCAAGGAATCAGAAGCCATAATTTCTTTACAAAATGCTTGTTTCACAGCACCTATGACTCGATCTCTTACACAAAAATGAGGTGAAACCAATGCTAAAAAAAAATGAGGTACGTACATGTATAGAGATGTGTCTAACATTATTATAAATTCTTTGCCTTGAACATCAAATTCTTACCTCGAATCTCGATGGATTGGTGGCATGATGCGTCTATATAGCTCCTAAGAAATGTAATTGTCCACTGTATTGATCTCTGATACATTGATTTGATACATATATTAAGGCTCGCCGTCTAGCTTTAAATTTCTTGACTGTTTTATTTAAGGATTTTTTTTTCTATTATCCTTTAACTTGTGTGGTGGATTGATCACTGAGGGGATGTTTCGGAAATAGAATAGATCCTGCAGATTCAAATCTGCATCAGTTTTGAAGATGAAAATGAAAAAGTACAACGTGATATTTGCAGTGATGGATGACATTAGATAGGGTAGGGAAGAAAAAGAACATGGGATTCTAAAATCGATTTTGATGAACGTGGAGTGACAGCGTCTGGGCCAAGCTTTCATTTTCACTTTATGATGTTCTGATCCCGTTGACTTTGTTTCAGAATCAGAAATCACTCGGACATGGAAATGGGAAACATTGACTTTTCCAAGCAAAAGCAAACATCCTCTCCCCTCCTGCGTCCCTCGTTTTTACTTTTTACCCCTTGAGTGCTGAGGATGCAGATCTATTGTTCCATGTATGTATCATATTCCGATCTCCTTCATAATATATTGTCACACATATTCTACTTTTTTAAAATTATAAGAAATTTCAACAAAATATTATTGGTGGGACAGAATGTAGTACATCAAAATGGGACATTAGATTTCATCCTGAGCGCGTAAACTCATGGGAAAATGTTTTTATAGCTAAATGTTTGGGGATTTGGATTTCATGCATTAGAAAATTATTCAGGTATTGATGTACCGTTGAATCAATTACATGCTTCCTCGAACACATTTAGTTATTGATTTAACGATGCATAAATCCAAAGTATTTTGAATGCATGAAATCCACATCCATGTTTGGGATATACCACTTAGTGTGTTTTTGGAGTAAATGCGAAAAATAGATCATTAATTTCAATAATCGATTATAATAGAATCACTTTTATGTTTGGATGTGTTTGCTGAAAAACGATTTTAAGATAATCTATTTTGTTTGGATGACGTACAAAATCACGTTTACATAGTAAATTACAAAAAAATATATGTAGTTATTTATTTGGATTAATAATATTTGATGTATTTTTACATTTTTTAAATGTAATTTTTTTTCATGGCTATCATCAATTATTTTTATATTATAAAAATTTGAATAAATTTTTTAATATTTTCTATGTCTATGGGAACATGTCTGATTGATAAATATATATTATTATTAGAGCATTTCACAAAATGCAAAATAGTATTAAAGAATGAGTGGTAAATGCTAAATAATGAGCACTTTAATATAAATATCAACATTAAAGATATTATTTAAGACTTTAATATAACTGTACGTCTTTAAATAATTTTCCTTGAAATTATTATATTTTTTTATAACATTATTATATAAATATCAATATATATATATATATATATATATATATATATATATATATATATATATATATAATTAAAAAGGATGACACACTAAGCCTACAAGATTTTTTTAAAAAAAATTAAAGTCTAACTTGTTTAGCTAAATAGATTTATTTTAAAAAAAAAAAAATATCCCTAACCTTTTGTGTGAACACCCAATTTTGTCCGGGTTAATTAATCTGTTGGTTAAGTAATCAGAAAAGGAAAGAAAAATTGAGTGGGCTTTGGCCCATAATCCCATTTTTGTTTAACCCACTTAAAAGCCCTTTTCTTGTTCAAAAAAAAAACGAAAAAAAAAAGTTAAATTAATAATAATAACAAAAAAATTCAATTCAAAAATGTGGGGGGTACGTAGGTTTTTGTTTTCCCTTTTTGGAGGTCTTCTCCTCTTTCTTTCTCCCCTTTCTTTTGTTTTTTTCTGCTTTGTTTCCTTTTTCCCCTAAGCAGCACCAGCAGTGGCAATGGTACACTGCCCTCCTCCATATTGCACCCCAAGCACAGAGGGATAAAGCTGTTGTGCTTCCCCTTTAAGGCACCCATCTCCTGCAACAAGATAATGGCAATTTTTGGAATTATTCTCCTATAATTTTGCCTATAAAGTCAGCAATTCACAGAGAGAAAAGGGGGGAGAGGTTCTTCAGAGCAGTCAAAAAAAAAACCAAACAGAAAAACATCAAAATACATCACATACATCACAGTTATTTTTCCTTCATAATCGTGAACCGGCCGGAGCACCACCGTGAGCCGCCAAAGCACCGCCGCGCGGACACCGCGCCTCCACCCACGAGCGGCTGCGCCCCGTTCAGAACCAGGATCTGTCATCCTTCCCACATACCATCATCGCCCAGTCCAGATCGTGACCCGGAGGACCACCTCGCGTCCCTTGCCCAGCACCGCCGCCCACCGCGTCACCCCCGTGGGCCAGCGTCGCCGTCCCACTCCGCCGTTCCAGCCGTAAGCAGCACCGCTCCGTCGCGTGAACCCGTCTCCCATCGCACAGGTCTCGTCGACCTACATCCAGCCGGCCACCGCGAGCCCAGCCGGTCTACCACTGTCGTCCGCCTCTTCCACGCCGCAGCCGCCGGCCTCCCCCTCTGCAGTCGACCCGCAGCGCGCTCGAGCCCAGCGCCGCCTCCGACCGCTCCAGTCGCCGTTCGCCGTGAAGAGCCGCGGTAGTCCCGGTCGACCACGTCGTCGCCGGTTCCGTTCGTCCCGCACCGCCACTGCCCCCCCCCCGTCCGGAATCCCTCTCCTCTGGTCTCTCTCTCGCGTGGGTAATAGGGATAGCTGAGGCTTCCCTTCTCAGTTTAACTCCCTTTCTCTCCTTATTTTTCCTTTTATTTATTTATTTATTTTTATTTTATTTTTTTTCTTTTCTCTGATTTCTTTTTTTATCCTTTATTTTAAGTTTTTTGGGGTGTGCATGTTTTGGTTTGTGTTTGGGCTTAGGTTCATGAAGTTTGTTGTGATAGAGTCCAACTTCTTCATCTCTTGGGTTGAGATTTTCAGCAAAAGTCCAAAAATATTAAAAAATAAATAAATAACATAAACACAAAAGTAAAAGAATCCCCTCTTTTCAGAAAAATCGTTCAAAAGTGAAAAATAAAAAAAATAATAATCACTTTCAAAGAAATTCGTGCAACAATCTACGACGTTGATGTATGAATTTTTTCATCCTCAAGTGTCGCATGAATTGTAAGGGTTTATCGTATAGTTTTGCTATCTTTAACCCCGTGCAAGAGTGAATTCTTCTTTAAGTAAAATATTTTAAAATTCGCGCGATAATTTATGACGTTGATGTATGGTCTCCCATCCTCAAGTGTCGTAAGAATTGTAAAGGTTTATCGTATAGCACTGCTATCGTTAACCTTGTGCCAAAGCGAACCAGTTTTGAAACAAAATCCTTTTTCGAAATCAAATCTTTTCCCAAAAAACTAAAATCAACCAACCAACCAAACTTTTTCTATTAAGAACTACGTGACTTTGAGTTTTCCATCGCACCGAGAAATACGTAGGAGCAGAATAATCATTCTGTCAAGCCAAAATTTTATTTTTCTTCCTGTTGTGTTTATTTTTTTTTATTTTAAAAAATGGGGTAAAATAATATTTTCAAAGGTTATTAAAAATTTTGCACAATTAACTTGGGGTACCGTTCTTAGAACGGGTGACGTAGGGTGCTAACACCTTCCCTACTCATAACCGACTCCCGAACTCAAATCTCTGTCTTGTTTTTTTTTTAGGACCAGTTTTCCTTAGATAATTGGTTTTTCCAAAGTTTTCCCAAATAAAAATTTTGGTGACGACTCCTCTGTTTTTTTTTAAGCCCCCTTTTTTTTTTCGCGGCGCCCGGACGGGACGGCCGCGACAGCTTGTTAAATGTATAAAGTCAAAATTTTAACAGACTATGTCGTAGGCATTCAATGAACCAACTAGCCTAATTTCACCTTGCTAAGTAATCAACAAAACTTGACGCATTAAATAATCAACCCAAAAGTGCAAGAAAGCAAGAAAAAAGAAACTGAGTTAGCGCAACCCCATAATATTGAACAGATAGGCCGAGACTATAGCTCATGCTTCAGAATAAGGAAAAAAGGGAAAGTCAATTATGGGATGGGACTCACAGTAGAAGACTGGGGCGAGTTTCATTTTGAATTGTTTTTTCTTTACAAGTTTACATTGTGTTTGCTTGCCTTTAAATGGATCCGATTGCGAAAGCTCTTTCGACAATATGGATCGTGCCTCACCTCAGTGGGCTTTGAAGGATACACACAACTGGATATTGGACCAAGGCAATGAATATAGTTAGGCATTTATTTTTGGCACCCTATAAATCCATCTTCCCACCTCACTCATTACATTTTTTTTTTATGCTTTACCCTAAATATCCCTAACCCACCTACCTTATCCCTCTCCCCCATAAACCACTCACCTCCCCCTTATTCTGATTTTAAACTCCCACCCCCTTATTCTCTTTCCGTTTTTCTTTCCTTTTCTTCTCCCAACCCGACACCTAATGCTGATTCGACAATGCATGCATCTTGGACATGGATTACTTTGTCAAGACCCTCTCAGGCATCAAAGCCAAAGGCATTCGTACAGACTTGATTGGTTCCATCATCACACACCATGCCTCCAAATGCCTCCCTGACCTGCCTACTGGTGACATGGCTGAAAGGGTTTTACTCAATTCGAAGAATCATCTGAAAGTGTAACAACCTCATGGATGAAAAAGCTGGTGACATGGCTGAAAAGGGTTTTACTCAATTCGAAGAATCACCTACTCAATTCGAAGAATCACCTGAAAGTGTAACAACTTCATGGATGAAGAAGAGGTTCTTTGTAGATACCTTAGTAGGTGTTCTACCATTAGAGAAGGATTCCATCCCATTCAACTTCCTCCTTCGTCTTCTCAAAACAGGCAACATGGTTGGGGTAACCAATTTTTTTTGTTACTTATCGAAACTATAATTTTCGTAAGTATTAAAAAAAAAATTGATTCCTAAGGAAACTATAGTTTCTGTAAGTGTTCAAAATTTTGAATACTTACTTCTTTAAGGTGTCAAACTTTTGAATACTTACGTACACTATAGTTTCCATAGCTATTCAAAATTTTGAACACTAGTTTCTGTAATGTGATAATTTTTTGACACTATAGTTTCTGATGTGCTCACTGTTGTTGCCTGCACCTGATCGTAGGTTGCAAAGGGATGGTCTATGCCTTGGAGTGTGGTGTGGGGAGAGGTGAGAGGAGAATAATAGAAAGAAGAAGAATATGAGAGAGTGATGGATGAGTGTCGACCGGTGGGGATAAAGGGTTGGGGAAGGGTATTTGGGGAATAAACAAAAATTAAAGGGGAAAGGGATGTAGAAGATGAATTTATGGGGTGCAAAAATTAAATGCCATATAGTTATATGCCTTTAATTCTTTTTGGATTGGACTTTAATAATAAGAACACTTTAATGGGATAAGAATACTTTCAACATTGAGTGCTGATATTAATATTCAACATTTTCATGTTCCGCTCCTTTTCTAGTTGGTCCTATATCATATGCTTCTAAATTATTCCACGCCTTAAATTTTTTTTTTAAAAAATAACAATAATAATAATTGTCCAATTGTAAATTCTCAGAATCAAGTCAATCAATTGGTCTCCTGCAGCTGGTTGGACTTGATGTCCCTGCTTCTGGTCAGGCCAAACAATGGGTGGTTGGCCTGGACGTTTGTTTGTCTAGTTGACTTGATCTGGTGAACGGTGAGGGTGTACCTGTAATGACACTTTGATGCTTAATTTAGCAAAAAGGATGTGGTATCAGAAACGAAGTATATAGGGTGAAAATGAAATGAAGTATGTGCGAGTGTTACTCTCTATATTTATAGGCTCCTGACTGAATAGGCTTCTTGTGGATCTCGGTCCATTGGAAGATGACTGTCGTTTGCACGTCAATCACTAGACGTCCAACGACGTATTGTCAAAGTCGCATTTCCTGTCACTTAAGTCGCAATCCACAACTATTGGGTGACCTGGTACGTGGACCTGTTGGCTCGCCTACTTGAGTAAGGCGGCAAACCTACCTAGACACGTAAGCCACTTGGCATTGGGTTGTCAATTGTCTATCCAATCTTTGACCTCTGTTTGGTCCAGTAGTGACACTTACACATGGGCTTCTACCGGGCCCATGATAGAGGTTAGCCATATTCTTTATATTGGATCACGGCCCATAACAATAATAATAATCCAAGTCCACCACTTTGATAAATAAGTAAAACTTCGGTGAAAGAAAACAAAAATATGTACATGAAATGTAGATTTTGGTTAATCCAATATCACATGCCTGCATACAGACTTCACTTTTGTTGGGTTTAAATTATTACATTTAATTGTACCAAAAAAAAATTTATTACACTTAAATGTACCCCAAAAAAAACGTACATGCAAGGCAATGATTATTTTTGCTCGGAAAAGGAAAGAATATTGAATCGATACTCTCAGAAAGAGGGCATCCCGCATCCGAGTTATTTACAAATGTTTAAAAGGAATTTATTTTATGCCCTGTTTACTAGAAAATTTTGTTTATCTATATTATATACATTTAGTAATAATCTCATTGATTATTTATCCATGTGTCAACCTCTAAGCATTCCACATAAAATTTCCTACACATGTTGCTACCACAATCAATATTGATTTTTTTTTAAAATTTGTTAATTTTTAATTAAAAGAATAATCAATAAATTTTGAAATTTCAAATTAAATCAATATATTAATGGTAAGTTATTTTTTGACTCATATAATATTTAAGAATCGAATATTAAATATGGAAGAATCAAACTATTGAATATTGAATGCTGGAAGAATCAATATTTGATTTTCATATTTTGGAATAATTGAAAAATTAGTCCATGATTTAAATCTGTTAAATTTGGCTTGAATTAATGAAATTATAACCTATCAATTTTGATTTTTAGTTTTCAAAATTTGGACAAATCTATTTATCTATACTATATACATTTAGGAATAACCTCATTGATTACTTGTCCATGTGTCAACCTCTAAGCATTCCACATATAATTTTCTACACATGTCGTTACCACAATCAATATTGATTTTTTTTTAAAATTTGTTAATTTTTAATCAAAAGAATAATCAATAAATTTTGAAATTTCAAATTAAATCAATACATTAATGGTAAGTTACTTTTTGACTCATAATATTTAAGAATCAAATATTAAATATGGAAGAATCAAACTATTGAATATTGAATGCTGGAAGAATCAATATTTGATTTCAATATTCTGGCTGTTAAATTTGGCTTGAATTAATGAAATTATAACCTACCAATTTTGATTTTTAGTTTTCAAATTTTGGACAAAAAAGGAAACATAATTGATTGCAAATTTCATCAATTAAAGAAATTTTAACCTGCAAATAAATGTATTTTGAAAAATGGTTATCGGAATAATTATTAAATAGACACTGTAATTAGAAAATTTGCCAATATATGATCTCACACTAATTATTTCAATCATGACCATTTCATGTTATACAATTTCAAATTTGAAAATAATTATAACCCGTCACTGAAACTGTAATTAAATCAATACATGATTCAATTCAATATATATGTATAGCACCATTGAAACCTTACAAATCAATACCTGATTGAAACCTGCCAATAAATAAATGAAATTATAACTTGTCAATAAAATAAATTTGAAATGTGATCTCTTTCTCCTTCCCTACTCCACGATAGAAGGAAGACCAATGTCTCTATGCATCTCTCTCCACTGTGAGGCTATCACCTACCACCAACCGAAGAAGAAAAAAAAGGTAAGACTACCTTCTCTTCTATATTTTTTTTTTCCTACGATCCCTCTTGATTTTTTCCTCTTCGGTTCTTTGACGACCATATATATTCGTTCCCTGCTCATTCGGTTATCTTTCATATAAGGCAATGACTGTCATCTCTTCTCCTTTTTTATTATTGTTATTTTTTTTCATGTGATTTATGACTATCATTCTTGTGATTTTTTATATTTTTTATCGATGCAAGGTTCTGAATATTGAAACCCTCTCATTCTCGCTCTGTTTGATTTTTTCACGCTCTATTTGATTTTTTCAGAGCACCGTCCCAAATTTTCAAATGGTAAGGCACCCTCTCATTCTTCGTATTTCTGATTTCGCTCTTTTTGAAGGTTTCTCCAAATACCATTGGGACTAAGATGAATTTCATAATGATAAAATAAGATGAAACACAATCTGGTAAGATTTTTTTTTTTTTATAATTATTTTTTGTTTCTTTATTCTTACAAGTTGTTTATTTGTGTACAAAATTCTTCAACCTGGCGACAATATCTTGCAAGCATCTTTTAGAAAAAATTGGTATGCTAGACTTTATTAGTTTTTCATATACTGGACATTGTAGTTTATTCATTTTAAGTCGTCATCACAAGCTGTTATAACTCATGCTGAATTATAAAGCCGACATGTGGAAAGATGATTGATTTGAAGGAGATACTCGAGGTTACTCATGTCGCCATTCGAGCCAATATTTCACTAGCCATAATCGAAAGGAGCGGCAGGACCGTGGTGAAGGTGCTGCGAATTTTGCAATTGACACATTCTTTAAAAAAAATTCTCTTTAATATTGTTCAATTTCAATGATACAAGAATGATGATTACTTTCTCCACATTTCACAACTCTATTGGAATCTCTAATCTTTCCTGCATTGGTAATGAATGAGAAGGTTAGAATTTTTTTTTAGAAAAATTACGGATAAACTTTTTGTTTTAGAATACTATATTTGTCAGGTTCAATTGCTTAACCTACACTTTTCCCCCTTAATTTCTCATGGAAATGTTAACGCGTATGATGTGTCAGAGTGGGAAAATGACACAAATGAGAATATATGGAAGAATATTTTTTCAAATATTGTATTATAGTTGTTGTTATGTAAATATTGTCGGCAATAACTTTGATGAAATTGTGTTGGATGAGTGAAATGATGTTCTTTATTGAGATAGAAATCCAAGTAGATAATTCTAGACACTTTGCTTTACCTCTGCCTTGATGTAGGATTTTTAATTAGCTCATAAAAATAATTAAACATATTATCTCACAAGAAAGTGCCAATTCTCTGATGTAAACATGCGAGCATTGTCATCTTCAACAATCATTAATATGAATATTTAATTTCTGATGTATATAATGTTTATTATATAAAATATAAACATTGTCATTTATACAATCATACCGTCATCATGGAATTGGCTGATAAATATATAATCATACGGGCGTATATTATTTTTTTTTTTTTGTACTTTGCAAAATATGGAGAAAGTACACTAGGGAAAGTATATTTTCTAAAAATGTTGAACTTACATAGGAAAAAGAGGATAAATAAATTAAATAGATTTTTAAGAGAGCATAAAATAATAATATGATAGAGAATTATTATTATTTTTAAATGTTTAACTTGCATGCAAAAAAGATGAGAAATAAATCAAATATACTTTGAAGAGAGACAAACAAAGATAATGTGATAAATAAATATATTTTCTAAAAATGGTTACATTGCACGGAAAAAAGGAGAAATAAATCAAATAAATTTTCAAGAGAGAAAAATAATAATATAATAGATAAATATATTTTCTAAAAAAATTTAACTTTCACTGCGAAATAGGAGAAATAATTCAAAATATTTTCAAGAAATTTTTTTTCATATGATAGATAAATATATTTTCTAAAAATTCTTAACTTGCATTGTAAAAAGAAGGTAAATAAATCAAATAGATTTTTAAGAGAGAAAAAAATTCATATTATAGGTAAATATATTTTCTAAAAATTGTTAACTTGCATGGAAAAAGATGAGAAATAAATCAAATATATTTTCAAGAGAGAATAAAAATAATTCATATGATTACCAAGATATTGCAAAGAATTTAACATTATTGTTTTAATAAATTACATCAAAAAATGATTAATTAGCTTGAAATATAGTTGAAGTTCTGAAAACATATATATAATATTGAATATTCAAAGAAGTACCATACCAAAATAGTGGAAGAAAAAATGGTTAGTGCTAATTTATTAATTTTCTTTAAAAAATAAAACAAATTCACCATAATATTGATGTTGAAAGAAGTAGAATACCAAGGTATTGAGAGAAATGACAAATATTAAAAATAATATGATAGATAAATATATTTTATAAAAATTGTTAAATTTTACTGGAAAAGAGGAGAAATAAATCAAATAGATTTTTTTAAGAGATAATAAAAATAATAATATGATAGATACTTAATTTTTTAAAATGATTAACTTGCATCTGGAAAGATAAGAAATAAATCAAATAGACTTTGAAGAGAGAAATAAAAATAATATGATAGATAAATATATTTTCTAAAAATGGTTGACTTACACAGGAGAATGGAGAAATAAATCAAATAGATTTTGAAGAGAAAATAAAAAATTAGCATAGAAAAATAAATTTTTTAAAAATGATTAACTTGCTCGGAGAAAAGAGAAGAAACAAATCAAATAAATTTTTAAAAGAGAAGAAAAAGTAATATGATAGATAAATATATTTTCTAAAAATGGTTAACTTTCATGGGGAAATAGGAGAAATAATTCAAAATGTTTTCAAGATTTTTTTTCATATGATAAATAAATATATTTTCTAAAAATGGTTAACTTGCATGGTAAAAAAAAGATAAATAAATCAAATAGATTTTAGGGAGAGAATAAAAAATTTAATATCATAGGTAAATATATTTTCTATTGCACAGGGAAAAGATAAGAAATAAATAAAATAGATTTTCAAGAGATAATAAAATTTTTTATATGATTACCAAGATATTGTGAAGAGTTTAACATTAGTGTTTAAATAAATTATATTGAAAAATGATAAATTAGCTTGAAATGTAGTTGTTGCTTTGAAAACATATTTATAATGTTAAATGTTCAAAGAAGTACCATACCAAGGTAGTGGAAGAAGAAATAATTAATGTTAATTCCTAATTTTGCTTTGAAAAAAAAAAACAAATTCACTATAATAGTGATGTTGAGAGAAGTATAATACCAAGGTATTGGGAGAAATGCCAAATATTAAAAATAATATGATAGAGAAATATATTTCTACAAATGGTTAACTTTGACGGAAAAATAGGAGAAATAAATCCTATAGATTTTTAAAGAGAAGAAAAAAATAGTATGATAGATGAATATATTTTCTCAAAATGTTTAACTAACACCGAAAAAAGAAGATAAATAAATAAAATAGATTTTTAAAATAAAATAAAAATAATAATATCATAGATATTTATTATTTTTAAAAATGTTTTACTTGCATGAGAAAACAAGGAAAAATAAATAAAATAGATTTTGAAGATAGAGAGAAAAAATGATGTAATGAATAAATATATTTTCAAAAAATTGTTAACTTGCACGAGAAAATGGAAGAAATAAATCAAATAAATGTTCAAGAGAGAAATTTTTTTTCATATCATTACGAAGATCATTGTGTTTAATATTACTGTTTAAATAAATTACATTGAGAAATGATTAATCAGCTTGAAATGTAGTTGTTGCTTTGAAAATATATATTTACTATTAAATCTTAAGAGAAGTAGGATACTAAAGTAGTGGAAGTAAAAAACATTTTTTCGTTTGATCACAATCTTTTTGATTTTGTTTATATACATAATCTTTTAAAGTATTATCATTTAATTTCTTATCAAACGAACCTCTGCTTTAAAATAGCATTATTCTTCCTTTATTTATTTTTTTCTACACATGTAAACATTTTTTATATCTACCTTTTAATATTGCATAAATATTATGATATTGCACGTAGAATGTGTGCGTTGCCGTGTAACATGCTAGAATGCATATTTACAAGACAATATGTACTTACTATTTGTACTTATAAGAGTCATTATGATATCAATAATTGTTATTAAGTTAATATCTGTTACACTTTGTGATTGACGGTTCAAATAAAATAATTTTTTAACAATTTTTTGTATATAATTTTCCATAAAAAATATTAAACCAAAAACATGAAATAAGTGATTACATATTTTTTTTGATCAAATCCTATAATATTGCATATTTTCCGTGGATGGCACGGATCTATACACTAGTTTATTGACAATTTGATTCCAAATTTTAATTTGGGAAAGGAAACCGCTTTTTTAATGAAACCTTTAGTGATTATAAATATAAAAAATAAAAATCAATAAAAGCAAATGTAAATAAAGAAATTAAAGTAACAAAGAAATAAAAACAAGTAAAGAAAGGTAGGTAAAGTAATCAATAAAAATATAAAATTGAAATAAACAGAAAGAAACTTAATTGAATTGAAATGGTAGAAAACTCACTGTCAAGTCCTCAAATGGGTGTGGAATTAATATATAGTGACTTCAGAAGTTTCAACTCCTACTACATTGTACGAACTAGGTAAATATTCGAATTATAAAGTCTCTAAATTTTTTTTATGTAAATGACAAGTATCAATTATACAAATTAACATACTTTATTTAATAAAAGATAACTATGATATTAGTAATTTATCAGAATTCCTCTTGATAACTTCTTTTATCCTGAAGTCAAATTGAAAACAAACACTCTCAGTAACTACTTCCATGAATTTGAGTCCTCCCTGTCTAAAGCCATTGATAATAGGCCCCTTAGTATTCTCTGTTAGAAACTAGATTCACTCACACACTCACTGTATAGAAGACTTAGAGATAGAAGAGAATTGTAGAAGAAAGAAAATATTGAAGAATACATCACACACATTTATTTCACTTCACTAAGTATTTATACACAAACTAAACACACATAGATGCACTAACTGTCATACCAGAATCTAAAACTGATTTAACAAACTAACAACAACAACTCAATGCACATTCTGAATTACATTTAACACACCCCCTATAATTCAGAATTATTCAAAGATACAACTCCTAACATATTCCTCATTTGATTAAACCTCTCCACCTTCAACGCTTTAGTCAGAATATCAGCAACTTGATCCTTAGTTCTACAAAACACCACCTCCAGCTTTCCTTTAGTCACCTGATCACGAAGGAAATGGAACCGGGTTTCAATATGCTTGCTGCTACCATGTAATAGTGGATTTTTAGCCAGATTAATGGCAGATTTATTGTCTATTAACAACCGCATAGGTCTCTGCACTTCAACTTGAATTTCTGTCAGCAGAGAATCGAGCCATAAGGCTTGATAGGCAGCATATGAGGCTGCTATATACTCTGCCTCACACGATGATAGAGCCACCACCGGTTGTTTCTTGGAGCACCAAGAGATTGGTGCACTTTGAAACTTGAAAACATATCCGGTGGTACTTTTCCTCTCAACCTTATCACCACACCAATCAGAATCTGAGTATCCCACCAATGCATCACTGTTCTGCTCATAAGCTCTTGGGAACAACACACCATAATCCATTGTGCCCTTTAGATATCTCAGAATTCGCTTTGCAGCTGCCATGTGAGACACCCTTGGATCCTCCATGAATCTACTAATCAAGCCAACCCCAAAAGCAATGTCAGGCCTGCTGTTACGTAGAAATCGCAGGGATCCCACTATTTGTTTGAACAGTATGCTATCAACTGCCTCCTCATCACTATCTTTCTGTAACTGCACATTAACTTCAACCGGAGTAACTGCTGAGTTACAATTTATCATGTTGAACCTCTTTAATACATCAGTAGCATACTTCCTCTGGTGCAGAATCAATCCTTTCTCAGTCACAGTGAATTCCATCCCAAGGAAATATGTTAATATTCCCAAGTTTGTCATATCAAACTCAGACTTCATCGTGGCCTTGAATCCTTCAATCCCTTCGAGATCATTCCCAGTAACAAGAAGGTCATCTACATACAGACATATCAGCAACAACTGCACTTGGTTTTTCAATCTCACATAGACACCATGCTCCACTGTACATTTAGAAAAACCTTGCTGCAATAGAAAGGAATCTATCCTTTTGTTCCAGGCTCGTGGTGCCTGCTTCAAGCCATACAAGGCTTTCTTTAATCTATAGACCATGCTTTTTTTCTCATTGATCACAAATCCAGGTGGCTGTGTCACATATACTTCCTCCTCCAATGGTCCATTCAAAAAGGCAGATTTCACATCAAGCTGAAACATAGGCCAACCCTTCTTATTAGCCAAGGCAATTACCAAACGAATGGTTTCAATTCTAGCAACTGGTGCAAACACTTCTGAATAGTCTACACCAGCTCTTTGAAGGAAGCCTTTGGCCACCAACCTTGCCTTATGTTTAGCCACTTAACCATCAGGTCTCAACTTCAGTTTGTACACCCATTTTACAGCTATCGGGTGCTTGTTGGAGGGCAATGTTACAAGTTCCCAAGTTTGGTTCTTCTCTATGGCTCTCAGTTCCTCCATCATAGCTTCCTTCCAGACTGCTTCTGTCATGGCATACTCAAAATCAATAGGTTCTGTATCAGCCAATAGAGCAAAATGTACCAAATCCTCCTCTGTTGCTACAGCATTGTGAGAGAATAGCTCAAAATCAGCATATCTTCTTGGCACCTTCCTAGCTCTTTGAGGTCTCTGAGTTTGAGTTTCTTTCTCTCCAACTAGTTCACTATTTGCATCACTAGATTGGCCTTCATCAAGAATAGCTGGAATCACAGATCCAACTTTGCTGCATTTATTTTTCCAATCCCACACACTGGCCTCATCAATTATCACATCTCTACTGTATGCAATCTTCTCAATTAGTGGATTGTACAACCTATATGCTCCAGTCGGATGATATCCTACCAATACCACAATTTCACTCTTGTCCTGCAGCTTCTTTCTCTTTTGATCAGGAACATCTTTATAGCATAATGACCCAAAAATTCGAAAATGGCTCACAGAGGGTTTCCTACTAGACCAGATTTCTTCAGGCACTTGAGACTGCAATCTCTTAGTTGGACACCTATTCAGCACATAGGTGGCAGTAGAGACTGCTTCTCCCTATAGTGAGTCTGGCAGTTGCTTCTCTTTTAGCATGCTCCTAGCCATGTTCAACACAGTCCTGTTTCTCCTCTCAGCTAGGCCATTGTGCTGTGGTGTATAAGGTGCAGTTGTTGAATACCATGTTTAACACATAATTCTTCAAAATCCTTAGATGTATATTCACCCCCACCATCTGTTCTAAGGATTTTGATTGATTTCCCACTGTACTTTTCAGTTAAGGCTTTGAATCTTTTAAACACTTCTAGCACATCTCCCTTAGTTTTCATAAGAAATAGCCACACCATTCTACTAAATTCATCAACAAACTAAACAAAATACTTGTTACCTCCAATGGAAGATGTTTCAAATGGGCCACATACATCAGAATGCACAACTCCCAATAGATCAGCAGCTCTCAATGGCAGTTGTGACTTGAATGAATTTCTGGACTGCTTGCCCACTATGCACCTTTCACACACCTTTCTGGGAATGTCAATCTTGGGCAGACCTTGAACCATCTTCTTGACTGCTAATTGCCTTAGATCTTTGAAGTTTAGATGCCCAAACCTTGAGTGCCAAAGCCAACACTCATCATCTGCTTCAGTTGCAGCCAAGCATTGTCCATCTGCTGCCTTTATATTTGCCTGAAATGTTCGATTCTTTGAAAGAGGTGCTTTCAGGATCTTTCTTTGCTTTGAGTCAAACATTTTAAGGCAGTCTTGATGTAATATCATTGTGAAGCCTTTCTCAACAAGCTGTCCTAGACTCAGAAGATTGCACTTCATTTCGGGAACATACAACACACTTTCAATCAAAGCCTTTCTTCCATCAGTTCTCTTGATGACCACATTCCCTACTCCTTGAGCCACCACAGTTCTGTTGTCAGCAAATCTGATCTTGTTGCTCTTGTTATCATCAAAATCAGTCAACAATTCCCTACGACAGGTCATATGGTTAGAGCAGCCGGTATCCAAATACCAGGACTCAAGATCAGCAGTAGGATCACTACTAGTTGTAGCCATAAGTAAGACTGGATCAGAATCTGAATTTGACTCATCGTGGGCCAAGTATGCCTCATCATCACTGCCTTTCTTCCTTCCCACCTTATCACCTCTACATTCATCAGCAAAATGGCCCCATTTTTGGCAAATAAAGCACTGGATCTTCCTCTTATCAAATCGTTTCTTTCCCCCTTATACCTTCGAGTGGAAGATTCAGCCTGATCATGATCACTTGAGGATCCCTTATGACCGCTACCACGTTTGTGAAACTTCCCTTTGCCTCTGTCTCTCTTCCCTTGGCCACGGTCACCACCCCTTTGATGAGAGACTTTAGCTTGCAAAGCCTGATCTGCGGGTTTCTCAGGGTTTCTCTCATTCATCCCGAGTTCATGAGCCTCTAAAGAACCTTGGAGATCCTCAACTTTCATGGTCGCTAAGTTCTTGGATTCTTCAATAGCAGCAACCACATAATCAAATCTTGGAGACAAGGTGCGCATCACCTTGGCAACAACCATTTGATCAGTGATTTACTCTCCACACCATTTCATCAAGTTTGTCAGTTTTGCAATCTTGGTGAAATAGTCTTGAACAGAGTCAAGATTGTCCATCTGCAGTAACTCATATTGTCTTCTTAATGTCTGCAACTTCACATTCTTGAGCTTCTCACCTCCAGTATGAGTCTTCTCTAAAAGCTCCCATGCCTCCTTTGCAGTTTCAGTCGCAGCAATTTTTTCAAAATGAGCCGCATCAACACATTGATGCAACAGAAACATGGCCTTGCAATCTTTTTTCTTGGCTTCCTTGTATGCATTACGCTGAGCATCTGTGGGATTATCACACAACTCCTGATACCCATTTTTCACAATGTCGAACACATCTTGGAAGCCAAAAATCGCCTTCATCTGCACACATCACTTATCCCAATTCAAACCACCAAGAACGGGCAAGTTTCCGGCAAGATTCCCATTGGAGCTGGCCATCGTATTCATCACCTTGTGCACCAAGTCACCACCACAGCACAACACCCAGCACGCACAACACTGATCAGGGCCAAGATCGTTTTAGCTCTTGATACCAATTTGTTAGAAACTAGATTCACTCACACACTCACTGTATAGAAGACTTAGAGATAGAAGAGAATTGTAAAAGAGAGAAAATATTGAAGAATACATCACACACATTTATTTCACTTCACTAAGTATTTATATACAAACTAAACAAACATAGATGCACTAACTGTCATACCAGAATCTAAAACTGATTTAACAAACTAACAACAACAACTCAATGCACATTCTAAATTACATTTAACATTCTCACCATAAAATGTCGAATATCTTTTGATACTAACAATCCCTTTAGTATAAGGAAAATATTTTTAGACCACTTGCTCGGACACCCCCTGTAGGATACCTGGAGTTTTACGTGAGTGAGATTAGACTATATGTTAAATTAGGATGGATGTATCACATATAAATGTAGATATGAGAAAGGGTGTAACCTCGATGTCAATTATAGGTGTTCAACTAATTGAATTGTTAGTATAATAACAACGCAATAAATAATTATGTTTCTCTTTCTGAACAACAGAGCTAAAGAAAAGGAAGAGAATGGCTCTTGCACTCATGTTCTAATTAGAGTCTGTTTGATAAAATTAGCTATTAGCGGATAAGCTAGCTGATAGCGGATAGCTTATAGCGGATAGCGGATGAGGTAGCTGATAGCGGATAACGGATAAATTAGCTTATTTTCCGTGAAAGTGTTTGATAAAACTAGCGGTTGAACTAGCTGAAAAATATAAAATGACATAAATAAATATTTTCATTAATGATTTCACATAAAAGAGAGAGAAGAAGATAAATGTAGAATTTAATGAAGATAATAAGGATAAAAGTGGAAAGAAAAATGAAACGCTATAAGCTATAAGCTCAAACGCTACTTAAGTAGCGTCTGGAAAAAATACTATAAGCTCGTGAAAAAACGCTATAAACTCGTGACAGAGACGTTTACCTAACGGGACTATTTTCTCATCCGCTATAAGTTCATAGTAATGGCTTGCCAAACAGGCTCTTGGGCTCCATTCCTGCATTTCCTATCTAACATCTGACGTGGCTTTTGTGCTGAAAACATCAACAACTGTAGTGCAAGTATAGACCAAACATGGCTCAACAGGTACTATTTTGATTACTCCCTTGTTCGTGTTTGGAGTTTTCCTCACGAGTTCTCCTTGGGATTCATGTATTTTCCTCTGGGAATTCAGTGGTGGGTCTGTGTTTTCTTTATGTATAATTTCTGAAGCAGTGGGTCTACGTACGTAGTACTAGTACAATTGATCATTACGTTGTTGTTTCTTTATGATTCGTTTGTTCTGTTGTCTGTTACGAAGTTGGATGGTGCTTTCTCAGAATTAATTTTCCTACCAATTGATTTGATCGATGTTAGGATGAGGGCTGGCCTCTGGGTTTACAGCCACTGAATGGGAGGATTGAATTGGCCAGAAACGGTAAACAATTCCAGGTCAACACTTTACTTACGCCTCCCCATCTTCCTCCACACATTCTTCATCAGATTTAGACAGGGGTCCCAGGTCTGTGTTGCTTGCATATATTTACATGTATGTTACTATATATATAAAGATATTTTTTATTACAATTAATGGGAAGTAATTAATTTCATTTGATTTCTTATACATCTATACTTTAATTTTGTTACTGCATTATAGTGTGATGTGTATCTTACCTCCAGCGTCTTTAAAACAATTACAAGAACATATTCCAATAACGCTACTCATACATGTTTATATACACATTATCCTAACATTTGGTTTAATTAAGTTTTTAGTATCCGAAAAATAAATCAGTTTTTGTTTTAGTCCTTGCACATTTTTTCTCATTGGTTTTGGTCATGTAAGTTCCAAAACTTTGATTTTGATCCCTGTCGTTACTATCCATTTGTTTAGTGCTGACGTGGCTAACGGACCGGCAACTTGACACTACCATGTAGGCTAATTTTACAATATTTAGCGTCACGGACAATTAAATATTAATTTTTTATATTTTTTTAATGTACTACCGATATAAATATTTTTTACACTGTCAATTAATTATAAATTCATAAAATAAAAAATTACAAATTGATTAAAAGAATGTAAAAAATTAATATTTGATCCTATGTGACATTACATATTATAAAATTAGCTTATATGACAGTGTTGATGTGGCGGTCTGCTAGTTGCGGCAGCACTTAAGAAGAATAGTGATGACAAGGACCAGAACCAAAGTTTTAGAACTTGCAAGGATCCAAACCAACGAAAAAAAAGTGTAATGATCAAAATCAAAATTGATCCACTTTTCAAGAACTCCAAACTTAAATAAACCTATAATTTTTAATATTTAATTATAATTATTTTCATATTACTTTTTGTCTATCTGAATTCTTTTTTTTTATCACAAATCTACAGATGTGAAAAATGTGAGCATTAAAAATATGCAAGACAGATTTTTCGACATATGTAATTCATTGCACATCTTTTTTTTTATATGTACCAATGACTCAATGAGCATGTCCCCGTCTACCTCAGAAATCACAATCACTGACAAAGTCATGTGACTAACTTGACACTAAGATTATAGAATATGAGTGTAATTGCTATATAGTGATAGGGGAAAATATTTTTACATAGACATATAATTATAAATTATTATATCAGTAAAAAAAATTAACTTTCATCCTAACTACCTTAAAATTCATCCATACCATAATTGATAATTAATTATCTATGTAAAATTATTTTACACTATCAGTACATAACAATAAACTCACACAATATACTGTCATTTTTATCTTTGTCCAGCAGGCTTCTGTGATTGCTCGGCTATTCAGGTTGTGAGACGTTGGAACTTCGAAGCCTTGAAGTTGATAATTTTTGCACGAATAAAAAGTTCTATAAACTTTTGTGCCTAAATTTTTGAACGAATAAAGAGTTGAGAATAAGCAAGGGTTGCAATAGGGATGGCAATGGGTAGGATCTGGGTAGGGTATTATAATACCCGTCCCCATATCCGCGTTTGAAAAAAATATCCGGATCCGATCTTGTACTCACGTGGGTAGCAACTTAAGTATCCTTATCTGTACCCTCTGGATACCTAAGTACCCATACCCTCACCCATTACCCGCACTTTAACTAAGAAAAAGGGAAAAAAATAATACAAATAACATCAACAACTGCTGTTAGTGCTTAGACCAGTAGGTGATTAAGTCCGAAAGGAAAAAATAAGGCGAAATTACCATTTTGGTCCCTTAACTTATTTTTTAGTTTCAATTTGGTCCCTTAACTTTTAAAAGTTTCAATTTGGTCCATTGACTTGTCTTTGTGAACCCAAGTTAGTCCCCTAAGTCAATGACACAAACAAAAGTGACAAAAGTGCCATATATGTTAACAATTTAAAGGACCAATTTGAAACTCATTTAAAATTTAAGGGACCAATTTGAAACTCATTTAAAAGTTAAGGGACCAATTTGAAACTCATTTAAAAGTTAAGAGACCAATTTGAAACTTTTTAACAATTTAAAGGACCAATTTGAAATTCATTTGTTTATATCATTGACGGAGAGGACTAACTTGTGTTAATAGAGACAAGTTAAGGGACCAAATCGAAACTTTTAAAAGTTAAGGGACCAAATTGAAACAAAAAAATAAGTTAAGCGACCAAAATGATATTTTAGCCAAAAAATAATTAAGAAACCGTAGGTTACTTTAATTTTATTTTTAAAATTTGATATATAATTATAATTATATGTATTAATATAAATAAAAATATATATAAATATATATATTTATATATGCGGGTGCGGGACGGGTTGGGTACTAGAGTACCCGTACCCGCACCCATACCCTCTCTTGTTTGCGGGTAATTACCCAGACCCGCACCCGTACCCACAAAACGGCTATTTACCCTATCCATCATAGATATTTTTTGCGGGTATTCAGCGGGTAGGATCCAAATTGTCATCCCTAGATTGCAACTTGTAAGGCCACAAGAAATTTTTAAATTCTCTTATTAATTTGTGTTCTTACATGAACAGAGAAAGTCTTCAACCTTATAGAAGGGCCCATTTTCCCATTGGACCGAAAACCATTTTTTCGGCCTAATCCCTTTAAACCAAAAGGCAACCCAAGCAGAAACATAATGGAATAAACATTTAAAACATTGTCTGATTATTAAAAATAAAAATAAAAATTAATTCGAAAATGTCATGTGACATGATGACGTGACATTTTTGTCAGACAAGTTAGCAGTTAACAGTAGAAAATGATGATAGAGATGCATTCCAAAATTTGAAAAGTTAAAAACACATAAAGTTAAGGAAAACAAGACAGAGATTAAAATCAAAGATCATTATATTTATAGGGATTAAAAAGTCCATTAAGCTATTTTATTGAATTGAATTATCATGGAAATAGCCCTTTTACACGGAGCACTAGTCTGCCTCTAATTCAAGAGCTTAAATTAATAGTACAATAGTGGATTAGCATTTAATATGGGGCAAGTATATTAGTGGTTCCAATCTTACTTATGTAAAAAAATTTTTTTGACTGATACTTATGTCAATTTTTAGAAATTTGGAAAAGCAAAATTAAAATCAACTATGCTTATCTTTTTTTTCTTCTGAAAGTGTCCTTTACTCGATAGCTGAGAGACTAATATTAGGGGTACTTTTAGACGTCAAAGTGAGGATTCCTCCCAATAGTATTTTTTTCACACATGAATCAACACTATAAGAAAAAAATCACATTACCGATGGCTTATGGTCGTCAGAAATGACAAAAAACCATCAGTAATGAGTCTTTTTCAACGGAAAGCCGACGACCAAAAATCCGTCGGAAATAAGCTCATCGGTAACGCATACCGACGACCTAGCGCAAAAGGTCGTCGGAACCTTACCGAGGACAAACATTAAATCATAGAAACAGAACCATTACATACATTTATATTCATACCCAGAAATAGAAACAAAGACAAAATTAAACAGAAACATAACAACTATTACATACATTCATATTCATACCCAAAAACAGAAATAGAGAAAAAAATAAACAGAAACATAGCAATCATTCATACATTCATGTTCATACCAAGAAACAGAAACAGAGACGAGGAAGAAGCAGAAACAGAACATATGTTCATATATACATCCATTAACAGAGCAACCATTCATACCCAGGAACAGAAAGGAAAAAGAAGTAGAGACTTACGTGTGGGGTGAAGCTCGCGGTGGTGGTGTCGCCTGAGAGGGAGGAGAGCGGTGGTGGTGGTGTCGCCTGTGCAGAGGAATGAGAAGAGTCGGAGAGGGAAAATGAAGAAAAATTAAAAGGAGAGAACTTACCTTTGCAGAGACGCTCGCGGTGGTGGAGGGTGCAGAGAAGCTCGCGATGTTGGCTGGAACAAAGAAGAGAAGAAGGAGATCGCAGTTGTGGTGGTCTATACGGCGCAGAGAGAAAGGAGAAGAAACAGCTCACGTGATGGCTAGCCGGAAAAAGGTGAAGAAGAAGAAGAGGGGAGAAAGTGCAAGGGGGGAAGAGACGCGCATATTAAAGATAATGATGCTTACTGACGGCTCTCCGACGGTTAGACCGTCGGCAAATAAATAAATTCCCTTACCGACGGGCTTGGCCGTCGGTAACTCAAAAATTTGCCTTACCCACGACCATGCTTGTCGATAACTCAAAAAAGAATCCTTACATCCGTAATACCAATCGACGTTTACCAACAACCTGACCATCGATACAGATTAACTTCCCTTACCGATAGCCATGCCGTCGGAATATCAGTGGAACAATTTCCATGCGTATTTGCACCAAATTTACCGAAGGGTCTACCAACGACCTTTCCCCTCAGTAGTGTTACCGAGGAGTTTTTCCATTGGTAATCTGGTTAGGAATAAATACGCGTGGTACTGACGGTTTAGGTCATCGAAAATGATGAAATTACCGAAGGCCTTATGGCCATCGGTATGGCCGCGTTTTCTTGTAGTGCCAAGGATCGAACTCAGAACCACATGTTTAAGGAACTCAATCCCCTTTCACTCGGACCAACACACATTGGTCAACGATGCTTATCTAAAAACTCATATGTTAGGGTGTGTTTGGATAAACAGCTTAAATAAGCTCTTATTCAATAAGCTCTTTTTGAAATAAGCTAAAAGGAACTTATGGGAAGATCGTAAACTATTTATATAAGTTTAATTCCATAATCTATTCTCATAAGTTCTCTGTAAGTTCTTTCAAACGCACTCTTAATATCCATAACTTAACTTAAGCATGCCACATAAAATCAACATATGTCATGGATTACTCGGTTCTAAAATCATGTCTCTTTAATTCAGTCGAGTGGGTCGTTTTTCCCGGACAATAGTACCACACTTGGGAGCCTTGTAGGTGTCTCTAGCATTGTAGATCTATCTCGAAGATCCCTAAGAGGGGCTAAAAACAGAAGTCTTCAAAAGCAAGAAAGAGAAGAAGTTCAAAATTTCAGCTCATGGTTATTCTGTATGCGCTCAAGGAATACAAATTCGGAAAGCTTAAAACGAAAAGCAATCCTCCATCCCTCGGTCAATTTCTTACTATTAAAAGAAAGAGCTGTTAATTATGAAAATGGAAGGAACCAAAGTCCTCTTATTTACAGCCCTAATGATGAGCTCGCATTGCCTGAAACCAATATTGCAGGGCCAAATTCACAATATGTGAATGCCACTATTGATCCCTCTGTCCATAAGTCAAAGGCAGGATATTGGAACAGACAGAGAGAAGGAGAAATCTTAGGCATAATTCCATAAGTGATTTAGGTGTTGTTTTTCAATGGGATTATGACATATATAACAACTTATCAATGAAAATATAATGTGTGACAACTGTTACACATGTCATATTATCATTGAAAACATCTATAAAATTGCACCTAAATTTTCTCCTATAAAAAAAACATGGAATTAGGACACAGCACAACCGGTTTAGTTCACTTGTAGAGCTGCTATACAAAATAGTAGAGGTTTCCTAGGTTCGACACAAGCAAATCTAAAAGACGTATAGGAATGTCCATCAATAAACCTTATACGCTTGCTTTACGCATCGTCCGCCCATTATTTATTCTTCACCCCGCTTCTGGTCTTCCCACATGCAATTGGTATGCGGTAAGCTTGAGTAGAAGTGGCTTCCTATCTTCGCCCTCTAGCGTTCAATCTCCACTTTCATTTTCCTGGGATTTTAGGCGGTGGTTTACCCTGTGGCGAATGTCAGCGGTTCGAGTCCGCTTATTTTCCAGCAGGGATATGTATGTGTTACATAAAGTTTTTTTACACTTTCGGTGACAGCATTAAAAAGTGTATCCACAGCGTCTCGTAAGCATGCATGTGCTTTGCAATCTTCTACTTCTACATATATATTGTCTATATTATTTTCTATTATAGATGGGGAGTACGTTAAATTAAAATCAATATTTTTATGGGCGAAAGAATTAAAATTTGATAAGTTCTACTATATCTCTGACCCTAGATATTTAGTTCTCAAGATTGTCTCTATCACTTGAACAAAATCTCATTGTATATGTAAAATAGTAAAGCCAAGTGTACTATATATCCCAATTATTTTGAGGTCAAGGTGCATTGAGTACTCCTGTGAGCTCCTTAGTCCTCACATAGATAACCTTATTTTAATCGGATATGATACATTTGAGATGTAGGCATCCAGTTGAAAATAATATCAATAAAACATTGTTCGCTCTTTGCTTAGGCATTTGATCGTATTTCAAAAGATTAGTTTCTCAACTATTGAGTGTGACGATACATTAATATAAACCAAAATAAAACAAGTTCTTTTAGATATCTCATCAATTTAAAAGCAAAAATGAATCAAAATTAGATTTGACGAGACTTTTGAGACTTTATTTGATTAGCTTATCCGATTAAATTTGTGGCTGAATTGCAATTAAATTATGATTCAGTAAATTAATATTCTAACCAAAAGCATAATTATTCTATGCTTGGATCAATTTATCGGCCAGTTTGATTAAAACATTAACTTCAGAAGATTTACATTATTAAAAAATAATGTGGTGGGTGAGATGCTGAGATCTAACTTGAATATCTTGATTGATTTCCTCTCCAAACCAGGATAGAGATGACATAATTGTTCAACTAACAAGAAGAGCCTACCGTACTTGGAAAATAAAATCAATATTTGGAAGAAGACATTTCACACCAATGTCGATTTATGGAAATACCATTTTGCTGAATAGAACTAAGTTCGTTGTTGAGGGTCACGGCCACGACCAAAATTTGTTACATCACTATTAAAAATTTATGAATTACTTACGGATTTTTCTGCAGATTTTTTTTATAAGAATTTCCTGTGAATTTTTATGCAATTTTTTTAAAATAAAGTTTTTTTCTTGTAGATTCAAATTTATAGGAAAATTTGTACAAAATTTTGACATTTTCTACGAATTTTCCTACAAATTTAAATTTTTCGTAAGGTATTATCTATGAATAAAATTCAGAGGAAAAATTGTAGGAAATCTATTTCCTACGAATTTTTGTGTAAAATTCGCAGATAATCAGAAAATTTTTAATAGTGTATATTGATATTTTATATAGATTGAGATGGAAAATTTTTATTTGTTGTTGTCTCAACTCTTAATTAGTAGTTACTTTTATTTATTCAATAAAATTTCTCCACTTCACGGTATGTGAGTTATGTGAAAATTTTGTACGTGAACTAGGATATATCAACTTTTAATATTATCTTCAAGAGGATATTTATCATAAAGAATATTTTGATGATTGAATAAGAATTGCAGTTTAAAATTTTAATTTCAATTCCAATTCGGTTAGAATTAGAATTGAGTTCAGAATCATTGGCTTGGGAAGAAAATTAAAATATAAAATTATAATTCTAGATTCAATTCTTTATGTTGATGGTGGTGATAGTGACGGCGGCAAGGCAACAACAATTAATTAGGCTTGAAATAGATAACTTTTAAGGTCTACGTTAACAATTAAAAATAATAGAAAATAGTTATTTCCAATTCCATGAAATTGGACTTATAATTTGGAATTCGAATTCTAATTAACTAGCACACCAAATAAAATAATTGGAATTGGGAGCTATAGTTCCGAATCCAAAGCTCAACTCCCTACCTAATTCCATGCGTCAAGCGGCACTTAAGGTGTATTTTGGTTTCATTGTTGGACCCCTGTTCTCTTATAATTGGGAACAAAGGAAAATGTACAAAATCAAGAGTAAGTGCTTTTTTGGGAAAATTAGATTTTTCCCATTTCAGCTGTTTTTTGACTAAAAAGCTGTTTCATATATAATCTATCATGTTTGGCAAATAGCTTAAATTTATAAAAAAGCTTTTTTTGGGGAAAAAAAGCTGTTTTATGTCATCTAATTTGTTTTAGCTTAAGATTGTTATGATTTGATTATTTCTCATTCTCAAAACTCTCTTCCCTATTTACCCCTACAAAACTAACTTCCAAATAAATATTATTAAATTATACAAATAACTTCATACCCTTTTTCGTAATTTACTATGTAAAAAGTGATTTTTTTAGACCATCCAAACAAAAAAGATTATCTTGAAATCGCTTTTCAGCAAACAGACCCAAACAAAAATAAATTCTGATTATAATCGATTATCATAATAATCGATTATTTATAAATCGATTATCAGCATAATCTTTTTTTTTCCAGCTTTCCCAAACACACCCTAAGAATAACATTTTATTTTATAATTTTGCATTTAAGTAGTTCATCTAAAAAGTTGTTAAATACTTCACTAGTGTATAGAAATTTCTTCGCTTTACATCAATAATGCCTTTGCCTGATGAAGTTAGGTACAGCCGTTGACATTTTCTATGTATTATAGTTCTTATTCTCAAATAAATTATGCTTCGTGCTTACTGAAACTTGGAGCCATTGGCTCAACCAGAGTAGAAAAATACTAAAGAGGGTATGTCTGCGATTAGTCATCTCATTATAACTCAAGTCCATCAAAATTAACAATACACAAATATTTATTGTTTAAATGATCTTTTCCCATTCCGATGGCTCAAGGGACTTTTTGAAATTTTGGAAATTGGTCGCGTATATTTCTGAATGTGATCAATAAACAAATAGCAACTTTGTTACTTTTGAATTGTGTTTTTTCACGTTATCGAGATGTATATTTCCAATTCCTCACATCCAATGTAAAAAAGTATAAGTGTAAAACAAAAAAAATCTAGAAAAAATAAACTGTAATGAATCTAAATGTGTGGCTTTAATTCTTTTTTATTAAATATTAGTATTGCTTACGGTACGTGAACGTTCTTATCCGGATTCATGTGAATCTGCAACAACTTTGATTGGATCCAAATAGGAAGGTTACGAGATTCCTAATTATTTGCATTGTGCGTGGCAAAGGCCCCATGTGGTTGTGAATATGACCCATTGTTTTAGATATTTTGACGCGCAACTTGTCGGCAGAGACCAATGCCAACACCTTGTAAAGACCAACGCTAAAATCTTGTACTATAACAAATTTCTTATTTAATTAATATTTTAAGTATTTTTAAATGATCAGACATTATGTAGCAATATCCTAATGTCAATATGTTTAAATTTTGGTGAGTGATGTGAAGTTTTCTGAACGTATATACGAGTTATCAAAGTAGCATTGCCTTAAAACTTTATTTCTTTTCAGTCAAAATAAAAAACTTTAATTCTTTTATAAGTCATTGCTATGAACTTCAAAACTTGTTCAATTAATTCATAAACTTTAATTAATATCTCAAATCTTCCTATTTAATTTTTTTAGGAACTCATCGTAATTAAAGTCTTTGGCTCCCCAGTGGGTCCATTGTTGTGTCCCACAGCTTCGACCCTTTGGACCAGTTATGAGATTAATCCTAGGTTCGACAGCAACGGATATCAGATTTTTTACACCCGTGGTTTGGCTGCCTCTCAAATGGGCGACAGGAATCGAACTTGCGTATTTTTCCTTCAGAGAGAGAGTCACGTTACCAACTCTTCCAACATTGATAAATATTTCTGTTTAATTTAGATAAGTGAGTTTATTAATAATAATATTTCATAATAACATCTTATATATCGATATTATTGTAAAAAAAAATCTTATCGATATTAACATTAATTTAAAAATATTTATTAATTTATTTATTAAAATTTACTTTAAATATATTTTATTTCTTATAGAATAAAAAATAAAACAAAATATGCTTTTATTTATTTTTTAAATAATAAAATATATTTAAATTAAATTTTAATAAATAAATTAATAAACAGTCCAAAATTAATGTTGATTCGGATTAGATGTTGTGACATAATATTATCATTTTTTGACGGGAACATAATATTATCATTAATGAATTAATATATCTAAATTAAATAGAAGGATGTATTGATTTATTAATCAAAATTTAAAAACTAATTAAGAAAAAAGTTTAATTGCTATACACTGTCAGTGTAACGTTTTTTATATTGACAATCAATCAGAAATCATGGTATGTATGATTTTTAAGATAATTAGGATAAAAGTCAAATATTTTAACTTATGTGACAATTTCTGATTGATTGTCTGTATAAAAAATCTTTATACCGATAATGTACATCAATTAAATCCTAAAATAAAATTAAAAAATTGTGGTGATAATTTATAAAAGAATAGAAGTAGGATCTATCAAAAAACAAAGAATAAAAGTATGAGGTGGTGTGTGTGTGTGTGTGTGTGTGTGTGTGTGTGTGTGTTGTGTGTGTTACGTGAGTCGTGGGGCTCTTATAGCTCTAAGCATGATTGGGAGTTGAAACGTAGCCATCAAAGAACTTGTCAAACGCGATGGCATTTGAACCGCAGCGTATGGAGAGATGACATCTACATACAGGACAGGCCAAGGCCATGCATGATGGATATGACATAACTTTCTTCGTTTGCTTCTCTGCTGTGTCTCTTTCCTGTTTCCAGTTTTGGTGCTGAAAAGTGAAAACAAAACCTGGTTTGGTTACTGTTGTCCATCCGAAATACCCAAATTATTAAACCCTACCCAAGGCCTGAGGGTATTTACTATTTACTATTCAGTATTCAGTCATGGGATCAATGATCAACATTACATTAGATCATGGTGACTTCGTCTGGAACCCAGCTAGAAGCGTGACACATGACTTTTTTTTTTCTTTTCATGTCATGACTTAGTGTTGGTTTGATTTGCCGTTTGCAATATCCAAAATAGGATGATTTATGATCGATGGACAATATAAAAAACTTTATATAATCAAAATTAAACACAATTTTAAATAGAATTTAATTTTGATATATTATCAGTGTAAAGTTTTATACTATCAAATGGATGATTTTTAAAATGATTATGACAGGATTCAAACAATTTTAATAAGATAACAACATATAATTTATTCAATGTAAAAGTTTACACACTAGTATATATCAAATAAATCCTTTTAAATAACTATCTTGTTGAAAGGGAGAGAGTATTATTATATATACAAGCCAAAGATCTTCCTGAGTGCAGAAATTATAACTATTCTTCCAATGTAGACATCATCACATGGCAACCAACAAGAGCCATGTCTTTCTCTTCGCTATTTTATTGCTCTATCATATACAGATACAAAGAAATACAACCAGAAACAAATTAAAAATCATATAATAATATTGACTTATTATACTTTCGAGAGAAATTATTCTCACTTTACTGGTTTATGTATAAATAATATTATTGACAACTACCAAAATCATCGATGCAGGTGATGCTTCTTGATTCTCAAGTAACAATAATAATACAACAACTACAACATGACATCCCCCTCCTCCTTTTCCCAACCACACTTGGTACCTACCGCGAACTTCACTTCAACTCACTTTGCTTATTTCCCAAAATTACATCATATTCCTTCATTTTGTCACTTTCACTTTGCCTTGCTTGTCAAGCACCTTAATTAGTTACCGTATCATACCAATATGGAATCATGATTAGCACAAGCACCAGCCATATATTTATATCACTGTTTATCAACCCACTCATTTTCAGCAACAATCCTTCCAGAGCTGCGGCCACCCAACTTTCCAAATGATAATCCCTTGAAGCTGCTGCTACCACCCTCGTTCAAGTTTCTTGATTTCTTTGACTTGCTTAGCTTAGAACAGTTGATTTCAACACCATCTTGGTCAGCTTCATCATTATGATTTTCTATCTTCACAACCACCAATCTAGCTATGGCGCTTCGACAAAATGGACAAACTGGTGGAGTAAGACAAGCAGTGGCAGGGTTGGGCTTGTTGTGGCAACAAAGGGCCAGTGTGCATTGTGCACACATCTGGTGGCCACAGTTCTGGACTTCAATGGTGCATACCTGCTCAAAGCAGATGCAGCATAATTCTGACTCACTAACCTGCATTATATGATTAGATCCCACAATGAGTATATACTTTAATTTGATTAGCCCTACAATGAGCATTTAATGGTTCAAGAAAAAAGTGAAGATGTTTCTCTAAATACTAATTAGAGTGATGATGGCAGAATAGGATGCTAGGGGAGAAGTATTTATTATGCATAATGGAGAGCAGGATTTTAAACTTGACCAGATCATCAATCTTTCAGCCTTGATTACAAACAAATATTCGAAATTCCGCAATCGAATATCTCTCTAATTCAGTTCAAATTCATTTTTAGTTATCAATAAGTTCGCATAGAACTACTTCATCCGTCCAAGAGAAGTTCCAATGAATTTAGAGTCAAAAAATCAACAGGGGCTCGGGAGAATCAATCCACGAGTTTATGCAGTATTGGACAGCTTAAAAATTGATCAAAATAAGAAAAATATAAAATTGAATGAAAGGAAGCAAAATTGAGATGTTTGAAATGCAGCAGTATTTTAAAAGTATCCAACTTTATTGATCTACTGAATTCTCAGGAACTATATTTCCATTCCCTGCCTGATTCAGGTAAATTGCAAAAACAAGAATGTCAAAAAGTTGGTATACATATGCTGAGGGTATCAAATTACCTCAGAGATATCATCATCTACCCCATCAGAATGTGATGGAGATGGAAGAGAGTAAGCACTCCCCTTCAATATGTTTTTCTCCCTTTCCCTGTTTGCGTCCATCAAAGCCTGTTCTAATAAAACTTTGGCTTCCGGATTAAGCTCACTGATGAACTTCAAGGGAGATGGCCAGACAAGAGGCTCTGCAGATGTAGGATTTAGCAATGATGCACATGCTCCATGTTTGTGTTTCAGAGCAAGAACAAATGGTATCCGCCTGCTTATACACACCAATCAACGTGATTCCAAGGTTTCTGAGAATTAATGCTGGGGAAAAGATGCTTTAGTTAAATGTTGTGACTAATGAATCTATTCCACTTATGAATGACCAAATCATTAAATGAAGCAAGTTGCTCCCTATGGTTGAAAAGTTACAGTAGGAAAATGCTAAATAGAGGAGGCCCCATGAAAACAATTGATAAAATCATCAGATAGAAGAATTTTCCTTAAGAAAAGACTCAAAACTTTGATATTAAAATAACATAGTAAGATAACTAACCCTTTACACAATAAACCACATAAATTTAGATGAAATGTGTCTAGACATGTTGTTAAGTCCCAAACCCAATGAGACCTTCACTAAAAATGGTAAGAATTTGTATTGAGAGATAAAACTATACCCAGATGCATCGCGATGAAGTCGATCTGCACCCCATGCCAACAGTTCACGAATGCAATCCAGAGATCCACCTCTAGCTGCTAGATGAAGGGGAGTGCTCCCAGGACAGCTGCAAATAGCATTAATTGATCAATCCACAAAACAGAAGAATACATCAGATTCAAGCTTAATTAATCATCACCACAACTTTGACAAATCATTACCCATATCCACCAGTTGAAGCACAAACAAGAGCTCCACTGTCTAATAGAATATGTACGCATTCAGGCCGTCTTTGACGAGCTGCCAAGTGCAATGGAGTTGCACCCTTTCCATCTCTAATATTCACAAACCGAGCAAATCCCCTGCAATAAATTCAAATTAAAGAACAAAAACAAAAAACATAGCAGCATCCAAAACCAATATCGGAATAAGAGAAATTGATACTGAAATAGAAAAGGACTAACCAAGAAGCAGCCACTGGACTAGATTGAGCAGCCAAAAGAATTGCTTTAAGGCAAGAAGAATGGCCATAGTAAGCAGCATAGTGCAAGCAGGTTCTTCCATAAACCGCATCAAACATTAATACCTGAGAATTTTTATTAGCATTGACTACAGTTTGCAGGCATGATGAGTTTGCTAAAATTAATGTTAAATAATGGGCAAAAAGGATATAGAATGAAACGGAACCAAATTCCAAAACCCAGCATTCACGTATTCACGCATGGTTGGATTAATCACTGAAATTCATTGATTGAGGAAGCTTAGAATTAATCGAAGGATGCGTGAATGCATGGTATTTTGAATGCAAGAAATCCATTTGCAGAATGAAACATTACATTAGCTCCAGCTTCAAGGAGCTTCTCCACACAGGCGATCTTCCCGTGCATTGCTGCCAACATTAGCGGAGTCTGAAGCATTCACAATGCAATGAAGGGTAAGCAAAGGTAGCATTTTCAATTCGAGAAGGGGAAAAAAAAAAATGCAACATTGATGAGAAAACACAAAACAAAATGGAGATAATAAATAGGTTGAAGGTACCACCTGCTTTTGGCGATTTAAAACATCTGGATTAAGAGATCCATGTAAAAGCCTTGATAGAATCTGCAATATATATATATATATAGATAGAGAGAGAGAGAGATAATAAAAGTAAAATGGGCCGGAGGAAAAGCAAAAAACTTGAGAGAGAGGCAGCAATGAAAATCCAAATAATTATGGAAGTGAATCTGCGTGAATTGAACGCAAAAGAGAGAAGAGAACGGGTACCTGGATCTGTCCATTGGCAGCAGCAATATGAAGAGGGGAGTGACGATCATAGACAGTGGTGTGGTGCAAGAGAGAAGGATCTGCTTCTAGCAGAGTTGTGACTATTTGTAAGTCACCGTGCTGAACAGCAGTGAAGAGACCGTGTTCATGGTTTTCTCTGCAACTCAAGCCCTGACCCATGGACCTCAACTCTCTCTCTCTCTCTCTCTCACTCACTGATGATGGTGGGAGAGGTGAATTGGGTTCACCTCCCTCTCTCTCTCTCTCTCTAATATCTCTCTATGCGTGCGTTGGGTACGTGTGCTACCAGGTTGAGGCTGCTGAGTGTTATAAAGAATAAATGAAATTCAGAATGAATGAAGTTGTAGTTGTGAGTAATAATAATAATAATAATGTAATGGCAACTTGAGAAGGAATCTAAAGAGAGAGATGAGAAGGGGTAGAGATGGCAGCTGACCATGTCAGTCAGTGATGAGCAGTTAACGAGAATGACTTCGGGCAGCCCTCAGATTTTTGTATGAAATGTGGATAACTCTTTTTCTAAACAGTTCAATTATTTGTACAATAAATTGGCCGGGATAATTTTTGATAATTTGTTAATGATTAATGTTGTTTAAAATTATGATTAATAATATATTAAATTTAATTAATAAGTATATATGTGATAAATGAATAATTTATTAATCATTATCTGATATGCATTAATCATTAATGAGTATATCAGTGGATGGTTAATACACTTCAATAGATAATTAATGAGTTACTTATTTATTATATGTGTACCAATTAATTAAGTTCAACTTATTATTAATCATAACTTTGAACTGTATTAATCATTATTGAATTGTTATCTCAAAAGTTGTCTCATTTTATTGTACAAATAACATTTTTGTTTTCCAAAATTAAGTAATCAATACAGCAGTATTCATTAATAAATTTAAAGAAGTTAAAGCCATGATATACTTAACTAAAATAAATGAATGAGTAAATATTTAATTTGATCTCTGAAATTATAAAATCATATCAATTTAATCTTTTATATTATCAATATTCTAAAATGATTCCTGGAATTGTAGAAAGTTAGTCAGATTCGTCCCTCCGTTGATATTTGCATAGACTATAATAACATTAAGTTGATAATGTCATAGATGCATTTGAAACTAAATAAATAATATCAGGAATGTATTTACTATATTTTATAATTTTAATTATTATTTTTAAATATTGATAATATGAAAAATTAAGTTAATATTTGAAAGATGAAATGGGATATTTATTCATAAATGAATATCACTATTACTTTACTTACTTTAAATTAAAGGTTCACTGGTTGCATGTATTTAATATCGGATTTGTATCCTGATTTGGAAGAACACGATCTGGTTAATGGCATGTTTCTTTTATATTTTTTTTTTTTTTGTAAAGATAAAATCATGTTTAAAAATTATGTTAAAATTTTTTTTTATATATAACTTTTAAAATAATTATCTCGAAAAATATTATTTTCACTTTTACATTGAAAATAATCTAAACAAAACAGGTATTATATAGATGAGAATTTTTTTTTTAGAGAAATGTTATTTATACATCCAAAATAAGGCACCTATAATAGACATTCCATTTTGAGTGTAATTTTTTTTAACTTTAATTGTAAATTTAAAATATGTTTAAGTTATACTCATTTTGGATGTCTATTATAGATTTCTGATTTTGAATGTATAAATAATATTTTTCTTTTTTTTTTATACCGAATTTATCATATATGATTGTTGAGACGATTAATTCCATTTCAAAAATTTTGTGTCTTTTTCTTTTAAACAAAATAAATATACTGCCCTTTCAAAAAAAGAAAGTATCCAAAATCATTAAATATCTGCCCTTGTTAGTGCAGTCCGATTATTGAGATCCAAAATAAAGAGGACAAGTGTGAGCTTGGATTTGACTTTACTAAGTTAAAAGTTGATTTTACATTTCATTTTGCTCGAAATTACATGTTGATTCAAAATTATTGGTTCGATTCTTGGTACCTATCAACAAAATTATATGTGGATGTGTGATTAACAGAAAGTATAAAACTTTTTATTGCATTTCTGAACTTTTTTTATAAAAATAAAAGAATATTGTAGACTATTTGACAAGTTGTGTTTACTAGATATCACTTTAGTTATTTTGTTTTTTTTTTAAATATAAGTTGTTTATACTATCAATGATTTTAGTTAATTTTTAAAAAAAATATGAAATCAAGTATCGCAAAAACGATTTTCATCAATATTTTATTCATATGAGTGAAGTCGTTTCTTGCATCAACGATTTCACTTACATAATTTTTATTAATAAAGAAGTCGTTGATGCAAGAAACGACTTCACTTTCGTGAATAAAAAATATATATATTTTGGTAAAAGTCATTTCTGAGATACATGACTTCATATTTTAAAAAAAATTAACTGAAGTCATTGAAAATATAAATTACTTAAATTATTTATTTTAAAAAAAAACAAAATATGTAAAGTTGTATTTAACATACATAACTTGTTTAAAATTATTCCTTCCAAAAAAATATTTTCAAACTTGTTCTAATTTGAAAATTATTTACCCAAATTACACCATAGAAGTCAAATTGCCCGAATATTGTAATATTAACACATCAGTTTCACTTTTCAGTCTTGACAAGTGCTTTCTCTCACTATTTAGGGTGTCGTCTGAAAAATTAGAATATTATTAATTTTTCATTTTTATTTTTAAATAATTTTAAAATTAAATGATATTATATAAACCAAATGTCATGTTTATGTGATTAATAAATAATAGAGTAAAATAAAAATTTCGTTAAAATAATAAAGATAAAAAATAAGGGACACGCAAATCACACTGATTTTATATTAGAATATAAAATTATATGATATTGTTAAGTAATTACATGATTACTAATATTCTTTTATAGCCTGTTTGACAAAATTAGTTGTTAGCGGATAAGTTAACAGATAGCGGATAAACTAGCTTATTTTCTGTGGAAGTGTTTGATAAAACTAACCGTTGAACTAGCTGAAAAATATAAAATGACATAAAAGGACATTTTCATTAATGATTTTACATAAAAGAGAGAGAAGAGAATAAAGATAGAGTTAAGTGAAGATAATAAGGATAAAAGTGGAAAGAAAAATGAAACGCTATAAGCTATAAACTCAAACGTTACTTCAAGTAGCGTCTGAAAAAAACGCTATAAGCTTGTGAAAAAACGTTATAAGCTCGTGACAGAGACGCTTATCAAACGAGACTATTTTCTCATCCGCTATAAGCTCATAGAAGTGGCATGCCAAACAGGCTCTTAATCTTGATAATTTATATATGATTTAATAACCCAAATTTATTTATCTCACTCTAATATAAAAATATATCTTTTTTAGGGTATAAAAATGATCCACTTACTATATATATATATATATATATATATATATATATATATATATATATATATATTCTGTATATTACATTATGTATAAATTAAATCCATTAATATATATCCTGTATGTAAAATACAAATGGATATATATATGTACTTTCCTTATGTGACGTTGTAGATATTTTAAGTCCCTGTCTTTCTCTAGTAGATACAATTGGACACGCTATACGATGTGTTGTCCATTTTTTTAGTTGTAAAGTCCATGTTACATATTTAAAATACATATTATACGTCATTGAAAACAATATTTATCTCGAGTAAGCATGCCAAAAAGGATCAAAATAACTAAAAGAAATCTAATTTGGACGGAACCGATTGATTTGTTATTTACTTCGTTAGTCATAGAAGAAATCTTTATAAATAGAACATAATATCTTCTAGTGAACGAGAGCAACTTAGACTCCCCTAAAATAAATTTTTTTTACTCGGAGTACAGAAAAACGGGTGGATCATAAGTTGGCTGCTGGAGAACACCATCATTTTTAATTTTCTTATCTTTTTTCTAAATAAATAAAAGTATAAGATATTTCTTTGAATATTTTTCTTACAAAATATAATATTGGTTACTTCAAAAGTGTTTTTCATGTGAACCAAAGGTATTATGCAGTTAATGCTCGGAGACAAATCTCTTTTAAAATAGAAAAATCACGAAAGTAAATATAATTTATTTCAACACAGTCTTTGTCAACATACAAAATAGTAATTAAATCTCTAATAATATATTTAAGAAATTCGATTATTATCTATCAACTGTATTAGACATTGTTGATGTTACTTTTAAAAAAAAATTTATACTATTGACAAGCATATATGCTTTACAATTAGTTAACAAAACGATATATGCACGCTTATCTTCTATTTCCCGAATCGCATATATCGCACCGCATCATGCTACACGCGGTATCATTTTTATTTCAATGTTCCCATAGCGTAAAGCTAAGGTGAAAGACACACAACGGGTGGTTCCAGCATCATTACACCGTTATGCGAGTTCAAAATTTAGAGAATTTTTTTTTTTTTATGAATTCATATAATTTTATATTTCCATAGTTGAATGGTGATTAATTTCAAAATAGTTTAAATGAATCAAATGTGCATGAATACCTTGTAGTAAAAATAAAAACTAAGATGAAAATAAGTTAAAAGATGATATTTTGCGTGCTTGTGCAATAATGATGACAATAAAACTTGTTTAGGCACTGAGCTTTCAACCTTTTTGTTCTTTAACTGAGTTTAACCTTTCAATTATATTCTTTTAGTCTTTTCTTCTATAACAGGAAAGCCGTTGCTTGAAGATATAACCCTCGTTTAAACCAAATATTCTCAAGAAGGACACTTTAACAAGTTATCCGTGGTTAACCCTTCTTTACCAAAACAGATTATTAGCTACAAATTGTATTTTTTTTTTGTCCCATGCTATCCATCGGTCGATAGTCGAAAACTAATCACCTTCGAAGGATAGAGATCATCAATGTGAGTTTTATCTTTTCTAACAACACATTTTTCATACAAACGACAGGAATTGAACAATTGACAACATGTTTAAGAAACCCAACTATCTCTCAACTGTGTTAAACCTTATTGATAGCTACGAATTGTTTAGAAGTTGATTAAATGAAATTAAAAGTGGAAATGGAAAACTATTTTTAATTGTACTTAGGATACTTGACGAAAATAAATATATTTTGTTATATTGATCAAGTACAAAATAAATTTTATATAAGATTTTCACCTTTCTCTATAACTTAATCACATAAACTAAAAAATGGATTTGAATCCTCTTCTTTGTTTCTCTCATGTTATAAGATAGAAGGATACAAAATCAAATTTGAATAAACCACATACAAAACTAAACTTGCTTTTATATGTTTTTTTCTCTCATAAAATGAAATAAAACATGGTAGAAAAAAAGTGAGGATCAAACTAGGGATGACAATGAGATAGGGTGAGGGTGGAGAGTAATTCTCGGCTCCCCATTCCCGCCCCCCATTTTTTCCCTCATTCTCGTCCCCGTTTCCCGTCATAGGGAGTTTTTCTCTCCCTTCCATATTTCTCACGGATACCCACAGGAAGTTCAGAGATTTGAAAAAAAAGGCTTAATTATACTTTTATTCCTCCAAAAATTTTAATTGTGCGATTTTGGTCTCTCAAAAATTTTAATTGCAATTTTCGTCCCTCAACTTTTTCAATTAAGCGATTTTGGTCCCTCAAAAAATTTAACTGCACTCTTCATCCCTCTATTTTGTGAAATTGTGCAAAATTAGTCCTTCTAGGGACCAAAATAAAGGCTTTCATTGCACAATTTAAAAAGTTGAAAGATGAAAAGTGTAATTAAAATTTTTGAGGGACCAAAATCGCACAATTGAATTTTTGAGGGACCAAAATCGCACAATTTAAAAAGTTGAAAGATGAAAAGTGTAATTAAAATTTTTGAGGGACCAAAATCGCACAATTGAATTTTTGAGGGACCAAAATCGCACAATTTAAAAAGTTGAAAGATGAAAAGTGCAATTAAAATTTTTGAGGGACCAAAATCGCACAATTGAATTTTTGAGGGACCAAAATCGCACAATTGAAAAAGTTGAAAGACGAAAAGTGCAATTAAAATTTTTGAGGGATCAAAATCGCACAATTGAAAAAGTTGAGGGACGAAAGTGCAATTAAGCCTAATAACAAAATATTAACTAAAATCCAATAGAATATAAAAACACTAAAAAATTTAAATATTTAAAGTTAAAACACTCTCAAAGCCATTGCAACAAGTTCAATCTTAAATAGTATAAACAAAGATTCAATAAAATTATGACAAAGTTGAAGACTACAACATTCAAGTTCAGTTATTCTTGTCATGTCCAACATGTAAGATCTTTATGAAAAGAATAGGACAGAGATTAAGTTCAAACTTTTCAATTTAATAAAATTACTAAAATATAATTTATATATATTTTTTAAATTAAGTATAACCATCTTTCATATAACATGACAATCTATTTAACAGTTAAACAAAATATGAATTATGAAACGAAAATAGTAGATACATTTCAATCCATAAATAAAATATTTTGAAGAAAATAAACTAATTGAAGGAAGACCAACAGGTGATTGGTCCGAATGATAACAAGTTCGGGTCCCTTAAGCAAGTGATCAGGAGTTCGATTCCTGACTCTTCCGTATAAAGAAAATCTGGAGGGGACAACCCTTAAATTACGTTCAGATGTCCCAATGGAGATTAGTCATTATTTACGATGATGGATACTTCATACCAATAATATGAATGTCAAAAAAAAACTTAATGAATAATGAAAATATTTATAAGTAAAGAACCTATTATTAAAATGAATATAAAAAAAATAA
This sequence comes from Ammopiptanthus mongolicus, assembly GCA_039655645.1. Lineage (NCBI taxonomy): Eukaryota > Viridiplantae > Streptophyta > Magnoliopsida > Fabales > Fabaceae > Ammopiptanthus > Ammopiptanthus mongolicus. The sequence goes on from CM077349.1 coordinate 6,009,336, forward strand.
ATTTAAGGAAAAGTTTACTTTTATCAAAGTGTATAAAAAGATTAAAAATATATATAATAGAAATATAAGAAAGTAAAAAATAACATTTAATTTTTTTATTTTTCTTAAAAATATATTTGATTTATCTTTCGTCTATTTTCATGAAAAATAATTATTTTTAAAAAGTATATTTCTATATAATATTATTTTTTAACGTTTTCCAATACATTGGCATTCTATTTCTCTCGAGATTCATTTTCAACACCACATGCCAAGTGTGTAAAATAGGATGCGCCAATTCCAAACCTCTCCTTGCGCTGCAATCCATTAGCCTATTTTTCTGCAACTATTGGTCACTGTCACTAATTTGTAGGGTGTTCATCGATTGGATTGGATCGATTTTGAGTCAAAAAATCATTCGATCCAAAGATGAAAATAACTTATGGTTTGAATTGGATCGGTTTGTTTCCTTAAAAAAATCCGATCCGATTCAATCCAATCAAATGCGGTTTGGATTGGATTGGATAATTCGATTTTTATCGATATATTATTGCATAGTTATATTAAGTCGAAAACCAATATTTAACTTATATATACTAGAATTAATGTAGTTCTAATTCCTAAGTACATGCATGAAATCTTCTAGTATATAAATACCTATTGATTCTTAGGTACATGAATAACTATACAAATTCTAATATATCTAGTATTTGACAATTCCAACAAAAATATTAAAGAGAATAAAGGTGTTCGTTCATAAAGTATAAAAAATAATGCTTAAGTATGAGTAGTACTATAATTTAAAAAATAATAGTATATATATATATATATATAATAGGTCGGTTTGGATTGGATTGGATTGGATCGGTTTTCACTAGGGGATCCAAAATCCGATCCGATTCAATGAAAAAAGTGGTTTTTGGATTTTCGGTTTATTCGATTTTCGATTTTTCCGTTCAATTTTTACGATTTGAATTAGTTTGGATCGGTTGATGAATTTCCCTATTGATTTCCGCTGGACCAGCAAATATTTCTCACTTCTCAGTGTTTCTCAGAGTGATTTTGTTTTATTAAACCAGTAAGTAAAAGTGTACTTATTATTTTATTTGAGTTAATTAAAGTTATAATATATTTTAAATTAAATTAAAGATAAATAACACACTTACTCTTCTACTTTAGAAAAAAAGTTTATTTTAAAATAATTTTTATCAATACTTGTTAGTAATAAACTCACCATATTGAGGTTCCCTTATCCGAAATCTTGAGTTTTGTATCCATTAATATGAGCCCAATAAGGCAGCCACATTAGAAGCAGCAAAGCTAGCTCATACCCATATTTTTTTTAGTCCTAACACTTTATGAATATGACGTGGGCCCGAGAATTGACCCAAATCTTGTGAAGGGAGGAGGAACAATGAAACCTCAAGGATCCTCTCATATTTTGTGAAGTGAACCGTTAACTCTAAATCATAAAAGAGAGAGATAAATATAAAAAAATTAGAAGATTTTCACTATTCAAAGTCTGTGTCTGTCTTACTCTATATCACATTATCATGTAAAAAATTTCATGATAAGATTCACTTCCTCGTTCAAATATATGATACGGAGGACATGCATCGAATTCCAACATTTGTGTTTAGATAGAAAAATGAAAAACCAGACAAGGCCTGAACGAGAGACTCTATCAGACCAAATCTTTATTTGAAGCTTTGTCGCCCCCAGCCCAAGCCTGTTGGTTTTTTCTTAATTCACTTCTTGGGTAAAGACTGCCAAACAGTAAAAGTCCAAAACCAGTTGTAGGTCCATGGAGGTTACCTGCCATCAAAGTGAAGCCCAGTGCATGTGCAAAAATCCCTGTAGAGGGTCAATGTCCACAATTTGATAAGTTGGAGTCAAGTTGTTGAGTTTTGAACCATATATTTATTTTATTTTTAAATATGAAATAGTTTAATATCCACTCAACTCACATTAACCTACATAATATTTATATAAGTGATTCATCCAATTATTCAAGAAACATTTTCCATAAATAAATTGCAATACCTCCTTGTTGGTCTAGCATAAGTAAATGGTTAAGAATAAGATTATTTATACAAATGAAAGAACCCACAAATTCTACATAACTCTAGTCATAACCATCCATATTTATCTACTTCTTTTTTTTCGGTTATATCTTTCTGACATGTAATGTCATTTTTTTCTCATGTGATGTTTGTGCTCATATGACTGTGCAAGAAAAATTCCTGAATGGTTAATATTCTTAATTCTTAATCTTCACAGAGATAGAATTATTGACAAAACCCTTTTTCCTAAAAAAATCATCACTCCAACAAGAATTGCCTCTTTCAAGCTTAAGCAAATCAACCTCATTGATTATTGCAGTCTAGAGATGATGTATAGAAATCTCCCTTATAAGAAGTTATAAAATGACCTAAAATCCTCTCCCTCTCCCTCTCCCTCCCCTCTCCCTCTCCCTCTATCTCTCGCATTGCATAAGGTGGCGATCGGTACTGATCAGAGCGTGACCAACTTTATTATATAACTATATTATATTATTGTAGAAAAAGGAGAAGCTAGCATACACCATGATTAGTACTTGTTTGTATTAGATTTTGGACCTCCTCCAAAATGCAGTCAAAATAATTGCATTGGAATATTCAAATCTTGTTTGGGTGAATTTCACGATGAAGAAAAGTGTGTCTGAAAGGGAGGAAACAGAGTTTTTTGGAAGCCACTAGAGGGTACCTTTTCAGTTGCCATCTTCAAACGTGATTTTCTATTTACCTAATTAACCATCATTTATCTCTCTTTACTTACCCCAACAGTCATCCAACAACCATCATTTACTCCGGTCATCTTTAATTCATTCTTATCTCCCATGATCTACCATCGACATATTTCTTTCTTTCTTCCTCCAACAATCATTCTCCTCGGTGGTTCGTATCTTTCTTCCTCCAACAATCATCTTTCATATTCTGCCACTGAAGGTTGGTTCTTAATTTTTTTTTCTAGATCTATTCTATTTTTTCCCCTCACGTTGGGTTTATGTTTCATGGATTCCATGTGTTTGATTTTCTTTTTATGCTAGATCTAGTCTAATTTTCCCCTCATAGTGGGTCTTTGTTTCTATTCTAGTTTTTTTATTTGATCATTTGGTTTTCCCTACATGGTCATTTTAATTTTTCCTCACAGTGGGTCTTTGTCTCTATATCTGTTCTAAATTTTTTCCCCTCATTGTTATCTTGAATACATGTTAGGTGTTGGATGCCTTTTTCAATGACCTCGTGCTAGTCTTACCTTGTTGACTGGGCATTCAATTTGCATTAAAATGGATGATTAATTAATTATATGTCTTTAACTTATGCAATTGCAGGTTTGTTGTAGAGAGGAGTCCTGCTTGGTTTTATGCGTTGAAAAGATATTTTGATTCTACACCCCCAGTTGTAATTGCAGGTTTGTAGCCCTTCATTGAACATGGTGTTCTTAGTTGCCTACATATCATGTTTCTATAATTTTTTTAATGCATTGTTTACATTCATGTGGCTAAATAAATAGTTTTGATATACAAGAGATTAGATGTCAAATATATCAGTTGAAGGCCTTTTGGGATCGCACCACGACAAAGATGTTCATTGATGCTTGTTTAGCACAATCAAACAAAGGTGAACGCAATGAATGTACATTGACAAGAAAGGCTAGAGAGATGCCATTGATCATTTAATAGTCGTACTAGTGGGAGATGTTATGATAAAGGACAAATCAAGAATAAATGGGATAATTTGAAAAAGGATTGCCAGCATTGGTATAATCTATTTCAACATGTAACTGGACTAGGCTGGGATAATGAAAAAAACACTGTGATTGCTTCTGCAGAGGGTGGGATGCAAAGGAAAAGGTAGGCACACATTATGTGGGTCACCAAGAACAGAAGCAACAACCGTTGTTTTATTCAATGGGTATTGAAGAAGGACAACAATGGAACCCTGATGGCCATGTGTGTATTTCTATGATGGTTGGGTCATTATGCTTCAAACATTGGGACCCGGCAAAATTTTTTGTTGACCTTGAGGATAAGGTGAATCTTTAGGGGGGAGTATTGATAGGTAATCCCTAGTTAGTTAGTTAGTTAGTTAGTTAGTTAATTAATTATTTAGTGGGTGAGTTATGGGAAATAAGGCATGTTGCCTATAAATAAGAGGAGAGATTGAGAGAGAGGGATATATCTTGTCATTTGAGTGAATTAGGGCCTTTGGGCATTGGGAGAGTCCAAGTCTCTCGAATACTTGGGAGTTCATTATATTTTCTTTGTAATTTGAACCAATTTCTATCATATAGGTAACAATAACATTGCGAAAAGTGTGGCCATAAGGTAAAAAAAACAGTTCCCTTACACATAGGTAACGCTCGAACCAAAAACTTTAGGCGACAGTTTTCTTTTTTATAATTATAATTTTTAACTATTCCAATATAAAAAAAAAAATTGTTGTAATTGTACAAAATCAATCTGTACTCGAATAATGACGGAACTACACAATTAGGTGGAAAAGAACGAATGTATGTGAGAGTAATTATAGTTATGGTGTTAATTGTATATGAATATTTTGGAGGGAAAAAGGGTTTAAGATTCTTCAAATTCTATATATGTTACCTAAATACACTTGTCAAGAGTTTAATCAATGATATATTCATGGGAACGCCAAAGCAGACGAAACCATCCTTCCCATAAAAAACTTCTTCAAAATAATTTTGTTTTTAAAAAAAAATACCAAAGATTGTATCTATTTTTAATTTAATTAATCTAAAATGCATTATGATTTTAACCCACTCAAACTTAACAATGGATATACATCCTTACTTATTCACTTTAAAAACAAACTTACTTTAGATGAGTCTTATATATAATTTATATATTCCTTATATTTTCTTTCAACAATAATTTTTTTTTGGCAACTAACACACACTCTAATACTCTCTTTCTAACACACTCTCTTATATTGGTTAAAATTCAAATAGGTCTCACTAATTTATGTGGGTTCCATTTGAATTTTGTAGAATCCACATGAATTTCAATCAATAGGGAAGAGTGTATTGAAAAAAGTGTTAAAGAGTTTGTTGTTAGCATTTCTCAATATATAAAGGAGAGTTACTTAACACACACTCTAACACTCTTTCTAACACACTCTCTTCGATTGATTAAAATTCAAACGAGTCTCACTAATTCATGTGGGTCCCACTTGAATTTTGTAGGACCCACGTGAATTATAAGATGAGATGAACAATCAACTCAATCAATAATTTATAGTGAGATTATAGATTACCTAGAAATTTTAGTTCAAACCTAATTCATGCGAAGAAAATACTTAATGGTATGATTTCCGTACAAATGGTGGACGAAAATCAAAACAGTGAAATAGACTTTTTGCTTTTTATTGGGAAGTTTTAGTTTTTTTTATAGAAATAAGGAAATAAAGAAAAAGGAGTTAAGGAATAGGAAAAACTATAAACATAGAATCAGCAAGGATCCCATGGACAAAATTAATGAATATGAAATTCATGTAAGTGAAAAAAATTAACTAACATATCTTATTGAAAGAGGTTTTTGCTTAAACGTGAGTGTCCTAAGGTATTGATTATGGAATCAAAAAGTAGAAACTTTACATTAAAGATTATATCTTTTAAATTTTGAAAAAATTAAACACACCATTTTTTTAATATATAATTTTTATCATTGTTTTCTTGATCAATATCCCTAGAACTAAGAGGGCATTACTTAGGATTTGTTTTCCCTTAATTACAATCCAGTGAATCCACGAAGAATGCATGAATTTCTGAGCCCCTCTTCATTCATTCGTACCATAGAAGTAAGCAAACCCTGCAAATTTAACCCACACTGCTCTTTACTTCTTTTCCTTCAACTCTCGCAACGTTTCTTTCTTCTTTGAGACCCACACGCACCGAAATTTTTGGAATCAGGGTAGCCATTTACTGCCTACTACTTGCTGACGACACAGAGAGCTTTTGTCTGAGTTGGTTTCTGCTGGTCTTGTTGCTTTATTCCTTCTTCAAAAGCACCATTGGTCCTTACAAAAGTTATATACTAGTATCATCCACGCCTTTTCTTTTTTATAACATAACTTCCTTTAAGGTGTTGCTAATCAGCGTTAAGACTTAAGATATCTGATTAATAAACCAATAAAAGAAAAGTTAAGTATAATATTTTTTAATTTAATAAATATATTATTGTTAATAAAAATTGTTTTTTATTCCTCAATTAGTATCCTACTAATTTGATTTTTATTTATTCTCAATGGGATTTTAGAACAATAAAGTTTATCATTATAAGCGTGAAAGATCTCTGTTTGATCAAGCGCAGCGCAAAGATCACAGACATATAATATCAATGATAAATCATCATGATACGTACCTAGCTAGAAAAAGGTCACACTTGTTTTGACCAATTACATATGGGAGACATTCGTATTTCTACCTGAGTGTGATGAGATATTAATACATATTATGAGTTTAATTTTGATATATATAGTTAATTAGTATAAATTTTTTTACATTATATATGAAATCAATTATAAATTATCATATATATGACTTTTAAGTTAGTTATGATAAAAGTCAAATATTTTTAATGATTTGATAATTTATGATTGATTGATAAGGTAAAAATCTTTAATGTGTACTGTACATACAAATTAAATTCTATTATATATAGAGTTGGAACAAATATAAATTATTGAGATGTGAGAAAAATGTGAGTTAAGTGTTAAATTTTGAAGTTGTAATAATGAGGATTTTTTTAGTTAAATTTAGTAATACTAATAATGGATTTTTTAAAAAGAACTCAAAGTAACGTGGCCCAAAAGGATTTTGCAGATTAATTACGGCTTTTCGTATCATGCATCATTCTGCTGAACAAGTTCTAGAACACTCACGCTTCAGTTTGGTCGAGTATAGAATTGCATGATTTTGAGTGGAGTTTTGGCGTTTTCTGAGAATGGTTTCATCTCACTTCCACTTTCAACCTCAAATTTAACAAATATATATGTACGTCCCATCTCATGAATCTAATTTGATGATTACTACATCATTTTTAGATTAGCATACTTTGCCACCAGTATTTTCTGTCATTTATTGATATTAATCTTTTTCGGCGATTTGAAGGTATTTAAGGTGGAATAATTCATTCAATCTGATTTTTTTCATATACAAAATAAAAAATTGAATCTCTGATCATTTGTTTAAAGAATTCGAGCTCATTATCATTCGAACCAACATTTATAGGTGATTACAACATCATTTTAAGTCTAGCCTGATGTACATAAAAGTTTATGAGTTCCATTATTTGAAAATCAAATTTTGAATAGTTGTTTTTAATATTATATACTTTTAATTATTTATTTTTATCTTTCATTTGTTTTTTATTTTTTTTATATACATGCATTTAAAATACATCACAAATCAAAGAAACACCACATGGTGTTGCTTTTTTATATTCATAAAGTTTTTCCGTAAATTTATTTACATTCTCTTTCTTTCTCTATCTCTTTTTTCCTCACCCCTTCACACACATCTTATTGGTATATAGAGTTTGTGTAGGTGAAAAACTGTCAACTGAGAAAATTTAAAACCGGGAAAAAAACTGCCTAAAACGAATCTGCTGAAAGTAACATGATTCAAGCTTCACTGGAATTCAAATTTTGCCACAACTGTGGACAAGTAAAGCATTATAGTAGTTATAATTATAATAATTTTAGACAGTATTTTTTTTTTTTACATTTATTTTATAATCATTGATGAAAAGAATTTTGCTTTGGAAGCCTGATCAATAATTAAGTAGATAATGGATAATTAAAATTTAGATATAAAAAAGTGGTGAGATCAAGATTTTTCTAATTATAGCCAGGGCATTAAATGACTTTCTCTCTCAAATTTCCGAGAACTTCTGTTTGAAGAAAAAGTGTGTGTGCAGAACGTAGTAGCTTCTAGCAAAGTCTGGCTGATGGGTACCGGAGAAGTACTCGAAAGAAACATGTTGAAGACATAAAGAAGGTTGGAGAGAATTTCTTTTTTAAAATGTTGGTGTGAAAATGAGTGTTAGCTAGGGTCACCTTGAACTATCCGAATTGCAATATTTTCTACAGTTCACTGCAGCTATATATCCACTGATCCAAAGATGGAATATCACAACATCCAGATCCCAATGAGCCGCACTGGATATCTATATCTATATCAAACCAAATTTACGGCTTTGTATATTCTCAGATTAAAATGATTATATAAACTTGTGTAGAGGCTGCAGGATATAAGAAAACGTGCTCAAGCTTGTAAGTAATTTCTAACAAACATGTCCCAAGAAACACTAGCTAGTGCGCAGGAATGAATCCAGAACACATCGAAGTTAATCTAGCTATCTCTATAGGGACTAGGGACAGCTTAATAGAAACTACATAATAGTATTTTAATATGAAATGAAAGTATCGTATAACAATATTAAATAAGTACTATCAGATGAGTATCGTATTCTCTATCTTTAAATAACGGGATTGAAAAGTTAAGGTGGAGTGGCACGTTCTTTAATACTGTACCGCCAATTTCACTTTTCTTCTTTCCTGATAACCGTGCCTTATCGTGCTAGCTGAATCCGATAGCTAGCCTTATGGTGGCGAAAACTGGTGCACAACAAGTATGAGCAACCAATTAGCGTGATGAAGATTGAAGCAGGTAGGTAGGTGTAAGTACACTTAGGAGAAAATCTAGTACGACCCAAATGATCTCACAATGTCAGATAGCAAAACACGAAGAGCAACAGGGAGCAGTATATGTGTGTTTTTGCAATTAACATCTTGAAACATCACACCACCTTTTCTTTTCATGCAGCTTTTCATCTCTGGTCTCTGAACAACATTTTACTCTTGAATTGGTATTCAAACTGTTCTGCCTTCAGTATTATTTCGATCATTTTCTGCAGCATAGAGGCTCGGTGAATGGGAGGAAAATCAAAAACTTATGGCAGCTGATATGGTTTACTGTTTTATGGACTATTTGGATTGTTCGTAACAGGATAGTGTTCTCTTCTTTTTTTGAAAGGATTTAGAGTGGGGCTGCATTTTTTGTCGGTGTATTTGCCTCTTTCAATGCATTAAAGTGATTAAACAGTGTTGTTTAATTTTATATAGTTGTATGAAGGGTTTCTTTTACTCAGTCATTAATCAAATTCATTTTCTTATAATAAAAAAAAGAACATGCACACACTGTTATACAAAGAAAGCCCAATAGTACACAAAGGAACTCCACTCGATGCAAAAAAAAAAAAAAAAAAAAGAAGTAATAAACAAAATCGATGACAAGCGAAAATATACAAGACCACCAAATTCTACCATGCCTGACTTAATTTTCTGTTAACTCTGAGCGTTTTCCTCGATCGGTGGAACTTGGGCAAGGTGTTCAGTGCTGGAACAGCCAAATCATTTCAAATTGAAATTTTCTCTGATCCTTCAAAGATAGATGGTGGTGAAATTGGATGATGGGATTTTTGATGGAATATTTATAATTGGTCAAAGTTACAAAAGATGAGTAGTGGAAGAAGAGGGTGGACCTGATAAATTAGTCCATGAATAATATTGGTTATTTTCTGAGACACTGAGAGGAGATGATCTTGACAAATTTAGATCTTCCAATTTAACTGGTGGCTGCATCTCAGGAACCCTAGAAGTTACAGCTATATCTCCAACCAAACCATAGGGTGCTTCAACACTCTCACTTTGAAAAGGGTACGAAACAACAGCTGAATTTGACTCAAAACCGTTCAAGAAATTAGGAAACTGCTGTAAGCGCCACTGATCCACTCCTCCTACTGCAGTTAAACTATGATCACCAATTGGAAACCCCATAAGATTGGTGCTTATATTTCCCATACCATAGCGGTTTAGATTCTGAAGAGAAGCCATGAAAGGTGGGTTACTTGGTAGTGGGAACCGACCAATTAGGTCAGGGGTTATGGCTGAAGTGTTCGCAGTACTTGTGGAATTGGAAAGTGAGTGTTTATCAGTGGATGCTGGAGATTTGGAGCGACTCCTGCTGCTGCTTTTGTTCTGCTTATTGTTTCTTCTGAATCCTCCACCAACAGGAACATTCCTGAGAGCACCCCCTCTTGTCCAGTAACGCCTACACGTCTTGCAGAAGTGCCTTGGTTGTGAGAGGCTGTAATTGTTGTAGTAGCAAAATTTAGTGTTGGTGGATTCACAGCGAGGACACTTCAAAGCAACCTGATCAGGTGGCGATATCTTAGCTAGTTGAGCTTGATCCTCCATCGAACTGGGCCTGATATTTGAGCCTCCACCACCTCCCACATCAGGAGCTTGTGGCTGTGGTGGTAACGGTGGAAGCAACTGAAGACTGTTAGTGACATTTTCTTGATGTTGATTTGGTTGCTGCAAAACATATATAATCAATTAAGAAAAACAGCAAAATAAAGAGAAAAAAATCTTGAGTTTCATGTAATGAAAACAAATCTGGTATATTCAGAAGATATTGCAATACAAGGAAAAGGAATATAGTTAATTATCTTTTTTGTGATTTTTTTTTTTTTTAGGGTTCAGAAGGTGTGGCTGAAATTTGAAGGAAACCTTACCTGCTGCCAATTGTGGGGATCTAAATAGAGTGGAATAGAAGAGAAAACCATGGTGTTCAATCCCTTAGTGCTTTTTCTTTAATAAAGTTTGATGGCTCTTTAGGGAGATGGTGGAGAATCACACTATAGAGGAATAGCAGAGGCAACAAAGGAAAGGAAAAGGAGCATTAAAGAGGAGGAGGAGGGAGGAGAGGAAAGCAAGAAGAGTCTTTATTTTGTTTACTTTGCGCTTATTCTGATCTCATTCTCATCTCTTTTTGTTTTATTATATTTTTAGGGTTTTTAAGTGGTCGAAGTATCTTAACCTATAAGTTTCTTTTATTACGCGTTGGTCTGTAAATTTGTTCACAGAAAGAGGAAGTGGCTCCCATGCATGGAATTGATAGAAAAAAGGACCTCACCAGGGTATATAACATGGCAAGGAGACTCTCCAAAGTAAACAAAAATGTAAAATGAGAAAGTAAAAGTATATTTTTTATTTATAAACAAAAGATATATAGATAAAGAGCATAAGGGGTGCGCGCTCTAACCCATATACAAAAGATTACTAGAAGAGGGAAAGACCCTATGTAAGTAACATGCTAAGTCAAACTAGACCAGTATAGATATATTACATAAGTCTAATCCCGGCTCCAGAAAGAACAGGAAAAAGGAAAGACCTCAAAAGCCACTATGACTATAAGAGTATATATCCACTATTGATTAGCTAAAGTGGGTTGATATCTCAATATATATACACTTTAATTAATCAAGGGTGATTACATTCTTACTTTCTCACTTTAATTACATTTTTACTCACTTTAAATGAATTTTATCCATATTACATACTATGTAGCAAAATCAATTATCACTAAGTCACTGTCCATTATTAAATGGTACTCCCCCCATCCCATTATATATGTAACATTTTCAAAAAATAATTGTCCCAAAATATATATCATTTTCTATTTTCAATGTAATATTAAATGTTTTTTTTATCAGTCGTACCCTTAAATACTCCACCTTGCATTTATGACAATAGTTAATATACCAATGATTAATAAGGTTAATTTGGTAAATTTATCACTCTCTTTCTTTCTTATTGTTTTTTCTTAAACTGTATGATTTAGTCAAATATGTCTATACATCAGGACGGAGGAAGTAATGGTGGGATCGGTACACGAAAGCAAAGAATTAAACTTAAGATATAGATTGACATACTAGGGAGTACATGAGGAGAAAAGTATTCATCGTCTATAAAATAAATTAATATTGTGGAAGTATATATCATGGGTAATAGTAATACTGGTTTTTTGTTAGAATCAATATTGTAATTACATATATAGCGCCTGTCCGTTTTGTTTGCTTTTTTCGTATGTTCTAATATATGGGTTAGAGTATTTTTTGTATTCTGAATCAATATACTTTTGACTTATAAAAAAATATATTGTGGAAGTATACCTTACTCAAAGTGTGTATTCCCATTCATGTATATGAAAGCAACTTACATTCTTTAGTATTTTTTTTTTTTTTCAGACCTTTAAACTATAAGCCTAATTAATCGAATAGCATTTACTGCCTATTCATGTATAAGCAATTACTGAAGACTAGGGGCGCGCGTGAGAAAAAATGGAAAGGTAAAATAATTCTTTGACTCATTTAACAGGCAAGGTGGCTAATCGGAAAATGCACTTAAACACGTGTCAAAGATGTTGGTCTTCCAACTATTGAACAATATTGTCACTGTCTTCCAAACTTTAAACTTTGAGCTTAACGAACGTGAAATCTTTCTTTTCTTTTCTGGTTTCCTGTTCCTCCGCTTCAATTATATTTCAGGATATGTGAGAATAAAATTACCTCATGTTTGATATTATATGAAATTGTATTTACTTGTTGAAGACATGATCATGTTTAAGTGAGAATTTCAATGGGGCAAGTTGTGGAGCGACTGTAATGTATATTGATGTGGTGATGGCAAAATGGACCTAACCAAAGAATGTATATTAACCCTAGGCACATCCTATCATGGGCTTATGAGTTAAGGCCTACATTGTCATCCACACAGATCAAGTATTAGGTGCTCATAACCCCTTACAAACGGATCACTATATTAGTGGGATTAAGCATCATCAAATCGATCATAACATTAAACCGTTTTCACTACAAAAAAACAGCGTTTTAGCCACCGAAAAATCGGTCCCTAAATGAAGAAAATCGGTCCCTAAATTGCTTCGCGACCGATTTTGGGACCGATAATCGGGCGCCCCTAAAACAGTGGTCACAAATGGGTTAGGGACCGATTTCTTGATCAGTCGCGGGTTTAGAGACCGATTTTGCGGTCGCAAAAGGTTGTCCCTAAATGTGGTTACAAACGCATATTTCGGGACCATATTTAGGGACCGAATTATTTAAACATAGAGACCGAATTTTCGGTGGCTAAATATTTCAACGGCTAGATTTAGCTACCGCTAATTCGGTGGCTAATTCGGTCTCTAATATAAATATTTTAAAAAAAAATTTAATACATTTTTTCAAAAATAAATTATATTTTTTATATAAAAGATTAAAAAAACTAAAATAAAATAAATTACAAAATAATCACTGAACCCAATAATAAAATAGAAGAGGTCCAAAATTATATATAATCGAAAAGTTTAATATATCATTTGATCCATCAAAATATAACAATTGTATTAAATAAAGGTATCTCTTAATCAAGAGGGGGTGAGGGTAACGGGTTCAAATCATCAGCGGCGTCCTCATCATCAACATCCTCATGATCAAACGCATCATCGTGCACAGGGCCTGAACCCGAACCACTCGCCTGCATCATCTGGTAAAGCTTATCAATCCTAGAACCCTGATGGGTTAACTCGGTCCTAATCGTCAGGATCTCTTGGTCTTTCGCAGCTAGCTCTCGGTTCAGGTTGAGGATGACCTCTCGACAGTCCACGGTAGGGCAGGGTTCGGACTGGGTACATGGTGTTGATGAGGCCACAAAGTCATCCCCCATCGGCCCTAGTCTATAAACATACCCTTTCTTGTTCTTCCCTCCTGCCGCCTTCAAGAAGAGGGCATTGTCAGAGGCGGCAGAGTGCTCCTACCCTTGATTATCAGCCTCTCCTCGGAGGCGATGAAACACATCCTGCATAATATCACAAACATTAGCACTTTTGTAATTATTAAAAATAATTTTTTTATAAGCAAAAAAATGACTTAATCAGCGCACTAAGGTTGCTCTAACCCATATACACATAGCCACAGTAACACTAAAATAGCAGTGCAGAAAAGAAACACAGCTGCATTATGGACATAAAACTAGTACAAAAAGCCCCATATAGGATCACACATATTGACCTTCACTCTCTACTAACAATTAACACATCAATCAAACAAACACATGCATTTGAATTATTTTTCAGCACACATACAACATCCCGCATATCAACAAACACCCTACTGAGCTCCGCCCTCTACTAACAAACAAGAAATCAATTCACATAGCACATTCACTTAACAAATATCCAATTAACCAAATTCAACAATAAGACATACACAGTGATCATCAAAGCTTCAACTTGTAGCAAGCATACAAAGATTTCAACAATAAGATATATGCAGTGTTCATCATTATAGCAACCAAGTACCATTATAGCAACCAAGTACTCATTTTTCATCTATATTCTCATAATTAAACAATGAATAGTAAGAGTACCTGCACGTGTGTTGTTGGTGAAGAGTCTGAACATTAGAGCAAATGCGAACAAGCGAGAGTTCATACCACATGGAATAGAATTCAAGTCATGAGCATAATCACATAAACCATATCATGTAAAAGTTCAATGCCCATATTACTAGCACCAACACAGTTGCAAATTTTGACATACAAGATTTCAAAAATCAATAAAAATAAGAGAATCAGATCAAGTTCTTTGGTCAAACAAGCAGGACTTAGTATCAAACAAGCAGCTGGAGCTCGAAAGAAGAAGTCTTATCATACTGATTATTCCATCCAATTTTTCTTTTAAAAAATTCCTTTCAATAAGATAAAATGATATCACATAAATAGGGGGAAACAATTGAAAATGTAGAAAGTATATATGTGTAAAATCCTTGACTTTTATGATCGTGTGTACAAACGCATGCTTATCTAGCAATTGATTTTACTGTTGCCTTTGAATGCTTTGGCTCTGTAAATTATAATGGTTGAATTTGTCCCAAAGCAACCAAAATAGATATGGGGATTCTGGAATACTCTTCCAAGGGAAGCCATAATGCAAATTCCTGAAGTGGAAAGTGACCCTTTTCCTCTCAATGCACCATGTTAGTGATTCTCACTCGTGAGAATAGTAAGACTTTTCATTATATTATTGGTTATGCGCATGAAGAAACAAAATCAAGCTTAAATTCATTATTCCTCATAATTATAAACTGCATTTTCCTTTGCAATAAGTTTATGAACTATATATAATATCCTAATTGTCACCTAGGTACAAACCTATAAGCTTAATCAAAATAAGAGCCATGATATATAAAACCTTAATTGGAGAATTTAATTGCTTTGTACTCTAATTCCTTGACATCACTTGTACTTTGAACAAGCCTCTTATTTTTATTTGTTTGAAATCACATCACCCTTTAATTTTTCATTTCTTTTAAAAGTTGTAGAAAATAAAATAACTAAACCTTATTTTCAACACTGTATTGGGGTAGGAAAACAGGTAGTAGTAGCAGCATCAGCAACAGCAAACATGCAATCCCTTATACATGATTAACAGCTTCTTTGTAGCATGCTACTGGAAAGTTAGATTCACAATTATCTTAGCCAAAGGAAGTGTTCTATATAGCTAGAAAATCATGAAGTCTCCTCATTTAAAGAGTTAAATTGATACTTTTCTGATTGTTTCACTTCCTTTAAGAACTCTACCATAATTTTTATTGCAGGGGTGCAATGCATTTGCAATTGGCCAAAACAACACAAATAACAAACAAGCATATGGAAAGAAAGCCAGAATGAGATTTAGCAGCATTAAGCGACAACATAGTCACATAAGTAATAACAACTTAACAAGAGGAATGGAATCATGCAGATAATTATGTTAACTGAATCATGAAGACTTTGCATCATAATGTCAATATGCATAATGCACTTACTGTCATACTTTTAACATCTTAAAACAAATCCCTATAACCTACATTCTATATTATATAAATATTATATACAAAAGTTCATATATATATATATATATATATATATATACTTAGGAGAAATCCCTATAACCTACCTTCACGCAGGACTTTCCGAGGTGCTTCTTTTCTCAAGTTTAATCCATATTATGAGCATGTTTCAACAACAATATTCAAATCAACTCATCTCATGAATAGATTACATTAAAAGAACACTCATACCACATTTCATTAATTAAATCATGCATCTACTTATCCTTAGCATTTACTCAAACCAAGAATACGAAAATCACCAATAGCACAATAAATCCATCACCTTAGGGTTGAGAACTTGATGCTCCATGCCCAGACATAATTTTGAAGAGAATAAAAATGCAGAGAAGAATAGGAAGCAGGGGAAAGGGAGAAGAATCACTAATCACTCATCCACTTGTACTCTCCTCCCAAAAATGTAGAGAAGAATGGAACTGACGAACTGCGTCTTCACACTTCTGATAAGGGGGTTTGGCAGTGGGGAAAAGGAGAAATCAGAAAAAATGAGATAGAAGTGAGCAGAGAGAGAGAAAAGAGTCTCTGGCGGAAGGCATACTTGAGGGTGGAAGGCCCACAGCGGTCTTTCTCCGGCGTTCTCCAGCGTGCTCTGGCATGATGGGAAACGAAAAGGGAGTCTCGGCGAAGAGAGGAGGAAGAGTGAAAAGAGGGGGGAAGAGTGAAAAGAGAATAGT
Organism: Ammopiptanthus mongolicus; assembly: GCA_039655645.1. NCBI lineage: Eukaryota > Viridiplantae > Streptophyta > Magnoliopsida > Fabales > Fabaceae > Ammopiptanthus > Ammopiptanthus mongolicus. Next base: position 6,025,848 of record CM077349.1, read on the forward strand.
GAAAGGGGGGAAACATCTCGCGTACAAATTAGGGATTTAGAATTAGGGACCGAAAAAATCGGTCCCTAATTCGGTCTCTAAGAATAAAAAAAGTTTGGCCACCGAAAATATATCGGTCGCTACGAAAAAAAGACTTTAGATGGTCCCGAAATCGGTCCCTAAACGAGTCAATAAATTTGACTTTTTCTATTCTCAATTTAGGGACCGAAAAAATCGGTCCCTAATTCGGTCCCCAATTAGATATCAATGACCAATTTCTTAAATATACCAAAACAGTCCCTAAATCGGTCCCTATTAGGGACGGAGTCAATTCGGTCCCTAATTGGCTCTTTTCTTGTAGTGTTTTCGAAAAAAAAAAAAAAAAGCCACAATTGATTGTAGCCCACAAAAATTATTAGAAAAAATTCTAATAAGAACACAATCAAAGAGCAAACACTCAAAATATATATTGTCGAGGAATAGGTCATCCTCTTTTACATGTGTTAGCAAAGTTAATTACAAACTCTCCCTATAACTTTTGCATAAATAAAGGGCTCAGTCTATGGTGTACCTTATCAAAAGTGGTACATTCATGCACCTTATTAATTGATCAATCTGCACTCTTCATCTTGCTAGCATGGAATGAAGGATCTTTTTTGTAAATTCTTGCTCTAGTTTGTTGGTCAAAGTCTTGTATTTGAACACAGGGTGATGAGGTTATGCTATTTTCTTCATCATCCTCATCTAGTTGCAACTCAACAAAAGAAGCTACACAAAACTCGATAGTTTTAGCAAAGAGATCGGGCGGGGAATATTTGACATCGTCTACCGATGTTGCTCCTTGGACTCCGATAGGTCTTTTGCCATGAAATCGGTCGCCAAATGGGTCATAACCGACAGAGGAGACTTCCTCGACGTAGAATGCATCTAATTCACAGAGCCCAAGATTTTGCAACTTCTCGCCCCACACCTTCACATCCTCAACCTCCACAACCTCTACGAAGACGAGACCCACCTCCACATGGTGGTAAACATTATATGCCTTTAATTCGTGTCACGCTCTGCCAAATCAATCCGAACTTGCTTACGAATCACAAATCGCTTGTTTACGAATCTGAACAGACCACTGGACATTGTAACAAATATAAACTATAGTAACAAATCCATTCTTTGTTTAGGGGTTACGAGTCGTTGGTCTTCCCAGGTAAACAAGTTCACTAATACCTAGACACGAATCCAGTGAATCCATTATTAGGATCCACCAAATCACAAACCCCTAAACAAGAAGTGGTGATTTGTTAAGATTTGGAGTAATTTCTTTGAACTTCGATTTTCGTGAGTGGAGGTTGCTCTGGGTTGTGATTTTTTTGGAGCTTCGATTTTTTTTACCATTGATGAATGCTTCTTGCAAAGTTGAAAACTTTGAACGACCAAAGAATATGTTGGACGAAACAAATAATGTCGTGAATTAATGGAGTACTAACGGTGGTGCGATGGGGGTGGAAGTAGTGGTGGGAGGGCAACAGTTGGAAGTGTGGGGGTGGAAGGACTATGGTGTTGTGGTTACTGTCAGATTGTTGCTGGTGGTGGTGGGTGTGGGGTAAGGGCGGTGGTGGTGGTGAGGGAGAAGGGTGGGGGATCGTGGTGGTTAGTGGTGGCGGCAACCGGGTCATGTCCAAACCTGACCCTTCGTTGAGTTGCCACAGAGAGACCAACACTGACTGGGGGTGAGGAAGAAAATAGCATGACCTTAGCATCATGTGTGCAATACAATAATTTGACCAACAAAGGCAAAAATTTACAAAAAATACCCCTCAACCATGCTATCAAGACGGAGAGTCCAAATTGGTCAATTAATAAGGTATATGAGTGCACCATAGAAGCAACCTAAATAATTAAAGTTATAAGTCATTTTCTAATTACTAGAACTTTTGTTGACAAAGTTGTGAACCCTAGTTGACACAATTTTTGAGAAAATTGTAGACTCTCTCGTCGATAGATGCAACTTTTGATGACAAAGTTGCAAACCCTTCATGGCCAAATTACTTACAACCTTTCTCCTTTATTCTTGTGCCTACAAATTCTCTAATACAAGTATTCCACACAAGAACTTGTTTAACAAATAACCACCCTTGCTCTCTCGATCAAAATTATTTTCTCTTTGAGGAATCCTTATCACATTCTTAATTTCCTATTTTCAACAATTATCACATACTTTATATCATCATGATATTAATTACAATTTTAAAAAATTAAATCTAACAATAAATCAGAAAATAATATATGATGAGGTTAAAACAAGCAAAAAGGAAGTTGTTCTTTTTAAGGTTGATTTCGAGAAAACCTACGATTCGGTCGGTTGAAAGTATCTAGACTATGATCAAGATGGGTTTCTCACCAAAGTGGAAGAAGTGGAGTTTGAAGTGTTAGGTTACGACCACGATATCAATTTCAGTAAATGGAAGCCCAACTCAAAATTTTGTACAGAAAGAGGGTTGGGACAAGGAGATCCATTGTACTTCTTTTTTATTTCTTATTTCTGTAGAGGGACTCATTGTCATGATCAATAAAGCAATAGATATGGAATTGATTTCCGGGTTCAAGATGGGGACAAGGGAGTTGGTGGTATCGCATTTGCAGTATGCCGATGACACTTTGATGATGCGCGAGGCTAGTTATGGCAACATTTGGGCAATTAAATTACTTTTGCAACTGCAACAAGGGTACTCAAACCCAATACATCAAAGCACTTTATCATGTCACAGCCATGACTCATAAGTCATAACCATGAGTAACGATTCTAAAAGCCATTAAAAATACAAACCAATATTCAAACCCATTAACCGACAACTACCTATACTTCAACCAAAAAAGAGCAGCAAATTTGTGTTTATGACCATAAAAAAAGTACCAAATACTGACAATTGATGGTTGATAAACACCAATGTGTTTAGCTAAACATCTTACTCTAACAGCCGACCAAAACATCTGCAATTATTGAGTTGGTATCTGGTCTTAAAGTAAATTTGTTTGGCAAGTGCATCAAATCACGACAAGTAACAAAGAGTAAGTGTAAGGCTGTCGATTTCACGAAGATTGTGTTTCAAATATCAACTTACAAAGTAATCACTATTTGAGCGTACAAATCAATCAATGAAAGCATTAAAAAAAGTAAATTTAATGTTATATTTTTTATATAGATATTTAAAAAATACATCAAAAATAAAGAGACAACAAAGTTTATCCCACAATAAATATACAACAAGTATTGTTGTTAAAGAAAGCGATAGAAGGAAAACACGTAGGGATTTTTTTTGTTGTTGTAAAACTAGAATATAAAATAATTTTTTTATACATAAATGATTGGGGCTGGTTAGTCTTTAATTGCATTACTTCTTAATTAGCACCGGTAAATTATTGAAATTTAGCTCGAAAGTCTCTAAAGTAAAAAGATAAAGCTATATCTAACTTTGAATAAGTTTTTGTAGATTAAAATCTTTATATATTTATTAAATAAAAAATAAATACATAATTACTTTCTCACTATCTAAAATCCAAATTAGTGGCTTAAAGTTGTGGTCAGATCCTTTTTGGGCACAGCGCACCAACACTTGTGACATCACTCCATAAATTGCGAAGTTTATCCGACTTTATCATCAATGTATCTTTCTTTGTAGCTAGACAAAATCTTCTAGTTGCCTCTTAACTTTAATCCTTTAATAATAATTAATACTTCAAATTGATGACTCCCAATTAATTAACGTGTCTGTTTTGTCTATTTTTGCTTTGCTTTTTTTTTTTTTTCCTGTTGAGCTACCATTTTTCTCCCGTACAGAGACGCCTCAAAATGTGGTAGTGAGAAAGAAACCACCTTTTTTTTTGTAAGGTGGGTCGTAGACTCGTGTATCACGTAGACTCAGATCGGGTGAGTAGGGACCTGGGGGAATGGGAATGAAAAGCAAAGCATCAATAGATTCGTTTCTTCAGCTATAAGAATCTGTTGATCCTCTGCTAAGCTTCAAACTGCAGTCCTGCCCTTTTTGCAAAACTTAGCTTGCAGTGTGGGAGTACTTCCCTGTTGTACTAAACTAAGTTGCAAAATATATAAATTTAGTATGTAAGGGTTAATCGTCAAATAGGAAAAAAGTTGCTATATCTTCCTAGCTGGCCGCTATGTCGATGTATATTGGAGTGCAATTGTTAATGGGTATAATACAAATACAAATCATACAAAATTTGAGAGTTTCGACGTCTCATACGCCTTAACTTGGATATGAATTATTGTATTTAAAGGAAGAAATTAGTGTGTGTTTGGATCAGCTGCGAAAATTTGATTATTTCAATAATCGATTATGTGGATAATCGATTATAATAGAATCAGTTTCATGTTTGGATGTTTTGTTAAAAATTGATTATAAAATAATTTATTTCGTTTGGATTGTGAAAAAAATCACATATATATAATAAATTACTAAAAAGGGTATAAAGTTATTTTTATAATTTAATAATATTTATTTGGTAGTTAGTTTTGTAGAGGTGAAATAGGAAGAATATTATTGATTTCAAAATAGTCTAACAATTTTTTAAATAAGTTTCAAATTTCTCGCTTTTCTAAAAACAATTTTTTTCTCAACTGTTTTGAAATTTAATCAATTTATCCAAATATAACAAATCCAACTAAAATATGGCTTTTACCATGAAAAATAGGGTTCATGGATAAGAATTAATCTTATACTCAAACACCCAAGTATATAAAGATGTCATCTAATTAATGCATAAATATGAGTCAATAATGACTAGTCCGGTCCTTCTTCCAAGTCATATTCTCCTTTCTCAAAGGAAACATTGATGCTGGACTTTATTGAGTTTACGTATAGCTCTCGTGTCCAAGTTCATAATTTAAAAAAAGGAAAAAAGATCGTATATTTATTATATTCAACTTAATTATTTAATTATGACATATCTCTTATCCATTTTTTTTTGTTGGAATCCATCGTAATTAGGGTCTTTAACTTCCCAGTGAATCCATGGAGTATCCCACAAGCTTAGATCCTTTGGATCCGCTATTAGACTAATTTTCACTTGGATATTTAATCACAGTTTATAAGGTTCTTCGTCCCTTCCCAAGAATGTGTTCTGCGGGATTTGAACTCAGGTCCTCCTCCACCAACTCAGCTTGCTCAACCAAATGAGCTACACTCATTGGATTATACTTCTTATCCTTTAAATGCACATGTTTTGATTTTGATTATTTTTAATTAAAACAAATATTTTCACCCAAAAATATTAATCTTGAATATTTTAATTATAAATTTATTTTGACACAGAAAAATTTAATCCAAATTCGCACTTGACTATTTATGCACATAAAAGAGGTGTTAAAGAAATAATATACAAAATAGAAAAATTATATATATATATATATATATATATATATATATATATATATATATATATATATGTAGGAATTTATAAGGAAAACGGGTAATGCAATCAAAACAATTAAAAAAATAATTATAATAAAATATAATAAAAAAGATTAAAAAAATTTAAAGTCAAATTTAAAATTAAATATCCAACAAGAAATTATGGGGATGTCAAATTCTAAAACTCAAATAAAAAAAAGTTGATCTTTTGGCGTGGAAAACAAAAGAAAATGGCTAGAGTGTGCCAGAGAGAATAAACGATAATGATATTTTGGTTACAAGAATTATTTTAAAAAAATGGGAAAAAGATAGTACTTCTTCAAGAAATGATATATCTTTAATAGGGTTTCTTTGAAGAAACGCTATATTTGATTATCCCTTTAATAGCATCAAATTATATAACTCACAAAAAACGCTTTTAAATACCCAAAAAAAGTGTTATTAAAAGGCACTTTTGATGTAATAACATCTACATTTTCGAACCCATTACATTTGTCTATGCTACAGGATATATGTACATATATATTGTACGTGCTTCAACTTAAGGATGTAGGATCGACACAACACTCATTGAGACTTAAAACAAATTTCAGATGAAATCTTTTTAAAGATAAATTAATGAAGGAAAAGAGGCGGAGATAGAGAGACGTTTTTGAAAGATAAAAAAATTGAGTTGATAATATTAACTAAAAATTTTTTTGGGCGTAAAACCCTAACTTTGATAGAGTATGCCTTGGACCGGCCCTTAAACGATGGATGTGGACTCTCCGAAATGCAAATTTGGAAACGCCAAATCACATCCTCTCTGACTCCACTATATATTCATTTCTTTCCATGCATCTTAGCTTCTGCTCGTCTTCTTCCCCTCTTCTTTAAGGAAAGCAAGAAGAATGAACAGAATCAAATTAAAAAATTAGAAAACAAACCGTGACAAGTAGTACGTATCACTCTTTGATGAAATAAGGTTATAAAAAAAAAATATCATATATAGTATGTGCATTTATTCGCATATTTGTAAATTTAAATACACATATTCCACTGCATCATATATATGTTTGGCTAAAAGACCGCTGTTGTCTACATATGAAGACCGTTAATTATTTATATGATAATAAATTTCTTCGAAAACTCAACCTTAGCAATGTGTTTGATTAGAGAAACATATGTTTCCATCTCATCCTCTATTCATTTGAAAACTCTTTAGTTCGCCCATTGTGCCACTGCCGCGGCTGTGACCGTGAGCAAAGTGCAACACCGGCCAGCTACGCCCGATGACCAATGAAATGGGACGATACAAAGGAGCTACAAGCTAGGCGCTTTGACCTTCTATTTGCGAGGAGTCGTTGATGCAGAGTTTTAAAATGATCAGATCCGCTGTCCGGGTCGTAATTGAAGCCGTAAGTATAATTTTGATAGTTTTCTTAACCATATGGTGACTATAATTGTGATTACATTAATTACATTTTTTTTTTAAAGGTGATACTAACGAGTGTTTTCAGGACACTTTTTAAGGAAATAAAAAAAATAATTTTGCATTAGAAAATTAAATATATCACATATCTAAATATTAAATACATCCATTTTCAATAAAAAACTGTTTTTTTATTTCTTTAACAAGTATTCTAAGGACACTTATTAATATTTTCTTTTTCTTAATTATCACTGCACAATTTAAAACCTTGCACGGGTGGTTGCAGGAACAGATGATCTATGACATATTATTTTTAATTTTGCTTGCACTTTATGTGAAATTACTTGGTAAGTAAACACTGTTTTTTTTCTGTGAATTAAACACTGTTTTTCTTCAACGCCAGTGATTCTAACTTTTTTAATGGTTAAATTAAGGTATAAAATATTGGAGTTGGTGGTCTTGGAATCTAATTCCCTATCTGTAATTGCTTTTTTTTGCTCATTTTCATGCGAAAAGCTTACCACTTCATTTTGCGAAATTTTAGTTGAAAAGGCACCAAAACTGCAGCCTTAACCCCGCATTCACCTGTCCTCTCTCTTTCTCTCTCTCGCTCTATGTAATTGTGCACGCACTCACACACTATAGGGTGATAAAGTTGTATACAAACTAGAAAGGCAGTCATGCACGTGCGTGAGAAATACAGATCACAAAAGATGATAATGTGGGACCTAGCTAGTTGCGTTGCGCCATTGCATCAATTATTAGTTATGTTATTTACACATTATTATCTTTGAGGACATCTTTGAGGACATTGTTCTGATTTCCATTTATTTCGTAGGATATCGATATTTTTATTATTTGGACCAATGAAATTTTGATAAATATGAATGACATGAACGAAAACTCACATGGTAATAATTTAATTGACAGTAAATAATATTTAATAACAATTTCACTTGTAAGCATCAAAAGAAAAAATAACACTTTCACTTGCACAATTTCACTTTCACGTACTAAATTAACCAACTTCACCGCATTCTATCTTTCTCATACACATGTGACACAGTAGCATGTGATGCTCGTTCAAATCTTGGAACCAGAGCCTCCAGAGAGATGCTTACCCTTCCCAACCCCACCTTGACCAAGACGATTGATCACATTGCTTGTGACCCTTGCCACGTCAATAACCCTACGCTTCATGTCCCTCTTCTTCCTATTGTCATCATCGTCACCGTCTCCGACAAACCCGTCGAGGCAGGTATCGCCGTCGGTGAGGGCGGTTTTGACCCATGTCAATCCTCAGCATGCCTCTGCAAAGAAGACACCCCAAGTCGTGACCAATCTCGTGTTATTCTCAACCGCTACAATGACATTGCCACAAATGACGGATTTGCCAATAATATGGGCTTGATGACAAAGGAGGTTGCATCTTGTTGTGCTGAGATTCTCAGGCAGTATCAGGAGTTCGGTAAATCACTCAACAAATGATCCGACAACTTTACATATTTGTCAAAATTTTACTAGTTCAAATAGTAAGGGCATCGGTGCCCTTCAAAATGAGCGGGCACTGGAGCAATGCCCGATTTTTTAAAAGGATTTAATTGGTATATACTGACAATGTAAAAAAATTTTACATTGTCAACCAATAATAACTTGCCTCATCAGCTAAAATTTTTGACTTTTATTCTAACTATTTTAAAAGTCACACATACTATGATTTCTGATTGATTGACAGTATAAAAAACATTACACTGACAGTGCATACTAATTAAACTCTTAAAATTAATTTTAGGTTTTAATTGGTATACACTGTTAATTAGTGTAAAGAATTTTTACGCTGACAATCAATCAGAAATTGACATATCATTATGAAAGTTTGACTCTTATCCTAACTATCTTAAAACTTAAAAGTCACTCAGATCATGATTTTTAATTGGTTGACAGTGTATAAAAATTTACACTAACAGTGCATACCAATTAAACTCATAATTAATTTTAGGCTAAAGTAATATTTTGGTCCCTATACGTGACACCAATTCTTCATTTAGTCCCTATACTTAAAACGTTATTAAAAAGATCCTCATACGTGCAAATATTATCCATTTGGTCCCTCCCGTTATGTTGTCGTCTTTAATGATCCGTGAACCACTACTTATAGGGACTAAATGAAGAATTTGTGTCACGTATAGGGACTAAATGAAGAATTTGTGCCATGTGTAGGGACCAAATTATTACTTTAACCTAAATTATTTGGTCCCTATACGTGGTACAAATTCTTCATTTAGTCCCTATACGTGACACAAATTCTTCATTTAGTCCCTATAAGTAGTAGTTCACTGATCATTAAAGACGACAACATAACGGAAGGGACCAAATGGATAATATTTGCACGTATGAGGACCTTTTTAATAACTTTTTACGTATAGGGACTAAATGAAGAATCGGTGTCACGTATAGGGACCAAAATATTACTTTAACCTTAATTTTAATACTTTGTCGGTATAAAGTTGTTTATACTGTCAATTAATAATAAATTATCATATGTGTGACTATTAAAATAAATGTTACAAGAGTCAAATATTTTTAAAGACGTGACAATTTATAATTAATTGATAATGTAAAAATATATATTTTTATTGATTAATTGATAATGCATAATAATTAAATCCTAATTTTATACATGTGATATGTAGTGCTAGAAAATATTAATTGATTAAAAAAATCATTTAATATTTCTAACACTAATAATTAAATCCTACTTTTCTGCCATCATTGCTGAATTATGGGGTATGGGGAGTGTTCATTGGGCTTAGCTTGGCTTGGGAAAAAGATTACAAAAATATAATCCTGGAAAGTGACTCCCAATCCATTGGGCAAGCTCTGCACAACTCCTCTGGTGCTCTCGGCTTCATTCAACTTTTTAGAGTCATTCAAAAAATTCTCAAAAGGCAATGGGATGTTAAAATTCAGCACACAATGAGAGAAGGCAACTATGCTGCTGATAGTCTTGCCAACAAGAGCCTAGCTCAATCTCTTGGTTGTAAGGAGATTCTTACTCCTTATCCTAAGTTAGATTTAATTTGGTTAGGTGATATGTCTGGGGTCTCCTTACCTCGTTTAGTCTCTAGTTAGTTGTTTTCTTTTGGGCCTTAGCCCTGCCTTGTAACAAAAAAAATATTATAAAAATATCAATTAATAATATGATTAATAATATGAATAATGAATTAACATTCCAAATTATTATAAAAAAGATGTGAATAATTGGCCTCATGGGCCGCAATCACTTAAATAATGTAACGGAATACAGTAATAGCAATAGTAGCAACATTCGGTTAGTGATTTGATTTGATCCCTCACCTCTCTCTTACCATTCTGGAGTAAATATTTGATAGATAAAATAGGTTGATTGGTCCAATATATTTATTTAATTTTTCATATCGATTTCATAAGTTTTTTTTTTCTTTTAAATTAATCGTACACATTATGTTTCTTTTTCACGTTAATATTTTTCGTCAATTTAAAACCTTACGGCATCAGATCAAGAGCCACGTGTCGCATTAATATCATGATCACGTCAGTTTAAAACTAACGGCGTTAGGTCTAAATTGACGGAAAGAACTAACATAAAAATATAATATAACATATAGGATCAATTTAAAAAAAAAAAATTTATGAAACAGATATAAAAAATTAAATTAACATATAATAGCGATGAATCTATTTTGCTTATGCCATATTTCCTCGATAACGTCTCCCGTATAAATTGCACATGCATCTGACGCTAATTAGATTCTCATGCCATCACTTACTTTTTCATCGTCACATTCGTAGAAATCCATATCACTCTGTACTTTGCATCTTCTCTTCCGTATGCTTTTCTTTTCGTTGTAATTTTTAAAAGAATTAAGAAACAGCTGGTCTGTTCCAAGAAATTAATGACTTGTTTTTTTACAAGTCAATCAGGCAAAAAATGAAATTCCTTCAAAAAATATTGGAAATTCTTATATGTCTATAAAAAAATATTTCTCGGATGTTGGTTGCGGGTTAATATTTTATCTTAACAAAGTTTAAGTTAGGGTCTGCTTGATAAAATTAGCTATTAGCGAATAAGCTAGCTGATAGTGGATAATTTATAGCGGATAGCGGATGTGATAGCTGATAGCGGATAGCAGATAAGCTAGTTTATTTTTTGTGGAAGTGTTTGGTAAAACTAGCGATTGAACTAGCTGAAAAATATAAAAAGACATAAAAGGACATCTTCATTAATAATTTACATAAAAGAGAGAGAAGAGAATAAAGGTAGAATTAAATGTAGATAATAAGGATAAAAGTGAAAAAAAAAATGAAACGCTATAAGCTATAAGCTCAAACTCTACTTCAAGTAGCGTCTGAAAAAAACGCTATAAGCTCGTGAAAAAACGCTATAAGCTCGTGAAAAAACGCTTACAAAACGGGACTACTTTCTCATCCGCTATAAGCTATTCGCTATAAGCTCGTAAAATTGCATTGCCAAACAGACTCTTAGAGTTAAATCAAATCGTAATGCTTACTAATAGACTGACTTAAAAAAAATGTTGTATCCTAACATACATAAATTTTGACCCAATAATAACGGCTCAATCTAACAAGTATTGTGAGATTGAAGGTATAAATTCTCAATCCAACATAAGAGATTTGTTTTACTAGAAAAGTACCTACTAATTAATCTCTCACTAAACATGGGCCACAGCGATAAGGTTTCTATCATCTTGGCTTCTCATATGGAAATGCATACCTATATCCCATAATTTAAGAGTGATTCTAAGTAGTCAATATAAAATTTAAAATTAAATTTACTAAAGAACTTTTAAGGCCTTACCACCCTGTAGGCTTGGGAGAGGAGTCCCAGGTAAGGGGAAGGGGAGGGGGGGGGGGGGGGATTAGAATGGAGAGCATTTATGGAGATTGAACTCTGCTATTTTTTATTTTGGTGGATAAAAAAAGGCTAAAGCCCAAGAGAACTCTGCTACTTGACCTACATGTTCCAATACCAACACGGGATTTATTAATTAAAAATTTGAAATCATGAAATGTTGTTATAGATCCTTTAATTTAGAATGTTGACATTTGTCAAACAATTTGTTAATTAATATATATGTTATCACGAGAGTTATTTTGAAAAGTTTTATATTATATTGCATACCTCAAAAATAGTTTGCTTCCTGTAAAAAAAATGCTTAAATACCTTATTAAATTTTATTTAAGATGAATGATGAAAGTAACATACATATATATATATATATATATATATATATATATATATATATATATATATATATTGCATTTTTCAGTCAAAAAAAAATATACATTGCATTTAAAAAAAAACGTAGAAATTTACAGTGGTAGCATGTATCATGTATGTTAGTGTATACTGATTGCATGAATTCCACACGATCAACAAAAGAAGAATTCGTTATCATACTTATTACAAATTGATGGTTTAATTGATAAATTTATAATAACTTCAAATGTTTTTACACTTCCACAAAGGAAAGAAAAAATGCTAGCTAAATTAACTATCTGCCCATCAAAATGTTGTTCTTGTTGGGAAAAAATGTACACGCCAACAGATTTATCCACACACTCAAGGATCTTTGATGGAACACACTCAAAGAAGACCACAAAGAGAATAAAAGAACACACAAGAATTTACGTGGTTCGACGCCTCTTGCCTACGTCCATGGAAACACCTCAAAAAATGTATTCACTATCACGAATAAGATTACAAGAATTTGTAACCCAACCCAATATATGTATCACGCTACAATACTCCTATTCAAGAGTTATAAGAAATGATAACACTCATATCTCACACAAGAAATGATCACCCACACCCTCCTCTCTCTAGGACTTGGTTGGGGATACCTCAACTCGCCATATGATCACGCAAGGTTGGGATACTTCAACTCTTCATAAGCCTTCCTCTTAATTTATAGGAGAAGAAAGTAGCTTCCATTCATAAATGGGTATTAATTATCTCACCGTTCTTGGTAGCTTCACTTCATGATAGTGGAGTACTCCAAGCAGAGTCAAGATACATCCCTCCACCTCCTCGAAATATACCTCTTAAATTTCCACCATTTGCATTTATTTGAAAATTTGAATTGATTTCCCAACTGTTCTTGTAGTTATGGGGGTCAACCAAGATCCCCAAGCCCAAGACTAGGTAGAATGACATGCAGGCCATGCATTTTTAACTATCGAATCCTCCTGGCCCAATAGACTTATCCTTTACTAGTTAGTTGATGAAAAATTGAAAGTGACACCGATGTAGATTTATGTTTATAATTAGAATCATTAGATAAGCTCATTTCATTTTCCTCCTATTGGGAAAAACCCAAGTTCCACATTGACTAGAGATAGAGCCTCATAAGAGCTTATAAAGCTTGGACAATCCTCACCTCTTAAGTTAGCTTTTGGGGTTGAGTTAGGCCCAAATCTAATATGGTATCAACGCCTATCCTAGATCCATTAAAGGGTCGCCCACCATATTATCCACGCATCAAGCCCAATAGTGCTGGGCGTGAGGGGTGTATTGGGAAAAACCCAAGTCTCACATTGACTAGAGATAGAGCCTCATAAGAGCTTATAAAGCTTGGACAATCCTCACCTCTTAAGCTAACTTTTGGGGTTGAGTTAGGCCCAAATCTAACACCTCCAAGGACAACTTGGCATGTCTATCCAATGTCTAATGTGTTGTCACCTTGCATGCATATATAATTGCATATTATCGGAAGAGAAATGTTATTAAGACATTATTTATCATCCACTTTTTAACACATGCTTCAACATTTGGGTGAATTTAATGTGAGATCTTAAATCACATTAGCTTACTCTCGATTAAGTGAGTTCACAAGAAGCTCAACAATCAGTAATAAAGAGTACTATGTTGAAGAGAGTGTGAAAAATAGTGTATTGCTAGCATTGCTATTACCAGAAAGAACGAAAGAGGAGAGAGACGAGAGAGCCGATGATATAGTATGTTTGGATATAAGTTGAAGTAATGATGCACGAATTCCAAAATCGCATTATGTGAGAAGCAATAAATTATAGCTTTTGGCGAACGTTAATTCTAACTATACCAAGGTAAAAAACCAAACATACCTTTTAGTCATCTTGAATATCGGAGATAGTCTCCTACTCTCCTTCCTTGAATTATTTGAATCTATCTAATCAGAGGGATTTTTTTTCCTATTGGACAAAAGTTTAGGGACTTGCAAGTATATTGTTTCCATAGAAGTGGGAAAACAAGCAATGATTAAACAACAACCTTGTTATACACACCTCGTAACCATATGGCCCCTGTTTGCAACCATGTACTACACGTAGCTGATAACCACAAATAACAGGATAAAATACAGACTGATAATCCTAAAGTGGAAGGAAAAGGTGCAAAGCAACAAAGAAATATCAGTTTAATAATATGTTCGTCTACATCATATATCAAACATCTCAAATCCACATCTACAAGATTGCCACTTGTGAGAAAGGAAATGGAAAACGATTATAAAATAAAATAAAACAATCAATAGTCCCCTCAGATATATTTTTTTAATAAAAATTCATAATAATTTTGCTGGTGGGGTTTATGGTTCATTGAAGCCAAATGAGTCAAATGACCTATTTGAATTCTAGAGAATTAATGGAGGGGACCCAACAAATTGACTGATAATCAGGACCACCCCTCTGGAACCGTGCTGAATTTCCAATTTTCCAGCTATTATAGAATGAACCATCTTATTCCCAATTTGAAAGCCACTTTGTTTCTTTCTACTGAATATTCAAATTCTGAACGTTATGCTAGCACTCACTTAGCAAAGAGCAGCTGCTAGTTTAACAATTTTGCACTTTAATTTTTAATTTCAAAGGAAGATCTGATAATTTGTGGGTTTGAGGGAACTTTCGGCCGAACCGCGTGACAACAACGACATCACTTGTTGTTTAGGTTAAAGTTCATAAAGACATAAACACTATAACCCCTATTTGTGACACGCACCGTTTTCAATTTCGTCACTTTATGTTTGATTAAGACATCGTCATGTGGCACGTATTAAATGATCTACATTCTAATTAATGCCGTTCCTTCCAAAATTTGCTGTCCAGCATAGTCTAATTGAATACTATACTTTTAATCTAAAATAATATTTAAAGTGGTAGTAAAAAAAACCTCCACTCGTTTTTTTAGGCAAAATATTATGAGTTTAATTATTATACAGTAAAAATTTTTATACTGTCAACCAATCAGAAATTGTGGTATGAGTGACTTTTAAGATAGTTAGGATAAGAATCAAACATTTTAGCTTATGTGTCAATTTCTGATTGGTTGATCGTGTAAAAAATATTTACACTGACAGTGCATACCAATTAAATCCAAATATTATTTTATGAATCTTGCTAACCAGCACCTATTAAAGAAACACAAAAATAGAAATTTTATATTGAAAATATAACTTTTAAACTTTCAATATATTAAATTATATTACTTTCCAATATAAACTTTTAAAAAAATACTAGCAACATATTCTTTAACACGCTGTCTTCAATACGCTCTTTATTAATTATTAGATGGATTGAAAGTGGGATCCATTAAATCAGGTGGGCCTAATTATGATTCCTTAATTACTGTAACTGGTTAGTATTTATCTTAATTTATTTTGGTGATGAGGGTAGGAATTAAAAAGGTGTGGAATTCTTCACTAAGGTCTAAGGCCTTCGTACAATTGTCAACAACCTCTTCAAGCGAATCCAAATGCATTATCTGTACGCCACTTTGCTAACTGAGTTAGCATGAAGCATTGACATTCCAAGTCTTTTGTTGAGAGTGAGGCAGATTCAACATGACTACAAGTTCACAACTGACCTGTCTCTAACATGTGAAATCTGCATTAGAACATGTCTCATGATTACACATTAACCTTTAAATTTTTAGAGGCCCCTGTTCACAATTGGTACAGGTAGGCGCATATGACCAGCCAAGCATACATATAGTAAGGATACCCAAAGCGAATACTAGTACCGGAAATGATTGTGGAAATTTCTAAAAGAAAAAGAAGAAATCATTTAGGCCTTTAAATAAAGAAAATCAGTAGCAAACAAGTATAATTCACATGCATGAATGATTAACTGGTTAAGGCAACGGCAAACATAGGGAATGGACAAAACACATTGCCCCACTAAGTCCTTTGGTCGATAACCAGCATCTTAACAACCATATTGAAGAGCTAGTTAGTTTGCATTCGATTAATTTGCAGCATATTGGCCACAGCAATCATTTCAAAGCACAAAAAATAGAGGAGGAGAAAGAAAAAAAAAGAGCCAAATGTTTTGTAAAATATTAAAAATTAGAACAGAAGTCAATTAGAAAAATTAATTTAACATAATATGGGGGGAAAAATTAACAAAGGTCTCTAGTTGTATGGAAATCTAATGCACCATGGATGCCTTTGCAAGTGGTCTGAATGATGTAGGAGACGATGCCAATGGTAGAACCTGAGATGAACTTGAAGGAAGCTGTGGTAGATATTGTTGAAGCTCTTTGTCCTCTTTCTTCTCAATGATCCTAAGAAAGGATCCAATCCTGTTGTCTGTGGCCGTTGTTGCATTAGGGGAATCTTCAACCCCATGTCGAGGGACAGACCCATGATTTTTTAGTGCCTTTCTCCTACTTTCTTCAATCAGTCTTCTATACAATTTCTCCTCTGCATCCCTCAAGAACTTGAATTTTGGAGGTGGTGAAGATCTAAACATGTTGAACTCTGACTCTGCTGATGATGATTCAAAGAGAGGATTGAATCCTTGATAATTATAAGAATCAAGAGGGTCCAAAGGAGACTTTAAAGGTGATGAAGCCAAAGGGGTATCAATTCCTAACATGAGATCACTCAAGCTCCTTGTTCTTGACCCTTTTCTGCTTCTAGATTTGTCATCTTCAGACTCCAAATCTTCTTTGGTTTCCTCTTTAATTGTGAAGAGAAACCTTGGTGGACCAGCAAGATTGTGAAGCCTCATCAACTCTGACTCTACACCTTCTTCTCCAAAGGACTTGAGCAACATATCCTTGTCAGCACCCAACTCCAAGTCTGGCTCATTACTTTTGGATTCTGGGTCTTTGGTCACACTCCCTGAAGTGTTGGTAGCATGAAGGGAAAAGGGTGTCTTCCAGAAACCCCAATAAAACAGCCCCTTTGCATAATTGCCCTGATCCATTTCAATATCTGAGTGTGTTCTTCTCTTCTTCCACCATAAGAAATAGTAAAGATGTGCCGCCAGAGCCAGCACAAGGCACCCAAACACAAGGCTTAAAACAATACTTAACCCACTGAAAGACATGATCCCTTTGGATAGGGAATTAATTTCATATCTTCATATTATCAAGCTACTACTAATAAGTAATAAGAAGTAATAAGCAAAAAAAAAAATAAGTCCCAAACTTTTCGGTGGTAATTGAAAGCTAGCAAGTTTTTTTTTTGCAGTTATTAAGGAAGAAACTGCTGTGCCGGACAGAGGATATCAATATTTGCTAAAATCTATACCACAAGTCACAAAAGGATGGACCATATTGTAAAGGTGTATCCTTCTATTTATGAAACTCACGTTCTTAAGAGTAAATATATGACTCTATTTTAACCCCATGCACACGCCTAGCTTAATGGAAATTCTTCTTGTCAGAGGAAACTGAAGTCTTACCTTCAAAGCTCATGAGTCTTGACATCATGTGTACGCACAAAACTTGTGAGCAGCCAATGATAGAGGAACTAAAGCTATGCTTATAAACCATATCCTACTATCCAAGGAACTGAAATTAAATTTATTTTGCTCAAAGTAGAGAGATTAATAGCGAGTGCTTATGTTGTATTGTGTGACAAGGAATACGGTTTAGGGAAAGGGCCGTGTGGGCTATGGCAAATTTTTGCACATTTTGGATGAAGTTCGTGAATGACTCAATGGTTAAAAAGCAACCTACGTGGGCTTGTAAAAGCGTGTGCTTCACTAGTCACTTGTCATGTCACCCAAGAGGCAAGTTAAACAAAAATTAAAAGAAAATCAGAGTGACTTAACAAGAGTCAAGAGGGGTTAGTTAGCATTTAGCAAAAGGTCAAGAGAACATTCATTTAATGTAAAAATATTGAAAACCATGAGTATTGAATTCACTGCCAAGGAACACAACCCACAACCGTCATCCATGAGGATAACCTTATGGAATAAAAATAAGCAGAGAATATGATGAAAATGATTTCGAATACTACTTTGTTATTTCCAAATTAGATTTTAGAAAAAATTGTCACTATTTTGTTAATCCTAGATTTCAGAGAGTTCATAATCACGTATCGTCCTCCAAAATGAATTTTAATAATCTTTAATTTATAAAATTGATTTGAAGAAAAGTAAGAATTTTATTAATATTTTAATGAGATTTAACTTTTAGAATGTTCCAAAAGTCGAGAGCCGTACTTTAATTTGTAATTTTTTCAAAATTCTTTTACTTCTCTTTGGGAGTAAAATCTTAATTGTATTTTTTCTTCTTCTAAGCAATGTTAAATGTAATTTGACATTGAGCCTAACTAAGTACTAATCCCACTTAGCTCAAGTTTTGATCTGAAAGCCCAACCGAAGGCCTTCGTATGGCATGACAATCAGCACCCACAAAGCCTGTGTGTCATAGAAGAATGGGAACTGGGCTGCAACTGCAAAATAAAAACAAACACTAAAGCAATCCTAAATTATTTAACTACTCAAAATTAGGGATGGTAATGGATAGGGTCTGGATAGAGTACTATAGTATCCGTCCTCATATCCGCGTTTGAAAAAAATACTCGTATCCAAACCCGTATCCGCGTGGGTAGCAACTTAAGTATCCTTATCCATACCCTCTGGATACCTAAGTACCTATACCCGCACCCATTACCCGCACTTTAACTAAGAAAAAAGAAAAAAATAACACAAAGAACATCAGCGGCTGCTGTTAGTGCTTAGGATAGTAGGTGATTAAGTCTGAAAAGTAAATATAGTTAAGAAACCGTAGGTTATATTAACTTTATTTTTAAAATTTAATATATAATTATAATTATATGTATTAATATAAATAAATAAATATATTAAGGGTGAGGGGCGGGGTGGGTACTACAGTATCCGTACCCGCACCCATACCCTCTCTTGTTTGCGGGTAATTACCCAAACCCGCACCCGTATCCACAAAACGAGTATTTACCCTATCCATCATGGGTATTTTTTGCGGGTACCCAGCGGGTAGGGTCCAAATTGCCATCCCTACTCAAAATTAACATTGCTATGTTTATATTTATATTTATTGGAGTGTGCCTTATGGGCACTATTTAAGAAAGCAAGAAAAGAAGTTTTTCATTGGAAATCGATGTATTTAATATTTGATGAGATGATATACTTAGTTTTTCAATGAAAAATTGTTTCATTCGGATTCCTTAAAGAGTGCCCTTAGGGCACTTGTTAGAATGACCAATAGTTATTTTTGATATATTTGTTTTACCAAAACTTCAATCGATTTTAAGCGTTTTTATGAAATTTAGGGTGCCTTTGGTTTGAGAAAATATTTTCTATTTCATTTCCTGTTTTTGTTAATAATTATAAAAATGTCACATTATTTTCATTTTTTTCAAGTTTAAAAAGATTTGTACACAAAACATTGAAAATAATAATTTATTGGCTAAATTGCACTTTTCATCCCCAAGTTTTTCATTTTGGCAAAAATAGTCCCCCAACTTTTTTTGGCGAATTTGGTCCTCCTAATATCCAAATGTTGCGAATCTGGTTCCCATTTTTGTTTAATTGCACTTTTGGTCCCCTTAAATCCATGGATTTTTTGTACTTTTGGTCCTCCATTATTCCAAAATCCATGTTTTTTAGAGACTAAAAGTACAAAAAACGCACAAATTTGAGGGATCAAAAGTACAATTAAAAAATACAGGGACAAAATTCGCAACATTTGAATTTTATGAGGACTAAATTTGCCAAAAAAAATTGGGGAAACATTTTACCCAAACTGAAAAACTTGAAGGGCGAAAATTGCAATTTAGCCTAATTTATTTTTTTCACAACTTCCTATAAATAATTAAAGGGTTTTGCTAACGAGTGTCCTAAAGGTACTCTTTAAAGAAACCAAAAAAGCAAATTTACATTGGAAAACTAAGTATATCACTTGTTTATATATTAAATACACAAATTTTCTAAGAACACTCGTTAGCATCCTCCATAATTAAATTAAAAATAAAAAACAGAATAATGTAAGGTGATGTGTTTATAATTAATAATGAAAAGAGAAAATGTTCCCAAAAAAAGAAAAGAATTAACTTGTGTGGTATGGGACTTTTGGCGTATCCTTGGACCACTGATCAATGGGATAGCCTATGATCGATTGAGCAACTTATAATCAGATACTCTCCCCGTCCCAATATATATGTCATATTTGATTAAATCACACAATTTAAGAAAGGAGAATGCTAACAAGTGTTCTTAGGACACTCATTAAGATTTTAAAAGAAGTAAGTTTGTACAGGTAAATAATATATTTTTTATTCGAAGATGTTGTATATTTACTTTTCTCATAAAAACATGTTTTTTTTATTTCTTAAAGAATATCTTTAGAGTACTCGTTAGCAAGACCTTTTAAGAAAAAACAATAAATGAAAGAAAGAAGGTGATAATTTTATCAAATTAACCTTATTAATCATTGGTGTATAAACTATTGTCATAAATACAAAGTGGAATATTTAAGAGTATAATTGATAGTAAGCATTTAATATTACATTTAAAATAGAAAATAGAAAATGATATATATTTTGGGATAATTTTTTTTATAAATGTGACATATATAATGGGACGGAGGAAGTATTTCGAAAAAAATTACTCATTAAAATATGTTATAAGAATATGAATTGGGTTCACAATCTTCCTTGCAAGTGCACATCTAAATTGGTGGCGATTTTTTCCCTCAAAGGTCCTCCACTCCCACTCCAAAATTGAAAACTTATGATGTATCCTTTGGAGCATCTTACCCAAAAGAGTAATAGGGAATAGAATTAAGTATATGCTCGAGGAGCTTCTTTGAGAGGGAAGTCCGATAGATGAATAATTTTGTAAAATACTGTATGAATCAATTATCTAATTTAGTGGATAAACTAACAATATAGAATAAACCAAACATAAATATTGTCAAACGTGTCAACTATTTTCATTTGGTGAATACATGTCATCATATCATATAATAATAATTAACACCACCAAAACATACCACGATAAACTCAATATCCAAAATAAAACGCATTTGAGATTAACAATGTGCTAGCTACTGTCAGTTGTCCCTCTATCAAGAGCCTTGTCCTGAAGCGAAAAAATTAAAGACAGTTTGGTTTCCAGGACGACCATCTTCATCAATATCAGGAGAACAATATGTATTAGTGGAACTATCAGCAAAAATTGAAGCAGCAGAAGACACCTGGTCATTTGTTTTTGTATCCAGAATGCCAGTTGGGTGCAGTGGAAAGAGAGTTAACGTTTCATGGTTATTGTTGCTGCTATCATTGCTATATTCATAACCAGGAATTCTCTGTTGAAATTGTTCGTATATCTTCTGGCCACCATAGATCCCTGGCATCCTTATGGGCACAACTTTCTCAGTCCTTGGGCTAATAAATCCGGGTACAAGCACCTTCGGGTGTTGAGAATAAAAGCTGATTTCATTCGGTGGCAAGCAATATGGAGGGCAGACAACTGAAAACCAAAAACCATTTAAATTCCATACCAAGGATGTAATTGTTGAAGGCAAAGAAACTAAAGAGAAGAACAACAGTATAAAACTATAAATTGAAAAAAGATGAACGACTCTAAATTCTCCAACTCAATCCTCTTAATAATCCTAAACAAAGGACATTTTTATTGATTACTTAATATTATTGATGAAGAATTGCCGCTTCTTTTTTCCTATTCTAATATAAGATTTTAATTTGCGATCGCAGTTGTAGTTGAATCGCATTTTTCCTTATTACGAACAATTACAGAAAGATACAATCATGTTTGTGATCACAATCCAATTTCGGAGATCGTTAAAATCAAAACGTCTTTTCAGACTAAGATTTAAAATCTTACTATTTAATCAATTAAAACAACTTACATTTTATATAATTTAAACAGAATATTCAACAAAAGTGTGACGAATAACCATACAAACATCCGTAACAGAAAGCTAAAAGACTCATGCATGTAAATCCTGGATTCGTGGTTAATCAATTTGACAATAAAATAAAAAGATGTACCATAAATAAATACAGAATGAATTATTAATATTAGTGAACCAACCGTTTTGGCAAAGTGGGGAAGAGTAAAGGGGCTGAGAGGCATTAATATAGCGATTGAAATATGCAATGCTTTCTTGCTTCTGCTTCTGCCTCTGTCTGGCTTTGTGATTCTGAAACCAGTAGAAGACATTCTTTCCTTCGATGTGTCCATACTCCCTGAGCCTTGAGGTAATCTGCTGTATTTGCTCCTCACTTGGTGTCCTTATTCCCTGCTTATATAGGTTTTCTAACATGCTTATTTGCTCTTTTGTAGGGTTCCATCGTGAACCTGCAGTAGTTGGAGTCCCATTTGAGTTTGACACTCCCATTCCCATATCTACCTCTGCACTAGCAGTGTGACTCTCCATATGAATATTACTTATTAAATATTAAATATTAAATATTGTTTCTGTTATTCGTATGACTTGTGCAGCACTCATTTTATAGAGCTACAGTAAGAAGAAGATAGAAAGTCAAACAAAAGGGTTGTGTGAGAAAAAGAGAGAGAGAGAGAGAGAGAGAGGATTAACATGCGTATTGTTTTTGGTGCACAACATCTCTGAAAACATGGTAGTTGATTGGTTGGCGGCTGAGAGAGAGGGGCGTAGTTGGCTTCGTCGTCTTCATTCGAAGACGTGTATAGTTTTTACGAGAAAACAATAATTGCACAAATGGTCATGGCCCCTCCTCTTCCTTTTTTATTCTGGTGCATATATAGTGATGAAATTTCACTACTCTAAAATGATATTACTCTAAACTGAGAAAATAATGTATATCTATCCTTTTTATTTTATTTTTTTGACCAGGAAAGATATTTATTTATTTAAATTGATAGAGTATATCGATGACAATATAGATCCTAAATTGCTAAAATCCGAAAAGGATGAAACTGCGAACAAACTCACTGCACCCAGATTAGAAACATAATACAACAAAGTCAAATTGCCTACAAAAGTGACACCATCAAAGTCACCGGAATACTCATGCTTCCGGATCTTTAGCATTGAGACCCAAGTCTTAATCAAATCTATGATGGATCGAAGCAGATCTGTCAATCTGGAACAAACGAACACCGTATCAAGACGGGAATCAAACAGCATCGCCACAAGACTGGAAACCAAATAAAATCACACCAAGACTATGAAAAATAAGGAAAAAAAACACAAAAAGATCCAGATCTATGTGGAAAACCCACACAAAAGAACCAGATCTATGTGAAAAACCCACTTATGGAAAGAAAAGAAGAGAAAAAACGATTTATCTACCTTATAAGCAATATATATCTACCTTTAATTTGATAAAAAAATATATAAAAATATCAACTTACTAAAGGATTTAAAGGTAGATACATTTTTTTTTTATTCTTTCATCCGATAGGTGAGCGACTAATCTCCCGGGAAAGGCGCCTAAACAGATATTCTTACCACTAGTATGTTTTCCATACACACAACTTTAAAGATCGAACCCAAGACCATATGATTAAGGGCAGTGGCGGATCTAGGATCCGAAACCAGGGGGTCAATCTATTTCCAAAAAGGACAATCTATTTTCAAAAAAAGCAATAAAAAATACTATCAAACATATGAAGATAAAGACATAAAATTTTAGTATATATAGTCAAATAAATTACATTCCTCATAATTGTTCTCTACGTGATTTTATGTTTTGAAATCGTTGAATTATCATTTCATTGCTAACGTTATTTTAAACACATCTCTCTCAATATAAATCACCAGACAACATTTCCCTTTTGATTACGCAACCAATTTTTCTTTGCAAAAAGTTATGTTAAGTAGGTTGGCACGGTCCACTTTGTAAATATGTTTTTCGTATCTTATCTCTTTGTAAATATGCAAAGGAATAATATAATAAACACAATCATATAACAATAGAATAAATAATTTGATTCAAAATCTCAATTTCAGAGTGTGTGTGAGAGAGGGTCAAAGGATCAAAAAATAGAGTGTGTGAGAGAGGGTCAAAGGGTCAAAATATCCAATGACATAGATGCAATTTTTAACAACTATGGATGCATTTTTTTTTTACCTTTGATATTAGTAGATGATTTTTAAAATCTAGGGGGTTCGAACCCCCTAGAATACATATATATAGATCCGCCCCTCATTAAGGGAGTCAAGTTTCTTTCACTTATATCAACACACAATGATATTTACTTTTTTATTTTAGAATTTAGAGATAAATTCATTTATTTTAGAGGAGTTAAATTATTTTGGGAGGGTGATAGTGTGTGTTTATTTGCACGTTTGCAGTTGCTAACGTTGCTAACTTGCATTTTAAATGGTATAATTGTAAAATATTTTACATTGAACGTGAGAGTAGAAATTTTGTGCTTTGGCCAACGTTAGTTGATGAACGTGATCACAAACACAGTTATAGTGATTAAGAAAAACGTTGATTCCTCTCTCTTTCCTAAGCCATAATAATAATTATTGTATCTCGGAAATGACAGTGACAGGGAGGAACGTAGGTTAAGCCATTGAAGGGAAAGGAAGGGCATACAAGTTTGTAAGGTGTATGATAGGGCTAGGCTTTGGGAATTGAAATAAGAGCAGATAGGCTCAGAGGAGAGATGAAGTTGAAACGTCGACTAGCTAGGGTTTAACTCCCGAAGGTGGCTTTGAGCTGGTGGGAAATGTGAAGAGTTATTGGATGGTAGTCGTTATACGATATTCAATATTCATAGATGAGGGGATGACCTATGAAGGGATTCTTTGGGGATACATTATTGAGAAGAAAAAAAACGTTTCACAGTGAGATTGTTTTTGAAGTTACCAATTGTGGATCCTTAGATTATTATTTCCTCCGTTTCATTTCTTTTGAATCTGTTTCACATGTCATTTTTAAGAGTTTATAACGGAGAAGAAAGTAATCTTATTTAATGAGCATTTCTATCACGAACTTATAGCATTTTTTTACGAGCTTATAGCGTTTTTTTCAGATGTTATTTTAGCGTTTAAGCTTATAACTTATAACGTTTCATTTTTCTTTCCACTTTTATCATTATTATCTTCATTTAATTCTACCTTTATCTTTTTCTCTCTCTTTTATGTAAAATCATTAATGAACATGTTTTTATGTCATTTTATATTTTTCAGTTAGTTCAACCGCTAGTTTTACCAAACACTTTCATAGAAAATAAGCTGACTCATCCGCTATCCGCTAGCTTATCCACTAACAACTAATTTTACCAAATAGGCTCTTAGTCTTTTTAGCATTCTACACACAAATTAAGAAATCATTAATTTGTGTGTAAATGTACCAAAATATCCAGTGAAGAATTAAATGAAGTATTCAACCAAAAGCATAACCTAAAAAGACGTAAAGCCAATTGAGGGTTATACTTAAAAAATGAGGAAATTATACCTTGGGTTTATAAAACCTCAATTGTTTTGAAACAAAAACAAATTGCTAAAGAGAGTAAAAATATGGGAGGGAGGGAGTATTATTTAATGAATTTGAGATGTATACACTACTTTATCACATCAAATATAAATACACTTCACTTTAAAAGGCAAACTCAGCTTAATTTAATGGAATATTGTCTGGTATTATTATTATTATTATTATATTATTATTATTATTATTATTATTATGTGCTCATTTGTTCTATCAAGGGTTTTAGTAAAGGAGTAAAAATAGTATATACAAATTAGCAATAAAATTAAAATAACAATTAAAATACAATTTTTTGTAGTGTACTAGTATATGTTTCCATGAACACTAGTTTAGGAATCCAAAAAAATATATTAAGTTTTCATGAGAAAATTAAGTATATCTCATGTCTAGATAATAAATAGAATATTAATGAAAACTTATTTTTTTTTTACTTTTAAATCAGTGTCCATGGGCACACAATATAAAAACCTATCAAAAACTAAAATATATGTCTTGTTAATGAGCACGTAAAGGAATGAAAAGAAGAAGAGCACCAAAAAAAAAAAAATGGAATGAAAAGAAGAAAGATTTTTATGGATAACTAAAATTTTAAAATTTTCAATATATTAAATACAACACTTTTCAATTCAAATTTTTATCTTTTATTCCTTCGAGAATGCTAACGAGTGTCCTTAGAACACCGGTTAAGGAATCAAAACAAAAAATTTATCAATGGAAAGTGATGCATTCAATATTTGAAGGAGTGTTATATTTAGTTTTTCAATAAACATTTGCTTTTATTGAAATTCTTAACCAATACTCTTAGAGCACTGCTTAGCAACATCCTTATTCCTTAACCATTTGCCTTAAAATATAATTAAAATATAAAATATCCACATAATTGATATTGCACCTATTTAACAATATAAGCACACAAAAAAAATTTCGTTCTCCAAAAGCATAAAAATTTTCTCTTGTCCGAACTTATGTCCATGCATGGCTTCTTTCAATTGATAAAGTGGGCCAACAGGGCCACCCTTCTTCACATTTACTGAGAGTGTGGCATGGCCCAGCATCACTAGTGGTCTTATTTGCCACTTTTAAAAAAAAAAAAATCATTTTAAACTTTTACTTATTTTGTATTTAAATATTTATTTAAAAAACTTTTGAAATAAAGTTAATTTTTTCATGGAAAATGCTATAATATTTTTTTTTTCAGTACAGCACCTATGAGAAATTATTAACTATTTATTACCTGTTAGTTATTTTTAAATATTTATTATAAAATATTTATTATTTAATAATTCACACTGAATATCATATCTATTAAGTATCATAAAAATATCTTTTCTTTTTCCGTAAACAAGGTAGATCCATAACATGCATTTAGTGTCCTATTACAAAATTGAGTTGATTATGACCTTATAAAAAAATTTCCGACCTTTTTTAGGAATTTATTAAAACGTGTCCTTATGGTACATATTAAGAAATCAAAATAAAATTATTAAAAAAAATATAAATATCTAATATATCAAAAATCTAAAAAATATTTAATATATTTTACATATTTTTAAATGACCAATGAATATTATTTTATTTGGTAGGATATCTATTTTAACTCTATTTTTCGTTATTAATTTGTTTTCAAAAAAAAATATTTGTTCTTTCTTTTAAAAATTGGTAAATCTATTTTCGACGGTGATTTATTAATGAAGATATTCTCTTATCGATTTTGACGTGAAATTTGCAAATTTCATAAATATCCTATTATAAGTTTTTGGTTTTTACGGTAATTTTTAATAAATCTCATTTAATTCCTTTACAAAATCGTATAAATTTTTCTAAGGCTTAATTTTCCTTTTGGTCCCTCAGATATCACGATTGTGCAATTTTGGTCCCTCGGGTTTTAATTGCGCCAATTGGGTCCTTTAAGTATCACGGTTGTGCAATTTTGGTCCCCCACATTTCAATTGCGCTAATTGGGTCCCCCACGTATAATGATTGTGCAATTTTGGTCCCCAAGTAACAAGATTTTGCAATTTTGATCCTTCAAGTATCACTATTATGCAACTTTTAACATCAATAGCCTACGAAGCACATGTGCGACTGATTTGATACTTAATGAGACTAGTTTGGCAGCATACATGTCATTCTTATGTGATACTTAATGATGTGCATTTGAACATTAAATTATGTAAGATGTCAATGATGTCTTATAAGAATATCCCGTAAATTGTCAAGTTGACTTCACTAAGTGTCAAATCAGTCCCACGTGTCCTACGTAGGCTACTGACGTTAAAAATTGCACTAATATGATACTTGGGGGACCAAAATTGAACAATCATGATACCTAGGGGACCTAATTCGCGCAATTGAAAATCGGGGGACCAAAATTATACAATCGTGATACTTGGGGGATCCAATTGGTGCAATTAAAACTTGGGGACCAAAATTAAACAATCGTGATACCTGATGGATCAAAAGTGCAATTAAATCTTTTCCTAAATACGAGGCCATAACAATTAATGTTGTTAATCTGTGAAATATGTGAATATATGACCATAACAATTAATCTTTTCTTTATAATTTTTTTATATTTTAAAAATCCATGAAATTTGATTTTTTTGGTGATGATACTCGAAAAATGACACGTGGCAAGTTTTCATTGCGTTGGGAGTTGTTTTGTATTATTAAGAATGTGTTTGAGTAAACAACTTAATTAATCGTTTATTTAATAATTTTTTTTTAAATAAGCTAAAAACATCTTATTTTCATAAACTTATTTGATAAATTTGTTGAAATAAACTAAAAAAAACTTATAAAAATATCATAAATTAAGTTTCTTTGTGTAAGTTAATCTCGTAATCTTTTTACAAACTCTCTTCACCATAAGTCCGTAAACCTTGTCTTTCCATCCATCAGACGCAATTTGAGAGAACATGACATCTCTAATCCTCGCTCTAGACTCTACCTTAGCCTCCTCAAACTTTCATCCAACCTAGTACCAGCTAATTCTCTCGAAGAAACTGTGGCCAAACCAACCTGATGGGAAAAAAAAAAAAACTAAGAACTTTAGGTGCTTCAAATTCGAGAAAGACACTGATCCACAAGACACCAATGAACTAGAAAATCAAGGGCACTATCAATTTGAGTCTTGTAAAGAATTGACCAAGGTGAAATTTTCGGACCATATGCAACACTACTGCGAACATTGCGCCATATCTGCAAATCCCAAGCTCCTCTTCCACCTCGTCTTGCGACCACCATGCCAGCGCTGTGCGAAATCTCGTCCATCGCGCCATCCCGCACGCGTCTAAGCCGCCATAGCCTATCGTTTGCCTTGCTCCACGTCCTACAATCATTGTCTTCTGCTTCCCCTTCGTGAATGAGTAAACACGACAGAGAAGAAGCAGGGGAGAAAGAGAAAAATATTTGATGGACTAAAATGCAATAGATTTTCGATTTTAAATAAAATAAATATAAATATAAATTCATAAAATTGGAGGCACCTGTTTCCTCATCAAAACCTTAGTCATAAGATTTTTTAATATTAAATCAATGATCCATAAATGTCCAAATTTGATCGTCTCCACCCATGTGTGGAGGACCAAAGACGTCACCATATGGTGGGCTACTGCGATGTGGGTGCCTCAGCTTGTGGCGAAGAAAAATAAAGCCCATCATACCTCACGCAAAAATCCCCACCGTATGTCCCTAATGCTTTCTTTGGTTTACCAAAGAAAATGAAGAGAAAAAAAATAAAAAGAAAGAATATGGATAGAAAGAAGATGATGAGAAAAAGAGTAGATTTTATGTATTATTTGATATGAGAGAAAAAGAAAAGAAAAAAATGTGAAATCTTCTCTCCGCTTATTTGGTAGGATAGAAAATAAAAAGAAAAAATTTTTTTTTTATTTAATATACAACTTTGTCCCTATTTTATTTTTATTATATTTTATATATTGAATAGGGCACTATTCACACCCCAATTTTATATGCTCTATTATTATTATTATTATTATTATTATTATTATTATTATTTCCATAACACCATTTTACTTATTAGAACCCTCCAAAATGATAAAATAAGTAACTACTAATTGAGAACACAAAAAACAAGTGACTACCAATCAAAGTTTACTCGTATTGACAAGTACGAATAAAAATGTCATCCTATGAATAATTATGACCAGAAGGTGTATAAATTTTTAAAAGCTAATAAAAGTAGCATTCTTCATTTGGTGTGGAGGGATAAAGCCTGCTGTGGAAGAGAGAAAGGCGAGAGGGGAAGACATGCGGGTAAAAGGATGGAATACCAATGTCAGATAGGTAATTTTATATAATAACCTCTCCTCACTTCTCATTTTCTTCGCAGTTAAGGAGAGAAGCAGTTATCAGGTAGGTCCACCAAATCTATTCTCTTTTCCCTATTTCTCTCCTATACCAAACACAAGAAAATGTAGTTTTCTCCTACTTCTCTCTCTTTTCCTTTTCTTTCTTCTCATATTCTCTTCTACCAAATACAGTGTAAGAAACTATTCCTACTGAATAATGTTACATTTATTTATACATATATACTTTATAGTATCTATACAAATTAATCTCACTAAATTCTTAGCATATTTCCGGTCAAAAAAAAAATTTCTTAGCATATTTAGCTACATATCACCTATGCATGATATAAGATGACGTACATATTTCAAAGTGGGTATCAAAATGTCAAAAAGCAGAGGGCATCAGGGTGGCACACAAATGTTAACAACATGACGAAGCTTTTAAATTATATTTTAAGAAAGATATTTATCATTATGGATGAAAATCAAGTTACTCCAAAGGTAACTTTAAAAGAGTTATTCCAAATTCATAATCTTTATTTTATTGTAATCAAATGACCTACATTAATTCATTAAAGAAGTCGCTTGACTTCCATTAGATCATAATAAAATGAAGGGTTTGAAGATTTGGAATACCTGTTTTAAAGTTACTTTTGAAGTAACTTGATCCCAACTAGAGTGGGGATTGAGTGACTTCTTTAATGAATTAATATAAGTTATTTGATTATAATAAAAATGAAAGATGTGGGTTCAGAGTAACTCTTTTAAAATTATTTTTGAAGTAACTTGATCCCACCTTAAAACAAAATATATTATACTTTAAGAGGAGGTAATAATTTTTAAACACAGGGAGGAAGTATACATAACATGTTTTGGTTGAATAATAAGGAGGAAGAGAAATGTTAGCAACATATTCTTTATTGCATTCTCTTCATAATATTCTTTACTCTTTATTATTAGGTGAATTTTATTTAAGACTCACTAAATCGCATGAGCTCATTTTTTATTCAATGGATCCTACATAAAATATATCAAATAGAAAGGGATATGGATCCTCTCTATTCTGTTTCCATCCAAATCTCAACGGTTGAATTAATCTAACAGTCAGAGAAAAAGATTTTTCAGCTGTTAGAATAATCCAACAGTTGAGATTTGGCTAGGGAGAGGATGAAGATAGAAAAAAATAAAGCAGATCCATTTTAAATAAGGGATTTACTAACGTACAACCACTCATTTTTTTAGAAAGAATACGTTAACAAGTTACAACTAAAAAATTGTAAAATACATTCGGAAGTATAGCTTGCTAATGTACTTATTCAAAAAAAAAATGAATGAATATATGTTAGCAATCCCATATAAGATTTGTTAACGTATACTCACTTATTTTTTTAGAAGAAATATGCTAACAAATTATAGCTAAAAATTTGTTAAATATATTGGAAGATTTAACTTGGTAACATACTCCTTGTGAAAAAACTGAGTAATAAATCCTTTTAAATGAAGAGTGTATTTTTTTTATTTTGTTTTGATAATAACTAAATAAAGAGTGTATTAAAAAAGAGCATGATAAAAAGTATAATGCCAGTCAGCAAATAAAAGGAGACGGTCCCAGAGAATCAAAATACGCATTAGCAGCCCCGAACCCGGAAACGGCACTCACTCACGCATTGGGTTGCGAGCCTCTTTCCTTTTCACCTCCGTTCCGTGTATCCAATTCCATTGGTTTCGTCTACATTCATACATTACATTACTTCATTCATATATGCTAAGTTTTTGTTATAAATAATAACAATTCACACACCTACTCTATTTCAATCTCAATTCTCAGAACCCTAAACTTTCAACTATTGATGGCGTCCCAAGCAAGCCTCCTCCTTCAAAAGCAGCTCAAAGGTATCAAATCAAATCCCCTCTCTCTATTTTCTATTTGATTTCTTCAATCTATGATAAGCTTTCTGATTGACCTTTGCAGATCTTTGCAAAAACCCTGTCGATGGGTTTTCCGCTGGTTTGGTAGACGAAACCAACATTTTTGAATGGAGTGTTACAATAATTGGACCACCTGATACTCTTTAGTAAGCTCTATTAATTCTTCGTTCCTTTTTTTTAAATACGAATTAATGTGATTTCCAATTGTTACTTGGGATTTTAGATTTTCTTTGATTCTGTGTTTTGGGGTTTTTGGCTTCCCCTGAAAGATCACGTTTTTAATTATTTTTTATTGTTGGCTCTTCAAAGTTTGGTTGGACTGTTAGGGTTTTGTTGATTTTAAATGGTTTTTTAATTAATGAGATTGTTTCTTGTTTGCCCTAACCATGATGAATCCATTAAGGTGGTTATCGTGTGAGACCTTGTTGTTGCTTTATTTAATTCTCGAGATTCATTGGAAAAAGGGGAAAATGGGATTCAATATTGAGGTTTCAGGCATCCATCACTGTCTCGACCTAAGTAAAAGAAAGGATGATGATGGAAAATGGTATTTTGAGGCTTGATGAAAAGAATATAGATTATATTTCTTTCTAATGCAGCTTCTCAGTTGCAAAAGATGATACTTTCCTGAATTATTGATTATGCTGTTAATTCTGGGGGTTGATTTTAGTTGAGTTCATTTGGTTGCACTATATTTTCCCTAGTTGTAGGCTCTGCTTTTGTTCTTGAGGTTTAGAAAATGCTATAAATCACTACTTTACTTTCCTCTTGTTGGATGGATTGGTTGCACTAGTTAATATTTTATTCCCTTTATATGATCTTTATAGGTCTTGTATTTTACTGACCACCGTTTGTCAATTCTTTAAATTTCTCGTAGTGAGGGGGGATTTTTCAATGCCATTATGAGTTTCCCGCCCAACTACCCAAATAGTCCACCATCAGTCAAATTCACCTCGGAGATATGGCATCCCAATGGTTGGTTTCTCTCAATTGTGGTTTTGCTTTGATTAAAACTTGAAGTTTAATGATGTTGTTCAATCTGCAGTGTATCCTGATGGGCGGGTTTGCATATCAATTCTTCATCCTCCTGGTGATGACCCAAATGGTTATGAGCTTGCAAGTGAGCGCTGGACACCTGTTCACACAGTACGTGAAAATACAGAACCATAAATTCAGTTTTTTTTTTTTTCCTTTTTTGCTCTTCATTATTCAATTAGTGATTTTGCCTTGATATTGCCGACTAAATCTACTTAGTGGTAGAAATGTGAAATAAGAATTGCTTAGTACCCCTCCAGCATGCTCTTGGTTAACAATCAAATTAAAATTTTAAAATGTGTAAATAAACCCCAGAAGCTAACCATATGATTGTTCCCCTGCCGTACAAGATACTTAAAGAAATACTTTGTGATTCATTTTCTATCGTTTCATTCCATAAATGGGTAAACTACATATTACATAGTGCAAGTTACTGCCCCTGGTGTTGAAGATTAGTGTAGTTTAACATTAATAGCTCTAGTGTGTTGAACTTGTTTTATAACTAAGCTACAAAGGTGTAGTGTGTGTATGGGTGTTTTGGTAAGATATTATGTCCATATACCATATATGTGGCAGGAGCTAACCAAATGATGCGATTATATACTAGGCTTCATCTTGTTGTGGCTCCTTTATTTGCATCATACACATAATTTAGAGCATATCTGCATTAATTATTTCATGTAATATCAGCATAGCACTTAATGACAGTTTACCTAGTCATGCTAGGATGGAAGATACTTAAAGAAATACTATGCGATTCATTTTTCTATCGTTTCATTCGTAAATGGATAAACTACATATTACATAGTGCAAGTTACTGCCTTTGGTGTTCAAGATTAGTCTAGTTTAACATTAATAGCTCTAGTGTTTTGAACTTGTTTGATAACTAAACTACAAAAGTATAGCGTGTGTTCGTGTGTGTTTGGTAAGATATTACATCCATACATCATATATGTGGCATAAGCTAACCATACATGGCCCCATTTGGGTGAACAACTTATTTAAGCGCTTATATAAGAAGACCTTATGTGTAAAGCTTTTATATCTTAAGTTATTTAGTGTTTGGATACATACTTGAAAAAAATGCTTTTGAATGTGCTAAACAGCTTCCCTATCATGTTTAATATGAACTTTTGCAAAATGCTTTTCTAAGAAGCTTAAAAAATTAGCTTCATAAAATAAGCTAAAAATAGTTTTTTTTTTTGTGAGGGGGGGTGTTAAAAAGTTACTTATTTAAGTTTACCCAAACATTGCTTTTTTTTTTTTGGACATAAAAGCACTTATATCAGTAGAGAAGCTATAATGAGTTATAAGTTATGCTATTCAAATAGGGCCATGATGCAATTATGTACTAGACTTCATCTTTTAGTGGCTCCTTCGTTTGCATCATACCCATAATGTAGAGCATATCCGCATTAATGGTTTCATGTAATGTCAGCATTGCATTTAATGGCAGTTTATGTAGTCATGCTAGAGTGGAATTCTGCATACCATGTACCTTGACTAAAAAGGAAAATATTAGTAAACTAGATATAGAGATAATAAATTTGCTGAATACTAACTGTCTTTTCTTGAAGTTATCTTTCATATTTATTATTCTAATTGGTCTCTGATTATAGTTAGGCCGAAAGGGTTTCAGTTCTTCCGATTTTAAGTTTATGATGGTTCATGGAGCCATAAAGTAAAAAGTGTAAGGTTGAAGAAGTAGTTTTCCAGCATCACTTATCAAATAGAAGTAGCTAAAATGCTTGTAAAGACTCCAAATAGCTAAACTGATTTGGAGCATACATTCAGTTTTAAAGAGACGAGGATGTTGCATTGCATGAGTGGCAAACAATACAAGATAGAATTAAGAACTAATGCATTAGAGAGAAAGCTGAGGTAACACTTGTTGAGGAAAAATGGTAGAATCTTGGCAATGTGAGTAGAAGACCTTTAGAAGCCCTAGTAAAGTAAGAAGAGTAGATCAAATGGAGGATAGCTCAATAGTTAGAGGTATAGGAAGACCAAAATTACTATATAGGAAACCTTAAAAAGGACTCGAGTTAATGACCTTTGTGAAGACATGGTTTATGACAAAACATAATGTCTCGTTTGATCCATGTAGCTGACTTCGCCTAATAGGAAAAGGCTTTGGTTGTTGCTGTTGTTGATCCTGTTTGAGTTATAAAAATCCAAAGTTGGTTTGTGTTAATAACTTAGTTGGATGTCCTTGGAAAATTGTATGCCACTTCTTGTCCACTGCCACTCTGCCAGTGATTTTATATACTTACTACTTGCAAAGGTATTTAAAGCCTGCTTATGGCTAAATATTATGTATGATATCTTGCAGGTAGAGAGTATAGTATTGAGTATCATATCGATGCTTTCCAGTCCTAATGATGAATCTCCTGCAAATGTTGAAGCTGCGGTAAGTTTAACCATTTTTCTTATTTTCATGATTTATTTACTGCAACCTTCCCCTCACCCCTCCCTGATGGTACTTATTTGCATCCTAGAGAAGTAAAGCAAACCAACATTTGTCATGGGAAGTGTGCAAAAGTCTTAGGCTATGTTTGGTTTTTGTTTCAAACTTAAGTTTGGCAATGGGGATTTTTCCTCCTTTCACGTTGGATGAATTTTTTTTTTTTTTACAAAAGTGTCACTGCTAACTTAAGTTTTTGATAGATATGGGCCATAGTGGGCCTCTGTTCTGTTAATTGTTAGTAAAGGGATTAATGGGGTTAGTTAGTTTTAGTTATTTGTATAAGAGAATAAGGAAATAGAGGGAGGAGAGAGAGAAGGGAGACATTTTGTTAGTAAGTTTTGGGAGAGTTAGGCCTCTCGAAGAGCCTAGAGAACACTTGTATCCTGAGTTCTATCAATAACATTCATCTTTTCCACTGTTTTCATGCTAATCGGTACCAGTTCCTATCAACCGGTATTAGAGCAGTTCTGATCCGGGAAAGAAGAAGATAGAGACGCATGTTTCTGGACAACATCTGGTGTAGAAAACAGGTCAACTGTTCCAACAACAATGTTCGCAAACTTGGATAGAGCAGCTCGTCGAAGACTTTAGGCGGGAGTTCAGGCAGGTTCAGCGTGAGTGCTGGAGCAACCCAAATGGAGGGGAAAACCGCAACAGAAATCCCAATCTTGGCAAAGGCAGTGACGAAGAATCCACTCTTGGGGAAAAATAAAGTCCTCAAATCGGGTTTCACAACCAGCTGAAAGCAAAGAAAAGATTCTTTAACAACCAATCTTTCCGGGGATGAAAGTCAAGAAACAAGCTCAGAAAAGGAGTTGTAATGACCAGAGGATGAAAGCAGAGGAGTGCAATTCTCAGATTTGGTCCACGGTTAACATTGAGCGAGCATTGAAGATGATGGGTGTTGTAACAAAGGAGAAACGAAAAAGAAGAGGAAGTGCGGTAGAACCGGGAACGGAAGTCGCAACAACATTGCTTTGATAACCGGGGAATGGGGAAAATGGAAGAAAGAGTGGGGAAGAAGGCTCTCCTTTCGGATCGCTCAATTGGAAAAGAGCAAGCAAGAAAGGTGAAGACGACAAACCTGACGGTGAAAGAAGAACCACCTGACATGAAACCGCAAAACAAGAGTACTCGCGCCGTGACGGTCACGACTTAGTAGGAGGAAGAAAAGAACGAGGTCAATGGCGCGATGACGGCATTGGAAAGGGGACTGAGACGGGAAGACCCAACTCCAGCCTTGACGAGGTGGTTTGCGCGCAGGCGGGCCAAGCCGCCGCCGCCACCAGAACCGCCTGATCGGGATCCTCATGCGGCGACTGATGGTGTGTTTGTTGCTGAGGCGAGGGAAAGAGGTAGTGGCTGCATTGCAACCTCCAATCAGTAACACCGCCGTGAAGAGGGGTCCAAGGGCGTTGCGACATGGAGACCCGATAAACCCGTCGTTGGCACCTGAACCGGCGGACCAAGATCCTCCTATGGTGGTTGATGATACCAAGGCAACGTCGGTTGAGAGGGCTGCAGAACGTCAAACCCAAGCCTATAACATCGCTTGCAAGAGTGGGACGACGATTGACGGCGCAACTCCGATCAGGCCACCGCCAAAACCACCGGACCCGGTTCTTGGTGTGGGGCGCCTAGATATTCCTCCCATTGTGTGTGTCACACTTGAGGAGGAGCAAGGGGCTACATCGGGAGCAAGGTTTCAGACTTTGGGCCCACTTGCTACCCTAAGAAGTCAAGCCCATGTCAGGGTGGAAATGTTCAAACCCAACATAATTGTTTATGCTGTATTCCATGTGGGCTCTATTCAAAGTCTCAAAAAATTCACAAGTCACTGAATATTGACATCAAGGGCTACTTCAATGGTTCACATATGGGGTCTTTGTCCTTCCAACTGTGGGATCCAGGTGGCGATGATCAAACCGAGATTAGGCTGCAGGATAGTGCGAGTATTTCAGTTGTAATAAGTATCTTTTGTAATTGCTTTCCTATTGTCCATACTATCACCTTGAGGACAAGGTGAATGTTTTAGGGGGGGGGGGGGAGTATTGATAGATATGGGCCATAGTGGGCCTCTGTTCTGTTAATAGTTAGTAAAGGGATTAAGGGGGTTAGTTAGTTGTTAGTTAGTTGTATAAGAGAATAAGGCATGTTGCCTATAAATAGAGGGAGGATTGAGAGAGAAGGGAGGCATTTTGTTAGTAAGTTTTGGGAGAGTTAGGCCTCTCGAAGAGCCTAGAGAACACTTGTATCCTGAGTTCTATCATTAACATTCATCTTTTCCACTGTTTTCATGCTAATCAGTATCAGTTCCTATCAGTTTTATGTTACAAACGGAAATCCAAACATACACTTAGTAACCAACTGTAAAATGAATTGTGTATTTTTGTCAATGTTATCTTATAGACTTAAAAACTTGATGTACTATTAAAAAAAACTTGTGTCCTTGGAATGCTTTGATCCTGTATATCTCCAATTCTTTCAGTAGATATTTCCTAATGATTAGGATTTAACATAAAGATCTGATTTAGGATCCAAGTTACATGAGCAGATAGCTAATGGGTCTAAATGGTGAGATGTTGAATTGCATAATACAATGGGCTTGTATAATACTTCTCCAATTAATGAATAGAGAACAAAAAGAGACATCATTTTAGTATTGATGAAGTTTCCGAGGTGATTAAATACATTGGCAAAAATATTATTAATAGGGTAGTCTCTTTAGGAAATGTGTGATGAAGGAAGTAGGTATTACTCAAATTGCCCTGGTTCAAGCAAAACCCAGAATTTTGGTGAGCTTTGTTTATGAAGCACAGAATCAAAGAAAATATTATAATGTTTTTTCAACTCTATTATCTGCACAACTAAAATTGGAGTTTTGGACAACCACATTCACATTTGCACACGTATGTCTACTCCACCTCAAAATACGTTATAACTCAATATTCACCCACACTCACATAACTTTTAAGTGTCCCGTAGTTGTCTAGGAAAAGTTGTTCATAAAACTGGTCCAATGTTTCTTATAGTTGCATGTCAGACATTGGTATTATTTTGGACACGATATAATTAGTTCCTAATTCCTGGATTAAGAATTTATTGGGCAGTGTTTTTGTTCAACTCCAGCAATTTGCCAATTCAGTTTTTTCTTGAGTAATGTATATGTCATCTTTTTTAGTACTTTGAGTTGTAGAGGATTTAACATATGATCCTGTAATTTTTTATTCTGGGAAACTCCCGCTTTCTTGAAATACACTGTTCCTAATATCATTACCGATTGAAGTGCCATGCCTAAGGTTACAATGTGCTTTGATCTTTTGACAGTCTGAATGTTATTTTGAAGTTTCTCTGATACCCTTGTGATATTATGTTGCAGAAGGAGTGGAGAGATAGGAGAGATGATTTCAAGAAAAAGGTTAGCCGTTGTGTACGGAAGTCACAAGAAATGTTGTGATTCACACATGGCGCTTCTTCCTGCTTTTGTGAACTGGAGGATATACAAATTAATGTATGGATTGGTTCACCTGTTACTGTTGATCCGTGTAGAATGTCACTGGAAGTTGTCAGCATGCTTCTTTCATCAAGTTCGGTGTTGTTTCTTTTCTACATGGTCATATGTCATAACTTGGAAAAATCAACTGTATTCTAAGTGTTTTGTTTTGCCCAGTATTTGGTGACTAGTTTATTGAAAATTTAGTTTGTTCATTTGGATGACCTTATTATTGTTAAAATTTGATATTAGGGGCCAAGTTTCGGCTTTTTGCTGAATATTGTGATAGTGGATGTTGCATTCCGAGTTTTGCCCTTTTACCTTGTTTTATAGGCTTCTTTATGCACGTATATTGCAGTTTTGGCAGGCTTGACGTTACTTTTTGTAGGGGGTAGGAGATCCTAATCTCTCTCTCTCGTTGAGACATCACTTTTTTAACGGCTCATCTATAGAGATACTAACTGCATTTGATATACACGTTACGTTCGATATTAGCGTGGATGCCCTTACAGTGTACTCCTAAAAAGGAGTAAATTGAATAGCGTCACTTATGAATTGTGCATATCAGTATCATATTTATTAGGGGTAAGATGAAAACGTGTTGTAATTTTTGAAAGGAAAAAATGGTAGAGCTGTAACCTTTTAATGAAATAAATAAATGGTTGAAACGACACCGATTATATGATGTCAAGAAGACCCTTTTTTATTCGTCCTTGTTAAAGAAGTAATGCTGTTCAAAATTTAAAATATTAGGCTTGTGTTGGTTTTACATTGCATTAAGTTTATCTCTAAACAGTGGACATCTTACCTCGCCTTGAGTAAATATATGTAAGATATTAAGATGGTTGAGTGATACTCCTGGGAGTCATGTAAGAGTCAGAGCTGCACCTCTTCTTGTTGTACGTGTTTGGTTAATACCTAGAATTACATTTGACCGGCCAGAATTATGTTTCACATTTCAAAAGTCATTTCAACTGTAAATAAAATCAATTTTGGGTGAGTAGTATTGATTTTAAGACAAATAAGAATTTTTAGTTTTTTCGTTGAGTAGAATTAATTCTAGGTGGGACTCACAACATTCTTTATATTTACACCTCAAGTGATTTTTTTATCATTAAAAAAATCAATTCTTCTAAACTCACTTTTAAAATATCATTATCAAACAAAAATCAATTTTTTTAGTCTCGTTTTTTTTTTTTAAAAATAAATTCTTTCAAAATAACTCTATCAAAATCTCAAACAAACGAACCCTTAATCAATCACTGAGCAACTATGAACATGTTTGGTTTGACGTTAGGTCAACCAAACTTACTATTCCAAATGACACAAATGTAATAACATTATCATCAAATGTGAAAGAAGGATTTTTATGGACGGGTAAATGTATGTTTATAACTGAAATGCAAACCGAGCCTATGTCTATCTTTGTCATCCTTTTCTTTTTATATGAATTAAACATAACATTTTTAAATAGAGAGAGAGAGGATGGGGACCATGTCAACTCTCACTAGGTCGGTGTGGGTTGAATAACATGAGTAATTTTCCCTATAAACAAGAATGTTTTCTATAACGTTCTTTCTTTCTTTCTTTCTTTCTTTCTTTCTTTCTTTGGTGTGAACCAAGAGTATCCTCCAGCTAACAATCGAAGATTATTCCCTTTCGAGGCGGAGAGATCACGGAAGTGGGTACAACCTCTCCCAACAAAATCTTTTTCATACATACGACAAGAATTGAACACCTAACAATATGCTTAATGTTCTTTCTTTTGATTAGTAGGTTGACTACTTGGAAGATGGTGTACTTGTACATATTGTTCTCCCACCAAGTTGAAGTATAACTTGATTTCGAAACTATTATTATGTTTAAATATTGTTGACATTTTTTTTACTAACAACACATTTTGATCATAACAAAAGATATGAAGATACTATTAGTCCCCAGGAAATATGGAGATACTGTTAGTCCCCAGAAAATAGAAATAATCACTTAGTTCCTCATTTTTACAAACAAGGTACACGTTAGTCTTTCTGTGATGTTCTGTTCGTAAGGTCCGTTAGAATTAACGTTTTGCCTATGTGCATGTTAACTTATCTACGTGGTAGTGTCAACATTTCTACCATGAAAAATAAAAAAACGCAAAAAAATACAGTAAAACGACATCGTTTTGTGTGTTACGTGGGAGTTGAAGAAATAACTTGTGTCTTCTTCAACCTTCCTCCTTACCTCTCGTCACGGAGGGACTAACGTGTCGTATGTATGTAAAAATGAGAAACTAAGTGTTTAACTTTTTGGAGACTAAAAATGTGTTACATTGTGTTTGCTACTATTTATAGAAATATCCTAAGATAACTGCCTATTTATCTAATTGACACCTATACATGACGGTTGAGCTTTGTCGATGTCGTCTTTCATAAAACTTAAACAACCCTTTGGCTAGCACGCACTTTACTTGCAATCTCTTTTCTTTGTATTGCATCTGCCAAGTAGACGAAGCATATAGCCATTAGAGATGACAATTTTACCAGTATCCGTGGATACCCGTGGATAAAATTCGCAGCGGGCACGGGGCGGGTAGTTAAACAGGTGCCCACGGGTAAAATAAACGGGTAATTTCAATACCCGCATATAAACGGGGCCTGGGCGGGTATCACACTACCCGTGCCCGTGGATACTCACACCCGTTACTTAAATTACTATAATACCTTTTATTATATATATCTACTAATTGCTAAACCTAATTTCCCATCATTCCTTCCTAACGCTAATACTAATGGTAAAATAAGTACCTACTAATATTAATTATATTAAGTTGAACTTTTATTAATTTAGGAGAAAACATAATCTAAGGGTGTTTCAAGTGGATCCTAGCTTTTGTAACTTTTATTTTTTGAGAAAACAAATGTATTTGATTAATCTCGTTAGTAACTTTTGTAATTGGATAATGCTTTTGTAATTTCGTAACATCTATTTGTATGAACATGATTATTTTAATTGAAATTATGCATATTTTAACAATTTTTCAAGCAAAAAGAGCATTTTTTCATGGAAAAAATAATCCGTAGATATCCACAAACCAGTGAATATCCGCAAAACCAGCTGGATACCTGCCCGCAGGATACCCGCACGGGTAACAGGCGGGGACGGGTACCGATTTCACCTCGCGGGTGCGGGGGCGGGGGGAGTGCTGCCCGTACCCGCCCCGCCCCGTTGCCATCCCTAATAGCCATGTCGACAACTACACTTAGAGCCTGTTTGGCAAGGCAATTTTACGAGCTCATAGTGGATAGCTTATAGCGGATGAGAAAGTAACCCCGTTTGGTAAGCGCTTCTGTCACGAGCTTATAGCGTTTTTTCACGAGCTTATAGCGTTTTTTTCAGACGCTACTTGAAGTAACGTTTGATCTTATAGCTTATAGCGTTTTATTTTTCTTTCCACTTTTATCCTTATTATCTACATTTAATTCTACCTTTATTCTCTTCTCTCTCTTTTATGTAAAATCATTAATGAAGATGTCCTTTTATGTCTTTTTATATTTTTCAGCTAGTTCAACCGCTAGTTTTACCAAACACTTCCACAAAAAATAAGTTAGCTTATCCGCTATCCTCTATCAACTACCTCATCCGCTATCCGCTATAAGCTATCCGCTATCAGCTAGCTTATCCGCTAACAGCTAATTTTACCAAACAGGCCCTTAATACTTTCTCTTCTACCTCGTTTTCGACGACTTTTCCTTTGACTCACTTTCTTATGCTTGCCAACTTTGTTGATTTGTGATAGTTTATTCTTTATTATAGAGGCCTTTTGGAAACTGGCCGTCGACCTAAACCTCTCGTAAGTTCAAAATCTTCTTCAATTTCAAGACTTAGTGATTCTTCAAAATTGAAAGCTAAATCATCCTCTGACGGACTCTTTGCTACTTCTTGTACATCTGTCGACCTTCCTCGTCTGTCGGCTCAAATTTATCTCGTCAACTTGAAACTTAGTATTATTTTCCTTTTTTTTCATTACTGATTGTTGGTCATTATTGTTGTCCAGATTGTTACTTACTTCCCACAACCTTGATTTGCGTGCTTTAAATATAAGTGTAGGTTTGAATTAACTATAAAATACAAAATAATTCAATAATTGACTGTTGTTATTATTATCAGTTTTTTTTTTATATTTTTAATGGAAAAGTGATTTTATGACAATATATTTTAGGCTTAATTATACTTTTAGTTCTTGTAGTTCCACCAATGTGTGATTTTGGTCTCTGTAGTTTCAATTGCTCAATTCAAGTCCC
This sequence comes from Ammopiptanthus mongolicus, assembly GCA_039655645.1. Taxonomy (NCBI): domain Eukaryota; kingdom Viridiplantae; phylum Streptophyta; class Magnoliopsida; order Fabales; family Fabaceae; genus Ammopiptanthus; species Ammopiptanthus mongolicus. Next base: position 6,068,945 of record CM077349.1, read on the forward strand.
TATATTTTCTCAAATACTTGATTTTAGTCCTTATAGTTTTAATAGCTCAAATTAAGTTCATGTATTTTTACAAATGCGTGATTTTGGTTCATGTAGTTTCAATTGCTTAAATCAAGTCCTTGTATTTTCACAATTGTCTAAAGTTTTATTAGGTAAATTTTTTTTATATTAAAAATATTAATAAAAATAATATATTATTATAATACGTAACCAATGATATATAAAATTTCATCGTATAATTATTTTAACAATGAGAGAAAAACAACTACCCGGATAATTAATTATCTACAAATTAAAATCTAAAATATGTAATAAATAAATTTATAATCTTAAATTTTTTAAAATTATATATATATATATATATATATATATATATTTATATATATAGTTATATTTTATATTTTGAACTTGTAAACAATTATTATTTATATAACTATTTTAGTACTTATTTTTCTCTAATTTTTAAAATAATTATATGATGAAATTTTATATATTATTAATTATATATTATAATAATATATTATTATTATTATTATTATTATTATTATTATTATTATTATTATTATTATTAATATTTAAAATATAAAATTTCTTTAGACAATTTTGAAAGTCCATGACCTTGATTTGAGTAATTTAAACTACAAGGACCAAAAACACGCATTTGTAAAAGTATATAGACTTGATTAAAGCAAATGAAACTACAGCGATTAAAATCACTCATTTGTAAAATATATGCACTTGATTTGAGCAATTGGAACTATAAAGACCAAAATCACATATTAATGAAATTACAAGGACCTAAAGTGCAATTATGTCTATATTTTATTTAAATGATCTAAAAAAATATTTTTATGTAGTAAAGTAAAAAGAAAGGTATTTTTTTTTTGATCAAACGGAAAACACAAAAAAAAAAAAAAGGTATGATCTTTTATATAGAATAGATTAATCGTTGATAATAGATATATTTCACTTTGAAGACATTTTGGTTTCTTGTATTTGAAAAGATACTTTGTTGACAGGGTGGATTATTCTAACTTGAGCAAGAGCTCGAAACGAGGCAGTGTGATGACAGAGAAAAAAACATTCAAGAAACCTCTAATTGCACAGAGAAATGACGGTGGCTATGGAAGTAGTACTTTGGGTCGTATCACATTTTTTTTTAATTAAACCTCTAAAAACACAAAATCATTTTCAATTATAGTCTGTCACTCTGTCTGATAAATCCCCACCCTGTATGTGTTTGGAACCACTTCATATTGGCTTAGGATTGCTTTTGGAAGGCAAAAGCTACTCATAGTAGCTTCACCTGCATGTGCTTTTGTGGGATTTTGAGGTAGTTCCAAACACACTATTAAGTGTATACCAAGCTGACCTTGAAAATGAATTATTCGGGCCATCATTTTGAGGTTTTCGAAATTGGCTTATTTTTAGGTTTAACCGCAGGTTCTTGACATATTTGTGAAATTTTAAATAGGTCTTTATATTTTAAAAATTTGTAATTGGATCTCTGAATTTATAAATAATTTTTAATTGGGTCCCTAAACTTATAAATAATTTGTAATTAGGTCCCTGAGATAGGGTTCTCTCCGCAAACTTTCCGGTTCCGAAATCCTGCCCAAGAGACCTAATTATAAATTATTGACAAGTTCAGTGATTCAATTACAAATTATTTAAAATTTAAAAGTTCAAGGGACCCAACTACAAATTATTTAAAGTATAGAAACCTATTTAAAAATTACCAAATAGTTTTGGGACGTGTAGATTAACCAAAGAACTGAACGTTATTTTTAAACAAAAAAAAAAAAATAGAAAATAAATCACCAAATGTGGTCTCTGCATGCGTTAAGCCTAAGGAGACATACCATAGAACTATGTTATTCAATATTCACACATCACAATCTCTTGCATCTCCCTTTATACTTTTCTATCATGGGAAAAATGGAGAGAGGGGGGTGGGGGGAAGGTGAGTTTCTTTCTCCCTTTTTCTCATTAAGGTGTAAAGGGAGATGTTGGAGAAGATTGTGATGTATGAATAACATTAATGCATACTAATTGATTGGGGTTCCTCTGTTTGATGTTTGTGCTAAGTCTTTTCTGTTTTCTAACATCCAAAGTTTAGCTATTGGTTCGTGAGAGCAGATAGCTAATAAACATCTCTGCTGTCAGGTCCTATCAAGACCGTTGCTAGTCCTTTCAATTGCAACAACATTTTCTGATCAATCAGAATGTAGCAATGGATCGTCAGATTGTATTACTGATTCACATGATTCAGTAGCATACTCGGAACCATCTCTTGTGCATGATGATATGAATACAAGGTATATGAATGCTCTGAATCTTCATGCTAAGGTTTATGTGTGTGCTTATTTAACCCCTTTGCTCTCTAGCTAGGAAAATTTAAAGGTAAATAACAATTGAACCATACAATAAACTTGTTTCCATGACTTATTCTTAAAAAAATATTAGAAGCTTTGTGATTTATTTCAAACTTGATGCAGTTTGCATGATTTTAGAGTCTATATAAAATTCTGTTTCGTTTCTTTGATGCTTGCAAATGTGTTTCAACATGAATGATTTACCTAATTCATTGCACTGTGAATCCTGTCATCTCTTATGAATTTAGTGAAAATATCAATCTTGAGATAAAGATTTTGATTTTTATCTTCATGACTAGAGTTTCCACTTACCAAAGGTCTCATATATTTCTCCAAAAGTAATGTAGGATATCGATATTTGTTGGGCCAAGAATGTGAAGAATTGATCCCAAATCAACCTTGGTATTTTCATGTATGTATATGTGATGCATATAAAATGCTGCTGGGTTCTTCTGGAGAAACTTGAGATTAACTTTCATGTTTTTACATCTTGATTCTTTAGCTCTACTAGCAAGCTTCTTACTTCTATTTTCATGCATTTTGCAGTCAGTGTTTGACAGATCCTAAAATTTTAGAATCTGAAAACTGGTGGACTAAACTCAATCAAGAGCTTGAAAATCAAGGGATTAGTTTGCCAGGAAGGTAATTTATGGTTACCATGCATTCATAAAATAAAATCCTAGTTATGTGCATAATTGTGTCATTCCAAAAAATAATATTATGACATGATGCTCTCAAACTTTCCCTTCCAAACTAGGCTACTAAATATTCTTGCAGCTGTAGTCATTTTGTAATTTATATTGTTGGTGTAGATTTACTACTTTTTTCTGTCAGTGGAAACGAGAAACACATAAACGTAACATTAATAATTTATTGAGAATTGAATGTCTCTTTTCATGGAGTTGAATATGTAGAAAACTTTTGTTATGTGAGTAAAATTTGAATTAATTTGATATGAACTGAATTGACTGAATAATATTGAGCTATAAAAATGGAGCTAAACTCCTTACAACAGAGGAAAATCCTCTAACAACCCAGAAAATAACAAAACAGCAAACCAGAAATTAGAGAAAAAGAAAGAAAATCAAGAATGATCACTAGAGATAGTGAACAATCCTTGCCTAGGCCAAAGCCTCCCAAACCTTACTCCAAATTCTCTCATGCCCCCATACCACTCTCCAGTCCACTCATATACATGCCCCTCCCCTTATTCCAGTACCCTCTCTCCAATCTCCTACTGCCACGTGTCCATACAGTTAGAATATTGCAAAACAGACTCCTCCCTCAGCTTCCCCAGCTCATTTCCCAATCTGCCCTTACTCCCCTCTCATTTCCGCGGTGTACCTCAATTGGGGGCCCATCATAATCACTTTTGATATTCATCACCAACTTTCGAATTCTGAACTTATGAAACATTATAGTATTTGATAACCCAACTGTAGATAATTTGATTAATAACTTTATGCCAATGGTTTCTTCTTGTATCCTCATTGAGACTATTTAGCGTTTCTGGAGGAAGGTTTTGAAATCCTGGCCTGGAGTTGCCTACTTGCCTTGTTAGTTAGCAACAGCATACTTACTAGGATATTTCTTGGTTTCTCCTGTTGCAGCAGACCATGATTTAGTAGTGTTTATGCAGAATCAATGTTGATGAGCTTCGCAGATTTTACGCAGCTTCTAATAATGACTTTTCATGCTTCCTTGCCTCAATCAAGAAGACCATACGCTGGCGAGAGACTTACAGAATTCTTACAGAAAAAGAGCTGATAATGTGGTCAAAAATGGTGTTCTGGCATGGGTCTGATGTGATGCACAGACCTTGCCTCATTGTAAGGCTTGGGCTAGCTTGCAATACATTCACATCTCAAGATAGACCTGGATTTGCTCAGGCAGTCAGTATGTTTTTCTTTTGTACATGCTGTATTTCTTTTTCTTGTCATTTCCCCCCATATTTGCTTATTACCAAAAAAAAAAAAAAAAAAAAAAAAAAAAAAAAAAAAAAAAAAAAAAAACAGACTTGCTTTATTTTGAGAGTTAGACAGTATTTTCCCTCCTTTCATTTCATACTCCCTTCTATCTACAGAACATAAATAAGTTTAGTTCTCTTGGCTTATTACATTTTATGTTGTATTTTTATGGCATCCAATGGTTGTTATTTCAGTATCACAGGTAGAATATGGAGTGTTGCACTTGGTTGATGGAGACAACCATCAAATTACAGTGTTGGTGGACTGTGGAGGGTTGTCTCCATTGAGAATTCCCATGCAAATAATGAGATTTTGTTCTTCCCTTCTGCAAGACCACTTTCCTAATCGTCTTGGTTGGTTGTTTGTCATACGACTTCCAGAAATTGTTGATGCTATTGCCCATACTTTTGTTGAGGTTAGCTCTCCTTTCCGCTTATTCAGCCTAAAATAACAAAGAAAGTAGCAAGAGAAGGTGCATGTTCAAGTGGGTAATTATGAAGAATATGGATATCCAATGAATTGTTTGATTAAATACAATTTTACTTATCCTAGGTCAGTGCAAGACACCAGCCTAGATAATAATAGTCTATGCAGTTTCTTATCTGTTGCATTAGATGCAGTATAACATATAAAATGTGCTTTACTAAATGAACTAATAATTTGTGCTTTTGACTCATAGGTTTTGAAGCCAGATACAAGGAACAAGTTGAAAATAGAAGGGCAGATGTATGAGAAGGTCCTTTCTGACTATCTGTTAACACTGCCATCATATCTTGGTGGCTCCTGCACTTGCATGAAATGCTCTAAACTTGGCAAGTGGGATATGCTGCAACCTCATGCAACTGGGACCAGCAGGGGTGATGGGGAGAGGCATATTACTCATATTAGTGACGAAGAGGATTCTCCATCATTGCATCCTTCCGATGAATTAGAATGGCGCTTATATGGTAATTATGACCAGTTGTTGAGAACTGCAATTGTAGGTGTTCTCATATTTTGGGCTTTCATAGCTCTTGGTGCTGTCATATATGATTCTGGTGGTCTTTATCCGCCCTAGTAATTCAAAGACTGGCCAAATTAGTTTTTTTCCCCTCGGTGAATGATAAATCTTTCTAGGATGTGGCATTAACTAAACAGTAACAGCATACTGTTGCAGATTCTTCAGATAAAAGATCTCTGGTTATAGCTTGCACTATGTTTTTTTCTTTTCTCTTGTTAATAATTTCGTTAAGACAAATAGAATCATATCAAAGATTCTATGTTACTCCAGAAAATTGATTCTTTGACCATGTTGACTGAGGTTGCTAATAGCCAGCTGGTTACATTCAACACAAGGACCATCACCAATACTTGCTTGTGTAATAACAACAATAGGATTTAAGGATGGGAAAATGCCTGTGAAGAGGGGAGACGATCACTGTAAATAATGCAAAATCAATGAGAACACAATCAAAAAGAGGAAATTATAATTATAATAAAAAACAAAACGGCTGAGGCGTGGAAGTTTCAAGCTTTGAGTTGGATCAAAAGAGAACATGTTTAGACTATTGCCTGGGACTAAAATTTAATGATCCAACCGGATTTGTCTCGAGCAAATTAAAGTCTCGCTAAAGGATAAGATAGCAAGACGCTTAGTGGATCTATGCCGCCTTGGTAGGACGAAGTCTTAGTAGCACCATGAAGCCTTCATATCTAGGAAACTAAAAGGACTATGTGGCTTGGAAGGCTTTGGGTGAAGGAAACATCTAAGATGTTCATATCTTGAATAATGCACCTCCATGATAAACAAGGGATAAAGGCGCCATGAGACCCATATCGCTTTGAGATCCAAGACATTCTGCCAGCTGTTGTTCTGACTTGTGGCTTTCATATGTTCGCTCCAACATTCTAAAAGGTGTTGTCTTGACCTATTGCTTTCATTTGCTGCTCTAATGTCCTTATAGTCGCTGCCTTGACGACCTGTCCAACACGATGTTTTTCATTCCAAAGAGCAAATACCAATCAACCACTGCATTCTTCAATGCAGAGAGTTGGCACCTGTCCAACACTATATCCTTCTTTCTAGAGAGTGAACATCAATCTCACATCATGTTATTCATTCCGGAGAGTGGCCGCCAATGATCTCTTCAGTTACATGGGTCAAGACTCTACAGTCAGTCCCCCAAAAGGTCTATCATGAGTATTTCATTTATTCTCTCTAAGCTAGGATGATCCGAAGTTCCCCTCTTCTACATACATCTCACTAAGTTTACGAACTGCAATATCTTAATCTTGTATTAAGTATTTTTTTAACCATTTCCCTAATTTGGTCCAAAACAACTACTGTCAAAGTTAATTTTTATGATCAAGTGGAGAGGTCATATATGTAATTGAACACAATCAAATTTCTTAGATCCAAATTGAATCGGTTGTAATTTGAGATGACATCTAATGTTGAGATGATGCATAAGAACAAGAAAGACACATAACAAGTCCAAGAGACATCCTCTATGTACAACCACTCTGAATTTGGTCCATGGCTAAACAGAATAATACCACTACTTTAAGCAACTGATTGCAAGACTCAAGATTGGAATTGAAAACTAGTAGAAAGACATTCCTACATACTAAATGCATTTTGACATAAATTAATCTCGATGAAAAGGAACTAACCACCAAACAAACTACATAATACTACACGAAAAAATGTGGGTACCAAACGTCTAACAACTCAAATCTACATTCATCGACAGCGACATTCACTTGGTCGCCAAGTAATTTTCCATCTTCGCCAAGTAGGGATGAACACATTGTCTATTCCAACGATAACGACGCCTCCTTGCAATGATGACATTGGCGATTTTGACATTCAAATTCTAAGTTTTTCATGACGACACTATTTTACTAAAAAAAACAATTTTCGCACATGTTTTCAATGTTTGGCACGGGTGATTCCGATGTTAGGCAAACATTTGCATGTCTTCTAAATTTTTTTCAAACCTGGATCATCAATGCGCACTGATGCTAACTACTTTGAACTAGGCATGTTAAAATTCTCCTAGAAAATTATTGTGAGACTGAAGACTGAAGAGTGTCCTCTAAAGTTGGTCAGAACTAACTATTTTTTGTTTTTGGTGCAACAGAACTAACTCCTTTTATAACGTAGACAGAGATGCACTACTTTCTTACATAGGATTCCACTAACATAAGCCTATAGTTTTCAAGAAAACCTTTCTATACTTATATAATTTCTCATCAGCGTCAGCAACCTCAAGAAGAATGGTGAGTGGGAAATTTAGTGCGTGTGATTGTCCCTTATGCGTTCCCTCTTCCAATAAATAAAAACTAGAAACTGAAAATCCTCACCTCCGTCAGCATAAAAAGCTAACAAAAGCACGCTTCCTTACTTTTAGTATTGTCATGCTAAATTGTTCAAGAAATGACAATAGAAATAGCAATATTGTATACATAATTAAGCGGCAGTGGGTTTGCTTTAACGAACTTGGAGGACTAATTCATTTGATAAGTGCTTTATTGGTGCCTCACTTCACCCTTCCATCCTCGATCGTTCCCGTACAATTCTGGAACGGAAATTAAGTTGAGTGGAGATCTAGGAAAACCACACTCTAATCCCATAGTGCATGGTCGATTCTTTTATTGTCTAGAATCATGGTTCTAAGGTGGTGTTTTGGTTGGGGAAATGGTTTATTCCCAGCTAAATTATATTATTTGGAATCTTATTCACGGAAATATTTCTTTCTAACCCTCACATATAAGAGTGAAATTTTTTATTTTCATTTATAAATTTTATTCTCAGATCTCTTTTATACTGAAGATGATTTTTATCCATTATATCAAATATGATAAACTTTTATTCCTCACTTTACTTTCCTGAAGATATAAAAATATGTCTGATATCAAACATTACCCAAGTTTAAACAGTGTTGAAGCCAATGCCACTAACAACGCGCACAAGCACATACGGTTTCAGACTTTGTGATTTTCTTTATATGTTATTTGAAAGGAGAATGCTAACGAGTGTCTTTAGGATATTGATTAAGAAATTAAGAAAGGAAACTTTACATAAGTAAATGGTGTATTTAATATATTGAAAAGTGTAACACTTAATTTTTCAATAAAAACTTTCCTTTTGTTGATTCCTTCAACAATGTCCTTAGGACACTCGTTAGCGAGATGTTATTCGAAAATGACTTAATTAGGTTAAAGTACCACTGGTTAGGGATGGCTGAAAAAATTGAGGGTCTACAAAAAGATTCTAAATTCATGCATGTTGTAACATTGGGATGAGGTAACCTCTCCTCTCCACATATTATATCAATTAATTATTTGTTATATGTTATTTTTAATCTATGAATTATAATAAAACTTTAAAAAAGAGTGGTATAGGTAACACGTTCAATGATATAAGAATATTATCTTACATATGTAAAAAGCTAAATGGATGACAAATAAATTTCATCAATCTACTCACTATCACTGGACTGTTGGCCCATCGAATCCTTTCTAGAGCTTACCAACGTCATCATCTTCCTCTACCACAAGCCCACAAGCCACAACTACATCTCCAATTCACGTTGCCAATCTCAACATGTCTCCTGAAATCAAATCAAAATACACTTTCTCCCCTCGATCTCCATTAAAGTGTGTTTTGTGTATGTAAACTCACGAGTTAACTAACGCCTTCAGTATAGTTAGGGGGTCTTTTGAATTTTCCCTTAATTGATTCTCTTGTACAATTATTTTAAGTGACAAATATTTTAAAATAAAAGAAGGGTATTCTAACCGGTGTCCTTACGTGGAATTAAAAAAAAAGTAATTTTTCATTCAACATTGATTAACATTCTTCATTAAAAAATACATTACATAGTTATTATTTGAATGGACAATTTATAAGTATTTCACAACTATTTATTAAAGATAACTCTTGCCGTTGAGTGTTTTCTCTTGGGCATTATTTAATTAAGGAGTATTTAACACTCTCTATTAAATTAATATTTCTAATTACATAAAGAAAAATAATAATGATTTTGAGTTCTCAATATATTTTTGGTTTAACAAATTCCTCACCTAATTTTGGATGGTTATCAAATTCCTTCTTAAATTAACTAATGACTCCAAAATTCGAACTTTTGATGAATATTATAAATAATGTTTGTCTCGAGTGTGATAATCACAATACAATTTTGGAGATTGTCAAAACTAAAACGTCTTGCGGTTTCGGTCTCTAATTTAAAACTTTGGATACCTCACTCACACTCACATCAATCGACAAGTGTCTGTATAAACATGGTGTCCCAACCAAGGATAAAAACCATTTACCTTACCTTCCTTGAATCCTTGAATATGTCAGTACCATGCTCCCTTCTATCTTTAAATTTTTATTACTTCATCACGTAAAAAATAGGAGGGGGTATTGGAAATAATCCAAGGTCCATATTGAATAGAGATAATGCTAATATGATATCAGAGTCCATTAAAAAAAACCTGAGACCTCTAACTTAAAAAAAATAGCATAAGCCAAGACGATAAAAAGAATGAACGTGAGACTTTTAAGGCTAAAAAAAATGAGTACAAGCATAGAAACAAAAGAAAAATCAAAAATCAAATTGAGCAAATCACAACTGGATCTCCAGTATAACTTGAGGGGAGTGTTCGCTACAAAAAAAGAGGTTTTTAGCCACCACCAGTTTCGATCGTTAAATATGCAAATTTGATCGTTAAACCATTTAGCGACCGAATTTACATATTTAGTGATCAAATTGTGATTGTGGAATGTCTAGTCGCTAAACCATTCGATGGTCACTAAATTGGTCGCTAAAATACCTTTTTTTGTAATGGTTGGAGAATAAAGTTTCACATAAGACAAAATAATAGGCAATTGTAATAATGTATATAAAATTGGAAAGCTTAAATCCAAAGTGTTTAGACCTTTTGGACAACAAAGTAACTTCAAAACTTAATATACAAATCAGTTTACTCCCTCAATTGGACCCAATCTTAAATACTAATCTGGTATCAAAGCTATCCTAGATCCATTAGAACCATCCACCATATTGCACCAAGCCCAATACTGCTAGGCGTGAGGGGATGCATTGGAAAAATCCCAAATCCCACGCGAGAGATATTGCTAATAGGGGGGTCTGCTCTAATCCGGGAGGTTGCGGGAAGATCATATTTTCAATGCCATTTGGAAGGTAGAGGCCTCAACGTATATCAGTGATGAGTTGGTGGCTAACAGTTTGATTCAGAGTACATATATAGACATTTTGGTCTGCGTGGGGGATTTCATCATATCTGTGGTTATGTGCAGGTATGTATCTACCATGCACGTGTTACGTGACTGCTCTTCAACCATGCATTTTTGTTTGGCAAACAGCTTGTGCACTCTGCAAAGCAAACAGCTTTTGTCACTTCTCAGCTGAAGGATAAGAATAAGATCAGTATGAGTTTAAAAGAGGTTCTTGGCAGCTATTCTTTTAATTACTACACCTGTTTCATGCTTCTAATCTTGGAAGGTTCTGGTGTCAATTGGTCCAAACTCCAAAGGGCAAAGATGATTAATCTTGATAAGGACTACCATATAGGCTATAGCATTGCTCACCAAGCAGTCAAGCACAATTTCATTGACTAAATTAAGTTGGTTGGCGTGCCCCTCATTTAATTGGGTGCACATCAATGAAGTTAAACGTTTATGGTCCTATCTGGTACCCTGGGGGCAAAGCGGCTTACGGTGGTTTTTGATGAGAAACAACTTTATCTCGTTTGTAGCTACTTGGTTGATTACGTACCTTGGTTGAATTATGAGGCATCTTTGCCTTTGAGTTGAGTTTTATGAAGTAAGTGTCATTATTTGAATAGTCGATATAAGACACTCTCTTGACAATTGATATAATTCTCATGTCATGCCTCCATACACTTATAAAAGCATATGATATCACTATTATTTAATAGTAAAAAAGAAATCATTTTTTTATGCAAGGTAATCTTGACTCTTGAAGTTGAATCCAAATGTGTTGTCCAACTTATGAATTCTAGTGGTGAATCTAAATGGCATCCTTGTTTTTTCCTTCTTAGTCAATCAACGGCTTGCTTAATAAGAATTGAGAGGTGATCGAGCTATCATCATATATGTTCAAAGAAGGGAATAATTCTGCATACCTCTTGGCTAATTAGAAGGGTCATTCCCTTTTAGCAGGTCTTCATCTTTTTCAGGATCTTCCCCTTTCTATTTCTTTAGCCGTTTTAACTTATGCTAGCTAGTGGTGCTATTTTATTGTTTTGTAACTAGTTAATGGATTTTGTCATGTTGCCTATAAAAAAACAGGAATGGTTAATGATGGACTTATTAAGACACTCATGCTTTGTAATTAGTTAATTGGAATTTTGTCATGTTATCTATAAAAAAAACAGGGATTGTAATGAGTCACTTAAGATACTGCTTAAAAAAACTCAAGATAAAAAATATTAAATGAAATTAAAGTATTTATTATATTAAAAAGTTAGAAAAAATATTTAATACTCATTAGAAGTTTTTAATAGAGGTTTCTTAACCAATGAAATATTCATTAATAAAATCCAAACAAAAATACAAGGGGCCTCTGTAGTTTGTTTCTAGTTTTCTGTTTTCATTTCCTGTTTTTATAGATAATTACAAAATTTTCACATTGTTTTTGTTTTGTTTCTAATTTTCAAAAATTTGTACAGGAAACACTGTAATCAACTTTTTGTTTGTTTTCACTGTTTCCTATACAAATCTTTGAAAACAAGAAACAGAATGAAAACAATGTGACAGTTTTATAATTATTTGTGCTGTAATTATGTTTGGAATCAGTAAATGAAAATAGGATTTTAGCTAGAAATAAACCAAACAGACCCTAATTATTGAAGAAAGAAAAATTATTTAATATTTATAAAGTTCCATCAAAAATTTTTTTAAGCAAAAGAATAATATTAAGAGGGTGCAAGGTTACCCAATCCAAGAAAATTGCAAAAGAGAAATAAAAAACCAATCTAAAGCCATCTGCCTATCAACATATATAGCCAAAACCAAACCGATTAACAGAAAAGAAAATGTCAGCACCAAAATAGAGAAAAGAACAGAACATCACCACCCTATTACAATGACCACAATCAAGGTTGTCAAACTCGAGATCTTACCGTTTGGGGAAGGAAGATCGTAAATCGTAGGATCATAAGATCCCATCAAAGAGACAAAATTATATTTAATTATTTATATATGCATATAAAATAACATAAATAAATAAGAAAAATAATCTTAAACCACCAGCTTGGGAAGGAAGAGTGTAGTATCTAAAGATTTGTGTGAAAGAGTGTAGTATTTAAAGAATTGTAGTATTTAATTTAAAGAATTGTGAGATGTTGAATGAGTGTAGTACGACGTGCATTATTCCTCAGTTTTGGGAAGGAAGAGTGTATTACTCACATAATTAAAGAATGACAAATTCCAATAGAATATGTATTGAATACACCTAAATAATTGAAAATATTACCGTTTAATGAAGGTAAGTAGCCGCGTGGGTGCCTATAGGAATTATGGGTTGAAAATCGGGTTGGGTATAAGTTGGGCTATTTCGGGTTTTTTTTTTTGGCAAAACGGGTTGAAGCCCGGAATATGAAAATGGGTCAAAAACCCTAAACGACAGGCACGCGAAAGAGTAACGATCCTGCCGCTTCCACGATCTTCCACGGCAATCCTGCTGCGCCGACCATTTCAGCCATTTCGTTGCCGCTCCACCTCGTCCATGGTTGGGGAAAGCTTAGAATCGTACGCTCCTACGATCCAACTCGCGATTTCGACAACACTAACCACAATCACCAACCTAAACCAAAACCATATGTTCAAAGAAGCATGTGCATAAAAAACAGGAAACCCCTACTACATTAAGCACAAACAGCAGTGGGATAAACACCATGGCAGCAGCAAAAACTGTAACACACAAAAACCAAATAATACAGCTAAGAAAATAAGGAAGGACCAAAACCAAACAACAGCTTGAAAAACTATGAAGTTCCATCAAATAAGGATCATTTTGGAATATTGATAATGTGGAGGACTAAGTTGATATGACGCTACAATTTCAGGATCATATTGAGTATTTATTCCTTGAGAAACAAAGAAGTTATATGTCAAATCAATCTAATTCATCTATCTATCTAACTAATTTATAGCTATAATATCTCTCAAACAGAGTAAAGAATAATTACAAGAATAGTTGATTGTCAACCAAATTACTAGTTTTAGAAAAGAGAGAAAAATGGGATTAGTTTAAAAATTTGTCTACAAAAAGCAAATATCAGAAATAAATACAGAGATTTGAGTGTAAAAATAGTATGAGTCTTTCCCAAAACTTAATTTCACAAATAATCATCATTAATATAACTGCTACTTGCATAGTCCACTAACTGCAATATGGTCCTACGTATACATCTACTTCCATTGTCATGTCATCCCGGGGAATAAGAGATTTGCAAATTCACCTTTACCTACCGCGCGCGCGCATGTCTTGTTTGTGCTTTCTGCTAATGATCATCGTATTATAAAACCCAAGCATGTATGTCTCCAACACTCAGCAGTAGTGACCTATGATCTATAAGGCAAATTAAACATAAACAAAACCAAATGGACAAATTGACACTACCACTGAAACTCATGAGCTTCAACATACCATTACCACCCTTATGGCGAGCGTGCCTGGCTTCAGCGTTCCGAACCGCCCTAGCCTGCACCATAGTAGGTTGTGTCACCCTTTACGGTCCACCCTCCATTCAAACCCTCATAGCCTTCCCTGCATTCTCATACGTCACAGTTATTCTTATTATCATCAACGATGCCACGTTGGGAGACACGTTACGTGGCTGCTGGCTCGCACTCTATGCTACCATCCAGAGCATAGGCCCTGCCATGTTGTGCTTGTGGGTTATAGGACCAAGTAGGTTCACCAAAGGCACCACCTCTTTGGCGGTGGCACTTGCTGCGTTTGTGGTGGTGCTGCCTTCAGATAAGTGCACGCATTTGATAGCTAAACGTATATCATTGGGTCAGATAGTATTGGTGTATGTAATCGGTTATGCTAATGGTGTTCACACTGATCCTCTCATGCACCCTATACGTTTGGCTGCTAGTACTGCCGTTGGAGTTCTGGCTTGCGTTCTCTCATTGCTGCTCCCCTACCCACGTCTTGCCTCCTACGAGGTAAACCAAATCACTACTCATCCAAACTTGTTCCCTATTTTGAGTTCCAAAATATTTCCCTAGCTAACACCACTTACCATATGCCTCTTACGTGCAAATCATTATTTTAATTTAGCCTTTTAGGTAATAGTTTAAACATTTTTTGACATAGTATTACATGCAGCTTATACGATTAAATAGTTAATAGTTCGGGGGTGACGGGTTCGAATCCTTTGAGCAAGTGGTTAGAGTTTAATTATTGACTTTTGCGTATGAAAAAAATTTGGTTGAAAGGGAGCATCCCACCTTGAATGGATTCAAATTCCGTAAGGAAGATGATACTCCTTACGATCATATACGAATTTAACTGTTCTAGATCCAACAGTTCCTTCCGTATAAAATCATTCATTAGCCTTTAACAGTCAGTTATCAATCAATCACACATTGTGAGACTTTTATATTATTGTTCAAAAAAAAAATATTCTTTTTCAACAAATCAGGGGAAAGAAAAATAGAGATCATATTGCAATATATGTTTTCGTTATTTAATCATCTAAAAAGTAAAGAATGTAACAATGATTTAACATAAAAAGTATGTGTAAATTTTCACTCTAAAAAGTATGCGTAAATATCATTATTGTTATAAAAATTTATTATTTTATGATGAGAATTAAAAAAAATTAATCTAGTCTCTTCAAATTGGACCCATTTTGTACCAATACGTGGTTGGTCCGAGTGGTAAGGGATTTGAGCACCTTAAGCAAGTGGTCAGAGGTTCGAATCCTGACTCTTGTGTATGGAGAAAACCCGATTGGGAGGAGAGAACTCACCTTGTGTGCCCAATATGTTCCCCGACGGAAATTAATCACTGCTAACTGTGATGGATACTTCGTACCTATGTCATGGTTATAAAAAAAATTGGACCCATTTTGTGCGTTATTTGTACATTGAAATCAATATTGATAATTGGAGTTGAAATCCTCTCAATTTTTATTCTCAAACTTTTTTTATAATTTAAAAATACTTTATATCATTAAAAACACTTTATGCATATCTCTTTCCTAAAGGCCTCCATTTCATGAAATGGAGAAAATCTCAACTCTAATAATCTTGTTATTAAGTTGTTAAACCCAATGAAGGTAGCACATTAGTTAATACGCACTACATATTTGGTCCAAAATCATCGCCGGGCCCATTATCACCAGTACTGGAGAATATAGGGTGGTCCGTAAGAACATATCTATGGTGCCACTGTCCACTGGTAAAAAGGGCGCAGGAGTAACAATGTTTTCAACATCGTGATACAGTAGTTCAAAAGTGATATAAAATATAAAGGTATATATATATATATATATATATATATATATATATATATATATATATATATACACGATCAGTTTACAGTGTCAATCAATAAAAAATCATGATATAAGTGACTTTTAAGATAGTTATAATAAGAGACAAACATTTTAACTTATATGACAATTTTTGATTTGTTGACTGTATAAAAAATATTTACATGGATAATGTATACCAAGTAAATAAATAAATAAAATCCTCCTCAATCTAAATTTTGTTTCGAATTAGTGCAGGTGAATCAAAACTACAAGCTATTAACAAAGAACATCTTAAACAGATTGAAGCTTCTTGTAAAGGCAATATGCGAGAAGGACAAGACTTCTGCACTCTCATTACTCTCTCATGCTAAGTCTTTGCTAACTATGCGAACCAAGCTCCTTCAAATCATCATGCGCTACCAAGTAAGCCCAACAAACTCAGTTTATGATAAACAAATCACCAAATCATGGCCAAACGAAAAAAGAACCAAATTACCAGATATGTGTATCTTCATTGTTCTTAGCTATAAATATAATAAAGTCATTCATGATCTGTCTACTAACATTTAAGTTTTGGATAAAACTCCTCTAAAATGAAAAAAGTAAGAATATATACATCTTTGATTAATTAAAGACTTAAAGTACATTGAGATTTCAATCTACTTTAACTGATTAAGGATAGATATCCCCTTACTTCATTTTATACTTTTCTTGAATCCTAATCCTTAAGTTTTTAGGAGAGCTGATTGACCATTACTACAATAGGCAAGTTACTTACAACCTTGTTTTGATACTCTTGTTTTTTTTCTTCTTATATTTACCTTTGAATAGGAGGGCATGCAGTGGGAGAAACCTTCTATTAAATTTTTGAGACCGCATTGGTTGAGCCCGGGAGAAAGACTTGGAGAGATAGATACCAACCTGAGAGGGATGGAATTGGCTTTAACTTGCATCAATTCATTTCCAGTCAACATTCTCGATGAAGAACTTAAACATGATCTTACTACACTTGAGGAGCATGTTAGCCTAAGCATGAAACAAGCAAAACATAACCTTCAAGGTGGTTCACTAACTGTTCCTGAATCCAGTGCAAAAAGCATAACGCATTTTCTCCAATCCCTTCATACCATTCCAACAACTCACCAAGATTTACCCATCTATTTCTTCTTCTTTTGCACTAAACTCCTTCACAACAAATCACTAGCTAAAGTTCCAACTTGTGTTTATAAAAATGAAACCAAGGGGAAAGAAAAGTGGGCTAATTGGGTACCAACATTAAGAAGCACAAATCTTATGCCAGCAATTAAGTTCTCACTCTCCTTGGGCCTTGCAGTGTTCATGGGATTAATATACAGCAAAGAGAACGGGTTCTGGTCAGGGCTCCCTGTTGCCGTAAGCTATGTTTCTGGGAGGGAAGCCACATTCAGAGTAGCAAATGTTAAAGCCCAAGGGACCGTGTTAGGAACAGTATATGGTGTTTTGGGTTGCTTTGTGTTTGAGAGATTCTCACCCGTTAGATTCTTGTCTCTCCTTCCTTGGTTCATTTTCACCAGCTTCCTTCAGAGAAGCCGAATGTATGGACCAGCTGGTGGCATTTCTGCAGTGATTGGAGCCATTCTAATTCTGGGTAGGAAAAATTTTGGCCCACCAAGCGAGTTTGCTATAGCAAGAATCATTGAAACCTTTATTGGGCTTTCATGTTCTATTTTTGTGGAACTTATCTTCATGCCCAAAAGGGCTTCTACATGTGCCAAAATTGAACTCTCTCAAACCCTGGCCATACTTGGTGAGTCCATTGGGTCGTTGAGTCTACTTGAAGATGCTGTCAAAACGTGCTTAGAAGATAACAAAAGAAGGTTGAAAATGCAAGTGAACGAGCTAAGGAAATTTACTGTAGAAGCAGAAGCTGAGCCCAATTTCTGGTTTTTACCATTTCATAGTGCTTGCTATAGTAAGTTTTTGGGGTCATTGTCAAGATTGGTGGACGTCTTGCATTTTGGAGCTCATGCATTGAAGTTCCTCCAACAAGAATTCCAAAGAGGTGAGGCTTGTGGGAAAGAGGATGTGAACATGCTACAAGGTGAACTTGGACACATGAAGGAGTTGATTTTCTCTTCAATCAAAAGTTTAGAGGAGATTTCTAGAATGAAATCTCTGAAGTTTGTTGAGAGAGAGCTTGACGAGAAGAACATGAACATGAACATGTCTTGTGATCTCGAATCAGCAAAGTCAACAAAGTGTAATACATTCATGATTTCTGGTTTAGGTGAAGATGGCATAGGAAAAACCATAGGCTCTTTTCTCCAACGATCAAGAAATGTTGTTGATAACTTATATGGTGTTGAAGATGAGAATGAGCTGAAGAGCCAAGTTGTTATGTGTTTGAGTGCTCTGGGGTTTTGCTTAAGTGCATTCATGCAAGAGACAATAGAAATTGAAGAAGCAATCAAGGAACTCGTTCAATGGGAGAATCCCTCTAACGAAATTGGTTTGTATGAAATATCGTGTAAATTACATGCTTTGAACAAATGAAAGCTAGGATTTATGCATAAGTAATTCTCTGGTTGTTATCCACTTTTTTTTTTCTTCAGAATATTTGTATTTTAAAATTGTAATTAAGTTAAGATAAGGAGGATATAAGATGAAGAGTATTTAAAGTAAGAAACTAAGAAATTCTTGTACTAATAAGAACAATCACCATCTTTCATAAAAATATAGTGGGAAGACATGATTGCGGGTATTTGAACCAACGCACTAATAATCATCATGTCCGGTAACTACTAAAATAATTTGACTCGAGGGGACGTATTAATAGTAGATTTTAGGCTTAATTGCATTTTTGATCTTTAAGTATCACAATTGTATAATTTTGATCCTCATATTTGCACGTGCAACGTTACTAAGGGCTCATTTGACGGTCAGGATAGGATAAGGACGGATAGGATATAAGAGGTGGATAAGGATAGGATATGAGAATGATAAACTCTTATCATGTCCGATGATTGATGCCTATCAGATAATGATAGAATATGATATAAATATCCACATATGATATCAAAATTACATTTTTTTTTTCAAAAATAAATTTCAATATTATGTGGCTTTTTTATACATTTAAATTAAAAAATATTTGATAATATATATTTTTGACTTTTTAATTATATATTAGTTCATTTTTTAAATTATAAAAAATTATCTTTTTTTTACTTTTTATAAAAATTTTAATTAAACCACATATTTTAATTAGTAATAAGGTTGACTAATTAAGTTTAAAATAATAATTAAATAATAACAATATTAAGGATAAGAGACAAAAGAAAAAATATTTTCTTATCCTATTTTATTGGTTTTAACTCAGCTTCATCCTCAAAATAAAATTATGACTAAATAATAAAATATGATAAACTAATAGAATCAACTTATCCTATGCTGCTCAAACTACATATTAAAATGGTACAAAATAGCTAAAAACACGCTTTATAATCGGAGAGAGGTGGCAGCTCTGAAAACAATGAAGTAGCGGTGTAGAGACAAGAAGAGAAACAAGTCCTCTACTCTGTTTCGTGTCTCACGAAACAAGCTCAGTTAGAGCTTACTAGAAAGAAAGAAAGAAAGAAATAAGACAAGGAGGAGCCTTCACATCACATTCACATGCAATGCTCAAACTGAAACAGATTCAGATTCTTTAAGCTTTGCATCACCTTCTCACACCTCACATCAGATCCATCCATTCTCTCTACCCTATAGCTAGGTAATCCACTATTCTGTAGCGTTTAAATTAATGGTTCTATTTTTTTTTCTTTGTTCTAAGTTTGATATTATTCCTCTTTTTCGGTGTGTTGCCGTGGATCTTTCATGATGGTATTCAATTCAATTTCCATCAATTTGAATGCTCTGATTCTAAAAATGAACAGCTTCTTGTTTTTTTTTTTTTATATTTTATTTGTTTAATTAATTTATGTTTTGTAAGGAATTAGGTTTAGCTTTTGGTGTGAGAAGTTTCAATTTCTAGATTTTTTTTTTTCTTTCTATAAAATGAATCGTTTGTACCATGACTTTGATTAAGGATTTTGGATTGGTCTTTGCTTAAGTTTCAGTTTCAGGTTCATTATCAACTTGCTCTCTCTCCCTCTTTTCTTCTTTTGCTTGTTATTGAAGTTGTATGTCACTATCCCCCGGGCCATATGATTTGATTTATAACATTTTCGTAACTCGTCTAATGTATGTGTAAGAATTGACCGTTTGGAAATTCGTTCAGGAGTTGAATTGCAGAGATTTTGACAATGGCAACGAATTCTTTCAATGGAGAGCACCAAGCAACCTCCCTTGCCATCTCCTTTGCGCTTTTCCAAGTTCTTTCAGGTGAATTGTCATTCTGGTTGTTGCCTTATTTCTTGTTTGGATCATGTTATGCGAGTTTCATGTTAAGTGGGAATATCAGATTTACCAACCTAATCTGTTGGTCAATTTAATAATTTGTGTTTTTCACTACTATATTTCTCGTTACCTACTCTCCTGTGCAACCCTGGTTCAGATATGTGTATGTGGGGTATGTCCATATAACTTCATATTACATCTCATGATTGAGGAGTCTGTGATTATCAGAACAATGCCCTTGCCTGGACACGTCATTACATGAGTGGCTCTTTTTTTTTTTCCAATGAATTCTTGTTTGACCAATATTTCTTTCATTCTTGACAACAGCCCAATATGAAAATTTTGGTCACTGGAGGAGCTGGATTTATTGGCTCTCACCTCGTTGACAGATTGATGGAAAATGAAAAAAACGAGGTTAGCATAGCTGATATCTGTGAATAATATTCAACCTTATTAGTGATTCAACAAGTATGATATAAAGTTTCAGTACAACATGACAGTAATTTTGTGTACTTAGGTAATTGTCGTTGATAACTTCTTCACTGGATCCAAAGACAACCTTAGAAAATGGATTGGCCATCCGAGATTTGAGCTAATTCGTCATGGTATAATTTCATCTTTTCTCTATTGTAATCATCTGCAACCTGACTGTGTAGCATATAAGATGCAATTGAGGTTAAAATTTTTGTTCTACCCTACTTTGTAGTATATCTTTGGTGTCTTAAATCTAGCTTGTAAATGATTTGTATTAAAGACTATGAAGGACCATCCAAAAGAATAGTAACAGACCCATCTACAATGTATTCGGGGTAATGCCCTCACCAACTTGGAATTTTTGTCCTATATGTATTTTTATTGTTTTCATTTTTCACTTGTGTGTAATTAACCCACAGAAAATGTTATATAGCTAACTGTAAAAGTCTGTATTTATACTTGATTTGTCAAAAAATTAATTATTTTAATGATTATTAAACGTGGGAGGTGTACATGTAAAAATGGTGATATCAAGTACACCAACATATACATGTTGCCCCATTGACAAAACCGAGGCTTGTTGATTATGAAATAAGATATGAGACCAATTCATATGTCAATTATTTCTGAATCAGTCGCCATTCTAGATCAGTTTGCTCTTTGATATTGTACTTACACAACATGAATGATGCTTTTGTCATGAGCACTGAGATTTGTGTATCCCGGTGTCTATTTTTTCTTTTATAAATTATGGACCTTAACATCCATTTCTTTTTCTTTTCTCCTAAGTAGATGTGACTGAGAAATTGTTGATTGAGGTTGATCAGATCTACCATCTTGCATGCCCAGCTTCTCCGATTTTCTACAAATATAATCCTGTAAAGGTGGGGTGTTTAGACTCTGCATTTGTATTCTATGTCATTTACTCTAAGCTTACCATGTATACTGTATACATGCTCGTGTGTACTGTCTACAAGTTTCATTGCTCCCTCACTGCTACATTTACAAAAGTATATTGGAGACCCCCTTCCCCCCTTACCTTAAATTTATGTATTGATTTCACATAAGGTTTTCATGCATGTTGTTATGATGTTTCAACTTTCAAATTATATGTCCGGTAATTCAGATTGTGTTTATGGGCTTCTGTCACATGTCATTGACTGATTGTTCTGTCTGTCTGATAAACCTCAACAAATTATCTAACATTTAAAGGAATAACTTTAAAGACGATAAAGACAAATGTAATTGGAACGCTGAGCATGCTTGGACTTGCAAAGCGAGTGGGAGCAAGGTTGGGACTTTTTATTTTTTTCCGTCTTTTGTTGATAATTTAAACTGCTACGATCAGTTGATTTTATCAAGTTATAATTTTGACAGGATTTTACTTACATCTACTTCAGAAGTATATGGGGACCCTCTTGTGCATCCACAACCAGAAAGCTATTGGGGCAATGTTAACCCTATTGGTACATACTTATCCTCAATTAAACTTGTGTAGCTAAAGCATCTTAAATGGGGTGAAGTCTAATTTAGCTGTTTTTTGTTGTAATGTATAGAACTGAAACAAGTACCTAACAGTTTAATTTTTGTATTTCAAAGTGGTTTGTCATTTTCAACTACATTTTTAATGGACAAACATGTATTGTTAATGTATATACAGAGTTAAAAAAATCTTTGAATATATGTTCTCAATGAATTATATTTTGATAAAAATAATGGCATTCATATATTTCCAAAACTGTAGTAAAGAACATTCACTTTTAAGATATGCCATCCATGTACTTTATTTCTGCGTTGGTAAAAATTTCCGCCTCCCCCCCATTTTTTTTGGTTTTGTTTTTACCATGTTTTGGCCATATGATGTGTGAGGTTCTCCCCAGTTACTTGCTTTGCATGATTTTTATATTAAACATCATTGCTAAAAGCAAAAGAATATATTTTGTCTAAGCCTATGATGACGTGGTCTAATATAAAAGTTTCTGCACAATAGGAGTTCGGAGTTGCTATGATGAGGGCAAGCGTGTGGCAGAAACTTTGATGTTTGATTATCACAGGCAGCATGGAATAGGTAATGTCATGTTTTCCTTTCCTTGAAAGTATCTCCTCATTGATATTGGGTTTTGCCAGTTCAAGAGGTCCTCTAATGTTAACTCCATGATATTTCCATATTTTTCCATATTTTCATAGAAATACGCATTGCCAGAATTTTTAACACAGATGGACCTCGCATGAATATTGATGATGGACGCGTGGTCAGCAACTTTATCGCTCAAGCAATTCGGAAAGTCCTTAAATAATGTTTTAAGCTGGTCTGATATACTGATGATTTTTCATGGCTTGTTTATATCTCAAGACAACACAATGTGCTTCTGCGAGAAAACTACTTTTTCCTAATGCAATAGTCACGAACTCAGTCTTTATAATATAGCAGTATGACTTACGTGCTTGATGAGCATGATGTTTATTTGCTAGGTCAATTATTATGAATAGTCGATTCAAATACCTTGGTTTAATGGACTAGCCACAATTTCTTTTTGCGACATTTCAAACAGGATTTTTTATCTATTACTTCTCATGAAATCGTGTGTTTCAGTGGTGAAGACCTAACGGTGCAAGCACCAGGAACACAAACCCGTAGTTTTTGCTATGTCTCTGACATGGTATATATGATATGAGTTTCTCATTGTGATTTGTAGTCTTGTTTTACATTTTAGTTGTGATCTGACGACAGTTATATGTTTGAAATTTATTAGGTTGATGGCCGTATACGACTTATGGAAGGGGAGCACACCGGTCCAATCAACATTGGGAACCCAGGTTATATTACAAGTGATGCCTTTGTCCACTGGTTGTTTTATGATGAACTAATTTCAGTTGATTACTGTATTCTTTCAGGTGAGTTTACAATGATTGAACTTGCTGAGAATGTGAAGGAGGTCAGTTATAAGCCATCTTAATTCTTTTGGAAAGCTACATGCCTCTCTTTTGTGTTAGTCTTATTCTTGTTACCATTTTATGCTTAAGCTCTGAATAGTGGAAAACGGAACTCTTGGATACCAAATTATGGATGTGTGTTTCTGAACGAGATTGTATAATATGCAATATATGCATTTAATCAAGTAAAAATGATTTCTACTTTGTAGATTAATAATGGAGATTTTGGTGCAATATTTGAATTTAGTTAATGCTTTAGCCTTTATGGATGGATTTGCAGCTTATTAATCCAGCTGTGGAGATAAAGATGGTGGAGAACACTCCTGATGATCCTCGGCAAAGAAAACCGGACATAACAAAAGCAAGGGAATTGCTTGGATGGGAACCAAAGGTGAAGTTGCGGGATGGCCTTCCTCTTATGGAAGAGGATTTCCGTCAGAGGCTTGGGGTTGCCAAAAAGAACTGAACTTGGTTTTGCCCCTTCACTATTGTCATAATGGATATTTGGATGATAATTGGGATGAGTTTATCAGTAGTAGATATTTAGATATTTCACATTGAGCATTATGGTAAAGAAGTGAGGAAGGTTGGAGGTTGCTTGAAACATGATTTGTTTAGTTCCTTCCCTTCCCTTCCCTTTCTCTTTCTTTCCTTTTTATTTTATTATTATTGGCCATATAATGGCAGAGAGCAAAAGGATCAACAAAGAGGAGGACTTAGAAGTTTATTTGAATGTATACATTATAAGGAAGTCTTTGTATAAGAGAAGAAACTTTTTTTTTTTTTCTAACTAGTCTAACATTTAACAAATTTATTAATTTTACATAAAATAAATATACTACATTAATATATAATTAGTAAATTATGTAAAATATTACACTCTCTTAATTATATAAATGAATATTAGATAAATAGGTCAATCTGTTAGAGTAAATAGACTTTTTTCAAAGGGACAAAACTTGTGCAAGATTCTTTGGTACTTGTAGTATTGTTTTTAACTTTTTATGTTATGTTTTCATTTGATAAATTATTACAGCCCCATAAACACTCAAAAAATTATATCTTGTATCCTTTTCAAAAGCGAAAGTCGTAACTTATATAGTTAAATAAACATTTCAAAAATCTAATCTTTAATTATTTCTTAAGTAAGCTAGACAAATTTGAGTAAATTATATATACTTTACCCTCTTCAAGTTTCTTTAGAAGACAACGCACTCCAAAATTGCTTAAAAAACATATTTTATACCAATTGACTTGTTGATTATACACTTAGTTAACATATTCTAACAAAATATATCATTTAACCATCATTGATTATATAAGCACGTTAATTAATTAAAAATTACAATAAAAAATTGATACGGAGGATACATGTCGTAAGTCACATTGGGAGGATTGTTCTATAAGGAATTTGAATGGACCGTGCTTTGTTATAATGCTTCCTTTATATAATTTTTCGACCGATCTATGACATTTCTAGAAGGGGAAATTACAAATATGATAGAAGTGACTACCATGGTGATAGAGGAGGGAATTGGAACATAAACTTGAGGTTTTAAGCAACTGGACATGGCCATAATCGCAACCAAACTGAGAAGCCCAGCTCAAGCGAGAGTCGTTGGCAATTGGCGACAATTATACTAAGACACAGTCAGTTCATATAAACATGACTCCTTGATTTCTCTTTAATATATGACACACTCAATTCAAATTCCTCATAGAACAATTCTGCCAATGTAGCTTATCGAATGTCTCATCCATCTCAATTTTCTATTGTAAGTTTCAATTAGTTGACCAAACTATCTGGTCAATTCAAACTTAACATGATGGGTAAATAGTACATTATGTTAGAATCTATTAATTAATGGTTAATAACTCAATCCGGTTAAAGTGTATTTTTAAATCAATTTTAGGATGCGTCGTCTTGTAGAGAAACCTCAAGAAGGTAGAGTATAATTTAGAGTAAAGATCTATTTTAGTCTCTAATAATATTTGAGGTACCACTTTTCGTCTCTAAGAAAAAAAATTACTGAATAGTCCCTGACAATGACAAAAGATGGACATGTTAGTCCCTTCTTTGTTTCCATCCTAAACATAGCGTTAAAGTGCAGATATATACCGACAATGTGTCCAGGTATCTATTAAACTTGTCCATATGACCGGTGTTGGTGCATCTGGTGTGATGCATCTTATGCATGTGGTGTGTTGCTTGTAACATGTAGGAACTAATGTGTTCCACGATAGAAATTGTCGGTGAGTGAATTTAGTTACTTAAATAATAGTTAGGGATTTTATTTGATCAATGCATCATTATTCTCATGGTCTATTATGCATGTAGAGACTATTGCCTAGACACCTGACATACTAACAATACACATCAGCACTCTAATGATGTGTTCAGGATGGAAACAAATGGAGGGGCTAAAATGTCTCTCTTTTGTCATTCTCGGGGATTATTTGATGAGTTTTTTTTCTTAGAAACGAAAAGTGATATCTCAAAATTTATTGAGAGTTAAATGGGCATTTACTCAATAATTTATTGTAAAAATTATTCTCAGTCATGCTCAAACCACGTGCCACAAATTATAAAAGAGTAAAAATAAAAATTATAGTGATTAAAAATTATATTTTAAGGCATGTGTGTTTACATGTTTGATTTGACAAAAGGATGGCCCGAGGTACCTTTTCTCATTGTTCAGTACAGTTGTCGATATGGGTTGGAACCCACGAGTCAACCCGATTTATCGGTGGGTTGAGTTGGATAAATCCTGATTCATTTTAATCCCGGATCATTTTGATCCGGCTCACCTAATCCGCGGGTCAGATGGATTCAACCCGGATTAAGTCGGGTTGGCTCACGGGTTACATAAATTTAAAAAAAAAAAAAAATTCCTTTTCAGCTTTGTTTTTCACGGCCCAACCCAACCTTTGAAGTTTATTTTTTCCTTCCGAAAGTGAGTGTATATATGAATGAAGCAATTTATTTTTTCTAAGGCCAAATCCTAGCGGCTTTCAAATTTAAATGGATTCACATGCTGATATTTATTTTATTTTAAATTTGTACAATATTTTGCTTTTTACTGATTTTTGAATTGTCATTATTTTTGCTTAATCTTTAGGATTCAAATGTATGTTTTTGAAAAAAAAAAAAAATCCTTTTTTAAAATAGATGAATCAATCCACATAATCCATCAATTCGAGATGGACCGAACGGATTGAATATTTTGTGACTCACCAAAATGTGAGTGGGCATGACCCATGTTTTTTTACAATCCACGGTGGGCCAACTCGGTGACCAGTTTTGACAGCTATAGTCACAGCACCCGTGATGTGGCATCCGACGAAATATGTAACCTTGTACTGACACGACAGTAGCAGACAGCATATTCGGTGTCGTCTCTCTCACTCGTACAAGTTCAGGAACTCTCCTTAATTCACAAACATGATCCCATTTTTTTGATCGGTTAGGTAATTACCTCGTATATTATTTCCTTATACTCATTGCCACAAATTTCAATGTGGGGTTCGGTTCGGTTGGGTTTTTCTTTTCTGCATGTTTACTTCGGAATAATTGTTTGGTGTGTTTTCTTTTCAATTACGGTTGTCATTGCCTGGATGCTTTCATTATGCTCTTCAACTTTCCGTGATTCTCAAGCCTTCCAAATTGATTCTTTTTTTTTTTTTTGTTTAATTAATTTGTTATTATAAACTTGTGAGTTTTCATTAATTTAATTAATTAATTTCTAAACTTAGCGTTTGGTGGTAGAACATTTTCAAAGTTTGGATCTTATTTATTTTTATTTATCTATCTATATAAATGGGTCTATGGTGATGGGGTGCTTGGATCAGAAGAGTGGTTAGGGTTTTTGGTTGGTCTTTTGTGAAGCTCGCCATCAGGTAGCTCTTGCAGTGTCTGTCTCTGTCTTTCCCTACCCAATGGCTCCAATTGACCCTTCTATTTAATAAATGTGAAATCAGATTATTTGGTTTATGAATTTTATTGATAAATTGATTGACCGCTGAGAAATTTGTGCAGGAATTGAATTTCAGAGGTCCTAACAATGGCAACCAATTCTTCTAATGGGAATCACCAAACAACAACAAAGCAACCACCCTTGCCATCTCCCTTGCGTTTTTCCAAATTCTTTCAGGTGAACCATCCCATCTTTTTATTTTGAACTTTATTAGCATTTCCCCTGCCACATAACATATATATATTGCTTGATTTGAATTTCATGTTCATTCGATTATTTTAATGTCATGTTTTTTTTTGGTACACAAGTACACTAATGATCATGATGTATTGGTAGAGCAGAGATTCGAGAAAGTTGTTACTTTGCATATCAGCTATATTGCCTGCATTATTTCATTATATGACTATTGTCCATAAAAGCTGAGCATTTTCGTTTTAAGTTTGGATTTTTATAATCTATATTTGTTTTTTGTGTTGAATGTGATCATAATAATATAATTATTCCCTTGTTTTTTATTATAAGTTTCATTTTAAATCACACTTGTACGAACTACTGGTGCTTGGAACACAAATACCAGAAGGAACGTGAAGAGAATTGAAAATGCTGATCAAATGTAGAATGATTCTTGTACTTAGTTATATATTATAGATTGACCACAAGTACTTACTCATCAAAATATGTTTGACTACTGGCCCGAATGTGTTGTGCTGTGAATCTTACTAATAAGACACAAGGAGGGAAAATCATAAACTGGTTGGGGATTAGATACTTGATACTGATACGTTGAACTGTAAATGGTTTTGTTGTTTTTCTATTCTTTTGCATAGCTATGGTTCTGATGTATGTGTATGAAAACGTATGTGCATATTACATCCATTGATAAAAATTGTCAGGTGTTTGTGAATAGGGCTTTTGTCAGAATCACTTATTTTACAAAACATAATTTTCCTTGTCTTGATGCCTTGTTTCACCAATATTTCTTTCATTCTTGATATAGCCCAACATGAGAATCTTGGTTACTGGAGGAGCTGGATTCATTGGGTCTCACCTAGTTGACAGATTGATGGAAAATGAAAAAAATGAGGTCAGCATGTTATCTTTTTGCATATAATTTTTTATACATCTCATGTTCTTTCATATTTGAACTGATTCCTTGCAGATGACATAACTTGTTATTATCCTATATGTGATAAAGTAAGATACAGCATGTAGAACTGAGTATGATTTGACAAAGTTCTGCTACAATAACCCTGTCTTTAATTAGGTCATTGTTGCTGATAACTACTTCACTGGATCCAAGGACAACCTCAAAAAATGGATTGGTCATCCAAGATTTGAGCTTATCCGTCATGGTATAGTCTCATTTTTGTTTACAATCAAATATCCATGACATCAAAACTGTTACACATGAGATGTGCATGTGTGCTTTTTTTTCTCTTTCATTTTTGCTCGTCTGGCTTATATATTTGAACTTTAAAATCTAGTTTAGAAACTGATTTCTGTTAACTTAAGGATGCAAAGGATCATGCAATCAGCATAAGCTTCACTGTTGTCACACCACAAATTAAAGCAATTTCTATTTCAACTGTTTCTTAATCAACCAGAATTTGGTTAGGCATCTGATGAGGAACATTAATGATGATTCTGTTGTGTACTTAGTATGTTATGTTCAGCATTTCCTTTAAATCTGTTTGTGAACCAGTGGTGCTGATGCACATTATCACTTTGATCCCTTCATAGATGTCACGGAACCTTTGTTCATTGAAGTTGATCAGATCTACCATCTTGCATGCCCCGCTTCTCCTATTTTCTACAAATACAATCCAGTAAAGGTATAGCTTTGAGAGTCTCTTTTGTCTTTCTAATCATTTTCCTTGTACTTGCCAATCGTACATATTCATGTCAACTGTTGAGGAATATGCTTTCTAGTTCATTGCATGCTCACTGATACAGGTTGCCTTTTACATAAATATTGAGCCCCTCTTCTCTTTCTCCTTTCCCTTAAAGTAGATTTATTCCCATGCATATTGTTACGTTCTGCCCATATTTATGTCTAGCTCCTGTCATGCATCATTCGTTGGATTCTCTTATCAGACCTTGATGACTATCTAATTTGTAAGAGAATAATAACTTTACAGACAATAAAGACAAATGTGATTGGCACACTGAACATGCTTGGGCTTGCAAAGCGAGTTGGAGCAAGGTTGAATTTTCTTTTCTTTTCTTTTCTTTTTTCCCCTAAAAAATGATAATGTCAACTGCTGCCATCAGTTGGACTTAATTAGTTCTAATTTTATTGACAGGATTTTGCTTACATCAACTTCAGAGGTATATGGGGATCCTCTTGAGCATCCCCAACCTGAAAGCTATTGGGGCAATGTTAATCCTATTGGTAATTTTCTTTATGTTAGTTTCAACTTGCCCCTTGGGCTTCTTAAATGGAACTATTTCTGTTGCTATGACCTATGACTATGAATTCCAATTTAATGGATATATATGTACTGAATAAACCATGAAAGACCTAATTTCCTATTTAATTTGTGAATAACAAAGTGGTTTATTGTTTGATTTTCTTTTTCATGATAAGCAGGATAGTTAGTTACAGATTTGAGCTTAAAGCCTTGATTATATATATTCATTCTCTTTTGATGATTTTGATGATTATTCCATGGGAAACATTTTTCTATATCCCCACCCCACCGAGTCTTTTCCTTTTTTTTGTGACATAAACATTAGCTCCATGATGCAAGATTAACCTTTTTGGTGCAAAGAATTTCGTTTATACATATTCATGAAGATGTAGTTAGAGGATTTAAATATATGATAATAATATGATAATAACAGGAGTTCGTAGTTGCTATGATGAGGGGAAACGTGTGGCTGAGACTTTGATGTTTGATTATCATAGGCAGCATGGGCTAGGTAATTTCTTGTCTTCTTTTCCTTAAAATTGCTTCTCATTCTTTTTAAGATATATCTAGTAGAAATTTTCCTTTGTTTTTTCCTCCTTGAGGTGTTTATATCTTTTCAAACGTAGAAATACGCATTGCAAGAATCTTTAACACATATGGACCACGCATGAATATTGATGATGGGCGTGTTGTTAGCAACTTCATTGCTCAAGCACTTCGGTAATTTCTTAACTTTTTTTCTGGTATATATATGCTGTAATGTTGTTATTTTGGCATGGCTTATTTATTATGGTCTGATAATTTTGGTTGCCAGAAAGAGGCCTTTACCAGAATGCATGATTTGTTCAATGATCATGATCTTCACTTGCTAGATCAATTATTGATTTAATTATTTTAATAGAGCTATGATTTCTATTTTCCATCTCAGCCCCATTCTATGTTGATTCTGACCCTTTGTTCCTCACTTAATCTTTGGTTTGTTATAGTGGTGAACCCTTGACAGTCCAATCTCCAGGAACACAAACTCGCAGTTTCTGCTTTGTCTCTGACCTGGTATATATCTCATAATTCATTTGTATCTTTGACTTATTACTACCTGTAATGTGATTATGCTTATTTGTAAGAGATCTCATAGGTTGATGGCCTTATCCGGCTCATGGAAGGACCTAACACTGGGCCAATCAACCTTGGAAACCCAGGTTAGATTTCTACTGCTAGGCCTGTATTTGAGTATCATTAATTTTATATCTGGGAAAGTATCCTTACTTTCTTTGCACTCAGTTACTTATTTGAGTATCTTTACATTTTCAGGTGAATTTACAATGATTGAACTTGCTGAGACAGTGAAGGAGGTCAGTTTTAAGCTTTTTTCTTTTTCAGTTGCATTTACCTCTCCTAGTTTGGTTTACCCACTTGTTTTCATTTTAAGTTTAAGCTGTGACTGTGAGTAGTAAAATGTGATTTGGAATTCTTGGTTACCAATCCAATGAATCCATTGAGCTATTTTTCTGAAGGAAGAATGCTTGTGCACAATACCAAATTAATACATCTCATCTATATTTATCTGCATTATGAGAATGGAAATATCGGCAATTAAGTTTTTAGTTAATGCTTTTTGGGTGGTTTGCAGCTTATTAATCCAAATGTGGAGATCAAGATGGTAGAGAACACTCCTGATGATCCACAACAGAGAAAACCGGACATAAAAAACGCAAAGGAATTGTTGGGGTGGGAACCGAAGGTCAAGTTGCGGGATGGTCTTCCTCTTATGGAAGAGGATTTCCGTCTGAGGCTTGGAGTTGACAAAGTAAAAAACAGTTAACTTGTTTTCACTGCTTCAGTGTCATGTCAAAGTAGATAATAAGTGGGATGAGTCTGGCAGTTTTTCCATCTTCATAGTTGCTACTGAGGAAGTTGGAGTGCCTGAAATTTGATGTCTGGAAGCACCACATTGTCAAAAATCTCGTTCTTTGTTCGGCAAAAGACTATAGCATGTCACTTCAAATTTTGCCGGTGGAATGGTGATTGCATTGAAATTTCTTCTTTTAAGTCTGTTTTCCGATTATCTGTTCTACTTTCTTTAAACAAGTGTGTTTGGGTCTGAGTTTCTTCTGGGCACGCTCAGCTCCTATAACTAAATGTTAATTGCAGAGTTTGGAGTCATGCCATTTACTCTGATGCAAGGTCTATATAGAAGAAGTGAATGATTTGTAGCTTCATTGATGGACATTATCATACAAGATCTGAGTCGATTTTCATTTTGAATTGTATAATTGATTTATTGGAAAACAAGTTAGTTTATAATAAAATTCTATTCAGAACTTTATTATAGTATCTTGTTTGCAAATAATCTGGAATTAGTTTTACTTAATTATTTTTCGTTGTCTTCAAGGTTATGAGAAAAGCAAGAAGAACATAGGATTATCTAATGACAAAAAAGTTCCGGATAAAGTGGTCGGTTGATGGTAATTTGGTGCAATTCACGATGAAGTTTGATAAAAAAAACATGAACATCCTGTACCATTGCCATACTCTATCCTGCTTTGTCACAAAATTGGGGGCTTCCTTTACATTATGTTAAATTGATGTCATGTAGCCGTGATCATATTCATAGAAAAAGTGTCAATAGCTAACTTATAGATTACCGCCTCTCTCTCTCTAAACCTTCTCTTTACTCCTCTCTTCTTTCTTCCTCATCCACCGGAAGGGGTGGTTTTGGATCATTTTTTGGCTTGAAATCATCCCTTTACATCGTTTTTCTCTCCTTTTATCTACATAACTGATTTTTCCATATAGATCTGGTTTTTCTTTTGTGATTTCGCCGTCTGAGTGCGGCGTTGTTTTGTTCGTCGTTTTGGTGCAGCGTTGTTTGGTTTCCCGTCTTGTTGCGGTGTTCGTTTGGTTCAGATTGGCAAATCAGCTTCGATCCATTACAAATTCAATCAAGACTTGGGCGTTAAAGTTACAGATTCGAAGGCATGGGTATTTCGGTCACTTTGAATTTGTCACACTTGCAGGCATTTTGCCGTTTTATACTATTAACCTGGGTGCTATGAGTTTGTTCGCAGATTCATCCTTTTCGGTTTTTAGCGATGTTGAATTTGTGTTGTTTTTTATGTATTTTACCAATTTGAATGAATGAATATCTTTTTTTAGTCAAAAAAAAAAAAAAAAGACTTATAGATTGATTAGTTTTTAATCACTTAGAAAGTGAATTAAATATATTGATTCTTATGTGCCAAAAATATATTGATCATTTACTTAATAAATAACAACTATCCAATATTTTTTTAAATTATACTATTTGGTACGAAAACTCCTCTTAAATAAACTCATCAGAAAGACCAATCAAGTGATAAATGACCATACATATGTGATTTGAATAAAAGATTATTTTCAATGCAATTGCTAATTGCTATTACATTAAATTTCTGCATCATAAAGAATAATTTATGATGTTTAACAATTTTTTTTAACGATTTAATCATTATGTATTGTCAGTTTAAATTTTTTTTATATCGTTAACCAATTAAAAATTATCATATCATTAAAAAAAATGAATTAAACTCTTTTCTTAAAATTTGGTGCCACCTGATAAAAAAAAAAAACCAAATTTGATGCCAAGCATGGAACACAAATTGAGAGGAACTTATTAGAGCAACTGATATGAAACTATGGCCTCAAAAAATAAAATAAAGGTTAACCATAACAACTAACTAACCAGTAAAGGCAGTAAGTAGTAACCACCAGTATACCGCCACGTCTCACCGCCGTGACTTCTCGATTGCTGACGTGGATATCTACAATCACCTCACCACCACTTTCCTTATATAACTGTGACGGTGTTGAGTGAGTTTGAGTTGATGATTCTGTGTTTTCAACGTCACTTGCTGTGAAACCATAACCTTAACCTTAACCTTAACCTTAACCAAACAAACCATCGAGCTGGTCGTGTGGAATTGCATAGCATTTTGCAGCTTCTATGGGAATGGGAGTGGGGGGTGGCGATGACGACGTCGTTCAAATTCAGCATGGAAACAAGCCCGGTGACCCTTTCATCATCACTGTTAATTGTCCCGACAAGACCGGTCTCGCTTGCGACATTTGCAGAATCATTCTCGATTTTGGTCTCTGCATTTCTAAAGGAGGTTCGTTGCTTCCATTCTTTTTCACCGATCCTTTTCAGCTGTAGATTGCTTATTCCTTTACTCAATATCACATTATATTTAACAAGATTAGCCTTTCTCTATGGGATTTGGACTCTTGTTTTACTCTAAAGAGTGTCTAGTGTGTTTGAATTAATAATTAATAATCGATAATCAATAATGGAATTAATGTTATGTTTGGATATGTTCAATAAAAAAATATTTTAAGAGAATCTGTATGGATGAAAAGAATTAATGTAAGGCGGTTAAGAAGTCTAAAGAACTGCGTTTTTATTGGGAAATATTATATTTAACATATGGAGAAATGATATAATTATATTTTCAATGAAAACTTATCGTAATTGTAAGAGCATCCCCAATATTCCAACTCATTAGAGTTGCTGAACCCATCTTTTTATGGGTTCTATCATGTCATATCATTATTTTTTACTTTATACTACTTCAAGCAAGAACTTCTTCACTCCAATGGTGTAACTCTAAAAAGTTAGAGTGCTTTTACAAGCAAAGGTTCTTACAGCTGAATGTCATGTCGCTCGTGCTCCAACCATGTTATCGTGTAAGAACCGATTCTTATTTCTTAAACAACTCTCAATGGAGATGCTCTGAGAGTACTGGTTGGCAAAACCCTAAAAATATCACTTTTATAAGGATATTAAGTTGTTTGTATAGATTAATAATATTTGTTTTGTAGTTTGTTTTGAAATGATGAAATGAAAATATTGTGATTGATTTCAAAATAATGAAACAATTGTTTTTAGAAAAGTTGTTCCTATAAGAAAAAAAATCTTTTCCTAAACACACACACACAATAGTTTCTGAAAAAGTACATAATACCTGGTTTGTAACCATCTGCTACGTTGTCTGAGAGATTACTCGCACTTCAATGCCAGTAGTCAGTAGATACGCCGGTCAAAGACAAAAAAAAAACAGTTTTATATAAGATTACATAGTTCAAAACTCCAGAAATATTAATATTCTAGTTAAAGCAATGGTGTGCTTGCTACATCTTTGTTTGCTAATAGTATATTTTCTCTATAGTTTATCAAATTTAAACTCAAAAAGTAAATGTCTTCTATATGACTTTGGCTTTTATCATGCACAGCCCTGTGTTTTAATAGCGTGATTTTCTTGGCTAATATTCTGTGCCTAATGGACGCTGATCACTACCATATTCCACCCTTCTGAATATATCCTCCAGACATTTCAACGGATGGTGTATGGTGCTACATTGTATTGTGGGTCATTCCACATTCTGTATTGCTTCCTATGAGTTGTTCTTATCTGAAAGACCGCCTTCAGGCAATTTGCCCACCATGCTCGGCCTCATTTTATCTCATCCAGCAACCTACAAGATCTTCTCCTGTCTATCTATTGAAATTCTGTTGCCTTGATCGAAAGGGATTATTACACGGTAATAGAAATCCTCCTTCACTTGAAATGTTCTTTCATAATGTATGTTTGTATCTGTAATTTTGTTGCTTATTCTATTGTTGATACTGTTCCAGATGTAACAAAAGTCCTCTGTGAGCTTGAACTTACGATTCAAAAGGTGAAAGTGACAACAACCCCAGATGGCAGAGTATTGGACCTCTTTTTCATTACAGATAACATGTGAGTGTCCTGTTTCTTTCATTGTATATAGAATGGGAAGTTTTTATAAATGCCATGGTGAAAATAGTTGATCATGTTGATGGAATCTCCACTTCTTTTGTTGCATAAGTAGCATGATGACGACTTGCTTGCTTTATACGTTTCAATATATTGTTCTCTCTAGGTCCAAGTAACTCAAATGCAATTTAGTTTTTTACTTGACTTTGTGTTGACATCCGTAACATTAGCTTTATGCCTTTACCTCTACTTCATTAGCCCTTTGCCCTAAATTCCTGACGATTCCTCATAGCCTTACCTATATATCGTTTTTTATGCAACACTTGTTAGCGTGTAGAAGTAGAAGCTTATCCCTTTGGCCTAAACTAAACAGTGGGTTTCTTCAGCCTATGATAAGCGGTGATTGAATCCTCTGACACATTAATGTTTTATCCTCCCGTTACTATGGTTTCCCTTATGGCTTAGAGTGGTGCATCTTACTATCAAACAAGGGAGAAGAGGTTAAAACTGGCAGGGAGAAGGAGCAGAGAGAAAAAGAAGAGAAGTACTGTGTATACCATATGTCCTTGCTCTTTATTGATGCCATTGCTACTGTTCTCCAAGCCTGTTGTGGGAAATTGTCTTTGTGATAAATCCTAAATCTCTTAAACAAGTACTTGTAGGGTGGTTTAGGGGACCCTAATTCCATTCTCCAAGACTGTTGTGGGAAGTTATCTGTCATAAATCCTAAATCTCTTCAACTAGTAATTGCAGAGTGGTTTAGGGGACCCTAATTCTTGTTATTTGCTGATCAAAGTTATTAGCCATATTTTGGTTCTGTCAAATATCAACGCAGTTTATCAACTTCAAGTTTTATTTCAAATGAATAATGCTGCTTATTAATAGTAATTAGCACTTGCTTCAATTTTGTTCTAGGGAACTTTTACACACAAGAAAGCGACAAGACGAGACATGTGAAAGATTGCATGCAGTTCTGCAAGACTCATGTATCAGCTGTGAACTTCAATTGGCAGGTCCTGAGTATGAATGTAATCAGGGTATCTCTTCTCTGTCTCCTGTGTTAGCTGAGGAGCTATTTCGATGTGAGTTATCAGATAATGAAGTTCGTTCTCAAGCTCTTAGCCCAGATATGAAAAAATTGAAGAAAACCAATGTAACACTGGACAATTCGTTAAGCCCATCTCATACATTACTTCAAATACGCTGTGCTGATCACAAGGGTCTTCTCTATGACATTATGAGAACTTTAAAAGATATGAATATGAAGGTATAGTTTTTCTTTTTCTACCAAAATTATTTGTAACGCAGTATCCTTTATAGCTTCTCACTCTACTCCAATTCAATGTCCTTGAGGGATATAACATCCTCATTTGGTCAAGTTTTGATGGCTTGCAGCTTTCAACATGGGGTACAATGTGTTAGTTCTGTTGGTAATTTGATTGGAAGTTGAAAAGTCCTATGTTGTTCATTCTGTTGTTAATTGAACAAGAAGAGAAAAACAGAGTTGCTGAACAGAGAAAAAGAACTGCAATTCATCAGTTTTAAAATTAAACAATACAACACTTTTTGAACTTCATTAAAAAACTATAACTCCTAATAACTACCCCAAACACCACACTCATAAACTGAACAACAGTTACTAAAATAAAAATAACCACCACCAAATACAATTTGGCTCCACATCAGCAGTCCTAAACACAACATTTAACACATTCAATTTGACAATCAGTATCAGGTTCCCTCTACCCACATGCGCAAACAGCTTAATGATAGGTTCTGTTTCTGGCAGAGGGAAGTAACTGAATGAGGCTGACAGAATTTATCACGACAATTTGTGATTCAATCAACTTTGAGCAGGCAATACCACAATTATGCCACCTACCTTTTAAAATCCATGGATTGATTACCATACTTATTTTATCAGCTTTGTGTACGTAGGGGTTTTTTTTTGTTGCTTTAGGAGTCATCTCTTGCTTTAGTAACTTGGTAGTTGTTACGAACCAAATATGAGAGTTGAGAAATCGATGAAAATAGAGAAAGGAAAAGAACAATTTTATTGAATAATACTGAATCAAGCAGAGAATTCTTCTCCAAGGGTTTTCCCTTCAACAAAGGATTTTCCCTTTTACAACTGAGCTCATGCTCGGTTCACCGATGCTAACAAACCATAATAATTCTCCCCTACCCCTTTCCCCCTATTTATCTAAATGGAACCCCTCTAACTAAACTAACTTCTCTATCTGTTTCTAACTGCTCCCCTACGTCCTAACAGTAGTAATGCCTAATTGGAGGGTTTTCAGTTCCTGTTTACAGGGTAGTTAGATTGTGCAAACTTCTGAAGTATCTTTCGTATATCACCAACCATTCATCTTGTCATGGATCAGATTTATTTGTATGAAGATTGAAAATTGTGTTCAAAATTCACTTGTCCTCTTTTTAGTGAAGATAAATTTTGAATAATGCTAATTTGCACGAACAGACTTTTATAGCAGTGTTTACAAATGAGGTGCCAGTGAAATTCAACTTCAATGACTAAAAAGCTCTTGTTACCTTCCTCTTCCACTGAATCCACTGGCTTATGCCTGCTGCTGCTTCCTCGTGGACTGGTTGCCATTATTATTATTCTTCGATTGACAACCATCTCCTTTTCCTTCTTTCTCTAGCACCGAATCCCGCCTTATATGTGAAGCAAAAACTAATCGAAGAGGAGAGTCATCAATTATAAAAACCAGGCTATTAGATCAAATCAGTAGTAGCTTGCTGAATTGCCATTGTCTTCTTCTAAGATATGATGTTGTGATTCCTCACACATCATTTGCAAGGCTTTGTGAATCATTGTTTGTGTTTGCTTGGAGTTGTGGTGTGTCATGCTTGTGTAGTTATGTGTTGTTCATTGGAGAAATGTGGTTACTGAGAGATTTTTTCTTTGAAAATATATATATATCTATATATATTACATTTGATTGATATAAAAATTGCCACAACATCGATAGATTTTTGTTCACCCTAGAAACTATAATAGCATTTTTGCAGTTTGCTGACACGTTTGAATTTTTCTTCTCAGATTTCATATGGCCGATTTTCACCGAGTACGATGGGGTATCGTGATTTGGACGTATTTATTCAGCAGAAAGATGGGAAAAAGATTTTGGACCCTGGGAAGCAGAGTGTACTCTGTTCACGTTTAAAACTGGAAATGCTTCATCCATTGCGAGTTATCATTGCTAACCGAGGGCCAGATACTGAACTATTGGTTGCTAATCCGGTTGAGCTATCTGGAAAGGGAAGACCTCGGGTTTTTTATGATGTCACATTTGCTCTCAAAACACTTGGAATTTGTGTTTTTTCGGTAAGAAAATTGAGAAATGTTATAGCTAATCTAATTCTATATTCGTTGCTATAAAAATATATAACTGCATTCCAAAATCGGCATTGAATATATCAGGCTACATAGTTTTTGTATGTGTAGTTTAGTTCCTTCTAAAAATACAATTCCTTCCCCTCGATGTAAAAAATGTGGGGTGGTGTACTTGTCTAGCAATTCCAATCCAACGATATTTCGTGGCCCAGAATTCTAATGCTTTTCATGCGTGTGGACGTGGAGGGCTGTCATTAATCATATATGTTTTCTGTTAGATAATAAAACATTAGTTTTATAACAAACAAGTGTAATAATTTAATTCCCTTTTTGTTAGGCTGAAGTAGGAAGGCATTCAGCATCAGAGCGTGAATGGGAGGTCTACAGATTTCTTTTGGATGAGAACTGTGAATTTCAATTAACGGATGTTGTTGCTAGAAATCAGATTGTAGATAGAGTCAGAAGAACCTTGATGGGTAGGTAAGTAGTTTTTATTTTTTAAACACAATCTGTAGCTCCCGGTAGTTGCAATGCACGTCATCTATCATTGTATATCTTCTAGTTGTTATTTTCGTGTTAATATTGGTTTTTGGCTTTGTAATTCCATTAGTCAGTGTATGATCTTCTTGGTGATATTTGTGTTATCCAAACACCTGGTTTAAGGGTTTGAAGAAATCCATGTCAGAAGATGCAAGGGTTACTGTTATCCAAACACCTCTCTCAAGCCACCCACAGGGTTCGTTCGTTTTCTTCCATTTTCTCACTTCGGAAATGCTTGTTCTTCGAATATCTTCGCTTTCAATTTTTGTCGGGAAGTAGATAGTGTGAGTTAATGTTGTTCGTGTGTTACTTGATGTCTCCATGGTTGCTTAATTTTAGCTTTCAGCTAGTATTTGAATCGAATTTGGACCTTTTTCTATTTTCGAATTCAAGTGAGTTCTGCACCTCTGAATTATGCAGCTCGTGTGTTAGCATCGTTTCATTAATATTATGCTTCACCTTGTTTTCATGGTTTATATTTTATATTTCAGAACAACATTCTCTTGCTTAAAGATGAAAACCCCATCAAAATTCATGTTTCAGATGTATGGTTAAGAAAATATATTGCAGAAATGTAAGAAGTATACCTTGGTAATTTAGCTGGTCTAATAGGGTGCTCTCTCAATGCTAGAATAGATTACATATAATTGATCAAGCAGGAATTAACAAGTGCAAATTTTCTTCCTTTACAAGAATAGAGTAATCGTCAACAAGGGAGAAGATGTTACTGCTCCTGCTGAGGATGCTATGGATGGTCCATTATGTATCTATCATAGTTCTTGACAGTGAAAAACCTATCCTTGACTTGATTGTCCAACTCTGGAGCCAATAATTTGCTTCACATATATTTGCCCTCCTATTCCGCAAATTGATGTGAGTATGCATCTACTGTTTTTCTCCTTGCTTTCTTGACAAAATATTTTTTCTGGGATTGTATCAACTTTCAGCACTGGTTTTGATTTATTTTGAACTTTAACTCCACATCAAAAAATGAACGAGATTGCAAAGCCAAGGTCATCGTAGATTAGCCCATGTCCCTGCATCTTTTTACACATGCACTAAAAATTTGAATCAACTCTTGCAAGCAGAAGAAAAATGTTCACAAAAGAAATACGTCTTTTCCCTCAGATTATTTTTTGTCACAAGGAATTGTGTTAAAACATTAACTATGTACACTGTCCGTCATCATTCATCTCTTCCTTCTCAGCCTTATTTTCCGCTGTCACCGTCGCTAGGCCTACTAAGGTTTCGGGGAACAACCATTAGTCATTACTGGAATCGCTCAAGTCGAAGCGAATAAGAGATGACATACTAGAATCCTTCTACAATGATGATCTCAGACCTTCCACTCAAATCTTGACTCAGTCATAACGAGCTTGCAAGACAAGATTTCTACATCTTCCACCCCTGCTCCTCTCCACGTGACGTTCCGAGGAGACTCGATCGCAGATTGGGTACCATTTGGAGGCTATCAAGGACAATCTTGGGCTTCCTTTGCCAAGAAACTCGTCGGCACCAGAGGAGAAGAACAGGGATGTGGAGTTCATTTGGGTTTTTTCTGACTCCATATCCCGAGTTTCTTCCTCTTCCTTATCTTCTCCCTCATCCCTCTCATGTTCCTCGAGATTTTGATTCTTGGCATCCCGACATTTCTTGGGCTGCATCTATCCCCTCCTTCCTTTGCTCAAGGCAATGGGGTTGAGGGTGGCAGGAATGAGCGAAAGCGGAGGAGAGGTGATGTTCTATACCAATCGTTGCCGTCGTCGATGGTGCCAACAGGTTCCATAAGATGAGGGAGTGATTGTGGGGGGAGTAGGCGGGGAGGCCGGGCAATGGGGGAGGGAGTGGAGTTGACGGAGTGAGAGAAAGAAAACGAGTGAAAAGTAAAAATAGTTTTGTGCAAATAAGGGTCTTTTTGAGTCTCATGATGGGAGACATACCATGGTCGCCAACCTTAGAAGTTGCTGAGTTACAACAAGTATTGCATTAAGAGCAATTTCACATCAGATGTTTTTTTGTCAACCACACCAGATAATGAAACGATGCTATAAACCAGTCGGGTTTGGTACAAGACAGGAAGTGCAATTCATTTTCATGAAAAAACATACGGACAATAAAACTTAAACGCATTTGGTTCTTACAGAATTACAAGTTATTTCAAGCACTCTGGTAAAATAATAAATATCTAGAGCAAACAAACGCGGAATGTTGAGCAAATTACACTAAAATGCTCCACCAAGTTGACCATGATTCCAAATGAAAACAGCCAAAACACAATTCTTTAATTTTAATCGACTGCCAAAAAATCTAGTTCCAGTAACGCCAGAGTATGAGCTTCACAATCCATGCAAAGGAAAATTCACATTTCCCAGTGGAAGTTCTGCTGTCAAAATCTTAGCAATCCATTCATACAGAACCAGACAGTTATATTGGGTGATGGATTATTTGCAAGAACTGCTATGATCATAATCTTTGGTTATCATATTGGCCTTTTAAAAAAGTTCTGTACGGAGGAGAATAATTGCACCGGGTTAAAGGGAGCAACCTGCCGAAGTGAAAATATCTCCTTCAAACACAGCACACTTTCCTAAACCCCAGGTCAGGTCAACATCTATAACGACAGATATGTTCAACAACTGTAACTTCCAACAACCATTCGGATAAGCATTAATAAAGCAAAGCACTTCCACTCAACTCCCCCTTTCCTAGGTACCTCAGTTCCAATCAGTGAAAATGCAGTCTGTAAGAAAGACCAGCGCTGTAACTTCAACCCGATGACAGTTTTGAGAATTGCATATCAATGAATAGGGTAACAAAATGCAAACAGAATTTACAACACGGACAACTTAACCTGAATGCAAGAATGAACATAAATACTAAGCCCTGCAGCATCCCTATCCCTGAAGGCTTTCTATCTTTCTTCATCTGTTGACCTGTTATTATCTTTACCAGTGCACTCAACCAGCGAAGAACAGATGATAGAAACCATCTCACTAGATAAAATGCCAAAATTGCAAAATAGTCAAAAGAAAAGCACTCCCCTAAAACATATAAGAAATTCTCAAGACTGTATCAGATT
Source organism: Ammopiptanthus mongolicus (assembly GCA_039655645.1). NCBI lineage: Eukaryota > Viridiplantae > Streptophyta > Magnoliopsida > Fabales > Fabaceae > Ammopiptanthus > Ammopiptanthus mongolicus. The sequence continues at coordinate 6,111,737 of CM077349.1, forward strand.
ATATCAAACAAGCCTATCATAGCACAGGACAAATGATACTACAAAAAGAGATCAAATGATTCTTTTATTTAGGGTGGAACAGGGAAGAAGGGCAGGGAATCTACCTTGTTTGAAGATTCCACTGTAACAGTAACGGTTTAACCAAAGCAAAAAGCATCTGTGGGTGACTTCTGCAGCTTCCCACATTTTGCAGCCAATGCTTTATTTGTGCATAGATAGACGAGATTCATGGTTCCAACTTCCATTCCCACTTGTTGAATAAACAAATGATTAAAGCCAATGAAAGTAAGCCCAAGTGCATATTACATGCTGACTTCTGTTTCTTCACCCATATTTCATAGTCATACCCAAGGAAGATAAATATTTGACAACAGAATCCCAAACTACATATATCAACTGTAAAAGTTTTCACTCTAGTATCCTTCCCCTCTCCCTAAAAGCATGACTGTGATAAAGATACATAATTAAGCAGAGTTCCATTGCCATGCCTCAAACAACCACAAATGTAATAGCAAGAAAATAAAACATGGGTGATTCATTCAGCTTAATTGCATTGCCTCTGCATGATAACTCTCCAAATCAGCATCAAGGTCTTCTGCAGATACCTTTTCACCACGTCCTCTTCCACGTCCTCGACCCCTTCGAGCACCACGTCCTCTACCTCCTCCACCACGTGGCCTTCCTAACGCCACACTTCTCCCTTGTCCACTGTTCAAAAGGCAGATCAATAACACATACATTCAGCTTTAATACAATAAAGAATTACTTATTGATTCACAATAAATCCCATCTCTTGGTATAATTCAAAAGAATTCAAATTATTGTGCAAAATCCAAGATCTAGAACTTAGAATAAAACAATGTCTGCAAGATATTCAATGGAAACAACTCATACAAATTATCCAAATATAGCCCCCTCTCATCCAATCATCTTCCAGGTATTGCTTCTGCAATATCCTACTGAATGATCCTCTACAATCAAACTCAAACATACATACAACTGAATGCATGCTCTTAGGGATCTGTTTGTTTTGAAATTTCAAATTTGAGATAGCAATATTCAAAGTAAAAATTTATAATTTACAAAATCCTTTAATATAATTCCGAATTACAAAGATTGGAAATTGCTTACAACAAAGGAATAACATAATCATCATAAAACATGATTCAATCAAATTTTACAGCAAGGTTAAATAGAAACCTCAAACAAACAGCAATATACACACACCCAAAAGCAATGTTCAAACATCCGAAAACCTCAGGCAGCCCGATCAGAATAAAATACATGAATGTGTCACACCTCCAAAATTCAGATTAACGACAAGCAGATAATATTGTACAACTTTATTAATGAAGTATATTGCATAATACCTTCTGGGAATTCCATTTGAATTTCCAAAAGCACCATTTGCAGCAGGCGCCACAGCATGTGTAGCAATGTTTGTTCCCACAATCTCCACCTTCATTGGTTTCCCATCTAGTTGAACATTGTTGTACCTCTTCACCGCAGCTACAGCATCAGCTCGTCTCGAGAAGACTACTTCTGCTGTACCCTATGAAAAAGAGATTTCTAAACTATGGCAGGACAGAAAGAATTGATCAGAAGGACCAAATTATGCCAACTGGACAAGATACCTTCGATCTCCCACTCCTGTCGTAATGTACAGTATGCCTTTTCACGTCACCAACTTCAGAAAACAATTCCTACAATCATGAAAGACAACCTTAAACAACACTAACCCTAACCCCAAATAGATGCTGACAATTAAGTAAACGTGTTCCACATGCTTTTACATTTGGGAAAAAAAAGAGGAACAAAATAGAGCCAATTTGAAATCAAATTCTACATATATGACCATGGTTAGAGTATGGTTGGAGTGTGGTTTGTGTTAGTGATTAGTTAGTTAGATTAGTTTGTTAGTAGTTAGTTACTTCAGTTGTTCTATACAAGCCACGTCATTGGTTTGTTGTAAACACTTCACCCATTTAGTAAATGTAAGATTCTTTATTCTCTTTCAAACTCTTGATTTTCTATATCTCTTGCCATGTTTCTCAACAACATATACAAACAATGCTATAGCTAGTTAGCTACTTAAGAATAAAAACACTATCATTTGAGGAAAGTGCGTTTCTATATTTCTAGATGTAGATTAAGGAAGAAAAAAAAAAAAGCGATTTCCACATCAAATTTCACACACGCAAAGGATGCTATAGCTAGATAACTTCAAAATCAAATGTAAAATTTAGAGGTTAAGATAGAAGCAAATACCTTAACATCATCATTGGATACGCCGTAATCCAAATTAGATATGTAGAGCTTCGTCCCCGTTTCAATTGAAGAAGCTCGACCACCTTGGATTGGGTATGACGCCACGTTCACAGGCTGATCTGCATACATGTCGTGCTGCCACGCCGTCTCCGGCGCCTATATACAAAGCGAACCAAAACGGCACCGTTTGAATCAGATTTCGAAATAGCAAATCGTATCGAAAACGGATCCGGTGAAAAAATAGGGGATACCTTGGCGGCGGAGGCATAGGGTGCGGCACGGTTAGCGGCGCGGTTTGAGATGCGGCGAGCGGGTCCGGGTCCAGATCCGGGTCCTCGGTTGCGGCCCCGGGCGGAGTTGGAGGATCCGGATTTCTTGTTTTTCTTGATGATGTCATCCAGGGTCATATCGAGAGCTGCAGACATGTTTTTTTACCTTCGAATCACTGAGTTTGGATCTCAGAGGCAAAGGAGGAAAATTAGGGTTTCCTCGAAGAAGAGGGTTTGAGAAGAGAGAGAGGAAGGTGATAAAAGAAGAGGAAAAGGAAACACGGTCTAAGAATAAACTAAAAAGTCAACACGGGGTTGTGATAAGAACAAACGATGTGAGACTTATGGTCCCACCTCCTATCCTACGTGGATCCAATCCCCTTTCTATATATGGGTTTCCATTCCCCCGCAAACAACGCACCGAAAAAGGATACTGGACCTTATTACTCGGCCCAACCCCTCATCACCAACCTTGCGAATCATAATGAGCCTGGCCCAATATTCTGACCCATTCCAAACAATATCACACTCCTAACACTCATTGAAACACATCATGCCTGAGTTGTATGTAAAGTGAGAAAGTAAGATTAAATTCACCTTTATATCATTTAGAGGATTGAGATCTCAATGCATTTTAACTAATTAAGGATGGATAAATTCTTACTTTCTCACTTTACACTCAATCTCACTTCAAAGGAGCTTTATCTTGAAGAATGTATCAGACTTATGATCTCATGTATTCGCTCGACTCCAACCTTGTTATTGACATAGGAGGTGCTCCGCCATATGCAGAGGAACAAGACGGAACAGAAGCACACACTACTAACTTATGCATTTCCACATTAACAACTAGAATGTGGAGCCCAAAAAGTCAAGATTGTAAACAGTTGTGCTAATTATTTTATATCAACATGAAGCAACTCTAAGTTTTTTTTTCAACCTCTTGCAACATATACATTTTAGTTTTTGTTCTGATAAAGTACTTGGGGGACCAGATGCCTCGATGAAACGGGAGTGATGAACTACTAAGGATATCAGTATGGGGTAATGTGTGTTTGGACTTGCCTTACCTAGAACCCCTCCTCTCCTTTTAATAGTTGTGGGAAGGGTAAAAGGTGTGAATTGATTACCCATGTGGGTCCTAGAATCTCAATTAGTTAGCGAGATTCCAAAGGTGTGACGGTCAACTCCTTTTTTATTACATCCCTATGTAGGGTGTTTATGTTACATCACCCTCCAAGAATAAGTTAGATGCTTTTAGAACATTGGATCACTTAAATATTCCTTGATTCATAAAGAAGGCACGTCAGTTGGCAGGGTATAACTCAAATTTCGAGGATTATAGCTCGGGCTTGATGGCCCCCATCCAAAGGATTGCTTCGCTTAGTGTGGTCCAAGATCTTTGGTCGGTCGGTATGTTGAGGGTGGTCAGAGACTAACTTCATGTCCCAATATTATCAAGAACAAACTCGACATGCGGGTTTTAAGGGCCCACAGTGGGTCCCAACTTCGTCTTCAGGCTTGCCAAGCTTGGGGAAGAATAGTTTTAGGATATGTTTCGATTCACGTCAAATTATCACAAAACCACATCCAGAACTTCTACAAAATCATGTCCAACATTTGCAAACCCAATTTTCAAATATGCGATTAATTGTTGTAGCAAATTTGCTTTTACTTTTTTGGATGAAAGATGATCGAGTTTCTATATCTATTGATATCATTCATTAAAAAAAAGATAATAGGGACACAGATGGACAAAACGAGAGGAGCAATATATCATACTTGAAAAAATAAATTACATTAATATGAGAAATTTTGACAATTCATAAGAGAATAATAGCTTGTTTGAAAAAGTGGTCATGAGATCTAAATGTGTGTTGAAAAAGCTAAAAATAGTTGCTTCTTATACAACAATCGTGCATTTGACAGTAGATGACTATGAATCCAAACATACGCTAAGATTTTTTTGGTAAGTTAGTGAATGAATTTTAGAAGCATATATAAATTTACTGCAAGTATAATAAATAATATTCCGATCGATTATTTACACAACGCAAAATGGTTTTAGCTTTGAGCTTTGATAGCTTGTATCATATATCATGTAAAAGCGATTTAATTAGAATATGCACCAACAAATTAATGTACGTCACGCGCAGGCTACAGAACGAAGGAAGCAAGTTGAAGCACAAATAACCAAAGCAGCAAACAACGTTGGCAAGAAGAAATCTAAGTGAGACCTGCTCATCACCACATGTTTTGGCAAACACACCATCTCTGTTGGAAAATCCAATGGAATCCTGATAAAGTCGCCACAAGCCTTTGAAAACGATGAAGATGGAGACACCGAAAACATAAATGCCGCACCAGGAGCCAACGATGCAAGCACCACGGTAACAATTAAGAGAAGCGTCCACATGGCAGCATGGAGTAACGGCAAGGGTAGTGTTGACGCCACTCGCCGGAAAAAAGAATGAAAGCAAATGAGGGACATCATTAGAGTACTGAAAAATAAACACAACAACTCACGAGCAAGTCTATGTTGGTGTGATTGTGTGAAGTTAAAGAAGGAATCAGTTATTGAGTGGCACAAATATTGGGACTTGCACGAATAGGAGAAGGTGGGTGCACATTTTACTAACTTGTCTGTGTGATGATGAAATTATAAAACGGCACGTAATTGATGGCTTTTATCCTTGTTTTTTTTTTTCGGTGTTGGCTTTTATCCTTATTTAGGCAATTGTTTACGTATATAATTATTCAAAACATGCAGGCCGGCCCCAAGAATCTATATATAATGCCGCATTTTATGGGCAATTAATGTAATTCTAAGTTTCAAGTTTCAACAACTTATTAAAATATTTTTGGTTTAATTGCATTTTTAGTCCCCCAACTTTTTTCACTATGCGATTTTGGTCTCTCAAAAATTTTAATTGCATTTTCGTTCCTCATCTTTTTCAATTGTGCGATTTTGGTCGCTCAAGAAATTTCATTCCATTTTTCATCCCTCAACTTTGTGAAATTATGCAATGAAAGCCTTTATTTTGGTCCCTAGAAGGACTAATTTTGCACATTTTCACAAAGTTGAGGGATGAAAAGTGCAATTAAATTTCTTGAGGGACCAAAATCGCACAATTGAAAAAGTTGAGGGACGAAAAATGTAATTAAAATTTTTGAGGGACAAAAATAGTACAATTAAAAAAGCCGGGGGACGAAAAGTGCAATTAAGCCAATATTTTTTATGTGCAACAAAATACATTAATTAGATTATGAGTTTAATTGTTATGCAAAGTTTTTTAAACTATTAATCAATCACAAACCACTATGTGTGTGAATTTTAAGGTGGTTAGTACAAGAGTCAAACATTTTTACTAATGTGGATCCAATAGTGGTTGTTCGCAGTGGAAGTGAACTGCGGCCTAGGCAAACTTTACCTGTAAGGTCAGGGGTTCGATTCCTAGAGTCGCCATTTTAGGGAAGATATTACCTAACCGCCATCCCGGACTGAGAATTAATCTCATAGTTATGTCTGTTGGATGGTCAAAGACAAAAAAAAAAAATAGTTTTATTAATGTGACAAATTATGATTGGTTGACAATGTAACATCTTTATACTAAGAGTGCATAACAATTAAATCCTTAGAATAATTTAGTAAAAGTTTTGTATTTTAAAATTTGTTTTCATCAAAATAAAATGGCTATGAAAAAAGGGTCTTATATTGTATAAGCATGGGCAAAGATAATCTCCGAAATAGTTTGAGTAAGTCTTGAATGAGCCCCGCGTTAGCGTGATATAAATAAACAAATTTTTAATTTCTCATGAGAAATGGAGATGTATATTGTTATGGTTTTGGGGAAATAAATGAAATGGTGATAATACACATATAGTGGAGAGTATCATTTATTTTCTCCAAAGCATAATAATGGACCTTCCATTTCGTATTCCATTTCTCATACGAAATGGAGAGGATCTTTTCCCTTCATGGATTTACAAAGTTTCAATAACATGATGTGGTTGATTCTACATCGATATCACACATCTGAATCGCATATTTGTAAAAGAAGATGAAGGTATTTGGAGGAAGTTAAAATGATAGAAAATGAAAAGAAAAAAATGAGTTATAGGAACTCAGAAGCAGACAAATATTGACAAAATTTTGAGAAATAAGGTGAGAAATCTTCGTGAATGGCAGAGAAAAGAAAGCAAACAAAAATGTGCTTGGATGATAAGGAAAAATTTAGAGAAAAAAAAAATGCAACCTGAAGTTCATCATGTTAAATACCATGAGAGCTCTGATATCATGTTGAAAAACTGCCACAAACTAAAAAGAAAAGAGACAACTAATAGATATTTGAAAGTATGTATTTGATAGAATGGAAAGGTTTGATATAATGAGAGTAAAAATCAAACTTGTATGTTTGGATGGGGCTAGATTGACCCGAACTTGATATAATATTCTGACATGGTCATTTGCTTGGGTATGAACTTAACCAAACTATGGCCAAATAATGTATAGGACATAATTGGGTCAACTAGATATGTTAACATTATGTGTAGTTAAATCATAGAAAGAGTGAGTGAGGCCTAAAGAAAACTTTGAGCAGAGCCTTTTTATTTTAAGTGAGAGAATGTACAGGTTGTGCTTCAGGTTGAGTCTTTTTGCCAATATGTATGACATTTTTGTTTTATAAAAACCTAAGGGTGTGTTTGGATGGGATAATTTTAGAGGATAAAGTATTTATAGACGGTAATTAAAATGCTTTACATCAAAATGTTTTGTTTGGATATTTTAATATTAGGAATTTAAAATTCTGGTATTTTAATAAGGTATTTATTTTACTTAAAAGGAGGGATTTTAAAATACCATCCAATTAGAAGGAATTTTGAAATTCCTTTCAGCCCCGAACCCTTCTCCCTCACGTTCCCCTTCCAACCACTGCAACCAGTGCATCTTCCCCTTCGCTCAGCTCCTTCTCACTTCGCCTTCAAATCTTCGCATCTTCACCTTCGAATCTTTGCATCTTCATCTTCACCTTCGTGAAGCTTCACCACGACGCCATTGCCATTCTCGCCGAGGTACTTCCGTCCAACCTCGTCGTCAATCACCAACTAGGTTTGCTTAGTTCAATTCGATTTGTGCCTTTCCCCATTTTCTTTTCAATTTTCGCGAGTTGGGATAATCTAATTTATTATTTTCACAATCAATCTTGAATTCGACTCAAATCTTTGTAAGTTTTGCTTTGCTGGTCGATGATTTGTTATTCTCAAGAACAAAGTTATTATAGGTATCAGATCTACTCTTGAGTTGTGTTGTTCGTTGTTTCAACGGTGTTTAATCTTGATTTTGCTTTGATTTTGTGCTACCTGAAAGTGTTCATTGGTGATTTTTATTTGATATTTCAAATGGGCATTTGGGTTTTTATTCGTTGATCCAAGGAACTTGAAATTTGTTGAGACCTTGATTTTGTAGTGTTGCTACTACTTGCTTTCATATCTGCATGAATCCTTCATTTCCCCCCATCATTGATTAATTTTTTATATGATTTAAGGATTCAATTTAGTCATTATATTTTTTTATTTGATTAATTTTTGTTGTGTGTGGGTTTAGGTTGGCTTGGGTGCTAAGTACAGATGGCTAGGAATATAAGAAACATGTTCATAAAATTCTAATCTTAATGCAAGACTAAATCGGACACTTTGAACAAACAGAAATGCCTCTGTTTCATGACTTTTTTTTGGTTTATTGTTTAGTCAAGCATCAGTGAGTAGGTGGACTAATTAAATTACTTGTTTGTTGTTTTCCTGGCTTTCAGATATACTCTTGGTTGATCTTACAGATTTTGGTTCTTTATATGTTGCATTGCAGGCATCATTTTGGCAGCCCCTCTTTACTGGCATCTTGTGGAAGCTATAGCCGCACCTAATCACTATTCTTTTGCACGCCCTGCTAGCCTCGGTGATTGCTATTTACAACCCATCATTTCACTTTCCCTAGCCTAAGGTACTCATTTTCCTGATATGCACGTTCTGCTATGATTGAAATTTTGTTCATAATTTGATATTATGTTATATGTTGTGGATAGTGAAGAAATGGACACTATTGTAGTTGATACTTCAGTTACTTCAAGAAAACGTAAAAGAAATGAAGAGGAGGCAGGATTCGAGGAAAAAATAAAATTCATTGTTGCTAGTGTCGCTGCTATGCTTATGGGTGCAGTAGCTTGGTATTATGACAAATATTTTGTTAAAGAATCATACTGTAATTGGGAATTGGAAAGGCGTAGTTTCCTTAATCGTCTATATAAAGGAGCAGAAAAAGATTGTATTGAACAACTAAGGGTCAGTAAATGAGCATTTTTTAAGCTTTGTAGAATTTTACAAGAGAAAGGGGGATTAGTAAGAACGAGAAATGTCCCTACGACTGAAGCTGTGGCAATGTTTTTACATATCATTGCTCATAATCTAAAATATAGAGTAGTGCACCTTAGTTATTGCAGATCCAAAGAAACAATAAGTAGGTAATTCAATAATGTCCTACAAGCTATAATGAAAGTGAGCAAGGATTTTTTAAAGTTTCATGACTATAATCTAGAAGGATCGGATGCAAACAGATAGAGATGGTTTGAGGTAAGTTTGTCAACAGTTAAGCTAAATTTCCTAATTATAAGGCATCTTTAGTTATTATAACTTATTTATGATTTTTAAAATGTTTTTAGAATTATGTTGGAGCACTTGATGGGACACATATTCTGGTCACAGTTGCTATTGAAGATAGGCCTAAATATCGTAATAGAAAGGGAGATATATCCACCAATGTGTTAGGAGCTTGTGGTCCAGATTTAAAGTTTATTTATGTGTTGCCTGGGTGGGAAGGGTCGACGGGAGATTCTCGAGTATTGCGAGATGTTTTACGTCGTCAAAATTGTCTCCAAGTTTCAAATGGTAATATCATGAAACCAATGATATTTTATTTAATAAATATCAGATACAACTATATAATTATTTTTTAAAACCATTGTAGGTAAATACTTTCTTGTGGATACGGGATATACTAATGGCCCATGATTTTTAGTACCTTATCGAGGGGCTAGATATCATCTCAATGAATGGACCGAAAATGCCCCTCAAAATTACAAGGAATTATTTAATCTTCGCCATGCTAGTGCAAGGAATGCTATTGAAAGATCATTCGGGATATTGAAAAAAAGATGAAGTATATTAAGAACTCCTTCATTTTTTGATATAAAAACACAAATAAGAATTATTAATGCTTGTTTCATACTACATAATTTTATAAGAGACGAGCAACGAAGTGATCCAAGTTTAGAGGTCCAAGACTTAGAGCTTTTATCTGCGGTTGATGAAGAGTTAACCAATCAACATAGGGAAAGAGTTGCAAATAATACCCCGGAAGAGGTTGCAACTATTCAAGTAACTGAGGAATGGACAAGATTTCGTGACACTCTAGCAATAGACATGTTTGCTAATTATCAAGTTAGAAGAGACTTTGCTTAGGAAGACACTTTTGTAGTAGACTTTGGATTTTTGTTTTTATTTATATGTAATCGACTTTATATCAGTGTTTTATGGTACATTGCTTGTAATTGATTTGGAATTTGCTATTGTATTGTTAGCTAGTCAACTTGTGCATCTGTGCATCTGTATAAGTCAAACTACATCTTTTTGTATTTTGTTTGCTGATCTTGTACTGACTTTTACCAAAATGCATGAAGTTAAGGCTGACAGCCATATGATAATCGTTAAATAAAAAGTAAAAGTTGACACTTGACAGCACCTGGTGTTGTAATATGGTAAGTGAGGAGTCTATCTTTCTATGTCTTCTGTAAAAGTCCTGTCCACTCTGCACAGTTTAATGTCAAAAGGACACTCCAATTGGTAAGGAAAGACAAGAAAAGGGGGAAAGACAAGACAAGCAATAGAAATACCTTTCACCAATCTCAGTGGCTTTTACAGTCTTGGGAGTTAAGCTTTACATTGCTTTATACTGTGCAATGCTTGTTATAAATGTCATGCCAAGCATGAGTGGCTAGAATGGTTTGTTGAATCAGAACCAATAAAAGCTGAAAAATGTGATTTACTTAAGTTTTGGAATGTTTAGGGACAGGGGATATTGCCATATATCAAGGTCTTAAAATTCTACTGCTTTATACTGCTTATCCATGAGTAATTATTCATTGCTTAACATGGGTGATTTTGTTTGCTCTTTAGTGTCATGGAGCCATCTCAAGGAAGGAGCAAGACAAAAGGGAAAAGAAAGATGACAGAGAGTAACACTGAGGAAAAGAAAGAGGATACTAGAAGTTATATCTCATGGAATTTGGAGATGGAGCGTGTACTAGCTTATGTGCTCCGAGATCAGAGGAACTTGGGGAACAAAAGTGACGGAGCGTGGAAAACAGTGGCATACAACACTGCAGCTCAAGTGTTGTCTGCATGCTTCAAAGTGCAGCTCCTTGGAGAGAACGTTAAGAACCGAATTAAGCTATGGCGATCATGGTATGGAATTGTCACTGACATACTTAGTCAGAGTGGATTTGATTGGGATGGTACGAAGTATATGATCTCGATTGAAAATGAAGAAGTATGGAATGAGTATGTAAAGGTAAGCATTTTAAATAAAGTTCAGTTTGTATATAAAAAACATATTTAACGTTATGCATAATTTTCAGTTTTCAGCAAACATAGTTTTCAGTTTTTAGTTTGTATATGGCAAACATAGTTTTCAGTTTTCAGTCTGTATATAGAACAGTTATGTACTGCATTTTTGGTACTACTAACATATATTTTTTTTGCTTTCAAGTCACATGTAGAGGCAAAAAAATTCCCGTTTAAGGTCATTCCGAATTGGTATGACATAGTCGACTTATGCGCCAAAGATAAAGCCATTAGAGTTGGAGCAGAGACTGCACTTGATGCCGATGATGCCATGAACAATGAAGAGGAAGAGGTTGCTAGCTTTGGTTTGGAGGAGTCGAGCGTCGCAACAAAGAAACAGGTCAGTTTTCGACTTCTACTGGAACACATTCTCAAAAAAGAAGAAGTGGAGAAAAGGATGGGATAGTTGCTACAATGAGAGAGTTTGCCGAGTCGATGACAGAATTTGTGCAAAAAAAATTCAAAGAAGACGGAAGACAAAGACGTTCAAGAAGTGTTGGAAGAGTTGGAGAAAATATCGGGTCTTGACAATCCACAATGGCTCAAGGCTATCAATTGGTTAACTGAAAATCCCAGTAAGCTTGTAGTTATAAGAGCTCTTCCTCTGGACAAGAAAAAGGATTACTTGTTAGCTTTCATGCCTTGATGCCAGGTAAACTTATATACTTATGGCCTATGAAAGAGCAAGACTCTGATAATTGAAACATGTGAGAGTGACTTACATGTCTCTTGATTTTAGTACTACTATTTTGATATTTTCTAAACATGTGAGCAAGAATTATGATGCATGGTATGGCTCTAACCCTCTCTAAACACCAAAAATGATTCTGAGGGACATTTCCAACTTAAGCATAGTAATAATTGGTTATAGAATTTTTATATATATGTACTCCAATTAGAAGCAACAGGTGATAGAAAGAATATGACATTTGTGGTTCATGTGTCTTTATTTTTGTACTGGACATGATCATGGCCTTAAAAGTCTTCTCCATTTACACTCCCAGCAAGTCTAACATCAATGTGGTGCCTTACCTGGCTTTCATTGCTTGAGCCAACCAAAATGGTGTGATGTCCAATTACCAACTTTCTTTTCCCATCACTGTCCACAATACTTAGGTCTCGGCATATGTCTATTTTCACTGTTACAAACTCTTTCATTCCCACCTTAATGTACTGGTCAGCCAAATAATGGCAGTGTGAACTTCCTCATATCATGGTTTGATTATTATTTTTTTTGGTTAGTATCATCCTGCTTGAAATGAAATGAAAAACAAGAGGCTATCCAATTCATTTGCTTAGGGGGGAAAAGAAACAAACACACGTGAAGCAAGATATGTCAGTAGATTAACAAAATGAAGTATAAGTTACTGTGAAGACTATCCAAAATATTTTTTTGCCCTTCTCTGCTTATTTACATTTCTATTTTGTGAAGATATTGTTTTTAGTGAAGTTACATTTTGTGAAGTTACATTTCTATTTTTCTGCCCTTCTCTGTCAGTAGATATTGTTTTTTCTGCCTTTCTCTGCTTATCCATTATATATTATACTTGATGCATATGGAATATATATTATAATTGATGCATATGAAATATAGATCATGTTGCTGAACCTTGTATTTAACATTTATTATGGTACACTGCAAGAGCTGATAGACTGTTGTTATGTGGTGCATGATTTTATATGTATTCAAGGTGGTATTTGTTTGTTCACCATAGGGAAGTCACTCTCCTATGAGAGAGCAATGGCATGGAAAGTATTAAACAAAGAAGAAATGCATTTGTTTCATGTTCATAAATTGGTCTTTTGTCACGATAAGATTGAGGAACATTAAATGTAGTAAAGTAGAGCAAAATAATATCTTTTCATGATAAACTTGTCACTCTATTGTAGTTCCTATAATCTCAACTCAAGTGTAATACTGTACTCGTATTGTATCATTGAAATGTTTGCAAAAATATTAACAACATAACCTGATGGTTTTTTGAGTATTTTTAGCTTCTTTGGGAGAATAGATAGTAATGTTACTTATATATTTTTTACCATTTTTCATATAAGTTTTATCGTCTAAATTATGGTTCACGTGAATAAATTAGTGAAAATGATATAATTAATCATATTTATGCAAATTGTGTAATTTTAGAAAAATTTAGATTATTTTTAAATTTTTATTATTTAAAAATGGGCTAGTGTTTATTTATTTGTTATATTTTATATTAAAATCCCAATTTTTTAAATAAATATTCAAAAACGAATTTTTATAATTGAAGGAAATTAAATTTCTTTATCCAAATAAAGAATTTGAACTATAAGGTATCGAATTACTCTATTCAAACAAAATATTTTCAAAATGAAAGTAATTCAAATGAAGCATTTCAATTGCCTTGCATTTGAAATACCCTGAAATTTTAAAACACTCCATCCAAACACGCACTAAGAGTAAATAATTCTTTTGCTGATAGACCTAAAGTTAGGGCTTTAGTTGCCTCATCCTTGAACCGGCTATAGATACGAAAATACACTTGGTCCAATTTATGAATTTTGAACCCATTATACAGCTTCATATAGCCCCAAGTTAGTAATACCCTTATATTCTAGAACGATTTGTAAATTGTAAGTTGTAAACCTTACCGGTTCGTAACTAACCAACTAATCTTCAATTAGCTGTGAGTGACAAGATTTTTTTTTTTAAAAAAACAAGTTGGTTATGTTGAAAATTAACCTTTCTCAACCATGGTTTTAATAGGTTGAAAACATCACTGGGTTTGGGGAAACAATCTTTCTTGAAACCTTCCATAATCTAGAGTAATGGCTATTATGTTCGGGTGTCGCATATCCTAACATTTTTCTGTATTCGATCAATATCTAATGCATTGATTCCAGGCTTTCGTGTAAGCAGAATGGCATCTCATGCACATTTTAGTTTGCTACGTATTCAAATTAGAATAAACATTCACTCTCGTTTCTCAAAAATATTTTAACATTTAGTTTTCTAAACAAGTCAATAATAATTTAGTCACTAAATGGCAAAAATAACACCAAAATCATATTTTAGTTGTGTACGAAATACAAAAAGTGTTATAAAATAGAGGAATAGAACATAAGATGAAAGGCTTGAAACGCAGAAAAGGTTCTATAAAACACACAACTATTTAGACCCTTCCCCTTCGGGAACTTGGATGCGAAAGCCTTAATTAGTTAATTATGAATGGTCATTAAATAATGGAGAATACTAACGAGTGTCTTTAGGGCATTGGTTAAAAAATCAAGAAAGGAAATTTTTCATAGGTAAATTTTGTATTTTATATATTGAAAAGTATTACACTTACTTTCTCAATAAAAAATTTCATTTTGTTGATTCTTTAAACAATGTCCTCAGGTAAGGATGGCAAAACTATTCGCACCCGTGAATACCCGCATGAATTACCCACAATGGATAGTAAATGGATACCTAGTGGATGGGGATGGGGATCATAGTATCCGTCCCACGGATACCTACATATTCATAATAAATATTATGATAATTTCTATCACTTTGAGATGAAATAAACTTTATTTTCTTTATTGTTTCATACTTTTTAATAGTTAAACTCATAATAGTAATTTTTTAAATACATATAGTATATTATATAATGTTAATATAATATATTAATGCTATATTATATTGTATAAATTTATTTTTTTCCTTTTATTTTAGACTCTTAAATATCCATGGATATCCATGGATACCCGCTACCCGTACAAATATCCATAGATATTAACGGGGATGGATGCGAGGGAAGCACTACCCGCATTCGCCCGGCCCCGCTCCGCCCCATTGCCATCCCTACTCTCAGGGCCCTGGTTGGCTAGAACCTTAAATTAATAGACTAAATTAATTCCACCTAAAATACTGAGGCTAAAAGTTTTTTTTTTTTTTCAGGGTATCCTCCGCGTGTAACTGCGGAGACTAATCTCTCGAGATACTTGATGACATTTAAAGGCTGACCTCTCTCAACCAACTTTTCTCCGTACACAAGAGTCAGGGATCGAATCCCTAATCACTTGCTTAAGGGATCCGAACTCGTTATCACTCGGACCAACCACATGTTGATAAAAGTTATCATAATTTTCTTAACTATTTTCTACCATTATTGATCATTTAAGAAAATGACAACGACAGGAGGTTGTCAAATTATTTAAAATTGATAAATAATCGAAAATCCTAATATGATATTATATTATTATATATAGCAGTTGCCTTAGGATTATAATTATTACAGAAGAACGAGTTTTTATGGTATTTGACCAGATATCCCACATTCAAGCTATAAGACTAACCCTTAGGCCAGGGGTGATAGTTAGGTAAAGCCCTCTCCAAAATGACGACTCTAGGATTCGAGCCTCTGACATTGCAAGTAAAGGTCATCTAGGATCACAGTTCACTTCCACTGCGATCGACCATTGTTTGGTTTATTGAAGGAAGAGTTCAAAAAGATATACTTATAGTAATAGAAGAAAGAGAGTATCCAATAGCGGCTTCCTATTGATTTATTTTCTTAACACACAGATTGGTATAGAAATCATCAGCAATTGTAGATAAGATCCAATCCAATATTCTCTCTTTCGCTTAGTGGCACATCCTTATTTCTTATCGTCACCCAAGCTCCATAAAACAACGTTAAACACATCTTTATTCGTGATTCATCCATTTTCTTAGTGGCTCCATATAACATGAGAAAGAGTTCAAAAAAATATACTTGTAATAATAGAAGAAAGAGAGTATCGAATAACGGCTTCCTCTTGGTCTACTTTCTTAACGCACAAATTGGTATAGAAATCAATCATCGATAGTTGTACATAAAATCCAATTCAATGTTGGGGCCACAGCCTTATTCTTGCGTCACCGAAGCTCCATAAAAATGCATTGAACACATTTTTATTCATGATTGGTCCATTTTCTTAACGACTCCATATAACAAGAAAGAGTTCAAAAAAATATACTTATAATAATAGAAGAAAGAGACACGGATTAGTATAGGAATCATCGACAGTCGTAGATAAATAAAATCCAATCCAACGTTCACTCGGGGCCACATCCTTATTCCTTTTTGTCACCGAAGCTCTATAAAACTGCGCTAAATGCATCTTTATTCGCGATATCCCCTCCCACACAACACAACACAACATTGTTCCTCAATCACTTCGCTCCAAACCCACAAATAACAGCAAAATCTAGGTTTCCGATGGGTGGTGGTGGAAAATTGAAGGGTGTAGGAGATAGAAAAGGTGCTGACCCAAAGTCAGTGTCAAGATCCGTCAAAGCTGGTCTCCAATTCCCCGTTGGAAGAATTGGTCTTTACTTGAAGAAAGGCAGATACTCTAAACGTGTCGGTACCGGTGCCCCTGCTTACTTAGCTGCAGTACTCGAGTATCTAGTCACTGAGGTAACCTAACCTAACTTACTTCGAAAGTTTAAGGTTTGAAGCAAATTTTATGCGGAGTCTCTGACGTTGGAATATGTGTGGATGCACTGCAAGTGTTGGACTTAGCTGGAAATGCGGCTCGAGATAACCAGAAGAATAGGATTAAATCGAGACATGTTCTGCTGGCTGTGAGGAATGACAAGGAGTTGAGGAAATTGTTTGCTGGAGTTACAATTGCTCAGGGTGGTGTTCTCCCCAACATCAACCCAGTCCTGTTGCCTAAGAAGATTGATAAGGCTACCAAGGAACCCAAGTCCAAGGCCACCAACTCTCCGAAGAAAGCTTGACGACTTTTTCAATCTACTTGGTTCCTATCGTGTATAATAATATGCATCAATGAATGCTGTTTGTCAATGGACCTTGTAGATTATCTAGCAAACTTTTGCTCAGGTGTTTCATATCCATGTAAACATTGGATGAGCCTTTAATAAATACAAGTCTG
This sequence comes from Ammopiptanthus mongolicus, assembly GCA_039655645.1. Classification (NCBI taxonomy): domain Eukaryota; kingdom Viridiplantae; phylum Streptophyta; class Magnoliopsida; order Fabales; family Fabaceae; genus Ammopiptanthus; species Ammopiptanthus mongolicus. Next base: position 6,128,851 of record CM077349.1, read on the forward strand.
CAATTTCAAATTCTAAACTAACGCATAATCAATTCTTGCAAAACTCTCCATCGTATTCATGAATACCGATGTATTCTTACAACATAATGTCCTAAATTAGATGCATGTAGAATATCCGACAAGGAGCTCTAAGCATGAAAAAATTTAATGTATATGACTCATTACTTTGATTGCAAAAGAGTGACCCTACATCTGGAAAATATCAAATACACAAGATCAGATCTTGAAAAAAAATATAATAACTGTATATCAAGAGGTATCATCTTCCCGTCATTTAACTTTTGCAGGTTCAACGAAAATCAGCCTTCCATTAACTATCTGCACCATGCAGGAAATAAGATTACTGTATTGAAGGCAATTTAAAAATCACTTCCTATGAACAACATACAGATGCTATGTAAATTTACTTCGTCAGATTTCTCGCTATGCAACTAAACGGAGATATCAAAAATGTATACAGCAAGACTACTGATTCAGTTGCATGCTTAAGGACTCCCAAGTCCCAACCTGTTCTCATTTTTCATGAATTGTATAGGCTGCATAACAAAAATGCTAAAATCTTGATCCATGTGTATGCACTAAAATGATGTTCTAAAATTATCAAAATTAAACCACAGTAAATCATGCCATCATTGCCAAGTATGTGATGATTATTTAGCTGGATAATTACTATCCATAGGGTATCAGGGATAGAATTTGACATGCGTATGACATTTCCAACAAGAGGACAGGATGGGAGAAGCACACAAACATGAATTACATAGTTTAGGAGTCAGTAAATATCAATCCATAATAGTAAAGCGTATAAATGAATTTTACAAGCCAGGATTTGGACCACGAAAATACAAGTTATTATCTTACTAATGTGAGGTTCAAGAGCAAGATAAGTATCTAACTAATGCAAAATTTACGTTGTTTCATGAGTAACTTATGATGAGTATTCAGCTATAGAACTCTGCAAAAACTATGATAAAATTGTTAATTAGGAATTCAACCAATATGCTGTCCCACATAATCACATCGCTATCAATGCATTCAGTGTCTATTTGGATTAATTTAATTTGTTGTTAAATTTTAAAACACTCAAAGCCTTATTGATAGAGCTTTTAAAAAAAATCGCCCCCTATGCAGCCAATATTTCTATTATAGTATTCTGAAGTGAATGGCAAACACCTGCCTAAATAAGTTCAGCCCAAGTTGAAAAACATTATATTTATTCTCATAATAGACGATGTAACTACAAATTTTTTGCTTCTTTATGGCTTCACTCTACCACCACTTGAGGCAGATTATTAAGTTGAGGACAATATTCCATGCTCTCATGTTTCAAGCAGCCTTCGGAATAGGATCTAACCGACCTTCCATCAAGCAAGGATGCTCAATTGAAGTCCTTAAGATGGAATAAAGTAGTATGGTAAAAAAAAGTAAGGAAAATGCTAACCAGTGCCCTCAACACTAGGTAAGGAATTAAAAAAAGAAATTATTCACGGGAACTTATGTATTTAATATTTGGAGGAGTAATATATTTAGTTTTCGAATAAAACACTTCTTTCTTTGTATTCCTTAACCAGTGCCCGGGCACTCGTTAGCATGACCCAAAAAGTTATAGGCAAAACCTTATTGATGAGCTTGTTGAGAGTGCCACATTGGATAGTGGTATGGCCTGAATAGTGGTTATAAGAAGGGGCAACCCTCACCCTATGAGCTAGCTTTTGGGGTTGAGTTACGTCCAAAAATCCAAGATGGTATCAAAGCTATCATAGATCCATTGGGTCACCCACTATATTATCCACACACCAAACCTAATAATGTTGAGCGTGAGGAGGTGTATTGGAAAAACCCCAAGTCCCACATTGATTAGAGATAATACCTAACAAGAGCTTACAAAGTTTGGACACTTCTCATCCTTAAGCTAGTTTTGTGGGGTTGAGTTAGACCTAAAGCTCAAATTCTAACAGAGCTTTTGAAAAAAATGCACCATGTGACTTTACCCATTGTAACCAGTTTTTAGAAATTTTGAAAAACTACCCAAAAGTAATGTGATTGGCAAATGGTCTCATTGCTCCCCCACCATCTCCCCCCTTGCTACCGGACCAGACTTCAGTATCGTCCTTGACATCAGCCTTCAACCCAAAACGCGACCTCGGAATCCTACAACACAAACCAGCCAGCGGCAGCACCCCACCACACCCCTCAACCGTCCCCTTTCTTCCCTGGCACCTCCAACTGGGCTGCCAGCCTGCCACCACCACCACCCTACCACCAGATCTCAAGAGAGCAACAAAATTAGTCCTCTACGACCAACTAGATCTCTAACCCCAAGAAGATGCAATGAATACATATCTAAAAGAAAAGACATCCCTTTAGCCAAACACACACACACACACACACACACACACACACACAAACAACCCATATCAATAGCTCCTTCATGTAAATCTTGTTGGACTGGAGCCACTACTCAAACCGCGACACCTGGTGGCTTGAGGTGGTGATTCGTGCTGCAGACAGTGGTCCGGGGGATGGTGGTTGTTTTGGGTTTGTTTGGCATGGTGGGGCACTAAGAATGATGGTGTCTAGGGTGGATGTTGGCAGCAATGGTGGTTGTTCTTGAAGAAATTCAGGGTTTGAAAATAATACCCACTATTATATTCCATATGAGTTGGTAGAGATGAGCTAATCTACTCCTAAAATCTTGCTAATAAGAAAGTAAAAAACCATCCTAACTAATTCTGACGGTTACATAGATAAGAAAGTAAATAAATCATCCTCATTTATTCTATTTACAGATTCAATGATTCTTTACAGATTCAATGAATCACACTTATTCTTACAGTTCTGAGATTCACGGTGGTTCTTCCATGGAAGAGCAGCACCGGCAAGGGCCATTCTTGTAAATATTCAGTTTCTTTTTTACCTTACAAATTTCTTCTGTTGGTGTATTTTTCTTTCTCATCGACGGCTATAATGCAAGCATCATTATACAACTTCCAAATGGAGAATAACCATACATTTAAGCAAACACCTTGAATGCAAAGTCATTTAAACCAGCCATCAAGCTAAATCATATCATAATATTATGATTATGGACAAATAAAACAACGTGGATTCGAAATTACCCTGCCATTCATGGATTTCATAGCCTTCTCCGCTTGAATTTCAGATTCGTAGGAGACAAAACCAAACCCTTTGGGCCTTTGAGTTCTTGAGTCCACAACTAGACTAGCTGCAAACGAAGGTTTGAAACAAACCACAGCACACAGAGTGATGGGAAAAAGACAACATGTGAGAAAAGAAGAGGGTGCAAACCTTCTGTAACTACGCCGAATGGAGAAAACAACGTTTTTAGCTGCTCCTTTGTAGTGAAAAACGATAACCCTGGGAAACCAAGAAATGTTAAAAGGTTAAGAGTTTCGAAAATTTCTAGAATTGTAGAAATTGGATAATCAAAGAAGAAACCTAACTGCTGACGAACAGCCGTGTCCCGATTCCTTGAGACATCTCCACTTTCCTCTTCGCCCCACCGTTAGGAACTACGCCCCCGTAATATGAAGTTACTAAATATCTAAATTGGTCATCAGAAAATCAGGATAACATTTTGATTGTTATGAGATAAAAATTATTAATTTTGTCCTCACGAATATAAAATATGAGTCAAAATAATTTTTAATAATGATTAAAATATTTTAAAAATTATCCTAACAAAGATCAATTTGACCTGCATTTTACATTGTTGAAGACCAAATTCATATTTTCATTTCTCAGGGACCAAAATGTTATCATGTATTTTTGTAAAGGATCACTTTGGATCTTTACTCTATCAAGTTCAAGTTGGCCGGAAAAACTTCTGAGAACTACAATGTTTATTGGATTAATTAATTTAAAGTTAAAATAATAATTTGGTACTATATATTACATCGATTCTTCATTTAATATCTATTAATAAAAATTTTGGAAACCATTATTTATATGTATAAATGTTAGCAAATTTGATCCCTAAATATGTAAACGTTAGCAAATTCGTCTCTGTCGCCAGCAAAGCGGTCCTTATACGCGACACATTTTTTATTTGGTCCCTAAACCTGAAAAAATAAATTCAATCGGTCTTTATATGTGTCATCGATAATAATTTTGTCTCTGCCATATATTAAGGAGCTCAGACCTAACTAAAGATTCTTTTTGTATTGAATATTTTCTAAATATTATATTAATCTATTTCTCCTATTGCAAATTATATCATTTGGTCCGTAAATGATTTTAGATTCTGAAATTATCCAAGTTGACTCTCAATAGAAGAAATAGATTGATATAATAAATAAACAATAATCAATATGAAAAGAATCTTTAGTTGGATCCGAGCTCCTTGACAGACGATAAGGACAAAATTATTATTGATAGCACATATAGGGACCATTTTAAATTTTTTTTTAAATTTAGGGACCAAATAAAAATTTGTGTCACGTATAAGAACTAATTTGCTGACGGCAAGGAAGAATTTGCTAACATTTGCAAATGTAGGGACCAAATTTGCTACGTTTACAATATAGGGACTCATTTCCAATTTTTTTTACGTATAAGGACTAAATGAAGAATGTCTGTCACGTATAAGAACCAAATTATTACTTTAACCTTAATTTAATTTGTATTTAAAATAATTTATTTGGTCTTTCACCGGATATCTCACACAAAGTATGAGTGTGTTTATTTCAAGTTATCTAAACATATTCTCAAGAATGTAGAGGTTGGGAATATTGATTCTCATATTTGTTACAAGGTTAGAAAATTATTGTCGGATATAAAACATTGTCAGGAATAAAATAGTTTCCACTTTCTCATGATTTTATTCTCAAGAAAAGGAAAATGGTGTGAATAAAAGGTTCACATGAAAGTGAAAATAAAATTTGTGTAACTATCCCTATACCCCACTCTTACAAATGATTCTTGAAAATGTTATAAGTATTAGCCAAGTATTTTTTTAGTAAACACCCGAGAATAAGATTTCCAGCATTATTTTCCTGGGGAAGTTATTCTTGAAAATAATTTTACTAACTTTATTAAAGGAATTGATATTTATGTACTTGTACTATAAAGATTTTTTTACAAAGTGAATCAACCATTATTTGTAACTTCATTAAAAATATTTATAATTACCATAATAGAAGTCACATATAAGATGATTTATGACTAATTAACAATGCAAAAAATCTTATGTTGGCAATGTATCAAAATCAAACTTAATATTTTTTTTCAGTTTAATTGCTATACACTGTTAATGTAAAAATTTTTACACTGTCAACCAATCAGAAATCATGGTATGAATGACTTTTAAAATGATTAGGATAAGTTATGATTGATTGACAATATAAGAATCTTTATATTATTAGTGTATAACAATTAAATATTTTTTTACGCTTAATATTTAAGAACCAGCAAAACATTTTTTAAAAGCTTATATAAAATAATTTTATCTTTAACGATATATTTACTCTCAAATTATTTGATATATTGAAAGATCTTTATATACTTTGTTAAATTAAAAATAAGTACATCGTTATTTACCCATTTACACACACAATTTAAACGAGTGATACACAATTTTTTTTATGCTACGCAGTGACTTTTGCTCTAAACAATTTTTAGGAAGGAAAGGGTGAGTTGTCCTACTCTTTTTTCTTTTTGAAAGATGAAAAAAAAAAAAAAAAACATTACTTTTACCCCAATCCTTATAGTGGGAATAAAGGTAAGTTGACTTTTATACTTTGTTATAAAATATAGGTAAATTGTTGTGTTGTTTGAATGGAATAAAGAAGAATAATAAAAACGAATAAAAAGTTGATTTTACTTGTAAATACATATTTTTGCATAGTTCAAATAAAATGGTAAAGCTGTAATTTTATCATGTTTCATCACATCTCTTCCATTTTCTTAGTAGGAGCAAAAGAGTATCTTCTATCCATTTTCTTCTTCCTTATTTTCTTTCCTTAAGATAACGCAGGAAAACAAAAGGCACAAACCTAAGAATTTTCATAGTCTGGGATTAACAAGAAACAAAAAGGGAACAGAAAACATACTTGTGAAACTCGCATAAATATAATTCCATCCATCGATTGTGAAAAAAGCAACAAAACGTCAAAAGCTATATAGCTCTTATCGAATATTATCTCTATCATTTCATTTCATTATTAATATCATTTTATTTAATAATTTAATAGTCAATTTAGGAACAAGAGAGAAATAAGGAGGCAGGACTTCCAGACACGAGCTGGAATTACAAATTTACAAATTTTAATTTATTATTATTATTATATAGATAGGGGCATTGTGTAACTTCATATAAAAAAAAGTTCTTAAAAGATAGAAAAAGTAAAGCAGTGAAATCTGACCTAGCAATGGCTTTTATTCTACTGTTGACAAATTCTGTTGAAGTCCTTCCCACTATAACTTGGCAAGAAAGACCAAATGTAAATTCAACTACCAATAGGCTTGAATTCCACTTAATGAGATGACAACAACTCCAAAATACTATTCAATTAAAACTAAAAACAATAAAACAGATAATGTTGCAAAATATCTTCAGAGTTAATTAGATAAGATTTAATTTCAAACAACTGATCCATGTACCAAACCAACAATAAATAAAGTTCCTATATATCATCAATCTACCATACACGATTAAAGGATCGAGTAGATCCTACTTCTTCAATTACAAACCAAAATCAAAATAAAATAAAAATTAAAACACCTAAAAATTCAAATCTAAACTTAGCCCTAATAGATACCTAAAAGACGTTAGGTAGCAACAACCACCACCGATCAAACAAAACACCACCGCCACCACCACTACTGTCTGATCCTTCAAGAGCTGGTAAACTTGGTCACAGCCTTAGTACCTTCAGAAACGGCATGCTTAGCCAACTCTCCAGGAAGAACGAGTCTCACAGCAGTTTGAATCTCCCGTGAGGTAATCGTAGGCTTCTTGTTGTAGCGAGCGAGCCTTGAAGATTCTTGAGCAAGCTTCTCGAAGATGTCGTTGATGAAACTGTTCATGATCCCCATGGCCTTGCTAGAGATCCCTATGTCAGGGTGAACCTGCTTCAGAACCTTGAAGATGTAGATCTTGTATGTCTCAACGCTCTTCTTGTTTCTCTTCTTCTTCTTATCTCCGGCGGCGGCGCCTCCTTCCTTCGGGAGCTTCTTCCCAGCCTTGGGTTTCTTCTCTGCCGGTGGAGCCTTTTCCGCCACCGTGGATTTCTTCTCCTCCGCTGGCTTCTTCTCGGCTGGCTTCTTCTCTCCCTTGGGTGGCATTTTCAGACTCTGAATTTGGGAAATTTCGAAGTTAGGGTTTGAGAAGAAAGGAGAGAATTTGCGATTGGAATTGCAAACTTGATTTGTGATTACAGGTTGGGAGTGATGATTGATATATAAAAGGATTCTCGCGTTGTTATTGGTTGGTTAGTGTTTCACGCGGATCGATTACGTGGCTGTTGTTTATGCGGTGGATGGTTTAAAGAAGATAACTCGATTATTGACGGTCGTGATGTTGTGATGACGTAATCGGGGTTTTCGGATCGATGACTTGGCAACTGGCTTGCCCGTTGAAGCGTATTGGAAGGGAGGCGTGAATAAACGGTTGAGATGGTGAGATGCTTTTTGGTTCACAACGCCGATTGGAATCTTTGCCGGTAGAATTTAATTGCTTTTCATAGCGCGCGCAATCGAAAATTACACACAACGTTGCGCGGTTTAGCTTTGAGATGAGGAGGGATTAGGGAAAACAATGTTTTCATTTCCCCAACTCTTTGAAAAATTATAACTGGGGTCACGGGAAACCAAAAAAAGAATTTTCTTTGTCTCCAAAAATAAATATGTTTGTTGTTAGATGATAAGATCTTATTATCTATTTATTTTAGTGTTTTCTCTGATATCTCTAGTGATCTTGGGATAAAAGCTATTATGTACAATCAGAATGTGACACTTCAATTAAATGAGTCATGTTAGTGAATCAAGTCAAATGATTCTTATCATCTGATTGACCGACCTATAGAGGGTAAAGTTACCCTTGGAATATCAGAGAATTCACCAAATATTTTTTCTTCCTTTAATATGATAGAAATGGTGATATATATAGCATTAATTTCCGGGGAGCGTTTGAAAGAGTTTATAAAGAATTAATTTAGGTTTATAAAAATAACTTATGATACTAAGTTTATAATAATAAGCTTATAAAAATAATTTATGATTTTCTTATAAGCTCTTTTTAGCTCATTTTAATAAATTTGTATAATTAGGAAGCTTCCAAAATTGTTACATGAAGAATTGTCATGTGTCACTCTTGTCAAAGCATGTCAATTGCATGTACGCCTAAACTACCATACACATAAGATTGCTTACATGATTTAAAGTAGCTTAATATCATATATGTTGGTTCATGTACTTGTACTTTAATTAGTAGTCAAGTGGTATGCAATGATAATCCAATTTAGAGACACTTACTTGTTATAGGGTTTGTAAGACCACATTGAAGACAACATTGGTAGTGACGTTTAAGGTTCTTCCTTCCTTAACCTATATTAAGATCTTCAATCTTGCTTGCTTTGAATTCTAAAAAATGTCACATATAACTGATCATGACTAAACACAAGTTTAGACAAGTATAACCCAACACTTGTTGATTAATGACCTTGAGACTTGTTGATAGTCATAGCATATGAAACAATTGTAGGAAATAGTCTTCTTATAAGCTTGAAAGGCCATGATTATTGAGTGAAGACATAGACATCCGAGGAAAGTAAATCAAATTACCAATATTCTTTTCAGACATAATCGTTGCTTCTATAACATGATTTGCTAGCCTTGTGACAACCAATCTAGTTCCATTGCATAGTCCTTCAGTTGATATAAATTTCTTAACAACATTATTGAAGTACAAACCTTTAAATTTATGTTATGGTTAGGAAGACCTGATGTTCTGAGTGTGTTAAGAAATTCAAAAGTAATTGTCTCAATTGCTTGGTTGTGAACTGATTTTGACTTGTCAATAGAATTTGAGGTTAGATACTCCCTTTCATCACATGCAATAATGGGGAAAACATGACCATTGATTTTGAAAACACAATTTTGTGAAATAATACTATAATAATGTCAAAGAAGTAAAGTGAACCAAGTCAATAAATCACCAGGAATCGTTGATTTCATCAAGAATTTCAATAGTTGATGGTAGAATAATCGTGGACCGCAAGAATTCTTCATCCTTGTATTGGTGCACTAAATTATGATATGTACTTTGCACTATAACATGTATGGGATCATCAAATTTTGTAATGAGAAATGATCAAGAATTTATATCATGCATAACCATCATTTGGATCAGATAATTTTCCACCTTCCACATCTAATATCAACTAGGAAAATTCTCTAAGTTCATCTACATTTCTGTTGTTTGCACCCTTTTGTAGACGCATATTTTTTGTGAGACATAAAACGTGACAATATTTCCAAAGGTATGAAGGATTGATTGTATCATTAACAATATCAGATTGGCTTCCTTTCGGGACAACTGACAAAATTTGTCTAAAGTCTCATCCAAAAACAATGACTTTTATTCCAAATGGATAATTTGCATTATTAGAGAAACTCATGATGTCTCTGAGGCTTTTGTCCAAGGCTTCAAAACAAAACTTATGTGTCATTGGAGCTTCATCCCATATTATTAGCTTTGTCACCTTGAGTGCATTATTCTCCCTCCAGGCAACAATAGAGATGCTTTGCAAGTGAATGCCACAACCAAAACAATATGACCCTGTGAATGTAAGGCAGAAGTTAATGTTTTCTACATAAATTTTTTATTACTACCGCTATAACCGTAGAGGAAAAACATGCCACCACATTATGCATTAACAGCTTGCATAATTATCTCAAATATACATCTTTCCTCTTCTGCCACAGTATTTAATGAAATGAAAACGATTATAAATTTAATGAACATAACAAAACAATTTTGAAGTCCGTTATCACCTGTAAGAGAATTGAAGAAATTTTGGAATTGATCCTGCAAATCAGGTATATCATAATCATGTTATGCAGAGATGAGTTTATTGCCTAATTGACTTGTGACAGTCCCTTGTGGATATGATATTGAAGGATAATCCTTGAGACCTTTTATGTTTGCTTGCAATAATTGCTCAACTTGCAAGAGAGCTAAATTTTGGAACTCTAAATCACTAAGTTGGAAGTCTAAAAGCAGGGATGTCAACGGGGCAGGGTGGGGGCGGGGAGTACTCCCCCGCTCCCCGCCCCCATTTTACTCTTCGTCTCCGACCCTATTCCCCGCCACGAGAGTTTATCTCCTCCGTCCTCAGTCCTCACGGACCCCGCGGATCCCCGCAGGAAGTTCGGGGACCTGAAAACTAAAAAAAAAAAACAGATAACTAACTAACCTTCAATAAAATAAAAAAAACACTAAAAATCTTAAATATTTAAAATTAAAACACTCTCTAAGACATTGCAACAAGTTCAACCTTAATAGTACAAACAAAGATTTAATAAAATTATGAAAAGGTCAAGGATTAAAATATCAAGTTCAATTCTTTTTGTCATGCCCAACATGTAAGGTCAGAGAGTTTAAATTTGCTATTCTTGTAATCTTGTTAAAAAAAAAAGAAAATAATGCTATTATTAAAATAATATCGTATATATAATTTGTCATAATGTCATGTGAAAGAGGAATCGACAAAGCATTTAGAATTAACGGTTGAAATGTTTTTAATATTTTATTTATTTAATAAAATAATATAAATTTAAAATTAATAAAATATATTTATAATATATATCCACGTATATTTATAAATATATTTTGGTGATTTTTTCGGGGTTGAGGACCCCACGGGGCGGGAAGCATGTTCCCCGTCCCCATCCCCATCCCCAAAGTCCAATTCCTCTCCAGTACTGGAATTTTTCGGTAGGAGAGAGAAATACCCATGAATCACTGGATAGGATCTCATTCCCCTCAAAGTGCTTTCAGGGGGATTTTTTCCGCCGTCCCGGTGAGACCCCATTCGGGGTAGTCCTCGTGAGGATTCCCATATACAAGTATAAATTGTCATCCCTATTTAAAAGGAAATGAAATGTGATTTGATGTGTTATGTCGACATTGATAAAAACATTTATGTTCAAAGTAGTAAGTGTGAATTAAAATAAGGAACAAAGACTTGAAACTCAATTAAACTGCATGAGATATAATGTTTGATTCCATCAATAAACTGATTAAACTCAATGTTTAAACTTGAAACTACATGTTTCTTTTATTCCTATCACATGCAAAGCGCCACATGCGATACTCTCATGTCAAGCTTTAGTAGGTTAGGGGCCCATTAATAATCTACGTGATAACATTGAGATAAAAATATTTTTGAACTTGATTTGATTTCAACCTTTGTTATTATATATGTAAAAATCTATAAAAATATTATATATGGAAAAATTCATATGATTATTATATAAGTAATAAATAAATAATCAAACTATCCTCATAATGCCACATACATATTTCTTTATTCAAAAAACCTTCTTTTATATTACATAATATAATAATATAAAATTATAAAATAGATAATAAATAAATGAAATAGATTTAGCTTCTATTTATAAAATATTTGAGATAGAAAATCGAATTCTTTCACATCTGATTACTTGGGCAATAATAATCATAACATCATGATGTCATTTGTACAATAATAATCATTGATTTCAAATTAACAAATTGACATTTGAATATTAATAATAATAATAATTTTTTTGGTGCAAGATGGGATCTAAGCCGAAACAGTAAACAAACTAGGTTAAATAGAACTACGGCGAGGTAAGGAAGCCCCTGACACATCACCAAGAAGAAGCAGATTCAAATCATGGGGAGGAAACGAGTAAATACCCAATCTGATCCCTAAAATTGTATAGTCGTATCCACTTAGTCCCTCACATTATCAATATTCCAAAATGATCCCTGAAATTGTAGAAAGTTAATCAGATTCGTCCCTCCATCGGTATTTGCATGGACTATAATGATATTAAGTTAGTAATATCAGAGATGCATTTGTAACTACATGAATAATGTCAGGGATGCATTTACTAACGGATCCAAATAGAGGGACAAACCTAAGTAATATTTTGTAATTTCAAGGATCATTTTGAAATACTGATAATTTGGGAAACTAAGTTGATATGATCCTATAATTTTAAGAATCAGATTGAATATTTACCGGGGAGGAAACATCATCACTTCAAAACCATGATCCTTTCGAAGACTCCATTTGGCCGGCCGTTCTGCACAATAGCTTCCTTCTCTTAGAGTATGAGACAAGACCGCTTCCCACTACCATAGAGTCAGCTCTTTAACTATACAAAGCAACTTGTCATACATTTTTTAAATTGGTTTGAAGTTTTATAGAGTCTGCTCTTTAACTTTACAAAGCAGGATGTTATTAACAAGTAAGTATTGGTTTGATTTTTAAAATTTCATACATTTTATTTTTTTTAATTTTTAGATCCTGTTAGTAGTATTTTATAAAAAAATATATCACATGAAATTTAAGGCCTTTTGTTGCGAGTTTCACATCGAGTGGTTAACGAGCCTGGCCGTTACTTATATAGCTAGATAGACCACCCCTTCATAAGTCGGTTTTAAGGGGACCATTCGGATGCCTGAATTTTTCACATTGTATCAGAGCTACGTTCTATCCGATGGTGTGGATAGTGCCGCTAGCCCTCGTTTGTGGTGACGAGCCCAGGCTCGAGGGGACGTGTTGCGAGTCCCACATCGGGTGGTTAACGAGCCTGACCGTTGCTTATATAGTTAGGTAGACCACCTCCTCATAAGTCGATTTTTGAGGGGACCATTCGGATTCGGATGCCTGAATTCTTCACACATTTGGACATTAATCCTACCATTAATAATTGATAATTTTGTTATAACATGAAATTTATGGCATTGGGACGTTACAATTATTATGTGGATGTTTCTCATTATATGCTCTATTTTAAATTCTATTCAACGTTTATTACGACGATTACACCAACATTACGTCTTTTAAGTTGAAGTCATTCAAATTGAATTTAGCCATTCAATTTAAAATCATTGTAATCGACTTTAATACTAACATCCCTTTAAATACCTAATAATATATAATATTCAATTTATATATAAGCACATGGTGCTACATGTAGTGAAGTGAAAGGAAAACACAGGTTTTTTTACCAAACTAGAGCAATTTAGTTTTAAATTTACTAAAGTAGTGTAGGTTAAAAAATATTTACGTGTTTGGTGTAAGTCGTACATAACAATGGAGACTTGTTAAAAATAAGTCGTTAACCGATTCTACGACTTATTATTTTAAACTTTTATAAGCTAAGTCGTACATTATATATACGACTCCACTAAATGATTTTTTTTTTTCTCAATGATTTGGATGAAGTCGTTGATTCAGTATACAACTTCAGCATTTATTAACTTTTTTTTCAACCTTTGTATAACAAGTCGTTAACCCCCTGTACGACTTGCATGGAAGATTTTTTTTTTTTTAAATAACAGAATGTGCAAAAAGATGGTCATGGAGTAGTGGAACAACCAGTGCAAATGTTCAAAATGATGGCCAAAATGTCAAAGCAAAATATATTGCATCAACACAAGGTCATGTAAACACATGCGGAGAGTTTCAGACAAGCTCATTGCCATCACAAAACATAAGATAACAACCTATTAAAGAGGGTCTTATACAACTTGTTTCTAACACAATGAAAACTAAAAGATTTCGCGGGTAGTATATGAATCTCAGATGCCACATTTATTCCAACGCACAAGACCCATGTGAGGCTGAAAGTAAAGAAGCCAAAATTCAAGCAAAGCAGGGAGCAATAGGTGCATTCACCCAAAAGTTCAATCCAGCACATAAATGACAAGCATAAAGTCCGGTGAGCTTAATGTTGAACAGGAAATGGACATCATATGTAAGGCCAAAGGTTTTAAGCTAAATAACCCACGTGTCAACTCATGAAGTGTGAAAACACTAGCACAACACCGATTACGGTTAAGTGATTAACCAAAAACCAAAGCAGAGGACAACATTTCATTCACCCATAGCCAAAGCTCCATCCCACATAAATATGTAAAATGCAAAACAGGTGGATGCTCAACTGAGCATTATAGCAAGCTGTGCCTATTTGAAGCATATCATTGGCTTGTGATATGCATTATAGCAAACATTAATGCAAAAACACGACCATGGAGTAGTGGAACAATGGGTGCCCATACACTGTTTGCTATAATGCTCAGTTATAACAATCGGTGCCCATACATGTGTTGGTCATATGTAAAAAAAATTCTTCCATGCAAGTCGTACAGGCGATTGGCGACTTCTTATAAAAAGGTTGAAAAAAAATTAATAAATGCTGAAGTCATATATATAATATGCGACTTAGCTTATAAAAATTGAAAATAATAAGTCGTAGATTCAATTCACGACTTATTTTTAATAAGTCTGCATTTTCATGTACGACTTACATTAAATATGTAAATACTTTTTAATTTACACTATTTTGATAAATTTAAAACTAAATTACACTGGTTTGATAAAAAAGCCGAAAACACAGCTCGTTCAAATTTGGCTCAGGAGAAACTTCTCTTCGGTACTTTGATTGGATGGGCCATGGTCCTCTTTGCAATAAGGTTGATTTTGTTCATATATCTGACACCACAATGTCCCTGCGACATATGTGGGATAATGGTTCTCGGTCCCTTCGTAACCTTTCCACCATGATGCACCCTCACGTTATGGGTCAGTATTAGAGTAACAATACCAACAAGCATCACAAAATTGTTGCAAAATACCAACGGAATTAAAATGCAAAATAAGAACCAGAAAAAAAAAAAAAAGTAGGGTTAAATATATTTTTGATCTTTAAAAAATAACAATAATTCGTTTTTAATCCCTCATTTTTAAAAAAGTTATTTTTTGGTCCCTCAAATTTTAAAATGGTCCACTTTTGGTCCCTAATGCTATCTTAATTTTCAAAATAGGAAACGAATGTGAGCTAGTTTGAAATATGAGGGACGAAAAAAGAACATTTTGAAAATTAGGGACTAAAAAAAGGACGTTTTGAAAATAAGGGACTAAAAACGAATTTTCACTATTTTACAGGGACGAAAACATATTTAAATAGATGATAACTATTTGATAGGTGAGTAAAATTTATTTATAATATTATTCTTTACAAGTTTATCTGTAAATTTTTCACCCTTAATAAAATATATTTATAATTATATTTTTTATATTACTTTAAATTATAAAATGAATAATTAACAATGGTAATTTAAAAAATAAGACACTGAGCTGAGAAATCATTTTTTATAATAGTGTGGATGAATAATATCAATTCTCTCTATTGTGTTAAGTTTTATTGTTTGGGTTTATGGCACATTGAATTAAAAGAAATCTACCATTATAATTAGGATGTGATTTTATATTAAAAACTAATTATTATAATTTTTAATTATAATTTGAGGTAGGTACGAATGATATATAATAGATAATTAATTTAAATAAGTTTTTAAATAAATGACATTTCTGAAAAATAAGAAAAAAATTATTGCTTCATATGATTATTTAATAAGTTTATGATATAGTTATTTAATTTAAAACCCAAACTATATAATAATTGCATTATATGAGTATTTGTTATTCACATAGAATAATTATGAGTTGTATATCTTTTTGATTAAATTTCACAAAAAAAACATTGAAGAAGAATATTATAAGAGCATCTTCAATGCTAAATAGTTAAGGAACCTCTTTTTGGTTCTTAAATGGACCCCACAGTGTCACATCATATTTAAACAACTCATCCTTTTTTGTTCCAATGCTAAGAACCACTTCTTGGTTCTTAACTAACTTTTAGTGGATCCCACAATGGACCCCACTCTTTATATTTTTATTTAACTTTATTTTTATTCTGAATTAAATATTAATTCATATATATTTTAAATTAAAAAATAAAAACCCAAAAATAAAAAAATAGGAAATCTTGCAAATTTATTTTATTTATCATAAAAAGTTAAAATGATGAAAAATACATAACATTACATAAAGATAATAAATTAATTTCCGTTATTTTCATGTTTGAAACGTTCCCAAATATGCTCCATCAAGTCTGCTTGAAGTTGCCGATGAACTTGTCTTTCACATAGATTTGCTCTCCTTTGCAAGTATGTTGCAAAATCGGGATGATGTCCGTTAGATACTTCAGCTCCTGAGATGTCACTGTCTACATGATCATAATCAAAATTACCACTATATGTGTGTCGTTCGTCTTCAACAATCATATTATGTAATATGATGCATGCATATATTTGCTGCTTGATTGTATCCATATGCCAAGCATGCGCTGGACCACGTACAATCGCGAATCGAGATTGGAGCACCCCAAATGCTCGCTCCACATCCTTTCTTGCCGATTCTTGTCGTTGGGCAAATAATTATCTCTTTTCTCCTTGTGGCATTGGGATGGTCTTGACAAACGTAGCCCACTCAGGATAAATACCATCTGCTAGATAATACCCCACATTATATGGGGTTCTATTCACCATATATTGCATTATGGGAGCTTTTCCTTCCAAAATATCATTAAACACATTTGACTGGGTTAACACATTAATGTCATTGTTTGAACCCGCAATGCCAAAAAATGCATGCCAAATCCATAAGACTTATGATGCCACAGCTTCAAGCATGATCGTGGGTTTGCCATGATCACCTCGAGAAAATTGACCTTTCCATGCAATCGGACAATTTTTCCATTCCCAGTGCATACAATCAATGGAACCTAACATACCTAGAAAACCATGTGCCTCCCCCATTTGTAGTATGAGTTCAATGTCATTGTTGTCAGGCCTTCTCAGGTACTCAACCCCAAAAACCTCGTTCACACCCTTTACGAATCTCTCTAAGCATTTCACTGTAGTGCTTTCGCCGATTCTAACATAGTCATCTACACTGTCAGCAGGTGATCCATATGCCAGTATACGAATAGCAGCAGTGCACTTCTGCAATGGTGAAAGCCCCCTCCTACCAACTGCATCAACCCTCATTTGGAAATACTTATCATGGGAGCCAAGGTCTTCTACAACACGAAGAAACACATGCCTTCGCATTCGAAACCTTCGTCGAAATTAAGCCTCTGTGTATACAGGATTTTCAGAGAAGTAGTCTCTGAACAATCGATTATGTCATTCTTCATGACTCCTATCTATCACTGTTCTTATTCGTCTGCGCCTACTAGTGTTGTTGGCTCTTTAGTACTAATCTCATGACTTCTTCTTCAATGTTGTCCTCAAGTTGTTCATCTACGATTTGGTTCTAGAGTATATCAAAGGCATCTGAATTGTTTGGATCCATTATGAGATGATTGAATCATGAGAGAATGAGAAAAGGTTGCACTAATTGAAGAGTATATATAGAAAGCAACACAACGGCTACTTTTTTCATAACGGCTACTTTTTATTAACGGCTAGTTTTTCATAACAGCTACTTTTTCTTAACGACTACTTTTTCTTAACGGCTAGTTTGTGCCTAATAAAGTCACAATACAGTTCATGATCTTGGAGTTGTCTCTCTGACATCGTAGATGTGTCCTTTAAGAGGATTTCATATAACTTGATTGCATTATCTATCTCCTTTTCCTCAGCTATCTCTGCCATGATAGATTTTTTCTCCTTCACAGTTTCTTTCATGCCAGTAAGTTCGATAATTTTAGAAGATGTCTCTGCTGCTTTGTTCTTCCTTTTTGCTGCCTTTTGTCCCATTGGGCGAACCATTGGCGATGCTGGATCATAATTGCAATTTGTTGGTGTTTCTGGGTTGGAAGAAGATGAGTACACCCTAGCAGCAGAAATCTTTGTTCTTTTTGAAGAGCTTTCCATGGATTCGGCTGTCCATTTAGGCTCATCCTTCAGCAAACGCCATGCATGCTCAAATTTGAATGCCTCGCCTTCGTCTTGTGAAAAAATAGCATGTGCGGTCGCCATGATGTCCTTCTCAGAGCTTCCGCTTTTCTTCCTTTCGACAGCTTGCTTATAACAGCCGACGAACTTTTGGATAGCAGAATTCAACTTATGCCACCGAGATTTCAGTTGAGCTTTTTCCCTCTTTTTAAAATTCCCACAATACTCGTTATAACCTTCTTTAATTCTCAACAAAAAACTATCCGCCTTTTGGTCAACGCCTATAACTGAATCCTTTGACACGTTGAGCCACGCTTGAATGAGTTGTGTATCTTCTTGCATTGTAAATCTGACTCGTTTTGTTTTGGGAGCAAAACCACCTTCTGCTTCGTCGAGAGTAATGCCTTCTAGGCCGACTTGTGTAGAAAATTGTGGAACTTGCGAATCGGATATGGATCCCGTTGGTGTTTGAGGAATCTCATTAGTGGACTCCACACCACTAGTAGCTATAGGAAGCCTATAAAACATGGGAAGGAATGGAGGATTTTTTGGCGAGGAGGGGGAGGTTGAGGATAATAAAATGGAGGATATTTGCTAGTAGGGGAGGATGAGATTAATAAAATGGAGGACTTTGAGAAATTTCATTAGTGGGAGGAGGATGAGGATAAAAAAATGGAGGATTTTGAGGACTCTCATTACTAGGAGGGGAATGAGGATAATAAAATGGAGTATTTTGAGGACTCTCATTACTAGGAGGGGGATGGGAATAATATAATGAAGGATTTTGAGGATAATTGGCATCCATTTGACTACAATAAAGTGAAATTGTAGAAATGTAGATGTGAAGAAGATGAGTGAAAAAATGTAGGCATTGTCTCCAATTTATAGGTGAATGAAATTGGTAGAAATTGGTCAATTTTTAACCATTGTATAATTTCATTCAATTGCACATTGTGTAATATCATCAAACCATTCACTTGTGAGTAAACGGATAGGGGAAATCCTTTGGACAATTCCAACGGATAGGGGAAATCCGTTGGACCATTCACATTCGTGAACTTTCCTTACTTAAATTTTTTTTTGGACCATTATGGAACTCACTCTTCATCCCTCACTCCTCGTCCCTCACTCTCCCTCAGCCTCACTCTTCGTCCCTCACTCCTCATCCCTCACTCTCCTCAGCCTCACTCTTCATCCCTCACTCTCCCTCACTCGGCTACATCGCCTCATCGCCTGTCACTCTGCCTCACTCTTCTTCTTCTCTGCCCCACTCTTCGTCCCTCACTCTTCTTCTTCTTCTCTGCCTCATCGCCTCTCACATTCTCCCTCACTCTCCCTCCGATCTCATGAAACTCGGTATCTCCTCTCTTGCATGCACGACCTCCAGTCGGCCGGCGATGACTCTTGGATTACGATGACGATCAAGAACAGAGACGACGACCTCGTGCGTTTGGGTTTGGGATTGTTGATTTCTGGTTTTGGGATTGTTGACTCTTGGTTTGATATCTGATTTCTTGGTTTGGGATTGTTGATTTTTGAGTTTGTCATTTGCTGTGATTTTTGTTTTATTTTATTCATGCAATTTTTTTGATTTTATGGAAATATGTTCATTTGTAAATTGTTGTTGAACCCATCTCCATTTTTGTTCTTCTATTCGATTGATTTCCACGGTTTCCCTTAATTTTCTGTTGCATAAAATAGCCAAGAAATTGATTTTTTAGTTTAAGAACTCGTTCCTTTTATAATGAACGGCTTTTAGTAAAAGCCTCCACGTTGGGTAGCTCCAATGCTAAAATATATAAGGAACGACTCTTATTTTCTAAGAACCAACGTAAGGAACGTTGTTGGAGATGCTCTAAGAGTTAAATATGTTTTTGGTCCTTGTAAATAGCGAAAATTTATTTTTAGTCCCTCATTTTTAAAACATGTTTCTTTGGTCCCTCAATTTTCAAAATAGCTCACCTCTGGTCCCTATTTTGAAAATTGATCTAACGTTAGGGACCAAAAGTGAGCTATTTTGAAAATTAAGAGACCAAAAACAGAGTTTTAAAAAATGAGGGACTAAAAACAAATTTTCACTATTTTACAGGGACCAAAAACATATTTAACCCAAAAAAAGTATTACAAGTTTAAAATTAAAGCTACACGAGTACATCAAACATCAATAACAATATTTGACTCTCCCTTTGAGGTTGTTGGCTACTTGGCTTCTCCTTTGTCTCAATCAACTCATCTTCATCTTGGACTACTAGTGGTCCATGGACTAGTCCGTGAATCCGCTGACCAAATCCGTTTAACCCGCGAGTTAAACAGATTGAACTGAAAAAGCCCATGTTTAAATGGTCCTATGATTTACCTAGTCCAAGTCCTCATGGACTACGGGTTAAATGGACTGTCTGTGGGCCCAGGTCCATATACCCACCTCTACTTAAAAGTCACTCATATTATGATTTTTAATTGGTTGAGAGTGTAAAAAACTTTGTAATGATAGTGCATGACAATTAAACCCTGATTTTGTTCAATTCATCTTTAATTATATTTTCCTTAAAATGAAAGAAACATGAATTAGTCTAAACTAAAGCTGGACAAGTCCTTGTTTCGGCAAGAATGTTTTAGAATGTGTCGCTTGTTTGTCCTCGCTGATCTGGTCAGAGTTGTATCCATATGAATCATCAGAGCGGTTCAGACTTCACTTTTATGGTGGAGAAATTAAGATCATATTGCATGAAGCTATGAATACGTCTTCAGCCATACGGCACAAAAGGGAGAAGGTAATAAAATCAATACCTGAAATGTGCAGAAAATACTAAACATTATCAAATGAGTGTAGTTGTAGTCAATTTTTAATCACTTCGATATAAACTGAAATCAATAATGTCTGTAACCGCCACACCATCTGTTATTATAAGATCGTATCCCTCATCTTTAAATAGTGCAATAATTTGTCTAATTATTTCATAACTCAAATAAACAGACAATCTTAATGTACCAAAAAAACCATTAAAAAAAATGCTTTTACAATTTTGTCAGATTGCTAGTAATATTATTTGGTAAGCATAATTTTTTAAATATGCATCACAATTATTTATGAATTATTTAATAAAACAATCAATTATTAATAATTGTAAAATAGTTTTTTTCTTCAAAATTTATTGTAATGGTACTCTCTCGTAAGGAGAAAATAAAAACCTTCAGACTTTTGAAGCCAAGAGCAGAGATTTCCCGTCATAGTGAATCAGTAATCCTTTTCATATGGTTTCACTTTCAGTGAAGAAAATTCAAAAATAGCTATTGACAGTTAATTAACGGCTCAAAGAATTTATCAACTAAGCTAGCTGGCAATGCCAAAGCATAGAAACAAGTCAACAACGCCAGTCATCTAATGCCACCTGTTATCTAACCTAACAGCTTTTGTTATTAATTTGACAATTTCGAAGGTAAATACTATATAGGTATTTGATGGCAGTTGGAATTCGGAAACCTGTATTGTTGGCCTTTGTCTCTCGAATCTTGTTATTGTTCTCAAATAATAATAATTCATCCTAGTTTGGTGGGGTGCTAGCTAGCATGCGCACCTGAAGTGGCATATGCACACGCACCGCAGGAACAGGAACAAGTGAAAAGGGGGAAAACACTTCAGCCAAGGTTGTAAATAACAGCAACAAAACTCCAGGTTGTATCCTCGTCCTGCTGTTCTGGTCAACCGATATTTCTATGTTTTATTTTTTATGAAAAAAAGTAAAACAACAAAATTAAGTACCGTTCCTTTCTCTCTAAATCTCCGTGGTCATTCACTTGTGAACTTCGGAGATCCCCTTTGTCTCCCATTTCCTTTTTCAATTTCGGATCTGGTCTCTCTCTCTTTCTCTCTCTTGCGTTTCATTTTTGCAAATTGAGGAATTAAATTAACATGAAAAATTTTCCGTGCGTATGCAGAGAGGAATATTTATATATAAGTTTCGCGAGTGTTGCATCGATTGATTGAAAGCTGATGGCTGCTCCACCGGTAAGGGCTCGTGCCGATTACGATTATCTCATAAAGCTTCTCTTGATCGGGGACAGTGGTATGTGACTCCTCTCTCACCTTCTCTCCTGTTTTCTCAAAATGTCGTTGAAGTCCTTTTCATTATTTGTAGCCAAAATCACGAAAAAGAAACTTCTCATTAAAAAAAAAAATATAGATAATGAAAGAACAAAACCTTGTAATTGTTGTGTAAAAAGTAAAAACAGGACATGATTTTATGTATAAAATGTGACTATTTTTTTCGTAACTTCTTTTTATCCCAAATTGTTGATTTTGGCTTTAGAGGCAAATGTACTTTTGGAGTCGTTTGATCTTTTCATGATCTAGTTCGGGCGAGCATTTTAAATTTTGAATCATTGTTTCTGTTAGACTGTTACTATAATGCAATTATGGTGTCCAGAGGTTGAATTGCAAATTCCTTCTGATCTTAGTGTGACAATGTAGGACAAATTCTTCTTGTTATTGCATAAAATTAAGCTTCTCTGTTCTCTGTGACTGTGATACATTGATTTGTTTAATTTATAGTAGACTGCCTACCAAATTAGGCCTCAAGCAGTCTGGTTGCTTCTATGAGATGTTTTTAAGATTTGTTTCCTTGTATCCTTGTAACGTTTTTACCTTGATTGATGTGGCTTTCATTGATGTTTCACATGGACTTTTTTCCCGTGCCTTGATTATTTACTACAGCATGATAGATGTCATAGTTCCTTCCACCCTCTCCTCGTGTTATTGACTTTTGTGAGAAGAGTGATGGAAAGCATGGTACAGAGGAGAAAAAATTGAGTTGAGATAGAATGAGAATGAGAAATCTGATTTACTGAAAGTATAAAGTCTGTACAGCAAGCCAATATTGTAGCTTATGTAGAATGTAAGAGAGTAACTACTACTAACCAATCACATCACGAAGTACTGCTCCTAGTATCCACTAACACAACTTTATCTCCAATAAGGAGGAAAATAAGTATAAAGGGTTAAAAACAGTTGTAGAAACTGCAAGAGGATAATGTGGTGCTTTGGCATACAAATTCCTTAATTTGCGACAATCCTCTTCTGTTATTCTTGTTTGCAGGTGTTGGAAAGAGTTGCATTCTTCTGCGATTCTCTGATGGTTCTTTCACGACTAGTTTCATCACTACCATAGGGTGAGTTTTCACAATTTTGAACTAGAACTTCAGGACCTTGTTGGCCACAAGTTTCTCTAATAACACAAGGCCTATCTTCTTGATGCAGCATTGATTTTAAGATAAGAACCATTGAGCTGGATGGCAAACGGATCAAGCTCCAAATTTGGGATACTGCTGGTCAGGAGCGGTTCCGAACAATTACAACTGGTAAGTTTTATGATCCTTCCAGGTACTATGATCATCTTTTGTTGCTTGTAAGTGACTCATAGAAAGGCATTGCATGGCATGTGGTTTATGGCACCTCCTGATGTAGGATCAAGGTAGAGGGAAGAAGGGAGGGAAAAAAAAAGATAAACATATTGTAGAAAGAATAGAATAGGATAGAGAGAAAGTAAGCACTGAGAAATACCGTAACTGTTATTCAATGTTAGAACTGATGTGGCAAACTATGATAGGCAGTCCACAGCTCAAATTCAAAGATAACTCTAAATTCCTAGGATTAGGATAAAAATCGAATCTCCAAAATTTTGTCCCATGCCCAAGTCTAAAATAGTCTTCACTTCTTGTTTGGATCCACAATGCCTCAGTTTCCAACCTTGAAGGGTTTATAGGTTAAAAAGTTTCTGCGAGCATCTTCCTTGTGGATTTTTCTAGTTAATAATTGATCAGTTATTATGTTAGATGAATTTTCACTAGTGTTACCTGCAGTTTTGGTGTTTGATGTGTCGTGAGTTAAATTCCATACATATCTGTCCTTACCAGTTGAATGGGTACTGTTTCATTGATGTTACCCTAGAACTCTTTTATTCTTCATTGGTTTAAAGTTTTTTTTGCTGTGAGGGTATTTGTTAGGTGGGTTATTTTGTATCCTTTATCCTTTACTAAATCCCTTTTTTTACCAGCTTACTATCGCGGCGCTATGGGCATATTGCTAGTTTATGATGTTACAGACGAATCATCGTTTAACAGTAAAGTTCCCTTCTGTTGCTTCACTTTAAGATTTGGAGATATGTGCTTTTCTCTTCAAAGGCTTTCTCGTCTGGTATATTCACTCAGCTTATGCTAATTTCAGATATAAGGAATTGGATTCGTAACATTGAGCAACATGCTTCAGACAATGTTAACAAAATACTGGTGGGGAACAAAGCCGACATGGATGAAAGCAAAAGGGTATGCAAACATCCAGGACTTTTCTCTTTTTGAGTGGGTTACAAGAGCAAATATCTAGGACCTCTGACACACCAATTTTGTGTAGAGCAAATTCAAACGAGCCCAAGAAATGAAACATTGATGTTATGAAATGATATACTCCTTCTGGACCTATATATAAGCAAAAAAGTATCTAAATTTTTTGGATTCAAATATAAGCAAAAGTCAACCAAATCAACCCTATTTAATGCTAGTGTTTCAAAAATACCTTTTGGTTAATTGTTTTTTTTATTTTTTCAAGAGAATTATATACTCCCAAGACACTACTTCCAAGAGCATATACACTCCCAAGAAGGGGTAATTTAGTAATTATAACTTATTTTTTTACACAAATCAAGACAATTAAACTAATATAACAAACTTTCTTAATACGTGTGAAGTTAGTTTTTTTACTTATATATAGGTTCGGAGGGAGTACTTACTTCATCATTGTTATTATGCAAGTTTTAGTGGTGGATGCACCTTTATTATTAGAGAAACCACGTTGTTAGATTGTTAGTGAATGTAACTTTCTTGTTTGGGATTGATGGGGAAGAGGGTTGAGTTATGATTTGATGCCATCAATTGAATTAGTAACATCTGTGAGCCCCCCCCCCCCCTTTTTTTCTCTCATACGTCTGTCAAATCTGAGATTTTTGCAATCATAAATATAAGTTTGCCTTTCTTTCTAGGCTGTGCCTACCTCCAAGGGCCAAGCACTGGCTGATGAGTATGGAATCAAATTCTTTGAAACTGTAAGTTATGTATACTTAAGAATGTGGAAACTCCCTAAAGTTTTTTATTATTTTTTTTTATAGGCAAATGTTAGTTTTTTGTTATTATTATGTACTGAAAATTTTTCTATTGCAGAGTGCAAAGACAAATCTAAATGTGGAGGAAGTTTTCTTCTCCATTGCAAGAGATATAAAACAAAGGCTTGCTGACACTGACACTAAGGCAGAGGTATTTTTTAACTTCCTCTTCCTTGATTCCACAAACAAGTTCACTGTGTTAATAACCCTCTCTCTCAAGTTGAATATCTCACAACATTTTCATTGCAGCCGGCAGGAATCAGAATCAACCAACAAGATCAAGCAGCAGGGGCAGGGCAGGCTGCACAAAAGTCTGCTTGCTGTGGTTGAAGAGGCAACAGTGTCCAACAACAAGAAGGAAAGAGGAAAATATTTGTATGATGATGATGGACTTGTGCTTTGCGTTTTCCTTGGTCATTCTTTCATGGTTTATTACTTTTCAAGAAGTTATATGAATCCAAAAGCTAGATGTGATTGTGATGTGTCATTGCCCCATATGTTGTTTGGTTTGGAACATGATCCATTGATCATTGATTATTTGAAAGGTTAATTGCACTCAGGTTCTTTAAAATTTAATTAGTATACTATCCGTATTACGGATTATGTTCCTCAAAAGTGAGCAAAAATGTAAAATGAGAAAGTAAAGGTGTATTAACCTTGATTAGCTAAAGTGTGTTGAGATTTCAATGCATTTTAACTAATTAAAGGTTGATACACTCTTCATTTCTCACTTCAGAGTAGTTTTTTTTCCATGTTGCATGGGTCTCAGCTTCTCTTTTATGTTTAAAAAGATTATTTATAAATATTAATAGAAATTTATTAAAAAGAAGTTTAATATAAATATTTTAATAGATAAACTCTTGAAAAGGCACAACTATTCTTTCTGACTTTTCATTTGTTGACCAAGAGATTAAAATTAATATTTAATAGGTATCATAGATGCTTTAACTAAATATGGTTATAGTTGCTAAATAAAATATCTATGCTCATAATTATTATATCCTTCTCAATTATTTGTATAATATAGCATCTAAATGGTTTATAATATGACATTAACAGATATCCTTGAAACTTTAAGCTTATTTGAAATTTTTAAATTTCAAAGAAATTACGAAGAATTAAAGATGTCCCGTCAAAGTGGGATATATTAGGGGTGGGCATGGGTACGGGTCGACCCGCGAATCTGGTGTACCCAATCCAACCCAACCCACAAATATTGGGTTGATTCGGGTCATTGGGTTGGGTTGGTTTCTAAATAAGTAGACCCATAGCTTATGGGTTGGATGTTGGGTCCAAAGATTGTAAACCCACCCAATCCAACCCAACCCACATATTGAGAGGAATATTATAAGCCCAGCTACTGGAGCGTGGAGTGACTTTTCTATCTTGAATTTGATGACTCTTCTTTAATACTCAGTCGCCTAAATTGGAGTGACCATTTTTTAGTTACATGAGCAGAAATAGTTTGAAGACATGCAGAAATAGCTTGAAGACATAGTCAGTGAAATTGTTTAGGAATTGTTTGAAGATATTATTATTTTTTTTATTTCACTTGTTTGTTTAATTTTGATGGATATTGTGCTCCAAATTAAAGTTGTATGCTTCATTTTGTATTTGGAAGTTCAAATTAATGCATTAGTAGTATTTTTCTTCCTCATTTTTTCCCATTATTTGCTTTTGATAAAAACAAAATAATTTGCTACCAAACCCGGTCACCCGACCCAAACCAACCCGTATGAGGTTGGTTTGGGTTACATGAAAATTTTCGAAGAAACCGATCCAACCCAATCCATATTTATTTGATTGGGTTGGATCTTTAAATGCATCAAAACCCACCCAACCCGATCCATGTCCACCCCTAGATGTAATAAAAGAACCCCGACCATTCTAGGCAATCAAAATTGTTTCTCGGGGGCATAATTCCTTTGAAGAAGTAGACACGACCATCACGAGTCCTACTACCTCTTTCCTAGAAACCATTCACCCTTTTCAAGCAAGCTTCAATCCCTCTAACGTTGAACACCTGAACTTTAAAGGAACACTTTCAAGAGTAATGAAACCACTCAAGAACTAGAGGACACAACAGAAAAGGAGCCCTAGCTGAGCTCCTAAAATCCCCACCTAGACGTGGAAGAAGCACCTCCACTGTACGGAGAGAAAAACTCCTACCTTAGTACATGAGAGGTTTCACCATTTTGGCAACTTCTACCAGTCCTTAATTGTTTTGATGGTATATATCTAAGGCAAAAATTAAAGGCCCAATTATGAACCCAAAAAAAGCCCAATTACGTGAAAAAGGCTTGGAAGTTCAAACACCGAATAAAAATGTCACTATACTTGTATTAACCTAATGTATTTTGTCCTAATATCCATTGATATAAGAGGAATGAATGAATGTGATCAAGACGTGTGTTTGGAAGAGCTTATAGAGAGCTTATGAAAATAGCTTATGATCATAAACCTAAGCAAATAGTTTATTAAAATAGTTTATGATATTTTCATAAGCTCTTTTTAGCTTATTTCCATAAGCTTGCCAGAGAAACTTATGAAAATAAGTTGTTTTTAGCTTATTTAAAAAAGAGCTTATTGTATAAGCGCTTAAATAAGCTGTATACCCAAACGCACCTTTGATGGGTTGAAAAATGTGAGGTTGCCTCTGAAAGATAGATGGGTCGTTTCGTCCCTGTTGTCCCTGAAGAAAACCAATTAGGTGTTTGTTTGGTTAAGATTTTAGGCAACACAAACGTGATTTTAGGTGTAGTCTAAGTGTTTTGGGGATTCTAAACATGTTTGTTTACAAAATTATGTCCGAAAAAATTGATTTTGGGTTAAATAGAATTAGTATCAAGAGAATCAAGAATTTCTAACTTTTTTGTGGAGAAGAATTGATTTTAGGTGTGAGACTCACAAAATTCTTTATATTTACACTACAAAAGTGATTTTACTTTATCATCCAAACAAAATCAATTCTTCTAAACTCACATTTAAAATATCATTACCAAACACAAATATTTTTTTTAATCTCAATTTTTTTTAAAATCGATTCTATAAAAATCTAAAACTAACAGTCATATATTGCTTGGAAAACAAAAATTAGATCAAATACTCCATATATTGCTTATAGAATTTATTTCGGTTGGATGAGAAATCAATGTTTGCATTGTTAAATGGCATTGTGAGGTCAGCAAGAAATAGCCCAAAAAAATGTACATGCATATAAGAGGAAACAATTTATGTATGCAGTTTCAGTCAGCAAAAACAGATAAGAACCAAGAATTTTGAATGAAGCACAATGACTGTATAACGGAGTGAAACGTACGCAGCAAATTACAAAAATCTAAATACAGAAAATCTAAGGGGGAAAAAACTATATGATAGTGTACAAAATTCTTAATCAAATGAAACAATTCAGAACAGGCGTCCATAGGTTGAGCTTAATATATTCTCTGATGGCGTCAAGTTCAAGTCCAAACACAAATTCAAACTTTTACTATCATCTTTAGATTTCTTCAAGATGGGCAAGGTATGTTTATGATTCAGCAAACCATCATTAATGGAAGCTCTATGCTTTCGCATGTGCCCTCCAAGAGCTTGTCCAACCGCAAACTCAACCCCACAAATCGGGCATGGGTGCATCTTTGGTTTCATAGTCGACATTTTTGGTAACTTGTGATGGCGGCACGAAAGGTCAGCACCCATGAGCTTTGGCTTCTTGTGACTAGCTCTGTGTCCTCCTAGTGCCTGAAAAGAAGAGAACCTCTTATTGCAAGTCTTGCACTTAAAACCACCATCCTTAATTAAATCTCTCTCCCTTGATGGGTTGGTCTCATGACTAATTTCACCAACTTTGGTAAGTAGCATCAAACAATTAGCCATGTCTACCTCACGCTCCTCTTCTCTGCTTCTCTTCATAGCTACGTAGGTAGGTATATACTATGTTTAACATATGGTTTATCAAAATATGAAGAGAATCTGGAGGCACCGCACTCTGATATATAGGTAGGTTCTTTCTTATGTGGGGGAGGTACGTATAGCTATGACTAAGACTAAGACTCTTTGGATTATTCTGAATTACGCGGATAAATTAAGTGGCGGAATTACCCTTGCATTTTACTTTGCAATTAAGGAATGAAGGACTGACATTAGGTGTAAATATGCATCAAGATATATAAGAGGCGAAAGGATACTTCGTGCTGGGTCACTACTCGCTAGTTAAGTTTGCGTGACCGCGTATTCATCGGGATCTATCCGTCTACTCTGAAGAATGAAAAATCCAGCTGAAATTACTAGTCGTGTATGTATTATATTAGATTGGAGATCTTCTGATTCAATTTTCTGTCATTTTTTTTGTTCCCATCAATAATAATTTGATACTTAAAAAATAAAATCACATCTTATTATTATTTGTGTTCATTTTTAATATTTGATTGGTAGAGATACAAAGACATCATTTTTTGGTATAACAAATTTTAATTTATTATATTCTAGAACTTATGAAGAAATCTTAGCGCAAAGTGCGTCACATGATGAGTCTCATTTCTGTCCCGCTATTTTTTTTTAATATGACTGTCCTAATTTTCTTTTATGCATGAATTGAAAAAATTAGACTAGAACAGAGTTTTCATGTAAAAAGAACTACATGCCGTCTCGAAAGTGGAAAAATATTGAAGTTAAACTTACGAGTGTTCTAAAGATATTGATTAAAAAATTTATAAAAATAAGTTTTTATTAAAAAATTAAATATTTCATTTCTTCAAAAATCTTGTTAATGAGTGTTCTAAGGACATTAGTTAAGGAATCAACAAAATGAAAGTTTGTATTGGAAAACTAAATGTAACATTTTTAATATATTAACTACATCATTTTCTCATACAAAATTTCATTCCTTGATTCCTTAAACGATACCCTAAGAATACTTGTTAGCATTTTTCTTTTTTCAAATATTAAATACATTAATTCTTAATAAAAATTTTCTTTTCTTAATCACGAAAAGGCACTTGTTAGCCTTCGTCCATATATATTTAGTTAAGAGTAAAACTATGTATCAATTTCAATGAAAATAGTGTTTAAAAAGGAGACCGAGAATAATAAGAGAATGATAGGCATATGGCGTGTGGGCTTGGAAAATTTGGTGAGTATGAAAAGAGGAAGCAGATAAAGGTAGTGATGAACAGCAGCAAGAAAAATATTACGGCATTACGCTGTAGCTGTAGAAGTTTCGCTTCAAGACTAGAAGCGCAAACGTGTCACAGGCACTCAAATCAAATGGCGTTTTGCATCATAAAATAGTACTAGTTAATTGAAAAACGCGGTACGTCCACACTTTGCGTGTTAATTCCTTTGTCATTTCCTCTTCAACCACTCTGCTCAATGAAGTCCAATCCTTACATAAATTATGCGTCACTGCACTTATCTATAATCCACATTTCCTGGCTGTTACTAAGGACTAAGGTTGATCCACACTGGTTAAGAGTTTTAGAAACTTTCGTCACCAGCCGAGGCAGAAGAAAAAAAAATTCACTACCAAGTTTTCTTTTGAGTAACACTTTTGATATGTGCTTCGTATATGTCCTTATCATCTTACATTTATATTTTTATTTTCCCCCTATATATGTATGACTTTATAACACTACAGATTGCACCTATGCCTTGAGTTGTTGTTACAATTTATACCATTAAAATATGAAATAAATTAATCATTAAATAAATTATTTTACTAGTGTTTATGTAATAGGTTGTGGCCTATTCATAGAATTTATGATATTATGCAATCAATGACAAAAGTGACCTAACTTTAGTGATTGTTTGGTGAATGTTTACTTTTTATTAAGATTTAATTATTCCTCAGGTCCCCAAATTACTTGATAATTTTTAAATAGGTTCCTGAACTAAATAAATTATAAACTTTTAAAGTGTAATGATCCAATTATAAAATATTTAGAAATTCAGGGACTCAATTATAAATTTTTTTAATTTAGAGACCTATTTAAAAATATTCAAATAATTCGAGGACCTGCGAAGTAATTAAACCTTTTATTAAAGACTACTAGTAGTGTTAATATATACAATAAAAAATCTAGGATACTTTAGAGAGATATATATATATATATATATATATATATTCTTGTAGAAAAGATGATAAAATCTTGTATGAGATGTGTGAAAATGACCTGGAAAAACCCTAGTAAGAAGGTAACCAAACACGCACTTAATAAATACTCTATGAACATTTAATATTGAGAATATGTATACATAATTATTTTAAGGAGAATGTTAATAAATATCTTAAGGACATTGATTAAAAAATCAAAAGAAAAAGAAAATTATTGGGAATGATGAATTTAATATTTTTGACAAGTTACGTACTTAGCTTTTGAAGAAAAACTTATTATTTATGAATTCAGTAGGTAGACCCTTACTTTAAAATATAAGTTTACGTAAAAAAATATATTGCTTATATTGGCGTTCTCAAAGAAAGTAGGTGCAGAGGAGATGGAAGTAAATAATTTAAGGCTCCCGGGCCTCACTGTCAGTGCAATCCAGTGGGCCCATATCCGGAAAACGGTTAAACCCATTTGCATTTTACTTTTGCTGTAGGACATGTAAAACTACTAGTGTAGTGAGTAGTGAAAAGTGACAAGTGAGAATCGACATGACATACATAATTTCCACCGCAAGCAATAATAATAATAATAATAATTACTAATAAAGATGAACGGAAAATCGTTAGCGACAATGGCAACCCCACTCCGAGTTCGGAGGGTAGATATTGATGAATACGATGATGTGAATGTTGAGAATCGGAGGGAAAAGGAATTATTGCAGATTGTGAAGTCGTCACCTGATCCTGCAACCTTCAGGCTTCCTGATGATTGGGTGGTGGAGGAAAGGCCCCGTCCCTCTAACCCCTCCATCAAAGACAAGGTCCAATTCTTCTCTTATATATATTTACTCTCATTCCTTTTCTTGTGCCATTAATTATTCATGCATGCATGCATCTTAATTTACACGCACTTCATATATAATCATGCTCATGCACCACCATATATAGTAGTTTCTAATCTCTAATGTTCATTGTGTTTGCTGGGTTTGATTCCATTTTGGACCCTCCCTTCGTTAGTTTTTAATTCCTAGGGATTGGAATTAATATTGAATTGGCTGAACTGCTAATCAACAATTCCGCCGTTATACCACACACCCTACCGAAATATTTATTGAGGACGTGGTGTGGCATAATATATTAGGACGTTGTTATGCTACCCTTGAAAAGTAGAGGGAATGTGCCACCATATTTAATTGAGTCATGTCATTGTCACGTGGGGTTAAGTTCTCACCATCTGATTGGTCCATATAGGTAAGGATATGGTATCCAAGGGGTACCATAGAATCTTCCAATATATTATTATAAAGATTTAATTGATATGTAATGTGAATGTAAATCATAATTTATCACATCACTTAAAAATGGTTAACTATGTAAAAAATTTTGCACCGACAATGTATCAAACTTAAACCCTTATTATAAATATAAAACTAGCAACTGCATTGCACCGGGTTTTTTAAATATTTGGATACAATCTAAACAAATATAGATTAAAAGAAAAAATGTTCAAAATTATAAATGAGGTATACATGATTAATTTGGAAGAATATTTGAATTTAAGTTTAAAAGAAATTATGAATGACACATGTCATTCTTTGGGAGAGAGTATAGAAAGAGTAGCCACTCTCTAGAAGACATACTCTGATTTATTATATAGAGGTAGATAGATTATGAAAACATAAATGTTTGAAAATATGAACAAACATGTTCAAGTATGGAAATATCAGCAAATATATGGAAGTATGAAAATACTAAACAAATTGTTGCCATAATGAGTTGCCATTGTTCTTGATCCTTGGATAGATAAGTCATAAGTCATAAGTGGCCCCACCTCTTTGACTTATCCAATAACCACCCTTGAATTTTGACTAAATTTGCTGGTTTACGTCAAAAAAATGTTTTTGGCTGTGTGACATTACTCTTCTAATATATGAATGAAAAAGGTGTCCAATAGTGTTTTGAGTATTAAAATTGAATGTTTCATTCTCAAGAGTTATGGTATTGTTAATAGGTGATAGTGTCATACTGAATGTTGGTGTCTGACACATGATGGATATAGCCACATCTCTTCAAGGGTTAGTGCTACGTTTTAAAATTTGACAAAACACCATAGAGGAGTGATAATTCACATGATGTGGTAAGACAATTCAAAGAGGAAATTATGGATTTTGGGTAGACAAAGTTACACTTGATTTAATTGATCACGCAAAAGATAGGAAAAGAGCTTGTTTTCCCTTGCTATGCTTCATTTCTTCAGTTAGCACATTTAAATTTGGCTTCTATGTAGTGATTTTTCGGCTTATGTTATTCTCATGACATTTGTTCAAACTCCATTATGGTCATTTCTAAAACAAGGGCCACAATATTTGGAAATTCTTTCACTTCTGCAAGGATTGATGATTTTTTATCCTATTTTCCAGTATTACTATGCGCCAGGCACTGGAAGGCAGTTTCGTTCTCTGCTATCTGTTCAGAGATATCTAACAGAAGGCACAACAGACTTTCGTAGTCGTATAACCGAGGAAATGAATCGAATGATATCAGAAAATGAAAACACAGTGAGTTCTAATGTTTTTATCATTTGCGAGTGTGTCTCTTCAATCAATAGCATATGGAATAGAGTGGAATCTTTCATGATATTTGAAAAAACAGCAAAATCTGTTTAAACACTTAGACAGAACTTGGAGTCTTGGAGAGCAGGAACTATGAACATTTTCTTGTTTAGACCTAATTATTGAAATTCTCAAGACACAAAGGCCATATCTCCTCTAACGTGCCAATATTGCTGCAGATGCAGGTCATAACTCACCCCACGGGAAGTACCTCATTCATTAAACTGCCTAATGATTGGATTGTTAAGAAGAAGCCCCGTAACAATAACCATGCTGCTAGAGTTAAAGACAGGGTATTTCTAATTTATTAAACACTTTGTTGTCTGGGTATATTCTGATTTTTAACTACTTTTTTTTTTTTTGTTTTAAATTGTATTAGTTTGGTTTTCATCGACTTTAGAAAGCAAACAAATTGCACTTAATTATTCAGCTTTTGCCTGACAGTGAGCTAAATATATATCTTTTGGCTGCATGAAGGTCTAGGTGCAGTTTTCATTTTAGTGTATAACTGTATAATTACATAATGGAAATTACATTCATTCTTGGTATGAAAGAAGTAAAAGTCACTGCAAAATTAATAAATAAAGGGACTACAAAGGCAGATGTGTTTGATTTGTGATGCAGGAGGTCATATTGACTAGGTGTGAGACTGACATAGGACTCTCATTTATAGTGGAGGGCCTGGAGGCTCTCTCCTCCTATCAGCTAAGGCTTAAGAAGTGTGGATGGACCACTCTTTCCTATTTGACTGGGTTGATGTTGGAGTGTGAGTGCCATAGTGCTGGGCGTGAGACACAGAACTCTCATTTATAGTGGAGGCTCTCACCTCTTAAAGCCTGACTGTTAGGTTCTCTACATTTCTTGGGTTTGGGTTTGGGATACACATTAAATAGAAGCATACTTTTCTAGACAGACAAATGGACAATCATTATTTTTTTTTAAAAATCTGCTATTGTATTTTTAATTTACTTGTATATTGATGTACTCAGCTCAATGTTTGGCAATAATGATTTTCTGCAAAATGGCTTAACTGGACTCTCACTAGTTTGTGAAGAATGCCTTGGTTTCTAATTATGATTGCATTCAAAATTTCCTTCTTTTTTGTTCTCTTTCAGACAGTTTTTTGGTGTACTTTGGCAATTTTAAGTGAATATTTACTGCTATTGATTGAAGCTGTAACGCGTGGCACGCATACACACACACATGTATGTACAGAAGTTATGGTAGGCCACCTGTCCCCCTTCCCTACCCAGCTGCTTGCATCTCCAATGTACCAAAAAAATGTATAGAAGTCATGAAGGTGTCAGACTGTAAGAGGATATAGACTTGTGGCTTGAAGTTCTTTCATTGACTTGATCTATGCTATATTTTATGCAGACTTGCTTTGAGCCTGGGACTAGACAGCGATTCCGTTCCTTGAGAGCTTTTGAGGGATATTTAACTAGGGAAAATGCATGTAAAGCTACAACCAAGGTGCCAAAACTAAGCAAACAAATTACTGCCTGTTTGATGTGGTGGCATAAACATATCTCTGCATGGTTTGTCACTATCTAATTTATGCTTCCTTTTCAGTCAACCGTTAAATCTGGAACTGGAAAGCAAAGTGCTTCTGGTGTGAAAAGTTGTATCAAATCTGTCAAAAAACACTCTTCCGTTGCTGAAGAAGACAAAATCACTCTAGAGGCATTGAAACATTCTACAAAATCTATGGTGAGTTTCAAAACTATAGACTTTTTATAATAAATAAAGAACCGATTGTACATCCATTCAGTGTAACTAGTTGAATGTCTTTCAAAGCATTCTAAGGAATTTGACTCTCTGAAGGAAATCAATTCGGGAAAGGACAACAGAGCTTCCATTCATAACTTATCCGAACCTCCAACAAAAGTAAAGTGGGTTCTCTCTGGTCCTGGCGGCTACTGGAGCCCTTTCCTGGATGATTCTATTCTACCAGATTCTGAAAAGCTGAAATGGTCCGAAGCATTTGTACTGGCCATCCATGATGGAGCTATTAATGGACTTAATAGCTGAGGTAAGCTTGAAATATGTTAACACTGCATTCATGTGGATTGGTTTCCATAAAATGAGAAAATATGTATAGTAAAAACATAAAAGTGTATCCACCTTTGATTAGTTAAAGTGAGTTGAGATCTAAGTGCACTTTAACTAGTCAAGGATGAATACATCTTTACTTTCTCACTTTACATTTTTGTTCATTTCAGAGGAGTTTTATCCCTTTCATGTAATCCACGCTTTCAGGGGCGGATCTACATTATGGTGAGGGTGTGCAAGCACTTGCATTTTAAAAAAATCACAAATAAAATCTTTTTTTTACAAAAAGTTATAAGTAAAATCTTATATTTTTGTATTTTACTCACTATTTTTATATATTTGCCCCCACTGATGCCAGTTTTTATATTTTGCCTCCACTGAGTCAGGGTATTAGGTATGTCACAGCACGCCTTCAAAGGCACTGAAAGCCATTTTTACTTTCTCATTTTATATTTTTGTTGACTTCAAAGGAGTTTTATCCCTTTTATGTAATCCACGCCTTCAAAGGCACTGAAAGCCACTTGTTGATTCCATTAAGCTTTGCAGGATTCACTTAGGGGTATCATGGTAACCGAGGCCCAGGTCGGGGACTACGGAGATGGCAGGATATAATGGCCATATGCAGATATCGTTCTTCTGTTTCACTGATTAGTAAGGGGATGGGTAACCTGGTTAAGGTTGAACTTTTGTCATCATCATCACAATTCAATCTTTAAAATTGGACCAGGGCCAATTGAGCTATAAGCTCATTGGCAGTAGAAACTTTTGCACAGAGAGATGACTAACTGTACTGTATAGAAGGGTGTTTACTATTTTGCTTGGTGTCCTTTTGATTATATTAATGTGCTTTAGCTGAAACAAAATAAAAATTTAAAATATGAATTTAAGGGGAGAAAAAAGACTATATCAACAACGAAAAGTGTGTCAAATGCGGTACAAAAAGGGGCCATCAGATTATTTTTTTGGATTAGGCTCCTCTAAAGTGAGCAAATGTGTAAAGTGAGAAAGTAAGGATGTATCTACTATTAATTAGTTAAAGTGCATTGAGATCTCAACCCACTTAAAGTAATCAAGGGTGGATAAACTCCTACTTTCTCACTTTACACTTTTGTCCACTGTAGAGAAGTTTTTTCTTTTTTTTTTATATATAAAAATGGGTCATCAGATTTGCTGATCACGATAATAACTTTGTTCATTTCGATGCAGTACTAACTGTTGGGTTGGGTGAAGTAGGATTTCCAATGCTTTAATAATGAGTTGGCTTAATTACACTTTTGATCCCCTAAGTATCATGATAGTGCAATTTTGGTCCTTCAGGTTCCTATTGCGTCATTTGAGTCCCCTGGATATCACGATTGTGTAATTTTGGTCCTCGAGGTTCCAATTACGCCAATTGGGTCCTTAAAGTATCATATATGTCACAATCAGGTCCTTCTGTCACTACGTCATCCAAATTTTAAAGCCGATAGCCTATGTGAGACTGATTTGACACTTAGTGAGGTTAGTTTGGCAGCCTTACATGACATTCATATGTGACATCATTGATAACTCACTTTAATTGTCCCGTGTATCTGATATCTGAGTGATCAAAATTGCATAATCGTAATATCTGGAGGATCAAAATCGCACAATCGTGAAAACTGGGGATTAAATTGGCGCAATTGAAATCTAAGGGACTAAAATTGCACAATCGTGATATATGGGAAACCCAATTGGCGTAATTGAAACCATGAGATCAAAATTGCACAATCGTGATACCTCGGAGATCAAAAGTGTAATTAAGCCTAATGAATTTACAACATTTAGTGTAACGCATGAAGAAGGAAGACAATGCTATTTTAAATTTGGTTTAATTACTTTGCAGGTTCTCGAACTACTTGAGAATTTTTAAATAGGTCCCTAAACTAAAAAAAATTATAATTGGGTCCCTGCACTTTAATCGTTTGTAATTGGGTCCCTGAACTTGTAAATAATTTGTAATTAGGTTCCTGGGATAGGAGAATGACCTTGTAATTAGAGTATCGTATAAATCTCTTTCGAGGTTTCTTGTCGGTCTTGAAGGTTAATAGAACTATTTGATCACTACAATAGCAAAGGTTTTAAAATGTCTCACATTCCAGGGACCTAATTACAAACTATTAACAAGTATAAGGACTCGATTATAAACGTTTAAAGTGCAGGGATTCAATTAAAAAATATATCAAAATTCGGTGATCCAATTACAAATTTTTTTAGTTCAAGGACCTATTTAAAAATTTTCAAATAGTTTAGGGATTCGTAGCGTAATTAAACCTTTAAATTTTTAAGTTTATGATCAGATCAAATAACTTCACGTCTCACTTTTTTGGGAAAATTTTGATGTCCTCGGATCAGATGGTTTTGTTCACGAACTTTCTCATTTTCTAAAAGTTAGGCTAGCTAAGTTATGATGTATTTTCATAGCTATAGAGTTAGCTTTTTTCTTTTCTTGTTGTGCGATAAATTATCAAATAAATCTCTAATTTTATAAAAAATTGTATACTTAATGCATTTAATGAAAATTTTTAATTCAGCAATTAGATTAATTAATTCCAATATTCATTTTGTTTTTGACAAAGTATTCAGAAAAAGTTATTAAACAGTATATATATATATATATATATATATATATATATATATATATATATATATATATATATAGACAAAATAGGTTGATTGGTCTTATATGTTTATTTAATTTTTCACATCGGTCTCATAAGTTTTTTTTTTTCAAATTGGTCACACACATTTTATTTTGTTTCCACGTTAGTTCTTTCCGTCAATTTCGACCTAACGTCATCAAATAAAAAGACACGTGTCGCACTAATATCGTACCACGTCCGCTCAAAACTAATGCCGTTAGGTCAAAATTGATGGAAATGACTAACGTGAAAATGGAATGAAACGTGTAGGACCAATTTAAAAAAAAAAAAAACTAATGGGACCGATATGAAAAATTAAATAAACGTATAGGATCAATCAACCTATTTTGTTTTATATATATATATATATATATATATATATATATATATATATATATATATATATGTGTGTGTGTGTGTGTGTGTGTGTGTGTGAAAAAAAGTATGGAGTTAGGAATTCGAAACTAGTTAATTGAATCTAAGAGGTTTAATTAATGGAAGTAGTCATCGAGCCAGTATATTGTTGTGGTGAGGGCATGCACCCACTTAGATAGGGATGGTAATGGGGCGGGATGGGTACGGGTACTAGTCTCATGTCACATGTCCCATCAAATGAAAATTCGTTCTATATCCGTCCTATACTCATACGGTATCCGCTAATCAGGTTTTAATGAATTTTATGAATATCCGTATTCATGGAGGTAAACGAATGTAAACATATCCCTACTCGTGCGAATTATTATACAAGGCCACTTCTTGAACTATGCCATTACTAAAAAAAAAAAGAATGAACTTGTAACAAAGAAAGAAAAATGGGAAAAATGGTTTGAGGTGAATGTATCGCATATACATTAAATATTAATAATTTTTCAGTAATTGCATACTTAATATACGAGTAATATTTTTAATTTTCTCAGAGTGGTTACCTATTAAACTTTAATAACTATCCCTAAATCACAAAATTGAAAGATGATTTCTAATAAAATATTTAATTTATCAGTTTCCTTTCATGCTTTATTTATATTTGCATTCATTTATTTTATTTTGAAAAATTTATGATTGAAATATTTTAATATTTGTATTTCTTTTTAAAAAATAAGTTAATCTAAATAGATACTTAAATGATTGTCAAGGTCAATAGGGATTGGTACATTTGGTCTAGTCTTCCGTCCACACTTGTTGTGACTTGGGTTCGATTCTCAAATCTCCCCTGTTGGTAGGCAATATGTAAATCCCACTATAAATCATCATTGAGGTTGGTGATCTTCCCTAGCCTTGCACGGGGGCGTGTCTTCCCCTAATCTAAACTTTTTGATACCAAAAAAAAATTATTGTCAAGATCGACGCACTTAGTAAAATTTAGACTAAATTATACTTTTGGCCCCTTATGTTTATTTCAGGTTTGTATTTGATACCTCTTTTATTTTTTTGTTTTGAAATAGTCCTTATCTTGCAAAGTTACACTAATTTGTTCATTTCCGTTAGACTTGAACTAACAATGTTAGATTTTCACAATTAGTTACCGAAAATCATATTCTCTTATCGGAATCTGAGTTCTCTCATCGGAATCCGGCTCCTCTCTCACCTTTCCTCTCCACTTTAACCCAACCCTATCTTCGCTTCCATTCTCTTCACCACTACACATTTCTTACCATAATAATCTCAATCTCTCTCCCTCTCCTCCCTCAATCTTTTCCTATATCTTTTTCCTCTTTCTTTGTTTTTTTCATCAATTTCACCTTTTTCTCATTCATTCTTGGGGATCTTTTATTTTTCGCAAAAGCCATGACCCAATTCCTGATTTTGATTCATCCCATTAATTTTTTTTTGCCTTGATTTGATTCTCGTATCAAGTCCCCTACCTTATCCAGCTTCTGGGGGGGTCAAAAGTTTCGTCCTTTTTCCTTGTTTCAAGGACCCAACATGGCTATTCCTTACCCCCATTTCATTGCATCCGATAAAGCCGCCATGAAAGCTTGCCTTCTCATACCTTCTTCTCGGTCTCCCAACCCTCTGTTATTCTCACACATGTCAATTTGAAGAGAGAGAAAGAGAAAACGAGAACCCTTGTTCGGTTTCTCTCTCTAAAAATCAGATTTCGACGAGCTAAGAGATTATTTCAAAACAAAAAATAAATGAGGGACTAAATCAAAACCTAAAATAATTAAAGATAAGGGATCCAAAGTATGGTTTACCCTAAAGTTTAACTCTTAATTTAGAACTCGTCTCAAAAATTTCTTCAAAAGGGAAAGGGAAAATAGATAAGTAAAATAGTTGAAGTGTAAGCAAATTGACACAAACACCACATAATTGCAATATAAAAAAATAAAAAACTTATTTACATGAAACAATTTGATTTTATTTAGCAATCTTTTTGGTCCAAGAGATACTTTTTTATATTATTAAATACATAGTTAATACTTAATACAGTTCAAATATATTTTTAATAGGGATGTTCAAATCGTTACATCTCACTAATCTATCCCGATTCGAAGTTAATTGCTAGCGGATTGAGTTTTAAAAATTATACCCGCTGTGTTTTTAGGACGAGTTCGGATTATACCCTTGGGTCATCCCAACTCAACAATGTTCACATTCTTTAAATTTTATATATTTTTTTTTTACATTTGGGGATAAGTAATAAGTTTTTTTTTTTGACTTAAATCAATAACCTTTTCTATAACGTTATAATATATTTATATTAATATTATTTGTTTTGAAATATATATTGTGAAATACATCTTATTTTTGATTTTTGATTTTTTTTTTTAATTCTATGATTTAGCTATACATGATATTCAAACTTATAGATTATGCCAACATATAGGGTTGACCCAATTCCGTCCCTAACATTATTGGGTTATGGTCGAGCTAGGTTCGGAACCAAGCAAATGACCTTATATATCAAAATACCAAATTAAGTTTAGAAACAAGTCAATCGCAAACCAATGGACACCCCTAATTTTTAACTTTACTTACTTGGTTACCTCTCAAACTTTAAGGCGATCCAACTTCTAGATCACACAATTAAAGGCTTAGCTCAAACAAATATTTCATTTATTAGTTCCCTTTCATATTTTATTAAGTGTTTGAATTAACTTATTTTACTTTATTAATACTACTGATGATCAAAATTCTAAGTTCAATGTGTCAAGTAGTTGAGTTGGCAAAATCCTTGGTAAGTAAATGCAAAGACTTATGATCTTATTGAGCTTTCACGGCTTCAATTTACTAACTACGATTTTTTTTTTTTATAAAAAAAATAGGAGTGAACCGTGAACTAAATATTAATTAATTTTTATTATATGCATACCTAATATAAAAATAAATTTTTTTAACTTTATGATTGTGGTTACCTCTTAAACTTTAATGTGATTCTTCCTCTTGGATCACAATGTATTAAAAGTCGAGTCCCAATAAAATATTAAGTTATCAGTTTCTTTAAATGTTTTATCATATGCTTGCATATATTTATTTTAATTGTGAGAACCTTGTGATCAAAATATTTTAAATGAGTTTTACTTATAATATTTGTAAATATAAAATAAATTAATCCAAATAATCACGAGTAGTATTTTTAATTTTATAAGAAAACTGAGAGTGATAAACAAAACCTAGAGTCAACTTTTGATTAAAAAAAAAACCTAGAGTCAACTCTCATTTTACGTTTTTGTTACCAAGATCCACGATCATGTCAGTCAATAAAATTTTGCAGAAGTAAATAATAATTTATCCGGCTGGAATATTCATAATAGTTCGCAATTAACATAGCAATAAAAAAACTCCCATTATTCCACCACTGACAAATTTGTGTTGGGTGTTGACATGAGTTTACCACTCACCTTTGTCTCAACTATAATTTGGTAAACTTGCAATGTTCACCCTGTCATGCACCAAATCATTTACAGTCTAGAAACCAGGGAGGAGCAAGCAACTACATTATAAGAAATCTTGCCAATGCTGTTTGTGCCACCATCCTGGTTTCAAAATGCAGCCTGTTAAACTCAGCTTTTGGCTCTGAGAGTTCATTCTCTTCATAGGGGACAACAAGGTAAGGCAGTAGAGGATAGCCTGAATCTCCAATTAAATATTCCCTTATTTCTGATCCTTCAGACAGCTGTAATTTCTTTCCATTCAATCTCTCTCCTTTATCACAAAGTTCTTTGAAGTTTGAATTGTTGAATACCATCCAGTCCTTCATTTTACCTGGCCAGCCAGTGATTATGTTCATGAACCTCATGTCAGGATCCACTATTGCTTGCATGACCATGCTATGTTTCTTCTTATGATCAAGCCACAGATGACAGGAAGGTTCGGAGGAAGGTAAACACAAAGTGATGTGAGTAGTATCAATCACACCACAGCAATTGAGTAGGCCATGAATTTTCTCAAATCTGGATTTAATTTCATTCATTCCCATTTCTGTAGAAGGCCATTGAATGTGGCGAAGACCCCTTTTTTCCACTGATTCCACAAATCGCCAAGTGATTTGTGAAACAGTTGTGGGGTTTATTCTCAATGCATCACCAATTGAGGCTAGTGACTCACCAGATCCCAGTCTTCTCATTGCCACAGCTACTCGATCACACAAAGACATTGACTTGCCGCTTTTAAACGCGAAACGTGCAGGTTTTGTCATCATATCATCCTCAACAAGTTTGCATATGTATTCAAATGTCTTTCCAGAGATCTTAGAAACAGATCCAAAGTTACCCAAACACTTTGATGGACACTGCCGAAGACCTGCCAAGCCACATGAGTTATAAGTTATAACCTCTACATGTTTATAATGCAGACCTAAATTTCATTATCATGCATCTACTGTCTTACTTTGATGCCACA
Organism: Ammopiptanthus mongolicus; assembly: GCA_039655645.1. Classification (NCBI taxonomy): domain Eukaryota; kingdom Viridiplantae; phylum Streptophyta; class Magnoliopsida; order Fabales; family Fabaceae; genus Ammopiptanthus; species Ammopiptanthus mongolicus. The sequence continues at coordinate 6,172,254 of CM077349.1, forward strand.
CACACTCTATCCCCCAATACTATCTTATCTTGTCACATCAGTTAAAAATTCGATGTGATGTTAGAAACCAAATTGATGTGACAAGATAGTATTGGGAGACAGAGTGTGTGATATCAAAGTGGGATAACAAATCTTGATTCAAATTTCACATATTGTTTTAGATTATCTTTCAGGTCAAGCAGGATTCAAATGGCAAGGCATGGCAAATTTCCTTCACTATTCAAAAGAAAAGGATCGGGAGAAGGATCCTAAGCTAGGTGAGAAAAATCATGAGCTTTAAGTTTATATGTGAAATCAGTGAGATTCATTTGATAAGAGGAACAAAAATACACAATGACTATGTTACACTGTATGCTTTGTTTCATGAGAGAGGAGACCAGACAAACTGCTATCTTCAGTATACAGAAATTAATCATACCAAACTAATTGAGAAGGTTGCAGCCTGTTTAATTTTCAGTCAAACAATAGATTAATTTACACATAATTTACTTCAGTACATGTAATAAAACAGATGCATGACATAGGAACAGTCGAACACAAATCACATAAAAATAACTATGGATTTGGGGCAACGGATTTATACATGAATCTGAAGAAAATACAGGGAAAAAAAAGCATGCATGATAACCAAAGTAGGAAGTGTCTATTGCAACTGTTAGTTTCTATACAGAGAATGAGCAGATACAGTTTACCTATCAGTATTGTACTAAAATCTACACACATAAACATAATATATTCAAGGAATAATTTAGCAGCAAATATGAAGCATGTCAGGAAAGTTTCTCTCATTCTTCAGCAAGTTACTTATTCAAAACACCTTAAAACAGAAGTTTGAAGAAAATCTAATGACTACACCTTCTCTTTTTCTCCTCTGTTTAATTCGTCTTTAGTTACAGGACATGATTAGAACATTGTTTATTACCTCCTCATTTTCATTCCCCTCACTTTTTCTATCCTTTCATTTCTTTCCAAACAAAGGCCTAGGAGCCCAAAAAATTCTTTAAAGATAAACCAAAGGCAAAGGATATAGCATCAAACAACATAAATATTTTTGGGGAAACGAGCCAGAGTAGCATTAACAAGATAGCTGATAGAAGATGCAATAATAAACATTTAAATACATGTTCTAAGGGTGACTCTGAATTTGAAGTATCATATCAATTAAACTAATTAAGGTTAACTTTATAATAGAATCTGCACAAAAACAGAACTGCAATAAAGCAATTCACAAAATATCTTGCGCATCAACTACTACTTAACATCAATAGTAACATTTTTCTTCGGTGGGAAAGAAGTTTAGTGGAAGGGGGGGGGGGGAGGCAACCCATGCAAAGGCCATTGCCAATAGTAACTTTGTTTTTTCTATAGTGAAACTTCAAAGATATAAACCAAAAATACTAATAAAGTTCTGAAGCACCTTATATGGTGATCAGCATTCTTTCAATTGGTGACAAGGTAAAGGGAATAGATACATATCCGATGGGAATGGATTCTCTCAATTTATAAAAAACTTCAGAGTGTCAATTTGTATAATCCCATCATTGATAATTTTGAACCTTACTTTTAAAATGAAAATATATTATATAATCAATGGTGGGATCATACAAATTGACACTCAAATTTTTTACAAATTGAGAGGATCCATTCCGATATCCGATACATGTGTTACATATGCCTTTTTTTAAAAAAAAAATATTATAACATCAAATTAAACTTAATTTAGCATTAAAATGTTAGAACACTCAAGAAATATAAAGCTTGATATTGCAGCTCACATAAAACATAAAGCACAGGCAGACTACAAACATTGTTAAGCACCAAGAAGAAAGTATGAGTAATGTTATATGTACAACCAATTCTTACAACCTTCCCTATAACTTTACTTTACGCAAACTATAAGTATTATGCATCATAAAAATCAAAGTTGTCCAAAAGTTGTCGAGAATGGTTGTCCACAAAATATTTTCGATGTACTATATAATGCACCAACCAGTTCAGGGTTAATTATACTGCTATTATATAATGTGATTAAAGTATAGTTATCAGGTTCTCTCATTAACCCTACATACCGTGTATCGAATTCGTCGTACCGGCTCCACCTTAAAGAAAGTCTTGTAACAATAATAAAAAAGGTGACGAATCGCGTACCGCGTACGTGTACCCGCTCACTATGGGTTAAACATCCCTTGATTGTTAAGATAATCCGATTAGAATGACACCCAACTTGAATGTCAAATTAGGGACACTTACTATCAAAATGCATTTCCCTGGGTACAGTGTATATAGAATTTCAAAGACAAAAGCAAAACTGAAATTTTGTAAAATAGAGATGAAAACCAAAGACATTCATCATAGCAGGATTCATCAGCAAAAGCAACATCAGACATAAAACCAAAGAGCAAATATCAAAGGAGTTGAATACAGTGAAATCTAAAAAAGAAAATCTACCATTCTTCCACTCTGGCAACTCATCCCTCCAATCTTCAGTCCCCTCATTCTCTGACGTCCCAGAAGCAGCAGCAGAGACATTCTTGTCATGCTTCTTCTCTGCCTTTCTTCTCTTTTTGCATCCTCTTACAGGACCCATCACAAGTCACAACAAGTCAATCGAATCACAACACTCTCAGAATTTGGGGAGGCAAAGTCTGCAAGAACCACAGGGAAAGGTTATATAAAAACCAAAAGAAAGACGATGCATTACTATGATGATAGAATACAGTCACCACCATAAACCTCAGAGAATGATAGGCAGTGACATGCGAACAAGTTGTAGAAACAGGAATCGTTAGTTGCGGAGAAGAGTGTGTGAATGGGTGGTTGGTGTATGAAACTTTGTTTAAAGCATGCAGGAGAGGAGACAGCTTTGGTGGAAAGAAAAAAGAAGAAAGAACAAAAAAAAGGAACTATATATGCTAAATGGTAAGCGGGAGTAAGGTAAGGTAACTGATGGAAAATCCAAGCATTAACACCAATACACATGTGGGCATGTTGGTTTTTGTTTAAGACAAGAGAAATGTTTGTTGAACGTCAAATTTGGGACAACATATCGTGTCCCTTTTGTTTTTCTTATGTATTTTTGAAATACGTGTATGCAGAGAAGATAAAAAGTAAGTAAGAAATAGAAATAAATATATACAGTGTCCAAATTTTGATGTTCAAATAACATAACTCTTAAGACAATGTGTCAATGCTTAGGAGAGGTGGAAGTGATGAGGGACATGGACATGGGTGGGGTGCATAGTTACGATTTCTCTCGTTAACTCCATGTATTGCATTCGTGTACCAAATTCACCATACCATGTGCATATCAGATTCACCTTAAAAAAAGTCTTGTAATAATAATGTAAGAAATGACAAACAACATACCAAATGACCCGTATACCGCCTACCTGTAAGTATGGTGGGGTGCCTTTGAGGAGAGGAAAAGATTGTCACCCTGTCTCTCTCTCACACTCCACATATTAGATGTCCAACATGAGGGAGAGATGCGTAGCTTTTGAGGTATGAATGGTTTACTTCTAGTTTTTCCACAGAAAAATAGTGAGTATATAATAGTGGTCGAAAAGATGTTTGGAAGTTCTACTTATTCAAAGGTCTTTCAAACCATCAATATTAGTGATAATTTAAAGTGAAATTACTAATCAATAATCATGATAAAACTCATCATTCAAATCCAAGTTATCCTTTAATTTAAATGTGTATAGAGTAGCGGTCCATTTACATCCGTATAATTTATTTTTCACTTACACTCACTCTTATCCTTTGATTTTATTCTCATCCAACATTAATTGTGATTTTAACTTTAGTAATAATGTACACCGTTGGATGAGAATAGAATCAAAAGTTGAGAGCAAATATAATTAAAAAAAATTACACTGATGTAAACGGATCCCTCTTTATATATAAATTATTATATAATATAATTTAAAAATAGATCACGAGGAGCTCGAACCATAAAATCATCACTTTATATCCAACTATTCATAACTAAAAAAAAGAATGAACTTGCAACAAAGAAAAATGAGAAAATAGTTACTTTTATGATCTCTTCGCCTCGAAAGGGATTAGTCTTCGGCTGTCGGCTAGAGAACACCCTTGATTCACACAAAAAAAATGGGGAAAATAGTTTGAGGTGAGTGTATCACAATATACATTAAATTTTAATAATTTCTCATTAAATGCATTCTTAATATGCGATTAATATTTAATTTTCTAAGTGCGGTTACCTCTTAAAATTTAATGTGGTTCTATCCTTAAATCACAAAATTAAAACCCGAGTCCTACTAAAATATTTAATTTATCGGTTTCCTCAATATCATGCTTTATTTATATTTGCATTAACTTATTTTACTTTAAAAAATTTATGATCAAAATATTTTAAATATTTTTTATTTCTTTTTTGAAAAAAGTTAATCTAAATATATACTTAAATTATTGTCAAGATCGAATGCACTTAGTAAAGTTTAACTCCTAAATTAAAACTCACCTCCTACAGATTGATCGGTCTTTATGATAGCAGACTTTATACGAGTTTTATTTATTCGTAATTATTATTTTTTCTACTTCACAAGGAAAATTTCTTCAAAAGAGCAAAAGTAGGCATATAAGTAAAATAGTTAGAGTATAAGCAAATTGACATAAACACCAATATAAAAAATAAAAAAAAAACTTATTTACATGAAACAATTTGATATCATTTAAATTTGTTAGCATTCTTTTTGCTTCAATGAAGACTTTTTTAATAGGGATGTTCAAACCGTTCCGTCTCACTAACCCATACCGACCCAAAGTTAATTGCGACCAAATTGAATTTTAGAAATAAGACTCATTGTGTTTTCGGGACGAGTTCAGATTATGCCCTCAGGTCATCCCAACTCGGCACAACGTTCACATTCTTTAAAATTTTTATTTACAGTTGTGTATAAGTAATAAGATCTTTTTGACTTAAATCAGTAATCTTTGAAATATATATCTTAAAATATATCTTACTTTTAATTTTCTATTTTTAATTCTATGATTTAGCTTTATATGATATTCAAACTTTATATATTAGGCCAACATATCTGGTTGACCTGATTCCGTCCTTAATATCATTGGGTTATGGTCGAGTCGGGTTTAGAAGCAAACAATTTGTCAGGACCCAACTTAGGCGTCCCTGACCGGCCAGAATGAGACTCTATTGTTCCATTCCCAAGGCCTTTCAAACACGTATAAGTCACATCATAACATTAGACATAAAATGTCATAAGTGATTATCAGAGTAAACGGTTGTATATCAACATAAGCCAAAGGTGGCCCTGAGTCAAAACCAATAGTTTGTAAAAGATAACAAAACATTTACAAACCCAACGAAAAACAAAACTACAAAAACAGGGGGATATCCCATATGACTAAACCAGACTAAAAGAAACAGCAGCAGCTGCCCAAGCACTACACACGTGCAACGGCTTTCTGAGATGACTTTCCTCATTGAGTACCTGAAGCTGAACCAAAAAGGGCGGGGGTGAGTCCCAAAACTTAGTGAGGGTAAATAAAACATAAACAATAATTAATGTGATAACAAATATGCACTTTAACCACAATCATATCACATGATCTATTCCCAGTCCATAGGCTATAACATAGCGATACTAACTCGTTGAATCCTCAATTTCTCCATTGAGCAAGATACGTGTGCTACCCTTGGAGTTGTTCACTAGAGTCTCCCACTCCGACAATCACATTTATACCCCGATCGAATCCGCTGACCGGCAAGTGACCTCGGTCACTACGCAACATCCCTCCAAACTCCAGGGTTCTTTCACTAGAGGCCCCTGCTCCGACGGTCGCATTTATATACCGGTTGGGTCCGCCGACCGGTCGGGTACACCAAGTCTTACTCAATGCTTACATTGCCTATCAAACATTTTCCATAACATATATCCTCTATGTTCCACAACATAGCTTGTCTCATATCAACAATGAATTACCTTATAACTTACCCATACCGGTTTCCTCATTTAATGGGTAATCATATCGACCATTAACACGTATTGTGTACAATCATACAATTTATGCTCAATTTATGAAATCGTTACCACAATACAAATATTCATCATCATCAATAATTGCATAACTATCTCAGCAGCAACAACATGATACATATCCTTTATAATAAATTACCAAAACCAAAACTTATTGCAAACCGTTCTTGGCACGTAAAGAATAGTCATCTCAATGTCATACATATTACTATAAATTATACCAATACCTAATTTGCCATCATTAATTCAATAACATCCTCAACCATGAAAATAATAAACATAAACAATAGTAATCCAATCCAATACATACCATAATCTTGCGTTAAGATCGAGATCATCCATAGAAAGCATCTCCAAACAATGTACATAACTCCCCCCACCATAGCATATATAAAAACCAACTTGGTCTTCTATATCTTCTAAACAATTTGGTATCACAAGTATTCTTTCATAATAGTTATTGTAACCACTTCATCCGCACCATCATTATATATACATGTAATTCATTAAATTGCATAACTCAATCATATGCGCATTTGCACATACCGTTTCCATACTTTATATAAAGAAAATATCACTCACAAGTGGTCACCTCCTATATAAAACCATATTAGAGTCCTTTTGATTCACATATCACTCACCACTGTAACCATTTGCATTTGATTATGAAATTTATTGTATTTTCTGGCAGCGCCCCAGCTCTCAGCACAGACTTTGTAGCGCCTAACGCTGGAGTTTAGGTTTACAGGTATTGCTCTCAGGTGCCCAAGCGCTCAGCGCGGATTTGTGGGCGCTCAGCGATGGGGGTCATTTTCCCCTCTGCTATCCTAGCGCTCAGCGCTGAGTTCCTGGCGCTCAGCGCTGGCGCGAATTCTCCAGAATCGCAGAAACGCGAATTCTGTAGATTTCCAGCCATTTCAAGGTGCATACAGGTCTTGAATACATACAGAAAAGTAACGAAACTCAGTGTATAACAACATACATGACAAGCCAAACAACATTACTCATATATCGACAACATCCAATCAATTTAACATGAACTTCATGTCAAAATCACACCATCACATAACCTAGAAATTCATATTATCATATCTCCAATTTTCCCCAAATTTCAACATCAATCCCACCTAAAATCTAAACCCTCACTTGATATTTGTATATTTGAAGGAGAGAAAAATGATGGAGATGAATTCCATGTATCCGAAAACGCTAGAATCATGCCAAAAATCCGCCTCTTGCTCTTGGATCATGCTCCTTATTCCTCTTCTCTCCTAAGGACTACTTTTGTTTCTGCTAGGGTTGCTCCCCCTGCTCACTCATTTCCTCTAACTATATATATTGTGTCGCTTTTACTAAAAAAGCCCTTAACCATATGTTACCTCATAATTTACTTTGAGGGAGGAAAGGGAAAATACGTCTCTATCTATATTATGGCAACTTTTTTTTTTGGCGGGTTTTACACAAATGATCCGATCAAAATAACGATTTAAGTTCAGAACAAGTCAACCCAAACCCATGGACACCCGTATTTTTTAACTTTATGATTATAGTTAACTCTCAAACTATAAGGGGGCCAACATCTACATCACACAATTAAAAGCTTACCATTTCATTATATGTTCCCTTTCTTGTTTTATTAAGTGTTTGAATTAACTTATTTTACTTTACTAACACTTCCCATGAAAATTCTAAGTTGAATGTGTCAATTAACCGAATTGGCAAAATCCTTGATTAGTAAATTGTAATTGTCTGGAGTGCTTTCAGAATTGTCGACTATCTCCAAAAATCAACACTGATCTTTTCAGCGTTCTTTGTCTTCACTCACACGCTTTCTGAAAAACTTCCCAAAAGGTCAACCATCCCATAAGTATTCCAAGTCAAGCACGCTTAACTATGAAGTTCTTATTTTCTGGGCTCCTAAAAAGAAGATGTATGTTGTTGTTATAGGTAGTACCAATCAATTCTTATAGGTCTTTCTTCAACTTTATAGTCTCATACCTGCACAGTCTTGCGCGTGAGTAAGGACAAATCACACTGAAGAGACTCATGTTGATTTGTGAGGACAATCATCAATTCAGATAGCAGTTGGGATGTTACATAAAAGCAAAGACTTATGATCAATTTGAGTCATCACGGCTTCAATTTACTATTTATGGTTTTTTTTAAATAAATAAGAGTGAACTGTGAACTAAAATATTTAGTTTGTGTTAAGATATAAATTTTTAAAAGAGTGAACAATATTATGGCCACAAAGGAAAAAATAAAAAATAAATAGTTTGAGGGGAAACGCGTTACATATATATTAAATATTAATTAATTTTTATTATATTCATGCCTAATATAAAATAACATTTTTTAACTTTATGGATGTGGTTACCTCTTAAACTTTAATGTGATTCCCCCTTTTAGATCACAATGTTAAAAGTCGAGCCCTAATAAAATAGTTAATTTATCAATTTCTTTTCATGTTTTTTTTTGTTAACGTATCTTTCGCGCGTAACTGTGGAGACTAATCCCCCCGAGATATTGAGGGGTATTTAAGGGTTGGCCTTTCCCAATCAGATTTTCTTTATACACAAAAATCAGGAATCGAATCCCTAACCACTTGTTTAAGGGGCCCAAACTCGTTACACGGTGTTTCTTTTGATGTTTTACCTTATGTTTGTATTAATTTATTTTAATTGTGAGAACTTTGTGATCAAAATATTTTAAATGAGTTTTACTTAATTATAATACTTGTAAATGTAAAATAAATCAATCCAAATAATCACGAGTAATATTTTTAATTTTATCAACGTGGTTGCTAAACTTAGATGGTTCTATCCCTAGCTAAATCACAACATTAAAAGTCGAGTCCTAATAAAACATTCAACTTATCCGTTTTCTTTCATGCTTTATTTATATTTGCATTAATTTCTTTTACTTTAAAAAAATTATGATAAAAATATTTTAATATTTTTATTTCTTTTTGAAAAAATAAGTAGGTCTAAATATATACTTAAATTATTGTCAAGATGGATGTACTTAATAAACTTTATGTCTTAATTTATAATTTGCCTCCTACAAACTTATTTGTCTCGATGACAACGGACTCTAAAAGTTTTATTTTTTCGTGGTTATGCCAATAAATCGGGTTTACCCGATTCCATCCTTAACATTATCGGGTTATAGTCAAGTCAGGTTCAGAACAAGCAAATGATCTTATCAAAATACGGATTTGGATCTCTAATTTTCTTTTCTCGATTTTTCTCTCATGTTAGAGAAAGAAAAACACAAAAGCAAAATTAATTTTGTCTGCGTAGTCCATTAAAACTTGATTTTGTTTCTTTCTCTTTCATAATATGAGAGAAAAAAGGGAAAAAGAAAAGAAAAAGATTAAAATCCATCAAAATAACCAATTAGGTTCATAACAAGTCAATCCCCATGACATGAACACCCCTAATTTTTAACTTTATGAGAGTAGTTACCTCTCAAATTTTAAAGGGTTTCCAACTTGTAGATCTCAACATTAAAAATTGAGCTCAAACAAATATTCCATTTATATCTTCTGTTTCATATTTGTTAAGCGTTTGAATTAACTTATTTTAATTTACTAAGACTTCCTATCAAAAATTTAAGTTGAATGCATCAATTAATTCAGTTGGAAAAATTGTTGGTAAGTAAATGCAAAAATGATCAAATTGAGCCTTCACCGCTTCAATTTACTATCTATGACTTTTTTTTTTATAAAAAAGGAGTGGACCGTGAACTAAAATATTTTGTTTGTGTTAAGATTTAAAATTTTAAAAGAGGGAACAATATTATGGTCACTGAGGAAAATAATAAAAAAAATAGTTTGAGGGTAATGCATTACCTATGACTTAAATATTAATTAATTTTATTACATGCATACCTATTATAAAAATAATATTTTTTAAACTTTATGGATGTTGTACCTCGTAACCTTTAATGTGATTCTCCTTCTTAGATCACAACATTAAAAGTCGAGCCCCAACAAAATATTTAATTTATCCTTTTCTTTTCATTTTTTAATATATGTTTGTATTAATTTATTTTAATTGTGAGAACCTTGTGATCAAAATATTTTAAATGAGTTTTACTTATAATATTTGTAGATATAAAATAAATTAATTCAAATAATCACGAGTAATATTTTTAACTTTATAAGTGTGGTTACATCTTAAACTTTAATTGCTATGTTTGTTTAAGATTTTATGAAACACAAATGGAAAAACAAAAAAATCAATACACTTTTTTTTCAAAGCTTTTCTTTTCTGTTTTCAACAAATATCCGTTTGAGTGTTGTGTAATGTTAAAACAAACGGGCTAAATATGGTTTTACCCCTAAATCACAACATAAAAGCAGTCCTAATAAAATATTTAATTTATCTATTTTCTTTCATGCTTTTTTATATTTGCATTAACTTCTTTTAATTTAAAAAAATTATGATCAAAATATTTTAAATATTTTTAAAAAATAAGTTGATCTAAATGTATACTTAAATTATTGTCAAGATCAGTGTACTTAGTAATGTTTATCTCTTAATTTAGAATTTGCCTCCTACATACTTATTGGTCTTGATAATAACAGACTCCATAAGAGTTTTATTTTTTGTGGTTATTATTGTTTTCTACTTTACAAAAAAAATTCCTCAAAAGAGCAAAGATAAGTGGATAAGTAAAATAGTTGAAATGTAAGCAAATTGACATATATACACCACCTAATTTCAGTACAAAATTTTAAAAACTTATATGATTTAATTATGCATGACATTTAAACTTAAAGATTATGCCAATATATTGAATTTACTCGATTCCGTCTCTAACATTATCAGGTTATGGTCGAGTCGGGTTCGGAACCAAGCAAATGACCTTATCAAAAAATCGAGGTAGGTTCATGACAAGTCAACCTCATCCCATGAACATCCCTAATTTTTAACTTTACGAGAGTGGTTACTGGTTACCTCTCAAACTTTAAGGGATTTCCAACTTAGATCACAACATGAAAGGCTGAGCTCAAACAAATATTCTATTTATTTATTCTATTCCATATTTATTAAGTGTTTGAATTAACTTATTTTACTTTATTAACTCTTTCGATCAAAATTCAAAGTTGAATGCATCAACTAGTTCAGTTGGTAAAATCCTTGGTAAGTAAATGCAAAGACTTATGATCAAATTGAGCCTTCACTGCTTCAATTTACTATCTATGATTTTTTTTATTAATAAAAGAAGGGAACTGTGAATTAAAATATTTAGTTTATGTTAAGATTTAAGATTTTAAAAGTGTGAACAATATTATGGTCATAGAGGAAAAAATAAAATAAAAAGTTTGAGCGGGGAACACATTACATATATCTTAAATATTAATTGATTTTTTTTACATGCATAATTCATATAAAAATAATATTTTTTGAACTTTATGGGTGTGGTTACTCTTAAAGTTGACTTTAAGATCACAACATTAAAAGTCGAGTCCGAATAAAATATTTAATTTATCCATTTCTTTTCATATTTTACCATATGTTTGTATTATTTTATTTTACTTGTGAGAACCTCATAATCAAAATATTTTAAATGCATACCACTATTGAGGCATACTACCTCTTATCCTTATTATAAGTAAAAAATCTTAAAATTTTTGTTTTAATATATAAGTAAATTTCAATCATTTCAATCATATTTAATGACATTGTTCCTAAAATATCCTTCATTTAATACCAATTTTGTTTTTTAATAATTTAACATGAGATGCATTTAATAAAAATTGAAGTTTTTTATAAAGATTACTTTAGGTAATATCCTTAATTTTTTAATAACATTAAATATGATTAATCAACTTTTTTAATATATATATTTTATTTAAATTTTACTTATAATAAAGATCGAAGTAGTATCAGTGACAGCCACAATTTCTATTGCATCTTTGGGCGGTGGATCTGAGAGTGCGTGATTATAAGTTTTTAGCCAATACAACTATCCATTAGGATTTGCGTGATAAAGTTAGTCTATAATTCCTCCTTTATAAATGCTAGTTTGGATATAGGCCCAACGACTCAACATTGTCATATGAGCTGCAAAGCAGTTGGCTTACCTACATGAAGATAGCATACCAATCATGTACATTTTTCTTATCAATATTACTTTGACAAATATTAATAACACACTCTCTAACACTCTCTTTTCAACATATTATATCCTATTGGTTGAAATTCAAGTGAGTCCTACAAAATTCAAGTAGGACCCATTTTCAAAATAGTGGGACCAATTTGAATTTTAACTAATAGAAGATAGTGTGTTAGAAAGAGAGTATGTTGGTAACACTCTTTTATTACTTTTACTCGACTTTTTGTTTAGGCTCACTTTAGGAAGTCCAATAAGCTAGCTTATAATTTATTTGACTATCTTATAAGCTTGTTTGACTGAAATAGAGGTGTTTGGTAAACAAGTTTATCTCATTAGCTTATAATTTTTCTTCATAATAAGCTAATTTATTTAGCTTACAGCTACGAAAAACAAGTTTTTCTCTCATTTTTACCCTCATTCATTTAATGAAATTCACTCATTCTTTTAAAAAAAAATATGTTGATCTAAATATATACTTAGATTATTGTCAAGATGGGTGCACTTAGCAATTTTTATTTCTTAATTTAGAATTTTGCTATTATAAACTTATTGATCTTAATGATAGCGGACTGTATAAGCGTTAAATTTTTCGTAGTTTTCTACTCTACAAAAAAAAAAAAATCTTTAGAAGAGCTTTGAAAGTGGATAAGTAAAATAGTTGAAGTGTAAACAATACTTAGGTGGGTCTGATATTCAAACTTATAGAATATGCCAATATATCATGTGATCCTATCAAAATATCGGGTTAGGTTCAGAACAAGTCAACCTCATCCAATGATCAACCCTAATTTTTAACCTTACGAGTGTGGTTACCTCTCAAACTTTAAAGGGTTTCCAACTTCTAGATCAGGACATTTTAATGTTGAGCTCAAACAAATATTTCATTTATATGTTCCTTTCATATTTATTAAGTGTTCGAACAAACTTATTTTACTCTATTAACACTTCTAATCAATTTTTTAAATTGAATGTGTCAACTAGTTTAGTTGCATAATCCTTGGTAAGTAAATGCAAAGACTTGGAATCATATTGAGCCTTCACGGCTTCAATTTAATATTTTACTATCTATGATTTTTTTTTAAAAGGAGAAGTATGAACTTAAATATTTAATTAGTGATGAGATATAAACTTTTAAAAACAGTTGACAATATTATCGTCAAATAATAGTTTGCGAGGGAATCAAGGGCGAATCTAGAGGGGGCGAACACACCCCTCCCTCTTGCATATATTTTGTAAAATTAGTTATATATATAATATTTTTTTTAAAAAAATATCTTATTATAAATATTTATACATATCTATACTATATACATTTAGGAATAGCCTCATTGATTACTTATCCATGTGGCAACCTCTAAGCATTCTACATAGAATTTCCTACACATGTCGCTATCACAATTAATATTGATTTTTTTTTAAAATTTGTTAATTTTTAATCAAAAGAATAATCAATAAATTTTGAAATTTCAAATTAAATCAATACATTAATGATAAGTTACTTTTTGACTCATATAATATTTAAGAATCAAATATTAAATGTGGAAGAATCAAACTATTGAATATTGAATGCTGGAAGAATCAATATTTGATTTCCATATTCTGGAATAAATGAAAAATTAGTCAATGATTTAAGTATGTTAAATTTGGCTTGAATTAATGAAATTATAACATACCAATTTTGATTTTTAGTTTTCAAAATTTGGACACAAAAGGAAACATAATTGATTGCAAATTTCATCAATTAAAGAAATTTTAACCTGCCAATAAATGTAATTTGAAAAGTAGTCATCGGAATAATTATTAAATGGACACTGTAATTAGAAAATTTGCCAATATATGATCTCACACTAATTATTTTAATCATGACCATTTCATGTTATACAATTTCAAATTTGAAAATAATTATAACCCGTCACTAAAACTGTAATTAAATCAATACATGATTCAATTCAATATATATGTATAGCACCATTGAAACCTTACAAATCAATACCTGATTGAAACCTGCCAAAAAATAAATGAAATTATAACCTGTCAATAAATGAAATTTGAAATGTGATCTCTTTCTCCTTCCCTACTCCACGAAAGAGGGAAGACCATTGCCTCTATGCATCTCTCTCCATCGTGAGGCCATCACCTACCACCAACCGAAGAAGAAGAAAAAGGTAAGACTACCTTCTCTTCTAAATTTTTTTTCCTACGATCCCTCTTAATTTTTTCCTCTTCGGTTCTTTGAAGGCCATATATATTCGTTCCCTGCTCATTCGGTTATCTTTCATATAAGGCAATGACGGTCATATCTTCTCCTTTTTTATTATTGTTATTTTTTTCATGTGATTTATGACTATCATTCTTGTGATTTTTTATATTTTTAATCGGTGCAAGGTTCTGAATATTGAAACCCTCTTATTCTCGCTCTGTTTGATTTTTTCAGAGCACCGTCCCAAATCTTCAAATGGTAAGGCACCCTCTCATTCTTCCTATTTCTGATTTCGCTCTTTTTGAAGGTTTAGCCAAATACCATTGGGACTAAGATGAATCTCATAGATGATAAAATAAGATGAAACACAATCTGGTAAGATATTTCTCTATTTATAATTATTTTTTATTTCTTTATTCTTACAAGTTGTTTATTTGTGTACAAGATTCTTTAAAACTGGCGACAATATCTTGCAAGCATGTTTTAGAAAAAATTGGTATACTAGACTTTATTAGTTTTTCATATACTGGACATTGTGGTTTAGCCATTTTAATTCGTCATCACAAGCTGTTATAACCCATGCTGAATTTTAAAGCCGACATGTGGAAAGATGATTGATTTGAAGGAGATACTCGAGGTTACCCTTGTCGTCATTCGAGCCAATATTTCACTAGCCATAATCGAAAGGAGTGGCAGGACCGTGGTGAAGGTGCTGCGAATTTTGCAATTGACACATTCTTTAAAAAAACTCTCTTTAATATTGTTCAATTTCAATGATACAAGAATGATGATTACTTTCTCCACATTTCACAACTCTATTGAAATCTCTAATCTTTCCTGCATTGATAATGAATGAGAAGGTCAGAATTTTTCTTCAGAAAAATTGTGGATAAACGTTTTGTTTAGAATATTATATTTGTCAGGTTCAGTTGCTTAACCTACACTTTCCCCCCTAATTTCTCATGGAAATGTTAACGCGTACGATGTGTCAGAGTGGGAAAAAGACACAAATGAGAATATATGGAAGAATATTTTTTCAAATATTGTATGATAGTTGTTGGTATGTAAATATTGTTGGCAATAACTTTGATGAAATTGTGTTGGATGAGTGAAATGATGTTCTTTATTGAAATAGAAACCCAAGTAGATAATTCTAAACACTTTGCTTCACCTGTGCCTTAATGTAGGATTTTTAATTAGCTCATAGAAATAATTAAACATATTATCTCACAAGAAAGTGTCAATTCTCTGATGTAAACATGCGAGCATTGCATCTTCAACAATCATTAATATGAATATTTAATTTCTGATGTATATAATGTTTATTATGTAAAATATAAACATTTTCATTTATACAATCATACCGTCATCATGGAATTGGCTGATAAATGTATAATCATACGGGCGTATATTGTTTTTTTTTTTTTTTTGTATTTTGAAAAATATGGAGAAAGTACATCAGGTAAAGTATATTTTCTAAAAATGTTTAACTTACACGGGGAAAAGAGGATAAATAAATTAAATAGATTTTTAAGAGAGCATAAAAATAATAATATGATAGAGAATTATTTTTTTTTTTAAAAATGGTTAACTTGCATGGAAAAAAGATGAGAAATAAATCAAGTATACTTTGAAGAGAGACAAACGAAAATAATGTGATAAATAAATATATTTTCTAACAATGGTTACCTTGCACGGAAAAAAAAGCAGAAATAAATCAAATAAATTTTCAAGAAAGAAAAATAATAATATGATAGATAAATATATTTTCCAAAAAAGTTTAACTTCCACTACAAAATTGGAGAAATAATTCAAAATATTTTCAAGAAATGTTTTTTTTCATATGATAGATAAATATATTTTCTAAAAATTCATAACTTGCATGGTAAAAAGAAGAGAAATAAATCAAATAGATTTTTAAGATAGAAGAAAAAAATTCATATTATACGTAATATATTTTCTAAAAATCGTTAACTTGCACAGAAAAAGATGATAAATAAATCAAATATATTTTCAAGAGAGAATAAAAAAAATTCATATGATTACCAGGATATTGCGAAGAGTTTAACATTATTGTTTTAATAAATTACATCGAGAAATGATTAATTAGATTGAAATATAGTTGAAGCTCTGAAAACATATATATAATATTGAATATTCAAAGAAGTATCATACCAAGGTAGTGGAAGAAAAAATAATTAGTGCTAATTTATTAATTTTATTTAAAAAATAAAAAAAATTCACCATAATATTGATGTTGAAAGAAGTAGAATACCAAGGTATTGAGAGAAATGACAAATATTAAAAATAATATGATAGATAAATATATTTTATAAAAATTGTTAACTTTTACTGGAAAAGAGGAGAAATAAATCAAATAGATTTTTTTAAGAGATAATAAAAATAATAATATGATAGATACTTAATTTTTTAAAATGATTAACTTGCATACGGAAAAGATAAGAAATAAATCAAATAGAATTTGAAGAGAGAAGTAAAAAATAATATGATAAATAAATATATTTTCTAAAAATAGTTGACTTGCACAGGGGAATGGAGAAATAAATCAA
This sequence comes from Ammopiptanthus mongolicus, assembly GCA_039655645.1. Lineage (NCBI taxonomy): Eukaryota > Viridiplantae > Streptophyta > Magnoliopsida > Fabales > Fabaceae > Ammopiptanthus > Ammopiptanthus mongolicus. The sequence goes on from CM077349.1 coordinate 6,189,173, forward strand.
ATAGATTTTGAAGAGAAAATAAAAAATTAGTATAGATAAATAAATTTTGTAAAAATGATTAACTTGCTCGGAGAAAAGAGAAGAAACAAATCAAATAAATTTTTAAAAGAGAAGAAAAAATAATATGATAGATAAATATACTTTCTAAAAATGGTTAACTTTCATGGGGAAAAAGAAGAAATAATTCACAATGTTTTCAGGATTTTTTTTCATATGATAGATAAATATATTTTTTAAAAGGATTTAATTGGTATACACTGCCAGTGTAAATATTTTTTACACATATAACCAATCAGAATTTACCATATAAGGTAAAGTGTTTGACTCTTATCATAACTACCTTAAAATTCACACACACCAAGATTTCTGATTGTTTGTCAGTGTAAAAAAAACTTTACACTGACAGTGTATAGCAATTAAACTCTTTCTAAAAATGGTTAACTTGCATGGTGAAAAGAAGATAAATAAATCAAATAGATTTTAGAGAGAGAATAAAAATTTTAATATCATAGGTAAATATTTTTTCTATTGCACGGGGAAAAGATAAGAAATAAATAAAATAGATTTTCAAGAGATAATAAAAAAATTTATATGATTACCAAGATATTGTGAAGAGTTTAACATTAGTGTTTAAATAAATTATATCGAGAAATGATAAATTAGCTTGAAAATGTAGTTGTTGCTTTGAAAACATATTTATAATGTTAAATGTTCAAAGAAGTACCATACCAAGGTAGTGGAAGAAGAAATGATTAATGCTAATTCCTAATTTTGTTTTTAAAAAAAAACAAATTCACTATATTATTGATATTAAGAGAAGTATAATACCAAGGTATTGGCAGAAATGCCAAATATTAAAAATAATATGATAGAGAAATATATTTCCACAAATGGATAACTTTGGCGGAAAAATAGGAGAAATAAATCCTATAGATTTTTAAAGTGAAGAAAAAAAATAATATGATAGATGAATATATTTTCTAAAAATGTTTAACTAACACCGAAAAAAGAAGAAAAATAAATCAAATAGATTTTTAAAAGAAAATAAAAATAATAATATCATAGATATTTATTATTTTTAAAAATGTTTAACTTGCATGAGAAAACGAGGAAATATAAATCAAATTGATTTTGAAGATAGAGAAAAAAACTGATGTGATGAATATATATATTTTCTAAAAATGATTAATTTGTACGAGAAAATGGAAGAAATAAATCAAATAAATTTCCAAGAGAGAAATTTTTTTTCATATCATTACGAAGATCATTGTGTTTAATATTACTGTTTAAATAAATTATATTGAGAAATGATTAATCAGCTTGAAATGTAGTTGCTGCTTTGAAAATATATATTTACTATTAAATCTTAAGAGAAGTATGATACTAAAGTAGTGGAAGAAAAAAACATCTTTTTGTTTGATCACAATCTTTTTGATTTTGTTAATCTTTTAAAGTATTATCATTCGATTTCTCATCAAATAAACCTCAGTTTTAAAATAGCATTATTGTTCCTTTATTTATTTTTTTCTCCACATGTAAACATTTTTTATATCTACATTTTAATATTGCATAAAAAAATATTGCATAAATATTATGATATTCCACGTAAAATATGTGCGTTGCCGTGTAACATGCTAGAATGCATATTTACAAGACAATATGTACTTACTATCTGTATTTATAAGAGTCATTATGGTATCAATAATTATTATTAAGTTAATATTTGTTACACTTTGTGATTGGCGGTTCAAACAAAATAATTTTTTAACATTTTTTTTGTATATAATTTTCCACAAAAAATATTAAACCAAAAAAGTGAAATAAGTAATTATATATTTTTTTGATCAAATCCTAAAATATTGCATATTTCCCGTGCATGGCACGGGTCTATACACTAGTATATATATATTGTTATATATTCGGCCCTCCCTCGAATGCTTTCTGCATCCGTCCTGAGGGAATGCATTACATATATCATAAATATTAATAAAACTTTATTACATACATATTTAATATAAGGATAATATTTTTTAACTTTATGGGTGTTGTTATCACTTAAACTTTAGAGTAAATTATACCTAAATCCCTCAAGATTTGTAGAAATAACACTTAACCCAATTTTCTTATGAACCTTGCACTCCACCCCATTAAACTAACAATATTAAAGGCTACGTGAGAATATCCCAATAGTTTGAAATATTCTTACTTAACCACAGTTATCTCGTAAAAACCTTAGACCCATTCCAGTCAGATAATGAATCTGAACCCCAAACACAACCATTCCAAACCACAATCACAAAATCTGAACGATTTGGATCCTCTCCTTTTATTCTCTCATTTTCTCTCTCATATTAGAGAAAGACAACAAAAAAAAGATTAAATTACTATTTTGGTCCCCCATTTGTTTTAATTTATTCAATTCGGTCCCTTTATTTTAAAAATGTTCAAGTTGGTCCCTTACTTGTCAAACATTAAACAATTTGGTCCTTTCCGTTAAGTTTCACTGTTAAGTTGAATAAATTAAAACAAATGAGGGACCAAGTTGAATAAATTAAAATAAATGAGGGACCAAGTTGAATAAAATATAGGGATCAAGTTGAATAAATTAAAACAAATGAGGGACCAAAAGAGTAATTTAGTCAAAACTTAACGGTGAAACTTAACGGAAATGACCAAATTGCTTAACGTTTGGCAAGTAAGGGACTAATTTGAACATTTTTAAAATAGAGGAACCGACTTGAATAAATTAAAACAAATAAGGGACCAAAAGAGTAATTTAGCCGAAAAAACAAATTTGTTTTCATATGTGAGACTCATTAAAACTTGATTTTTGTGTCTTTCCCTCTCATAACATGAGAGGAAATAAAAAAAGAATAAAAGGAGAATCTAAATCCAATATCAACCCAAAGCCGATGAGAATATTGCTCCAAAATCAGTTAATGATGGTTTCTTTAATTTATCCTAAATTTTAATGTGATTTTTCCTCTTAGATCACAACATGAAAAGTCAAGTCTCATTAAATATTTAATTTATCATTAACAATACATATCAATTAAACTATTTATGATTATGTCTTTCTGGGCTGTCTAAATTAGCATACTTTATAAGTAATTGTTGTGACCATATTGATGGCCCATCGCCTCCTGCGTGTGAACTGGGCTTTTTACGACCTTGAACGTGGAACAACTTGTTGAAAGTAAGCCTCATATACTGACCGAACAAAAAACTAGGTTACCTGGGCTTCATACTGCCGTCTCTACTCTCTGGTTTGGGCCTTTTTACCCTCTTCTAATATTTCCAAAATAAAATCAGTCATAAATTATGAAAAAGAAACGATGTCATAAATAAAAGAATGACGGTAAAATTAAAAAAAGTCTGACTAATAAGTGTCCGAAGTATATTAGTTAACTGTTAAAGAATTCATAAAAGCAGTTTTTATTGGAAAGCTAATTATAAAACTTCTCAAATATTAAATACATCATTTTTTCATAACTTTTTTTTAATTCCTTAATAAGTGTCCTTAGGACATTCGTTAGCATTCTCCTTCAAAAAAGATAAATGCTATCTGACATTCTTAGGGTACTGGTTAAGGAATCAAACATAAAAAATATTTGTTAGAAAGTGATGATTTTTAATTTTTAATATATTAAATATACTATTTTTCAATGAATATTTTTTATTCTTGTTTTTTTAAAGTGTCATTCTTCCACTCTCCTTTATTTTTTGCGCAATATTTAGATATGGACTTATAGCCTTAAGTTGACTGTCACGCCTTTCAGTAGTTACTACATGCTCAATCCTAGTGAGTATTAAATCTTAAAAAAAAAGTTATTTATAGTGAGCGTACGTATAAAGTAAGCAAAAATATAAATTGAAAAAGTAAGGATGTATCTATCCTTGATTAATTAAAGTGTAAAGTAAGAAAGTAAGGATGTATCCATCTTTGATTAATTAAATTAGGTTGAGATCTTAATACATTTTAACTAATCAAGTGTGTATATATATTTACTTTCTCATTTTACATTTTTGATCACTTTAAAGGAACTTAATCCTAAATCTTAAACCTCCGACATAGATGATAATTTTATATTAATATCATTTTTCAACCCTTCAAGTTATTGCCAATATGCTACTAAATACTAACACAAAATATTTTTAAAAAAATACATCAACAATGTGTTTAAGGTGAAAAAAATGAATTTTAATATTTTAACAATAATGTACGATTTTAAAACTTGAGACGTAAATTGTAAGATAATGTAGTCTGTGCTCTAAAATGTCTATGAACAATAATGCAAGTCACCCATTTTAAAAATTATATTAACCCTCTTTTTTTTTTTTTTGGGTGAAAAACACATACCTCTTAGCGTTTTTTTAACTAAATAGAAAATTATAAAATATATGAAAAAAGTGCATGTATTAAAATGAAAACAAAATATTTATCTTGTAAAAAGAATGAAATAAGAGAAAATACTGTAATTTCTAAAATAAAATGATGAACAGATCATAATAATTCTTTTTTTATAGAAAACTCCACTCTAGTTTTCATGAGAGTTATCAGTCCACTACAAGTAGGGTGTCAAATGAGCACTATAAGTAGGGTGTCAAATGAGTCTAGTTTAATACATTAACCAGAATAACTAAATAAAATGTGTCAATCGGACAAAGAAAATTAAAGATTTTTCGATACAGAAAGAAAAATAAAGTTTGAAACTTTGAATGTACTGGGCCTTCTATTTGGTTGTTCTGCAACCCAACTCCAAAGGCCCACTAAAGGTGACCACCTCAACGAATCAGACGAAGGCCCAGGTGACGGGCAGGCCCCAAAGACTCTTACCCAGGCCATGCACACACTTGATAAGGACGCCCGCATGTCTGACGATTTGCTCGTCGTCCACTCGGCCCGTGAGAGGTAGGCAGCCTTGCCACTAAAGCTGGGTATACGGGTCAGCCCGATCCGTTTAGGCCCAGCCCGTATTGGTCCGTGGAACTAACAAACCTAATATTCATTAGCCCGTGTCCGACCCTCTTAACTTGCAGGTTAAACGGGTTGACCCGCAGGTTGATTAATAAAAATTGAAAAAAAATAAAAAAAAAATCTTTTGTTGTGTTGTTTGCTCGGTGAGATTGTAACAATTGAGAGTGATTGTTAACTTTAATGAATGGGCCACCCATGTATTATGAGATTGTGCGTATGTAAGATCGATTTGGACAAATTGTGCACAAATATTGATGTATTATACTCCTTTAATATTCAAATTATAGTATAACAAAATTATAATCAAATATGAAACAACTCTCCACCATACACCAGGTGTCTGTGTAAGAGATTTATGTAAACTAGGGAGAAAAATACTAAAAAGTACCAATAGAGAAAAGGATCGTCAATGGAAAATTGGAAGTGACCCAATTTAAGGTTAGGTCAAAGTGTGTCAAAGTTGTCTAATTTTTTTTGTTTAAGAAAAGTAGTGGTCCGCGGGCCAATCTGTTAACCAGCTGGCCGAACCCGTTTAACCCGTGAGTTAAATGGACCGAGTGAAAAGATCCACATTCAATTTGTCTTATGTTTTGCCTAATCCTAATCCACAGGAATCGCAGGTTAAGCGGACCGTTTGCGGGCCCAAATTCATATACCTAGCTCTACCTACCACGCCAATCACACTTCCTATAGCAGTTAATGACCTCGGCCACTCAGAGGGCACGATCTCACTACCTGCATACACAATCTGAGCATGTCAGAATTTGTCCATGACACACACACACTTCCCATTGCCACAAGAGACCCGTGAATCCCTTTATGTCGACCAGAGAACATTGGCCAACCTGATTTTGGCAGTAGTTTAAGCTCACTGATATGATATTTAATTAATAATTTGTATGATATATAAAGGATTTTATCTTTGAATTTTTAATATAAATAAATATATTAAAATTTGAGTTACAAAAATAATTTTATTGGATATTAGTTGGTATTTAAAATATGTTTACTTTAATAAGGTGAATTCTCTTAGTACCCAAAAAATGGAAGGATAAAAGTTACTCTACCCAATCTGAACGTGTTACCTCAATTAAATGAATCAAGTTATTGAGTCATGTCAAATGGTTCTCACCGTCTGATTGGACCACCTAAGCAGGATAAATTTTTATTTTTCCGTTTTCTGGATGCTAGAGAATTCATCATTTAATAAAGTATAAAGATAAAATTTTAAGAGTTTAATTATTATACATTGTCAATGTAAATATTTTTTATACTATCAATCAATCATAATTTGAAACATCATTAAAAATATTTGACTTTTATTTTAACTACCTTAAAAATCACAGACATCATGATTTTTAATTGATTAGTACATACCAAATAAACTCAAATTTTAAAATGCTTAAAATGTAAGAGTTTTTCTTTTTTTAAATGATGGCTAACTGCCTGGACAAATGGTAAACCTGCAAGAACTTTGAAATGTGGGAGTCGTTCCCACCCGAAAATTGAGTTGGCCGGTCCGTTCTCTACCATGAAATATTAATTACTTGGCCCAAACTCCAGAGTTTCCTATGTCAACTAAAAAGACAAAAAAAGAAAAAGTTTATGTAGTTTCTAGAGAAATAAGAGTGGCCGAAAGGGGAAACGAGGCCATCAGAGAGATGAAAGTATCTCTAGTGATAGTGGTATCTTCTCAGTTCTCAGTATATTATGCAGGCCTCGTGGTGGACTTAGAAACAATAATGATATTCATTACTTTAAAAACCTTATAAGCGAATGTAATCTGCTTTTGCGTTTGTGGTCACCAAAGTGCAAGTGCTTCATCACCACAAGTAGTCCCAACATCCCCATCCCAAAGTTCCAACCAAATCCTTCGTATGTGAGAATTGACGGATAGTTACATAATAATCAATCATGCTCGACCTCAACCATCAATATAGTAGGGCCCATCGGAAAAAAGTCTGGGCTTCTACATTGGTCTTCTAATGAACTAATATTGATGATGATCAATGTTCATGATCCCCTTCCCTTGTAAGCCCAAAAGGACAAATATATTCACAACCCTACACATACGGACGAATATATCAAACCTGATTATTCTAAGTAACTTGTTAAGTTGATAGTCACTTCATGAATGTGTGATAATCCGTTGACTTATCTAGTTTTATCTCAAGTTTGTCGGTGGATTTAACAATTTATGTTGAGCTTTATTCTCAAATCTTACCCAAATTAGGTTTTGTTTTCTCTAACAAGTGTTTTGAGTCCTTGAATATTTTATCTTTTAATTAGGAAATTGAATCTATTTTTGTTAATTCAATGTTTTTTTAATAAATTTCAGGTGTCATACCTAAGTATGGAAGAAGAAAAGTGAAGCATTGGAAGCAAGGAAGGAAAGGAAAGAAAGAAGAAAAGCTGAGGAAGCCATCTGCCAGAGATTCGCCTCGCGGATAGTCACTCGCCCCGCGGATCGCACGCTATAAAAATGTATAAATTCTTCTTTTTTGATTGAAAAAAAAGGTTTGAAAAGAAAACCTTGTTTTGGAAGCTACGTTTCTCAGTGGAGGACATTAGGATTTGCTGTTTCAACTCTTTGTATTGACTATGAGTTTGTTTATGGTTTTTGTTATTGATTTCTCTTTGACCATGAACTAATTTCCTCATTCTAGGGTGATGATGTAACCACGTTAAGACGGTTTGACGATGTTACAACTATTCTTTGATTTCTTTTAAGCTCTTTTTGTGTTTCACTTCTGCGCTTAATGCTTGCTATTAACTGTACATTGAAATGCATAATTTGTTAATCATAACGAGATCGAGAGGAGATTTATATGTCAAGAGCATTGAGATAAAATCATAGGGTTAATGCGGATAGGGATATACCGTAAGAATCTTACGCGACCTACATAGAGAGTCATAGAACTTAATGAATCATCTTATAATTGACCTTCATGGGGGATATAGTTGGTTAGTAATTAGGTGGTGTTTCTTAGGGTACTCGAGCGAGGCACTAGGATATTTTGGCATTCTTGGTCGACAAAAGGAGTTGATTAGTTGTCAGGAATGTTATCATAATTGAACCAAACCGAGTGGGATTAGGATTCCTTGTCTATGATGAATCTATATTCATCAACGTTGATGAAATCAGATCCTTAGAACTTTCTCATATTAATTCACATATCATAATCAATAGTCTTGCTATTTAGATTTTTTGTATTTTTAATACAACTAGTTAATATTTTGGTAGTTATATCAGTCTCACATCATTATTGAGTTAAATAGTTATTGAGTTTGAGAAGTGGTAATTGGTAAACTAATCCCTGAGTATGATATTCGATATTCACCATTTTTATTACTTGCATCAATTCGGTACACTTACCAAAGTCTATCTATGTGCCCTAAAGGAGAAAAGCTCATTAATTATGCTCTGTTGTCATAGAAATTTTAAGTAAATTCTTTTCCGAGACGCACAAAAATATTAGTCATTAGGGTGAGTTTTTAATGACGATCTAAGTCGATTTGATTCGATCTAATCGATTTGAAAACTCAAATCAAATTATTAAACACAAACTACCAACCTACACAACTGAACCAACTTGTTGCTATTTCAGTTAGGTTGGGTTGTTTCAGAATTGATGATAAAATAAGTCTAACTCGAATTAAATGAAACCAATTGATTTTGGTCGATTTGGATTTTCTCTCTCTAAAAAATTCAAAAGTGGAGCTAAAAAATTTTCATTAACAAGGTAAAAGAAGAACAATACATTATTTTGGGAAAACAAGTTAAAAAATATATATTTTTAAAAAATGACACGTGAAAAACTTATATATATCAAGTTTCGGAGTGGAAATGTGTTTTTGCTTAGAAACTAAGGTAGCACATCTGGGATCCGGATCCCCTGCATTCACCAAATTCACGCATTCACCTAATCTATGATCATGATCTCATACACTCATTTTTACATTAATATATTTATCTTATACAAGATCTCTGTACAGTTAAAAAGTGACTATAGGAGATCCATCCGATACCTCTTGTATGATCCCAAAATCTGGATATCAAGTGCTATCTATGCCAAACCCGAAATACTTTTCCAAAATAATTATAAGCCGAGTAGGAACTTATTTTAAAATACTTTGAAATTTTAAAAAATGTTATATAACATTTTTATAGTTTAAGCATGTTCTTCCTCTCAAAATCGAGATGGCAAACATATTTGTGCAATATTTTTAAATTTTTTAAAATGTCTTCTTATTCTCTCTCTTTTTCGTTCTACATGTATATTACCACTAGGGATGACAATGGGCTGGACAGGGCGGGGGCGGGGAATACTCCCCCGCTCCTCGTCCTCATCCCCCATTTTCCTATCCCGTCCTTGTTCCCCACCACAGGAAGTTATCCTGCACCATCCCCATTCCCCACAGATCTCGCAGATCCCCGAGGGAAGTTCGGGCACCTTGAAAATTCATAAAAAAACACATGTAATTAACTAAAATCTAATCAAATATAAAAACAATAAAAATCTTAAATATTTAAAATTAAAGCACTTTCAAAAACATTGTAACAAGTTCACCATTAACCGGTACACATATGTTTTTAATATTTTATTTATTTAATAAAATTATATATATATATATATACACACACACACACACACACACACACATGTATTTATAAGGATATTTTAATAATCTTTTCGGGATTGGGGATCCTGTGGGGCGGGAAGCATGTTCCCCATCCCCATCCCCAAAGTGCCTTCCAGAGAATTTTCTCCCTTGTCCCCGTCCTCGCGGGCAAAAATACCCCACCTGCGAGGCCCCATTCTTGGCAGTCCCCGCGGGGATCCTCACGCAAGGTACAAATTGCCATCCCTAATTACCACGATGTCTTATGACATGTTCTCAAAGTTCAAGCCCTAGTTGTTTACGTGTATTTTTGGTTAAGGCAATTTCTGATAACGACTAATCAAGATTTCAATTGAAACTAAGTTCTAAGTTATATGGTAATCTCATTATTATAAAAACTTTAGCAAAGAAATAAAGAATTGAAACGTAAAGGAATTTAAAGAAAGACCGAAAATTAAAGTAATTTTTAAAAACAATTGCATAAAAGTAAATGACTTGAACTGAAAGGGGAATGCATACTTGAGTCAAATCCGTCACTGCAAAAAAGAGGTGTTTAACGACTACAAAATTCGGTCGCTAAATGTGAAAATTCGGTTGCTAAACCAATTTAGCGACCACCAAATGTGGTAGCAAATTGTCTAGTCACAGCTAAACTGTTTGATGGTCACTAAACTATTTAGCGCCCGAATTTTCATATTTAGCGACCGATTAAGTGTGATCGCTAAAATACATTTTTTTGTAGTGCACGTATATGCTTGAGTGAAATATTTAAGATTTTTAATCAAGAAACCAACCCTTTTAACATCTTACATACTAGTATTTATAAGCAAACTGAGACAATAATTGACCTCTATCATTTGGACACATATGCGATAGTTATGCCAAGTTTTTTTTTTTTTGACAAAGAAAGACATTCATTCATTCAAATTGATAGAGTACATCGATGACAATACAAATCCAAAATTGTTAAAAACCGAAAAGGATGAAACTGCGAACAAACTCACAGCACCCAGGTTAAAAGCATAATACAACAAAGTCAAATTGCCTACAAAAGTGACACCATCATAGTCACCGGAATACTCATGCGTCCGAATCTGTAGCTTTGAGACCCAAGTCTTAATCAAATCTGTGATGGATCGAAGCAGATCTGTCAATCTGGAACAAACGAACACCGCACCAAGACGGGAATCAAACAACATCGCACAAAAACGAGAAACCAAACAAAGCCACACAAAAACTACGAAGAGCAAGGAAAAAAACACAAAAAGATCCAGATCTATATGAAAAACCCACACAAAAGAACCAGATCTATGTGAAAAGCCCACTTATGGAAAGAAAAGAAGAGAAAAAACGAAGTAAATGGGTGGTTTTAGGCCAAAATGGCCCAAAACCAACCATGTCGCCGTCTGTGAGAGTATGAGGTAGGCGAAAGAAAGAGAGGAGATTTTCTAGTTATGCCAAGTTATTTACTAAATTCTAAATATTAAGAAACTACTCCAAATAATTATTTTGAATTCAAATTTAAATAACTTAAATCTGGTATCTGCCACCATATTATCTCGACAAAATGACATTTCCAGCAAGACAGTACTCCAACGATACATGAATTAGTGGGACCCATATGAATTTCAAACAATAAAAGAGAATATGTTAAAAATAGAGTATTAGAAAATGTGTTGCTACTTATCAGCACTCCTGTCCTTAACAAATATCTTCGCCTTAAGACAACACAAGATATTGGTCGAGAATTCTTCATCCGTCGATCATTATACTTACATTCTTGGTCGAATTGGAACTTGTAAATTTACACCCGGCCAACAACTAGTATAATGGTTGGAACTAATGAAGATCCACAGCCATCGAATTGCAGCCAAGCAGTCACAACTTTGAAGTGAGAGAAGGACAACATGAAAAACTAATGCAGCACGGCTCTCTTGGTTTTTTAAAATCATCAGAATCATCCATCAAAGTTGATATTGCTTTCCACTGATCACTAATGAGTGGCCTTCCCAAATAAAAGGTCAGACTGAGATCTGTGGGGGAAAAAACGTCATATTTAATTCCTCCATCCTAAATATGTAAGGATTCTTTTTTTTTTTTTTTAATGGTAAACAATATGTAAGGATTCTTTTTGTGTAATATCCAAAAAAAAAAAACCGTAGTTTAAATTTGTCAGCAGGAACTGAACTAGCAGTAGCACGTAGAATCAAGAGACAATAATGTGCTTCCCCATTCCCAAATCAGTAATGCCCAACACCCCAATGTAGTAAAACCAATCACGCACGAAAAAGGCACATACAGCACCATCCACATGTCAGGAGTTCTTTCCTTAATTAATTATATCATTATATGTGCTCTCATCCTTTTTTCCTTGCGCGCGCCACCTGATACCAAAGTGTGGCCCATCTAAAAAGACCAAAATTTGAGTCATTTTCTATCAGATAAAGGCCACATTAAATAACATTATCATAACACATTTTATATTATCGTGCCATTGAATTAATTAATATATATATAGTCTGAGTCTATGAGAGATGGATAGTACCAACTAGATATATATGGCTTGTTATTACGTAAGAATGTCCCGGTCTAGGTCAAATGCAATTTAAATAATTAAAAGAGTATACAATAGCATTGGGATGAGATGATATGAATCTCTTCCAACTTAATCAGTGATCTTAAGTTCGATTATTAATCCTAAAATTATAATAACGTTATTAAAAATTCTTGAGGGAAAGTTTTGCCATCCTATAATTCTATCATGAGAAATGAAAAATTATCACGGACGCAACAGCACTGGCAGTGTTCAATTTTCTTTGCACATTGTGTATTAGTTTATTTACAAGAGGATACACGGGATCACCTTTCCAATCTTTCATATATATCTTCTTACAAACCCTTCAGATAGAGAAAGCAGGAGAAGATAAAATTAAGTGCTCTGCCCACAAAATGGTGGCATCCACGTCACTAACAGATGTTTTCCCCTAACCTAAACGTCCTCAACTCGAACCAAAACAGCACAATTGTTAATTCGAATCCCATGCTCTAATTGGTTCAATTGTTCCAATGGATTCGGGTTAAATTAATCATAGGTTGAGCAACAAAAAAAAAAAATCATGGGTTAGAATTTAAAGGATAAATGTATATGTTTTTTTTTTAAGAAATTAGGTTTGGGGTTAAAAAATTAGAAAAAAAAAAGAGATATTTGTAAACTAAAAATATTATTGATGAAAGTAATTTGAGCTGATGGAATATGTTGACGTGAGGATACAAAAAATAAAAGCAAGATTTCTTTCTTTTGTTTGTTCGGAACACACTGTAATTAGGGTCTTTGGCTCCCTGTGAGTCTACCGGGGATGTCCCCACAACTTCGTTCATTTGGATCGGCTATGAGACTAATCCCCGATTCGGCAGTGAAAGACGTCCGGTTATTTACAAACGGGGTTGGACTGCCTCCCAACTGGACAACTCCAAGAATCGAACTTGCATCCTTTTCCTTGGAGAATGAAAAGTCACGTTAGCAACTCTTCCAATACCAAGTTGGTAAAACATGATTTCTATCTACATTAATATTAGAATCCTAATCCTAAAAGAAAAAGCAAATCAAAAAACAATAATAGGAAATAACTTTCAAGAGATTTTTTAAAATAATTTAAAATATAATAAAATATTTTTCAGATCTTTTAAGGACACTTTCCTTATGCTTTTAAGAGTAACTTATACCCCCATCAGCTTTAAGTTTATTGAAATAACAATAAATTCCAACATTGATCATAAATTATATTTCATCCCATTTTTAGTGTTCACCAAATGTTAACTTAACACTGTTCTTTTTATGCTGAAAGTTAACTTAACATTGTAAGTTACTTAAAAATAAAATATCATACATAATAAGTTATTTGAATTTTTTTATTTTATAATTTATTTGAAATTTTATATACTATAAAAGGTTTTAAAGATTAATCTTATGCTTTCTTGTTTGCAAAATAATATTGATTTTTTAATTTAAAAAATAAAATATATATTTTAAAACTCTTATAAAAAGGAGTATTATTCTTTTAAGATTTGTTTTTCAATCCATTATATATATATATATATATATATATATATATATATATATATATATAAAATTAAAACAAAAACTTTTTAAATATATACTCTAACAATATAACATGTATCAATCATGTAAAAAACAATTTTTTCTCTAGAATTATATTCTTTTTTTAATCATTTTAGCTCAACAACTTCTAAATAAATATATTGCTTTCAATTATTTTATTTATAGAAGATATGAATTATTATAATAATTGTTATTCATATATATGACAAATTTATGTTGTTCAATACAAATATATTTGAGTATAAGATTGAATATAAATTTGTCAAATTATGATACAAATTAAATGAGTATAATTGGACAAATGTTATGAACAATTTTTTGATTTATATTTATTTAATTTAATCTAAAGAAGAATTAATATATCTTATTTCAGTAAAAAAAAAATTAATATATCCTATTATGTAAAAAAAAAAAATGTAATACTTTTGTTTTACTCGAAGTATTTATTTTAGTAAGCCTATAATTTAGATGAATCATAATAAAGTTCTTACTTCAAATTATTTTATGAAAGCATGTAATAGAATATATATATATATATATATATATATATATATATATATATATATATATTACATATTTTTTGCTTTTACATAGCTAAAGTTATTTTTATAAGTTTATATATTAAGCATTTACATGAGTTCGAATTTTAATTTCAACCTCTATCACTATTTAAAAGATAGAAACATTTATTTTCATTCTTAGAGTGTGTTTAGGAAAGCTGAAAAAAATAGATTGTGCTGATAATCGATTATAATCAGAATCTGTTTTTGTTTGGGTATGTTTACTGAAAAACGATTTTAAAATAATTTATTTCATTTGGATGGTGCAAAAAAAATCACTTTTATATAGTAAATTACGAAAAAGAGTATGAAGTTATTTGTATAATTTAATAATATTTATTTGGAGAATAGTTTTGTAGGGGTAAATAGGGAAAAAAATTTGAGAATGAAAAATAATCAAATCACAATAATCTTAAGCTAAAACAAATTAGATTGCATAAAATAGTTTTTTTCCCCCAAAACAAGCTTTTTTTATAAATTTAAGTAAAGTGCCAAAGGAGAAAGATTATTTTAAAAACAACTTTTTTCATCTAAAACAGCTGAAACCCTATTAATCCAGCTTTCCCAAATATGCTCTTATACTCAAATATATCTACTTAAAGTACTTTTTTATTTGAAGTTGGATTTGGAACCCCTCCGTAGGGCTTGCATAGATTACTTTTTAGTGATATAATCATTATAATAAATTTGTCATATATCTATAGATATTTTTAGTGACAGTCATTAAAATTATAGGTATAAATATTAGTATCAGTCAAATCGTAGGTAAAGTTAGATGAACCGTAGGTAAAGCCTAATGATAGTCCAATATAACTGTAGGTAAATGTATGTGGATCGTAGGTAAAACCTATAGTGAAACCTATAGTGACAGTCATTTGTCGTTGTTATTCTTCGTTCATAATGGACAGTTAGACTGACCGTAGATAAAAGTAAGTTTTACATATACTTACGAATTTTAAATATATAATGACAGATTTTACGTGTTACTAAAAATAAATTTCATGTAGTATTAGAGCTTCCATGCTATCCCATGTTTTTTTCGTTTCTTTATAAGTTTTGTTCTTGGGCGTTTTAGCCCCTTCAATACACCAAAAAAAAAAAAATGTTTCTCTGTTATAATATAGTGTTGTTTTTTTATCAACCAAAGTAATTTTACTAAACAAAGTATTATGGGTATTTCAACCTTTACATGAAATGTAAAGTACACTCCCTCAACCATTGCTCTAATCCAAGATTAAGATATCACCTTAATCAATTTGGGTAAGGTGATTTTATCACGTCATTTGACTTGACATTAAAACTTCAAAGATACAGGTAAATATTGGCTGGAATTTCCGAAACCAAAAACCATGATTTTGGCATTTCACTATTGATAATCAATCGTCTAATCTATAAATGTGAATAAGACAGCATACATATCCCGATATGCTTTTGGCCTTTGGTGATTAGTCCAGGTACGAATTTAGTGAACCTATATCTCTAGAAAGATCCAAAATAGGTCGCATTCAGAGTCTCAGTGGAGAGGGGAAAACTAACTGACATGGAATAAATTGAATTATAATTCAATATAGAAATCAGGCCCTGCTTTTAGATGATTCAAGTGTAACATATATGAAATCGAGGTCGGTATATTATTCGTGTACCACAATTAACAAGATGATAAGTAGATATGCAGAGTGGAATATTGCGTCATTTGTCTGCATTTATACTGACACCACTCACTATGTTTGTGGTGTTGAATATATGATATCACTTTCTAAAGATAAAGATAAGATTATATTATATAAGAATTTAACAGTGCTTACAACATCATTAAAGATAGAATACATTATGCTCCATCACTTTATAATTTCTCCAAATAACGACAAACTTTAAATTTAATCATAAATTATATCACTCCCTAATTTTTAATGTTGAGTAACATTGATTTAACATTGTTAAGTTATTAAAAAATAAAAAGTATTTATAATTATTAATTTAATATTTATATATTTAAAAAAGATTGTTAAATATTAATTTTAGGATTTCTTGTTTACAAAATAAAACTGATTTGAATTCTGTAAAAAAAATGTAAAATTGGAAATCTTATACAAGAAATATAATTTATATAAGTATTTATTTTTTTAAATCTATTATATATGCATACGAAAAAATATTTGTTTGAATAAAATAATTATATAACAGACTGAAAACAAATCTAAAATGAATTGTACTATTTTTATAAGATTTTTTAATTATATATTTCAGCTTTTTATTTAAAAAATTAACTTCATTTTATAAACAATAAATCATATGATTAATCTTTAAAACCTTTTTTTATATATAAAATAATATTTTATTATAAATAATATTTTATTTTTTAATTAAATAATTTAATGGTGTTAAGAAAACATTTAACCAACACTAAAAAATGGGATGAAGTGTAACTTATGATTAATTTTGGGGTTTGTTGTTATTTCAATAATGCTAAAAATGGTGGAGTATAATTTTGGTCCTGCTGAACTTTAAAAGATTGAGAATAATTCAAGATACATCTTATATAAAATTAACAATGTCTCAAAAAATAATTGGATACAATTGAAAAAGAAATATTAGAAAGAAATTTTTATAAAAAATTAATTGAAAATTGGACAAGAAAATTCACCAATTTTGAAAAACCACTTAATTCTAAAGCTAATTAAAAATTCACCAATTTTGAAGGAAAAAAAAGGAAGACGAAGCGGTTCTTTAAGTCTTTAATAGTTAATACAATTATATGAAATCACTATAAAATAAATATCTTTAAATATTGCATCCGAGTACAAAATAATTTTTTCTATTAAAAAAAACACAACTAAAATAAGAGGTATAAAGTAGTACTTTTTCCTATAATAGTGTATCTAAACAAGTCCTCAATCTTCTTAAATAGTTTTTTTTTTTGTGTGCACAAAGTTGTCCCACCGAAGACTAATCCTTTTTAAGGTGTAGAAATTATCAAAATGAGTTTTTCATATGCATTACGGGAATCGAATCTCTGACATCATACTTAAAAAACCTAACTATTTACCAACTTTGCTGACTGTTGTTGGTAAATAGCTTGTTTTTTAATAATTTTTGTTTAGAACATTATTGATCTTAGATTATCGCAAAAGGTTTATGGGAGATATATACATCTTTACTCTTGATCAAATAAGATTTAAGATATTTAACAGGGTTTTATCTAAATTCAAGAGGGGTACAATTTTATAAAATTTTCGCAAAACAAATAAGTTAATAAGAAGTTTTTGATTGTTGTCATTGAATAATTTGAATGATGAAAAAAAGTAGGCAAAATAAAAACTCTATTGTATGATAATAAATGCTTTGGATCAATAAACTCTATTATATAGCACCCAAAAAACACTCTACTATGCAAATTGACGCTTAATATTGGGTTTGTGTTAGCTTGAGGTACCTACTATAAGGAAACTTCATCTCTTCGAGTTGTAGATACCACTAATTAATTAGAAAAATGTATCAAGGCAATAAAAACAGGGGAAAAACCAGAAGATTTGTCAAATTCATAATGAATTCAACATACTAACTTTGTTTTGTCAAGTGCTCAAGCCACTAAAAATACTTAAAATTAAGGGGTGGTTATAGGCTCAAAGCAAAAATAATCCTGAACCAACAAAGATTTGTTGTTCTATTTTTGTGTATCATATTCTATCCCATCAATAATATATTATCACATATTCTATCATTTTTAAATTATAATAAATTTTAACTTATATGACAAGATATTATTAATGAAAATAGAATATGATACATCAAAATGAGATAAAAGTTTGATTATCCCAAAGATACATACATTGAGAGATCGATCTATTAGTCTGATTATTTTCATATAATGGATGACGTCAGCTTCCTGAATTGACGGTAGCAAATGGCTGAATGAGCATGCGCACCACTTAAGTGGTAGATATGCAAAATTGCTTATTATTCTTATAAAAATAAAGAGATTGTGACAAGCCGTATATAAATACTGCTAGTTAGTGCCTGCATAGGTCCTCCTCACAAGTGATCAATCAAGTGGAGAAAGTTAATATTCCATTTTCAGACTTCGGCTTAGGAACATAGACGAAAATGGTCCAACAAGCAATCAGAAAAGGTCCATGGACAGAACAGGAGGATTTCAAACTGGACTACTATGTTGGCTTGTTTGGAGACCGTAAATGGGACTATATAGCTAAGGTTTCAGGTTTGAAGGAGGAGGGAGACAGTAATACATAGGTAATGCTTATTTGAGCATGCTAGCTTATGGAAAAAGCGGCTTTTAACCACCTCATTTTGTTGTAGGTTTGAATAGAACAGGTAAGAGTTGCAGGTTAAGGTGGGTTAATTATTTGCATCCTGGTCTCAAACGAGGGAAGATGACACCTCAGGAAGAGAGACTTGTGCTGGAGCTTCACTCCAAATGGGGAAATAGGTTTGAAAATATGCATAAATTAAGCTTCATAAGTTTTAAATTGTGGTTGCAGTCGCGATTGCAGTTGCATTGCATTTTCCGTTATTGCATTTTCCGTTATTACGGATAATTATGAAAAAATGCGATTTATGTGATCGCAATTGCGATCTTGATACGATTTCGGAGACTGTCAAAATCAAAACGCCACGGCTCCAGATTTAAAACCTTCTTCGTACTAAGAATTTTCCTAGTCTGTATAGTCATGTGTCTTTGGTATTCTTCACTCTTTTTTTAGAAGCTAATCGTAGAGTTTCTTTGAGACATGCAGATGGTCAAGAATTGCTGGGAAATTACCAGGACGCACAGACAATGAAATTAAGAATTATTGGAGGACTCATATGAGGAAGATGGCTCAAGAGAAAAAGAAGGGACCAGTTCCATCACCAACATCTTCAGGTTGTTGTCATTCCTCAATATCCTCATCAAACAATCATGCAGTGGATTCACATGCTTCCAAAAAGGCAGGAGAAGAAAGCTTTTATGACACAGGAGGATGTAATCTGAAAGGCTCAAGTGAGGAAGTTAAGGTAGGAGAAGATCAAGAAGGTGGTGAACAAGGGTTCTCTATAGATGATATATGGAAAGATATTGAACTATCAGAAGAGAACATTCTGGAGCCAGCAGTCTATGATGGGCACAGTGAAGAGGGTTGCAATTTCTCTTGTCCTTCAATTCCTTCTCCATCATGGGAGTATTGTTTAGACCCGCTTTGGGTGATGGATCAAGAAAGTATGTTATTCCCTACAACTGACCCTTATTTTCCCTCCTATGCACAAGCCAGCGCATTTCTAACCGGCTAAATAGGATTATTTTTCCAATCAATATTTTGTTCATATTATTGTGTGTCCATCTGTTTTATTAAAGTCTAACCTATATAGCATTGTATCTTTAAGCTTTTGGCATGGTTCTCCTTAGTGTGACAAAGCTGTAATAATCTCAAGCATAACTGTGGTCTATGTTAATGTTCCAGTGCTTTTACTTTCAAAAAACATCCAATAGGATAGGGAATTTGGTATGTTCTGAATGTAAAATATCAAGCACCTGTTTACATCGAAATTTTAATTTGATCTAAACTGCTTCCGATTTAACTTTATTATTTTTTATACCAGTAGCGACTACATAATGCATGTGTGATCTATACACTTTTCTGATCAGAATTATATACAACTCTAATATTTATACAACTAAAATTGACAAATTTGGACAATTATACTCACATTTGAATACATACATCTACTCTACCCCAAAATACATAATATTTCGATATCCATCCACACTCACATAACTCTGCAATGTCCTGTGATTGTCTAGGAAAAGTTGTTCAAACAAACTTTTCCCAATTAGATAACACACAACATAAGCAGGCGCATTCTTACATTTAAGTAGTTCTTGACAAAATTGATGTTGATTAAATACGGCAAATTTAATGTATTTATAAATAAAGGACTAATATAATGTCACTTATAATTTGGAAGAGCAGAATGGAAATTTATTCAAGTTAGATATGTAGGGTGGGCTCAAAATCAGCCCTGACTCGCATAGCCGTAGGGACTCAATTGAGCTATAGTTTACTGGGGCTGAATTTCATGAAATACACCCCTATGAAAGCGACATTTTATCTGATCTCTTATCATGCCCACTAAATCTTAAACAAAATTAATTATCTCAATCTAGTTTTATTTTTGCTTACACTGAGAAGTGAGAAAACATATTAACATGATCTAACTTTCGGTGCTTTAGAGATTATATAGATATAGGAAATAACATGAGTTTCTAAAGTGACCAAGTATAGATGTATTAACCCATGATTTAATCTGAAATGTATTAAAATCTTAAATCACTGATAATCTATTATTTGCTCACTTTATACATAAGCACACTTACTTACTTACTCACTCACTTTAAGCACAAACACACTTTACTGAGATGCAACAATTTTTTGAGTGTGCATGAAAGTTAGAACAGTCTGTTATCCAAATTAGTACGGACAGCAAATTTGATTTGCATCTTTGACCAAAAAACCGTAAAAAAAACACTAGTTCTTCTACACGATCATCCAAACGAAGTTTCAAAATCAAATAATCATATAATAATTTTGTGAATGGTTATATCTATTTAAAAATTAAAGAGTTCATTTGGTAAAAATAATTAAAAAATATTTTCTTAAATATGTCAAACTAAGAAAAAAAACATATAACAAATAAAGCCAAGTCTATTTAGGCAAAATCTAGCCCAGCATACCTATTTCCACCCCTATTTGCAATAGATGATAATCATTAAGATAATAAGATCATTTTCCGAATAAGAAGGATAACAGGACTGCAGTCCTGGAGATGCAGGTGATTACATATTCACATCCAGGTTTCAGTTGCATGAGAATTTGTCATTTTTTGTCCTCTTGGATCACCTATCTCAGGCATTTTGAACTTTTAAATTGTACCAATATTCAGTGTAGTGACTAGTGTACTGGACTTGTATAGCACTTGAAAACTGTTTTTTTACTTTATATCATATATTATACCCCGACTTCGTTCCTTTTCAATTCTATCTTATTCTTTTAATTTGTGCTTGATTTATATGAATCAGGTTATGCTTCTAGTATCCATTCATTTCATCTGGTCCCTGCATTTCTTCAAGCAGCGACAAACAACACTGAATAAACACACCATGAATTGAGGAGAACAGGGCAGGTGTAGAAGTTGCTGATAATTTTTTCAACGTCTGAACAAGTATTTTCATGTATGTTCATATTTTTTATTTATAAAACATTGCATTTAGAGTTTCTTGTTAATGGTGATAGTCATTAATGTTGGATTTATTTGTTGAGTGTCTGTGTCTCCCTTAAAGATTCGTGAGCTAAACAATCTTGTCCATGATGCCTTAATGAGTGTAATCCCTTAATACTTCTTGATGTGGTTATGAGAAACCATAACAATCTAAAGTTGCATCCTTACCGTTAGTTATAGGTTTTGGCCTAATAGTCATCACTAGATCCAACAATTAATTTTTAAGGTTGTTCATAGCCATAGGTTCTTGGTGTTCCTTGGTAATCTGATACAGGCTTAGGCCTCCGACAAGTGCATAATTTTCCTTCTCTTTCAAATGATTATTATCACGTAAGAGGTCCACTGGACTAGAATGATTTTAAGTTCACCATTCAAAGTTTAGAAGAAAATAGCATTACTTTTAAAAGCAAAGATCACATATAAAACTGGACAAAGTTCACGGTAATCATGGACATTTGACAACAAGGAAATGCAACCAAAACAAAGGAGGAAGGCAGAGAAACCCATCCCACATTCAATAATCTGTGGTAGCAATGGGTAACTGTTCATGAGTGTTTGGGCTGATGAAGAAAATCTCATAGACAATGGCAGCAATAGCCGAACCGATAAATGGGCCGAGCCAATAGACCCAGTGGTTATCCCATGTCCAGCTAACAACAGCTGGCCCAAATGAGACTGCAGGGTTCATGGATGCACCATCAAATGCACCACCCGCCAATATGTTAGCACCCACAATGAAACCAATTGCAATTGGAGCAATTATCCCAAGGTCACCCTTCTTTGGGTCCACTGCAGTTGCATACACAGTATAAACCAAACCAAATGTCATCACAATCTCAAACACAAGTGCATTCGCTGCTCCTATCCCAGAAGACAGTGCAAATGCAGATGTTTCCTGCAAGTGAGATCGGAGTAAAAAGTGAGAAAGTAAGGATATATCGTTTATTTATTAATCTTGACTGAGTTTAAGTAACTATAACTTGTCTTACCAGTCCACCAGTGGCAAATTTAAGGAGCAAGCAAGCAACAACAGAGCCGAGTAACTGAGCAATCCAGTACAAAATGCTTCTAAGGAGGGTAATGTGGCCCCCAACAAAGGCACCGAAAGTGACAGCAGGGTTGACATGGCCTCCAGAAATGTTAGCACCAACAGAAACCGCCACAAAAAGAGCAAATGCATGAGATAATGATGCTGCAACTAGTCCAGCTGGTGTTGCTGAACCATTGTTTGTCAGCTTATCTGCCAAATTAGCATAAAAGAGGTTAGAACTCAAAAGAGATACTGCATGTTCAAATTATGAATTATGGAAACCAACACAGAGTTTCTGAATAAGAATCTGTTGTTGACAGAAATTCTAAGGTGTCACAGCAATAAAAAAGTTGTTGCTATACATCATCTAACGTTCAACAATCAACATGAATGTTACAGCAAAACATTTCTTTTGTTGCTGAGAAATTATTTAAGAATTAACAAAACTTAGGTGCAGTTACATAAATATTTTAGATGCAATTTTCTAATGTGAATATAATATGTATAACAGTTTATTAATGAAAATATAACACGTGTAATAACTGTTAGACATGTCCTAATTCCATTGATAAAGAGTACCTAAAATATTTATGAAACTACACGTAAGTGTTATACTCAAGATTATATATATATATATGGTTGAGTAAATAGTTAAGGCCTTACTAAAAGCCATTCCAGAGCCTTCCCCGGCAAAAACAAAGATGAGCATTGAGATGAACTCTGCGAGGGCAGCCTTAAGAGCATCGGTTTGACTGAACTCTGAAGGATTCCCTATGGCAATTTTGGAAATAGGCATCTTTTCCTGATTCAACCTTCAACTTTCAAGCACGAAATTTTGTGTTGCACTCACCTTTGCTCAAATGCTGGTTATATATAAGAGCCCAAGCCACACTATGTCCACAGTTCACGAATTTTTAAGGCACGAGGTTGGCTTTTTTCTCCTTGTCACTTATCAATTGTTAGGAGGCGGAGGCCAAATTATTGTGTAGTATGACAATATTATTCTGCTTAGATAAAAAAAAAAAAAAAAATGGCTCGTGAGACGTGGTTAGATTAAAAATTATTATTTTAATTGATATGTACAGTTAGTAAAAATATTTTTTTTATAAAGTCAACCAATCAGAAATTATCACATAAAAAAATATTAGACTCTTATCTTAGCTACCTTTAAAGTCACTTAGGCCATGATTTCTGATTGGTTGACAGTGTAAAAAATTTTACACTGACAATACATAACAATTAAATTCTATAATTTTAATTTTAAATAATTATAAAATTTGTTGAAAATTTATATAAGAATTTTCGGATGCCCGCAGCCTCCGGATTATTCAGGTTAAGCCACGTGTACAGTATGATGTGAAGTTTTGTTGGTGGCGCGATACTATCACCGACCAATGGCCGATCCATGGTGCTTGGTGAGTCATCCAATCATTTTCGTAGCTTGTGGACCTAACCGACATTCTGATTTTTTTACTGGGCGGTGATGTAGACTGGCCCAACGGTGGTTAGTTGTGGTGTTGGATTCATTATAATTATCATTCATTATTATCGATTACCCAAATTAACTTTGTTTTTCAAACAAAGTTTAATAAATAGCTCCAACCGAGTTATTTTTTTTAATTATGATATAGATATGAAATATATACCATTATTAATAGTGTTAGTTATCTTAATTCTTAACGCTCATGTACTATAAATTTGCACTTTCCTGAAGCTAAAAATTGGGTTTACAATTTTTTATTAGTGCTTGCTAGACTTGTCACGATGGAATACAATTATATTATATGTTTTATAAATAGAATAGAACAATACATGATATTAAACCAGATTCAAACCCTATTTTATCTCTGCCAAAATTTTGTTAACAAAAATGAAAAATAAATAGAAATAATGAATACTATGTTCTTAGTGGAGATTATGAGAGGAGAGGTCTAACGATCCCATTAAACAGGAGATGGTGGTGGTTTTTTCATGTCAGTTAAAAAATTTAAAAGGTAAGGCCTAGGCGCCTGACCCTCCAAATGATTGGATCTCATTGGTTAAGGGTACGTTTGGTTTAGATTTTGGATGGTCTAATATTATGTTTGTCTTCAGTAAAAGTGATTTTGGGATTCTGAACGTGTTTATTTTAAATTTAGCGTTCAATAAAATCAATTTTGAGTTGGGTAAAATTGATTTTAAGAAAAGCAAGAATTTTTAGCTTTCTTGTTGAGTATAATTGATTCTAGGTATGGAATCCACGATATTCTTTATATTTACACATTAAAAGTGATTTTAATCCATCATCCAGATAAAACCAATCCTTCTAAACTGACTTTTATAATATATTACCAAACATAAATCAATTTTTTTAAAATCAATTCTTGCAAAATCAATTTCTTCAAAATCTAAACCAAACTGATGTTTGCCTTCATTCCAATAAGGACATCTACTCACTTACATTTTTCACACATAGTTTTTACCATTTTATGCATAAATATGTAAACCGTTGTGTGTGTGAAAGTGTGTGTACACCAAGCTTTTTTTCCATTCTAGTATTTGGAGGTGTTAGTATCAAAAATAATATTTTTATGCTAGTCGATATGTTATATTGACAATGACAATATCGATGACATTTGACAGTAAAGATTTCGACCAACAAAAGATTGCTCTGATATTATGTGTTCGTATTGAAAAATATTACATCTGACAATGTATTGTCTGACAGAAATATTACATTCGACAATATGTTATTTGACATAACCAAGATACCTAAGCATCTGTGATCTATGTTGTAATTATGCATCCAATTGGACATTCAATTTGCTTAAAATAATAGGAAGCTGGTTTGTCAGTTCAATCTGAGCCTCAAATAAAATCTAGAATTGCCCCATTCGTCTGTATTTGTCCACAAATATGGTGGATCAAGAACCACAAATAAAATGCCACCCCCACCCCCCCAACGGTCCCTTAGAAATTGTCCTATTTTTTAAGATTATCTCGTTCTTACTTTGTTTATTTTGGATGGCTCAATGGACGAATACTTTAAATCAAGTTGCATTTCTCAGGTTTTAATCGTCCAATGGTGAGAATAACACTACAGATAGACTTCTCATGAACAGAAAACTGATGTAAATTAAGTAATGGATTTGAGCCAAATGTAATTAGGATTTAGGAGGAACCCAGTTTAGTAGTAAAAAATTGTAATGATCATGGAGTTGTGAGGAGAATTATTTGCCCCTAACCTTTAGCTCAATATGTTGACGCCGTCATGCTTCCATGAATCTCTCTCTCTCTCTCTCTCCCCCTCCCACCATCCTGATTTTCATTTCTTATTGCTCTATTTTTTATCCTGTCATAGTTCCTCTTTTCCTTTCTCAAATCAATCTCATTTTCTCTACATGGCCAATAAAAGATTTTTCTCACATTTTCATTTTATTATCTTGTTAAATGGCATTACGACCATAGTTCCTCATCCGAATGCGCTTATATGAATCTGATATGAAAAAGACCTGACCCCATGTCCTTCCTGCCACGATTGGTCTGCCTCTAAGAGCCATCCTACTCTTGCTAGGATTGGCATTAGACATGACACAAGCATCAGTGAACCCTCCTTCGCAGCGCAAGTAGCCAAGTTGAACTGTCAAGAGCCCGGATCCTCTCCAGTCCAGGAAAGAAATGGAGAGGCCAGTCCTATTAGATATTTTCTTTAGGTTCTTTATGCGGAAGCATTTAATCTATAGGTATACATCCTAAAGCACATTTACCACATAGCCTAGGATCAACATCATGCCAGATTACTAGGATTCAATGATTATGAATATACCTAGATCCATCATAATGTTCCTGACCTTAAGCATTCTTCAAAAGGGAGAACTTGATAGCCTACCTTTACCAGCGATCTATCACGAACAAGGGATTGATCGTCTTCTTGTGCGGAATACCTTCACAATCAACACATATGATATAACATAGATGGTTAGCGGTGGCTCTATGATTCTTCCTCAACCTGGACTCCTTATGCCTTAGTCACTCTCCAGATGGGGAGAAGAGGCGGTATGCGCTGTTATCCGGTATATTGGGGACCATAGCCTATATATAGGGTGATCGCCAATTAGGATTCGCATTATTCCGAAATGGGTCATCAATGATATCCACTCATATTTAGCCCATATCAATTAACTAATTTATTATCAAATCAGAAATTTAATTAGCCTTATCACTTAATTTGACCACATATCAATTAAGGCTCCTAATTGATAAATAGCTAATATAATTAATTGACGATATCTGCCCACATTATGACATTGGAATATAATTAATTACAGAATATTCCAACAATCTCCCACTTGGGCAATATATCGTAATAATTATATCATAATTCTTTAGGCGCACATCCGAATGTTATTTATCGTTAAATTTCCCCTTTAAAATCTGGTCCACCTCATACATCAACAATGGGACCTCCGCGGCTGTCGTAACTAACGTCTATTGTGACTAAACCCCGACGACCACCACATCAATGCACTTGATGACATAGATCGATATGGATGAGTGGCATGAAAATTTTATGCAATGTGATCTCTGAATCATGCCTATTTCCAATAGGTCCAACTTAAGTCTTTAGTAAGATCAATTTTGCAATTTTGCAAACCAAAGTCCTTAATGTGTAAATAAATTTTACACACAACAAGATACAAACAAGTTCATAATGAACTTATAAACATAACCTTATTTCTGTAGAAAATCTGAAATAACATAAGGTTTGTATCTCAAACATAAAACACAAATAGAGACTCCTACTAAACTAAGACATCCTTAGTGACAACACCCATATGAGCAACATGCTCGTGAAAAAACCTTAGGTGTCAAGCCTTTAGTTAGTGGATCTGCTAGCATAGAATTTGTCTCTATGTGTTCTACAAAAAAACTGTTTTTCCTGAACTCATTCCTTAACTACAAGGTACTTGATGCCGATAAACTTCGACTATGTAGAACTCATGTTGTTGTTGACGTACAATATGACCGACTTATTTGTCACAACATGACTTGAGTGGTATTTCAATACCTTTTACTATATGCAACCAAGTGACAAAAAATACTTCAGCCTTATCCCGTAGTCGAATGCCTACTATCTTGGCATCCTGTAAAATCGGAGTCAAAGTTCCTCATGATCTCTAAACTGTCAGATCTCCGATATGTGAGCATTTGCTCTTTTGTTCTCTTTAAGTATCGCACATTCATTATAGTTGCTTTTCCAATAATCCTTGAATTGCTCAAGTATCTGCCTTATAATCCTACTATGTATGCTATTTCCAGATGTGCACAAACCTGAACATACATCAGACTTCCCAAAACCATAGCATAGGGAATCTTCTGCATTTCCTAAATTTCCAGATTTTTTCATAGGGACATTTAATTGAGACTAAAATGTCCCCCTTAGTGATCGGGGTATCTCCTGCTTTATTATCTTTCATGTCGAACTTATCCAAAACTATATCGATATTGCTCTTTTGTGATAATCCAAAGATACCTCGAGAATGATCTCTAAGTATCGAATTCCTATGACAAAAGAAGCGTCCCCAAGACCTTTCATTACAAAATTGTTTGTTAGAAATTTCTTGGTTTCGCGCTATAAGCCTATATTGTTCTTGGCTAGCATAATATCAACATATAATATCAGAAATATGAACTTACACCCACTGAACTTGTGATACCCACTGTTGTCCTCGATATTCATCTCGAAAACCAAATGAGACAATCACTTGATGGGACTTGTGGTATCACTAACGAGATGCCTTCCTTAGCCCATAGATAGATTCCGTCAATTTTCAAACCATCTTCTCTGTGTCTTTCGACACAAAATTTCTCGGATTGCATTATATACATTTGTTTCATCAATGTTGCCATTGAGAAACTCCGTCTTGACATTCATCTTGTGAAGCTCCAGATCATAATGAGCAACGAGAGCCATGATTGTCCTTAAAAGAGTCAGTCAGTGATACTGAAGATGATGTCTCTTTAGAAGCAATCGTTTCTTTAGACAAACTTTATACCTCTCCATATTACCCTTTGAAACCTTCAGGCAACAGGATAAGTTTCAAACCTTATTGTCTAACTTGAGCTTGTACTCATACCTTCAATCCACTTTTCCAAATAAAAACGTCATATGGTTTGATGAGAGTTGATAGAATCACCTTCCATTATACCATTTATCTTATGTTCTTGGAGAAATACTATATAATTATCCAAAATAGTATTCATCCTTTTTTTAGTGGATCATGGCTAAGGCATCGGCTCCTGATGCTCTAGTTCTTGAGGGTGTTGAGTTCGGCCTTCAGGAATAATTTTCTTATCTTGAATGAGAAGAATAACAACAATATCCTCACAAGGATCCAAATTTGCTACACTAATAGCAACTGTATGAATTGGTTCAGGGATTAGAACCAATTCTTCCTCAAAGATAATGTCTCTAATCTTATCTCCCCCAAACTCAATATCCTCAAAGAACTAGTCAGTTCCTATCTCAAGATTTCTTTAATTTGGGATTAAAAAAATTTACATACCCCTTTGACCTTTTAGAGTATCAATAAAATTGCCGCTCACAATTTGGGGGACTCCAATTTCCTTCGCGAGGCTTCAAAAGCCTTGCCTTAGTTGGATGTTCCCATACTTGAAAGTGATTAGTCGGTTGTTTTAGTTGGTACTTTGTTCAGCATTTAAGCTGCAATCTTTGGTGTTACTTCCATAGTGACTCTGATAAGGTAGAATGACTAATCATACTCCTCACCATACCTTTAAGAGTCATTACTAGGACTTAACTATATTCTTGATAGTCATGTTCTGATCTATTTAACTTTAATGCATTTAATACAAACAATAAAATGTATAAGGTCAATGGAATCTAGGATTCTCTCATACAAGTTGCTCAACTCTATTTGTAGAGATGTGCCCTAAATGTTTGTGTCATAGTGCTCCTTGATTTCATTATTAACTTTACGCTTAGTGTTGTACGATTCCTCACTCAATGTTTTGCCACAAGAGGTCTCAATACCAAGCAATTATAGCAAGTACAGCCCATAGCTTAATTGGTTCCTACAATATTTGAATTTAAAAATAAATTGAATTCATCGTTTCTAAATGAACAAAATTATCCTGATTTGTTCAATAAGAAACCAAAACTAAATTTCATCTAAATGATGACTAAATCAAAATATCTTTTAATTTCAAATATTAGCCAGTAACAACAATCTGAAATGTCAATAGCCTTATCCTTTACTGACTTGGTCAACTCCAGTATAGATGCATCTTTCAGCATCACTTGACCTTCATCAGTTCAGATAATCCTTTATAGGCATGTCAAATATGATATTTGGGACATTTCTTCTTTAGATACCCGATGTCCTTATAAAAGAAATAATTGTTGCCCTAGTTATTTTGTAACAATTATTTCTTTTGAGACGGGCCCTTAGCAGCTTTATCCTCAGTTTTCTTTTGTAAGCCCCTTTTCTTAGAGATATTAGTCAAATGAGCACTATTTGTCATCTCTTACTTCATTGTTTCCTTTCTTGCACACCTTATGAAACGAATCCATTCAGATATCATTTCTCTTTATAACAGCTATAAGTTGACTTAAACTGACTGAATTGTGCATGAAGGAACACTAAATGCTAAATGCATGGGCAAGTCGTTAGACAGCCCACGTTTTAGCGCCTTAAGTTTATGAGCAAGATTGGACATTCCCATAACGTGCTCCTTATATTTCTTTTGCCTTTGTACTTAATGAAAATCTAGCTCTCCAATGAGTGCTTGTTTTCGTCTTTATTGCTTTCAGAAAACACTTTTTAACTTCAGCAAGGAAATATCAGGCATTAATTATGCCATCCAAAATAATACCCCTAAAGGTCTCTTGGATATCATCCTTTATGATCATAAAACTCATGCAATTGGAGCGGTCTCACTCCTTTAGAGAAACTGGATTGTGTGAGAGAATGTGGTTTTCTCCATCCTTATGCAAGGTCAAGATCCAAGAACCATCTTAATGTTCTTCTTTCAATCCCAAAAAACATAGTCATAACCTTTTGAGAATCGAAATTGAATTAAATCAACAGATACATAAGCAATATTAGCTTAAAGAGAACATAAGTACCGTAAAGATACTCACCAAAATACCTTGTGCACCATTAATATTAAGTCTTTGGACAATAACATTAATTGCTAGTGGTATTTTATTGTAATGATCAAACATTAGTGATAATTTCTGTCAAACAACAGCTATCTTTGGACACTGTTATTCACATGGAAAAAAAAAAACTTTATAATCACTATGTGTTTACCATCACAGGTGTGAATGTAACCATGCCAAATATTAACCTTCCTTTGGGCCCATTAATATCCGCATGGATGTACACCCACATAACCTTTAATATTTCTTTTGAGTGATTTCCATAAGAGATGTCACCTTGGCGACTTCACACTTTAATTGACTCACTCGAAATCCAAATTGGCAAATTGAAGACCCAAACAAGATACCAAGCGCACCATCAATTCTCAATCTTCGGATTGTAAGAATTAACTGCAAGTGATACTCTCAATGCAATGATCAAATATTGGTGATAAGTTCTATCAAATAATGGTCACCTTCGGGCATCCCATCATCCACATAGAAAATACTTTATAATTACCACACATTTATCATCACAGGTATGTAATTATCCGGCCAAGTTATGCCTTCCTTCGGGCCGACAATAACTCGCATGAATAATTCCATACTACATCTTTTGTAAATCCAATTGAATCAAATTTACGCAACAGAGGTTACTTAGGCAACGTGTTATTACAACCAACTCAACCAAAATTACCAGACAATTTTAATAAAATGGGGGTCCCGAATTTTCCTTTTTCAGACTAAAAACATGGAAACCTGAATGCTTAGTGTGAAAAGAACCTTTAAAAAAAAAGATTCTTCTAATATGTGAAGTTTCTGAATAGGTGGTTCTATAGTTCTAATTTTGATTCTTAGAGTCTGAACCCATTTCCAAATATTGCCCACAACCATAGGTAAACTATTAGAAGTAGTAATACTCTCGAAAGGAATCACTCTAAGTTAGGCCTTCGTGATAACCAAACAGGATGTACATCCAGAAGATTACCACTACTCAACCTCTTCCCTATCTTAAGTTGCATTCATGCCCAGGTATAGGGTCTCACTCATTCATAAGTGTGTGAGAAAAGTGTAGGTGTAGAGTACAAGACCAACAAACATGTTGCTCAACATTGTGATACCATAAAACATTCTGGAAAAACAAAGACTTTTCCCACACAGTGTTCACGCTAACAGTCTCCATGTCCGCAAGTGCCTCTGCATCCAATTCTTAATA
The DNA here is from genome assembly GCA_039655645.1 of Ammopiptanthus mongolicus. NCBI lineage: Eukaryota > Viridiplantae > Streptophyta > Magnoliopsida > Fabales > Fabaceae > Ammopiptanthus > Ammopiptanthus mongolicus. Next base: position 6,221,115 of record CM077349.1, read on the forward strand.
TCCATAGAAAAAGACAAAATAGCAAACACAAAAACAAAACTACAAAGGCAGGGTACCCCTGGATGAAGATGAAGCCAAATACCATAAGCCATCATTCAAAAACAAAATCTGTCGTTCGTTCATTCACGTTGCAGTTGGTTCATATTATATCAATAACCTATTATGTATACCAATGCAATTCCTTCGGACTTGTGCGCAGAGAACATAAAGCCCCAAATTCTATAATGTAGGATTCATACAAATTGGGAAAACATCCTTGATGGAGGATCATAAAATTCCATAAATCCTAATAATCTAACAACGCTATGATACCACTTGTTAGATATTTTCTTTAGGTTCTTTATGCGGAAGCATTTAATCTATAGGCATACATCCTAAAGTACATTTACCACATAGCCTAGGATCAACATCATGCCAGATTACTAGGATTCAATGATTATGAATATACTTGGATCCATCATAATGTTCCTGACCTTAAGCGTTCTTCAAAAGGGAGAACTTGATAGCCTACCTTTACCAGCGATCTATCACGAACAAGGGATTGATCGTCTTCTTGTGCGGAATACCTTCACAATCAACACATATGATATAACATAGATCGTTAGCGGTGGCTCTATGATTCTTCCTCAACCTGGACTCCTTATGCCTTAGTCGCTCTCCAGATGGGGAGAAGAGGCGGTATGCGCTGTTATCCGGTGTATTGGGGACCATAGCCTATATATAGGGTGATGGCCAATTAGGGTTCCCATTATTCCGAAATGGGCCATCAATGACATCCACTCATATTTAGCCCATATCAATTAACTAATTTATTATCAAATCAGAAATTTAATTAGCCTTATCACTTAATTTGACCACATATCAATTAAGGCTCCTAATTGATAAATAGCTAATATAATTAATTGATGATATATGTCCACATTATGACATTGGAATATAATTAATTACAGAATATTCCAACAAGTCCCTCTCATCGTAGCCGTACACGTGGCGTTAATGAAGATCAACGGCTCAGATTTGAAATTACTTTATTTTCTTTTTAAATTAAAAAAACTGAAACAAATTTCCTTCGAGTTCTCGCGGGTTACTCCCCCAAATCAAAAATTTGGACAGAGCCGCGCTGCCCCTTCGTACGTTGTCCCTCCTCGTCCCTGCCCGTTAGTCATCAGACGGATGAAAGCTTCATTAAACGGGTGAAAGTTATCAGACGAATGAAAGCTTTGGTAGACGGGTGAAAGTCATCAGACTGGTGAAAGCTTCATTAGACGGGTGAACTTTCCTTAGTTCAGACGAGTGAACTTTCCTTAGTTCTGAAGAAATGTTCTTCACTGTAGTCATCAGATGGGTGAAGAAATGATCACCCGTCTGATGACTATCACAGTGAAGAAATGTTCTTCACTGATAGTCATCAGACGGGTGAACATTTCTTCACCTGTCTGATGACTATCACTGAAGAAATGTACACCCGTCTGATCAGCCACTAAAGGCGCTACTGCAAGTAGCGCCTTTGCTCAGAGCGCGCCACGTGGCGCCTCGGGCAGTGATTGTCTGCTTACTGCTAAAAACGCTAGTCAAAATAGCATTTTTTAGTGTCAAGAAAAAAAAAATTTACCACGTGGCTAAAAGTGGGTTAGTTTGGTAAATAGTTTCAAAACAAAGTTATATTGGTAAATAGTTTCTAAAAGTGAGTCAGTTTGGTCAAAAAGCCCTTATTTGAAATAAAAGACAATTTTATTATTTGAAAACAACAAGGCATGGTTACTCTCATCTGACATCTGCATAGCAGTAGTGGTGCCGTGTTCCTTATTCTATGGTGGACATGACCTTCCTCCTGCCGGGTAAGACTTCCTACTCCTTCTCCATTCTTTCATTTTTTTTTTCTACAAACAAAATGGAACTCTCTTACTATTCTTCTTCCATCCCTCCTTTCGTCCCCCTTTCTCTCTTACTTCTCCATTTGGCCATCGACGTCAATGAAGAAACTTTTAATTTAAATGATCACCCATCTGATGACTATCAGTGAATAAATGTTCACCCGTCTGATAACTATCAGTGAATAAATGTTCACCCGTCTGATGACTACAAGTGTGATCATCTACTCGAGAAGTGTCACCCATCTGAAGCTGAAGATCTTCACCCATCTAATGACTATCAGTGAAGAAATGTTCACTTGTCTGATGACTATCAGTGAAGAACCTTTTAAATGATTACCCATCTAATGACTATCAGTGAAGAAATCTTCACCCGTCTGATGACTATCACATTGAAGAAATCTTCACATGTCTGATGACTATCATAGTGAAGAAACTTTTAAATGATCACTCGTCTGATGACTTTCAGTGAAGAAATGTTCACTCGTCTTATGACTACAAGTGTGATCACCTACTCGAGAGGTGTCACCCATATGAAGCTGAAGGTCTTCACCCGTCTGATGACTATCAGTGAAGAAATGTTCACCCATCTGATGACTATCAGTGAAGAACCTTTTAAATGATCACCTGTCTAATGACTATCAGTGAAGAAATGTTCGCCCGTCTGATGACTATCACATTGAAGAAATCTTCACCCGTCTGATGACTATCACAATGAAGAAACTTTTAAAAGATCACTCGTCTGATGACTATAAGTGTGATCATCTACTCGAGAGGTGTCAGCCGTCTGAAGCTGAAGATCTTCACCCGTCTGATGATTAACAGTGAAGAAATGTTCACCCGTTTGATGACTATCAGTGAAGACCATTTTAAATGATCACCCGTCTATTGACTATCAGTTAAGAAATGATCACCCGTCTGATGACTATCACAGTGAAGAAATCTTCACCCGTCTGATGACTATCACATTGAAGAAATCATCACCCGTCTGATGACTACAAGTGTGATCATTTCTTTTGTCATGTATTTTACTTTTTTAATATTAAATAAAATTTTAATCTACTATCAATATAAACAAATCACTACTTGGGAAAATCTCCTAAGTACCCACTCTTTCTGCTTGACACTGTCGCAACCGGCGCGACGGGAAGGAGGTTTCGCCTCCTTTTTTGTCGTCTTGCTTTTGGGAGTCGCCACCAAAATTTTTATTTTAGGGAAAACGTTGGAAAACCCTTTTTATATTGAAAGGCAAATGGTCTCATTTGAAATAGAGAGTTTAGGGTTCGGGAGTCGATTATGTCTAGGGAAGACATGAGGGTTTACCCCACAACACCCTAGAACATCTATTGCTAATAATGGTTACCCTTTTGATTGTGCAAATTATTATTTTAACCCCTTTTCGTTTATAAAAAGTTCTTTTGAAATATTTTTTATTGAAAATGAGTCATTGAACTATTTCAGTTAAAATGACTCAAGCCGTAAAATCAACAAGCTGTTGCAGCTAAATTGATTCTCACCACTATTTTTCTTTAAAAAAAGAAAATAAACAAATATATTTACAGTTTTATATTTTTTTGTAAAGAGCAAATTTTTAACCTTAAAATAAATTTTGAAAAATCAAGCTGTAGAAGCATAAATTCCTCTTGAATGATTAGGAAATCAATAAGTCGTACAACTAAATTGATTTCCTTTTGTTAAGTATTATTTTAGGAAGTAAAGTATTTTTTAAAAAAGAAGTTTTAATAATTTGTATTTTAGTGTAATATATATATATATATATATATATATATATATATATATATATATGAAAAGGAATTTTTGAGAGGCCAAGTTGCAAAAAACTTAAACTTTTCTCAAACGGTTTAGGAATCAACAAGTTGTACAACCAAATTGATAACTTTTATTTAAAGACTTTATTTATTTCTTGAAGAATAAGAGTGTAACCGAATTATGAACCCAATAACAGGAATGGCTATACAATGCAAAGTTGTTAGTGTAAAGAAATGAAATCTGAAAAAAATGAAAAAAATGAAGTCTCTCGTAACTATTTCATCCCTAAAGAGAAGGTAATATTTACTAAAATAAAAATTAAAAGATACGTGAATTAGAGCTTATATTTTTTTTACCATCTGTACATATATGGAATAATAAGCATAGGATGAAAGACATAAAAAAAAAAACAATTTTTAAACCGTCATAAAATGAAGGGTCTCGGCCTGAACATTCATTTTAGATTGTAGCACCCATGTGTCAATATGAAGAGAAAAATGACAGTATGTGTAGCTGCAAAAAAACTGAATTGTACACAATAATACAAATACTTTTGAACTCCAAAAGGTAGGAACCACTCAAACATTACAAAGCTACTGACCAAGATTCATGCTATTATGAGACACAAACAACTCAGCGCATAAGGATGGGAAAAAACACTTTCCTGCTGTTATGCGACATAAATTTTATATTGACCAGACATTTGATCTTTATGCATATGATTCATGTTTAGCTATAATGTCAGTTCAAGCAAAAGAATGAGTGCACTCCTTATTACATTCATACAGTAATCAAAGACATATTCAAGTTTTAGAAACAAAACACCACTGGAAATGGTTCTTCAACCAGTACAGGGATTAAAAAAATTCGTTAACATGAAGCTGATTGGGCTAATTTTCAAAGCACTTTAACATTTCTAGATTAGAGAAAGAAAAAAAAAAAAAAATAAATATATATATATATATATATATATATATATATATATATATATATATATATATATATATATATATATATATATAAAAACAACATAGTGTGACCAGAAACTCAAGAAAAGAGAAAGAATCATTGTAGCATCAATACCAAATCCACCCATCTTGACCATGCATAGACAAATTCATCGGCTGCTAATCAAATACATATTGTGCAATCAAAATTTATGCTTCAAATACTTTTCTAACAACTCAGAACACTTAAATAAAATTTATAATTTTTCTTAAGCAGGTTCAAGTGGCAGCAGTAAGAGCAGATTCATTTCTATACATTTGAAACCAATCAGGGCCCTTTTAAAATTTTTTCGCAGCCATGAACACAAGTTTTAGAACATACATTTCATCAAACGGATTCAAAGCATGATAGGATTAATGTTAAATCAACAGGTTCATCATAGTAAATTTTTAGCACAATGAAACCAGTAAAATAGTCTAGGCATAAACAAGATAATTAAATTCGCTATCAAGTAGATTGAGTGCATTAGACAGTGCATATTAAAAAATTTGACATTTGATTCGAAATAAAAAATGTTTGCCTCACAATCAGGATAGCCAGGAGATGAACATCAAACAGAGACTTTACCTATTGGCTGTGAACAACAACAATGTTCTTCAAGGTCCTTCCCTGTGCTTACAAATCCAGTGCTATCAGCAGTTACAAAAGAAAAATCCCCAGGTTACAGAATGCAATAGCAGAATACCTAGGAACAAATCAAACCCTCTCTAAAAAAATTCCAAAAATTTTCAGACCCAGAGAAGCCCCAAATTTTGAAAATTCTCTCCCAAAATTACAAAGCAGACAGAGAAAAATAAGAACAAACCTTCAAACCCTCAGACAGAAATTTTTTCCCCAAAATTTTCGGACCCCCTAAATCTTCATCTTCGTGCCTTTTATAGCATCAATTTCGCAGCTCTCTTTCATCCAATTGCCTTCTTCATGTTGGCAAATTTAATGCCATTAAATGTTCTTGACATCTCTGCACAGGGATTGAAAGGCTCTCAGGTGATTTTAGCCCAAATCAGGAGAGCTCCTCAGACATCTTCGATTTTGCTCAGAGAAGAAGGATGTTCTTCGTCTTCTACGGTTGACACGTGTCCCAAGCTGCAATCTTGGACCCCTTTCTTCAAGCTGCTGTCAGAAAATGATGATGAGGGCACATGCAAGAGAAGCTTTCGATTTGGGATTAGAGGCAGAAGTTGAGGTGATGGGATGGCTATGGTGGGCGTGAGCAGAAGATAGATGGCGGTGAGACATTTATGGTGGGTGGAGGTGCGAGGAAAAAAGGAGACAGAGGGGCGGTGGAGACAGGATAAGGTAGAAAAGCAATGATGAAGATAAAGGAGGGGATTGGTTCAGTTATGGAGGGTGAGAGATAAGGGAGAGGAGGCGGTGAGATGGGGAAGAAAAGAGTGGGGCGGCTAGGGTTGGGGTAGAGGAGAGGAAAAGGAGAGAAAAATAAGATTGGGCCGGCTCAGTGAACCGGGTCGCGCGCGACCCGGTTTCTGGTGGGTAGGGCGCGGGTCTGGTTAGTGGAGAGGGAAATGGGTGCGAGTCGCAGACCGGGTTAAGCGCAACCCGGTTCAGGAGGTGTGGGTTTGGGTTATTATTTTTGGTTTGGGAGCCCTTTTTCCTTTTTCTTTGTGGGGACTGGGCTGGAACCCAATTTTTCTTTATTTCTTCTTCTTTTCTTTTCTTTTCTTTTCTTTTTCTTTTTTATTTCTTCATTTATTTTATTCTTGAGAGATAAAAATTCAAATAAAATAAAAAAAAGGGAGGACATAATTTGGTGTTCATAGACACGTCTCCTTTATTATTTGAAAACAACAAGGCATGGTTACTCTCATCTGACATCTGCATAGCAGCAGTGGTGCCGTGTTCCTTATTCTACGGTGGACATGACTTTCCTCCTGCCGGGTAAGACTTCCTACTCCCTCTCCATTCTTTCATTTTTTTCTACAAACAAAATGGAACTCTCTTACTATTCTTCTTTCATCTCTCTTTCTCTCATTCCGTCCCCCTTTCACTTTTACTTCTCCATCTGGTCATCGACATCAGTGCTTGATGGTGTGGGTGGTGGGCTGTGGTGTGGCTGATTGGCTTGCCGGAAAAATCGTCGACGATGTCAAGCGGTGGAGTTGTTATCGCCGTGTGTTCACCATTTGCCTTTCTGTTATAACTGATTTTCGCCCCACGAATCAAGCATTTCTGATGCTCGCAAATAGCAGACGAAAGAAATAGCAGAAGAGTGACCAGCAGACAAGTCTTAGCAAACAAGTGACCAGTAAACGAGTGAAACAGCGGACGAGTGACCTGCAGACAAGTGGTAGCAAAAAAGTGACCAGCAGATGAGTCTCAACAGACCAATGACCGATCTGTCATTTATTGAATAATAATTCCTCAGCTAATCCAATACCTGTTTTCTTATAGACATTTGTCGTTAAATGGGATTCCATAGCCTATACACATGAATTCCAGTGAAATTAAGGAGGCAAGTTTTTTAATCAAATTTATGACATGTAATCAGATTTTTGAACAAACGAATAAATCAAGTTTATAAACATAGGCAGGTGTTTGAATCAAATTTGTGACAAATGTAATCAGTTCTATCATAGTAATGACTTATTTTTTATTGTTATCATATTTTAAAATACTCAAGATATGTTACATAAACATATATGGTGATTTTAAAATTTGTAAAAACTTTAAATAGATTCTGTTATAACTGATTTTCGCCCCACGAATCAAGCATTTCTGATGCTCGCTTAAACAGCGGACGAGTGAAATAGCAGACGAGTCTTAATTAGCAGACAAGTAACCAACAGACGAGTGAACCGCGGACGAGTGGCATACGAAAAGTGACCAGCAGACGAGTGGTAGTAGAAAAGTAACCAGCAGACGAGTCTCAGCGGACCAGTGACTGGTCTCTCATATATTGAATTATAAGCCCTCAGCTAATCCAATACCTGTTTTCTTATAGACAATTGTCGTAAAATGGGAGTCCACAACCTATACACATGAATTCCAATGAAATTAAGGAGGCAAGTTTTTGAATCAAATTTATGACATGTAATAAGTTTTTTGAACAAATGAATAAATCATGTTTATAAACGAATAAATCACTTTCTGTTATAACTAATTTTTGCCCTGCGAATCAAGCATTTCTGATGCTCGCTTAAATAGTAGACGAGTAAAATAGCAAAAGAGTGACCGGCAGACGAGTGGCAGCGAAAAGTGACCAGCGGACGAGTGGCAGGAGAAAAGTGACCAGCAGACGAATCTCAGCAGACCAGTGACCGGTCTCTCATTTATTGAATAATAAGCCCTCAGCTAATCCAATACTTGTTTTCTTATAGACAATTGTCGTAAAATGGGAGTCCATAACCTATACACATGAATTCCAATGAAATTAAGGAGGCAAGTTTTTGAATCAAATTTATGACATGTAATAAGTTTTTTGAACAAATGAATAAATCATGTTTATAAACGAATAAATCACTTTCTGTTATAACTGATTTTGCCCCGCGAATCAAGCATTTTTTATGCTCGCTTAAACAGCAGACGAGTAAAATAGCAGAAGAGTGACCAGCAGACGAGTGGCAGCGAAAAGTGACCAGCAGACGAGTGGTAGGAGAAAAGTGACCAGCAGACGAATCTCAGCAGACCAGTGACCGGTCTCTCATTTATTGAATAATAAGCCCTCAGCTAATCCAATACTTGTTTTCTTATAGATAATTGTCGTAAAATGGGAGTCCATAGCCTATGCACATGAATTCCAATGAAATTAAGGAGGCAAGTTTTTGAAACAAAATTATGACATGTAATCATATTTTTGAACAAACGAATAAATCAAGTTTATAAACATAGGCAGGTGTTTGAATCAAATTTGTGACAAATGTAATCGGTTCTGTCATAGTAATGACTTACTTTTTATTGTTATGATATTTTAAAATACTCAGGATATGTTACATATATGGTGATTTTAAACTTTGTAACAAATTTGAACAGATTCAGTGATAACTGGTTTTCACCTCACGAATCAAGCATTTCTGATGCTTGCTTAAACAGTAGATGAGTGAAACAGCAGACGAGTCTTAGCAGACAAGTGACCAGCAGACGAGTGAAACAGAAGATGAGTGAATAGCAGAAAAGTGCCCAGCAGACGAGTCTCAGCAGACAAGTGACCAGTAGACGAGTGAAACAGCAAACGACTAACTAGTAGACGAGTCTAAGTAGACAGGTGACCAGCAGACGAATCTCGGCAGACAGGTGACCCGCAGCCGAGTCTCGACAGACAAGTGATCAGCAGACGAGTCACCGCAGACAAGTGACTGCAGTAGACAACCAGCAGTAAAGGGGAGAGCATGTGATGATTGACTGTATTTTCTTTTTGCTTTCTTCTTTGAATGGTTTCTTATGGGTAGGTAATTTTGGTTACTCCAAAAGAAATTTAATCGAGTAGGCTTTCTTTTGAGTATACAAATGATCTTTTGCAACAAAACTCATCATGGATTAGTTATTTATTATGTTCGTTTTATTATCAGTTATGCCATTTATTGTTTAAGTTTTAGTTTATTAATTTCTCTTTCTATCTCTTTATATTTGCATGAAGTTAACATTACTCTACATCAAAATATCAGACGAGTGACTAGCAAACGAGTCTTAATAGACAAGTGACCAGCAGATGAGTCTCAACAGACAAGTGACCGGTCTCTCATTTATTGAATAATAAGCCCTCAGCTAATCCAATATCTGTTTTCTTATAGTAAATTGATCAAATACACGAAAAATGCAATGAAGATCCTCTGTTTTCACACGTCTTCATAACTTTAAATTCATCCAATTGTATCAACAAATAGATAAAAGCAAAGCAAAGCAAAGGAATAGCACTACACTTTAGTTCCTTGAAGAAAACAGCTGTAATGATACTAATAGAAGTTAAGCCATGTCATCAACAAATAGTTGTAAAAGAATGGGAAGAAACACGTGGGAAAGATGACTCTTGGCAGTCGACGAAACAGCAGACAGGTGACCAACATACAAGTGAAATAGCAGACGAATGACCAGCAGACGAGTCTTAGCAGACAAATGACCAGCAGACGAATGAAACAGCATACGAGTGACTAGCAGAAGAGTGATCAGCAGACGAGTCTCAGCAGACAAGTAACCAGCAGACGAGTCTCCGAAGACAAGTGATCAACAGACACGTCTTCATACCTTTAAATTGATCCAATAATATCAACAAAGAGATAAATTTATTTTTAAAAAATAAAATGGAGATGGTTTTGTCCTTTTCCTTCATTTAGTTTTGAATTTGTCCCTAGTTTTTTTATTTCTATTTGTTTTATTAAGAGGAAATAAAGTTGCTACACAATGTGGTGTACATTAATTTGTTCAGATTGCATTTATTGATTTTCAGTCTTTTGGATGAGGTAGGGAAACGTGTGTGGATGGAAGTGTTATATGTGTTAGGCTGAATAAAGATACAGAAGATGAGTGAAACAGCAGACGAGTGATCAGCAGACAAGTAACCTGAAGACGAGTCACGGCAGACAAGTGACCAGCAAACGGGTTTTTTCTAATTAATAATATTTTGCCATGCATTTTAATTTTTTAATATTAAATAAAATTTTAATTTGCATGACAAGATATTATTAGCTGTAATATGATAGGTTACACCAAAAATAAGATACAATTTTTATTCAGAAGAAATATACGTGCATTGCACAGGTTCAACGACTAGTATATATATATATATATATATATATTGGTTTTCCAATATATCCTCTGCGCGTAACTGCGGAGACTAATCCCCTGAGGTACTAGACGACATTTAAGGGTTGACCTCTCCCAACCAGATTTTCTCCATACGCAAGAGTCAGGGATCGAACCCCTGACCACTTACTAAAGGAACCTAAGCTCGTTATCACTTAGACCAACCACATGTTGGTTTTTGATGTAATATATACATGATTATGTAATAGCAAATTAGTAATTTAGTTTTACGTGTATTATATTTTTAAACTACTTAAAATTTACTGGTTTTGTGATATTTTAGATGATTATATGATTTGTATGTGTTCTAAGACTAAAATTTATATACGATAATTTTCTTGATAAGTGTGATCTATTTTATTTTATTTCTGTTTTATATAATCTTGTTCAGTTTGTCTTTTTTTTTTTATTATTGTTTCTTTCCATTCAAGCTCAGAAAATAAATTAAAAAAAATAAATAAAAAAAAGAAGAAAAAAAGAAGACAAGTCCCAACCAACTCAAACTCCTCTATTTCCTTCCCTTTCATATAACATTAGCCGTTACACACTCGCTCCAATTCAGGAAATATCGCAACCAACCCATCGAAAACCTCTCTTTTGTTTGTTGTTTAAAATAGCTTCTTTTTTTTTTAAGTAGTAGAACTATAAAATATTAAAAAAAACTAATAAATTTATCTTTATTTGCTTTTTTTTTTTGGGGGACTAAATATTTTACAATTTATTAATTATTTTCACAACTAATTTGGGTAACCGTTTTTAAACAGATGCATCTGAGATGCTATGAGGTTAAGCTGTCTCTATCCTTTTATATGCACGACCGACTCTAGCATTCATCTTGGTTTTAAGTATCATCTTTTTTAAAACGTTTATCAATTTTTCCTAATTAAATAAAGTTGGTATGAGTCTACTTTTTTCTAAAATTTTATTTTTCATCTTTTCCCCACGATTATGGCACGACAATAAGGACACCAAGCCCTAAGAGTTGTACTATTTGGTAAGAGATTATTTGAATGAATTTGTGTAAGAAAGAGAGAAAGATGAAATTCATGGAGGAGAAGACAAGTAAAAGAGATACAAATGAATGAAAACCCAACATATTTATAAGGGTAATGAATTGATATTTGTATCACTTGAATCTATTGTTCTAAGATTCAAGATGTACGTCAAATTCACTATATGACTTATTGCTTGTGAAAATTATCACGCACCTACAAAATTACAGCGAACCCCAATAGTGTTTAGATGAAATAACACGAGTCTTTTTCTGATTAACCATTGATCTCGATTTCAAATCCTAAACCGATGCTGAGTAACGTAGTAACGTTAAAACGTTTGAGAGAGAATTTTACTGCCCTCGTGATCCTACCCGTCTCGAGGATAAATCTTCGCAATCGTGCTCAAGGATATCCTGAAAAAAAAAAAAATTTGCACCGAGATGATATTATTTATCTTACATTTCGAATTAAATATTTGGAATTAGATTATATAGGGCTTTTAGTGTTCAAACTCGAATCAAATATAATTATATAATTTTACTTGAATTCAGGCTCACTTTGAATAGCAATTTTAATATTTTTTTTTAGTTTTTAAATGATAAGACATTATAATAAAACTATTTAATGAATTTTTTATTATTATTATTATTATATTATTAATATTATTATTTTTAATTATTATTATATTTTAACATATAGGAATCAATATCAAGTTTGGTTTATAACGATTGAGGTCCAACGGTTGGTATTCAATGCTATTCAAGCCTATCCACCCAAAGAAGAAAATGATATTCAAGCTTGTCATAGAGTTTTGAATTCAAGCTAAGCTCTCCACTATCGTTGTCATCGTTAATGTAGGTATCAACCACACCACCCATACCAAAAATTCTTTTTTTTTTTTTTTATTTATACGAAAATAATATGTATAATTTATCTTTCTAATCAACTATTTATATAATTTGTGCTTGTGCATCAAGCAATAAAAAGGTGTTATTAGAGCACCCAAAAAAAGTGTTACTAGTCTTATATTTAATATTATTATATCTGATATATACATCAATGAAATATATATATAATGATATATAAAGGTTAAAAATATAATCATTTTTTATCATCATTGTATTATTGTTATTAATCTAACCATCTTATCAGTTATATCACAATTCCACCATTTTTAGAATATCTCATGATTTTAAAATTTATTCAAAATAATATCTCAAAAGATTAATAGGGAGAACAAAATGGTCTTAAAAAGTTCTCTCATCATATTCAATCATCAGTTTGTTTATTGTTGTCCTTCTTTCCTTCATTTTGCCCCCTGGATTCCATTTTCATCTTTTCACGACCTTCGGCAATAGCCATCCCCAAACCCAAACTAATGAAAATGATTATTTGTGGAGCGTTTATTATGCGATGCATGCCTTTCCTTTCTCAAAGTTCCAGACAAATTATTAGATATTAAACAGGGTATATACTCTTGACTAATTATGCATATAAAATCATTGCAATTGAAACAACTTTGCTCTCGTTGAATGAACATGATATGACTTAGCCCCGTAAGCTCCCTCACCTTTTTGCTCCATTTCCCTCTTAGGTGGTCTCCTTATTAAGGACTTAGTGGGTGTTTGGAATTTCGATCAATTTCTTAAATTACAATTTGGACTTGATAATTGAGAAGCTACAAATTAGACACGCTTTTGACTCCTTGTAGACGGGATTCCAAACATAGCATAATTCATTTAGCATCTAGAGTCCAAATATATACTTTTGTCCTCTAGTTTCTTCTTTCATTGTTTATACTTTTTCCTTTATCTTTTCGGTGATCCCCTACTAAAATTCAATGATTGTAAAGCGTTTTTTTTTTTAATTCAAAAAGTATACAAGGGGCTTTTTAAAGTTTTCAAACTAAATTACTTGATCAGAAGGGACAACACCAAATTAAAGTCTCGTTTCTTTTTCTGCCGTCACCCTACCTACTCATTCACCAACATGAGGAGCCTCCTTTCTGCTGGGTACCTTTTCTGCAAGAAGATATATATCTTCATCATTATTCTGCGGTGTTCAAACTTTGGACTCCCAAGCCTTCGATATTTTTAGCTTGTTCCTCATTTTTTCCATCTGAGTCAAACCAAACTTCAACCACCTTTTCGCATAGATTAATATGGTCAAATAAATATGGAAAATGGACGCTTGCTTTTGGCTAACACATTGACTGTTAATCCATTTTCAATTTTTCCTTTTCGGGATCCAATGTCATAAAGTAAAATCGCTTCTGATGAATGACACCGAGAGATTCGCCTACAGACCG